>JANCRA010000033.1:2820000-4230000 GCA_024362935.1 Setophaga petechia
AGGACAGTGGCCCTGTTCTTGCTGGCTGAGGGACCATCGGGGCTGGCAGAGCAAGGACACCAGTGGGAAGGGCAGTGCCATTGTGTGGCTGAACAGCTTTTGGGAGGGACACCAGAGATGCGCCCAGCACCAGTGTCCCCACACTCCTAGAAGTGGGATTGTGTCTCTGGCTGGGATGTGCTGGAGAGCCTGGCCTAGCCCAGCACTGCTTAGGGATCCCCTGAGATGGAAACTCCTGGTATACATGGACAGCTCCTGCTCCAAGCAGTGGGAACAACAGGGGGAACAACAGGGCTCCCTTTATCTCAGCAAGCTGCTGCCACACACATCAGTGTCCTCATCCAGCAACACCCTGGAGCAGGGAATGCTCCCAATGGCAGCCCCCTGATGTAGGGTCCCACAGATCCCAGGGCCCTCCAGGTGCTGCGCTGTTTGCCGTGGGAGAGCACCCATGGGCACAGCTATGTGCAGCTTCTCTGCTCTTCCTCAACATTTTTTCTGTGTCCTATGTTTCAGGCCTTCCCCCTTGAGTCCCTTTGCTGTTGGTGGAGAAGACCTGGACCCTTTTGGGTGAGTATGGCTCTTGAAGAACACCCTGCTCTGCCTTTGGGGGATGTGGGGTGGTTGGAGACCACCAAAACAGTGCCCAGCCAAGTGACTCTGAGTAGGGCCAGTTGCTCAGTGCAAATTGTGAGGGACCAATTGACAGTTGCTAAAGCTCAATATGGTTCTAATATCGTAATAAGATCCCGTCTTCTTGCATAGATGATAGGTTGCAATCTGTGTCTGTTTAATAATCAGCTTGTATTCATTTAACACACAGTAATTCCTGCAGTAAATCAAAGCTGAATATGTCGTTAAGTGAATGTAAGCCTCTAATTTAAACCGTTACCAGCTGCTGTGTCTCCAGCCCAGCAGTCTGCAGAAGGGGAGGCTGAAAGCTGAGTTCACAGATTCTCAAGTCCTGTTTCAAGCCTCCCGGCTGTCTGAGGCACTTGGAGAAAGCCTGGGCAAAGGCTGGGCTGTCTGGGAGACTGAGCTTCACAGATGTATATCCTTGATATTTGGTTTGGTGAGGCAAGGAGAACCTGTCATCTTCCACTCTAGTTAAAAGCACATAGTCAGACAATAACCAGCTTGTGGTGTCGTTGTGGAGTGTCCTGCAGCCCAGAGGAGTCTCCTCTTTGGAACCACTCTCCTGTGGGGATGGCATTTTTTCCCCTCTTGCAAGACTTGTTTCTCCATGGGTTTGGCTAGAAAAGGGACAGCTAAAAATGTCCCTGCTCAGCTGGAAAGAGAGGCCTGGAGCTGGGGGGACTGGAAGGAAACCTGATTGCACCAGGAGAGGGGATTCATTTTGGGGGAAGGGTGTCCCTGTTTCTCTTGCTGCCTCCAGCGCTTCATCAGAGATTTTCTCTGTAAATGACAAAAAAAGATGGTAAATGGAAGCAGATTTGTGTGCTTACACCTGCCAGTGCCAGGACTGGAGACCCAGACTCCTAAGAATATGCTCATGGGACCTGGCTGTCCCGGGGCACTTTGGGCAGCTGTTCTAGCCTAATGGAACTCATTAGCACGGTTGTTAATGACTTGTACGATGGCAGCGGTGTCCGGAGGCTCCAGCCGCATTTGCACAAAGTCGACCGTGAGGAATGGCACTCGCAGCGTGGGGCAGCTCTGAGGAGCCGCCGTGGCCAGCAAATGACTTCCAGGCAGTTCTTTGGAAAGGCTTGTGGGAAGCCAGCCGGCTCTTGCAACACTGCCAGGGCAGGACGGGAAGCAGGGATGGAACGTGGGTCTGCAGAGAGGGCAGGCAGGTCTGGTGCTGCTTGAGGGAACAGCCAGCACCTCTGCTGTGGAGATAGGCTGAGAGAGCTGAGGCTGTTCAGCCTGGAGAAGAGAAGGCTTCAGGGACACCTTAGAGCCCCTTACAGTGCCCAGAGGGACTCCAAGAGAGCTGGAGAGGGACTTTAACAAGAGCCTGAAGTGACAGAACAAAGGAGAATGGTTCCCACAGAAAGCAGGCCAAGTTAGATTGAATTTTGGCAAGAAATTCTTTCCTGTAAGGGTGATGAGACCCCAGATCTCTGGTTGTCCAGAGAAGCTGTGCCTGCCCCAGCACGGGAAGTGTTCAAGATTGGATGGGGACTGGAACAACTTGGTCTAGTGGAAGATATCCCTGCCTGTGGCTGGGTGTTGGAATGAAATGAGCTTTGAGGTCCCCTCCTACTCAAACAGTTCTGGGATTCTCTGCAGGGCTCTCTGTCTTCCTGCCATGGGCTCCCTCACTGGCTGGTCTTGGGCGCTTTCCTTCCCACATGCCAAGTGTCAGGTTAACCCATGCTCCCATGCTCAGCATTTCTTCAGTTCTCTCCAGTGCCAATCTCATCTCATTCTCTGCCTTTTCTCTCTCCAGAGGTCGAGGTGGGGGAATGATTGTGGATCCTCTCCGCTCTGGCGTCCCGCATCCTGGCATTGACCCATCCTCAGGCATCCCAGGCCGGCTTCCCCCAGGAGCTGTTCCACCAGGCGCCAGATTTGACCCCTTTGGCCCCATAGGAGTTGGGCGATCCGGGTAGGTCCTTGGCCATGCTGGTATTCCAGCCTGCTCCCAGCCTGCCACTGGATCCCAGCTCATCCCTGTTGCCGCAGGTCTGAGCTCTCACTGCTGTTTGCTCTGAATTTCTTTCCAGGCCGGATCCTGACCACCTTCCTCCTCCAGGCTACGATGACATGTTCATGTGAGGAGTCACCAGGTGGCTGCTCATGCACAAGTCTTCTGGGAAGCAGGGGCACTTTGCCTCTTCACTCCTCATCTGATGGATGTGATCTTTCCAGCAGCGTTTTCCTTTTCTCCATTTTGGGCCACATTGCCTTGTGTCCCATCAGCTATAAAGGCTTCCCTGTTTGCAGAATAGAAGAGGAGGCAGTAGTAAGTCATTTCTTTCTCTGCTCCTCTGAGGGAGCCATTTGCACCCAGCAAGGTGGGAGCGTGGGGTGTGGCTCTCTGGGAACAGCCTGGGTGCTGTGGGATTTCTCTGCTTCTCTGGGGTGGCAGAGCTTGCTGCTGGGGTCCCACAAGAGGTGGGTGTGAGAAGGGAGCTGGCTCCTTGCTGCTCCTCTGCAGGAAACCACAAAAACCTCCTGAAGGGGACAGCTGGAGTAGGCTCCCCACAGAGTGAGGTTCTCTCTTGCTGTGTATCTGAGCAAGACGCTGATTGAAGGGCTGGAAAGCCCAACTCACAGGGTCTCCATGGGCAGACCCCCAGCAGCAGCTGGGATTATGGCTGTGTCTGCTGGCTTTGAAGAGCAGCACCAGAAAAGCCTTTGATGTGCATGAGAAGAGACATAGATTGAATTCCTGTCTCACCTTGCCCCCTCTCTTCCCTGAAGCCATGGTGTTTTTCATTCCTGGGGTGTCTGTGAAGCCCTGCAGGCAGTGTGGTGAGGGGGTGCCCACTGGGCACTGCATAGATCTGGAGTAAGAGGGAGGGAGCTGTGCAAAAGAGGTTTCTCAAACATGTTTTCCTACTGCCAGTCTTGTTGTGTGTAGCTCTGCCTGGCTTGGGGTGGATAGGTGAGATCTGCTTGGCTGCGGCTCCTGAGCTCTCTAGAAGCCTCCCTTCCCTACAGATTCCCCAGCTCAGTTGATTTGGGCCTGCAGCTCATCTCTCCTGTCAGGGGCTCAAACTGTTTTTCTTCTCGTGTTTGATCTCTTGGAACAATGTTCATAAGACTGAAATAAAAACCTGACAACAGTGCTGTGCTGGTGCGTACTGGGGTGGCCCCTCTGTTCCCTACTGTGCAAAGGAAGCCCCAGAGCCCTTCCCGAGGCAGAGGATTCACGTTGGGAACCCGCTTTGTACCTTCCCCTGAGCAGCAGCGCTTTTCCAAGAGGATGTAACTGTATTAGGAAAATGAAGTGGAGAGCAGCCCAGCCCTGCTCCTGCAGTAATTGCCTCTCCGGGGCATTGAGTGCTGTTGGAACACTGCACGCAGCTGCGTTGGCAGAAATATAAAGGGGGAAGGGATCCCCCCATCTATCTCTTTTCCCAAAAGGCTTTTTCCTTTTAAAACCTCTTTGCCTACAAATGCAGTTAATAAAGCTGTGTTATGGTGTGTGCCACCCTGGGCCCTGCACATGTGGGAGCAGGGAAGACCAGCTGGAGAAATCTGGTGCTGGGAGGAGTTGGAGCAACCCCTGTATTTCCCCAGGGCTCATGCATGGATCCCCATTTGTGGAGGGTCTGGTTCTGAACCCAGACCCACTGCACTTGCCAGAGGATTTTTGGGGGAAGTCCCACCTGCAGACCCACGGGTGGGCTGTGGGCAATGCCCATGACCAGAGCAGCCTGGGAGGGATGGAGAGAGACCCAGGCTCAGTGAGGCCATTGCTCTTTCTTGTCCCCTCTATCCGCAGTTTCCTTCCAGGAGAAAGAAGCTCCCAACTGGGGAGCTTCTGGGGTTTAAAGACAAGATGAGGGATGCTGCTGGGGTTGAAAGGCTGGATGGGGGAGAGGAAACAGCTTTGGCCTCATCGAGAGGCCCTTTCGGCGGGGGGCGGCTGTTTTCTGTGCCTGAATTAATCATGTTCTGCGACCTACCAGGAGGGAGAGGCGCAGCCGGCTTTGATGGGGCTAATTAAAGCGATTCAGCGCAGGGAGAGGCTGCGGCAGGGCGAGGAACCGGCTTTTGTCTGCAGCGCCCGGCCCCGGCGGGCCCGTGGTGTCGTGCAGCTGGGAAACAGGTGGCAGAGGAGGGGAGTGGGCTCCAAAGGGGACAAGTGTCTGCTGCAGGCCTTTGCCTGAGCCTCTGGGCTCCCAGGGCTGAGCCATCCACTCTCCAGAAAGGATGGATAAAACGAGGCAAAGGTCCTCCTCTCCCTATCACAGGACACTGGGAACAGGAGACTGTCCCCACAGCTGGCTTGGGTGTCACCAAAGGAGCTGGAGCATGGCAGAGGTGGCTCCTGAGGACCAGTGATCTCAAGCACATTCCTTATTCCATCTGTAGGGCTTGTGGCCAGCACAAACCCCACTCTCTGAGAATGGCTGGGGGACAGCTGCCCCCACTGCGGGTTTGTTCCACAGTGGCTGCGAGGGCCAGGTCTCCCTTCAGCAGGAGGGACAGTTCAGGCCCTCAGCCATGTGTCCCTGTCCCCAGCACTGCTGTTTGTGCCCTAAGCGACAGGAAACATTAACATGCACGGGAGCACAGTAACACACCCCGCGTTAATTTTTATGGGGAGGCTGTGAGGAGTGGCTGGGGCTGGGTGTGCGGTCTTGGCACAGGCTCAGCCTCCCTCCTTCAGCAGCAGCACTTCCACTACACGTTTGAAGAGAGGCACTGGATTATTGGTAATGGTTCAGGATCCCCAGAGAGTCCTTCAGGCCATCTGCCAGCCCGCCCAGCCCACAGCACCTGCCTGCATGCTCCCGATGGGATGGCAGAACCCCCGGCGTTGCTAATTACCCTGCAGCCGGTGCTACATCCTTGGATCCTGGGTACAGGGAAGCTGTGTGTGTGGCCTAGCAGGAAAACAAAGCAGCCCCCGTTATATGAAACTGGGAAAGGCACTCTGGGCCCTCCCTGCTTGCTTTGCTCACTCCTGGCACAAAGAAAGACACCCCCAAAACACCAGCACTGGGGACTGGAGAGCCATCGACCCTCCTTCCACTCAGGCTGCACAGCATCAGCCTTTCCCAGCCAGATTTTTCTCAGCACTCTGAAATATTTTGGATTGCTTCCTACTACTCCCCTGCACATTAAGCACCACATGCTAGTGCCTCTTTCCCAGTGCCTGCCAGAGTGATGAAGGGACAGCCAGGTCAGACAGCTCCAGGTCTCTCTGCCACAGTGACCCTGCACCTCAGCCAAGGGGAGGTTGTGTACGAGATCACGTCCCAGCCCCGGAGGTTGCAGTGGGGAATCTTCTTTAATGGCACTGTTTCTTGACACAGTGTGTTCATTGTAAATATATCTCTATATATGTAAAGGCTTCCCCCAGTCCTGCAGGGACTCAAGGCACAGTCCAGCAACGTGCTGACAAAGCAAGAACAGCCCCTTCCTGCAGTTTCTTGAGCAGCCTCATGGCCTAATCCATGGGAGTATTCCTTGTGCTCACATACAGCAGGTGCTTAACAGCTGTAACCTTTACCAGGCTCAGCTTTTTATCCTGAAAACACTCCTTCCATCTTATTTAAAGCAACAAAAAAGGGATGAGGATGATTTCTCCATCTAACGGGTTTATTTTACTAATCCAGAAATGCAGGGCCAGTTCTGAGTTGCAGGAGGGACATCTGCCTTCTCAGGGCAGAGCCTTGCTTGGGAAGACTCAGAGCTCCCCCTTTCTCCCCTTTTTCTCTTCTTCTGTTTCCTCCCCTCTCTTCCCGCCCTCCTACAACATCACCCCCTCCTCCACCCTAGAACCCCTCAGTGACAGCCACAATGACATTTGCCCCTTCATTTGGCCCCTCAGGTTCTGATTAAAGCCATTTGTCCCAAGGCTGTTGGGTACAGTGTTTGTCTGGGAACAGTGGGGCACATCCACCCATTTCACTCCAGGTGTGGTTTCATCCCGGGGAAAGGTGCCCGCATGCCAGGATTGCAGGTGTGAGGTGATTCAAACTTGTTCTCTGGGATCCTACAATAAATACAGAGTGTGGCTGGTGATATGGTGACAGGGAGAGAGGCATGTGGCACTTCACAGCAGCAGGAAGAATCATCTGTGAAGCATTTATGGAAACACAGGGCAGAGGACGCCATTCCCAGCATACAAGGAAACCCTGGAAGCCCTGGAATAAAACCCAACCCAGACAACCAGATGTAAAAATCACTTTTCTTTGTGTCCGGCTGTCTGGAGGGACTTGTCCCTGCCTGAGATAGCTTATGAGATAGATTGAAAACTGGTGGCAGTTCATGATAAACAGCACCTTTTGTGGGTCTGCATTTTCCAGTGGGATAATAATTTCCCTTTCCCAGCACACTGCTCATACCCATTTCTCTTTCCACAGAACATTGTGCTTTAATGACGCTTCACGTTTAATTCCCGAGATGCAATTTTGCTTTCACACCACAGACAATGGCCTTGAATCAGCAGAAAGGCCAGCCTGGGGACACCCCAGCAGCAGCAGCAGCACTGCCAAGTCACCTCGAGGCACTGAGAATCATCCACTCTCTTCTGTACAGAGCACCATGGGTTTGGAAGAGGCCATTCCAGGGCTGCTGGTGGTAGTGGGATGCTTGGCACGGTGCAGGCGTGTCCTGGCCTTCATCCTGCTGTGCGGAATGGAGCTGGTGGGCTGTGAGGGCTGTGGGGTGGCAGGGGGCTGGACCCCGCCCCACAGGTGGTGGGCATGCTTGCTGCCTCCTCTTCTGTCCGGAGCAGTGCAAGCACCAGCGCTGTGCCAGAGTTTTACAGGAAACTATTGCTAAAAATGGTCACTGATGGCAGAAACAGATCTGTAGGGAAGAGCAGTCAGGTCCTGGCTGTGGGAAGGAGCTCAACCTCACATCCAGCCCAGGCTGCAACTGACCATGGCACAGAAATCCCATGGCTGCCTTGGTTGTGCCACTGCCATGACGTTGGTGGCAGGATCCCGTCCAGGAAGGTGCTGAAGAGGCAACAGGCGGTCCCAAGGCCATGCTGTCCCAGTGCTGGTGGCAGGGAACAACGCAGGCCAGGGCCATGCAGTCTGGTGGAATACCCCAAAGCCTCATCAGTCCGGTGCTGTTGGGCTGGAGCACCATTCAAGAAGGGTTCAAGGAGGTGGGAATGGTGGCTGAAGGCTGGTGTAGGCAAAGTTTCACCCAATGGTATCGGAGTTGGAGTGCAGCAGGGGGACCCCCTTTCTGACAGTGTTGGGGGGGCCCTGGGGTGCGCACAGCTAGGAGCCGGGCCCCTCGGGGGGATGGGGTGGGGGGCTCAGCTGGCTCTCGAGCAGCGCCCGCGTCCCTTCAGCTGACAGCCTCCGCAGCCGCAGCCGCACCGAGCCATAGGTGCCACCGGTGCGGCGGGCGGCCCGGGCACGGCGGCGGGCGGCGGCGGCGGCCAGCAGCAGGGCGGCGAGCAGGAGCCCGCCCAGGGCCAGCAGCGCCAGCCCGGCCACGGTGCAGCGGTCGAGGCGGGCGCGGAGCCGGGCTGCCCGAGCCTCCAGCCGCTCCATCTGCCGCGCCGGCACGGCGGGGTCGGGCCGCGCCGCCCGCGGAACGGCCCCCGCCAGCACCACCAGCGCCGCGCCGCCCAGAGCGCAGCCCAGCGCCAGAGCCAGCCCCGGGCCCGCCGGCACCGGCCCCCCCGCGCCCGCACCGGCCCCCGCACCCGCCGCCGCCGCCTCGTCCGGGCTCCGCAGCTCCGCCGCCCGCGGGGACGCCATGGAACCGCCGCCGGCCTGCGCGGCCGAAGGTGAGCGGTCGAAGCGGGACGGGATGTTCCTCTGGGTCGGAGACGGGTCCCCGAACCGGGATGCTTCCCCCAACCAGAGCCGAACCCCGAGGGCGGGATGCTTCCCCTCCCCGGAGTCTCTTTCCCTGACCGGGCTACCAGCCCCACCCCGCAGGTCTCCGAACCGGGCTGCTCCTCCTCCTGGGATCCCGCTCAGCCGAACCGGGCAACCTTCGGAGCTGAGACCCCACCCGGACTGTCCCCCTTCCCCGGAACCGACCCCCAGACAGGGCTGCTCCCCTTCCCTGAACCCGGCACCTGCCTCTCCGAACCGGCTCGTCCCACCTGGCTCTCCCCCTTCCCAAACGAGGCTCCCACCGCGCGACCCACCTTCCCGAATCCGTCTGAAACCCCCTGTGGGACCCTGTGACTCCACTAAATTGCCCCTCACCGGACCCTCTCCTCCTGCCGGGGTCTGCCCTCCCGTTCCCCGCTCCCGCACCGGGCTGTGGCCCCGCTCCGCGCACCGGGCTCCGCTCCCGCTTCTCCGCTCGGTCTGCCCTCCCTGCCGATGCCCGCAGCGAGCTGCCCCGCTTCCCCTCCCGGTCCCCCGCGTCGGGCTGCCTACCCCCGCCGCCTCCCCGGCTCCCCGGGCAGGTGCCGGTGCCGCCGCGGGGCGGGCGGCGGGTGCCCCGAGCTGCGGTCGCGCACGGCCGCCGCACGCACACGCACACACACACACGTACGGGGGGCACACACATGCACTCACATGCACACGCCCGGGTGCACATCGGCACCTGCCGTGCACGGACCCTGTGCGACAGGGACCCCTCTGTGCACCCCCTCGGCACCGCCGGGACCCTCCCTGGGCACCCCGGGGAGCTGCGTGGGGAGGGGCTTTGGAGAGCGCAGAGCAGCACGGTGGGTTTTGTGTGGGGTCTGCCTGGAGGACGTGCCCTTATGAGGTGGAGCTGGGCTGGGAACACTGGGCTTGCAGCATGAGCATCCCCAGCAGGGAGAGGTCCCATATGGACGTTGCTCAGACTGTCCCCAGATTCCCGGAGAAAGTGGGGGTTGACCTGGGTTTGGGCCAGGTATGATATGCCCTAGCCTGGGACAAAGGAGTTCCTGACCCCTGCGGTCCCACCGCAATCCCACCGGGCTTAATGCCCCCCTTCACACACACACACACACACACACACACACACACACACACGTTATTTATTCCATTTTTCCCAGAGCATTCATGTCAGTGCCTGCACTCTTCTTCTCCCTGACCTGGCACCAGAGCCAGGCACGTGCCCCAGCAGTGACCTGCTGGCAGCCACACACTTTCCCTCGTTTGTTAATACGACGTGGTCTATTTCCACATTTGGAGCAGTGCCTGGAGATGTGGATATAAATCCCAAGCAATAGCTGGTGGGACTAGTGGGCTGCTGACAGCTGCTGGGAAGGTTTGTCCATCACTTTGCCGTTCCCTTCAACACCTTCACATGCTTCCAGCATCTCCACAAGCACACCCAGTGCTGCAGGCATTGGGTGACGTCAGTACTGGGGCTGCAGGGATGCTGCTTGTGCCCTGCATCCTGTCCCCATCGTGTCCTGAACCCTGTCCCCACACACAGTGTGTTCCTCTGCAGCTACACTGGGCTCTGTGTTATCCATAGTGTCTGGGCACTGCTCTGTGTGGAGATGTCAGATGGGAGTTTCTTGCCACCTGTGTCATGACAGGGCAGGAATTTTCTTTGAAGTCTCTGCCAGATACAGCTAAAATGGATAAAAAATGGTCAGGAAGTTTTAGAGCATGCCACACAAATAAAGAGGTGCATTTGTGTTTTCTGAGGGCTGGACAGATGCAGCACCATCCAGGCTCAGCGCCTATCCAGGCACAATGTCTATCCATGATGCTGACTGGAACACTCTAGACCAGCACCTGGCACCTCTCAGTCTCTGAGCTGCAGCAGGGGCATGGAGCTGCCATGGCAGGGGGCTTGGAATGAGATGATCTCTAAGGTGACTTCCAACCCAAACCATTCCGTGACTTTGTGACTCTGTGAAACACAGAGGCTTCCCCGCACAGTGTCCCCAGAGATGTAGCCAGAAGTGGGCCGAGAAAGAAGCAGAATTAAAAATAAATGTAAGTGCATCCTGACACGTTAAGTACATTTAGAGTCTTTAGTACCAACCCACTCCGCAGGAAGGCAGAAGATGCTTGGAGACAAGTAGGTCATGGGACACAGATTGTCCCAAATCAGCAGAAAAAGATGGATTTGGAGCAGGCAGGCATATCTTAGTGAACAGATGGGCAGGAGCAGATCTGCTGCCTCACCATCGCCAAATTCCCTGGGAACACAGAACTGCCACCAGTTTGCTCCTGAGCAGAGCTGTGGTCAAGCCCTCAGTTCTGGAGCACCCAAGCCCTGAGGCTGCCCGTGCACCCAGGGATGCCAAGGCCAGGAGCTCAGCCAGGATGGGGATTTGTGAGGCAGAAGCAGAGGCACTCCTGCTGTGGCTCCCACCTGCCTTCATACAGGGACAGGGCTGAGCCTGCCATGGGGTCAGGGCTCCATGCTGCCCAGGGGCTGCTCCTGCACCCCAATCCCACAGCAATGCTTGAGAGGCCACCTGTGAGGGAGGAGGTGGAGGGATGCATCCTGCTGGCATTGCTGCTTGCACTGTGCTGCCCCAGCATCCCACTGCCATTGCTGGATGGGAGCTGGAGGGGTTGCCAGGCCTGTGAAGGGGCCTCAGGGTAGCCCAAAATCCTTCCTGATCCTGAGGATGGGGACTGGCAAAGGCCGCGCCATCCCCAAGGTGCTGGCACTAAGAGAAGGGGAGGAGAGACTGAGACAGCCAAGATCTATGCTGCCAGTGCAGGAGCAAAGAGAGGGGAGAGACAGCCAAGGTCAGAGGGAGCACTGCCAAAATTCACAATGAAACTGCAGGAGTGCTGGAGGGGAGAGACAGACGACTTGGAAAGAAAAGGAAAGAGGAGGGGGGGAAGGAGTCTGGGAGATGGAACAGGGTGAAGGAGCCAGACGGGGAACCAGGGATGGGAACATGTAACTCCTCAGACAAAATGATTGAACATGGATGAGAGGGACAGCAAATGGGAGCCTCAGGCAGGCAGAAGAGGACATCAGGAGCAGGAATGTGATGGAGCTAGACAGGACCTGACTGTTCCCTAATACAGCCCTGTGCAGCACAGCCCAATTTTGGGGAGTGCACAGCTGTCTGGTGCCCACTGGCAGTGCTGACCCCTATCCAGCCTCACCACCGAGGTGAAGTTTCATTCCTGCCTCCTTAGCATTCACAGCATCCCATGGCAGAGCGAGGACTCGCAGCCAGCACGGCTCAAGGTGACTCGGAGGTCAGGGAAAAAGCAGCCAGGCAATTCAGGAGCTGGCTCTACATCACTGTGAGATCCAGCAATTTGGGAGGACCAGAGATGCCCAGCACATCACAGCCTCCCTGCCTGTCACTGCCAGTCCCTGTGTACCCCAGACACAGCATCCCAGTGCTCCCCATGGATGACGGGGGGTTCTGATCCAGCAATCTGCTCCTGGGAGCTGCTGCCACCAGCAAGGCCGGCAGGGCTGCCACCAGCAAGGCCGGCAGGGCTGCCACCAGCAAGGCAGTCAGGGCTGGATGTGAGCCTTGGTGCTGGGGAGGGCTGGAGCTGCACAGTGGGCATCAGTGAGGGTGGTTCCCCTCTTGCAGGGCATGGAGTTCTCAGACAGGTTTGGTGCCCTGAATAGATAGTGGATACCTGCCCCTGGGCTCGTGGGAGGTTCCTCCAAGTCCCCGTTGGGATACACCACTCCAAGGATGATTTATAGCAAAAAATCCCTCTCCTTCCCAAACATCTGAGCCCCAGCCCAAAGGCAGCTGGAGGGATGGAGCCCTGCTTGCCACTATGACCAGATGCAGAACCGCACTGGGATGAGGCTCAGCACTTTTCTGGTGATAATTAAGATCTCATTATCTTCAGCTAACACCAGGGAGACAGGGAAAACCTCAGGTGCCTTGTGATATGGCAACAGCTGATGCTCCGGGCTGTGCCTGGGAGCAACGGGAGCCTCGCTTGTTCTGCCTGAATATAAAGCATGGAAAGCATGAAGCAGAGGGTGAAAACCTATTTTTTTCCTGGCTGGTGACACCTAAGTGTGCAAACATACTGACTTCTCTCAGGGGTGGCTGGAGCTGACACAGATGGATGGCTGTGCACCTTTTGCCTTTCCCCCCCTGCACAGAGGTCCGACCCGAGGCTCTGGTTTTTTGTTTGGCTTTTTTGTTTTCTTCTGCAAATTTCCTTCACCAGGGGAGTTTTATCAGACGTGTCTGGAGCCACGCAGGAGCTGCTCACCTTCAGAGAAAGAGATGGGGCGGTGTCTGCAAAAGAGCTCTTAGAGCGTCAAGGGTGAAAGGGATTGGGAGGAGAAGGGGAGGGGAAGACAGAGAGGGAGAGGGACAGATGCATTGGGAGAGTGAGATTGCTCTCCACTCTCATGAACCCAAAATGAGGGGCACAACAACGTGTTCCCGGGCACGCGTGGCTCCTGCTGGTGAGCCCCAGGAAGGAGGGGGCCATGGACAGCGGCAGGTCCCTGCCGAGGGCTCCGTGGCTGTGCGGGGCTGTGCCGAGTGGACACGGGCCCTGGGGGATTCTGAGGGCGGGCCCGCTGTGGGACCCCCCCCCCCCCCTTCCCCCCGGCGCCTTCCCGCCCTCGGCCGAGCCGCGGCTGAGGCCTGAGGAGGGTCCGCCCACCCCGCCGAGCCCCCTCAGCGCCGGCCGATACACCTCGATCCCCGGGGCTCCTCATCCCCGCAGGGCCCCTCAGCGGCCGGCCGTGCCCATCCATCCCTCAGGATCCCGCTAAGTCAACACGTCCCTCCTGGCATTGTTCAGGCCCCCTGTCCCCTCAGCGTCTTGGTCACCCCATCCCCTCAGGTCCTGCTAAATCCTTACGGCCTGGCTGGCTCCCCCTGTTCCCTCAGGCGCCGCTAAATCCACTCTGACCCATCCTCTGAGGATCCCGCCAAATCCCCCCCACCCGCCCTCTGAGGGTTCTGCTAAATCCTTTCATTCCCTCAGTGCTCTCAGGGTTCTCCCACTCCCTCAGCGCCCAGCTGAGTGATCCCAGCCCTTCTGGATCCCACTAAATCCTCACATCCCCTCAATGTCTGCCTGGGTGCCCTGTCCCCTCTGATCCCATAAATCCGCTCATCCCCTTCAGTGCCTGGTTGTGTCCCCCCCATCCCCTCAGATCCCGCTAAATTCCTCCTTCCCCACAGCACCTGACTGGTCCCCCATCCCCTCAGATTCCAGTAAATGCCTAATCCCACTTGGGGCCCCAGGACACATCTCCTTTTGCAAGGGGAAGAGCTCAGGGAATTTTGTCAGGGCTGCCCTGAGACCTTTGGCCAGGCACCATGTTCTACATCCATTTGCTCATCAACAAGCGGGGACCGCTGGCCAAAATCTGGCTGGCTGCCCACTGGGAGAAGAAGCTGACCAAGGCACACATCTTTGAGTGCAATTTAGAGGCCACCGTCAAAAAAATCCTCTCCCCAAAGGTAGGCTGTGTCATGAGGAGGGATCTCCCGCAGAGTCCTGGGGTGGAAGTGTTGCTCTCTTTGAGAGAACTCTGTTACCTCTGTGTAATATTTTAACGTTTTTGCCAAAAATACTAACTCCTGAACAACTTTTGTTTTTAATTTAAATCCTCACAGTTTGCTATAGCTCTGCGAACCTCTGGACACTTACTCCTGGGGGTGGTGCGGATTTACAACAGGAAAGTAAAGTACCTCTTGGCAGACTGCAATGAAGCTCTGACCAAAATGAAGACAGCCTTTCGTCCAGGTATACACAAAATTCAGCATTTTTTCATCTGTGTCCTGTACAGCTCTCATTTTACAAATTACTTTTCTGTTAAATGCACATTACTGACCCCAAAGGAAACTGAACATACTAGCATCTACTGCTGGTCTGGCTTAATTTAGTGCCATTTCAGGTCTTTGACTCCCTTAACAGAAGCAGTATCTTAAGAGGGCTTACAAGGAGATGCTTGAGTTCAGCCTCTGTTACTAGATAATTAATTTTAATTTCTGATGACACCAACATCATGTCTAACAGTGTCAGTGCCAGACCTGACAGTGTGTTTTGAGCTCTAACCATATAGACAGGGAGAAGGGAGCTGAGGTGACTGGAGCCTTTTCCAACAGGCTCTGTATTTGTCATACTTAGGCAATAAATGGGAGGCACTGTTGTCTAAAAAAAGCCTGAGAACACCAGTGTCTACTGCCAGTTTTAATGTGCTTTGTGACCTGGTCTGTTTGCAAAATAGTCAGTAATTACTCTGCATTATTCTCAAGGATGTGATCACAGAATTATAGAATCACAGAACCATTTAGGCTGGGAAAGCCCTCCAAAACCCAGTCCAACTGTTCACCCAGCACTGCCAAGGCCACCACTAAGCCATGTCCCCAAATACCACATGTCTTTCAAGTCCCTCCAGGGATGGTGACTACAGCATTACCCTGGGCAGCCTGTGCCAGGGATTGAAAACCCTTTTAGTGAAGAAATTTTCTCTTAATATGCAAATGAAATCTGCCAGCCACAACTGGTAGCTATTTTGGAGATAGATCTTATAGCAACTTGGAGAGAACAACACAGCTCAAGAGCACCCAACAGTCACCACTGCTGCAACAGAGACTTTATTTACCTAGATAGAAGGGGGGAGAAGAATCTCAGCAGAAGTGGTAAAATGCTGAAAGAGGCTGTTCAGGGATGCTGTGAAATCTGCATCAACAGAAATAGACAAAAGTGATCTGACTTTGAAATTAACCCTGTTCTGAGCAAAAGGCTGGATTGGATGACCTTGAGAAATCCCTCCTCTTGTAAATTTTCCCAGGATTCTCTGATTCCCAAGTAATTGGGAGTCTGAGTACATAATTATTTGCTGCTGGAGAACAGTGTTATAGAGACAGAGCAGAGGAAAGGAAAACACAGTGGTTCATTTGCAGTGCTGTGAAAGACTCTGGGCTAGACATCAGCTGGGAGAACCTTCCAGGGACTTAAAGCAGCTGCTCACCAACACAAGTACTTACAGATTTCAGGTCCTGTTGCAGCAGACTCTTTTGTAGCTGTCTGTAAAAAATAGATCATCTTAAGGACATGGAAACTGAAATTCCACTTTTGGGTGCCTAAGCTTTACCATTCTGTGATTTAGAATGGCAGCAGCCCCTCCTGACAGGTTTATGGGCTTATTATACCTACTTGGGAGACAGCACTACTTTTATTTTATTGATACTTATTTTGTTATGTTGTCTGTTTATTTCAGGGCTTCTTGACCTTCCAGAAGAGAACTTTGAGGCTGCTTATCAGTCCATTACATTACCTGAAGAATTTCATGATTTTGAAGCACCACTACCAGATGTAAAGTAAATACTTCCTTAGTTTTTATTCATTCTTTTAGAATTTTCAGAAGTAAAAGCTATAAACTTGTTGTAATCTGATTGAGACTCAGATTGGGTTGTTTTGATTTAATAACTGAATTCTCCTAAATTCTGAGCTCTACAGCCTCAGGCATTGTGCTTTGGTAGTTTTCTTCAGTCCTTTAATCAACAGACCTTCACAATGGAATAATGTCTTGAACTTAGACTTCAGGATTTTAAATTGTCTGAGTGAAGGATGCAAACAGCTTTCTGAACCCCAAGAGAAGAGATAAAAATTAGTATTAATCCTGAAAGATGTGGCCAGTAACCACACAGTGTTGCACTGTTCCACTGGGTAGCTTCATTTTGTTTCTGCTCCACTGCTCTCTGGGGCTGGGGTGTTTTATCAGCAATAGTCAGCCTGGCTCCTGAGAAAATGCAGCATATTTCTTAGGCTTTTTGGACACAAAGCAGCATTAATGTAGAAAACTGATAAAAACCAGGAGGCTAAGTCATGTTTCTGATGGCTCTGATGCCCCAAAGGTCCAGGACAAGAGATTTCCACTGAGGGTTTCTCTGAACCTCCTCATAAATATGGCTTGATGGGATCAGTAAGGGTTTATTATTTTGTAAGTACAGCTGCAATATAATACACTTTATTCAAGTGCCTCAGTGTGTTGACTCTGTAAAGGTGCCTTTTCTACCTGCCCAAGAGTTGTGTAATTTGATTTAAAAGATGTTTCACTAGTTAGTTGCCTTCTGACAAGGGTCTGGTAGGTACCACGGTGTGGATGGGAACAAAATCACAAAAGCCCAAGTTTACTGGCAAAAGGGAGTGGAGAAATGTGGGGGCTTGTGATAAAATGCCAGGATTGAAGGCTGTGTAGAAACAAGTTTTCACATTCTAGCTGAATGCTCAATGTGTTTCAGTTCACTCTATATTTTTATAATATTTTTTTCATCAGGGCCATTGATGTTGCTGAACATTTTACCTTGAATCAGAGCAGAGCTGAAGAAATCACACTTACAGAGGATTATGAAAGCAGTATACTTCTCTGTGATAGAAACTTTGGTGAGAGTAGTTGAGAAAGTGGAAGAATTTCATAAGGGGAAGTGTGTTTTATGTGAGCCCTTTCCATGTGTGAAAAAACTGTGATTAAAGATCCATTTGTTTCATGCTTTTGCTGATTGGCCTATCATGCTGGCTTAGGTTTAAGTGTCAGCAATATAATCTGGTGTCAGACACTGAGAACCAAACCAAACATTCCCTGCTTTTACTAAATTAGATAACATTGTGTATTCTTTATTCCATTTGAGGTATGGGATGTCTTGTAATCTTTCAAAAATTACTTGGAAAATTAGGAAATTGATACATCTGAGTTTAAAAAACTGGAGAGATGAAGGATCAGGAATTGTGTGTTCCCTCAGATGAAGAAGCAGAAGCACTGAGGAGACAGAGCTTCTTTGAGGGCAGTGTCCTGACGAGCAGTAACAGTCTGGTAGCCGATCCCAACTCAGCCAGCACCAGTGGAGACAAATCTGTGCTGCACGAAGATGTTTACTGCTTCCAGGATGACAATTTTGGGGATGAGGAGGATGCTGCAGATATGATTGGTAGGGTTTGCCACAGGCAAAGAGAATTGGTTCCTTTCCAAATATTTTTATTCTTACAGGAAAACAGTCAAGACAGCAGTAAAATGATTGTTGTCAAACACAGAATTTGTTAGTTGTTGTTTTCATACATATATTTTTACTACCTGTCACTAAGTCTATGCTCACTTAGACACTGCCAAGTCAAATTGGTTTAAAGGCTGTATTTCATTACTTTAGAATTAAAGGCATTAAATTTATGCTTAATGTTTAACAATTAGTTTTGGTTTTGAAGGTGAAATAGTGCAGCATTTTTATCCTTACTGTTGTAATAACAAAAACAGCAAAGTAGTTTCTGCATCATTATGGCTTAGAGCATTTATGTAAACCTTACAGATTGATACCTGTTAACACTATCAAGGCCATATTTAGGAAAAAAAAGGGTAGAAATCTCAAACTTGGGACTAATCCTCTCCTTTGTGTGCTGCTGCAGACAGCCACACCACTGACGGCCATCTGCAGGAGCTGAGCTTGCTTTCTTTGCAGAGTATTAACCTTGACTAACATTAGGCTGTATCAGACTATTTCATGACTGCTAAGGCTTAGAATGATTAAAACTATGTGCTTTGTATTTAAGAAATCTTGTTGATGGATGAACAAAATGTCCTAGATAAAGACATTCTTGATGTGGAGGAAGCACGTCCTTTGTCACAAGATCTGCCAGAGAACAGCACAGCCAGTGAGTTTGCAGTGTCTGCTCCATCTCACATAAACCCTCTGTTCCTGTGTTAATGCCTAATGTCACTCACATTCAGCTTTTTGTAGTATCCTTGTGCCTTTTTCCTTTCTTCATTTATTTTGCTTTTTTTTCCCCCTAAACTGCCTCATCCACCATTTTAGGATCGTTTTATTTGATTTAGGGATTCCAAATTTGTAACTTCACATCGCTTAGAAATACCTTCATGTGACATCCTGTTGGATATGCTGTTGGTCCACCCTGCTGCTCACAGCATGATGTCCCTTTTGAGGGGGAAAGCAACCCAAATAAGGCTGTCCTGTAACAGTGAACTTTCCTAGTGTGAGCTTAGAAGGTCTTTTCCAACAGAAACAATTCAGTGCTTCTATTTCTGGCTTCATATTTCTGCAACAAATGACACTTAAGTAGCTCATAAATGTGCTGTTAATCTTCTTTTGGTTTGATGCTGATGAAAGAAATTAAGCTTTGATAACTATTTCTGAGAAATTTTTGCTATCTTAAATCCTTACTCCCCCATTCAGAGTGTTAGTTTAAAACAGAGAATTCTGGAACAACTTTAAAGGGATAGAGTGGCTCTTGCCTCTCCTTGCTCTGTTGCTGGTGCTGCTTGTTCCTTTTCTGTTGACAGAGATGTTCCCACTGCCATGCACTTGCCTGGAACTGGAAACATATAGGGATTGAAACTAAACACCTTTGCCCCTGAACACTTTCTGTTGTGTGGGTTTTTCTCCAGATCTGCTCTGCTATGGCCTGGTCATTCTGGGATCAGTGAAGGGAACTATAGAGTATGAGAAGGAACTGGTGAACATAAGTGAGATTATAAACAAAACCACAGTTTCCTATTTCTTGCTGTTTTTGTCTGGTAGCATTCTCTGTCATGTGATTGAGAAATTAGTCCATATTGTAATTTTTTTTTTTTTTAGTTTGGGTTATTTGCTGGGTTTTCTTGCAGTTGAGTCCAACTGTGCAGACACCACCGTTAAGGATGAAAATCACACAATGAATGAGACAATCCTTTTGTTCCAGGAAGAAGGGTTTGTGCTTGAGCCAGTTGATGATACAGGTCAGAACTTGATCAGTTTTTTATGAATATTTGCATTAACTAGGTTTGGTTTGCTTCTTAGTAGTGAAAATACTTGCAATATAGATTATTCCCACCTTAGATTTCATCTGCTCCTGCTGTCAGAGTTCCTTTTTACAGTAAATATTATACAAACCCAGTGTCAGGTTATTTATCTCAGCTGCCCAAATTTGTGCTTGCAGTTTCTTCCATGTACAAGTCAAGTTTTGTTGCTCTTCAGCTCTGGTAGCATTGCAAACTTGAAGATTCACCTGAAAAACTTTAATTACCAGTCACACATCAGTGACTTTTATATTTAAAATCACAATCCTAAAACTTTCAAAATACTGGTTTGTGAATTTTTAACAAGATCCAAGGTGAAAAGTATTACATTTCCTCTGCAGAGGAAATCTAAATGTCCCCTGTCACATTGGTGGCTGTTTATGAATAAGCAAGCTTATGTTGACAGCAATATTTACAATATTGGAATTTTCTGACCTGCCCAAATAATATCCACGAAGTTATGGCTATATAACTAATCTGTGCCTTTCTTTTGTGTTTACATCTTGATTAAATTGCTAAAGAATTAAACTGACAAATACAGATATTAATTATGAGGTAATGAAACCTCTTGAGTGCATCAGCAGTTCTTGGAGCACTTAACTTCCTTATAGATTAAAACCAGCTTATTCAGTCTTGTTGTTCTGTCATGTGTTCTCATTAAGTTGTCCTATACCCAGCTCTTTATCAAAAGAGTCATTTGTCTTCCACAATTAAACATAAGGGAATTTCCAATAAAAGAGTACAAAGAGTGAAAACTTCATAGAAACTTTTGAAGGGATGGCCTGTGCACTTGTACTTTGATTTTCAAGTCTAGGCAGTGTTCAGAAGGTCGGCAGCCAGGTTGACTCACTGGGCTTTTTTGTGTGTTTAGTGTCCTAGGAATAGACCTTAAGACTTGTTATTAATACTTGCTTTTTGTAGCTGTCACCCAGAGGAAGAAAAAGCAAAGAAAGAGGAAGCTGCTGGTGGATGTAGAGAAGGAGCTGAGCGCCCAAACTATTTACAAGCAGCTCTCCAACTACACTGACCTCCTGGCCACGCTGGACCTCGCTCCCCCTACCAAGAAAACGATGATGTGGAAGGAGTGGGGAGGTGTGGATAAACTCCTGTCCCATTCTTCACAGCCTATGATTCATGCTCAGCTTCAAAAGGTAAACATCAGTTCCTTGTGGGGTCTGTGCCACTGTGTAGGTTCCAGGATTGTTGCAGAGCTGGGATCTGACTGAGGGAGGTTTTGCAGACTCTGTTTGGTCTGAAGTTGGAGCTGGCTGCAGGTGTGCACTGAGCATGGCTGTGCAGTACAGGTCAGCTGTTCACCTGATGGTTTGCACACTCACCACTAATTGTTTCATCATCTCTGGGGTCACAGCCTTAACCTTCTGCACTCCAACAAGTGAAAAACAACAAAAGGAACATGAGAGCTGATGTTTCATTTCACACACTGATCTTATACTGAGACACAACTTTTTACTCTTCTATCCATTTCTTTTATGTTTTCTCCTTTGCTGTATTGTTTCCTGGTTTATTTCCTCTTTGTAATCAATTTGAGATATTTTTTGTTTATATTTATTTAAAGGTACATCAGACATTATTAGTAGAATAATGCTGATGGATTTGGAAGGGTTCACTGCAGCAGTGCAGCTTCACCACTTAGAGTCCAGCTGCAGAATTACAACTTGCTCTTTAAGAAGATGAAAACTGCAGATGTTTCTTTCTTTCATCCTTCCCTACTGGCTGGCTTCAAGAAAAATGATTCAAGCTGCTCCTAAGATGGTTTTTTTCATGGAATTCATGTCAGAGCTGCAGAAAGCTATTGCTTAAAAACAAACAAAAAAAATGGCAGATTTTCAGAGTGACCTAATTCAAATACTGAAATTCTGGGTTACAGTCATTAACATACAGCTCGTGTTCATATTTTGTGTTGATGTTTGTAAATAATCTGACACGATATTCTGAAAGCAAACAAAAAATAATTATTTTCAGTTGTTTGAAAAATGCTTCAAGACTGACAGATTTAAGATGAGAGCAAATGGAATACGGATGATGTCTGAAATGAAAGAAGTGAGAAAAGAGCAAGATACTACAGGTAATATTTTAATTCTGTTGTGCAGAATTAGCTGTTAGAGAGTATTTTCTATTCTACATTATGTTTGAAAGACACGAGGTGTTGGTGTGCAGTATTACACAAATTACTACTTTTCTGTTCTTTTGTTTCTTAGAAATTAAATGAAATTCAAGTTTTTTTCTTCCTTGTGGCTTAAGAAGATATTTTTGGTTTCGTCTTTGGTTTCTCTAATTATCTCTGAAACTGCAGATTTGGGTAATATTGCTTGTGGGGTTTCTTTTAATATAATTGAAAAAAATTAGCTTCCCACTTTTGCTAACCTTAATCAAACTTCTCTCCAAAATTCCAAATTAATGTGAAAAGTTCTACTTGTATCTGGAAGATCTGTTTGGTTAATATCAGGAAAGAAGAAGTGTTCCATTTCAGATCTTCTGAGAAGGATGTATCCACTTTCATTCCTTTGCTCTGCTGGGAACCTAACCTGTCTCAAAAATTAATTAACAAACCCACCTCCTGTGAGTCCATAAAGGTCAACTTTCAGAAAAGGAAAACCTGCCTTGGAAGGTTCTTCTTCCATGATTCTGTTGGGAATGATGCTTCTTCAATATTTGCTAATTCTGGCTCTTCCTCTCAAAGACTGTGAACTTCTATGTGATTTTTGCTTTTCAATGGGTTTTTTTTTAAGGATGGTGATTCACAGTAATTTCCTCCTCAACCTTGGTTTTCTATTAATACAGAGATGCTGCCAGTAGAAGAGCCAAGTTACCTGCAGGAGCCAGCTCATTCCGAGACTGGGAGAAAAATTAGAAATGATTCCTTTATGTTGACATCACAGAATGACAGAAATGAAACCAATGAGAACTGTGGTGAAATTATAGTGAGCAGTTTTCCTCAGTTTTAGAGACCTAAGTGTGCCTATTAGTTCCCCTTTTTGCTAAGGTTCCATTTAAAACATATTAAAAAGTTACTAATGTTTGGAAAGGATGCTAAAGACAGTCAAGAGAGCATTAAGTAGCTTGTGTGATGAAAGTTTATTTATTATTTGGTAAACTCCCACAATGAATGAATGATTAATTAAAATGTTTATTAATCAGCATAGATTACAGTTTAAGCACTAAGTATAAATGAGAGCTTAATATTAAATATGAAATATTGTACTGAAGAGACAAATATAATCTTTATAAAGGATAAAACTTACATTTTGTGTGTCATATTAAGGAAATACTTAAGCAATATCTCTTCCATCTTTACTTCTGCTAAAGGGCATTCTTTAGAGAATATGAGGCTCATAAATGTTGAAAAGTGATGAAATTGGAGCTAATGGCAGCAGAAAATGTGTGCTCCATGCCTGAACTCTGCCCATAGGTTTAGATTAATCTGTAGATAAATCCTACAGCAAGGTCCTTCCCTGTATCAGAAAAGTCATGGTAGAAATAGCAGCTATTAACTTATTTTGAAAAACTTCATTACAATAAATTCTTTGAGAAGAAATGTGTAAAGAGAATTGCACTGTGTGCATAAATGGCCAGGTCTAGTGATTATCTTTTCATGTTCACAGGAGGATGGAGCAGCTTTCTCCGAGAGCTCCAAAAATTCCCTGGGCCAAGAAGTTGAAGCAGAGAAGGTGAAGGTGCCAGAGGTGTGTGTGCTAAGCTGATGGTCCTGGTTTGTTTCAGAAGAGAACCCTGTTTCTTAAAAAAAAAAAATAGCATCATGAACTTCCAGGGAGTTTTACTTCCTGTGAGCAGGAAATAATTTCAGCCTTGCTGGCTCTGAGGATGTTCAGGTACTCTGAAACCAGGGCAGTCAGCTGCAGGCTTCAGAGGTTAAACCCAAAATCCCCCAAGCCAAATAGTTGAATATCTCTTTAAGCCTCTGTCAGTACAAATGGTGTTAGAATCCCAGTCCCACAGAGCAGTACCTGGCTGTGGAGCTGCCTCACTGGAACCATGTTCATGTTGCACCTGAGCTGTCTCTGAGCACAAAGCACACAGGTCCATTCTTTCCTTTGTTTCACACAGGCTTGTGTGAGCACAGAGGTGTCAGAGGCTCCAGATTCCCTGAGTTTGGTCATCCAATATCCAGCTCCATCTGGATTTTCAGCCAGCCTGGAATTCCTGTCCTTTTTCTTGTGGTCTGTGACTTTTTACTCACCCTGACCAACTTTCTGTTTACTTCCTCTCAAGGAGCAAACAACAACAGGGAAAGACAATGAAGAAATAAGATGGGGCAAAAAAACTCTTCGCTTACAAAAAACCTTACAGGTACCAGTGCTGGATTTTGTCATTAGATACCAAAAGCTGGTGTTGATTTCACCTGGACCATGTTAGGAAAGCTCTTCCTTCTACTGTCTATTGTGTCTCCCCTTCTCACTTGCAGCAGGTGCTTTTTTTGGTATTTCTGTGGAAAATCAGGATTCTGGGTGCTCGATGTGTGGCGTTCCTTTCCACAGATGCTGGAATAATTAGAATTTTCTGAATGCTCTTTTTTTTGAATGTATTTCAAAAGTCTGTGCAAATAGTAAATAAATACACCTAGGTAAGCCTTTAAAAAACAAGAGATAACTGAGACCAAAGAACTGCTCAAGGATATTTATTGTTATCAATCACAAAGCATGATGGAAGTATTCCACTGGTGTAATGGAATTCAGTGGAATTGTAGATTTTAGTAACACACAAAAGTACCAACACTATTATAGCATTAAAATGTTAAGAGTCACTTCTTTAAACACAGATGGAAGATAGCCAGAGAGGTTGTGGGCTCCCCATCTCTGGAAATGTTCATGGCCAGGTTAAATGGGGCTTGGAACAACCTTGTCTAGTTGGAGTTATCCAGGGTGGGGGAGTGAGATGGTGTTTAAGGTCCCTTCCAACCCAAACCAGTGTGTGCTTCCATGATTCTATGGAGATGGGATCCCATTTGAGGCATTCAGGCAGAGATATTCCCTCTATGCAGTGCTGTCTGTTGGGACTCCATGGGCTCCAGTTTTACAGGTGGAGAAGCTGACCTGACTGATTTCTCATTTCCCTCGCACAGCAACTGAAGAGATCAGGCGTGTGTTCCTTCAGTTTCCAGGAGCTCTGCCAGAGAAACACCCGGAAAGAAGCTGCAGCCACATTTTACATCTTCCTGGTGCTGAAGAAGCAGCAGGTCCTCGAGCTGCGGCAGCCCGAGCCCTTCGCTGACCTCACAGCCACTGCTGGGCCCATGTTTGACAAGATCAGATAAACTGATCAAAATACAGCTTGGGTTGCATTTTCCAGCA
Organism: Setophaga petechia; assembly: GCA_024362935.1. Taxonomy (NCBI): domain Eukaryota; kingdom Metazoa; phylum Chordata; class Aves; order Passeriformes; family Parulidae; genus Setophaga; species Setophaga petechia. Next base: position 2,844,621 of record JANCRA010000033.1, read on the forward strand.
AATTGTTTTTCTGGGAAAAGGATGGAATGCCTTGTCAAGCCGTGGGAGATGAGCAGAGCTCCCTGCCCTCTACACCACACAGTCATGGCTGGTGCAGGGGTCCTGCCCCGGGTGATCACTACAGGGCTTATTATTAATATTTATAGTTACATGATGAGTTATATGATAGTTATACAATATGTTAATAAAATACCATTAAAATATATATTCTATGTAAGAGATTTACATCATGGAGGATTTTACAAAAGTCCTCAAAGGAATTTTGTAAAAATCCTCAAAGGAATTTTATAAAAGTCCTTCAAAACCTTTCTCAGAGACTACCTTTGGAGCTTAAATTATTTTTGACAAGGCTTGTGTCTGTTAATTCTCTAATACCATCAGTAAGAGTTATCTGTTTACTCTCTGTAGCAAAAAAAAAAAAAAAAAAAAGATCATTTAAGATTGTTCCTGTCAAAGAATGTTCAATATTTCATATTTTAAGATCTAGCAGGGTGCTGTCTCCAGTGTTGCTTTTGTGTGTTCAGGCAGACAGAGGTTATACTGGCCCTAGAAGAGTCCAGAAGCTGCAGCCAGAAATTCTATTTCCTAGAAATCCTGCATTTTCAGATTTCACAGAGCTTTTAAACTTATTAACACCTTTATTCATGTGTAGATCTATTTAAAATTTTATGTTAAGTTAAATATTATTAGTTATTTGCATTTTTATCTAATTTAGGATAAATTTTATCCCTTTTACTGTCATTTTCTGAAGCTCTTGATTTCCAGCTGCCTCCCACCTGGAGGAGGGATGGTTGTGCCCTACTCAGCTGCTTTGGTGCTGTGGGGACATCACTGTTCCTTCCTGTGGAATCAATAAAAATCAGAAAATGTTTCCTTTGCTTGTTGTTGTTTCTTCTGAAGGATCAAATCCTATAGGTTCATCTCAGAGTGAGGGACTTGGTGATTTTACTTTAAATGGGAAAGGATGGGTGCTCCTGTCACCTGACTTCAGTGACACTCTGTTTGTCTGTGCCCACTAACATGTGTGGTTCCTGTTTCACGGGATTTGGGGTGGTTTGGTTTTCAGGGTCTGTTTAAGGGAGTAAAAAGGCTTTAAAAGAGGTGAAGCCCCAGTGTGGGGCATGGGGTGGCCATTGGCTGTGGGGGTGTTCCAGCTGAGTGTCCTTTCTGGACAGGAATATTTAATTAAATAAGTATTGGGCCTGTGCTGCTGTTCTCTGAGGGGTCCATTTTCTGGATGTAAGGAAGGGAAAAGCATCCCTTAAAATAAAATCCTCTCTGTTTTCTGCAAAAGAAATGCTATTTTTGGGTGCGAATAGGAGCAAGGCTCAGGCCAAGGCCGGAACCGAGGGCCGCTCATCTTTTCCTTATGGCAGGCCTGGCACTTCCAAAGCCAGGTGCTGACCTGGGAAAATGGTTTGAGTTTGGTGAAAACCTCTCCCTCCTTCCCTGCAGCAGGCCCAATCTCCCTGGAGTGGTGCTCCCACTCTTCAGGTCAGAGTATCCTGGGAGACCAAGCACTGCAGACTGCAGAGGGAAGGAGAAACCATTTTTCTTTCCCAAAAGCCATCAGGAATGACTCTGCATCTCACAGCAGAGCTGCTGCCTGAGCCACATGGTCAGAGCTGCTCCAGTGGCAGCAGCTGTGATAACTCATTAATTTTCCTTTCAAGGAGAGAGGCTGTGCGTTGGATTCACCGGGAAAGAGGGAAACAAAAGGCAGCTGGAGGCGGGCAGGAATAAATGGGAGGCAGGAGATATATATACACACTGAAAACAGTCTGTGTGTCGGGATAAATGAGGTACAGATCATGCAGGAAATAGTGCTGGAAGAAAGACTGACATGTATTTACCAAACAGGTTTGTCAAAACTCTGGAATAACCATGGGGGCGTGACAAAGGGAGCTAGCAATGTCTGGGAAGCACAATGGGCCTGGGGTCCAGACCCAAACTGGGTGCAGGTTCTACTCTGGCTGTGAATATTTCCCACATTAACATCTCCCTCCATAAATCCGTATGTGGATCCGCACAGGCTGGGTGTTTATAGCACAGGCACATGTGCATCTCTGACGCTCCTGGTCCCCACGGGGGTGTCTGCAGCCGACCTTGGGCGCTCCTGGCCGCGGGCACGGAGCTGCCCAGGAGCCGGTGCCCTGCTGCTCCCCGCGCAGGCTGCAGGACGCGGCGCGGGGGCTCCCGAGACGTTTCCTCCGCAAATAATTTGGGAAGGTTGATCTTGACAGTTACAGCAGGAAGCGTGTGGGAAGTGCCATGAGTAACCGGGCTATGCTGGAGAACGGGACGTGCCGTGCCGTGCTGTGCCAGCCGTCAACCTCATCTCCCAAGCCTCCCGGACGCCAGTCACAGCCCGGGACAGCAGCTCGGGGTGGCTGTTGCTGCTTCTCCACCCCAGCCCCGGCGATTAGGGCTGAGCCAGAGGGGTTGAAAAAGGGCACAGAATTCCGGTTTTTAATGACTTTACTGTATGAAACTGCGTCACTAATTAGAGGCAGGGATCTCCTTGGAGCTGTACTGCTTAAAATGAAAACTACAACACTGGGGGGACGCCAAGGACCGGGTGGCTGCAGCGCGGGGCTGCCCCGGCTCCCCCCCTTTCCATTCCTCCTCCTACTCCTCCTCCTCCTCCTCCGGGGTTACGCGGGGCGAGGAGCCCAAGGCCACCGGGCACAGGGCACACCCGGCCCGCGGGGCTTCGCAGACGGGGAGGGACCCCAAAACCCGGCTGGTTTGTTTTTTTGAGGTGGCTGCGCCGCTCCGGCAGAGGGGAGTTGCCATGGAAACGGGGGGAAACCCGGCGGGGGGGGCGGGGGGAGGCACCCGCGGCGCCGTCGCTTTAAGATCGCAGAGGAGGGAGCAAATTACGCAGCTGCACGGCTCATCCCTCCCTCCCTCCCTCCCTTTTCCATCCATCCTTCCCTCCCTCCCTTCGCCATCCCTCCCTCCTCCATCCCTCCCTCATCCCTCCCTCGTCCCTCCAGCGCTCCCGGCCGCCCCGCCGCACCCATGGAGGCCGGCGCAGGTGATGGAGGCGGGGGAGGGCGCGGGGCGCGGGGTGGGGCGGGGGGCACCGCACCGGGCACCGCACCGGCTACCCCGCCGGGCCCCGCGCCGCCGCCGCCGCTCACCGTCCGCTCTTTCCCTTCCCCGGCAGGTCGCTGAGCCCCCCACCCCGGCGCTGCCGCCCCCGACATCGGCGGGGCCCCGCGCAGGTGAGCGGTGCGGGGCGCGGTGTGGGGGGCGCGGTGCGGGGCCGCCGTGACTCATCCCTTTCTGCCTGCAGTCCGGGCTGGGGGGAGGCGGGGGGCGCAGCCGGGGCTGCCAGCGCCGCTCCGCATCGGGGGGCGGGAGCGGGGGGGTTCCCGGGGCACAGGGTGCTCGGGGCGGGTCACGCATCGGGCCCGCAGCACACCCGCATTGCGTGTGCCAGACCCCCGCGGCACACAGCGGAGCCGTGCTGCTGCACCAGAGCCCGCGGCGTGCGCTGGACCCCCGAGGCACGCACTGCACCCATGTCTGACTTACCAGACCCATATCTTACGTACCCTGACCCGCACGGCAAACCCACCTGGACCCCCACCACACCCACCGGTCCTGCTGCACAGCCCTGGGGCCGTGTGACATGCACTAGACCCACACAGCAGCACCAGCCATGCATTGCACTCACCAAACCTGCACTGCGCTCGCCAGACCCACATCTCATGCACCTGACCCACATTACCTGCACCAGACCCTCCCTGCACACCCCAGACCCACATTACACGCACCAGACCCTCCCTGCATGCCCCAGTACCTCACTGCACAACCCTGACCCACATTTCACACCAGACCCACATCTCATTGCACCAGATCCTTGTCACACGCATCAGATCCTCCCTGCAAGCACCAGACCCTCACTGCAGACCCCAGACCCACATCTCATGTACCAGACCCTCCCTGCATCCACCAACCCCATGTCACATGGACCAGACCCACATCACATGCACCAGACCATCCCTGCACACCCCAAACCCACATCTCCTGCACCAGACTCTCCCTTCAAGCACCAGCCCCATGTCTGCTGCTTGTGCAGCATCCCAAAGTGTCTCTGGCACCATGGCATGCTGCAGGAGCTGGGGCTGCTCTGCAGTTGACATTTTATTATTTAATGGCTTCGTGCTCATCTCCAAGGGACACAGGAACACCCCAGCGGGTTGGTGAGCCGGGTGTTCTGTTCTCTCCTCCCCACAAGGTCAGAGCTGTGGCTCTCACACAGAACCCACTGCTGGGTGCCTGTTCTGCTTATAAAATCCGTGTTCCCACCCTGTCTGGGCAACAGACACGTTGTGCTATGACCGTGTGCCAGAAGATGCAAATCCTGGTGTCTGGGGGGTCCCAGGGTGGGGGTCAGAGGGGCAGTGCCCGTGCTCCCATCCCGGAGGTGCTGCAGCAGGCAAGAGATGTGGTGTGTGGTTAAAGTAGGCCATTCCAGCGGTGTGGAGAGCAGGGCTAATCCCCCGGCACCGCCGTCATTCCCAGCCCTCGCTCAAGGTGGATGGATGGTGGTTCGGGGAGACCTGCTTCCGCCGAGGCTCGGAGGGGAGGCGGAGCTGTTGCACTGGAAGCTGGGTTTGTCTTCCAGGTTTTTGCCTTTGTATCTCAAAGGAGTGGGCTGTTCCTTGTGCTTCGCACAGCTCGGCTCGGCTCCTGCCAGAGCACCTCTGCAGGATGGGCTGTGCGGTGGGATGTCACCTCCATCCCATCCTGCTGACCTTCCCGGCCCGGGGTGAGACCACTGGGTCTGCGTCCTGGGTGTCCCACTCCTGCTCTCATGCTGCTACAGCACTTGCCATGGAGCTCTTTTCCCATTTCCCTTTGGCTCCAGGGTCCCCAGTGAGAGCCCAGCCTTTGCCCTCTGGTCAAGCACCTTGTTTTAGCTATGAGGGCTGGGAATTGCCACCTCCCCATTTGGAGTTGCAGCCAGGTCAGCTGGAAAAGTGATGAGCTGCATAACCCGAGCTTTCCAAATGGTGTCTGTTTTCCTGTAATCTCTGGATGTCAAGTCAGCATTTTATAACAAACAGGAGAATAAAAGGAGATGCTCCTGCCTTTTGGAATGGGATACAGCCACTCTTAGCAACATTGATTTTTCTGGTGGTGTTGCATAAACACCCCATGGGGTTTGTCTCTGCTCTTAGCTGGATTTAGCGGTGGCTTGGGCAGTGCTGGGTTAGCAGTTGGATTTGAAGGTATTAAAGGTATTTTCCTACCTAAATGGGTCTGTGATTCCATGATCTCCCTCTGCCTGGGACCGAGGTGAAGCTTTGGGATGAACCCATCTACACCGGAGCAGAGGCTCCCAGCCTCTGGAGATATTGCCACATCCTTGTAATCTTCTTGGAGCAAAAGCAAAGCAATCCCTGTATCCCAAAAATTCCCCATGGCAGGAAGAGGACACAGTCATGGATGTTTGCCCCCAGCTGCCCAGGTGGTGGCCCCAGTGCTGACCCCCTCCTGCACCAGGACTTCTGCCAGCCCTGGCTGCTGGATCCTGCTCTTTACCATTGCAACCCAGCTGTATGCCAGTCCCTTTCCCAGTGCAAGCAGCCCTGGCATTGCTACTGTCCAGGAACAAGGGCTCTTCCCCACATCAGCTGCTTCTTGTTGGCCACATCCAGCACTTTGCTTATTTTTAGAGCATAGAAAAGCAAAGCCAGTGTCAGGAAGGCAGGGTAGGTCCTTGGGAGCCCTTCTTGTCCCCTGGAAAAACAAAGCTGTGGTTTCCCTCTCTGTGCTCCCTCTGCTTTTAATCTTGCTCATCCTGGGAGGCTGAAGATGTCCCAGGGGACCCATGGGGACACCACGGTTCTCTCCCAGTCTCTGCAGTGGGTGAAGCTGCTCTCAGACGCTCGGGCTCAGTGCCACCATTGCAAAAGATTCCTCACACAGGATGTGCCAAGGGAAACACAGGAATCCAGCAGCAGGCAGCATGATGGGAGCCTCGACAAAGGAAGCAGTGAGCGAGAAATCCAGGGAAATGTGGCAGCTGCTGGCACAGCAGTGTTGTGCTCAGGGTTGACACTGGCAGTGAGCTGCAGGCTGTCACACCTCTCTGTTCCCTGTGGGCATGGGGTGAGCTGGCAGCAGCTGGATCTCTCAGAATCCCTCAGAAGCTGAGCTTTGGAAGCTGATGGGAGCAAATTCTTGAGCCTGCAGCCATGAAACCCTCAGAGGAACAAGCTGAGGAACCATCAGAGGCTTCACTGAGCCAGTGATGAGGGTCTCTCCAGGGGTCTTGTGTCCCTGTTTCCCATGTGAGAAGCATCTAGGAAAGGCCATACCTGCCCAGCCTGGTTTGTCCACCACTGGCACAGCCAGGGGATCCAGCAAGGAGTGGGGAAGTGTCAGGATTTGAGGCAAAGAAGCATCTCTGTGAGGCAGTGGTTCAGCTGGGCCTGGGGAAATCTTCCTATGGGGCACCAGGCTGAGCCCCCACTCTGTCCCTGCTCTGCCATCCATCACTGTCACAGTGTGATCAGTAGTTCAGCAGGAGCTGGGGACTCACCAGAAGATGAGTGTCACCCCTCTGGGACAGTGGCAGTGTGGGGGACTTGTCCTGATTCTGCATCCCAGCCCTCTGTGGGGGATCCTCTTTCTCCTGCTGTAGCTCCAGGTGTTTCCTTATCAAGGCCCATTGCTTTTATTTATCAGGAATTCTCCAGGCTAATTCCACTGCATGGATCAAACCCTGGTTTGTGCTGTTGTTTGTAAAAGCTCTGCCCTTCTGCTCCACACGTGCTGGAGCCTCACAGGGAGTTTTGCTGTCAGCACGCTGGTCTTTGCAATGGGCAGTGTCCACCCTGCTCAGCCCTCAAGCTGCATTTTAGGGGATTTGCAGGGTGCTGGAGCACAGGCAGGTGGTTTGCAGGACAATCTCTGGGTTTGGTGTAAGCTGGAGTGTCAGACCCTGGCCTGTGCTGGCATTGCCAGGCAGGAGGGGCAGGCACAGGAGTGCTGTGCTGAGCAGGGCCCTGCTGCTCCCCCAGAATGGAGACAAGCCAGTGCCCCCCATGCCACCTTGGTCATGGTCCATGGATTGCCCTGACCACCCTGCTGTGGAGACAGGCTGAGAGAGCTGGTGGAGCTCTGATGAGACCTTAGGAGCCTCTTCCACTGCCTAAAGGGGTTCCAAGAGAGCTGGAAAGAGACTTTGGACAAGGACATGGAGTGGCAGGACGAGGGAATGGCTTCCCACTGCTAGAGGGCAGGGTTAGATGGGATATTTAGAAAAAATTCTTCCTTGTGAGGGTGGTGAGGCCCTGGCACAGGTTGCCCAGAGAAGCTGTTGATGCCCCATCCTTGGAAATGTTCAAGGCCAGGTTGGACAAGGCTTGGAGCAGCCTGGGGTAGTGGAAGGTGTCCCTGCCCATGGCAGAGGTTTGGAATGAGATGGTCCCTTCCAACCCAAACTATTCTGTGTTTTTAACCCCCTGCTGTGGGCAGGGATGCCACCCATAGACCAGGGTTAATCCTGGATTTCCCCTCACTTTCCTGGTGGGGCTCTATTGATTCTGCAGCTACTCACCCTGGTGCATCTGAGGGGGTAATTCTGAGTGCAGATCTGTGATTTCCTCTGCCTTTAGTAGCCACATACCACATGGGAAAGTGTGTGCTCACCTTTGGTGCTGAATCTGCCCACCCTGCCTGTCCTGGGCTGCCTCTGGGCACAGTGAGGCTCCTGGGGACACTGAAGTGGCCCATTGATCCTTTGGGAATAATGACAATTAATTATCACAAATTAAATTCCAGACACCCTGGGTGCTGTGGGAGGCATCAAGCTTTGGTGTGGGCACCAGGCAAGTCTGCAGCAGTGCGAAGAGGAGCAGGAAATGAGGTCCCCAGACATGAGGGCAAATCCAGGTGTCCCCACAGAGCCATCCCAGGCTGTGATGGTGGCAGCAGGTGCCTGGGGTGTGGTGTGGGGTGCTCTCAGGAGCCCCATTGCTGGACACACATGTGCCATCTGCACTGCTGGCACTTGCTGGGGCACAGAGGGACCCCTGCACAGAGCAGTGTGCCATGAGGGTGACCTTGACATGAGAGGGGAACATCCAGGTCCAGCTGAGCTGATGATGGGCACCCCTGGGGTTATACCAGATACCACTGGACTGCAGGGAGAGGGTGAGGAATCAACCCTCTGAAATCTCCCTAAATCCCTGCTGGAGAGCTGTGCTGCTGGAGGGTGACTGACAGAGAATCCTGGAGGATGCTCCTGCCAGCCTGAGGCCACGCACAGCTCCTGGTGGATGCTGATTCACGCTGCTGCAGTAGCAGAGCTTGCTGCCCACTTGGGAGCAGTGATCCAGCAGGACAGAACACTGCCTTTCCCAGCCCAGGTCATCTCCAGGCAAATCCATCCCAGGTGGGAGCAGCAGGATCCCCAAATCCTTCTTGCAGTGTCCCAGGGGTGCTGGCACCCCTCTGTCACAGGGCACTGTGCCTGCTGGGACTTGGGACTTCACAGCACCAGTGCTCTGGGATTTTTGGTGCCCTGGTTTGGGGATCAGGGAGCAGCAAATCCTGGGCAGAGGAGGGACCCGGGCTGGCCAGGGTGGGTTTGAGGTATCCTGGGAAAAAAAAATCACCCGGGGTTGCAAATGTAGAAGGCTGCCCTGGGATGAGCTGGATGTGCCCCCCTTCCTGTGCTGCCTCCCCTGTTGTCCCACTCCTGGCACTCCCCTGGAGCAGTGCCAGCAGCATGGAGTGTTTCCTGTCACCCATCGATTGTCTGTTGGCAGGTCCCATCTCCTGCCCTGCTCTGCCAAAATCTGAGATAAATGCTGGCATTGGGAATAGGCCTGGGGTGCTGCCCCCATCCCCATTGGTCTCTGGCAGTCTGGGAGCACAATGGGGATCCCAGCAGTGCCATGGGGTGCTCAGCAGGATGTGGGTGCTGAGCAGATGCTTCCTTCACTCCCTCACATCCTGCGTGTGCCCGAGGTGCTGCAAGCCTCTGGATGTGGCCTATTTATTTACAGGAAAGGAGGCTCTGTGTTTCCCTAGGGATTAGCAGCTGCTGCCTCATCATGCAGGGATCTGTTCTTCCTCACCTGATTTCACTGCTGAATGGGGGATTTGCACTTAATTAAGGAAAAGCAGGCACCCAGCCCACTGCAGGGAGAGCTGCCTGCCCGGGGAGCTCCATGGCTGGGTCAGAGCCCTTGTACCATCTCTGCCCCCAGTAATGCCCCCACTGCAGGCACTCTGTGTCCCTGTGGCACTGCCCTGCTTCCTGACGGGGATGTGCATCTGGGAGCAGGGGGAAGTTTGTCCCATGGTGAGAAGGGGGCTACAGGCCACGGGCAGGCATCTGCTCTGCTTCTGATCTGCCTTTTAAATGAGAAACACCTTGCTCTGTGCCCACAGGATCCCGGTGGGACCACAGGCATGCAGCATTCTGGCATTTCTGGGCTATGGGAGACAAGTGGGAAGCCCAGATGTTCAGGGGATGCTGTCCTCATGTGTCCCCGTACTGGTGGCGCTGGGGACTGTACTGATACCCTGGTGCCTGGCCTCACCCACAGGGGCCCCATCTCATCAGGGCCATTTTCCTGCCTTCACCTGCTCTCTCTGTTGCCTTTGCCTGCAGTTCCCTGTGCCCAGGAGCCGTGGCACTGTGGCCATGTCCGTGCCGGGGAGCAGACGCGCGTCCACGGGATCACGAAGGTGAATATGCTTCAGCCTCTGGCCTCGGGACTGGACTCCAGCGCCTGCAGCCGGGATGAGACGCTCCCCACGATCCCCACACCTCCACCACCAGCTGCCACTTCGCAGCACCAACCCCCAGCTCAGCTTTCGGGGGTTTGCATGGCACTGCCCGCTGCACAGCACTACCCTGTCCGTGCATGCAGCTCCCCGAGTGCTGCACGCCCTGTCCCTCTGTCCGTCTGTGCCACAGCCAGGACCGACCCCTCCGTCCGTCCAGGCGAAGGCAGGCAGTGGTGGAGAGCACTGGGTTGGGGCAATGAAACTGGGAGGTATGTTAGCCCTTGGAAAATGTCTCCTTGAGCTGGTAAAGAGAGAAAAAGAGGGAAAAAGCATTTCTTCCCCTGCCGATGTCTCCATGACCTGCACTGCCCAAATGGAGGTGCAGGCTCGGCGTGGGCAGGGAGAACAGGCAGAGCTGCCCACGTGTAGGTGATGCTCCGGCAGATGTGGCTGGAGCTATGCTGGGACCTGCTCCCAGGGGACTCTTATGGGGGTCCCGAGGTGCTTCCAAGGGGATCCCAGGGGCTCCCAAGGTCCTCAGGGTGCGAGGATGCTGTGCCAGCATCCATGGGTTGCCAGGCCAGGGAAGGGGGAGCGGGTGGAGGACATCCCCCCCAGCCCTGCCTTTGTGCCCGTCGCCATGTCCGTGCGATTTTGATCCCTGCTGTTTGTTTTGTCCTTTTGTCTTGTGTGTTCTCGGTGTGGTGGTTGGCAGTCGCGGGGTTTATGGACGGAGTGGCTTTGCCTCCTTCTTTAAGTCTTCAGCGCCCTCAGCCACTCGGCCTGAGACACAGCCTCTTCTCCCTGCCTCCAGGCGCCCCTCGCCCCCCGGGAGGGACACCTACGGCACCTCCTCGCTGAGCAGCAGCAGCAATTCTGGCTCCTGCAAGGGCAGCGACAGCAGCCCCACCCCAAGGTAACCCATCACCCGTGGCCCCAGGGCGGCTGCTGGGTGCCCCCAGGCAGGGGGAGCAGTCCCGGTGCCGGTGCCAGCGGGGACAGGAGCGCAGGGGCCGCTGCAGCGAGGCTGAGCGCTTGGTGGCCGGGGAGCCGGAGCTGCCGGAGCTGCTGCTGGTGTGTCTCCACAGACCCTCACCACCCTCCTCCTCCAAACCTCTCCACCGCCGTTGTTGTGTCGTCTTCCTCCCTGTCCCCCCGCCTGCCACCCAGGGATCCCCCGTCCTCTTCCCTCCGTCCTGCTGTGCCTGTGGCTTGCACGCTGCACGCTCCCTCCCGCCACTCCCGCATTCCAAGGAGCACCCGGATCCTTCCAGGCCAAAGGCACGAGGGCAAGAGCTTCGCTTCCATCCTCTTGTGTTGCCCGGCAAAGGTTTGGCAAGAGCTGGTGGCCCCCTGGCTTCTCAGCAGGGAGCTGTGGGTGTGTTGGGGCACAAACAGCCAGCACTGAGCACCAGGCCCAGCCTGTGGTGCCCTGCTCATCACCTGCCTGTCCTCTGCCCCCTGCCAGCTCCCAGAGGTGGAATCATTCTGGGAGCATCTGAGGGGCCCAAGGGTGACATGGTGAGCAGGTCCCATGCGTGCTGCAGCCAGGGGCAGTGGCCCTCCCGCTGCCATGGGGCATTCCAAGGCATGGACACTTCTCACACAATGCTTCTGGACATGGCTAAAGGCTGCTGGGCTGCTGGACACCATGCAGGGGTGCTTTGGGACGCCTCCTTTCCATTCATAGGGAGTTTGGTCCCCTCACTGCCATGCCAGAGCCACTCGTGCAGCTCCCACCTCTCCACGTGCCTCCCAGCTTGGCCATGGAGCCCTGGCCAGCCCCTGTTCTCTGCACTGTCCCAGGCTTTGGCCCAGAGATGTCACTTCCTCTGCCCCAGTGCCCATGGTGGCATAAGGAGGGTCCAGACGTGCTGCTGGCCCAGCCCAGAGCAGATGATGGATTTCCCGGCTTGCTCCCCATGGGCAGGACAGCCACGGTCTCCAGACCTGCTCCATCCCAAACCCTTCCATTCCCCATCTTGTGCCTCCATCTCTGGTGGGGCCCATCCTACCCTGGGGTCTCCATCCACATCAGTTGTTTACAGGAAGGTCTCTCTGGGCACACAGAGACCTTGGTGCCCCTGGTTTTGCTCGTGGCCCAGCAAGGTCCCCAGCAGCACAGAGCACTCAGCACTTGACAGCAGCACTGGTGTGTCCAGGGGCTGCACCCACCCTCCTGCCAGGGCACAGCACTGCACTGAAGACACCCACCCTGTGTGTCCTGCCAGGGCACAGCACACAGGACACCCACCCTACCCCTCTGACCAGGGCACAGCACCCTCCTGCACCCACCCTGCCCCTCCCGCTCTCAGAGCTCCTTTGGGGTCTATTACAGGGCTGCACCCCAAGAGCAGGCCTTAGAACCCCTGGGTCAAGCCTGTGCTGGCCCTGGCACTGGCAGTGGGTGACATCTGTGTCCCTGCAGGCGCTCGTCCAAGTACAACCTGTGCAGTGACAACCATGGGATAAAGCCCCCGACGCCGGAGCAGTACCTGACGCCCCTGCAGCAGAAGGAGGTCTGCATCCGGCACCTGAAGGCTCGCCTGAAGGACACACAGGAGCGGCTGCAGGACAGGTGAGCTCATGGGAAGGGAGCCAGCACCAACCATTGCCACCCACCGTGGCAGCTCCTGTCTGGGACTGGTCCTTCTGGATGTCTCAGTTCCCAGCATGGCACCTTGTCCTCGTGCTCGTGCACAGCTGTACCACAGCGTTGCTGGTGTCTGGGATCTGGCACTGCTGCCTGTCCCACCTGGGAGCTGCAATTTGGGGACTGGGGAGCCCCACGTCCCACCTGCAGTGGCTGCCTTCTCCCCTCACCCTGTCTAAGTCCCTGCCATGCTTTTGCTGAATTTCAGCGTCAGAGGGTGGCTAATCCCCATCTGCTCCTCTCAGGCTTAGGCACGGCCCCGCCGCCGTGCCAGCTGCCACGCGCCTGCCCGGGGCACCTGCCCACCCCCACGCAGCGCTCAGGAGACCTGGGCACTGCAGCATCTGGGGGAGAAGGCTGAGCATCACTTGCAGGGAGCCCTGAGCTCCCACTGCTCCAAACAGTGCTGCCGGGGGGCCCTGAGCATCAGTCCTGAGGGTTGCTGAGCATAAATCCTGAGAGTCACCGAGTATCACTCCTGAGGGTCCCTAAGCATCCATCCTTGGGGTCCCTGAGTGTCACTCCTGAGGGTCCCTAAGCATCACTCCTGGGGGTCCCTGAACATTGTTCCTGAGGCTCCCTGAGCATCACTCCTGAGGGTCCCTAAACCACTGGATCCATCCCTTGCTCCCAGTTGGGAGTGTCACTGGGTGATCTGGTTGCAGCCCAGCGCTGGGCACAGAGGACAGGGCTGTCCCCGCAGCCCCCTCAGCGCCGCGGTGGTGCCCTCCCGTCTCCGCAGGGATGCTGAGATCGAGGACCTGAAGACGCAGCTGTCGCGGATGCAGGAGGACTGGATCGAGGAGGAGTGCCACCGCGTGGAGGCCCAGCTGGCGCTCAAAGAGGCTCGCAAGGAGATCAAGCAGCTGAAGCAGGTCATCGACACCGTGAAGAACAACCTACTGGAGAAGGACAAAGGCCTCCAGAAGTATTTTGTGGACATTAACATCCAGAACAAGAAGCTGGAGACGCTGCTGCACAGCATGGAGGTGGCACAGAACGGGGCGCAGAAGGAGGAGGGCGCCGGCGAGTCGGCCGGGGGGTCCCCGGCGCGATCCCTCACCCGCAGCTCCACCTACACCAAGCTGAGCGACCAGGGAGCCGGGGACCGCAACGTGGGCGGCTCGCAGACCATCTCGCTGGACGAGGGTGCCGACAGCGGCTTCGTGGGCATGGAGGAGGCTCCGGGCCACACGGACCCGCTGGAGGTGGGGGGTGAGCCCGGCACCCGCCTGCCCCCCAACAACACCTACGAGAAGGTGCTGGGACTGCGGAGCAGCGTGGAGGCGGGGGTGCAGGCCAGCTGCATGCAGGAGCGGGCCATCCAGACGGACTTCGTGCCCTGCCAGCCCGACCTGGACACCATCCTAGAGAAGGTGATGAAGTCCCAGGCTTGCAGCTTGGGCAGCCCCACCTCCGCCTGGGTCTCTGAAATGGAAGACACGATGCCCGTCCCCGAGCTCGCCAACCCCACCGGGACCACGGACCTGATGGTGGCCGAGCCCGACGCCGCGGCGGCGGCTGCCAGTGCCGAGGGGGGCGTCCCCTGCAACCCGGCGGTGCGGCAGCCCCCCAGCGCCAGCCCCTCGGTGGCCATCGCCTGCGTGGCGGAGGAGGAGCTGATGGAGGTGACCGGCTGCGAGACCAACCCTTCCAAGAGCTACTGGAGCCGCCACTTCATCGTGGATCTGCTGGCGGTGGTGGTGCCGGCCGTGCCCACGGTGGCCTGGCTGTGCCGCTCGCAGCGGCGGCAGGGCCAGCCCATCTACAACATCAGCTCGCTGCTGCGGGGCTGCTGCACCGTCGCCCTGCACTCCATCCGCAGGATGGGCTGTCGCCCCGTCGCCAGCCCCGGCCCCGGAGGCGCTGCCCAGCCCTGACCCCTCCGGCGCCCTCCACCCGCCCCCACGAACCCGACTGCTGATTGTAAACCCCTGGCGTGGCACTGGCGGGTGGGAAGGGGCCGAGGGGACTGTGGGTGCTTCGAGGTGTGCTGCTGCCTCCCCCCCAGCTCCTGGAGAAGGGAAAGAACCGTTGTTGGAAGAGGGGCACCCAGCGTCACCCCCCGCCGATGGACACCCCTCTCTGTGCCTCTGGCTGCGGGGGGCTGTGGGGCTGCACCCGTCAGAGGAGCTCTCCCTCCATCGCACTTGCTTTTTGTTTGTCCCCGGATTGTCCCTGGGGCCAGCCGTGCCACGGGTGGGTGGATGATGGCGAGGAGCCGCTGGCAGCGTGGAGCGCTGGGGATGCGGCGGCTCCTTGCTGCAGGTGCGGTGTCTGTTTGTGGGCAGGGGGATGGGGGGTTCCTGTCCACACACAGGGATCAGCTCCGGATGCCTCCCCACGCTGGGATGGAACTGGGCTGCAGATCACGCACGGAGCCCCCCGAGGAAGCCGTGGGCTCTCCCTCCCTTTGCTTTGCACTATATTCACTTTGTTTTGGATACAGACTGAAGCCCGGCTGTTGGGACTCTGGCTGACGGGCCGCGGGACCGGGGGCTCCTGCAGTTCTGTCCGCCGTGATGCCGGTGATCCCACCACCTGCTGGAGCTCGGATGCCTTTGCTGGGGTGCGGGCAGTGCCGTGCAGGCAGAGCCAAGCCCTTTGCCGCCCCGGCCCGCCCAAACCCCCGCTTTGCTGGCGGCCTCCGGAAAAAAAATGCCTTTTTTTTGTTGTTGTTGAAACACAAAGACAGCAAGGATTGCTCAGCGGGGCTGTTGGGGCGCGGGACTTGGGGCTCCCCCGGGCGTGCCGCACTCCCACCCCACGAATGTCTGTGGTTTGTTTGTGACTTGAACTAACAGTGTTTCCCCCCAACCCCGACCCAGTCCCACTCCCCCACCCGTGGGTGCCACCGGCCAGGTGCCCTGGCAGCCGGTGACGCTCCACATGCCGGTGTCCAGCGGTCCCCAGAGGGGCACGTGCCACATCCTGTGTGCCCCACACTTCCCTGCATCCCCCTTCTGCCAGCTCTGCCCGTGCTGGGGGCAGTGGGGGCAGCAGCTCTGCCACCAGCACAGCACCAGGTGCTGGGGGAAGGATCTGGGGAGCAGCAGTGTCCACGGCAGATGTAAGTGGGGCTGGGATATTCGCCTCTCGTGCAATGTATTTGTGGATCTGTGTACACGTCTGTTAGGCTATCCAAAGCTTTGCCAAGAAATAAATGTAACGACTATATTTGAAAGACAAATCTATATAATATATTTTTTAAATACAGAACTGAAAAAGCTGTAACCCCCCTCTTCTTGTTTCCCCTGTCCTGTACTCGCTGTCTGTGGTGGATGTAATAAATGTCGCTGGGTCTGTGTCTGCTTCGGCTGGAGCCAGCCCTTGGCATCTGCCCTCAGGGGGTCGCCCAAGCAGGGACATGGTGACAGTGGGACCCTGGTACAGGACATCTGCCCCATCCTTGCTGAGGAGAGGAGGAACCACCCAGCAGCCACCAGACTCTGATGGCATAAGGAGGTCTGTGCTAGAAGAGCTCCTTTGGAGGTGCTGTTGGATCCTCTCAGCAGGCCCTGGCCTTCCAGCATCAGCTCCAGGAACAGCAGTGATGGTGTCACAGGTCAGGGATAGAGTGGTCCATGGATGACTTCACCAGCCCTGATGAGAGCCTGAGCAGAGGGAAGGGAGGTCAGTGGGGAGAGCCCAGGGGTCCCTGTGGGGTGTGGGGGTCCTTGCAGCCCCACATTCTCACCGTTTGACCATGTGCTCGTAGATCACTGTGGGGATGATGGTCAGTGTCACGACATTCCCAGCCCCTGCCAGCACCTCCATGAGCTGCTTATCCTGCAGGAGAGAGAGAGAGGGGTCCATGGGGTGCCCAGCTTTGCTCAGTATCCCCCTTCCTCCTGCATTCTCTGGCCACATCCTGCACCCCCGGGGCACAGCCCCACCTTCATGCCGATGACGTTCTGGCCGTTCACCTCGCAGATGCAGTGGTGGGTGAGGAGCCCGTTGCGGGCGGCCGAGCTGTCCTTGGCCAGCGACACAATCTTGCCCTTCTTCACCACGATGCCGATGTGGCCGGTGCTGTCCTTGTGCACGGTCACAGTGCGCTGGAAAGGCCTGCGGGGGGAGCACCGTCACTGCTGCCACCGGCACTGCCACCCCCACTGGTGTCACCAGGCACTCACCTGTCCCTCACCACCATGACGATGCCACCCCCACTGATGTCACCAGGCACTCACCTGTCCCTCACCACCATGACGATGCCACCACCACCGGCACTGCCACCCCCACCGGTGCCACCAGGCACTCACCTGTCCCTCACCACCATGACAATGCCACCACCACTGGTGTCACCAGGCACTCACCTGTCCCTCACCACCATGACGATGCCACCCCCACTGATGTCACCAGGCACTCACCTGTCCCTCACCACCATGACGATGCCACCACCACCGGCACTGCCACCCCCACCGGTGCCACCAGGCACTCACCTGTCCCTCACCACCATGACAATGCCACCACCACTGGTGTCACCAGGCACTCACCTGTCCCTCACCACCATGACGATGCCACCCCCACTGATGTCACCAGGCACTCACCTGTCCCTCACCGCCATGACGATGCCACCCCCACCGGTGCCACCAGGCACTCACCTGTCCCTCACCACTATGACAATGCCACCCCCACTGATGTCACCAGGCACTCACCTGTCCTTCACCACCATGACGATGCCACCACCACTGGCACTGCCACCCCCACAGGTGCCACCAGGCACTCACCTGTCCCTCACCACCATGACGATTTTTTCAGGGTTGGCCTTCTTCAGGGCGCGCTGTGCCTTGTCGCTGCTCCAGCCCGCGCAGTTCTTGCCGTCGATCTGCAGCACCTGGTCCCCGAAGCGCAGCCCCACCAGCGCTGCCGGCGAGTTGGCCTTCACCAGCTGCACAAAGATGCCCTGGGGACACAGTGGAGTGGTGGCACAGGGCTGGCACAGGGACTGGTGGCCGTGCACCATGGTACGCTGTGCCATGCCGTGCCATCTGCACCCTACTGTGCTGTGGCACGCTGTGACATTTAATGCCACACACAATGGCTGTGATACACTGCCACGTGATGCTGCACTCTACTGTCATGCTTGTGCCATGTCACATCATTCCATGACAGTCCCGTGCCATGACACAGCCCCGTGCCAGCCCAACCCCTCACCTGGTCCACGTTCTTGAGCTGCAGCCCCGTCTTGCCGCGCTCGTCCTTGCACAGGTGGATCTCCCGCACGCCCGGTTTGATCTCTGCCCGCCGCATCCCCGCGCTGTTCCCGCTCAGGGGAGCCACCAGCTGGCCTGGGGAGGGCCCGGCGGGGGTCAGCGCCTGCGGGGGAGCTGCGGGTCAGTGGGGACAGGGGGCACATGGGGCCCTTGGCACCTCAGCCCTTGGGAGTGCTGCGTCCCTTTCTCAGGCAGGGTGAGGAACCAGAGGGAGCCCCGCTCACGCACGGGGAGCCACAAGGGGCAGGGAGCTGCCAGCCCAGACACCTACGGTGCTGTCCTCCGTGCTCAGGTTCTTCTGGATCTCCTCACTGGAGAGCGCCAGCCCCATGTAGTTCTCCAGCTCGGCCAGGTTGGGGTACAGCACAGGAGGCTCTGAGGGACATACCAAGGGTGCTCTCAGCTCCTGGGCCCCCAACCCACAGCCATGGCCCCCTCCATCCCAGGAGCCCCCTGGGACCATGGGCCAGCAAAAAGAGACACCAAAATCCCATCCCCAACCCATGCACTGAGTTGTGGGGAGATCTCAGCTGAGCCCCCCCACACTGAGCATCATTGCCCACCCAGACAGCCCCTGCACAGGGTGAGCTGATCATGTCCCACCTTACCAGTGCCCGAGGTGAGCTTTGGCTTCTCTGTCACCACTGTGGTGGTAGAGGTGAGCTTTGGCTTCTCTGTGACCACTGTGGTGGCAGGGGTCCTCACCCCAGCTGCTGCCTGTGCCTGCCAAGAGACAGCGTGCTCAGTGCTGTGCCCCCCACCCTGGGCACCCTCTGAGGCGACACCCCACAGGGACCCATGGGGGTCTGCTCACCCCTGTAACCCTGCTGAGCTGGCACTGACCTGCAGGACCTGGTGGCCCTTCATGTCCTCCAGGGAGGGGTAGAGTGTTGCCATCGCTGCTGCTGCTGTCTGGGGACAGGGATGGGGCGGTTCAAGGACTGGGCTGCCTCTCCCCAAGCATCCCTCCCAGCCCGTGTACCAGAGATTGGCTGTCTGTCACCTGGTGTCTCCAGTGTGACTCAAGGCTATGTCACCAGGGTCACCATCACTTCCTGGTGGCTGGGACACGGATGGCTGTGTGCCGGGCAGGTCCTGCTCCCCACGTCCACCTGCCCCACAGAGCCATCCCAACACCACCCAGACTGGGGAGGGGGATATGCCACAGAAATGGCCCCTTTGCCCCTCAGCAGACCCCTCTGCTCCCCATGTCCAGCTGGCCAGTGGGGCCATTCCAGCATTATCCAGACACAGCAGTGAGATGTCCCATGGGAACAGTCCTCGTACACACCAGCAGCCCTCTTTGCACCTGATGTTGTGCCCAAGGCTGTGCTCCCCAGACCTACTCTATGGCATCTCGTGCCCCAAAAAGCATAACCCAAAACTCATTGTGTAGGGCCAAATCCAGACCCAGCTCTGAGCCCTGTGGGAACCAGGCAGGATCCCACCTGCAGCATCCAACAGACAAGAGCCCCCAATTCCAACCCTGGCGCCCCTGGACTCACCTGCCAACAGCTCCCAGATCCTTGTGACACCCTCTGCCTGGCCCCTGGGTTTTATAGCCAGGCCCAGCCCAGGGAGGGGCCAGACAGCCTCAGCTGATTGCACCCCCGCTAGGTAGGGCACAGGTGAGGAAGAGGAAGAGGAAGATGAAGGCAACAATGCACAGAGCCGTGGCGCTGCAGGGCTGGGACAGGATTGGATTAGGGACAGGGATGGCTTTCTGTAGGTTCAGGCATCTTGGGGGAGCAGGGATGGGACTGTAACCCCCCATGGTGCCCCCCTGGCCCCATGGCATCCCCTCTCCTGCCACCCCCAGCACGTGGCTTGGCCCCCCAGCTGCCCCTTCCCCTCCATTATCCTTCCTGGGCTCCCCAGGCCCTGCTGGGGGGTGCAGGGGGTCCCCTCTGTGATCCCCTGCGTGGGTGGTGGCTCCCGCTGACACCTCTCTGCCCTGGCGCGTGGGGCTGACGCGGCCGTGCCCGGGATCCCGTGTCCCACACCCTTCCCCACGTCACCCGGGACACGTGCCAGCTGAGGGAGTCCCATGCTGCAGGTGGAGAAACTGAGCCAGCACAGAGCTCCACTGGGGTGGCTGTGGCATCCTGCTGCCATGGGCCATCGCCATGTCGCCTGAGGATCCAGCCCTTCAGCAGTGACATTCTGCTGGCAGCATCGAGGGTGCCATGGGCCACCATGTCCCCAGGGGCCAGGCAGGGGGTGCTGAGGGCACTCAGGCAGGCCTGGACCTGGTGGCACCAGCCCAGAGCTCCCTGGCACAGGGCTGGTCCCACTGTGGAGCCGCAGCCAGGCACATCCCAGCTCCCTGTGCCTCCGCTCCAGTGTGCCAGGCCAGGAGGAAGTGTTTTATTTACTGCTGTTATTTTTAGCTGGATCGTGCCCAGCTGCTTGACCAGCCCAGGACAAGAACAGCCTGAGTGCCAGCAGCAGAGAGAGTCCTACACAGACTGAGAGGATTGTTTCCTGGAGCCTGTTCATTTCCTAAACCCTCATCCCCACAAAACCACAGCTGTAGGGACTCGCACCCCACCTGCACTCATGGATGCTTCAGGAGCTGTGCAGGGGCTGAGGCCCCAAGGGCAGGAGGCTTCCCTCAGCCTCCCCCCTGCCCTGGCTTAGCCCCAGCCAGAAGCCATGGCACTGCCTGGCACTGGTTAATAATTAAAGCAAAAAGTTTTGCAGGAAGAGAAACACAAACTGGCTCAAGCTTCCACCCAGAAACGGCCACACAAAGGACAGAGCAGGGTGCTGGTGCCCCACAAGCTCCTGTTCTGCTTAACTGAGCCGCAGTTAAGGGCAGTGCTCATTCCTGCAGGGCCCTGTGCAGGCACTGGTGCTCCTGGATGCATCCCAATGCCCGAGCTGCTCCTGCCCCAGGGCCACTGCTCCCTCCAGGACCCATTACACATAAACTTTGCTTGGCAGCTGCGACAGGCTGTGTTATTGATCGTGGCTGTGTTATCAGTTGTGGCACACTGATCAAAGGTTGTCAGCAGAGGAACAAGGCACTGGCCCACAGCGGTGCCTGAGCAGGTCCTACACACACAACACCCACAGCTACAGCAGCAAAGCCCAAAGCAGGTGATGTGCTGTGCCCCATGTGCACCTTTCAAAAACGACTGAAATAAATCCAGAAAGGTGTAAGGAAAGGCTTCCCTGGAGCTGCAAGGACCTTGGGAACATGCACCCATCTATCCATTCCAGGTTGAGTCACAACCACAAGGGCATGAGGCTGTGAGGGCAATGCTTAATAGGTTATGGTGAGGCAATTAATTATGCAAATTCCAGCAGGCCACCATCACCTCCCCACAGAGCACAGGAGCCCCAGGCACCCTACTGTGCTCCCCAGCACCTGAGCCTCACACTAAGGCACAGCAGCACAACCCTGGCACAGCACCACCTGAGCCTGACACTGCACCCTGTGATTGGCACAGCACCCAAAGCCCCCATGAGCCTGGCACTGCACCCTGTGACCCTGGCACAGCACCCAAAGCACCCCATGAGCCTGGCACAGCACCCCAAGAGCCCAGAGCAGCACCCAGAGCACCCCACACAGCACCCCTTGAGCCCAGCCCAGCCCCTGCTGTGCTGAGCGACAGACGAGCGAGGGAAGAACCTCCAGACACAGGGCTGAGAAAAGCCAGCATAAAGCGTTTTTATTGCGATAATAAACTGGATACCTTTGTGCGGCGGAGAAGGAAGTGACTGGTGGGAATTTCTGTTACCAAGGGACTGGGCAGGGCAGAGGGAGGGGCACAGGGGACAGCTATGCGTCCTGTGAGACCAGGCAAGCAGCGATGACCAGCATCAGGTGGCAGGAGAGAATGGGCAGGTGTGCTCAGAGCAGGGACAACGGGGGGCTGATGGTTCCTTTCCACGGGGAAGGAGGAGGACAGAGGCGTTTTTGTTGAGCTGAGCCCCCACCACCTCCCCTGCAGACAGCACCTTCCCTTTGTCCAGTTTTCCTTTTTCTTTAAAGAAAGCTCCATGCTACGGGATTTTCAGGGTGTGGTGGAGCTCTGGTGGAAACCCAACTCCCTAAATCCAAAAATGGTCTGGAGGGGAAGGCAGGCCCACCATGAGATGGCAGGGTGAAGCAGGGGCAGGGCAGCCCTCCTTTCCCAGAGCAAACCCACAAGGCCTGCAGTGATGCTCCCCAGGGAGCAGGGAAAGGCCAGGCTCCCTCGCTGTCCCACTCCAGGCAGAATTCCTATAAACAATACTAGTGCTACCTTGCTCTCTGCATCCCTTCAGCCTCAACAACCTCACTCTGCTATGGCTTTTGCAGCAGCAGCAATTTCTGGTTTGGAAACACCATAAATCTGCACCAAAACAAGTAACTAACAGGATTCCTTTTGTTCAAATGACTCCTATCTAAGGTCAGCCCATCTGCGTGCTACTGGGAAAACGTAGTCTACACCTGGAACAAAAATAAGCTTAAGAACTTGACCCAAAAAGAGTTGAGGTTTACGGTGTATAGTTTAAAAAGACATAAAAACACGATACAAGGAGGAAGAGTCAGACGCAAAGCTTAGTGACCAAAGGCATTCAATCAAGGTGTAAGGTTATACAATGAGTGTAGTGGACTATCAGGAAAAGCTCCGTACAAAGTCATGTGCACTCTTCTTGAAGCTGAGATTCTGGATTCCTCCATGTGCCAAACCTGTGTGGAGAGAGGAGAGGCAGTGTGACAGAGCTGCCTGCTGGACAAGGAGGGAATGTGCCAGGGCACAGCAGCCTCCACACAAACCACACTGGGCCCTCAGAGCAGCAGTCAAGCCTTGATCACAGAGGGGAGCTCAGCCCCACCCTGCCCACACCGTGGGGACCCCACACCCCAGGGCAGAGCCCCACAGGATCACAGAATGGGCTGGGTTGGAAGGAACCTTAAAGACCCATCTCGTTTCAGCCTTCTGGCACAGGCAGGCACAGTGTCCACTAGTCTAATTGCTCCAAGCCCCATCCAACCTGACCTTGAACACTTCCAGGGATGGGGCAGCCATAGTTTCTCTGGACAGCCAGTGCCAGGGCTCCTCCAGCCTCACAGGGAAGAATTTCTCCCTAATATCTAATGTAACCTTGCCCTCTGTCAGTGTGAAGCTGTTCTGCCTTGCCCTGTCACTTCAGGCCCTTGTGCAAAGTGCCTCTCCAGCTCTCTCCGAGCCTCTTTAGGCTCTGGAAGGTCCTCCAAAGTTTCCCCAGAGCCTTTGCTTCTCCAGGCTGAGCAGCTCCAGCTCTCAGCCTGTCTCCATAGCAGAAGTGCTCCAACCCTTAGGTCACAGTCACTGCCTCCTGCCCACACCATCAGCCCCATGCCCTGGCAGTATGAGAGGCAGGAGGGGGTGTGGCAGCTGAGCCCCCTTGGTGCAACAACACTCAGAACCCAAGACACAAAGAACCAACATGAACCTGCTCTGCCAAGATGGGAACACTGCATGTAGCACTGTAGTGATCTGAATCCCAGCTCGCCAGACTCCCAAGAGCAACTTCTACCCACAGCCAGAGACCTGCCCTGTCCTTCTTATATTCCCCACTACTGCCCACTGCCCCCTTGGCTTCATCCCACCTCCCCACATTGTCCCAAGATCAAACACAGGGGCCTTGAGCTGTCCTCAACCCACACAGTCCTTGAGAGAAGTTGCCCCTCCTTACCCGAGGACAGGGTGCTGGGATGGGTCATTCCAATTTCATGAGCTCCACGTCAAAAATTAGAGTGGCGTTTGGTGGGATGATCCCTGGGTGGCCAGTGGAGCCGTAGGCGTAATCTGGGGAGATGGTCATCTTTGCCCGCTGACCAACGCTCATCTGGGGCAGGGACAGAAACACAGGGACGTCAGGAGATGGGCACAACTGCCAGGTGAGTGACAGAGGAGGGACAAACACACCTGTCCCCACTGCTTTCCCTACACTGGGCAAGAGTACAGACTCAAAGCAGAGGAACAGGAAGAATGTCAGAGGGAAAAGGCAGGCAGCATGGGCTGGAAAAGGAGCAGGGCTTGAGACGTCCTTCACACAAGGGAAGGCAAGGAATGCCAGGCCATTACCTCCAGCCACCAGCACCCTTGTGCTTGAGCTGCCAGCACGGCACAGAGCGAGCAGTGTCACACGGGCAGGAGCTGAAGCTGTGCTGTGCCCACAGCGTGGGATCACAGCCTGGAGCTGTGCTGTGCCCACCAGCCCTCCCTGTGCGTGGGCTCTGGAGCCCAGGAGGCCTGAGCGCTCCCGCCGTGCTCCTCCAGAGCTCGCTCGGTGCAGAAATGTCACCACTGAGTCACCGGCGTGCCGTAGGTGTTGCTGGGGCCCGGCCCGGCTCCATTCCTGCCAGCTGGCAGGTGGCAATGCAGAAGGTGATATTCACACCCACACCTCCCAGAGCTGAGGGGGTGGAACAGGGGAATAAAATAAAGAAATAATAAAAGAGGGAATGAGCTGCATGCACACTGATTGCTGCCCACGCTGCAGCTCCCGGCGCGGCGCAGCCCGGCACGGGGAGCGCGAGGCAGAGGAGCTCCAGGCACCTGAGCAACGCCTTCCTCCCAGCCACGGATCACCTCCTGCTTGCCCATCACAAACTTGAACGGCTTGTTCCTGTCGCGGGAGGAATCAAACTTCTTCCCATCCTCCAGCATACCTGGGGAGACAGAGGGAGAATGGTGATACAGGGACAGAGCCACGCATGCCACCGTGAGATGCTGTGACCTGGCAGCCTGAGCAGGTGACAGGCACATGGCTCTGAGTCAAAGATGTGTCTCAGTTTGTCCTCCTTTTCCCTGGGAAACACCTGTACAAGAGGGGAAACCCCTGTGGCATCACCCATCCCAAGACAGGGAAGGATGACACTTAACTGTGTACAGCCCAAAGAGAAGCACTCCTCTGGGCCAGGACCAAGGACTGACGGGAGCAGATGGATGGGGGAAGAAAATCTTTCCCATCTTGCAGCGCCACCAACAGCCATTTATCATCAGGCAACAGGATCCGACCCTTGTACTTCCCATCCCACCAGCAAACACACCTCTCACTCACCAGGCTTCTATCTTCAGGCACCCAAAACTCTGATGACACTCCAGTGCCCCATCTGGAGGCTGTGATTGGCCTCCAGCCCTGCCTGTGCCCAGCTGATCTAAACCAAACCCTCCTGGACCCAGGAATGACAATGGGGAGAGGCAGCACCAAGTGCTGGATGCATGTGCCTGGGGCAGCCCTCATTCCCCAGTACAGGCTGAGCCAGGCTGATATCCCCAGAGCTAAATATAACTCCCCAACATGAGCTAAGGAGGAATCTCCTCCCCTCCCTTGCTCCCTGCCTGACCTTCTTGGGGAATCTTGGAGCTGGCGCTGCCTTATAGGAGCAGTAACTCCACCAGTCAACTCCTGTAAGGCAGCTCCAGCTCTACATTAACACAGCCAGTGCCCTGTACAATAAACCCTGTGTGATAAGAGCACAATTAAGCTCCCTTCAACACTTCTTCACTTCCCAAAACAGCCTGAAAATCCTGTTATCCTGACTGAAAACTGCTCCACAGTCTTGAAAAACCAAAGTTCCTCAGGATGGCATGGGGTGGATTGACTTCCTTTTGCCAGGGCATGTGTGCAAGGGAAAATGTGTCTGTGAAAAAGATGGGATGGGAGAGCACAGCCCCTGTTTGCAGTGGCCAGAGGGAATGGCACAGGGATGGGGAATATTGAGCACAAAGAAGGGAATGGGAAAAAATACATCATTTTTACAGGGGCAACAAGCACCAAGACCTGTGGGGCTCCTCTCAGGGAGCAGAATTAAGTTTTTAATTTAACAGACAGCAAAAATCCCTTGTCCAGTGCATCGAGCGTCAGCTCAGCCAGTCATGCTCCAGCCTTGGACTTTGGAATAGTAAATCTGGAGTTCTCTCATTTCCTCCTTCCAGGATAAACCTCTTGTTGCTGAACCTGCTTCCAGCCCGCCTGGCACTGCTCCTCGCTCCCGCCTGGCAGCAGGGACAGGGCAGCCCATGCTGGCTGGCACCAGCAGCGCTGCCTGCCCGCGGCCCCAGCTGACCCCGACTCCGAGCCCTCCAGTGCAGCACTGGGCCGAGGTGGCTGAGGAGGGACAGAGAGGACAGCTCTGTGCCACCCTTCTCCCTGCACATTCACCAAGGAAAAACCCCAGGGGCATGCAGCACAAGCCCTTGCTTGTCACAGCAAGCAGGGACTACTGGGATGCTCCCAGGGTATCTGCAGCCCGCAGAAGTGCATCCCGTTCGATGTCCACAGGCATCAGCAGCAGTGCAGGGGATGCTGCCAACCTTGCACAGAAGTGGATGGCACTGCCCGACTCCACTGCCAAGCTCACCTGTCCCAGTCCAGCCTCAGGAAGTGTTTCAGAGCTGGCAGCTCCCTGGCTGCAGAAGAGAGGGATTGATGGACTATGCTGGTTGCAGCAGCCTGAGGGATCGATCACTCAGCTCTCCTGAACCAGGATGGAGAAGGTCATATGTGGGAGCCATACTCCCCCATCATGCCAGAGGGGAAAACAAAGAGGCTCCAATCCTTCAGAGACTGCATCCTCATCTCAGGCACTTCATCTGCCCACAAGCCTCCTGGGAGACTTCTCCAGCCCTGGACAAGTATGAGCAACCATTTCCTCCTCCCTGCCATCTCCTTGAGCAAGGAGATAACGAGATCTTAAAGCTATTATGGAGGAAAAGCAT
Source organism: Setophaga petechia (assembly GCA_024362935.1). Lineage (NCBI taxonomy): Eukaryota > Metazoa > Chordata > Aves > Passeriformes > Parulidae > Setophaga > Setophaga petechia. The sequence continues at coordinate 2,870,960 of JANCRA010000033.1, forward strand.
CCTCTGGCAAAAGCAGTTACCCCAGCAGAGCCCCAGGAGCAGCAGACAGCCCCTGGCACATCCCAGCTTATCCAAACCCCTTACAGGGCTCCATGCTTGTCACCCCCAGTCCTGCAAGAAGGGCAGAGCTCACACAAGTGGATTATGGAGACCCACTGGCCCTGGTTATCACCCAGAAAGATTTGAGCCCCCACAGATCCCAGCTGGTCCGTACAGACCCCAAGAGGTCTCAGGAAATCCCAGTGAGGAAGAACAGAGAGCCCTACAGCTAAGGCTGCAGCAGCAGCCATGGGATGGAGCAGGGGCTCTGGAGCACAGCCCCAGCCCCAGCCCCAGCCGGGCAGCGTGGCCCTGCCAGGTCTCTGCCACACTTGGCAGGCAGGAGCTGGGAGACGCCGGCTGCAACGTGCGACTTGGCTCCGGGCCCCCCCGGGCGGGCAGAGGCGGCGGGGAGCGGTGCTGGAGCAGGCACAGTCAGCCCTGGGACAAACCTGCCGGGTCGGGTTCTGCCGGGGGAGCCCCACCCGCACCCCCTCCATGCCCTCCTCGGTGCTGATCCCTGGCACGGCCAATGCCCAGGGGCTCTGGCACAGAGCCAGCCTCCCAAGGAGAGGCAGGAAGAGACCAGAGCAGTGGGGCAGGCACCTCTGCTCCAGATGGGACAGGATGGAAAACCCTTCCCAGAAGCCCTGGAATACCCAGCATGCTCCAAACCCTGGCTCAGGGCAGGGATGCCTGGATGAGGTTCAATCCTGCCTCTACCAGCACTCCCCATCACTGAAGCCCACCCCATTATCACCTAGAGGTGGGTAGAGAGAGGGCTCTGCCCACCATTCTTGAGGCTGGCAGGACAGAGGACTCCAGCACAGGCAGGGAAGGGGTGCAGGAGACGGCACTGAGCTCCCAGAGTTGCCACAACCCACGGAGCGGCAGTCGCACGCTGGGGAGGAAACACCTCCTGACCACAGGATGTTTGCTGAGCAGCAGGAGAGCATCGAGGGCAGCACCCAGAGCAGCCAGGGGAGCACCACTGCCCCAGGGACTGTGCACAGGCACAATGGGAGGACAACAGTCCCCTCAGTGCTATCCTGCTGGAGAAAGGCAGGTTCCTCCAGCATTCATCTCTGTTCCAAGCCCAAGTCCCTCAGAAACCCCACATGCAAAGCACACTCAGGCAAAGCCATTTGGCCATTCTATGTCAGACTTGCTCCTGTCCTGGCACTCTCCAGAATGACTACAGCCCCCCATTTCCCCTCCTGAAGTGCAGTGGGGTGCCCACAGCCTCCGCACACAGCCGGTGCCCCTGGTACCAGCACTGCAGGACCCCCAACTGCACAGCAGCCCCACTCTGCTCCCTGCTCTGACTCAGGGGGGCTTAGCTCTGTTGGCCCCCGATCCACACCCTCTGTTCCATTCCATGCCAGTTGCTGCAAGCAAAGTGTGCTGAACACACTGGGCACATCAGGGAACTTGATTTAGTCCCTTTAAGAGCCCCATGTAGCAGATTTCACATCAAAGGTTCTTTTGGATACTCTGTGGCACAAGCTCTCCACAAAAAGACCCAAGATCTGGAAGGAAGGAGGGGGAAAAGGTTCAATTCCACCAGTTCCCTCCATGCATTTCCATCTCTGCAACCCCAGCATAAGCAACTGGCATCTCCAAGGAGGTTGCTCTTCTCTCCACCTTTTTCCTCTGCACTGCCCTCCTGCACCAGGGCTGTCTGTCCATTCTGGGATGCTCTCTGCAGAGCCATGCCCTATGGAGCAGGAGCCTGGGCACAGGCAGAAGCAGCACCAGCTGCTGGCTGACCAAGCTGGCTCCCTATAATCCTTCCCCTTGGATCACTGTTTTTTTTCCCCAAATGGTTTTTACCTAAACCACTGTGCATCCATAACCCAGCACAGGGAGAGCTGCCTCCTGCACACCACAGGCTGGATCTCCCCAGCACTGGAGCAAAGGGCAGCTGGGGACGGAGCCAAGGCAGGCTCTGGAAGGAGTCCTGGAGCTCAGCACCTCCAGCACTGCACTCTCCCACCATCCCTGATGCTGCTCTGGGATCAGGAGCGCTGCAATTGGGCCGGGAATCAAAGGTCTGTAAGGTTTCCCATGAGCCAAGCCCCGCTCCTGTGTCTGGCAGAGCCGGCTGCAGGAACTGCGCTGCCGACGCAGGGAAATGGCATCAGGGCCTGGAGGTGTTTGATTCCTGCTGCCTGCCGAGGCGGGGGGGCAGGAGCTGCCTGCAGACGGAACGGGGGTGGGGATAAACGACAAATGGAGACAATAATAACAAAAAAAAACAAAATAAAGGAAATTAGAGAACGTCTCCCGGGCGCAGCACATCACTGCTGCTGGGGAGGGTCCGTTGTGAGCAAGTCACCACGTAGCACTTTGCCTGAAGAAACATGACGTGGAGACAGGATGCTAGTGACCCCCAAACAGCTCTGCTGGGGTGGGGGACAGGGCTGGGGAGGGCAGCCAAGCTCCAGCAGCGCCGCAGGAGGGGAGAGCCGGCGCAGGGAGCCGGAGGGTTGGGAGTCGGAAGGGCTGGCAGGCAGCAGGACTGGCCCACCGGGAGCCACTTGACTGCCTGCCAGCCTCTCTTTGTTCTTCCACCGGCGGAGGAAACGGGGCGGCCGGGCAGACCAAGCTGCTTCCTCTCCCTGCTGACGAGGGAAGGGAAGGACGGGGGAGATGGAGGAGCAGCAGATGGGCTGGATGCCCGCCGAGCCCTCCCAGCAGGCCCCGTTCTGCAGAGAGGGGCAACCCCAGCCCCCCAAGGGGAGCAAGGGGAGGCGGAAAGCGCTGGGGCGGGAAGGGGAATTGGTTATTAGTAAAAACAGTCACAAATGAGTCATTAGCTCGTTTTCACCACGCTGTTGAGCCAACGCTGTACAAAAGGCAGCCCAGGGGGACAAGAGCCCCCAGCGTGATCCCCAAAGCATTTTTGGGGTCCTAAGATTGGTTTCTTTCCCCCTCCCCAGCTCGCAGAAGGCTGCTGGAGGACATGACCCTTCCTGGTTTTGGGGCAGCCCCTAATCAAAGCACTACCCCGACCACTCAACAGCGCCCTGGTTACCCGCACCGGGGTCCCCCCAAAAAACCCAAGGATGCGGGTCTGGGGCTGCCCCACGGGTACCCCTGGTGCCACCCCACAATGGCGAAGGGACTGGGGCAGGACTGGGGCGGGGGATTGCACTCCTGCAGGGAGCTGTGGCAGGAGGGACCCCGCTCTGAAGAAGCAGACCCCAAAGCTCCCGGGGGGTGACTCGTGGAGCCCATAAGGGCTCCGGGCCCGGTGCCCCCACAGCCCACGGGTCTCGGCTGCCCTGGGACCCCCGGGGCTCCACCCGGGGTGCCCCTGCCTGCGCCCCGGGTCCCCTCTGGGTGGTTCCCCAGTGCACCACTAGAAAGAAGGCTGGATACGCGTGGGAAAGGCCCTTCCATTGAAAAGGCTACGGGAAAGACGGGGACAACGGGGCCTCCCCACGGCCACGGGGCACCGACAGGACCTCCATCCCCACCCGGCGGCTCATCCGCGCCCCCCGGGAAAGGCTCCCGAGGCGGCGCGGACCCTCCTCCTCCCCATGGAGCGCCGCGGCCCATCCGAGCCGCCGCGCCCGGGGTCCCTGCAGGCAGCCGAGGGCGGGGGGGGCGGCAGGCCCCGCTCCCCCGGTGTCCGGGCCGGTCCGGCCCTCCCTCCGCTCCGCTCCGCTCCCGGGCTCGCCCCGCACTCACCCGTGTAGTGCACCACGCAGGTCTGGCCGCGCTTGGGGAACGTCCGCCCTGCGGGGAGACACGCGCCATCACCCCGCGGCACCGGGACCCGCACCGGGAGCCGCGGGGAGGGCAGGGAGAAGGGGTGGGGGGGAGCGGGCTCGCCGTGGCTCACCGTCGCCGGGGGCGATGGTCTCCACATGCACGCCCATGCCGGTGCCGGTGCCGCTCGCACCCGCAGCGCCCGCAGCCCGACGGAGGAGGGGCCGCGTGTGCGCAGCCGCGGCGGTCACCGCCATAGAGCCCGCCCGTCACTTCCATAGATCCCGCCCGGCCTTCCATAGATCCCGCCCGGCGGTGCCGCCCTGGCCGCCGCCATCTTCCGCCCCCCCGCCCCGCCGCCATCTCGGCACCGCGCGGTTGCCGGGGGAACGCGGGCCCGGCCATGAGGGACCCTCGGGGCGCGGGGCCCTGCGCGCTTCGCCCCCGTATCGCCATTTCCAGCCCGCACAGCCCCGGGGTGCCTGCCCACCACAGAATGAGTGAGGTTGGAAATGGCCTCTGAGATCTGCGAGTTCAGCCTCTGACCCAACACCACCATGTCAGCTACAGGAGGGCACTGAGCGCCATGTCCAGTCTTTCCTTAAACACCTCCAGGGACGGTGACTCCATCACTCTGGGCAGCCCATTCCAAAGTCTGATCACCCTTCTTGTGAAGGAATGTCACCTAATGTCCAACCTAAACCTCACCTGGTGCATCTTAAAACCATGTCCTCTCATCCTGCAGCCAGGTGGGGGTCAGGCTCTGCTCCCAGGGACGAGGGACAGGACAAGAAAAAATGCCTCAAGTTGTGCCAGAGGAGGTTTAGATTGGATATTGAGGAAAATTTGTTGAAAAGGATGATCAGACACTGGCACATGCTGTGCAGGGCAGTGGAGTCGCCATCCCTGAAGAAATTTAAAAGACGTGTGGATGTGGCACCTGGGGACATGGTTTAGTGTTGGCCTTGGTCATGCTGGGACTTGATGGTCTTAAATATCTTTTACAGCCATAATGATTCTGTGATTAATGCTGCTCCCCACTGTGCAGATGGAGGTCAGTGCTGGCCCCGCATCGCTGAGACAGGCTCAGCACAAGATATGCAGGTTTGAACAATCCCACACTCAAAAGGACTTTTTTTCTGGTACAGCAGCAACTATTTTCTTTTTTTGGTCAAAAAAAGAATCACTCCAGGCACAGGATTTTTGCCTCAAAGTGTCCTATTTCTTTACTTCAAGGAGGTGAACTTGAGCCTCCACAAGGGAACAGAGAATTTCCAAGGACAGCCAAGAGACTAATAAAAAGCCAGGATTCTCAGTAAGTGCATTAAAATGGGACACAAGAGGAGGAGGCTCTTAAAATAACAGATAATAGCATGAAGCAAGTTGTAATTGCTTGTGTCCCTTGCTAGTATCTTTTAAATACTGAAATACCAAGGGTGGGGTTTTTTTCTTGTTTGATGCCATAGCATTATGTTTTACATTAAAGCTCCAACACACTGAAAGTGGTCCCTGACTTTCCACATCAGGAGGGCAGATGTGTGAGGCCGTGAGACAAGGTGAAAAAAACCAGGGTATAAAAAGGGGCATGTTCTCATCCCTACTTAGTAATGCTGTCTTTGCCGAGAGCTGGGCCTGCTCTCTACAAGAACTAGTGATAAATAGGGATCTGAAAGGGGAAAATGCTGCTGGATGTAAGCCCACGCTGGAGCCCTTGCCTCACTGGCACAGGCACGCTTGCACACATCAGGCACAACAGCTCTTGCTCTGGGTGGAGTGTTTTGGTTCGTTTTTGGGTTTTTTTCAGTCTCTGGCATAACCTGCTCATCTTACCAGCAGCAAGATCACTGCAACAAGCAGTGTTTCAATAGGGGCAAGGAACTCAGCCAGGTTTGACCAGCCCCTCACTGCTCAGGGTCCAGCTGATCAGACCCAGGACAGGTCCAGGTCACATTCTGGTGCCTAAACTCTTTAGAAAGCACAAAGGCTTAAAAACAAGTGAATTCTGCCCAAATAATTCCCTGCCCTCAGGATCATCTGCTGACAGAACTCACAAAGTCAGAAATGCCAGAAATGTCAGAAAGAGGGACAAGCGTGACCATTGAGACTTAATACTGTAAAAAATAAAAGGGACATTATTTGAGCTACAGAAACACCACCCCAGGCAGCAGTGGGCTGGCAGGCACCACACACAGCAGCAGCTGCGGATTTGCTGGAGGCAAGGATGGATGCACAGAGGGATCTGGGCAGGCTGAATCGATGGTCCAAGGCCAAAGGTATGAGATTCAACAGAGACAAGTGCCAGGTCCTGCCCTCAGGTCACAACAACCACACACAGTGCTCTGGATTTGGGACAAAGTGGCTGGAAATCTGGGAAGAGATCTGAGGCTGCTGAACAGCAGCAGCTGAACATGAGCTTGTGTGTGGTCAGGTGGACAAGAAGGGCAATGGCACCTGGATGAGCAATAGTGTGGCCAGCAGGACCAGGGCACTGACCCTGCTCCTGTACTGTTCCTAAATGCAGAGGCAGCCAGACTGGAAGTGAGGCAGTGGCAGCGTGCAGTGCATCCCAACACCTGACCCAAGGAAGAGCCTTCACTCTCCAGAAAACTAAACAACAATAAAGGGAAAAAAAAAAGACAAAAACATGAGGTTCTTTGTGCACCAGAGAAATGGTTTTGAAGCAGGGCTGCTGTGACCATCCTGACACTGCTCTCAAACATCATCACCCCCCTGATTGCAGTGCTGCACCATGAGACTTAAGGCTTTGCATTAATTCATCGCACAACTGGGGAGCAATTTGCTCAAATCCTGCCAGTGTGCACCAGACTGGAGAGCTGCAAGGTCACCCTACGGTCAGATCCAGCTCCAGCCCTAAAAATAACCAGCCTCCCTCTCTGCCTGTGCACAAGGCTGAGCCCAGCCCAGCAGTACAGCCCCAGGATGGCTGATTTCCCCCCTCTCCCCCCACTGCCCCCTCACTGTTGCCAGGAGAGATGTGGGGGTGCCAGCAGCTTTTGAAGATGCTGCTGTGGGAGATGTAGCTATGGGCTACGATTTAAAAGTTCAGCCCTTCTTGAAATTCATTTGACACTTCTTCCATAACCTCCCAACCTGTCAAAACCCAGGACAAGCTACCAACCCCTCCCAGCTGCTGGCTGGAGGCAGTACAGCCCATTCTCTCCTGTTTTCCCAGAAGAGACTCAGGTGACATGGCCCAGGCAGGTGGACAGAGCTGACTCCCACCCCCTGCTGCCAGGTGTTTCTGCTTATGCTTTAACCCACTGCTGCCATCAACTTCACCTTTGTTTGAAGAAATTCTAAACCTTTCCCCATGAAAGGGCAGTCTGAGCACAAAGACATCCACTATCTCAACAGTATTTTCCCTAAAAACTGATCAAAAATAGTTTCCTCTCAAAAACAACCTTTGTGTTGCTTGTGTTCCCACAGGTTAAGTGATACCTCCACACCCTGATGTCTCAGTGCTGCTCTGGGGCTGGGCTGGTGGGGACCCTTCCTCCCAGCACTGCAGCCTAAAGGAAACCATAGATCTGCCTTGCCCAGATCTGTCAGGACCTGCCAGGCCAACCCCTGGAAGAAGCTCTGGTGAGGTGGCAGGATGGGGGCTGCAGCAGGACCCGCTCCAGCTGGGAGAGGGAGGGGTTTGGGACACAAAGCAGGCCTTTGGGACAGGGAACAGGGAGCAACAGGAAGCAATGACTTTCCCCCACAGCAGCACATCCTGACAGGGCAGCAAATCTGTGTCTGGATGAGCTCAGCCTCTCCAGCCCGGGTTTATTCCCAGCTGCCACACTCTACCTGATGTGGGTTAAAAGGAACCCAAGCTCTCATGAAACCTGATGAGAAGTCAGACAGAGGTAGGACAATGGGCAATGGCTTCAAACTGCATCCATTCCTCTTAGAACCCAGCTGCAGCTCTCATAGGCTCTGTTCCAGGTCCCTTCCCTGGGAGGCTGGGACTCCCCAGCTGGCTGTGCCCCATCCCTTGCAGCACAGGGTGGTGTGTGAGACAGTCAGCCCCAGGCACCATGTTCCTGCAGTCTGGAAGGAGCTGTACCTGAACAGGTGCTGCAGGAATGTCAGGGAGGGAGGGTAGGGATCACACCATGCTGCAGCAGGGCACCCTGGACAGCACAGAGCTTGGAGCAGCCCCGAGGAGGAAGCACAGAGCTGGGCAGATGCGACCCTCAGATAAGGTGGTCACACTGCTCCTTGCACAAGCTGAGCTACCCAGTACAGCCTCTTCCCCAGCCTCCAAACCACAGCCCAGCTACTGAGAGATCAAGGTCTGTGAGAGGAAGCAGTGACATCTGAGAGAAAACCTAATGTTTGAGTTTCTAACATCTCTTATTTTCTTGCTTAACTGCTTCGAGTCCTTGCCCTGCAGCAGAGCCCTGGGGCAGCAGTGACCCTCTGCATGCATCCAGCCCCCAGTTAGAGCCTGGAGAAGAGCTGCTGGCACAATTGATTCATATGTCCCACCACACTGGCTTCTCAGAGCACTGAATCCCTCAAAAACCTCCCCTCCCAGTGGAGTGTCCCAGCTGCCTCCTTGTGCTACCACTCCAGGAATTTAAACACAGCAAAGACCCTCCTGAGGTATCTTCATGGACATTCACCATGGGACCAGCTTTTTGCTGTATTTTCTCCTTGGGCTTTTGCTGACCAGGAAGCCAGTAGCAGACTGCACCCCAGTGTCTTCCAAGGAAAATGATCAAAGAGAGGTGGAATGGCTCCAACCAGGGGGAAAAAGGGAAACAACAGTTTGAAAGGGAAAGAAGTCCTGGGGGAAGGCTGTGAGCAGCAGCACGATGCAGCTTGTTCCAGCCAGTGTTTCATCTGCATTCCCTGGACATCCCTCCAAGTGTTGAAATGGCCCAGAAACATCTCCACCACCAATATTTACAATCATGTGATTCTGATCCAGTTTGAATGCATTCCCGATGGCTTTCAGCTACCTACCAAACTCCACCTTTGCCCCAGACTGCAGGTAAACCCACCTCATGTGGCCACTCACCTGCACAACATCCAGCAGGAAGAAAAACCACAGGGCATTGCCTGTCATCTGGTGGGGAATGGCCCAGCAACAGAGCAAACCTTTGTGCAGAGAGCAGCCCTGGCTTCTCCTGCAGCTGAGACTCCAGGGAACGATCCCCCCTTAGAAATGACACACACCTCTGGCTGACAGCTAAACCAGAGCTGCTGCTTCTCTCCAAGGATGATTTAACCCCAAGTGATGTCATGGCCCCCCAGGACAAACATACCTGTCCTTGGCTGGACATTGCTCCACCTGACACCCACAGACAAGCTTCTCATGGCACTTGGGGTGCTGTAGGGCCCTTTCCCAGCTGCTGGAATCTTGCTGGTCAGCGTGCAGTGCTTCCAACACACAACTCTCCCTTGGGCCAGCCTGGATCCCCGGGTCCTGATCAGTGGTGTTCCATGATCTTTAGCCTCTTGCACAGCAAATTTGAGGGATCAGGCACACTGGCAGCCTCTTTTCCTGCTCCAACCCAGCGTTAGAGGGTGGTGAGGCACTGGCACACAGAAGTTGTTGATGCCCCATCCCTGGAATTGTTCAAGGCCAGGCTGGGTGGAGTTTGGCACAGTCTGGTCTGGTGGAAGGTGTCCCTGCTCGTGGCAGCAGTTGGAATGAGATAAGCAGTAAGGTCTGTTTCAAACCAAACCTTTCTCTGATCCCACACCCACTGCTCCACCAGCCAGGGCTCCAAGGCAAAAGCTGATCAGTGAGCATCTGTGTCATTTGCTCCTCTTGGGCTTGTCTTGTCAACAGGGTCGCATCTCTGGTGTTTCCCCTGATCCTCCTCAAGGCATATTTGCAGGAGATGAGAGGCTGCTAACAAATGAGACACAGATCTAATTGAGGCACAGTGCTCTGCTGAGCTCTGACATTGTCCTTTCCTGTTCTATTGAACCACAATCCAGTGCCTCAAGTTCTGTGACATTAAAAAGCATAAATTGCATCAGGCTTAAAGTGACTGTAATGGAGGCAGTGAGGAGAGAGACTGCAAAGACCAGAACCCAGGGGATTTCTGCAGATCAGCAGGGGAAACACAAGGAATGTTTCAGCAAGCAGGAAAAGGGCTGATGGCAAAATTTCTCTTTTATTTGGATGTGGTTAACTTCAGTAAACACCACATGGATCCTCAAGTGTCTGGCAAGTTCCAAGAGGCAACCTACAGCACTGACTTCCCCCAGCCCCAAACTGAATTTGCTCTATGTGATACACCTCAGCATCAAACAAGACCAGGAGTATCCTGTGGGATTCAGGCTAAGGCCACATTGAGAGTGGACAGCTCATCCAGGCTCAGCTGGAGCAGCGTGTGGCCTTGGTTACGCTCACTACCCTACGAGCAGACCTGTCCTGAGCTCCATTCTGTCAGGACACTGTAGACCAGGCTGAGCTCCATTCTGTCAGGACACTGCAGACCAGGCTGAGCTCCCTTCTGTCAGGACACTGCAGACCAGGCTGGGCTCCATTCTGTCAGGACACTGCAGACCAGGCTGAGCTCCCCTCTCAGCACAGCCCACCCTGGATGATGCTCAGGGCTGACAGGCTCGTGAGCATCTCGGGTACTTGGTCACACCATGTTTCAGCTTTCCTGATCCCTGAGCAGCTCCAGTGCAGCAGGTGGGCTCTGTCCTGCACTCAGAAAATCCACAGCACCTTTTGAAGGAAACAGAAGGCTCCCTTGCCCTGTGGGGCACACGGCCATCTCAGGCACCGGGCCTGGTTCAGAGAGAGCTGTAAAAGGCTGTGAGCTCCTACAGAAGAGCCCTGCAGAGAGTGAGGAGGGATGAACACTGGGCATCGAGCTGTGCAAGAGGCTGGGCTGAGGGACAAGCTGCAGCATCACATGGACAGCTGGAGAACCAGGAAAGTGAGTCAAGGAAAGCCTCAAATTCCAACTTCTCTCATCTCTTTTAGGGTGAGGGGGCAACCTACCAGCTCACTGGCCTTGTTGGGCTGGGGACAGTTTGCTGTGCCACTAACATCAGGTAACAGCTACCCTTGAGGGATGACAGACCCTCATTGTAATGGTACTAGGGAGCAGTGTACAAAATCAGGGGCACAGTCCCAAAAAAAGCAGCATTCCAGAAGGCACTGAATGAGTTTCCCTCACACAGCAATTAGCAATAACTCCTCCACAGCCCCTGCCACGGAAAAAGCACTGATGCTGCTCTGCCCACCAGGCTGGAGAGCCCAGCTTCTCCCCGCACACCCAGGGGAGCAGAGTGTCGGCCTTCCCTGTGCCAGCCTATTCCTGCCTCTCAGCTTTTGGTCCCAGTTTATTTTCTGCCTTTTACAGCCCACAGCGAGAGGTGGGTCCCTTGTATTCCAAACTGCAGGCATGCAATCTCAAAAGCCTTGTCCCGCAGGGAAGGCTGAGGCATTAGGCTTGCACAGCCAAGGAGCACTTACTCATACAACGTCTTATTTCCACAGCAGTTGTATTTCTAAAATTACAAAGGCATTTCTCAGGGCTGCACGGTTTTGTGGTAGCTTTTGTTCCCTTGATGCTCTCAGCAGGTAGGACAGCGCTCTGCACGGCTCTGCCCATTTCACTTGAAAGTCAGCAACAACACCACAACGCAGAGCTTTGCTTTAACAATGTGTTCTCGAGCCTGAGTCATAAACACTTCAAACCACCCCCACAGCCTGCGGCTCGAGCTGGGCAGGCTCCGCGTGGGCGAGCGCACTCGAGAGGGTGAGCTGCACGTGTGAAATGCGCCTCTGCATGTGAGGAAGCGGCACCCTGGGACACTGCTCTTACCCCTCTGCGGACCACTCTCCTCTCTGGGAGAGCCCCTCGGGTCCAGCTGTGCAGCTCAGCACTTCCACAATGCCCAGAAGTGTGATGGCAGACCCGGCCGCATCCTGCACGTGGCAGGGAGGCAGAGCCTTCCTTGGCCAGGGTGAGGAAGACTCTGCCTTGCACATCAAGTAGCTGCTCCAAATGCAGATCTGAGCTGGCTGGGGATTTGACAAGTGAAGGTACAGCGTCTGTGAGGCTCCAGGGGGAGCTGATATGGGGGAAATGACCTGCCCTGCTGGAGGAATGTGGCCAGACCCTGCCCACAGAGGCAGGAACCCTGTCAGGGCTCACAGTGCAGCACGTACTTGGGGCAGTGGTTCCCAAGCCTTCTGCAGCCAAGTGGAGAAATGTACTGCTCCTCAAAGGTAAAGCTGTGTCCAGCATTTGTTCCCCATCCCAGACTGCTCCCACAATGAGATCTCAGGGATGTGTGGAAGAGGCCTTTGCCTGAGCTCCAGAGCACCACAGGAGAACACTGGAGCCAGCCCAGCACTCCTGCACCAACAACCACCAGCTGCAAAGAACCAGCATGAGAAACCCAGAGCAGGCAGGCAGAGTGGCAGCAATAGGCAGGGAGAGGGCAGTGGGAACAGGCAGGTCCCTGCCACAGGTCACTCCACAAAAAAAAGCCCCTCTCTCCCAAAGAGGGCCTGGAACCCAGCTTGGACTCCTTATTCACAGAATTACAGAATGCTTTAGGTTGGAAGAGACCTCATTTTGTTCCAACCCCCTACCACAGGCAGGGACACCTTCCATTGGACCAAGTTGCTCCAAGGACCATCCAGCCTGGCTTTGGACACTTCCAGGGATGGGGCAGCCACAGTTTCTCTGGGAAACCTGTGCCAGGGCCTCACCACCCTCACAAGGAGGAATTTATTCCTAATATCCCATCTGACTGCCCTCTGCCAGTGTGAAGCCATTACCCCTTGTCCTGTCACTCCATGCCCTTGTGCAAAGTCCCAGGAAAGGTCAGTGAGCATGGGAAGCATGGATACATCCATGTGGATACAGACACGTTTTCCCTTTATATTGGAAGATCTGCAATTTCCAGCCTCCTTCAGCCTGTGAGCTCCCAAGAGATCTCCCCTAGCAGTGCAGTGTTTTAACCTGGTGACAAGAAAGGTGCAGGTCAGTTTCCTTTCACAGTCCTTTTGTAGCCCAGAGCATCCACCAGTCTCAGCATCACAGAGCAGAAATTGCTCCTGCACGAGGAGTGGAGGGAGCCCAGTTCCTTGGTGCTGGCTGTGTGGGAGCAGCAGCGTTCCCAAGGCAGCCGTGCTCACAGCTCACAGCCAGCACTGCTGCAAGTGCTGGGCACAGCAAAGCACAGGGAGAAATTGGCTCCAGAGGACAGAAAGCACTGGAAAAGGCTGGCAGGGAGGGATGGCACCACCACTCTGCCCGCTAATTGTCTGTTTGGCACATCTCATCAGGCCACTCTTTAAAAGCAGATCCTGCCTCAGACCCTGAGATTGGACTTATCTGCAGTAGCCAAGGCAGAAGAACAGAGGCAAAACCCTCTCCCTGCTCCCAGTGGAAGCATTAAATTTGTGTTAGTGTCTCTGTACCACATCCTGTATCCAGGACAAAATGAGCACCCTCTCTGCTAGGTTCATTACAATGTGCCGTCTTCAGCTCAGCCTTGCCTTGTCCAGTGGGGGTTAAATAAACCACCTGAATTTCACAGGCTGACTCAGAACTTGGTTAATAAGGCACAGTACAAGTGAGTCAGTGGCATCTTTCCTCACTGGTGTTTTACTGACATCCCAGATAACAAATATCACTCACGCTGGACCACAGCCAGTGCGGTGGGATCCAAATCCCCATCTCCCACCAGTGTATCTTGGCATACATCTCTGTAAGAAAGCAAAATACATCTCTCCCCATTCAAGAGGAAAGGGAAAACTCAAAAGGAAATATTTCATCTTGATTATTTTTTTTTCTGAAACTGTTTGCTACCCACACACCACACAATTACATTTGGACAGACACAAGGTACTTTGGAAATTGTACTCAGCACTTAATCCTCTGCCTCTTTGGCACTCATTTACTCCCCAGGTGCACAGAGCTGCATTTGCTGCTCACAGACTACAAAGCAAAGAGCTGACCAGCAGTTACCTCTCCAAGTAGCTGAGTAGCTCTTGCTTCCTGGCTAAGTCAGTGCACAATTATCCCCAAACACAGGGAACCTTTATTCCTGCCCTGCTCAGCTCCTCCCAAAGCCTCTATCGTGCCCTCAGTGCCTCACAGGAGGCAGCGTCACCCGCTGGAGCTCGACAGGATGTCACGATTGCTAGAGCAGCATGGGGAGCTCTCAGCCTGCCTCAGTGACAGCAGGGCTCAGCTTGGTGCTGGAAAGGCAGATTTTTGTGAAAAGCACCGGTCCCTGTGTTAATCGCTGCTGTACACTGGGTGACTTGCTGCAAGCAGTGAGCTCTCCAGTAACGCTCTGTGCCAAGGCCTGGAACCTCACCAAGGGGCTGGAATGAAAGGATGATGCCTCTTCCATCACTAACTGATCTTTTTCTATCAGTTGCTTAAAAATACATTTTGAAAGAAAATGGAAATACACATGAACTCAGCAGCTACACCTCATGTTCTGTGGCAGATATTCAGCAAAAGGCTCAGAGAAACCTGAAGCTCTGCAGCTTGAGAAACAAAGCCCTGTTAGAATTACTCACTGCAAAGGAGCTTCCCCAGAACCCCCTTCTCCACTGCAGAGCCATCAGATCCCTGTCCAGTCAGCCCAGGGCCCAGGAATGTGTGATACCAACAGCTTCCACCTGAGCCATGCTGGCTGAACAGGGCTTTCTCAGGGCACTGTGACCTAGAGATGGGCTGCTCAGGCAGGGAAGCCTCACTGAGAACAAATAAAGTAAAACACAGCCTAAAGCCAGCAAATGGGGAACTTTTTTTTTTTTTTTTTTTTTGGCACAGCAGCAAGTGGTAGCATTTGGATGTGTTCCACCAACCAATCCTCCAAAGGTTTAGCTCTCTTCACTGCTGTAGAGCTGTGGCTCTTGGGTTCCCCTTAGCACAGCTGCCTTCTCGTGGTGGAACAGGAGCCAGGACTTAAAAGCCACCAAGATGGATGAGCCAGGAGTGAACTTGTTGCCACCATAGGCCCCATAAGCCATTAAAGAGTTAATTTAAGGAGGTGTCCTGAAATGTACCTGAGTAAATAAGAACATCTGGAATCTATTTAGGAACTCCCAGGGCTGGGACTGACAGGTTCAGTATAGACAGCACAGAACAGTAAATAAGATAAGTGTTTAGGAATGTTGTAAGTCAGTCACAAAATGATAAATTAGTAAATTGAGAGGTGCTTGACACTGGAGCTGTTCAACTGCCAAAGATGGGGGCCCGTGGCATCATTAGTATTGTACTACTCTCTGTACACCTGTGTAATTGGGAAACATGGGACTCGTTGGGAAAAACTGCTCACAGGTAACTAGAGAGGATTTCACCTCCCATTTCTGTGGAATCCTGCAGGAGTCAGGCCGCCCCATCACCTGGCCTGCACCTGCAGAGAGCTGCTCCCTTGGTATGTGTTTGTTTAGCTGCCCATCAGTGCTGCCCCAGGAGCCCACTCAGCACTCTGGAAGCCATGGAAGTCCCCAGGTGACCTGCAGTGACACTGCACCAGCTCCCAGGGCCATTGTGCCAGCCATGTGTGGTCATGGCATGTGGCACAGCACCTGCACCACTTACCTGAGTAAGGAGGAGACTTGCAGCTGAACTCTCAGCAGACATCAAATAACTTCAGTCTATTTTCTTTCCTGAGGTAAAATGAAACTGCCCAAAACACACCATAAATCTGGAGGGCAGTGGGACCTCCTTCACAAGGACGAGGATGAGGAGACCCAGCTCTGCAGGATTCAGTGCCTGTGTGCCATGGGTGATTCTCCTCACACCAGGCAGAGCAGTGACGTGTTTGTGTACCTGTGCCTGCAGGTACAGAAACACACAGCTTGGAGAGGTCTGCTCTGAGTCTCCATGGGACAGCTCCTCTCATGCTCCCATTTCCTGACAGCATGGGAGGAGCTGTCAGGCTTTTCTTTCATGAGGATGCAGCTGGGCTGCCAGGAAAGCACTGCTGGCAGCAGGCAGAGCTGAGGAATGTGGGCTCCAGCTCCCAGCCCTGCCTGGAGTGGCTGTCAGACACCCTGCCTTGGAGGATGCCACATTTACCACACAAGCACCAATGGGAACTCACAACTCTGTAAGAAAAGCAACTTCATTGCTTAATTAAATCTCTCATTTAAGAGTACCAGTCTCTGGTTCACCAACAAGGCCATTCAGAAGCAGTAGGGGGCTGGCCCTCTTCCTTTCACAACCCAGCAATCCTTCATGCAGGTACCTTGAACAGCAAACTCCTGCACAGACAGCAGCTCCTGCCCAAGGATTAACACAGGTGTCACAGCTCCTCCCCTCGTGCTGGGCTTTGAAGAACCCCACAGCATCTTGTTTTATGTGACTGTGACATCAAGCCCCTGAGCACATTTTCCAGTCTAACTACAGGATTGGAAGAAATCTCAATTCAAGGTCCTTTTTCTTGGTAACAAAGGATCTGTAAAGCAGAGTTGTTTTCAAAAGAAAACCTCCTGACTGAACTTCCAGATAACATCCCAGGAGCAAACTGACATCTTTTTAATCACTCCTCTAAGTCAAGACACAGGGAGCTGAAGACCTATTCAAGAAGCAGAAGGTCACTTTTTCTTTCTGGAAGGATAGAGGGTTGTCCAACAATGAAAGCAAAGACTAAATTGAATATAACTGATTATAACAAAAAGCAACAAGACAAAAAAAAGGCCTAAATTCCCAGTCATCCTCTAGTAGTGCTGCTGTGCCCACTGGGACTTTTCCTCCATATCTTTTATGCTGTTTCTGCTTATCTGCCAGCTGAGCTAATCAAGTATGGGGCCAAAACAAGCCAATCAAAACTTGCTGCTTCATGTTGTTAATTTTGTTTTACCTGAAGAGGCAGTTGAAGGTACAGCTACACCTAGAAATGGGTATTCCTACAGCAAGATCACTGAAAAACTACATGGCCCTGGGATAGCAGAACTTCCTGAGGCAAGCAGAGCACTGAGCATGTAAGAAACACAGACCAGGAAACATCCCACAGCAAAAGCAGCAGTACAGAGGGGGAGGCAAAGTTCCCAGGAAATGGTGTGAAATGCTATCAGAAAACACAGGAACTAAAACCTTAGCAACGAGGACGTGAAAGGGAAGAAGAGGAAACAAAGAACTGCATACACAGGAAAAAAAAAATCCCAGGAAGTTCTACAATTACCCAGGTGAGGAAAACTGTTAAAATGCAGCATTTGGAGAAAACAGTTTGATACAGCAAAAGACATCAGCTCCAGATGGAACCGCACAGTCCTGAAATTGAGCTGTATCTAAACCAGAAATTGAAAAGAAGTTGAGTTTTCATGTCAGATGTGGAGCACTGGAATACAGGCACAACCTCCTTGTGGGAGAATGATCAATGAAGAAAAAAAAGGAAAATTTTGCAGGGAAACACTTCTCAGGCAAAAAAGGAGGAAAAAAGGACTTGTTTGTGACTATAAATACCAGTTTTAGAAAAGCCTGGTCTTGGCCTATGACTTTTTTAGAACACAGAAATGGAATGACAAAGGCAAGAGATTTTACTAGAGAGGAAGTCAAACTCATTAATAATCGAAAGCTACACAAGTGTCAGAAATAAGAATTTGTCTATTGCAGTGGCACACCAGCAAAAAGAATCATGGAATCAAGGAGTGGTTTGGGTTGGAAGGGATGTTAAAGCTCATCTTGTTCCAACCCCCTGCCACAGGCAGGGACACTTTCCACTAGATCAGGTTGCTCCAAGCCCTGTCCAACCTGACCTTGAAATCTTGCAGGGATGTGACTGTGTGGTATCTCTTTCCTTCTCTCTTTTGTTCCTGTTCTGGTGTATTACCCCTTCTCATTAATTAGCTTATCATTTTTGCTTTACAGCTTATTTTATTTTATTTTATAGTGAAACACTTCACCAGCTCACAGAAGGAAACAGTTTAATATAGGACATTGCATGTATGTCACTTCCAGTTGGTTCCACAGGCTCTTTTGTCAGGTTTGGACGAAGACAGGTCTACCTTGGTCACTGATCCCACCTCAGCACTCCCTCGGGCAGTGGGACAGAGCTGACCTGCTCACCAGGAGACAAGCACTGCTCATTACTTACAAAAACCAAGGAGAGAATCAGAGGCAGGAGGAACTGGCAGCGGTGTCCAGGAGGTGCTCACAGCACAGCACAAGGTGCAGCTCCCAGCAGGAGTCGGCAGAGCTCCTCAAAGAAGCCTTTGAGAAGGAGCAGCTTTTCTGCAGCACTGCCACCCTTCGGCTCCAGGGAAAATTCCCTCTTCCTGGCAGAGAAAAATCCCTGAGCCCCTGGGTTTATCCCCTTTCCCTCACACCAGCAAGGAGACAGCTGGCAGCAAAGCTGGATGGGAAAGTTCCCATCGGCAAGCAGAATCTGCACAGCAAACCCTTGGGATCAGCAGCTTGGAGAAGTTGCTGTCTGGCTGCCAACACTCCCTGAATTTGGGGGCACCAATGTGGCCAGTTCATCCAAAGACTCCAGAGAGCAGCTGGGCAGCACCTCAGTGCTCTGATGCCCCTGGCTAACAAATGCAGAAGCAGGAGACAAGTAACTTGCACCCTTTCTGTCAGATAAACTTTCTTTCTGGGTCTAGGGGTGCATCCTGTCCAGCACTCTGGAAGATGCTGTCCCAAGTCCCCAGAATGGCACATGTGAAGATCAGGATTCAAGAAATCCACAAGGCAGTTGTGACTCTATTCAACTCTGAGTGAAATTCCCTTTCTTAATTCTCCCTGCTGGTTCACACAGGTTATCACACATCACCAGTAAGTGATGCACAGGCAGGTGAACCCCAGGCTCTCCTGTCACCAAAAATAATCTTTAAAAATGCTGCTGAGAAGTTGAATCTCATTTAGTAGAAGACAGCTCAGCACAGGAAGTCTGCTCACAGAGTAACCCAGAGAGGAGACACCCTCAATGAGCATGATCCAAAATCTGAGACAGATGGCAGCTGTTATTAGAAAGGGTCAAACACTGTTTTCCTGTTTGTGGGCTTTTAATGACAATTTTCACAATAATTTACAAATTGTTTGTTACGCACACTTATGTCCATTTAGTAATGAAAACTGAGTTAGTTCAGCTCTCAGTTGAGAAACTGCTGTAAAAATGCCCTTGCTGAGGGCTGCTCTCTGGTTTGTGTTCTACAGGCAGCCAAGCAAGTTCCTCACGCTGAACCTGCCCAACCTGCCGGCCCTCCCCAGGCTGCTCCCGAGCTCCCTCTGCTTGCACCAAGGGGAGGACCTGGAAGTTTCCAAGCGCTGAAGGGAGGGGAGTGACAGCTCAGCGGCCGCGGGGCTCAGGTGTGCCTAAGGCAGGATGGGGAGGGAGCATCCCAGCCCTCAGCAGGGCAGCACTGCAGCCCAAGGATCCCCCTCCCAGGCAGCCGGCGGCTGCAGCCCACGACTCAGCACAGCTCTGGGCTCTGCTCAGAAGCCCAGAACAAAGACAGAAGCAGCTGAGGGGCAGTGCAAAGTGCCCTGGCACAATACTCCATGACAGCTATGCCAGCCTTACCCGTGCCTCCTGTCTGGGCATCAGGAATTCACCCACTGGATACTGTTCAAAGGAGGGAAAGAGATGGAGACCTGAGCCCAAAACACAAACAGAACAGATCAACGCTGGAGAATTCCAGGAGTTCAGCTATGTTAGTCCTCAGCAGAGGAGAGGAAATACATCAAAGGGTACTACAGCCTTGAGTTTTCCCACCCAAGCTGTTGCAATCATCTCAATAATTCACCTCAGGAGAGAACTTGCTTTCCAGTAAGACAGACTCGGTTTGCCTTTTACTTCCAGTCACTTCAAGCTGATTCAGCTTTGTGCCTTCTTGGAAAGAAGAAGTCAGCAGCGGGGTTTCTCAGAGAAATGCAATACAGCAATTTAAACCTGCAGCCAGTCTGGCCTGTCAGAAAAAGTGAAGGCAGAGCAGGTGGGGACTGCAATGAATGCCCCAAGAGTTCTGCTGAAGGAAGGAAAGTCAGGGATTTCTCTCCAGAAAAGCATGGGAAGTGTTAAACCTTGCACCTCACACCTGTCGGAGTTTTCCCCACACTGAACTCTTTCACAAAGACGTCCCCCACAAATGCTTTTACAGGAGTGGAACCATTATCCTGACAATCAGATCACCCATTCTCAGATAACTTATATTTAATGTGTGAAAATAAAGGGAGTACTTCACAGCAGCCCCTGTGGTGAGCAGTCCACTGACAGAAACTGCTCCCTTAAGTTCCCTTCCCCCTTGCCTTCCTCCCCTCTCCGAGTGCAGTAACTCAATCCACAAGGTAACTGAACTCTCCTGGGGGAATCTGGGGCACAAGAGGCTGCAGCTCCTTTCCAAACGAATTAGTTTCATTTCTTTATTTTAAAGTCCACTGATCATCATCATCATCATCATCACAAAAAAACCCCATGGGAAATGCAACTAAAGAGAAAAAGTCCAACCAAGACCTAAGAACCCAGAGCTAGGAGCAGATGTGGGCCTGCGTGGCACGGCGCTGGCGCGCGCGCGGGAGGAGATGACCCCGCACGCCGCAGTTGTGTGGCCAGAGCTGGGGTCCTTTATGTCAACCTCTGGACGATGACAGCGTTGAGCAGGTTGGCTTCCTTCAGGGTCTGGTTCTCATCAGTCAGCTCTTTATTGGGGAAGGTGGTCATGAGGACAAAACTGGTGGCAGCCATCGCTGGCCGAGCATCTACTATGAAGAGCCGGATGTCACGGATCCTGTGCAAAGGGATCAAACACAAGAGTGATGCTGTTACTGCACAGCCTGGACAAGGCACTGCTCTGCCCAGAGTGTGCAGCCCTGCAGCTCTGTGTCTGTAGAGCTCTCACCACAGGCCACACCAGGCTATTCTGGTTCAACCTGCTCCCGTTCAGTGAAATAGCAGCTGCTGCTTTCTGGGCTACAGGCTCAGCTCAGTGTTCTCTGTGTGTGTTGTCAGGAGGTTATCTGAAACGGAAAGCCTCCAGACCCTTTGCTATGAACAATTAACAAACTTTTTGAGCTTGTCACACACAGCAGAACCCAGAAGATTTCAGCTCCTGTGAACAGCCACACAGTGACACAGCATCCATTTCCAGAACTCAGTCACAGGCAGAGGTTTTGTTAACTTTTTGTCCTGAGCTTGACCCTAATAGAAACTGGAGGAATGAGTATAAATTACAAGATCAGGAAGGTGAGAAGGATTTCAAGAGATTTCGAGTGAAGCAATGGTGTACCTAAGCCAACTTTGCTCATCTAAAGAAGAGAATTGTGGTAAGAGCATCCCTTGGTGCTCCATTCAGCACAGGGAACAGCCTCATAGAAAAGCCTAAATTGAGTCCGACTAACTGAACCAGGTTCCTAATTATCTGCCAGTTTCCAAAGCCTTTAGAAGAAAGTCAGTTTTTCAAAGGTGACATCAAGGAAAGTTCCGCTGGTAACACTTATGCTCCCAGGTGTTACGTCACTGGCTATAATCTATCCCAATTTGGGAAGCAAATCCTACCCAACAGTTAGCAACTGTCCACAACTTCATTCCCTTTCACTTGTATAGAAGGATGCCCAGAACTCCTGGCAGGCTATGCAGGATTTTAGCACTTGCTCCCTGCCTTGCAGGGCCATCTATGCCTGGCCTGTGTTCCCTGTTGTGCTCGTACCTGTGACTGTGGTTGAACTTCTGGACCAGGCGCCCGCCGTCCGCGAGCCGGATCTGGATGTTGGTGATGGGCTCTGACTCATCGATCACGATGGCAGAACTGGCTTTGGCCTCGTTCTCTGCCTGCTGGGCTGGAGAGCTGGTGCCCATCACCTGGGGCGCGGTGCTGCCAACAGGGAGACGCAAGGTGAGCTGTTAGAAACCAAACTCACCTGGCCTCAGGGTACCAGATCAGGCAGCAAGTTCACTGTCTGCCAGGCCCAACTACCAGGGCTCTTCCACAAGCAAGGTGCAAGTCAGAATTCTGGAGTCAGCCAGTCAGCAGGAACTTGTCTAGAAGTTCAACTCTACCATCCCCTTTGGTGCCACAGGTCCTCACACCCACAAGTTAACAGGGGAAGTGTGACTTGGAAATACTGCTCCAATGCAACACACCACGGAGGTTCCAAACCAGGGATCTGGCTCCTGGCAGAGGGAGGCTGGGCCAGCTCACAGCACACGTCAGTGAGCCTTGTTTCCTTAGAGGAACACCTCCCATCCCACAGGCACCCAGTGCCTTTATTTCAGAAGGATGAATCAGAAGGCTCCACCTTGCAAGGCTTGAGTGACTCTCACATTACATGTAGTAAACCAGTGTCACCATCTTCTCACCTGCCCAGCTTCTGTCCTTCTCCAGTAAAAGCTCTGAAGACACTTTTAGGTTTCACATACTCCTCATCACGGTGATCTTCCATGTCCAGGTTCACCTGTCCGCCCCGTGCTAACCTGCGCAGCTCAGCTGGGACTTCCCTGCAAAGAGAGTGTTCTAAGGCAGCTGCCTGAGACAGCAAGGCAGGACTGAGTGGACAAAAAGCCCAAGATCTGTGGAATTTCAGGAATCACAGAGAGCCTTTGCTTAACTGACAGGGCAGATGCACACCTCCCCACGGACAGACACAAATTAAAGGTTACTTCTCCCTGGCCCTCACCTGCTGTGACACAATGCATCAGAAATTCTCAACACAAATATCAACATGTTTGTTTACTTCAAGTCTCTCAAGGCCCCACATAAATCAAACCTACTCCCTGTTTACCCGAACCAAATGTTCTATATTAAGAGTAACTAATTTCTTGCAAGAAAGCTCAGGCGAAACGTGCCATGGATTCAGAAGCCTGGATTCCACAAACACTCGTGTTTCAGGGAACAGCTGTCCCTTTTCTCCCCTCTCACAACGTACCCTCTGCGGATATCATCAAGGAACTGGGCATTGGACGGATCCTGGTAGCTCCTCAGCTCTCCACTATCCAGGCTAAATCCACTCTTCCAGAGCTTCAGTACAACGTGCACCTGCAGCAGCCCCAAAAGAACAATCAGCCTCACTGAGCATCTTGGTGACAACAAAAACTGAAGAAAAGTGAAAAGTTTCAAATGGGCAGAGAAGCTTCAAGGTGCAAAAACATTCCAGCAGGTTTCTCTGAGCTAAGGGAAAAACCCAAACACTGGCTTTTATGTAATGGTCAGGTGTCAATTCCTAGAAGGTGGCACTACGGTCCCCTTTTGGATAAATATGGCTGAAGAGCCAGGAATGTGCTGGGTGAGGAGCCTAAACCACGCTCCCACCACAGCCACGACCTTGTCTGGTCACAAACCAAGCACAAGGGAACTGATGCTGTCAGCTCCCATCTATGGATATATATTGGATGTATATAATAATGGATAGAGAAGAGTTGATTTCCCAATGCTCCTTGCACACTGTTTTTCCTGATCTGCACTTCTAAGAAAAGCTCAGATTCTTAATTAAAAGATCACCAGAAAACTGCTTACCCAAGACCTAATCATCTATTATTCTCTACTTGGAAATCCCACAGGAAGCAGGATTTACCGTATTTCTGTCCTTGTGAATTTCTATCAAGCTTTGTATCTCTTGAGGCTAGCAAGCTCAGTAGCTGGAGCAGAGAAATCCCTGGAGTGACAGCTACAAACCCAAGCAGAGATACTCACATCCTGAGAAGAGCTCGGTCTCCTCTCTCCTGCCACATAAGCTGACTCCTCCTCTGGAGTAGCCCCAAGGCGATACCCTCCCCCTGCAAAAGGCTGTGAGAGAGAGGCAGGCACAGGGTTACAGAACCACACAGACCCAAAGAGCTACTTCCCTGCTCCCACCACCCCTGTGGGTGAACAGGGACTTCATGGCATCAGCAACACCTCCTGCCCTGCAGGCAGTGACCGCTTCAGCAAGTTAATAAATGTGGCACAACAGAGCAGCTTTTCTCACTGTGACACACAAAATGGAGCTGCACTAAGAGAGAAGCCCAGACTTGGCTGCTGAGATAATTCCAGGACTCCTCAGTAGCAAACAGCTGGCAGGGTGGAACAGAAACAGGGAACAGAAGGAAGAACTCCTCCCTCCTCACCTTTGGCTTGCTTGTCTCGCCACCGCTCTTGGCCGTCCGATCGACGGCCACGGCGCCGTGCTCCTTGGCTCCCTTGAACAGATCCTCCACCAGCTCGTTGGGACTCTTCTTCCTCGGAGGACCCACGATCTGCTGCCCACTCCTCTCTGAGCCACCGGCATAAAACCTGACAGAAAGCACCCAGCTCCTGGTCAGCGCTGCTTGCCGACTCTGTGGGAGCCTCACGCTGGATCAGGGCTCACTTGTTGGTGCTGGTGCAGCTCAGGAAACCCCCTGGATCTGCAAACACTGGCTACCACCAGCCACGTGCAAGCTCCTGTGCTGCAAAGGCTTTCTTTTTATGTCAATTCCCGTAAATTACCCATGGATCAATAGCAATAAAGTGGTAACAATGCTCAGAGCTGGGAGGAGGAACAGGCCAGAGGGACAAGCCCACTTTTAAACACCGGTACCAGCTCAATTACCCAGCTGAGCAAAGCTTCCAGCAAATCTCTGACCTGTCAGAGCAACATGCAGCTGGAATTCTGAGGGAAGGCACACGTTCCTGCCACACAAAGGATGGATCTCAACTGGAAGCAATGGATGCACAGCCAGTGAAGTGCAATTAAGCACTTCTGGAAGATTGGGTTTATTAGCTTCCAGATGGCTTGCAGCACACAGAGTGAGCTCCAGCTGCCTGCAGACCATGGCCCATCCAGGCTGAGCCACCCCTTCAGATACATCAGTTCCATTCCATTTACCTTGCCTGTCAACCTTAAGGGTATTTAACTACTTAGAGCTGACACTGTAAGAGATTGTCCTACTAATACTCCACGTTCCCCCTCAAAAGGGTCCCTACTTTTTTATTTCTGACTCCATACTCCATTACTTTACCTCTAAGCAACACTCAAAAAAAAAGAACACAAAACCAAAACCCCCACCAAATAAACCCCCAAAACCCCAAGCAGTAAGAACACCAATCCCTGCATAATTCCCACATTTCCTGTGGACACAAATGAGGATCTGGGCTGTTTTCTATTCTTAACCCAGGCCTTCCACATCCCACTTTAGGCTTTTTCTGAGTGCTGAGAGCTGCTGCTTACACAGCTGAGCACCAGGCTTTGCACTAACAAACCTGCCCTGTCAAACCTCAAATGTTTCATGACAGAAACTTCACATCCACGTAAACCTGATTCTTTCAAAGAAGCTGGACACAAGCAGCAAGTCCTCCCAGAAGGGATAAACACCCAGCATTCGAGCCTTCAGCTGCAAACTCACCGCTGTCCCTCCTCCTCTTCATCATCCTCCTCCTGAGCATGCACAAGGTCTCTGAACGAGGTTACTCGGTGGTCACTGCAAAAATCCAGCAAGAAGGATGTCAGCCTCCAGACACATTCCCAGCTGGAACATTCCACACTGCAACAGGTTCCTTTTGCAAGGTGGGCTCTGTTCACCAGCACCTGACCCGAGAGAACTTTCCCTTAGTGACAAAGGCAGCAGCTCCTCTTTGGGACTGGACTGTATTCCTTTACTGCAAAGGGATTTGGTAAGGTAAAATTCACTTTCCTGTTTTGTAAAATGGTCAGCTTGATCAGCTCAGGTGTCACACAAAACAAGAAAATATTCTTCCTGCTGAGATATGATCTGCTTAAATGAAAGGTCACTATCAGCCTGTTTTTAATGTCAAAAGATAAATTAAGCTTTTCTTGAGAAATGAGGCAAGTTTTCCTAACTGACCCCTGGCTTAGTTGTGCAATAACAGCCATGCCTGTGATGTACAAACACTCAGGTTTTCACAATTTCTAGAGAGCCACACAAGGGGAAGCAAACCTAAACACAGAGCTACTCCTCCTGAATATTAACACAGTGCTTTAGAGAGTGTGTGTGCTTTGCCAACTTTCCAGTATGGAGATGAAGCTGCCTCCTCACCTGGCTCCAGTGCCTCTGGATATGGAGCTGGGTGTGGGCTGGGGAAGGGTCAGGATGTCCTCGTCACCCCCGTCCTCATAGAAACTGGCAAGTGCAATCTGGAAAGTAAAACCACCAAAGCTCCTCAGGAAAAACACACACAAACAACTCAGCTGAAGCATGTGTCATGCTGGATCTCCCCTGAGACACCTCACACTAACAACACTTCATGTCATTCCCCCTGATGCAGATCCTGGCAGAGACGAGGCCTCAGAGGGTTTGTTATTTGGCTGTGTCATGGCAGGACACTCAGTGCTGCAGGGATGTCACCCTCCCTGTCAGGGGATGTCAGGGCCCTTCTTCTGCAGCACTTACACAGGAGTTATGCCAAAATTACCGCTGTGAAACTGCAGCTTTTGTGCCGTCATGAGCAGACTCAGAAATTAACACAGCCACTTTGAAGAGAAGCAGGGACAGGAGCAGGTCACAATGGCGGCTGACTCCCCCTCAGATTGTTTGCTGACAACGCCAACAGCACAGCATTGACAGCGTCCCAGGAATTCCAGGAAAACCTACAGAACCCCGGCAAGCCCCGGGCCTACCGTCCCTCATCTCGCGCTACAAAGTGAACGACAGAACCAGGAGGGGCCGCAGTCTCAGCCAGCCCACGGCCTCGCCGCCAGGGCTGAGCGCGGGGACGGACGGGGGCGAGGCCTGAGCCTGCAGGACACCGACCTCCGGCCCAGCGCTGCCCCCCGCCAGCGCCACGGCCTCCTGAGCCGCGGCCCCGCCGATCCCCGCGCCGGGCCAGGGAGGGCAGCGGCAAAGGTACCTGGAGGTCCCAGCCGGCAGACTCGAGGAAGAACCGCGCTCGCTCCTCCTCGGCGCCGGTCACGGCCACGAACTCCCTCAGCGCCTCCTCCCTGTCCGCCATCTTGCCGCGGTGCAGCGCCCAAACCGCGCCGGGCCGCCCCGCGCCACCCCCGCGTGCGCCGCCAAACCCGCCCGGCCGGAAACACCCGGTGCGACGCGCTGTGCCCGGCCCGCAAACAGCGGCCCCTGCCGGCCAGGAGGTCGCACTGCAGCGCAACCGGCCCCGGAGTGAGCGCCGGGTACCGGGTACCGGGCACAGGGCACAGAGCACCGGCACCGGGTACCGGGCACCGAGCACCGGGTACCGGGAACAGGGTACAGGGCACCAGGCACAGGGCACAGGGCACAGGGCACAGGGCACCAGGCACTGGGCACAGGGCACCGAGCACGGGGTACCGGGCACTGAGGACAGGGCACTGGGCACGGAGTACCGGGCACTGAGGACAGACCACCGGGCACGGGGTACAGGGCACCGGGCACTGGGCACAGGGTACCAGGTACCGGGAACCGGGCTCGGGGTACTAAGCACCAGGAACAGGGCCCAGCGCACCAAGCACTGGGCACCAGGCACAGGGCACCGAACACCGAGCACCGGGCAGGGGAACCTGAGCACTTGGCTCCTGGATGGGCAGCACCAAGCACTAGAGCGGGCAGCACCGAGCACTGGGACGGGCAGCCCCGAGCCCCGGTATGCAGCATGGAGCCCCGGAATGGGCAGTGCCAAGCCCCGGAGCAGGGCGGGTTTATGGCCACAGGCGGGGCCGGGTCTGGTGGCACAGATGAGCCCATGGCAGCCTGTCCATGCTGGCTTGTTTATTTCCAGGTTCACAAATCGCTGCTGGCACTGGCCAAGCCCTGGGACCCGGCTGCAGGAGCCAGGGACTGAGGTGGAGCAGGGTCGGGCAACATCTCCAATGTTTTTCTCTTCATGCGCTTGAAGAGGAAGAAGAGGAGCCCCCCGAGGAGCCCCTTCTCCAGCAGGATACCCATCCACAGGAGGAGGAGGCTGGACAGAAGGTTCGCACCTGCAGTGGGGACAGAGGATGTGAGTGATCAGGGCTCGGGGAGAGGCATCCCAGCCCCCTGCAGGCAGCCTTTCCTAGGACTGGGAGCTTTCTCAGGGGGTGACAACAGACAGACTTTTAGGCAGCCCATCCCCGCAGCTCTGATGCACCCTTATTCATCTGGAACCCCCCCTGGGCCGTGTTGGAGATCCACAGGATGGCTGAGTAGTTGGCAGGGGCCTGGGCATCATGCACCACCGTGCAGTTGATTGTGGACCCGTTTTTCTCCTCCATTGCTTGCACCTCCACCCAGCTTCTCAGCTCAAACAAGCCCCGGGGCAGCTCCAGTGGCCGGAAGACATTCTCCACCTTTATCTCAACCCCATTCTCCAGCCAGTAAATGGACACTTGAGCTGGGTAAAACTCCTTCAGGAGGCAGGTGAAGGTCACGGTCTTGTTCACCTCAGCGGGGCTCGGCTCAGCGCGCACTTCGACGCTGGGGGGAACTGGGAAGAGAGGCAGAGCTCGGTGTTTGATGTGCCTGGCTGTGGTAGTTTGACTGGAAATGGGATGTCTGAGATATGCTGTTTATGCTGTAGTCACCAATAGGTGTTCAGATTTTAATATTGGCATGTGGTTTGGCCACTGGAGCATTGGATCTGCCTCTGAGAACACGGAGTTAAAAACAAGGCTCTGCCCCTGGGAGCTCTCTTGGGTTTCGTTGGGGAAAGAGTTCGATCTCTGCCCCGTGGGCAGCGGAGGGGCAGCCAGGCAGCCGGGTGAGGTAGGCCGGGGCTTGGACAGAGATGGGAGGTGAAGAGGCCCCGGCATGGAAGGGTGGGAGAAGCACCAGGAGGTATTGGGCAGCCCCCCCAGGAGGGCGAGAGAGAGAGAGAGAGAGAGAGAGAGAGAGAGAGAGAGAGAGAGAGAGAGAGAGTACAGCCTGTGCCTGGGACTGCTACCTTGAAACTTGATAACGTGCCAGCAGCACAGCCGAAAAGAAGAAGTGGGGGTGCAGCGAGAAGGTGTCCGGCTGCTGTGGGAGGCTCCGGGCGGTCAGAGCCCGAGCTTTTAACCCTTTTTTTGGACAATGAAAACTTTGCAGAACATTAGCCCTTCCTAGAAGAGAGATAAGAGTAAAGGATGAAGGAAGAAATGGGCCAGTGATGAGGGTCTACAAGTGAGAGAGAGATGTTGGAGGAATGGAGAAGACGGAGCGGCATTTTTGCTGGACTCCTTTTTTGTATAGCCATGAACTGTTTCCTTGTGATACAGACACTGCATTGCAGGGGGAAGCAAGGCATCAGAGCCAAGAGAGTTCAGTGTTGAGACCCCTCGGCCCCAGGGGGTGTAAAAGAAATGGGAGGGACAGAGGTCCCAAGGGTGAGACTGTGCTCTGTTTGGCATGGGACAATGCATCCTTAAAAAGATAACCCTCGAAGCAGCCCCTGCCCCATGCCAGTGGTGAGAGCACTGGGCATGGAAGGAAGATGTCACAAAGGCAAAAGGATCTCCGGGCGGTGCTATGTATAAAAAGAAGCCCATGGCACAAGGAAGGATTCCTTCTACTCTTGATGAACTGAGGATTTGATTATCCAAAGGGTGGTGCCGGACGCAGAGTTGGTGATTTGGGAAATGTAAATATATTGGGAATTTGTTGGGGAGGAGGAGGGGGAATGTCTCTGTGCAGTTTTCCTTTTCCTTGTGTGTTTTTTTTTTCTTTTTTGTAGTTTAGTTAATAAAGTTTTTCTTTCCCCTAAGTAGGAGCCTGCTTTGCTTATTCCGGGTCTCACCTCACAGCAGACACCAGGGAGAGGGAATTCTCATGGGGGCACTGGCATTGTGCCAGTGTCAAACCATGACACTGGTTCTGCTGCCCACAGGGCGCCCTGTTCTCCTCCCAGGGACCCCAGCCCCACAGAGCAGGAGCCCCCAGCCCTCACCTCTCAGGACCCTGCTGAGCTGGAAGCTCCCTCGCAGAGGGGCCGTCAGCGTGGGGTGCATCACCTCACAGGTGAGCTGCGAGCGGACATCGTCCTTCTGCAGGGTCACCAGCACTGTGCTGGACAAGTTGTAAGTTTTCATCCTCCCCTCAGTGACCTGGGGTGGCCAAGCCCCCATGGAGTTGCTGTTCTTGAACCATTTCACCTCAATCTTATCAGGAAAGAACCCTCCAGTCGTGCAGGTGAAAGGCATCGACTGCTCCGGCCTCGCTCTCTGCTCAGGCCCGGACACAAGCGGGGGGCTGGGTTTGGCTGTGGGGAGAAGCACGGGGCCATCAGATCAGGCTCTGCCCCCTGCCCAGCCCTGGGCCTGCCTGCAGCAGAGTCTCACACAAGGGCATGGGGATGGCCCATGGGATCCTCTCCTGGACCAGCCCTGAGCCCCTTCCCTGCTCTAGCTGAGCAGACCCCGCTGGGTGGTTCCCAGCAGGAGCTGCTCCAGGAGCCCCACTCACCTTGCACAGACACCTCGGTGCCATCACCACGCTTAAACAGCTTATCCTCACCACTGACGTCCTTGACAAACTTCACACAGTAGTAGGTGCCCATGTCCTCAGGCTGAACGTTCCTGATGTGGATGGTGAATTCTGTGCTAGAGTCAGGTGCTGCAGCCGTCACACGGGAGGAAGGATCCTCGCTATTGGGGTCATAGACAGTCTTGTTCCCACTGCCCCAGCCCTTCAGCCACTTCACAGGACCTGGTCCAGCAATTCCAGATGCAAGGCAGGTCAGGGTGAGATTCTCCCCCGCTGTCACCGTCACCTTGGGCGGGGCCTGCTGCAGAGTGAAGCCCTGACCCACCTGGGCATCCACACCTGGGCACAGAAACAGGTTTGGAATTGACAATGGGCCCCAGGGCCGTGGAACAGCAGAAGACATCATCAGATCTCCTGAGCCTTGAGCAGGGGACAGAGACATTCCTGTCCCTTGTCCCACAGGCTGCTGGGGGCTGCAGGATGAGGGCAGCCCAGACTCTTGCTGGAGTAAACTGAATTTCATCTGGAGATAGAAGCAAGCTGGAAGGGAGGCAGTGAGAGAAGATCCCTGGGTACCCATGGGCACAGGGAAGCACTGCCAGGCCTGCAGGGTGGGAAAGCGTGCATGGGAAATGTGATGGGGCTGTGCAGGGCTCACTTACCCGGCTCTCTGCAGAGCAGGAGCAGCATCAGGCACATGAGATGCAGTTCCTGTGCCACCAGAACCATGGGTATTCTGTATTCCACGCCTTGCTCCCCGATGGCCGGGCTTTGCTCAGCTGGGTTCAGCTCCGTTGGACTCTGCTGCACTGGGCTCAGCTGACTCAGCTGGACTGGGCTTATCTTAGCAGGGTGCTGGTCTCTTACCCAGTAAAGGGGAAGGAAAGGAGCCACCACCAGCCCAGTTCCTCCATGCAATCACGTCCCATTTGCTTCTCAATGCCTACATCATATCCTCTCACAACGCTGGTCCATAATGGCAATGTCCACCCCATTTTCCCCTCAGATGTGTGCCACAGCCACAGCCATGGGCACAAGCAGCAAGAGGGACCCCGGATGCAGCACGCTCCCCCACATATGGCCAACCTGTGGCTCAGCAGCCTGGGGTGCCAAGGGGACTCCCAAACTTTGGGAAGGAAAAGGGGAAGTGGGACAGGGGCGTCTCCTTGGCATCCCCGGCTGCTGGGCCACAGGTTGGCCACGCGTGGGGGAGCGTGCTGGATCCGGGGATCCCTCTTGCCAGCAGGATCAGGGTGCGGGATGGGCTCTCCCACGGATCGGTTGTGCAGAGCAGCGCCCGGGATACACCGAGCGTCCCGCATCCCGAAGCTCCGCTGCTCCTGCCCCTCACCGAACCGGGGAGGACGCAAAGCCAACCCCTGTCCCAAGCCAGAGCAGCCGCTCGGTGCCGGGTGGCCCGGGAGCGATGCCCGGAGGGTCTCGGCAGGGTGATGCCCACCGGGGTCTCGGCAGGGTGACGCCCGCCGTGGGTGATGCCCGGCTGCTCTGCGGCTTTCGCCCGCCCCGGGCAGACACCAAAGCGTTAACCACCCGCTCGTCTCAATTTCCTGTCCCGCTTCCCCTTTTCCTTCCCAAAGTTTGGGCAGAACCCATGGCCGCGGCAGCAGCTCCGCTCCTGTCCGGGCAGCGAAGCCCCGTTCAGCGGCGGCTCTCGGGTGAGTCGGAATGGGGACCCCCAGAGCCCCCCAGAGCTCCCCTGCCCCGTCTGCCCCATAAACACGAGTGGGCGGCAAAGATAAACACCGGGCGGGGCGGAGGGTGGTCCTTCCCCAGCACGTTTTGGCGTCAAACCGTGCCCAAACCGTGCCCGGGGTACAGAGCACCCCCAGCCCCGAGGGTGGGCACGGCCGTGTTGAGCCCTGCCGAGCCACTGCCGTACCTGTCGGGGACTTTGGGCAGGAGAGCTTTGGGGATCGGAGGGGTTTTGGGGAGCAGGAGGGATTTTGGGACTAGAAGGGGTCCGGGGGCTGTGCTGGGCTCCAGGGCTGCACATCCCCTCGTGGAACTCTGGTTCCTGGCTGTGAACCCCAATTCCTCCCGGAGTGATCCTGCCTGGCGTGGAGCAGAGCCAGGGTGTTAATGTTTAACAGCACTCAGGAATTTTTTCCTGCCTGGAGTTCCCCTTGGCTCCCTCTGCACCTCTCTGGCCTGCAGGCAGCTGCAGCACCCCCTGCAAATGACAGAACAGGATGCAGACTTATCAAATCATAGGATCGCAGAACTGTTTGGGTTGCAAAACCCCTCTGAAATCCTTGTGTCCAACCCTTAACCCAGCTCTGCCAAGGTCACCAACTGCCACATCTACGTGTCATTTAAATCCCTCCAGGGGTGGTGACTCCACCACTGCCCTGGGCAGCCGGCTCTTTTTTCAGATTTGCCCCTTGTTAATTTTGAACCGGTTTTTGAAGGGTTTCCTCCCTCCCAGTGCCTGCATGTTGTCTCTGCCACATCCCGGGACATCTCTCAGTTGCAAACTGGGGAATACTGGGACTTCTGTGCCTGTGAGGTTGCCCTTGCCTCACCCCATCGCTCATCCCTGAACTCTCCTGTCTCTGTTCCCAGATGTGGATGCCCAGGTGAGTCAGGGCTTCACTCTGCAGCAGCCACATGCCAAGGTGCCGGTGGCAGTGGGGAAGACGCTCACCCTGAACTGCATTGTGTCTGGAATTGCTGGACCAGGCCCTGTGATGTGGCTGAAGGGCTGGGGCAGTGGGAACAAGACTGTCTATGACCCCAATATCAAGGATCCCTCCTCCCGTGTGACGCTGGCAGTGCCCGAGTCTGACACAGACTTCACCATCCGCATCCGGAACTTTCAGCCCGATGATGTTGGCACCTACTACTGTGTGAAGTTTGTCAAGGGGAGCGCTGGTGCTGATGAGGTGTTTAAGCGTGGTGATGGCACCGAGGTGTCTGTGCAAGGTGAGTGGGGCTCCTGACGGGACATCTCTCCCAGGGAGCCCATCCCACAGCCCCCACCGTGCCCACAGCCAGGTCCTGCTCTGCCCCACACCCACCACCCTCTCTGCTCTGCCTCTGTCTCCACAGAGGCAGCCCTGGTTCCTGGAATGGTGGCTGCAGCTGTAGTGCTCTGCTTCCTCCTCCTCCTCCTCGGCTTCTTCGTGGCCCTTTGCATGTACAGGAGGAAGCACCAAGGTGGGGTGGGCAGCCCCTGCCCAGCCAGGACAGTGGTCATGGGCAGCTTCTCATCTGTCCCTCTGCAGTGCTGTGCAGGGACCCCCGGCACCCCCAGGTTTGTACTCAGCACCTCTTCTGCACTCTTAAATGAGCAAATTGCCTTATCCACCTGCTTTATCTTGGCTTCCTTTCTTGTCTGGTGTGACAGTGTTCACAGGGGTTTTCAGGACGAGGGAAGAGATGAGGATCTGACTCTATATTTCAGAAGGCTTGATTTATTATTTTATGATATGTACATATTACATTATAACTATACTAAAAAGAAATAGAAGGAAAAGGTTCATCTCAGAAGGCTAGCTAAGAATAGAATGGAATGAATAACAAAGGTCTGTGGCTCGGACAGAGTCTAAGCTATCTGGTCTGTGGTTGGCCGTTAATTGTAAACATTCAAGATGGGCCAATCACAGACACACCTGTTGCATTCTACAGCAGCAGATAACCATTGTTTACATTTTGTTGCTGTAGCTTCTCAGCTTCTCAGCAGGGAAAAGTCTTAAGGGTTTTCATAAAATATGTCTGTGACAGTCTGGAGATGTAACTTGCCCCAGAAAAGGTCCTTAGCTTACAGATGCACTGTTCTGTTGGTTCTCTCTCTGTTTCACAAAAGCTTCATGGGAGGGAGCACCCAGTACCAAGGAGCTCCTGCAGCCCCTCACCGTGTGTCTGAGCCCAGCCCAGATGTGCAGTCAGCACTTTGTCCCCATTTGCCTTCAATAGGGGCATCCTGAAATTCAGGAGGGGAATTGAGGGCTGTGCTGGGTGGGGAAAGGATTCAGCTTCCTTTAGTTCTGATGCCCATCCTTATCCTTCCCCCTACAGTGAAGTCGTGGATGCAGAGAGCTCCCACTTGCCCAGCCAGGTAGGAGTGAGCTGTGAGTATGGGGAAGCACATCCCATGCTGGTGTCCTGGCTTGCAGGAGCCCTGCAAGACTCCAGGGGCAGGGGGGGCATCGGGTGGGCTGCAGCTGCCTGCATGTGGTCCCTGCACCCTCTGCACCATGGCACCACCTCTGCAGCTGTGGCATCCCCAGCCTGGCTTGGACCTGGTTCTTGCTCCTGTCCTGTGCAGGGCCACAAGGTGGTCTTGGTGATTCTTGTGGGTCACTTCCAACTCTCAACATTCTGATTTAGGGTTATTTTTGCGAGACTTTTTTTGTGGCAGCATTCCCCATTTGTGTGTACTTTTGCAGCAGAACAGCCAGGAGGAGAACAGCATCCACTACGCCGACCTGCAGCCCTTGCCCCTGGCCCCACGGCGTGGCAGGAGCCCGGGCACAGCCCCCACCGAGTATGCCAGCCTCAGGGTAGCTGCCAAGTGACACCTGGCACCGCTGCCTGCACGGCCAGGCCATGTCAGGGTGGGAGAAGGGACGTTTCTGCAGGGCACCATAAAGAAGAAGTGGAGCTGTTTGCATGGCATGCCCTGATCTCAGCTCGGCATGCCATGCTCACCATGTTTGCATCTCAGGGGAGCTCTCCCAGGACATGGAAGCTTTCTCAACCATAGGATGAGACCACGAGGCCAAGCACCTCTGCCTTGTGCAAGCTGTTTTGTGCTGATAACACCAGGAGGATGCCACACACACCTGTGTCCACCAGCATGGGCCTCCTCCGGCCCTTTCTCAGCCCACAGGTCCATAATTTGTGTTATCTTTTCACCAGCCCCATTAAAGCCAGCAAACAACCTGCTGTCCAGTCCTGCTGTGCTCAGAGCAAGAGCAGTAGTGCCA
The DNA here is from genome assembly GCA_024362935.1 of Setophaga petechia. NCBI lineage: Eukaryota > Metazoa > Chordata > Aves > Passeriformes > Parulidae > Setophaga > Setophaga petechia. The sequence continues at coordinate 2,905,918 of JANCRA010000033.1, forward strand.
GTCCTGCAGGGTCCTGGGGGAGTGTGTGCTACCTCTGTGCTACTGCCAAGCCCCCTGCTCAGCTCCCAACTCCCACCTGCCCCAGGCAGAGAACCTGCCCAGTCCCACAAAACCTGCATCTCCTGACAAGGCAGCAGGAGGCTCTCAGGAACAGCCCCTGGTGCTGCTGCTCCAGGCTGAGGCCCAGCCCTCACCCACCTTCCCCTGCCCTCCTCAAGGGGCTCTCATGATGCTGTTAAAGCCAGGGCAGCTGGTACCAGCTGGCCCTTCTGCCCCTTGCCCTGGTCCGTGCACATCTTCAGCTCCAGTCCCAGCCAGTCCATGCACATCTGCTCCATGCACAACCCCTGCTCCTGCACATCTGCCCCGTGCACATTCCCTGCTTTGTGCCCACGTGTTCAGTGCCCACCTCCAGGGGAAGCAGGCCAGGGGCAGGAAGCCAGAGGGGCGAGGTGGCCATGGCAGGAGGCTGCAGCTCACACTCCACACTGGGCACTGCTGCAGCCCCCAGCAGCAGCAGTCACCACACACAGCCCCACAGCCACGATGTCCCAGCTGTGGCAGCTGAGCTCTCACCAGATGTGGCCCCAGCATACACCTCCTTGGCAGGAGGAACTGAGCCCAAAACAGACTTTCCAGGCAGAGGAACCTGCTGCCAGCACGGCTGCCTGTGACCTTGAAAGCTGATAGAATCACCAGTTTTTAGCTTTATCTACTTTTTTTCTGTGAAATGAGAAAAGAGAAGTGAAACAAGACAGTGTGACCCGGGGGAGCGGGGCTGGCAGGGAGATCCTTGAAGGGACAAAATTGTCACAGTGGGGAGAAAAGCCACTACGGAAATTGATTTGCACGACTGAATGTGAGTCACCTGCCCTGGGGATGTAAAGTGGGGACAGTTTGGAGTCACTTCTTTCTTAGGGGACACTCAGCACCCTGTAGGCAGGGTGGTGGTGATGAGTTTGCCAGGCCAGGGATCCAGCACTGGCTCCCTCAGTGGGAGGGCTGGGATGTTGGGATGAAGCCTCTCCCAGCATTATTTCCCCAGTGGAGCCATGACCAGGCCCTGGATCATTTCCCAGCTGAGGCAGTGGCTGCTCTGAGCAGGGCTTGGGCTGCCCAGACTCTGTGCAGGGACAGCACAAAACTGGCAGAAATCTCACATGAAGGCTGTGAACACGAGTATGTAAAATACGTGGGTGAGACCGAAACCGGGGATAGACCTTGAGGACCAGAGGAAATGAAATTCGAGGGGATTTAGGGCTTTTTAAGCACGGGGCTGAATCAGGAGGGGGGAAATCCAGTTCAGTAGGACCATATGCAAAGCAGGGAGTGAGCAGAGCACCGGCAGAATGCTCTGCACCTAGGAAAGGGCCCAGGTCTGCAGCTTACTGCCCAGGGGAGGGATTTAGTGGTTATTAAAGGAAAATCCTTTAAGCCTTCAGCCTGGGGTGTGCCGGCAGTGAAAGCACAAACAAGCGCCTGGGCACGGACACAAGGTAGGAGCGTGCTGGGGAGCAGAGCCTGGATTGGGGGCAGAGCCTGCATCAGGGGGCAGCACCAGGCAATGCTGGGGTCATGGATTCACTGCTCATCCAGGCTGCTTTCCTGGTGCTGCTGGTTTGTCACACCCCACTACGTGACCTGCTTGGTCCGAGGGTGTGTGTGGGAGGCCGGGAGCTGCCATTGCTGGGGGAGGCACAGGGCAGTGCTGGGGTTGGGGCTGGCACCCACCAGGCTCCTGCTGCCACAGCTGGGGGCTTTGGGGCAGAGCAGAGCTGGTGCCTGGATGGGTACTGGGACAGTGTTGGTGTCCCAGGGGGAGAGGACATGCTGGCTTCAAGCAGGTTTTGGGTTGTGTCCCTGTGCATGGACACTCTGGAGTGGTGCCATGCCAGGTTTACCTTGGCTGTTCCTCAGCATGGTGTGTGAGCCCAGTGCCAGGAGCTCGTGTAATGGCAAGGCCAAGGAAAAGGGCTGGGGAGGCTGATCTGGGCTGCACTCTGATGGGTTTCTGGGCAGCCAGGGGATGCTCAGGGGCTGCCCTGGCTTCTAACCCACTTCTGATGCTGGGAGGTGGGAAACATGCCCTGGAGGTGCCAAGGTCAGAGGGGTGGCAGGGTTTGCCAGGCAGTAGTGTGTACCATGGTGTGTGCAGTGGGGCATGCTGTGGTGTGTGCTGTGATGTGTGCCATGGTGTGTGCCACGCTGTGTGCCATGGTGTGTGCCGTGGTATGTGCCACAGTGTGTGCTGTGGTGTGTGCCATGGTGTGTGCCATGGGGTCTGCTATGGTGTGTGCCATGGTGTGTGCCACGCTGTGTGCCATGGTCTGTACCATGCTGTGTGCCATTCTGTGTGCCATGGTCTGCACCATGGTGTGTGCCATGCTGTGTGCCATGGTCTGCACCATGGTGTGTGCCATGGTGTGTGCCATGCTGTGTGCCATGGTCTGCACCATGGTGTGCTGTTCCACGCTGTGCCAGGGAGCCAGAGTGGGGAGCGTGGGCTGTGCCCGGAGCCAAGGGGAGCCTGAGCCTCCAGCAGACAGCACAGAGTGATGGAGCAATTGGCCTGGAGAGGAGGCGCTGGTCCGGGCAGCCAGGGGAGGGGAGCAGAGGTTCAATAACGCGAGGAAGAGGATGGTGTCAGTGCCCAGGCTGGTTGAAACGGGGGATGCAGGTGCCTCCTTTGTGTTCTGGGGACAGCAGAGGGCTGGCTGCACCCTCGGGGAATGGGACAATGCTGAGCTGTGCTGGGGCCAGGGCTGGGAAAGGAGAAAAAGGGACAGACAGGGATAAATGCCCTGTGCCGTGTCCCGGGGTGCTCCGGCTCAGCCATGAGAAGCAGAGGCACTCCACAGAGGCAGTGTCTGTCACAGGGGTGGGTGCCCAGAGGATATTGTGTCTCCAGGGGCAGGCATTGCTCCAGCTGGTCTCCTCCAGTGTCTGACAGGGCAGCAGCTCCAGCCAAGGTCCTGGTCTGTGGCTGTCTCTGCCCAAGACACCCTTGTGCCTCTGCTCTGTCCCCATCCCTGTCCCCATCCCTGTCCTAGCTACCGTGAGACTGTGGTGCCCACCAGCCACCAGGGAGAGACAGGCCAGTCCCTTTGCACGTCAGTATCACCCAAACAGCCACAGGTCTGAGCATCCAATGCCACAGGGACCCCACAGGGCCCCCACAATGCCACAGGCACCCAGTGATAGTTTGGGGACCTCTTGATGCCATAGGGACCCCATGATACCAAGGGGACCAGGCAAAGCCATGGGGACATTGTGCCAGCATGCCAGCAGAAGCTGGAGGAGCAGCTGGGTATTTTGAGGAGGTTGGAGGGAGTGAGAGAGTGTCAGAGACACTTTGATTGTCCCCCAAAAATGCCTCATGGGTCTTGTTTGTGCCTGCTGGCTGGCCTGGGCTGGGTCCCTGCCAGAAGAGACAACAGGAGGGAGAAGTCCTGGAATGCTGCACAGTTGGAACCTGCTCCCTCCAATTCCAAACCTGTTAGCTCACCCCTTTGCAGCTCCCTTTTTCTCAGGCTTTTCCTTGGAAAGGAACGAAGCCAGAGTAAAATGGTGACATGCTTTACACTGGTTCTGATTTATTTCAGGTCTTACTATTGAGTCTTATTCCCTGTTTTCACGGTTGTTGTGGATTTTCACCAAAGGGGATAAACAGGTCTGGGATTGGGGGTTGTCATAGGAACAGTTTCTGTGCCACAGCCTCACTGCCAGCCTTGTCCCCTCCTGACAGAGTGAGGGCTCTGGCCAGCACAGCAGGGGTACTTCCAGCCCCCAGTGACAGCTGGGGTATGGGGCAGCCCCCCATGGCACTGGGACACTTGGGATGTTCAGGGAGGAGATGGACTCCCAGGCACTGCCCAGCCAGGCCCACGAAGCAAACTGGGATCCCCAGGCAGACCAGGGCTTTTAGCTGAGAAGAGCTGAAGGTGTTTGGAGGATGCTGCTTTTCCCTGTGTGTTCTTTGGTGTCCAGTAGGAGGTTGTGCTATTGCAGTTATTGCTGCTGGGAACCTCTCTGGCCAACCTGGAATCATTTTCATTAAATGCCTGGAGCTGAAGGGGTGTGGGGTGGATGGGGGACTGCCCTAGGACCATTCCTCATCTCTTCAATTGCAAGCAGAGGGGGTAGGCAGTGAAACTGAGAAGAGTCACGCACATCCTTTGTGCCCACTGCTCCTTTGGCCCGTGCGGTCCTGCACTGCAGGACACCGTGAGGCCAAGGCTCTGGCAGTGATTAAAGAGGGGTTTCCAGGGCCATGGGACAAACAGAAACATCCAGTGCTTAAGAAAGACTCACATTGTGCTTTCAGTGTTGGACGGGACATTGCCCAAAGACAATCGCCCTCGGAGCCGGCATGGGAGGGCAGATCAAGCTGCAGGGCTGGGCCCTAACAGTGCCCAAGGGAGGGTCCCAGAGTGGGTGGGAGAGGGGCTCTGCCTGCACTGCAGTTCCCAGGGCTCTTCATGCTGGATCAGCTCTTGGTGTGGGTCCTGATCCTCCCAACATCCCCATGCAGATTGTACCCAAAGTGAGCCGTGCACGCTCCTGGGGATGTTCCAGGGGGCTTTGCCCAGCGAGAAGAGCTCAGGGCAGGGAAACTCCTTGTGGAGCTCCCTGTTCCGAGGGCAGGATGCTGTGGGGTCCCTGTCCCGAGGGCAGGATGCTGTGGGGTCCCTGGTGCTCCCTGTCCCTCCCGGCACCGAGCGAGGTTAAAGCGTGGCTGTGCTTGGCCGTGTCCCCAGCGCTGGCTGCCCCGAGCCCGCACGAGTGTCCCTCTGCAGAGAAGCGCAGGGAAAAGGAAAAATATTGAGAGAGGCAGGAGAAGGGGGAAAGCAGGCGCTGCGGGAGGGAGCACAGCACGGCCTGAAAGCTCCCTCTCAGCGGGCTTTTGTTCGCCCCGGACGTGCCCAGCGATGCTGCCAGCCCGGAGGGGCTGTGCTGGCGCCGGTGGCTCCCGGCGATCCCGGAGCTCCGCAGCCTGCCCGGCGCCTCGTTCCAGGGACGTGCCCGTGGTCGGGATGCAGCTGCCTCCAGCGGGGACCCCCATCACCCCTCGGCTGGGCTCGGACCCGCAACGCGCTCCCGAAAATAATTCCTTCTGACAGATCCATTTCTTCCACATGGTTCAGGCTTAATTTTATAATGGCATCAGTAGCTATGGCAACGTGTAAAAATAACGGATCCCCGAGCCCGGCAAATTCTCCGTAAACAGCTCCCGTCTCCCGGAGCCCGGCTGGGTGGGCATCGCCCCTTGCCCGCGGCTACCGCGGCCGCTGCGCTTTGTGGCTGGGCTGGGATTCACGCGATGGTTAATTAGCAGCGTTAACTGCTTACGCCTTGGGATGATGGCTCCATCCGCTAATCCTTGGGGCTAGGCTGGGCTAATTGGGTGGATATCATTAACGCTGGCGGTCAGGAGCTGCCCTTGCAGGACTGCAGCACGGCGAAGGCTGGAGCACCCCTCTGGCACCCCAGACCCCGCACGGGGCTGGCACCACGGGGGTCGGACACGGCTCAGCCCCGCGGTGTCAGGGGGGCACCAAGAGCATTCACAGCCCCATCCCGACCCAGAGCCGCCGCTGCTGCACATCCGCGCGTGTGCACACGAGGGAACGTGCCCACGAAAGCGAACGGGCACACTCAGATCAGATTTCAGCACGCAGGACCCCCCCTTAGCAAACATCAGCCCGTGCCGGTGCCCGCCGCGGCTCAGAGGTCTCTGGTCACCGCCGCGAGTGGATAATCCCAGGCAATATTTTCTAAACCTGTTAGACATCACACAGACCCTCTAAATCCCTGATCCCCCTCCAAGGCTGCAGCGGGACGGCAGCACTTGGCAGCTCGGATTTGCAGCTTCTTATCAGGGCCAGCCCCTTGGAGCGATGCAGTCACCGGGAGCGTGGTGGATCCTGCCGAGCAGAAATAATCCCCCTGATTTTTGTTGCCTTTCAAATTAAAAAAAAAAAAAAAAAAAAAAAAAAAAAGGACAGACCAAAAGAAGACCAAAAGAAACCCCACGGAGAAGCATTTTTCTCCATCCAGCCTCCAGCAGCAGGGCCAGAATGACCCCAGCCCCACAGAGCTGAGAGCACTGAATCTCAACGGGGCCAAAATAAAGAGCCAACAGGTCTGGAATGTGGCTCCTGAAACTTGGGGCTGCTAAGGGGACAATATGGGGGCGGTGACACAGGGACAGCCTGGCAGGAGGGCTGGGGATGGCATTGAGGGCTGGTCAGCATCCTCTTCCAAGGATTGGCTGTTTCAGGGGGTGCAGCGCCCCTGCATCCCAGCAGTGGTGCCATTCCCACCGTGAGGCATCAGATCCAGCAAATGACCCCATGAAGTCCCCACTGCTGGACACAGCATATTTCTTTGCAATTAAGAGTGGCACAGAGTCATACCAGGTCTCCTACCCCAATGTGCCATGTCACAGCCCTCCATGGGGCATCCCTGGGGCCATGCCCACACGCCAGGTTCCACGGCACAAATCACACCTCTGAGCCTGGATTTCAGCACTTCACAGCAAGGGCTCTGCCAAGCAGGAAGCAATGGGCTGAGCTGGCTGAACATGATCAATCCCCCACGTTAGCAGTTTTATTTCCATCCGCAGCTGCCGCAGGACTCTCAGGCAGTGCAGCCTCTCTGAGCTCCAGCGTTATCTGCTGCTGCAGCCTCGGATGCGCTTTCATGATAACGATTTGCAATCAACAAAGAACTTGGAGAGGATGCAGAAAAAAACCCCAACAACTGGCATTGGAAACTGAGATGGTATCTCTCTTCCCTCGGCCAAGCTCCACCACAGTCCTGCTGGTACCACCAAGGGGAGATCAAGGTCTTCTCCAGCATTGCTCCCTGGCCTGGCTGTGTGCTGGGGGATCTGGGCGCTGGCACTGCCCCCACATCCCCAGGAGCCAGCACAGTGCAGAACTTCCCCCTCCAGAGCAGGGAGGGAGGCTTTAGTTTAAACAGCTCCCAGGAGTCCATCAATGATTAACACCCAGCCCTGAAATGTCCCTGCATGGCTGGAGCTCTCTGCCCTCCCCCCTGTCCCTGCCACTTCCTCCTCCACAGCATTTCTGCTCCTGGGGTTGGGGCAGGGTCACAGGGTGGGCACCAAGGCTCTGGAGCCCATCAGAGCTGGGGTGAGCCCAGTCATGCCTCACACAGACAGCACAGACATCTCCCAGTTTTGCAGCCACTGTCACTAAAGGTACAGGATTGGGGTCACCCTGTGTCCCTGCTGAGCTGCCCTGAGTGGGGTCTCTCTTGTGCCCCATCCTTGTCATCAGTTAAGGTTGGAACAGCCCCTAAGATCATTGAGTCCAACCATTCCCCCAGCACTGCCCAGCCCACCATGTCCCCAAGTGCCACATCCACATGTTTTTGGAACACTTCCAGGGATGGTCACTGCAGCACTTCCTGTGCAGCTTAGTCCCGGGGCTGTGCACGTGTTGCAGACCACCACAGAGAGCAAACCCTTCTCTGGGGCAAGGGGCAGGATCCTGTTTGCCAGCAAAGGTCAGCACAGCCCTGCCAGCCCTTGCAGCACCTCAACGGGCACAGGCGCCAGCACTGCCAGCCCTGTCCTTCCCAGCCCACACTGCCGCTGTGTTTTCCCAGCCTGTCAGCAGTTTTACCCTAAAACCCCTCACTTCAGGTCAGCCAGGGCCGTTTCCAGGCCAGGCACAGGATATAAACCACCTTTCCTGCTCTGACACAGCCGTGAGGAATTCCCCCAGAGTGTGAGCAGTGTGATTGTGCTGGGCTGCATTAAGGAAGCCCGGGCAATTCACTGCTCTGCAGCATCCCACGGGGCACCCCTGCCAGTAGCAGCAGCCTGGGAGCACAGCCCAGCCCCAGGATGGCTCAGCTGTCCTGTGGATATGGTCTCTGCTGGAGCCTGTGGGTTTTCCTGCTTGCTTGTAGATGGTGAACATTCTGATGGGGGTGGGTGGGCTGACACTGGGCTCTGCTGCCACTGCTGGAGCCCAGGGTGACAGCGTGTGAGTGCCATGGGGACACTCAGAGCATCACCCCAACCCAGCAAAGCCCAGCTGGGCAGGCAGAGCTGCATCCCTCCCTCATCCTCCCTGAAAGTCATTTCAGAACCAGTTGATCCTGGCAGTGCTGAGGATCAATTCAGTGGCAGAGGGACACTAAAATTAAGTGGGCTGTGGTTTGAAACCCTGTTCCCTAAGGAGGGGGCAGAAACAAGCAGCAGGTCCGGGCAATGTGCACAGAGGGGCCTCCTCAGAAAATGCCCCATGCCAGGGACCTTACCTCCACCCTACACATGCCCCCACACCAACTGGGCCCTAACAAAGAGCTGAGAGAGCTAAAATAGCTCAGCTGTAACTCCTAAATCACCCAATAAAAGCTTGGCTAAAACAGTTACAGGTAGTTCTCATGAGCCCCCTCAAGAGGTGAGGAGCAAACCCATGCACAGGCTGCTCACAGAGCATCCTCCACAGCTTATCCCACCCTTCCCCTGGCAATCACAGCCTTAACGAGGCCCCTGCAGCTCATCACCCTCTCCAGGGTCTCTCCCATATAAGGGGGTGATGGGGTGCACCCCTTCCCCAGCTGCAGGTGTTTATGGTTGTGGATGCTATGACAGGAGTATGAGGAGACAGGTAGGATACATACCCCTGCTTCCAAAATCCACATTTAGAGGGCTGTGGGTGCCCCTTCCCTGGGTCACAGTCCATGAAAACCATGCCCACATTAACATATTGCTTGTTATAAGTTAACATGAGATAAACTAATTTAAGCTTCCCCTGTACTGCATGTCTCGGATTAAATTGGCAAGGTACCTAATGAAGCTGCAGCTCCATTTGTTGTGCTGGAAGCCCTAAATATCAGCAGTGTAATTGGTGCTCCCCGCTTCAAGAGACATTTGTGCTTCTCTCCCAGCTGAAAGCCCTCTCTGGGTGCTGACTGAAGCCTGAGAGGTGCGGGTGAGGGGAGGATGTAGGATGTGTCCACCTGGATCTTGAACTGGAGGGGTCTTGGAATTTGGTTTTGAAGCTGGAGGATGGATGGATGGATGGGGGAATGTGAAGCTGTATGAAGGCTGCACTGTTTTGTGGGTGCCAGAACAGACCTTGTGTGGGCCTGGTGCTCTGATGTGGTCCCACAGGGTGTTTTGTTGTGGTGAGCTCTGAAAGTAGCACCTCTCAGGGGGCTGGGCTGGGAGGTGTTGGTGGCTGGGACTGGGCCAGGATGGCTCTGAGTTTCCCCAGGGTGGTGAGTCCCTGCAGCACTGGGTTTTTTGATTTATCAAGGAATCTTTGAGGTTGGAAAAGACCTCTAAGATCATCGAGTCATAATTGTGGAGGGCTCCCATAAGTGCTGGCTGCTCGCTGGTGCTTGGGCATGGCTCTGTGCCCACAGCCCCAAAGCAGCACCTCTGGATGATGAATTTGGGGTATTTTCCAGGCTGATGTCTAAAGCATTGGTGCTTTTTTTCCTGTATCCCTAAGCTGGCTTGGATTTTGAAGGGCGGACTGAGCATTTTGGGACAACTCCTGTGTCCAGGTGTGATGTGGCCACTCAGGCTATCGGTGCTTTGCCCACTGTGCCATCCCATTGCTGGAGTGGGGATCCCAGGCAGAGAAAGACTGCAGCCACCTCCACCAGTGAAATGTGATTCATTAGCAGGCCCAGGTTTGGCCCTGCAGGGCAGGGACTGGAACCTCTCCCAGCTCCATCCCCTGTGAATCCCCTCCAGCCGAGGGAGGCACCGCTGTTCCCGGGGGCAGTCGGGGCTGGGAGAGGATCAGACAGGGAGGGAGCTGATTAAGGCATGAAAGAACAGTCTGGGCAAAACCAGTGCTGCAGGACTTTCCACTGGGATCGCTCAGGCAAGGCTGTAATTGTTCCCACTGCATGCTGCTAGGATGCTCTGGCTGGGGGTCCCTGTGTGTGGATGGGTGAGGGAGCAGATCCTGCTGCCCAGCTGGGAATGCAAAAAGGACATTGAGCCTGTGGTTCTGGCTGGGAATAGGAAGGGGAGCAGACCCCTGCCTGCCCAGCACCCAAACATACAGGGTTGGCTGAGCCTGGCCCAGCCCAGCCACACGGAGCTCGTGCCTTCCCCAAACAGGTGCTAGCAGCATGATGCAAGTTCCTCACTGTGCCTCAAAGCTGTGAAAATCAACTCATTCTTGAAAAGCTCTCCTGAAACACTGCCCTGTCCCCATGCTGGCTGCTGCCCAGCTCCTGGGGCCAGGGAGAGCCGAATCCTGGCTGGAATCCCGGAATCCTCTGGGGTCTCTGGAATCCTCCCTGCCGGAGCAGGGGTTTTGAGCTGAAGCAGGGAGATGCTGCAGAGCGAGCACAGCCTGGGTGCCCGCTGGCAGCACAGAGAGCCTGGCAGTGCTGCCCGCCCTGCCAAGCAGTGCTGCAGCCTCCTGCTCGCCGTGGGTGTTCTGTACAGAAGGATGATGATGATGGCAGACTTGCACTCCCAAAATTTTGCTTTGTCTCTCTGTCTCAGGCGCACAAGGAGCCAAATGCTCCCCTTCCCACTGGTTCCCAGTGCAGGGCAAGGGCTGCCCTGCCAGGGTGAATCCTCCAAACCTCTCGTGTTGGAGCAGGGCCCCTGTGATGCAGAGTGGAAGGGCCATGGGTAGGAGGGGAGGCAGCTGAGCCTGCCCATATGCTTCCTAATGGGGAGCAATAGCAGCTCTTCCCGGGAAGCTCGCGCCGCACCATCTGCTCTGTGCAGTACCTTCTCTTGCAGAGCTTTTTAAAGCTCTAACTTCCCTTCCCGAGTGCTCTGCGGTGGCTGTTGCTTGTGTGCGGGCTGGCTCTGCTCTGAAATCGCCTCAGAACAGGTTGTCTGAACCTTCCACACTGAGCAGAGCATCCCAGGCAGGCTGAAGCCAACCAGGCCTCCAAGATCTGTGCTTCCATGTAAAAATAACCAGGAAAGGTGGCTGTGAATGGCTGCTGTGTGTCCCTGGCATTTGCCCTCATGCTGGGCACCCACTTGCCCTGAGGGTCTCTGCTTCTGGACTTGGGCTGGGTGGGATGCACTGCCCACGGTGGTGTAGCTGCAGGGTTTCCACAAACCACTGCTAATCCCATGGAATATCCAGAGCTGAAAGTGGCCCACAAGGATCAGCAAGTCCAACTCCTGTCCTGGCACAGGACATCCCAAGAACCCCACCCTGTGCCTGAGAGCATTGTCCAAATGCTTTTAGAGCTCTGGCAGGCTTTGGGCTGTGACTAGTGCCCTGGGGAGCCTTTTCCAGTACCCAAATACCCTGTGTAGAAGAACCTTTTCCTAATACCAACCTCAGACTTCCCTGACAGAGCTTCATGCAGTTTTCTGGAGTCTTACCACCGGTCACCAGAGAGCTCAGCACCTTTGTTTCCTCTGAAGTGTGGTGTCCCTCTTGTAGTGATGTGTCCCATCCCTGTGCAAAGAAATTATTGCTATGCACAAAAGGCCAAATCCAAGTGCTCCTCTGGACCCCTGCTCCTTGTTGGCCGCTCTGGCCAGCTCTGTGAAGGGAAATTGTGGCTGTATTGGGCTTTCCAGGACCAGTGCTGCTGGCCACAAAAGTTTTTTCCAGTGGGAGCAGAACTGGCCACAACATTTGAGTGCAGCCTCCAGCTGCCAGGGGATGGCAGAGGAAGGTGGGTGCAGAAGCCTGGGGAGTGGTTCCCGGTCCCAGCAGCGCTAAATTAAGGCTGGATGTGCCCCATGGGCGTAGCTGGGGCTGAGGGGGAGGCTGGCGGGGCCGGGGATGCGCGGGCAGACGCCGTGCGCAGATTGATGGTGCCAAGTCACTTCAGATATCTCGGCTGTGTTTGTGCGAGGCTCTAAATAAAACCGACAGCCCTGGCGGCTGCCTGCAGAGGGAGGGAGGGAGGGGGAGGAGGGGGAGCCGGCAGCGGGTCCTCCAGTACGGCACCCAGCGCTGTCCTCGGGGACCCGGCCCAGTGTGAGAGAGTGATGGTGGGAGCCGTTCTGCTGGGGGTGATGCTGGCTGGGCTGGGAGCTCCTGCTCTGCAGCGCCTGCCCCGTCCCTGCCAGGGCAGAGGAGACGGTGGGGTGGTGCTGGGAGCTGCCAGCATTGCACCTGGCATCCCAGGTACCTGGCCTGGCCTGGCTGAAGCGCCCCTGGGCAGTGTGAGAAGCTGTGACAGGTGCAGGCAGTGGAGAATGTATCCTTGTGACTCCCCTGGGAAGGACTTGGTGTCAGGGAGAAGCAGGGCAGTGCAGGGACATGAATCCCATGGATGCTGACACCCCAACACCCTCTTCCTCAGCCCTGCCTACCACTACAGCTGCCTCGTCCTCAGGCTCTCGCTTCTCCTTGCTGCAGGCTCCCTCAGAGGGGACATCACGGGGATGTCCCCATTCTCCCAGCGTGCTGTGCAGGAATTTCCTCTCCCTCCCCATCCACCCTCTGCCTGTCTGTGCTGCACCAATGTCCCCTCCTAGCCCCGAGCCCCGTCGGCCAAGCTGACCTGTCCCTGTGGCACCGCAAAACACCCCCCGTGCCTCTGCCACGGGCTCACAGCTCAGCCCTGCGTGTCCCTTGAGAGGGCACTTGGGACCCCAAGGCCGTGTGCTGTTTGTGCCTGTGCCACGGGCTGTCCTGGCTCAGCCCAGGTGGTCCCTGTGTGCTCAGGACCCCGAAGGCTGTGTGCTGCTGTCCCCCAGTCCCAGCTCAGGGATGCAGGGCTGTGAGTGCTGCTGCCCCCAGTCCCAGCTCAGGGATGCAGGGCTGTGTTTTGTTGCCCCTGTGTGTTCTTGTCCTCAGTCCCAGCTCGGGGATGCAGGGCTGTGTTTTGTTGCCCCTGTGCGTTCCTGTCCCCAGTCCCAGCTCAGGGATGCAGGGCTGTGTTTTGTTGCCCCTGTGCGTTCCTGTCCCCAGTCCCAGCTCGGGGATGCAGGGCTGTGCGTTGTGGTGGTGCCCAAGCGCTGCCTACACCGGCAGCCTGTGGCGAGAGAGCGGAGCCCCAGCCCCCATCCCTGGGGCCATGGAGCCGCTTCCCTCTGCTCCGGCCGACAGGGACCGGGCACCGCGGGGCTGCTGGCGGCCGGTGCCGGGGTCCCCTCCCAGCCCACCTTAAGGCAGCCGCGCACCGGGCTGACCGGAGGACTCTGCCCCGGGGCGGGCGGGGCTGGCTTCGCCCCCGCCACGGGGGGAAGCGGCGCTGAACCGGGGCTGCTGGGAGCCGAGGGGGTCTCGAAGCTGGGGCCGGCTCCGTCCCTCCCCGGTACCACGGCAACGGAGGCGGCGCGGCGCGGGGGGAGGCGGCTCCGCGCGGCACCAGGGCACGCGCCCGCCCGGGGCCCCGCCGCGGCGGCCCCGTCAGCGGCCCCGAGCCCGCTCCGGTGCCCACGGGCGCGGCGGGGCCGCGGGTCCGTGTCGGTGCGTGCGTGTGCGCTGCCCGCCCGCCGCGGGGGGAGAAAGGGGGGAGCCCGGCCTCCTTCCTCATTTTGGGGCTGAGAAGGGCGATTTCCTTCGCCGGCTGCAGTTCTGCTTCTTGCCTTTTTTTTTTTTTTTTTTGCCTTTCTTTTTTGCCCTTTTTTTTTTTTTCTTTGTTTTTTTTTTTTTTTTTTTTTTTAATTTGTCTTATTTATCAAACCCAGCCGCCGAGCCAGGCGCGGGGCCGCGCTGTGAAGCCGCGGGCTCCGCTCCCCGCACCGATGGAGCCGCATCCCCGGGATCCCGGCCGCACCGCCTGGGCATTGCCGTGCCTGCTGCTGCTCGCCCTGCCCGGTAAGCAATGGCTTCTGCCTCCTTCCTACTCCTTTCCTAGCCCCATTCCCCCCTTTCCCTGCTGCCCTGCTGTGCCCCGTCCTCCCCTTTCTCACTGCTCCTCTCCTCTGCTTTTCCCTGTTTTCTCCCTTTTTTCCATCCTGCTCCTGCCTCCTCTGTCCTGTTTTCCACCTTTCCCGCCCACACAGCTCCTCTCCCTGCTCTTGCCCTGTTTTCCCCCTTTTCCCGCCCTGCTCCGCTCCTCTCCTCTCCTCTTCTCTGTCCCCTCCCGCCCCGTCTCCCTGCCCTGGCCCCCGTTTTCCCCCGATCCTCTCCCCGCACACCTCCGGTACCGACATGACGCCGCCTCTCCGCGCACGGTTGCTTTGACCTTTCTGCGGTGACCTAGAGAGCGGCGGTGGCCGAGGGGCTCCCACGGGCCCCTTGTCGCTTCCCAAACCCAACTTTAAGGCAGGCAGACATGCCCTTTCCCAGCGAGGCAGGGAATTCGGCAGGGGCATGAAGAGGCATGTTGTTCCCACCCATTTGCGAGCACCCCCTGCCAGCTATGGGTGAGGCAAAACTCAGCAAGCAGCCCGAATTCCCCCTTGGAGATGGTAGTGGAGAAGGCATGGGGAGGCTCAGTGAGGGCTGCCTGTCTTCTCTGCCAAGAACTTGTTTTTCTTGCTGCCCTCCTGCTTCACCCCACTGTGGACTCTCGGCTTTTGGGCACTGAAGCGGTGGAATTGCAACGCCTCTGGGCACCCTGTGCGTGTAGTCCTGTGTCGCCTCAGGGTGCCCCAGACCTCCCAGGGGTTCATGGCTCCACCAAACCCTTGTAAAAGCTGGGGAACACTGCAAAGGACCGGTCAAAGTGTGCCACTCTTGGCTGTTTCCCTTGCCGGCAGCGGGAAGTCTCTCATCCCACCAGGAACCAAGCCCTGTGGTGACTGCTGCTTTCAAGGATGCTTCCTTTCTAGGGTGTTTCGTTTTGGGTGATTTCGAAGGAATTACTCTCCCTGCCAAGGGGGGGACGAGGTTTTTTAAGCAAACCTACAGCAATAATGATGCATCTTCAGGAGCATCTCACTGCTGAGCTTTTCGCTCAATTCCAGCCCCATCCCTTCCAGCCAGATCCCACTACAAACAGCCCAGCCCGGGTTCCGCGGGGGAAACCCACATTCTCCCGAGCCCATTGAAATTGTTACCATCAAAGCTTTACTTGGGCAAAGAGTTGGATGCAAACTTGGGTAGAAAGCAAATGCTTTCAGCACAACGCTCCTTGCTTTGAGTCGCCTGATCACAACTGAGAAGTGTTGGCCCCAAGCTGAAAACTCCGGCTGCTGAGAGCCAAGAAGGCTTTGGCGGTGAGCGCGGCTTCCCAGTGAGCCACTGCGATTTCCTGCGTGAAAGAATAGCTCCAGCAAAGCTCCTGAACTTAATTAAATGTGGTCTTGGAGTAGGAACCCCATTTCTTTGAGCCAGCCATGGGAAAAAAACCACCCTGGTGTTTTGAAGTGGTTTGCATCCCTGATTTTAGGTGCAAACGTGCATGTCTTTTTTTTCCATATGGCGAATCCCTCCTGGGCCGTGGCTCAAACTAAGCTGAACTCCAGCAGAGTTGGCCCAGGCTCCCACTGCCGGCTGTTCTGACAGCTTCTGCAGAAGTGAAGGGGAAAAGGAAAGGTCCTGGAGGAGACCTTCCTGTGGGGCAAAGGCAGCGAGATGTGGGAAACCAAACAGCAAAGCCCCATTGAGAAGCTGTGCCCTGCAGAGCCCTTCCACACTGGTCTGTCCCCACAGAGGGTTTCAGCTGTGCTTCACAGAACCTCTTCCAAAGGGGAATTCAGTTTCCTGCTGGGGCTCTGGCTCTTGGGATGAATTTCTGCTGATGCTGGAGGAGGGGAGCTTGGAAATGGAGGCTGCCTGTGAGCTGAGGCTTCCTCTGATGTCAGGGATGTGAAGCACAGCCTTTACTACAGCCCTCCCTGAGCGCCCTGGGGTCTGCTCAGGGCTCAGCAGCTATCCCCAGGGCTCTCCTTGCCTTCCCTAAACAGCAGATTCCAGGCCTTTTATAGGCAGCACCTGTTAGTTTCCGCCCCTGGCAGCCCTGCTGCAGGTGAAATTCCAGCAGGATTATTTTGGGGTTCCCTTGCCCGTTGGCCTGCTCCTTCAGTGAGTGACTGTGGGGCTTGGGATGCCGGTGACCAGCTGCACGTCGTTTCTGGAGCACGCAGCCATCCCGGAGCTCCTTACCCAGCTCCTTCTGAGGGAAAAAAATCTATTTTTACCAGGAAGCATCCAAGCAGCCTCTCCTGAATTAAACCCCGGCCTCTTGCAATCTGTTCAATATCAAATACTTCAAAAGGTGGAATATAGAAAAAAATGTGTCACCGGCATGGAAAACTTGCACTGC
The DNA here is from genome assembly GCA_024362935.1 of Setophaga petechia. NCBI lineage: Eukaryota > Metazoa > Chordata > Aves > Passeriformes > Parulidae > Setophaga > Setophaga petechia. Next base: position 2,922,073 of record JANCRA010000033.1, read on the forward strand.
AGCGAGAGCTGGGATTATTTTGCTCCCAAATTAAACTGAATAACGGGAAGGAGGCAGGCTCTGCTAGATCGTGCTCCTGCCTCTGCTCTGGGCTGGAAGTGCTCTGGGTCTGCACTGTGAGGGTGCTCCCACCTACGTGGGAACTGTCAGGTGATGCTTTTCAGGGCTCTAAAACCCTTGGCTAATTCTGGAGTGTAGGATAGAACAGATTACAGGGTCAGAGCACCTAAGTTCCCCATGATCTTGGGGGCAAGAGGATCGTGTTCCAATTCCTGGTGGTTTGAAATCCAAGTCTAAGGGGAAAAGTGTCATCAGGCAGCAGGGGAGAAGCAGGGAAACAGTGAGAAATTGTGGTGTCTCATGTTTTTGTGGCCTGAAGCCCCTGAATGTCTCCCTCCTGGTGCAAAAGCACATTGTAAGCTGCTGGGAGGGAGCTTGGCTGGGCTCTCACTCCCACTGGGTGAGCACCTCAAAAGGGGAAGGAGAGGCATCAGCTGCATGTGAGGAGAAGCTGTGTTCAGGGAGAAAGAGGAAAGAGCTTTGGTGGAAACTTTGCATTTTCTAACTTGCGTATTTTGGGGTTTCTGGCGACTTCCCCTTTGTGTTTTCCCTTTGGGGTGGAGGGGTGTGGGCATTGCTCTGAGCTGCTGCAGGAGGTTGGGGCCATTCTGAGCAGGAAGGGGTCAGGTTGGTCCTGGTGTGGGGTGATGGATGCAGGCAGGAAGTGGAGAAGCCAGGTCTGGCTGGGACTCCTGCTCCTCAGCCAGGAGCTGGTCCTTGTTGGGGTGTTCTGTAGTGGATCTGGCTGGAGCTTGGGTGTCATAGATCAGAAATCCTGAACGGGATGATCTGAGCAGAGCTGGGTGAGGGTCTCTGAGGCAGCAGAGCAGAACATGTGGGAAAATACCCCAAAGCCCCATTTCAGTCGTGTCTGAGGGGCTGCCTGGAGTCTCATGGTGTGACTCTTCTGCAGTGACCAAGAGCTGCCAGTGAAGCTGGCAGCATGAAGCCCTTTTTCCTCTTGATCCTCTGGGAGCAGCAGCAATCAGGAAAGCACCTTGCATCCTATCCCTGGGCGCCAGCGTGCTCTGTGCCTGCTAATCCCTGGGCAGGGGAGGCAGGCACGCTGCTGCCCCGGTGAGGAGGGAATGTGAGCTCGGGCTGTGGAATGCATACAGACCATCCACTTGTGGCTGCAAATCTGGACCCTGGGAGAGATCCCTGCTGCTTGCAGGGGTAAATCCCTGTGGTTCCAGAAAGGCAGAACCCTTGTGCCAAGGTGGTGGGGAGCCCTTGCTGCGCACCAGGCGTGGCAGCCAGCCACAGGGCAGGGCACCAAGCCATGCTTAGCTCCGTGTCCCTGTGCTTCTCTGGGTGTTTCACTGCAGTCAAGAAATGAACTCTGGGGTTGAGCAGTGCCCACCCTGACACTCTTTGGTGTTGGGGTCAGCTCTGGGGCCCCAAAGCAAGCACTTGCCCAGCTCTCCCCCTCAGCACACCACGTGCCTCATGGGGAGATGGGCAGATGGAGAGAGGGAGGATGAGGAGGAGGCGCTCAGCTCGCTCAGGTTGGGCTGTGTGGGGCGGTGCAGGCAGTTCTACCCAGTGCAGGGGACCCTCATGGGGGTAACCACTCCATGGAAGTTGCTTTTGCAGAGGGGAGCAGTGAGTAACTCGCTCATCACAGGGTGCAGAGTGTGTGGTGGGGGTGGCCCTGGCTTCCTGCTCCTGTGGCTGCGCATGGGATGTGTCCCTTGCTGTGCTGAGTGCTGCCTGCTAATGAGCTTTGTTTGCCCAGTTTGGTGGAGCCAGTGCTTGGTGTTGTGGCCCCCTGGGTACCTGGAAGGGCTGGGGGTGCCAGTCTCTGTGTCTGTGGCAGCCTGGTCCCTGCCTGTGTCACATCCACGTGCAGTGGGTTGGCGAGAGACAGATGATGCGATGATGCTTCTGTGCTTGTGAACTTCCTCTGTGTGTTTCTCAACCACTTCTTGCAAAAGGTCTCTCGGCAGCAGGAGATGGAGAAGTTCAGGAGCTGCCACAGAAGCAGATCTAGTGGTGTTTGCCTCGTGTCAGTGCTGCGGTCAGCACATGGAGTGCACGAGGCCTCTGCTCCCCACAATTTTGGTGTCATCTGAGAAGCATGGGGCTGCCTTGCAGGTGCCCAGGGCACCACTGCTCAGGTGCAAGACCAAGGCTCAGAGTGAATGACTCATCTGGACATGACACAAACCAACTCTGTCCCTCTGTGCTTGTTTTGTGGGAAAAACTTGTTCTCATGTTGAATGCTGCTGCTGTGTTAACCTTGACATGGCTTCAAAGGGAAACGCCGAAGCCTGAAGGTTTTGGCTGATGATGCTGTGGACTGATGCCCTGGGCAAAAAGCCTTTAACTGGGGCAGTCTGGAGAAACTGCTCCTGGTAATTCTGACCATGGAGATTGAGTAATTCCACACACAGTGGAGCAGTGAAAACATCTGTGGGTACAGCACATACCACTGTGAGTCAGGAGGGATTTACAGCGGCCAAAAATCAGCTCTGGTCTCTATGACAGCCAGCTGTGGCCAGAGGGGTCAGAGCAGCTTGTCCTGCAGGATGTCCTCCTGGGAACATTCAGCCAGAGATTATCCTCCTGGGTCCCAAGGGAAGCCTTGGCACAGGTTGCTGTCCTGGATTTCCCTGAAAGGAGGCTATAGCCAGGTGGAGGTCATTCTGCTCTCCCAAATAACAAACAACAGGACAGGAGGCTTCAAGTTGTACAGGGGAAGTTTAGGTTAGATATTTGGGAAGAGTTCTTCACTGAAAGGGTAAGAGACCTGTCCAGGGCAGTGGTGGGGTCACCATCCCTGGAGGGATTTAAAAGATGTGTGGATGTAGTACTTGGGGGTCATGGTTTGGTCAGGGGCTTGGCAGTGCTGGCTTAATGGTTAGACTCAGTGATCTTAGGGCTTTTCCAGCCTAAAAGATTCTGTGATTCCATGATTCTGCTGTGAGGGATGTGGACTGCTGGTCCATGTGCTCAGCATTACCTGCTCAAACACAAAGATCTCTGTGTGACTGTGACACTGGTTCTGGGTGCCACAGCCACCTGTTACCAGCAGGTGGATCTAAGTGCTTCCCCCACTTCTCTCCCCATGTGGCTTAAAAAAATGTTCCTTTAAGCAGTGACCAGGATTGAAATCTTGTGTGAATTTGGTTGCAATAACTATATTAGCATAGGAAGCACTGACAAAATTAACCCCTGGGTAACCCATGGGCGTGTAGTGAGGGTTATCTGGGACGTTACTGTCTGTCTGTGCAGGGAGGTGTGGCACAAGTGACTGGGTTAGGTAGTATGGAGATGCTCCAAAGGTAATGTCTCTCTGTGCTTGCTGCTGAGCAGGAACAGTGCCTGCTTGGCTGGCATTGGTGGGGGATTGGCTGTGCTCTGCTGGGATCACCGGGGCTGGGATTCCATGCAGAAATGGGACAGATTCAGGATAGAAAATGCAGTGGCACATTGGTGATGGGAGCTGGCTCGTTTTCTGTGCTTCTTTCTCCTGGCTGACAAAGCCAGGTGGCTGTGGGAAGCAGCCCAGCGTGCTGGAGACGCGGGCAGCTGGGATGTGCTCCATCTGTATGGAGCTCAGCACAGTCACCAAGCAAAGCTCTGTCCAGCTCTGCTGCAGGCAGAGCAGTGTGCCCATGGCCACAGCCCATCACCCGGGGTGCTCAGCCTGTCCCAGGGCTGGGACAACCATCAGGAGTTGGGGTGTGTGGTGCCAGGCAAGACTTGGTCTCTTTTTTCTCTAGGTGTGGATGCCCAGGCGGGTCAGGGCTTCACTCTGCAGCAGCCCCAGCCCAAGGTGACGGTGACAGCAGGGGAGAATCTCACCCTGAACTGCTTTGCATCTGGAACTGCTGGACCAGGTCCTGTGAAGTGGCTGAAGGGCTGGGACAGTGGGAACAAGACTGTCTATGACCCCAATAGCGAGGATCCTTCCTCCCGTGTGACGTTTGCAGCATCTGACTCTAACACAGACTTCACCATCCACATCAGGAATGTTCAGCCTGAGGACATGGGCACCTACTACTGTGTGAAGTTTGTCAAGGACGTCAGTGGTGAGGATAAGCTGTTTAAGCGTGGTGATGGCACCGAGGTGTCTGTGCAAGGTGAGTGGGGCTCCTGGAGCAGCTCCTGCTGGGAACCACCCAGCGGGGTCTGCTCAGCTAGAGCAGGGAAGGGGCTCAGGGCTGGTCCAGGAGAGGATCCCATGGGCCATCCCCATGCCCTTGTGTGAGACTCTGCTGCAGGCAGGCCCAGGGCTGGGCAGAGGGCAGAGCCTGGTCTGATGGCCCCGTGCTTCTCCCCACAGCCAAACCCAGCCCCCCGCTCGTGTCCGGGCCTGAGCAGAGAGCGAGGCCGGAGCAGTCGGTGCCTTTCACCTGCACGACTGGAGGGTTCTTTCCTGATAAGATTGAGGTGAAATGGTTCAAGAACAGCAACTCCATGGGGGCTCAGCGACCCCAGATCACTGAGGGGAGGATGAAAACCTACAACATGTCCAGCACAGCGCTGGTGACCCTGCAGAAGGACGATGTCCACTCGCAGCTCACCTGTGAGGTGATGCACCCCACGCTGATGGGTCCGCTGCGAGGGAGCTTCCAGCTCAGGGAGGTCCTGAGAGGTGAGGGCTGGGGGGTCCTGCTCTGTGGGGCTGGGGTCCCTGGGAGGAGGACAGGGCACCCTGTGGGCAGCAGAGCTGGGCATATCAAACACTGAGCTCTGCCTCTCTTCCCAGTTCCCCCGAGCGTCGAAGTGCGCGCTGAGCCGAGCCCCGCTGAGGTGAACAAGACCGTGACCTTCACCTGCCTCCTGAAGGAGTTTTACCCAGCTCAAGTGTCCGTTTCCTGGCTGGAGAATGGGATTGAGATAAAGGGGCAGAACATCTCACGGCCACTGGAGCTGCCCCGGGGCTTGTTTGAGCTGAGAAGCTGGGTGGAGGTGCAAGCGACGGAGGAGAAAAACGGGTCCACAATCACCTGCACAGTGGTGCACGATGGCCAGGCCCCTGCCAACTATTCAACCGTCCTGTGGATCTCCAACCCGACCCTAGGGGGATTGAGCAACGAGTTCCAGATGAATAAGGGTGCGTCAGAGCTGCTGGGATGGGGTGCCTGGGAGGGTGGCTGTGTGGTGTCACCCTGTGAGGAAGCTCAAAGCCCCATTTAAAATCTGGTTGAAGGACCAAATCTCCATATCAGGGGGCTGGTGGATGTGACAGTGGCAGGCACTGAGCTGTTCTCCTTGGTGCCTCATGCCTCACTGGGCCAATCCCAGTTGTGAGGCTGCCGGGACTGGGTGGTACCATGTTCCTGGGCCATGGTGACCTTTTCATTGATGTTTCAGATGATATGCTCATCTACATCGTGGTGGGTGTGGTCTGCACCGTGCTGGCCCTGCTGGTGGCTGCCATTCTGTACCTGATCCGGACCAAGCAGATCAAGGGTAAGGGAGCAAAGTGTGGGGCAGGGAGGCAGCTGCTCCCAACCCCATTTCCCCTCTCTTTCCCATGGGTTTCACATTGCCCCGTTGGACAATAACTCCTGGCAGTGCAGCTGCAGGCCCTGTCCAGTGGGGTGATGGATAGAGCTGCCCAGGTTGTTTGCAGGCTGCAGGGAAAACTCTGGCTGGTCTAAATCCTGCCCTGCACCTCCTGTGCTCTCCCAGGAGCAGTCCTGAACGAAAGTGATTGAAACTCCAGGGAATTGCAAGCACTTGCCTCTGGGAAAAGATGTGTCCTTGTCCTTGAAGCAGTGTCTGCATGTGATATCTGTGCCCAGGGAAATGGGGCGTTTATCTTGTTTCCTGAATTATTTTTTCCCTAATTTTTTTTCCTAATTTTTTCCTTCTCTTCCAACAGGTAAAAGCTCACCATCTGCCAGGTGAGTGCAGATCTCTTCTAGTCACTGGGTAACCTGTGGGAACTCTGAGCTGGATACCTCCAGCCAAGAGTCCCTCAGGACTGGGACAGAGCTGTATCCCCAAAACTTGTGAAAGGGAAGGAAGGAGCACAGTCTCTGCCCATCTCCCCAGCTGGGGTTCTGGGGTTTTTTTGCTTGTGGTGGGGCTGAGCAGGATGGTGGGAGCTGGTCTCTGGCCAGCAGAGGCAGCTGGACCAGTACCAGCCAATGCTCAGGACCGGTCTTGCTGGGTGCAGCTGCAAGGACCTTGGCTTGCATCTGACCTCCCCAGCTGCTCCATCACCAGGGAAAGGGCAACAGGACCCTCCATCCATCTGATTGTTTTTGTCCCTCCTTCCAGGTTACATGAGCCAGAGAAGAGCAGCGAGGCCACGACCCAGGTGGGTCATCCTGGGACTGGGGAGGGAGAGAGGCTGGGAGCCACTGGAGAGGGGAGCGGAGGGTGGTGGTTCTCATTGAAACATCTCAGTGTCTCCACTCTGTGGCTGGAGGTGGAAGAGAGCCTGCCCCAGGAACAGGATAGCCGCTTCCCAGAATCTTTTCTGCCTTCACCCTCCTTCTTCCTCCTCCTCCTCCTCCTTCTCCTTCTTCTCCTCCCAGTAAAGTCTGGGTTGGTGCTGCCTGGAGAACCAGCTGTGCGATAGCCAGCCAGGCTATTTGTGGAGTTATTTTGCATTTGGTGACGCAGCTACGAGCGAAGTCGTGATCAGCAGCAATCTGTCCGTTCCACCCAGGCTCTGCCAGCTCCCACGTGGGCATCACTGGGCAGTCTGGCCTTGCTGGGATGGAGTGGCTTCAGTGACAGCTCTGGAATTGTGGCAGTGGTTTTTGAAGCCAGAGCAGGGTGATGGGGTGGCTCACAATGTGAAGCTATAGCACGGGGTAGAGCATGGCTTCAGGGTGGTGGCTGCTGGCATTGTTCCCCCATACAAGCAAGGTTGAGGTGCCCCAGGCCGAGCTGCAGTGGGATTGACTCCAGAACAGGGCTGTGGGTCCAGGGGCATCTTCCCAGAGGAGGAACTCTTGGTGCCTTGCGCAGGAATCCGACCCCAACAACCTGACCTACGCGGACCTGAACTTCGACAAGGAGAGGAAGAGCATCCGGCGGATGGTGGAGATGAGCCAGCAGTCAGAGTACGCCTGCATCCAGAGCAACCAGGCGCCCAACGGCGACGAAAACCTCACCTACGCCGACCTGGACATGGTGCACCTCAGCAAGGCGCCCAAGCGGCCGGCCCCGCGCCCCGAGGAGGCCGGCTCGGAGTATGCCAGCGTCCAGATCACCAGGAAGTGAGCAGTGGCTGCTGGGACCCCCTGTCCTGCTGGGAACAGCTCTGCTCCTCCCTAGGACTGTTCTCTTGGAAGCAGCGGGAGCGATGTGAGGATGCGCTGCGGTACCTGTGTTTTAGGATGGAAATGGAGCCCACACTACTTGTGGGGGTCTTCTCCCATCCAGAGAGACATGATTTTTGGGGGCAGTTTGGTCCTGGGGCCGCCAGCTCCATCCCTTCAGGACCCCCATCAAGGGTTGCTCAACCTCAGTGTGCCGGGTTTGCCCGCGAGCAGATTCAGCCAGCGGAGCAGCAGCTCCTTGGGAAGCTCCAGCTGGGCTGAGGGGACAGGTACAGTGCCTCCACACCAGCTCTCATGGGGATGCCACTGCCTGGCCCACGGCTCCCCAGGACCAGCAGGGCCCCCACACTGCCTTCTGGGGCTCTGCCACCATGCCTGGACACCAAACTCTGGCTTTAAAGGAAGGACCCAAGTGTCCGCCTCTCTTCCCAAGTGTCCCTTCTGCGGGACCTCTGTCTCGCCACAAGGCCAAGAGGCTGGATGGCCAATGAGCCGAGGCCCCCGCCCTGCCGTCCAGGGGAGCTCCAGGTCTGACTCCTCAGCACCAAGCATCCTCCTCATCATCATCATCACCTTCCTGTGCTCAGCCTTGCCCTGCCCTGGGACCCACCAGTGCTGCCCCAGGCTTGTACAAAGCGTGCGAGGGGCCCCCCCGGGAGCTCCCCGCAGGTACCGTGTAACATGTTTTGACTGTTTGACATGTAACTGTTAATTTTTAGAGCTGAAACCCCCAATGTTTTGTGTTGTACGTGGGTGTACTGCTGTGTACTTAACACTAGAATAAGATGTGCAAAATTAAGACCGAGGCCTCAGTAAAAAATCCCCCAAACCCTACAGAGTTTATAAGAGACTTATATGCTCCCCCCACCCCAGCTCTGTCTTGGGGGCCAGGCAGGCTCCCCCCAGCCCACCCATGGGGACAAATGTCTTCCCTGTGCCCCCTACCTGGCCCACTGAGTCTGACCCTCTATTGGTTCCTGCAGCAGTGGGAGTGCAGGGGGGCTTGAGGGCACCTGGGGTCCTTGGGGGTGCTTTGGGAGCAATGTGACTGCTTGTACAGACTTGTTTGTTTTGTTGTTTTTTTGGTTTTTTTTTTTTTTTTTTTCTTTTTGCTTGCAAGATATTTTTATAATAAAAGTGAAAAGTCCTGTGCTGCTCCCGCACATCAGCGCGTCCCTGTGCTCAGGGGGGTCACCTTGGCGCTGGGGCTGCAGGGTGGGGTTGGGGCTCTGTGTGTCCTGCAGGGAGGAGGAGAGGAGGGCTCATCCTGCACAGCCCTGTTGTGTGTGCTGGAGGGAGGGAAGAGGAAGGCAGGAGGTCAAGTCTGGGATGGGGGTTATGGTGCTGGTTCCCCTGGGCACCATGAGGGAGGGGAGCAGTGCACCCCGTGGGCAGGGAGTCGAGCTGGGGTGCCCAGACTGGTGTGCAGGCAGGCTGGGTGCTGGCTCCAGCCCGTGCTGTGAGTGAGCTGAGTGTCCAGTGCTCTGCAGTGACCTCCTCCCTTTCCCAACCTGGAGCTGGTGCCTGGGCTGTGTCTGGGGCATGAACTGTGTCTCACCAGAGCCAGGAGCTGCCATGTGGGGCTACACAGACACTCAAAAGGGAAGTTGCAGGTTGGGCTTCCTCAGCTCTGAACTGCTGCTGGAGGGGTCCCATATGAGCAGAAAAGGGACAGTTTGCCCCTGCCCTCAGCACAACTGCCCCTTCCCAGCTGGGGAGGGGGCAGTGGTGATTCCCAAGGGAGTCTCCCCTGCCTGCTGCTGCAGGAGGAACCTTGCCAGCACCCTACACATCCCTGCAGCAGGCTGAGCATGCCTGCCCTGCACTTGCTCAGCTGAGATGGCCTTCTCACTCTCAGGATATGGCTCCAGAGGTGTGTGGGGGTCCCACATTCCTTTTGGCACCCATGGCCCAGGAAGGATAACACCATGTGCTGCCTGCAGGTCTCACAGCCAGCACCCCTGGCCCATTTGGGCACCCCAGTTTGGGGTGCTTGCTCTGCCCTGCAGAGCACACTCAGCACCCAGCATGGCTTCAGCTTCGTTGGCATCTGCCTTTTATTGACTGCGGGGGGAGTTGGGTGTTGGGGCTTGGGGCTGACCCTGCCTCTGGAGTCGCTCTTGGAGGGGGAGCCCAGGGGCACCGGGCGGGTGTTGGGATGGGTGGGACGCTGTGAGAGGCTCGGGGAGGGGAGTGAGGGCTGGGCTCAGCACTGCTCGAACACCTGGTGATGGTGCTGTGGTTCCACCAGCCACCTCTGCCGGTGGCCACGGCAGCCACCTCCCCGATCCTGCCCTGGTTCATCCTTCCCAGTGCTCGGAGCCCCCTGCCCTGTACCTCAGCTCTGGTGGTTTGCAGACCCTGCTGTGCTCTGGCAGCCACGGGAGGATGGAGGATCTGTGTCCCCAGCAATACACCCCGGGAACCCTGGGCTGGGCCACAGCCACACCGCCAGCAGCCGGAGGAGTGGCACTGTCCCCTCCGCGCACAGGAAGGGCAGGTGAACCAGAGAGGGACAATGGGATGGAACTCGCGGTCCCCTGAGCGAATGAGGCAAGGGTGACACCAGCCACACTGGGCCGGGCAGGGAACGGGGCTGTGGGCGATGGCACAGTCGGGGTGGCAGTGGCAGTGTGGGGACCGCGGTGCGCCGTGCCGCGCCTGGCTCTATAGGTCTGAGACCTCCCCTGAGTAGGCGCTGGGGTCCTCGTCCGACCGCGTGGTCACCTTGAACTGCCTCCGCAGGAAGCCCCCGTAGCGCTTCTGATTGTCCCACTTGAGCTTGGGCCGGATGCGGCGCAGGAAGCCCCCGTAGCGCTTGTGCAGCTCCGGCCCCTCGGCCCCCGTGGGCTCCTCGTCCCCGTCCCCGTCCCCAGCCGGCCCCGGGTAGTCCTCGGGGGCCGCTCGCTCGCCCGGCTTGCGGCTGAAGCCCCCAGACTTCTTGCTGAGGCCGCCCTTGGCGTGAGCGTTCTCGCGGAGCAGGGACAGCAGCTTCGCCTTGGACATCATCTTCATGAAGCCTCCGTAGCGCTTGACCGGCGCCGGCGGCAGCTCTGCAGCGCCCAGAGCCTGCTCCGGCTGCGCCTCATCCTCCTCTGCCTCCTGTGGGGACGGCTCTGTCCCCTCGGCCAGGGCCACTAGCGGGGCCAGGAGCGCCAGCGCCTTCCTGCACATCTCCCACTCGGGGCCGGGTGACAAGGAGCCCTGGCATTCCCACAGGCACATCTGTAAAACAGCGGCCACGGGTGCTCGGGGTGAGCCCCTGCCTTCCTCCCACCCCACCCCGAGCCCAGGGGTCCGTGCCCACCGTGCTGCTCAGCTCGGTGAGAAGCCGAAGTTTGCACAACCCCAGCACCCTGGGCTGCCCATGAGCAGCACACCAGGTGCCACCCAGCTCTGCCACCCTGCACCCGTGACACTCCACTGCTGTGGCTCCCTGGCTCACGTCCCTGTGGGGCCAGCACTCACCAGGGGCTGGACGCTGCTCTCGGCACCGCGGCTCTGGGCTGCGCAGAGGGAGCACTGGGTGACACAGTCGGCAGATGCCACCGCAGACAGGGACAGGCAGAGTGCCAGTGCCAGTGCCCGCCGTGCCATCTCGCCCTGCAGACGCTGCCTGGAGAGGGGAAGACAGCACAGAGCTTGTCACCATCCCCGTGCCAGCTCTGGGGGACCATCACCACAGGTGTTGGGCACCTACCACCTCCGTCTGTGAGCTGCTCCAGGGATCATACACGGGGACCTGTGCCTGTGCCCATTCCCACATGACTCACCTCCAGGTGCTGCTCCCAGCAAGGACACCACAAGATGTGAGCCCTTACCCTGGCTGCAGCTTGGTCCTTGGCATGAGCCCAGAGCCATTGCCAGTCCCTAGTGGCCACCAAGTCACTGTGGGCAGGACCACTGTTGCATCTCATCTTACCTCATATCTCATCTCATCTCATTTCAGTTCCTCTCGGTTCCTCTCGGTCTCTTATCATACTATTAGAAAGAAAAGTCCCTTTTTTCCCCCAGCACTGGGTTTCTCTGAGATTGCCACGTCTGCATGGTGCAGGCAGATGAATCACCAGCTCTTCCCCTTGGCCCTGGGGAAAAGAGCCCCAGCAAACGGAGCTGCGATGGCAGGTGGATGGGGTGATGCCATGGCCCAGTGTGGACTCACCCCAGGCTGCCGTACCCCACACCAGGGCAGCCTCATCTCCCCTCCCTCCCACCCACCAAGTCTGCTGGGCTGGTGCATCAGAAGGGGAAAAAGGAGAACTCTGGGTTCCAGCCTACCTGCAGACCACCATCACCATCCTCCAGTCTGAGAGCCGTGATGGAGCCTCTGGCCTCTGTGGATGGACGAGGACATGGTGCTTAGCTGGGAGAGGGGCTCTGCAGGTGGCAGTGATAAACCTGACCCCGGGTGAGGCTGGAGGGGCCACTGCCAACCCCACCTGCAGTGCCACAGGATCACCGTGCCACTGGGACCATGATAGCCCTGGAGTAAGAGCCAGCCCCAAAGGGACGCACTGGCTGCAAACCCCTGCCTGCCTCCATTGCTGCTTTTATCTAGGGTGGGTAAGGCATGACCCAGAGGGATCTGTTACACATTAATGACGCATATTAGAGACTATTGTGCTCTCCAGCAGTAGCAGCTAATGTACTGTAATTGGTACTGATGAAGAATTGTTAATGCCACAGTATTAATTCATGCTAGATTAAAATTTAATTTAAATTATCTGCACCATCGTGTGTCGAGCTGTCTGCATTCCTTGGCTGCACAGCCACCAGCTCCGTGAATCCTCCCCGTGCCCTGGCAGTGTGGCAGGGAACAGCGTGGCAGCTGCCCAGGATGGCAGGGGCACGGTGGGACCTCAGCCAGCCTGGACTCTGAGACACGGGGACAGTCCCTTATTGCATCAGGGCCACCGAGACCGCCCCGAGGAGCGAGGACATGCCCGCCGCACAGGTAGGTGCCAGCTGTAGCTCTAGGGAGAATGAAGCACCGAAAAGGAGCTGATAACAGGCTGAAAAGAGCTTCGCAGGAGCCCCGCCGGGAACCTTTTCTTTCCGTTTCCCCACCCGCTCCCCTCCCTTGCTCCTCCGCTGCCGGTGTTCCCGTGGGTGCCGCCAGAGCAGCACACAGGGACGGCCCCGGGAACGCTCTCATGCTGGGAACAGCTGCTGGTTTTCTGTCACTGCACAGTTCAGACCTCTGGCATGCCAGACACGGCGTGTCCCATCCCTGGCACCCTTCTGCAGACAGAGGATTTCATGGCACTCAGGCGAGCTGCAACTCCGAGCACGGCGTGGCCAAGGACACCCTGGGACACCCCGCTGCAAACATACCGTGTCCAGGTGGTGCCACAAATGTCCCAGCACTGCTCTGCCTGCTCCTGAAGCTGGGGTAAGGAGGACTGGCAAAACGGGAGCAGGGAAAGGGGAAGAAAACAAAGGGCTTTGGACAAAAGAGGAAAGAAGCAGCGGGGGGGGGGGGGGGGGGGGGGGGGGGAAGGAAAGCAAAAAGAACACAAAGGGAGGAAGAAGAAAAGCAGAGTTCGAGCTCAATCCTGTGTTACCTGGAGGAGCCCAAGGCTCCGGAGCCATCTCTCCTGCAGGAACACTTTGGAAGGATTGTGGCAAGGTCTGGCAACGCCAGCATTGAGTCCCAGCCTCTGTGGTCACTCTCAGCACATCCTACCTGTGCCAGGTGCCTGCTGGTGTCCCTTCCTCCCATCCCCTTTCCACTTCAGTCTTCAAATACCAGGCTTTGCTTTGGAAAACCCCCAAGCAGCATCCATGCACCCCAGAGGCCAGTTACAGACCTGGTGACCCAAGGAGGGATGAGGAATCAGGACTGTGAGTGCTGGACAGCAGACTGACCCCATCCTGACTAACCAATGATTATACCTAACAAAGGATGTGAACAGCTCTCCCAGACTGAGCAGATCCCTCCTCCCACACAGGTCCAACTCCACAGGTTTGGATCCTGCACATAGTTCTGGTGGAGAAGACCAATCAACCTTCCAACATCTCCTTTCCTCACCTCCAAAAATTTCCTGGAAACACCATCAGAACAAGGTTTCTCAAAAAAGCTGGGAACTTTTGGAATAGAATCACTCAAGCACTGCAGCCACGCTGCTGCTTGAGCCAAGAAGGGGGAGAGAGAACCCCCATCCTCTCTGCCCACTCCCTTTGCCCCTCCAAGCCCTGGGTGATTCTGCTGCCAGGATGCCAGGCACAGCATAAAAATGTCCAGCAGAGCTCTGGACAGCTGCTCACGGGCTCTGAAACCACTCAAGGGACGAGGGGGACCTGCAGCCGTGTGGAAGCTCCCCAAAATAACGCAACTCCAACCACAAGCCACCCTCAGCAGTGCTGCTCAGGGGGTGTTCTTAAACTGTTGCTTTTTGGGGGAGCAAGAGCGATGCCCTGATGGTACCCACGCAATGGAAGGGGGATGACACCCCCGGCAGCCCTACCTGCCGCTGCTCCCTGTCCCGCCGAGCACCCGCTCCACCAAGTCAGGACGGCTCGTGGCCGATGGCTGTCCCTCCACGGGCGTCAGGCTGCGCCAGTCATCGGTGGCAAGGCCACACTGGCAGGTGGCCCCACGGTGCTGCCCGGGTTGCCCACCGGACTCGCCGCCGGCTGCCTCTCACCCCGCTTTTATGGCCACGGAGTCTCCTCCTGCGGCGGGGCCCGGCTGTGCGCGGCGGCAGAGCCAATCGGGGCGAGGGAAGCTGTGAATAATCAGCCCCGCAGCATCCCCGCCACCTCCCGAGCAGGCTCGCCCGCACCGCCGAGGCCTCCCCGCAGCCCCCGGCCGCCCCGGGATTCGGGGTGCGCATCCCATCACTGCGGCTGCAGCGCTCGGAGGCATCCGTCGTGTCCTGCCTCGGTCCTCGGGGCCGAAACGCCTGCCCCAAACAAGGAAGGTGGCAGAGGACTGAAGTCTGTCCGTGTTCCCACACAGCTGTGTCCCAGAGGGGTTTGACTACTGGGGGTGTGAATCCCCTGGACACCGACTTCAAATCGTGCCCAAGAAGGGTGGAGGGGGAAAGGTGAATCCCTGACCTGCTCTCACCCTGCTCCCCAGGCTGGGGAGAGGCACCGTCCTCAAGTGAGCCCATCCAGAGCTGCTGGGAAAGGAGAGAGGGTCTTCATGCCCCGGGAAAGGGATGTCCCAACCCACCCAGCCTAGCTGCTGTCAGTGAAAAAGCCCTTGCATAGAAACCCCCCAACCTCTGCAATGCCAGGGCTCAGAGCCCAGCTCTACACCTCCCTGAACCCCCTCCTCATGAGGGCAAACACTGAGATGAGCCAAAGAGGCAGGGGGAGCTGGCTGGGGGGAAAAGATACCTCCACTTTCCCCACTCCGCCCTGGTTCCTGTTCTCACACATTTCCAAGTCTGATTTGGGGATAAAGGAGAACAGCACTGGGGCAATGACAGGAAATCCCTGATCTCCTGCACGTCTGTCCCACTGCACCATGTCACAACAGACGTGTGGGACGGGGGTCCGAGGTGCAGACCCCACAGGACATCCTGTGCTGGTCCTGGTCCCCACACCTCGGTGGGTGCAGACACATCCCCTGCGTCGCTGGCAGTGCAGCCAGTCCTCTCGCCTTGAAGATGGAGCTATTTTTATCGGAGCTCAAGAGGGATGTTTCCCAGCAACCTGCTGTTCTCCCAGCTCGAACACCAGCTGCTGGACCTGGTGCCCCCTTGCTCAGCCCTCCCAGCACTGCTGAGGGAAGTGGGGGCCATCGGCAGGGCTGGGACCCTCTGCTGGGCGCCCAGCAGCCACGGCAGCTTGTGCCCGTGGTCCTCCGTCAGGGCTGGTGATCAGATCCGTCGGGATCCCCCCGCTCCTTGAAAAGCAGGCGGGGACCCCAGGCTTTTGTCTGGAGGTGGATTTTAACTCATCCGGGCTGGGCTGTGCCAACACGGAGGGACCAAGGGAGCAGGGCAGGCGGTGGGGGGTGAGGGCAGAGCCCCGCATCCTCCTCAGGGCCAAGGGAGGAACCCACCCCTCCATCCCTGGGGCTGCAGCGAGAGCGGATGGAGCTCAGGCCCCGCAGGGGCAGAGGGCGGCCACGGCCCCCCCGCCTCGCTGTGTCGGGGTGTGCTGGGCTGTGCAGGCACAGGACAAAGCTGAGAAGAACAAAACGCATCTGCAAACGACCACAACACCCTGGGCGAGGAGCTGTGGGCAGCCCTCGGGCAGTTTAACCCTTGCTGCTGGAACTGCTGGCCGTGCGGGTACCACAGACACGGCGGGGTGGATCATTTCTACACCAAAGCCATTATTTTTATATGAATATCTGTATATGTATATATTCACCCAGCGGCCTGGGGTGCAGTCACCTCCCCGCACAGGGTAATTGCACACGAGGGAGATGTGTTAGAGATTGAACAAATCCCCAGGACGCAGAGGGAAAAGTCGTTTGGAATAAGGCTCCTTGCCTTTGCTCCGGGTGGGAGGTCGAATTACTCCTGTCCCCAGAGCGAAGTGCCACAGATCTACTGAGCTGGGTAACAGGGTCCTCCACGGGTCCAGGGCGTGGAGGGTGACAGGGTCCCCCGGGAGAGGAGCTGGAAGCCAGCCCACCCACCAGCAACTCAACTTAATATTCATCTGTCTCTTCCTAATGGGAAAGTGTCTCTGAGTCACACTGACATTTCCCTGGGACAATGGTAATTAAGTACCTGGGTAAGTGAAATGTGCGGTAATAGAAAAGTTAACTTTTCCTAACTACATGAGTGAAAGGCGCGTTCGGCGAGGAGGGGGGCCGAGTGTGCCAGGCACCCGCGGAAGCAGTGGGAGTTAATGCCAGCTCGCGTCACACGGCGCTGCCACTCTGCCCCTGAGCCCCCAGGGCCCCCCCCGAAGGACCCTGCCCCAGAGCAGACAGGGCTCCCCATGCCCTGGGATGGGGTAAATCGCCCCTGCAGCTGGTACAAGCTCTGCCAGCCGCCGAGGCTGTCCCCAGACAGACGGACCGCGACCCAGAGCTGCCGGCGTGAGTTTCCCAGGAAGGCAGGGGCTGTGCTGTGCTGTGTGTGCCAGCGCGGTCAGCTTTATCCCGTTCAGGGACACGGCTTTTCCAGAAACTCCCAAAACGTTTGCACTCCTGCCTGGCCTTGCCGTAGGCAGGAGAGGGAGGTGTTCAGACGCATTTTGTGGGACATGGGGAGAAACACCGGGTGGGCGATGCTCGGGGCTCTGCTCCAATCCGCCCGCGGAGCTCCGATCCAGCGTGACCGCACCGGAGCGAGCCTCCGGCGAAGGGAGCACCGAGCAGGGGGCGGCCAGCGCTGCCCAGGCGGGCACACGGTGACCTCCCTGCGTGGGCAGGAGGCACAAGTGCCACTCCACGGCGGTACGAGAAGCGGCGCTCTCGTAAACACGGCGAGTCACGCCGCTGCCGCCGTCGCTCGGGGCTGCCGAGCGGTACCGGGGGCGCGGGGCTGCGGCGCGACCCCCGCAGCCTCCCCGGGAGGCGAAGTGGCTCAATTTAAAAACAAATTGAGGCCAAACCACTTGCAGGAGCTGCAGCCGGCGCCGTGACGCCGCGGAGCAGCGCCGCGTTACAGTCGCCGGTGGCTCCGGGGGTCGCCGTCCCTTCCCCGCGGGCACCGGTGTGACGCAGCCGGGAGCTCTGGGGCTACGTGATGGCAGCGGCACATGGATCAGCAGTGGGGCAAGAAATACGGGAATTTTGAGAGCTCCTCCGTGAACCGGCTCTGCAGACGCTGTGTTTGACCGGCAGCAGCGAGCGCTGCCAACGGCACCGCGCGGAGGGCAGGAGAACGCGGGAGAGGCGGCTGGAAAAGTACATTTGGGTTGGATCGTTATTCCCTCCCCAAATATTCCCTCCTCCTCCCGAGGAGCGGGACGGCGGCGTGCAAAGCCCCGAGCCCTGGGGCTGCCAGCAGCGCCAGGAACAAGATGAGAACTCCAGGCAGCCCGGAGAGAACGGGTACTGGCGATGCCCACGGCCCGGGGAATGAAAAGCAATTTTGGGACGGTGCGTGGGCCAGGGACCTCTGTGGTTCATCCCACCAGCACGCAGGAGAAATGCTACCAAACCAGCCAAGACTCAACCCCGCGGGGACACGGCCTTCCCTGGGGGACACACTGCAGCCCCGCGGTCTCCCCCGGCCCTCGCCGCCCCTCGGGGTCCCGGCGTAGGGCGGTCACCGTGTCCCGCTCTTGGTGACCAGCGCCCGTTCCACCACGCGGACACCCGGCGGGTGCCGCGCCACCGTGGGTGCCCCCAAAACCCTCGATCCTGGCCCGCAGGGATCCTCTTGGGATCGCAGCCACTTTTCCGGGGAACTTCCAGTTGGAAAGACCCCGGTGATTCCCGGAATGGGGTCGAACCCTCGGGGTGAGCCCGGCGCCCAGGAGGGTCCCCGAATGCTGCCGGAGCTGTGAAACCGGCCCCGAGCCTCATGCCCCCCCTTCCCGGTGCGGCTGCACAGTGCCAGCTCGCCGAGCATCCAGCACCGCGCTGCTACCGGCGACTCAGCGCGTCCCGGGATTTACCGGGTGCCGAGGATTTACTGGGTCCCAGGGCACCACCCCCTCCCCGGGGAATCACCTCCCCGCCGGGTCATCACCCACAACGTGTGCACTGCCCCCCTCCCCGGTGCACCGTGTCCCGGAGCATCACCCCCCACCCCTGGCGGCATCACACGCAGCCCTCCCCGGCGCACCCCTGTACCGCCGGTGCACCGCTCCCCCAGCCCATCCCGGGGCATCCCGCCCCCCCGGTGCACCGCCCGGCCCGGGGCGGGGGGAGGGGGCTGCTGGGGGCGGGTCACCCCCCGCCGTTACATAAGGGGTTACGTCAGGGCGCGCGGCCACGCTCTTATCCCACCGCCGCCGCTGCTCCCCCACCCCGCCCATTCACACGCCGCCGCGCAGCGCCCGGGCCGGAGCCGCCGCTCCCCAGGTGAGCCCCGCGGGCCGGGCCCGAGCCCGCAGCGTCTCTCGCGGGCCAGGCCCAGAGGGAAGAGACGGACAGGGGAGACCCGCGGCGGACGCCGGGGCCCCCATGACCGGCCTGTTTACACCGGCGCGGCGCGTACCACCGTGGCGGGGGAGCGAGAGGGGCCTGCCGCCGCGCTGAGCCCCGGCCGCGCCGAGCCGCGCTGGCGGCGCCGCGACCCGGTTACCGCGCCCGGGGCGGCAAACCCGGACCTCTATTTCCGAGTACGGGGCCGACACCAGGGAGAGGCCGAGCCCCGTCGCGGCGGCCGCCGCCCCCCCCCGGCGCCACGGTGGTTCGCCCCGCGCGGCCGCGATTGGCCGAACGCTTAAAGGGGCCGGCAGCGCGCGCTTTTCCGCCCCGCGGCGCGGCGGCGGCATCGGCGCGTGCCCCCTCGCCCGCGCGGCGCTGCCCGGCACGCGGGGCGGGGGGGGCCATGGACGGCGGCCGCCGCGGGACACAAAGGATGGGGCGCCGGCGGCGGGCGACGCGGCGCGGGGCCATGGCGGCGGCGGTGGCGGCAGGGCCGGGCATCGGCGGCGGCGGCAGCCCGCGGTACAGCCTGCTGGCCGAGATCGGCCGCGGCGCCTACGGCGTGGTATACGAGGCGGTGTCGGGCCGCAGCGGCGCCCGGCTGGCGGTGAAGCGGATCCGCTGCGACGCTCCCGAGAACGTGGAGCTGGCGCTGGCCGAGTTCTGGGCCCTGACGAGCCTCCGGCGGCAGCACCCCAACGTGGTGCGCTTCGAGGAGTGCGTCCTGCAACGGCACGGCCTGGGGCAGCGCATGAGCCACGGCAACAAGCGCAGCCAGCTCTACCTGCGCCTCGTGGAGACCTCCCTCAAAGGTACCGGCACCCCCGGGGCAGCCCCGGCTCGGCCCCAGCGCCCTCCGGCCGCCTCACCCGCCCGGGGCCTCCGGGGGCCCTGTCCCTGGCACCCGTGTCACCCATCCCCACCCCTGAGCACCTGGATCTGCCGCCTCCCTGCTGCCCTCAGTGACCCCCGCACCCAGATCTTCCTGCCCCACTCCCAGGTTACGCCCCCGGAGCAGGTGGCTGCTGGGATGCCCCATGCGGGACATCTTGGTTTTGTCTCTTTTCTTCATGGACACCCTTCCACAATACCCACACCTCAGGTACTGCTGCTGCCCTGCTTGCTACCCAACACCCAAATGCTCAAATCTTTCCTGGGCATTGCCTGTGATTAACAGCACCCAAAGCTCCCGTCAGCTCTCACAATGCCCTTCCTCCCACCTGGACTCACTGCATTTCCAGTGTAACCACACCTGGGCTCTCCCTGCTGTGCCCCTCAACACCCATCACCCCTGCAATCTTGGTGTCCTCTCTGGGGTGTCTGCTCTAGGGTTGCTCCCATCTCTGTCCTGTCCCTGCAGGGCTCCCCACAGGGTCTCTGCTTCCACTCAACCTGAATACACCTGAGGGACCCTTGTTCTGGACTCTATCCCCCTATGCTGTGCATTTCCTCACTCTCCTGTACGATTCTCCCAGGAAACCATTCCCTAAGCCCCACCCATGTCTTGCAGAAGTGCCAGTGGGGTCCCTCCATGTGCTCTGCAGTCCCACCCCCAGTCCTGAGCGGCCCTATTGCCACTTCCAGGCTCAAACCTAACCCTTGATGGACATCCCTGTTTGCTGGACCCCTGGTCAGCACTGACTCCAAATCCTGGGGCTCCATCTGCTACCTTGGCCTTTGCCACAGCCCAAACACATCCCCTTGGGGACCATCACAGCCTGTGCCCCAGTCACACCAAGGGGACATCTCCCCCTCTCTGCCCAATGTACTGTCCCATCTCTGAGCACCCCAAGGCTGCAGCCTGTTATGGCTCAAGCCCTCACAGCTTTAGGACTGGTGTCCCCCCCATTACTGGCTCTGTGGGAACAACCCTGGAAGCACTAATGCCTGTAGCCTGGGCTGATACCGCCATTTTCCCCTGGGGTCCCTCAGCAGCATCACGGGACTGTCAGGGGTCGCCTTCTTCTGTCACTGTTGATGATTGTGATGGTGACATCTCCAAAATGCTCCCTCCCTCCCTCCCTTTGCTCCCTTGGCTGCTTGTCAGACCTAGCTTTGCCAATGTGCTGTGAAGATGTGGAAAAATACAGGAGCCCTGTGCCCTTGCTGCCCCTGTGCCTCCTCCCAGCCTGCTGTGAGCAGAACCAACCCCCCCCAATCCTTCCTTCCCCAAACTTGTGTGCCAGGATTCCTGGCAGCTCCTTGGGGTGCTCAGTCTCTCTGACCCCCAGTGTAGGCAGCCCCCAGACCCTGTGCCAGGCACAGAGTTCATGCAGAGCTCCTGAGATCCATCCTCTGAGCAAACCTGTGGCTCTGACCGTCCCTGCCTTGCCTGTCCCCTCTGTATCCCTGCTGGGTGGACATGTCCAGACGTGTGTGGCTCTTCCCGTGCATCCCAGCTCCTTCTCTTCCTTCACACAGCCACCCAAGGGAGGCTCCCTGAGAAGGGCAGTGTCCAAATTCCTGTACAGCCAGGGCACTCAGCTCCCTGGGAGAGGAGCCAGCTCTTCCCTTCGGGTGTGTCCAGCTGTAGCAGGAATGGGGGATCCTGCCCCCTCTGTCACATTGCACACCCTGAGGAGAGGTGGCTTGGCTTGGGGAGAGCCCTTGGATAGCTGGAGGTGCCCCATCTGCAGGTGGGGAAGCAGACCCATAGATGCCCCATCTCTGGGTGGGGGGGTTGAGCCTTCTGAATTCCCAGCAGTGGGGAGGGGTTTGCCTGCCCTGGTCCTACAGCAGCCCCTCAGAGGGGAGCAGAGCTGGGCTCTGCACCCCCAGCCTGGACAGGAGTAGTTGGACTCCCCAAACCAAGCTGGAGCACATTCTCCTTCCCGTCTGCCTGGGACTGTGTTGTGCCAGGCAGCCTGTGCTCGCTGCCTTCCCAAGCCTTGGGTCTGATAGATGTGGATAAATATTTTCACAACAAAAGGCTGGAGTGGATGAGCCCTGCAGGTCTCTCCCTGCCTGCCAGCAGCAGCAGCAGTGGCCGTGGCGCTGTGCTCCGTGCCATTCTGCACGACCGCAGCTGGGCTATTTACGGGCCAGCACAGATGCTGTGCCAACGTGCCGGGGCTCAGGGCACGGCCAGGATTAATCTGAGACTCTCTGAATTGGGAGCACAACTGTCAGGATACAGGCGGGGTTTGCTCTCAGCTACGGCCAGAGGCTGAACCTTTAGCGTTTTAACGAGGTGTGGAGTAATTAAATTTAAAGGGCAGGGTGTGAAAAGGAAGGTGGAAGCTCCGTGCTGAGCTGGAGGAGAGGCACCCGTGCAATGTGCTCAGAGCCCTGTCACAGGAGCACCTCCAGCGCTTGTGCACATCACATGCCCCTCTTGTTTCTAACCTAGAGCAGTGACAGAGCTGCCTTAAGTGAACAGGTATAAGGTGATGCTTCCTGTTCCACCCATGTCACCTGTGGGGCCATCAACCTGCCACCAGCACTCAGCCTTACTCATGGGCTGCCCTGGCATCACCTCCATGTGTTGCCATCATTCCAACTGCCTGGAATTCCATGCTGCCAGCTCCCATCTCTCTAGTGCAGCCTCCTTGCACAGAGGGAGTCAGAGGTTACATGTGCTGGTGGGCACTGGGATGCTGCTTCTGTTCTCACTGGATTTTCATTTCCCCTGTGCAGCTAAGCAAATTAGCACACTGTTAATGAGCTCCCTGGGATGGGGTGGGGGAGGTGTGTGTGTGCTGCTGGAAAGATGGAGTATGAGTGTGTGCCATGCTGTGTTTGGGCAGGGAGCACATGGGGATGCTGGCTTGGTGATAGAGAACAGGTCCAGCCTGTCATTGGCATCTCCTCAGCTCTTGACTGCTTGTCTTCAATTTGCTAACATCTCATCTTTAGGGAGCGACTTGCCAGCTCTTTATGTTTAAAGCTGTTTGTTTTGAAGGCAGGAAGATGATTTAACAACTAAAACACTTGCAGATTATAGAAAGAAAATGAGGAAATATTACTTTTGGCTCAAGCCTCTACTCACAATGCTCCACCCAAAGTGAAGTGCCTGGTGCTCACAGCTACTGCTGGATCCCCGTCATCTTTCCTGCGTTTGCTGACGTTCAGGGGCCAAGTTTTAAGTCAGAGCCCTCCTTATGCTAAAAACAAACCTTGGCTTGTCAGTGCTAACAGGTCCTGGCTGCTGCTGAGCCTGTGTTTGAGCCACTTTCTGTGGGAAGGGGCTGCCAGCAGTGCTGTGTGGATGCTCCCACCTGGCTGTGTGTGAGGGATGTGGGGCTCTGCAGTGCTCCCTGTCATGGTTTGATTCCTGGCAGAGAAGAGACAGACCCTCCTTCTCCCTTGTTGGGGCTGTATGGCTGCAGAGGGGAGCAGGAAAGCCAAACCCTGTGTCCTGCTGTGATGTCACTGGGATTTAACAAATCTGAGTGATGGCACCTGTGTGAGCTGGGGCTGTCCTGGCTGTGCTGGGGTCTCTACTCCCATGCTGTCGTGTCGAAGGTGGCTTGCACCAGAGAAGCTGCTTTTCCTGGTCAGCATTTTGGTCTCCAGAGCCAGGCTGTCCTGTGCTGCTCCCAGCTGCTCCTTGGGCTTTCATGGTGAGCCTCCTTCCAGCCAGATGAGACCCCCAGGGTGCACCCAGTACCCTGTGTAACTCCACCCTGTTCTTTCATCCCCTAGATCTAACCTTCAGACCTAATCTCAGCAAAAGATTGCTGAGGATGGGGAGGTGCAGCCAAATCTTTCTGTTGTGCAGATTTCCATTTCCATAGCAGTAGCCATGGATACAGACTGTTTGTGCAAATAACCAATATTCCCACCCACACTGACTGCTGACCAGTGCAGCCCAGGGCTGGGTGGCCCTGGTAGTCCTTGGCTTTACCTGCTGCTGGAAGTTTTTTGCTTTCCCAGATGCTCTCTAGGGCTTTGCTCAAACAAAACCCGACTTTGTCAAATGGGTGGAGTTATTTAATTGCTTTCAAAAACACTTGAGTTCAGCTGTGGGACTTTTTAGCTGTGGCAGAGGTGAGTGGTATCCTCCAGTTTCTCTCTTATGGTGCTTGATGATAAGAAAATCAATTTCTAGAGCAAAATGATGCTCTGATGGTGTGTGCAGGCTCTGCCAATCACCTAGGTGTTCTCTGGAGGAGACTTGGGATCTGACCCTGGGGTTTGCATTCCTGGCATCAGCTAATGGGGATGGGTCTGTTGCCAATGCTCCCTGGGGCATCCTGGCATCCCTGGGGAGCACCAGTGGCAGACCTGGCCCCATTAGCTGATATGATGCTGTTGTGTTCTTCACATGTCTAATTGATGTACAAGAGAGTCCCTCCTTAGGCAGGAGTTTTATGGAGTAAAACCTGAGATACTCTGAGCTTTGATTCTTCCATCACCAGCCTTGATGTCTGGTGAAGGAAGAAGCTGTTTGGGGTGTAATGCTGAGTAGTAGGAGTATTTACAGTCACAAGTGTGGCTGAGATTGCACTCAGCAAACATTGTTTGCAGCTTGGACTTCCAGTTTCCTCTCATTAAAAACTTGTTGGCACTTAATGAAAGCTGGATGAAGTGGCAGAGTTTCCCCAGCACAAATGCAATCCTTAAATGCACAGATTTGTTCTGGGAAGACCCAGTGGGCCACAGGGCTTGGACACTGGTGTGACCACTCTTGGCAGGTCTGTGCTGGCAGTTTTAAGGGCTGTGATTTACTCCCTGTGTGCAGTTCCAGTAAAGTGTATGGAATGAGCCAGCCTTTGCCTCCTGCAGCAGAGCTGAGGTGGGAGAGGAGGCATTCACAGAAGTGATTTTTTTTTTTTTCTCCTGTAGACTCAGCACTAATTATGCTTTTAGCCTCTGCTGCTTTGGCTGTCAGAGCCTGGGGAGAATGGCCTGCTGGTAGGACTGAAGAAAATGTGTTCTCTGCACTTTGCTGGGAGGAGGAGGTCCCTGAGCTGGTTCCCAGCAGTGGGTTTGAGTAAACATGGTGCTGGTGTGTCCTGCTCAACAGGATCCCAAAGCACTTGAAGCCACAGCAGTGGCAGCATCACTGCTGGTGCCCTGCAGTGCAATAGGTCCCAGCTACATTCCCAAAATTTTTGTTATCCACATAAACCAGACCTGTTCCTCAGCCATCCTGGCTTAGTGTGGACTTTAAAATGTGTCTGAAAAACCCACTCTTTTATCCCTTTTGATCAGGTGAGAGGATCCTGGGCTATGCAGAGGAGCCTTGCTACCTGTGGTTCGTCATGGAGTTCTGTGAAGGGGGAGACCTCAACCAGTACGTGCTGTCCCGAAGGCCCGACCCTGCCACCAACAAGAGCTTCATGCTGCAGCTGACCAGTGCCATTGCCTTCCTGCACAAGAACCACATTGTCCACCGGGACCTGAAGCCAGACAACATCCTGATAACTGAGAAATCTGGCACCCCTGTGCTCAAGGTGGCTGACTTTGGGCTGAGCAAGGTCTGTGCTGGCCTGACTGCTCGGGGCAAGGAGGGTGGGCATGAGAACAAAAATGTGAATGTGAACAAGTACTGGCTGTCCTCAGCCTGTGGCTCTGATTTCTACATGGCACCCGAGGTGTGGGAGGGACACTACACTGCCAAGGCTGACATCTTTGCCCTCGGCATCATCATCTGGGCCATGATTGAGAGGATCACCTTCATCGATGCTGAGACCAAGAAGGAGCTGCTGGGGACTTACATCAAGCAGGGGACCGAGATTGTGCCCGTCGGGGAAGCGCTGCTAGAAAACCCAAAGATGGAGCTGCACATCCCTCAGAAACGCAGGACTTCCATGTCTGAGGGGATCAAGCAGCTCTTGAAAGACATGTTGGCTGCTAACCCACAGGATCGACCTGATGCCTTTGAGCTTGAAACCAGAATGGACCAGGTTACATGTGCTGCTTAAATTCAGGGCAGGGCACCGCTGTGCTTTGCAGCTGGGTAAGTGATTCGCATTTTTTGTCTTATTTCTGTCGGCTGTACTGGCCCAATAGTGCACTTTGTAGTGACACAAAGGAGTCTTTTATGTTCTTAGAGCTAGTTCTATAGTGACTCATCAGAGCACTGCTTCTGAGGTTGTTTTCACCTATTCTACTGCAAAAATAAAGTAGAGGTGAGAAATAGAATTAGCAGCTGCACATCCTGTCACTGCCCAAGGGCCCAGTGGAGCTGGAAGGGCTGGGCAGGAGCCTTGCTCCTCAGAGGACCTGGCTGGTGGCTCAGACAGGCTGGAGCACTGCAGAGACACCTGCAAGCAGTTGGTATAAGCTTTGGTGACATCTGTCTCTCTCAGGGTCAGTCAGTTCTGCCAGTTCTGTCTTCTCTGCTGTGTGATGTAATTTTCACATTCTGTGCTGGAGCTCCCTGTCTAGCACCATCCCCCTCCCCTGTGACCCTTGGACAGGACACCTCAGGGCCCAGCTGGCTCAGTGAGTAGCACCAAGTGGCACATCTGTCTTGGCACAGAACTCTTTGCTTTCACCTACGAGGCACATGGGTCCATCCTGTGGCTCTGTTTCATTTCCCTGTTAAAGGCAGGACTTCCCTTTGGTGTGAACGTCAGTGCCCAGACCCAGGAGATGCTTTGGTCTCCAGCATCTGTGTTTGTAGACCTGTGTCTGCTAAGGAAGGAAGCTTAAAAACAGCTCTGCTCAGACTGAGATCAGCTCTGTCCAGAGTCCCCTCCCTTCTCCCCCCCTGCAAAACAATCTCAAGCTCAGAGGTCCTGATCCTGAGGCCTGGGTGGTCACACATGGTCTGGAAGGACCCCAGGGATGTGGTTTAGCTGGCAGTGTCCCTCACCAGTGACACAGAAGGACTGGGAAGTGTTGCCTACATGTCAAAGCTGTCTGTAAACAGAAGCTGTTACTAGGGACTCTCCCAGCCAAACATCTCAATGAAACTGAAGAATTACAGATTACCAGCAGTGAGGCTGACATCTTTCCACCCCACATCCTTTCTCAGGCTCCTGCAGAGCTGCCTGCCCATCACTGGTCCCAGGAGATCTTTGACAGCCTGCCTGTGTCAGGTGCTGGCCTCACAGCTTGGGCCCAGCCCTCACCTCGCCCCAAAACCACACACAGCCAGCTGGACTGGAGCTGACCATGGATGCAAGAGGGCAAAGAGGGAGGAAATCATGTCCCTGGCCAGCATGCACCAGCCCTCAGCTGATGGCTGTGTGCTTGTCCAGCTCTGAGAGCAAGCCCCCAGCAGCAGGCAGTGGGGAAGGTGGAGGTATTTTGGCAAGTTTTGCTAAGTCCCCTCATTGCTGCCACCTGAGGGTTGCTGAGCTTATGGAAAATGCTGTGGGGCCTGGCCCCCCTCTCTCTGTGTGGCCAGGTACACTCTGTGCTGTATGTAGAGAAGTAGGGACGGAAATGAAAAGACCCATTGGGTGGGTCTTGTTCTTCTCTGTTGGTTTGTCCAAACTGGTCCACAGACCATCCCTCCTGCACCCTTCCACCCACAAAATGTTTATCACCCATCTCAAGTGTGAGTAACTGATTCAAGCACTGCTGCCTGGGGCTGGATACTGGTCCCAGCGCAAGTGTGGGCTGGGGATTAGGGTGGGGGAGTGAATCTGTGGAAATGAGAGCCCTTAAGATGGGTGTGCTCCAGCCCCGGGGCAGACACCCTGCCCCGTGCCCCGGGGCGAGGCGTGGGGCTGCGGGAGCAGCTCTGCCGCACGTGGAGGGTCAGGCCGGGCTCTGCCATCTGCGCTGGCTCTGTGCTGACACGATGCTGCTGCGTTATGCAACCGGCCCCTGCCCTCGGGGGAAATTCATCCTGCGCAGATCTGCGGAATAGTACATGAAGGGATAACAAACACCGAGGGGACAGTCCTACCCCGCGGCTGTTTGCTCAAGCCCAGCTGCCTTCTGCAGCCCCCCCACCCCAGTCCATCCGTGAGTCTGCACCGATGGCTCCGTCGTCGTGACACAGCTGCAGCAGCCAGGGATGCTCTTACATAACCCAACCTGGCACATGGAGCGTGGTTGCCTGGCCCAGATAGAGCCCAGCACCAGCCATATGTCCCTGCAAACCCAGAGTGTTCCTCTGCCTCACTCGTGGGGCAGCCAGAATAGAGATGGTGCACTTTGCTGTGTGGTTTTCCTGGCATACTTGCGTATTCAAATCAGCCTTCTTCTGGCTGCTATTAAATGCAAATCTTAAATTGGAAACCTGCTTGAGAAGCTTAAAATGGGATTTAGAGCAGAGCCTGAATTCTGCTCTCAGGTAATTTTAGTTGACCGAGAAACTCACGTAACCTCTTCCAACTTATTTGTGGCACTGGTGTGTAGCTTTGCTGTGCTGGGTCATGCAGCAGGTTCTTCCCCAGGACAGTTCAGACCTGCTCAGCCTTGGTTCATGTCATAACCTGGAAAACTGTAACTTTCCTGACCCAGGGAATTAGATTTTTGCTTATTCTTTGCTATACCACTGACCTCTTCAGATTTTGCTTCATGTCTCAGCAACTTCAGCTTCAGTTCTGCCACGGATGCTGCACGCACCTGAGAGCTTCATGCTCTGTTACCCTTCCAAAATGCAGATAGGAAATGTCAGTTCTCAGAAAGGAAGGTGTTTTTTGCTTGGTTTATGCTGGGCACGGGGCTGTCTGAGGTGGAGATAACTCATTATCTCCTTGCTTTTCCCACTGCTGGTGGCACTGGTGCAAATAGTCCCAGCAGAGGTGGGCAGCATTTCTGTGGGAAAAACAAAGGTATTCCCTTTTTCATTTGAACACTTCTTCCCTACCTTCTCCAAATGTTTAAATAAAGCCAAGTTTATCTACAGCTCTCTAGAGTTGTTGGCAAAAGCTGCCTTTTGGACAAAGAGGACAAAAGCCTTTCTAGTACGATTAGGGAGTGCCTGGGTTATGCTGGGTATTTGCTGATGGGTCTCTTTCTGTGATAGCCCAGCACTAACTGCACTGCCCACTGGGGAGTATGTCACCCTTCCTTCCCAGTACTGGAAAGCTGGAATGATTCATCTTTCCTGTAGTGTGAACATTTTTCTTTCTATGTCACTTTTGTAGTTTCCCTCCAGATTCCCTGGGGGTGGTGAGGGACCTCCCAGAGATGCTGCTCTGCTCTGGTGGGATCCTCTGATGGGGTGGCTTTATGCAACCTTTAGACAGGTTGTAGAGGAAAAGGGTACAGTGTCAGTGTGGCCTTTTGCTGCTCCCTGCAGTGACACCTTGGTGCCTTGGCCACAGAAACACAAAGGGTGAGTACAGCATCACCCACCACTGACAGTTATGTGTTTAAGAAACTTTGCAGTTTTGATAGACACAGGACATCAAACTTCAATGGTTGTGATCATTGTAGAGGCAGCTTACTCTGGTATGTTTGTATTCCATGATATTTTCACCGTGGATAAAACAGTTGGTCTGATTTTGGGTGGATGCTCAAGGTGAATGGCAAGAATCTGTGCAGGCTGCAGCATCTCAGGGGCTGTCATGAGCAGGAAGGTGTTCAATAGCTGTGGCCAGTCTGGTTCTCTCCAGCACTCCTCTCTCACTGGGTTTGATTATTCTAGTTTCAGCTGAAAGTGGCTGTTTGTATTTGCATTGTTCTGCTCTTTGCATTTTACACGTGCACCAGGAGCTGATGCTGAACAAGCTTATCTGCTCACCCTGCATGATGGTGTCTGCCCTGGCCAGAGCTCTCTGGTGCTGTGCCCAGCCACCCCCAGCACTGCTGATAAACTGCTGCCCTGTGGAATTTCAGAGCTGAAGGAAGGACAGGGATCAGGGACACAGCAGGAGCTCTGAGAGCTGTCACTGAGCAGGGACTGCTGCATCAAGTTAGATCTTGGCTGGTAGTATCACTCAGCTCAAGTTTTACTCACTGGCCTGCTAAAGAACAGCAATTTCATTCCTAAAACAATGTTGGTTTTGACTTTGGACTGTTTTCAGTGTGGTTTGTGGATGTTGGCATGGACAAAAGCCACAGGACAGTAAAAGCAAGGTCAGTTCCTCTTAGCCATAGCAGTGAATGCAGCATCAGAGGGACCACCCATGGAATGATGGCACCCTTCTGGACAGTGTTGATTCTCCCTGGGGTGAAATGAAGCCCTGAGGGTGACCTGGACCATGTCAGCTCTGCCTAATTGTATTGGTGTTTGCTGTCATCCCTGCTTTGCCCTCTGGGGGAGGTCACTGCAGTTGGATTTAAGGATGCACCCAAGGAATGCATCACAAGTATAGGTACAGAGCATGAGGGAAGGCTCAGGAGATAAATCAGGCACTCATCACACAGGGGCAGATGACATGGTTAACACCAGGAGCTGCTGGGTTGTCTCTCCCCCCTCTGCACTGAGCCCTCTCTGCCATGCAGACCCCGCTGCCCCTCTGTGTGACCCACACATTGGTGTCATCTTGTGTGCTGGGTGAGGGCTCCATGGGCTGCTGGTTCACATCCTGCTGATGCTAAATGAACATTCGAGCTGATTAAAGCTATAAGTGGCATCAGTGGAGGGATTAAAAGCTCTTGAGCAAGCCCCTGCAAAAACGTGCGTCAGTGGGGTGAGCTCTCCTGTCTCAGAGCAGTGAGCTCAGGGCTGCTCAAGCAAGCTCCTTCCCTGATAATGTTCCTACTCCAGGGAAGCACAAACAGAAACCCTGCCCTACTTGCTAACGAAGCTGCATAATAGGAGAAACCTTCCAGAAGAATCCTTGTGTGTTTGCCCTGACCTGATGTCTGTGTGCCTCTCGCCTCCTCAAACAGAAAGGCTTTATTCCGATGGCAGCCTGCAAAAGTGGCATCCCTTTGGTTAACCTCTCCTGGAAAGGAGTGTGCCCATGTGACCTTGCCTTCTGCTCTGAGCAACCTTGTCCTTTAGAAATGTGTTCCTCAGGCAGGGATTTCTTTAATGAGATTTCCTAGGGCTAAGGTATTGGAGTAATTTGCTGGGCAGTAGCATTTTTCCTGCAGCAGGTCTTTCCCACTGCTCCCTTGGTGTTTCTGCAGAGCCCCTCGCCCATCCCTGGTGGGCTGGGACCTGCCCCTGCTGAATGGGGGAACTAAATCCACCCCCCACATTTTTTGCCATTTAAATGAGTTTAGAGCTCATGGACCACCCCCACTGCTTCCCAGCACAACCACTGCCCTCAGCTCTGCTGGTGCCTCCTTGAGTTTGGGACATCCTAAAGGATGGATTTTCAGTACAGAAGTGACATCATGTCTATGTAGGTGTGCTGTTCTTCTGCTGTCCACGGGGAATTTTCTGGGTAGCAAACAATGTGGAAAATGCTGGTAGCTTATGTGCAGCCTTGAGCATTCCCATGTCCCTGAGCTCAGAGGACAGGAGGATGCCAGGGCTGTGGATGAATGGGTGCAGCACCACTGCTGCTGCAGGGACCATGGGGGTGGTTGTGTGTTGAGGCTTTGGCCAAAGCAAGGATTGGTGCAGCAAATCTAACTCTAAAATCCCTGGCACTGAGCATCTTGTGGGCTGAGCTGTGAACCTCTCCTGCTCTGCTTCCAGTTGCACCAGCCTGGATTTTAAGTCACCTTTTGCAGAGCCACTTGTGCTGCCTGAGCTGCTGCTGACGCAGCAGGCGAGTGGTGCAGGGCACCTCTGGGCTTGCAGCTTGTTCCACCTTTCGTGGTGGAGTGCATGGAGCCAGCACTCACAGACACATCACATGGACTCTCAAGGCCAGGCTCTGCTGTGGGAACACTTGTCCTTGTTCCAGCAGGACTGTCACTGCGGGGAGCTGTGTGGGATGGGGCTGTGTGTGGGGGTGTGAGGAGATGCTCAGCCCCAGCCAGCCTGACCCTGGGGCAGCTGGATGTGTGCTGTCCTTGGCAGTGTGCTCCATGCACTGCTGTCTGAGTCCTTCTGGGATAAAATCTGACTGTAAACTGAGCCCAGTCCCTGTCTGGATCGATAGCCAAAGCACTGGGCAGTAGAGAGATGTGGCAGCACCCATTTTGGGCTAACTGGGATAAGTGGGCAGGTGGCAGGAATGGTGTCCTACACCCCTTCCATCCAGGAGCCAATGCCTGCAGTCACAATGTAGTAACTGAGACAAATCACTGACAAACCTGACCTCTCTTTCTCCTCTCTTGTTTTTTCTTGCAGATTTATTTACCAGGGACCCATAATCTCCATTATTTACGTGCAAGAAGGAAGTCAAAGATAAGGGAAGATGATGATACAGAAGATCCCTGGTCTACAGGATCTCTGGCAATGTGAAATATTTGGGTGTTACTTTTTTGTGTTGGGAAGGGTGTTGTGGGGGTGTGGGAGGGGGCTGCAGGTGCCTGTGGAAGAACACAAGCTGGCAGCTGTCACTCACAAAACTTTGAAACAAGATCCAGAGAGCAGAGCTGCCCTTGTCCACCCCTCCCTGTGTCTCCTGTGCTGCTGTTTGACTCAGTAGATGTTTCTAGGGATGTGGTTCCATAAGGAAGTGGGAATCAGCAGCCTGATGGTGAGGTGTACTGCCAGGCACCAGCTCTAAGTCCAGCTGGGCACAGTTTTGGGTTCAAAGCTATTGATTTTGCTTAGGGAAAATGGGAGCAAAGTGATGGGTAGGTTTGCATTGGGAGTGCAGTGCTTTAGGAAAAACGAATCTCTTGGTCCACATGTTACAAGCAGTTAAATAACTTCATAGCCAGGCAGCTCCTGAATAGTTGATGCTGCCCAGGCTTGTGAGCAGCTGACATTAGGATAGAGTAGGATAAACAAGCTGGAAAGCCATTTGGCAAAGCAGGTCTTCCCAAGCTGGATTTTATTATCATCTTTGTTGCTGTCTTTCTATACAGAGGGAACTGGGGAGCTGCTGAGTACATTTTCAGGTTGACATCATCT
Organism: Setophaga petechia; assembly: GCA_024362935.1. Lineage (NCBI taxonomy): Eukaryota > Metazoa > Chordata > Aves > Passeriformes > Parulidae > Setophaga > Setophaga petechia. The sequence continues at coordinate 2,954,186 of JANCRA010000033.1, forward strand.
GAGTACAAGAGAAACAGAAAGCAATCCACTGCTCTGATCCATTTAATGCCAAACTTCAGTCGATAGGAACAATGCTGTGAAGAGAAGGAGGTTTGGCCTAATGGGTCAAGGGCTGGATTTTAGCCTCCCACAGGACACTTTTCCCTGCTAGCTAATGATCTCCAGGAAGCAAAAGGCAATGCTGCTATTCAGGATAGGCTACAGTATAGTACAGCTCAGGTCAGGAGATTGGAACCTCAGGCTGAGCACTTAAAACTCTATTTCCTTGCCTATATTTAAAGCAAAACTCATTTTCTGGGGCTGCCCTGTGTTGATCTTTAGACTTTGCTCACTGTAAATGCAATGTAAAGCACCACCTCTTCTTCACCCTGGAGCTTCTGAACCACCTGAAATGTTTCTCAGCAGGTGAAATCGCCAGCAGTGGTTTGGGAAGTGGGCTGGTCTGACCCAGGGTGCTCAGTTTGGAGCTGGCCATGGCCACCAGCAGGACAGGGTCCCCCTGGTCCCCTCATCCCTGGCTGTGGGAACTGCTCCTTGCCTGCAGCTTTCCTCTGCCATCACTGGAAGGTTCTTAACTGGCAGCACCTCCATGTATCTCAGTGTACTGTGCTGAGCTCACAGGAATGAATGGAAATGGAGGAAATTCAGGTGGGCTCAGGCAGAGCACAGAAAGGATGGAGGGGCTTCTTTCTTCCCTTTCATCTTTTCCAGGACACAAAGCTAAAGCTGTGACTGCTGGAAGGCCTGGTCCTTCTTAGGAGGACCAGGAGGCTCCAGACTGGCTGTCTGTGACTTGTGAAGGTTTGGACAGCACAAATGCACTGCCAAGCCCTTGTTCTCACACTGTGCTTGTGTTTGTCCCTAGGGATGCTTCTATGGGCTGCAGCTGGGTGGGATTCCTGCAGCTTCCTGTGCTGCATCCCACAGGGAGGGGAGAGTGAACCATTTAGCTCACAAGTGCAGTGTTAGTGCCCTGATCACTGGACCATCCTTCCTGCACCTGCCAGAGCCTTTGCTCCTGACTGTCACAGCTGTTCTAAGCAAACCCTGGCCTGAATGGGTGCATTAAGAGGGCAGGAGGTGAAGCTGGAAGGCAGTGAGTGCATTGCCCTGTTCTTCTCAGAACAGGAGTGAGTCCAGCAGGCCCTGGGAGGGTCAGCCCTCTTGGTCCACTGCTGTTTCAGGCCATCTTCAAACCACACGTCTCCACCTCAGCTTTTGCATTGCAGATGTGTTTTTCAAGCAGCTTGATGTTAGTGAGCTAGACCGTAGTGCCTTACTTAGGATTTAGCAAACACTTCCAAGGAGGAGTCCTAGGGCTGCTAGCCTTTGGCCAACATGGATGTTTCCCTGATTAGTTTGTCCTTTCAAGAGCATTTCTCTCTGATTTTGCTGCTGTTTGTGCTCAACTCCCCAGACTATATAGGAACCTGCCTTGTGTTTACAGCTCCCCACATCTCTCCTTCAGTTACTTTGGCCCAGACCAGCACTCCCTCTAGAACAAGGTGGGAACAGCTCAAACCTGCATATGCTGTGGGATGGAGAATGTTTTGTCTTTTCCCAGGTGGGTCTTTTGGGCCTCACCTGCCCAGCCCCTGCAGGCCAAAGTTCTTGATCTGCTGTGGATGTTTGGCACCAGGATGCACTGCTGGGATATTCCAAGTTTAAGAAAGCAGCCCCGAGCCTCTGGCCCATTTCCCAGCCCAGGGCCATGCTGTCTGTCTCTTCCTGGCTGCAGTGAAGCTGAGCATCCAGGTGCTGGGGGTAGCTGGTTAGTGTGGGGGAGCCAAGCCCCCCTTGCAGAACTCTCTGGGCTCGTTGGCCCCAGATGGTGCCCACGCCAGGGGAGTGATTGTATGAAACTGTTTACTTCTGATTTTGCTGTTTACAAGAGGGATGTGGGGTGGGTGGGGGGAACAAGCCAAGCCTCAGGAGGATTGGGAACTGTGTTATCTGCACCAGCCTGCAGCAAGGCCGACACCACCGGCATCATGCAGGTGTCACGGGGATCTCCCGGCCAGCTTTGGTCCATGGGGAGGAAAGCAGAGGTGGCTGTAGCCTAGAGGGGTTAGATTAGCTCCCCTATATCCCCTTGCTGCTGTGTTTGAGGTTCAGCAGTGCTAGTGACAGATAAGAGTTACCCCTGTGGTCTTCCTCTACTCCTCAGGACCCAGCTCCTTCACATATCACAGGCTCCCAGAGCCTTTCTGGAGCAATAAGATGTAAACCAAGCGTTACCATCGTCGTGGAAATCCTCCGTTGTGTGCAGTGTCTGTCTCCTCCGTATGTAGTACGAGTCTGGGTTTAAGCCTGCCAAGCATCACAGGGGAGCTGCTGCAGGCCACAAACTGGGATTTGTTTCCCTGGGCTCTCTGCAGGTCGGGAGAACAGGGAAACACTGCTGCTTTCCTTCCTTAGCCCAGGCCTGTGCTGCCCAAGCCTCACACTACAGCTGCCCGGGGCAAGGGTGCTCCTGGTCCCCTTTCTGGCAATGCTGGCATGGGATGGGTGAGCAGAGCTCAGTGCTCCACTCCTCACAGCCCCCATCCCATCAGCCAGCGGGAAAGCAGAGCCCCATTTCCTTTGAACAGGGGTGCAGCCAATGCTTGGGAGGAGTTGTGGGGGGGGTTGTGTCAGTGGCTCCTGTGCCCCTCAGCTGGCTACAGGCACATCCACTGTGTGGGCCCTTCATGTCCAGAAACATTTCTCACTTCAGGGCAGGGTGTCTGGTGGGTGTAGCTGGAAGGGAAGTGCAGGGAGCTGTTCTCTTCCAGCTATGATCTGCCAGATCATTTCTCTGCAGCCTGCACAAATGCTTTTAGCCCTGAGGGTGTCTGGGCTGCTGGAAGAGCTCATAGGGGCCACACCGGAGTGCCTGGTGGCCCCAGCCTGGCACCTATTCCCAGCAGCTGCCCAGGCCAGCATGGACCTTCAGCTCACTCACCCAGCAGAAAACAGCAGCTTTGCAGGGTGAGCTGCTTCACTACCACACTAGAGAGGTTCTGGGTGAGCCCCAGGACAGGGGCTCATGGCTGCCCCAGCCCTGCGGAGGGCTCTCCCCGCTCCTCACAGCTCCTGTGCTGAGCTAGCAAGAGCAGAAGGCTTAAACCCAGACTCCAAACTAAAGATAATATTAGTAAATGAATCTGTATTTTTCTTTTTTTTTCCTTTTTTTTTTTTTTTTTTTTTTTTGCACAGAAGCTGGTTATCTAGGACCTATGTGTGAACAACTTTATATAAATATTTTTTGTACTTGGTTTCCTTGGGTTGTTATGAAACGTTCTATTTAAGTTTTTTGAACACTGTGGATCCCCTGATGTGTATGAATGGCAGAGGCTTTGTAAATTAAGGGACGTTTGTGTGAATAAAGCTATTTGATGGGGTTGAAAAGCCACACACAACTTGAAACGTGAGCTCTGTGTGTTTGTCCTGTGCTGTGCTGACAGCAGTGGGGTTGAAAGGGTGTCCCTGGCAGCAGTGGGCAGACCAAGGCCTCTAAAGCAGCTCTGGCTCCATCCTGGAGGGCAGGTCCAGTTAAACCTGAGCTGGAACTGGGCTAGCTGCACTGACCTCAGGGCTTAGGGCACTAAACCAAGGCACCCCGGCCAGTGCCAACCAGAATGTGGCTCCCTGGCATGCGGCACTTGTGGCCCTTTATCCTTGCCCTGGATTAGGATTAGCCCCGTTCTTGATGCAGACACCAAGTAGGATGTTGTGATTAGCAGGACAGGCAAGCTTGGCCTCTGCCCTTACAGAAACACCTCCCCATCCTGCCCCTTCCTTCCCATCTGGCCACAAGCTGGCAACCCCATGGTTCAGGAGCCAGAAAGGACGAGGAGCCCCTCACCCAGCTGGCTGCCCACTCTTGGAGGTACCTGCAAACCCCACAAGGAAAATGCCCTGCAGAACTGCCACTTGAGTAGCCACAATCAGTTTCTCCCTTTGCACAGATCCTCTGCCTCAAATCCCAGATGCCCAAGCTGGTCACAGCAGCTGGGAGCCTGCCATGCCACGCTGAGAAAAGCATCACGAGGCTGAGCCGCATCCTGCAGCCCCGGGAAGTTTTCCTGTGGGTGATGCCCACAGCAGTCCAGCACCCTGGGGCCACCCCGAGCCGGCGTGGGACACAGGATGTCCCGGCACCCTCAGCCCTTGCGTAACGGCCCCGCAGCCTCGCACGACCCGCGGCAGCCACGCTGGGACGTGCAGGGCAGCCAGTCCTGCCTCCCTCCGCTCCCCCTGCGGCAGCCCCAGCGCCGCCGGCCGCGTGGCCGTGGGCTCCCCCCGCACGGCCGTCAGCATTGTGCGCCTTAATCGCTGCCGACAGGCACCTAAAATGGATGTTTTCAGCCCAGTGGGGCCGCGGGGAGGCTGCTCGACCGCAGCCGGAGCGATGCCGAGGGGCTGGCGAGGGGCCCCGAGCTGTGCCTCCTCCCGCTTCCTGCTGGGTTATCTCGGGCATTGGCTGAGCTGCACCCACTGTGAGGGGCAGCCTGGGGGCTCAAACATCCCCCCAGTTCTGCCCAGAGCATCCTGCCTGCAGGCAGGGAAGGGGCTGCATTGGCTCCCAGTGTGGGACAAGCCCCAAGACTGTCCCTGTCCTGGTGACAAGCGCAGCTGCAGAGACCCGCTGTGCTACACTGCTGTTCCCCACCAAATGCAGGCAGCCCCAAAACCTCTGTCACAAATGCTGTGGCACCTCCAAGGACACTTCTGCTCTTGTGACTTCCCCCTGGTTTAAGCTACACCGATGAGTGTCTGGTCACAGAGATGAGTGAGATGCCATGAGCCTGGAGTCAACATGATCCTTGTCATGTTGACTCCAGGCTCATGGCATCTCACTCATCTCTGTGACCAGACACAAAATGTGCTCCGTGAGCCCCATGGCCCCTGACTCCCAGCTCAGCCCTTGCAAAAGGGATGAAACTGAGCCCCAGCAGGAGCCTGGGCTTGGAGCCTGACTCACCTCTCACGTGTGCTGCAGGTGAGGAGCCGGTAAGGGCAGGTGACCATACGAGCTCAGCAGAAAAGCACCATTAATGAGGAAGTTGATGTCAGTCACCAGGAGAGATGTTTCACTCTGGATTTGCTCTCTGGAGACCTGCTATTTCGTATGCAAAGAGGTTTGCTGAACTCCACAAAGGTTCTTCAAGCATTTGACAGCTGACAGAATCCCCCAGGAGCCACCAGCCCTGTGCTCCTCAGGGACCAGGAGGGGGGCACATGCTGGGGCAGAACTGCACGTGGCAAAGGCCACAGCCAGGCAGCAGGGCCAGGGTGGAAAAGGCAAGGACAGCCCTGGCAGCCACTATGGCCGTGAGGCCAGTCACAGTCCTGAGTGCCAGCACCAACCTCACCTGGCGGGATTAAACCTCAGAGGAGAGGTGAGGTGCTGCTGCAGCCACGGCTTTGCTCTCCCTCCCTCTGCTTGCACACAGGAACATTTTCAAGAGTCTCCTCTCCACATAGGCTGTGTTTTACAGCTGAAGCACTAAGTCATTCATCATAAAACGTAAGTCCATATTTCTTTTAAGATCTCCTGAGCTCCTCAAGCAGCAGCCACTTCAGCAGCGCTCGCTGGGCCAGAGCGACACCAGCTCAGATGGAAGCTGCTGCTTGAGCTGGTGGGTGGAGAGCAAGGTCCACTGTATCGGCAAAGGACATTCATTTGCCTCATCCCCGCACTGATGAATTGCTCCACTTGCCCGTGTCAGGCTTCAGCACAGCAGAGGATGAACAGCTAAAGCTGCACTAAGCCCACACACTCCATTGAGCGAGAGATGACTCAGAGGAGGCTCTCGGTGTGATGCGGGCGGAGGTGACAATGAACACAAGGGACAAAAGCTGAGTGAGCAGGGACTCTGCTCTCCCCACTGACCCATTGTGAGGCAGAAGCCTGGACTCTCCTCACCCTCTGTCCCCCTGCTCAATGGCAGGACAGTCACGAGGGTCCTCAGCTCAGCCCCACGGCACACGGCAGATGAGGCTGTGAATGGCACCAAGCTTAAATACATTCCATCCCATTGCACACAATATCCCAGCAGCTCTCCAGCTCAGACAGAGCAGTGCAGCCCCCCGTATGTGTGGAATGGCTGTGGCCCCCATCCCTCCTTCTGCAGAACCCAGGCAGCCCTGTCCAGGGGACCCTGGGGATGGAGCAGGGAGAGCAGCATCGCCCAAACCACCTCCTGATTCCACCCCGGGCTTCAAAAATGTAATTTTTTGCCTGCAATCTGTCTCAAATGCATTGTGCAGTCTGCCCACCCCACGCACACCCCACCTGCCTCTCCCCACAGTAGGGACTGCACGTGGCAGCAGCAGCAGCTTCACCCAGAGCCACTTCGGGTCAGTCTCAGTTCCGTGAACAAAAGCTGCTTCCCCAGCTCGTTTCCTGACAGAGCTGATGGCCTGTGCCCCTCTGGGGACCCAGAAATTGCTGGGAGGCAGCAAGGGAGGGAATTAAGAACTATTTCCTCTGCCAGAGATAAGATCTCTAAACAAGCTTCTCAGCCAAGAACTTTAATATTTTTTTTTTATTTTACAGGTTTTGCAACGGAATCTTATTCTCCAGAATTGCATCCGCCTCCAACCCCACTTAGAGCTGCCAAAGCCTGCACTTCCCCCGGGACCAGCCTGCAAGAGGCAGAGATGGATGGGATGACATGGGCATGATTTCACCCTTCTGTCCTGCTGCTGGAGCCAGGGGCTGTCAGGATTCCCAGAGGGACCCTCCTGCTCTGGTTTTGTGCTGCAGCCCCTCCAGCCCCCCTGGATCAACCCCCAGACCAGAGCTATGGGGTGCCACAGCCCCTGCCCCAGCCTCAGGGCTGGGGGAGAGCATCCTCAGGGCCCCTGCCCCAGCCTGAGGCCCCAGGGAGAGCATCCCTGTGAGCAGCAAGACAACATCAAAGCCCAACATCGCTCCAAGCTCTGACTCTGCTCCCTCCGCACAGATCCAGCCCCACAATCACTCCTGTTAACCCAGGAAGGGCCAGTGTCTGTGCTCATGTGAAAGGTGCTCGTGCCCCCCTGAAAAGCTTTTTGGGAATCAGTGAGGGCACTAAACTGGATATGTAGCGTTCACCTCCCCTTCTCCACAAACCCAAGCAGGTCAATATCTCTGTGTGAGCCTCAATCCCTCCCTGAGGCACAGACATGCCCCAGTCCTGGCCCTTCACACAGACAAATGTTCCTCAAACCACTGTAGCATTCAAGAAATAAAAGCCCTTGCCCCGCTCCTGCCCTGGCAGTTTGCAGTCCCCCTGCTTGTAGGCTGTTGTGGGATCAAACGCTCCAGGCTGATTTATCCACGGGACATGGCAGCCCAGACAGATGGGAGGGAGCGCAAGCCCAGCCGGGCGATAAATCACAGCAGGGCAGCGCGATCCCAGCGGGATCAATGCTCGAGGCCGGAGCTGTGTCCATGTCCTGTTCCCTGGGGAGGGCAGGCATCCAGCACGCCTCGTGTGCTGCACCCGAGCAGTGACACGGGGACAGAGCTGCAGGCTCAGCAAGCTTCCCACTTCGCACTTTGCTCTCCCACATCCAAGGAAACGTGACCCCCTTGGGAAGTTTCCTGGAAAAGGGGGAATCACAGTCGCTGCTGGGATCAGGCTGCCAGCCTCATGGGATCCGGGACAGGACAACCTGCCTTGAACTCACGCTCAAGGACGTCTGTCTTGCAAAGCTCAGCACAGCACAAAGAGATCCGAACGGGCTTTTGATGAGCTTCCAGCAAGATAAAGGAGCTCCCCTGACCCCGCTCCATCTCCCTGAGCGAGATCATCAATAACCCAGCCCCGCTGCAGCCTGCGGCTCAGACGGGCTCTCCACCGTCATGTCCACACGTGCTTAAATTAATGTCACCGCCGGAGAAAGGAGGGGGTGTCCGCCCCAGGGGTCCCCTTTGGTGCCAAGACTTGTCCGGGCTGTCTGTCCATCAGCAGGGGAGGAAAGCAGAGCCTATGAGGCAACTGCTCCTGAGGAAACCCGGGGCTCTCAGCCCTGCGTGATGGCGGGGCTCAGGCCAGAGAAGATTTCTGTCCCAAACCAGCCTCCAACCCCCCAAATTTATTGACAAACAGCCACTACAAACTCTGGCACGTCCAGGCTTTGGGGCTCCCTCCTCGGGTGCCATTAGTGGGTGTAATGAGCTGGAGATAATTATTGCCTCGGGGACACAATTTACTCTTTCCTGCCCTGGTCCAGCTGGGGCTTTTGCATCCCACAAGAGCAATTTCCTCCTTCCTTCCCCCGGGTTCCTTAGAAAACTTCAATTCCTCTTCCTTCTCAAAGTGAGCCTCTGAATCAGAGTCTGACGAACGCCACGAGTTCACTGATGTGTGGCTGTGATTTAGAGTTGGAATATATTTGGAATGTATAATTTATTTCAGGTACCAGTGAAACTGGGAGCGAGCAGTGAGTAAATCAGTCATACCCGTGTGATGACGGGGGCTGGAGCCTTTATGTTGCTCTGAAAATCCTGCTTCCATGCAGCCAGGTGAATATCACGAAGGATGGGTAAAATTTGGGGCTGCAGGGATAACTCAGGCACCCTGGAGGAGGTGGTGTTGGGAGATTTAATGACCGTGCTGACATTGGGACTCAACCTCTGGCAGAAAGGTCAGCGTTGCACAGCCCTCTGTCCTGGAACAGGGATCACATTGAACCAGGTGCTGCCCAAAGAGCTGCTCCAAACCTGGCACCCACCTCCACCTGCCAGGTACCACCTGTAAACAACAGAAGAGGAACCAGGCACAAAGTCCACCCTCCTCCCTGCCTCTGTGGTTGTTACCTTTACAGCAAATCTCTTTCTCAGAAATGCAGATGTAAAATATGAAGACAGAAATTGCCAGTGACTTTTAATTTGGGTTCTGCCAATTTTTCTGTTCCAGCTATTGATTTTCCATAAAGATTAATCCTTCCTCCCAGCCTTCTCTGACAGGTACTATCTGGATGTTTTCCTTACCCTGAGTGTGGAAATATATGTTTTATTAAGTGTCAGAACTCACTAATGAGAAGAAGGAGGAAAATCAATTGTCTGCTTATATCTTGATCTCAGACAGGACTAACAAGTTCTTTATTTTGATGCTGTGGACAGAACAGGCAGAGTGACAAAAGGGTGACAGTGGCTGTCAGTTCTGTCACAGAGACAGCTCAGCTGATGAGGGGGGCAAAGGGTTACCTGGTGTTGGAGCCTTCAAATACATTTGTATGTGTATTAATTCAAAGAGATTCATAGAATGCTATAAAATCCTGTGGCTGAATTGATCCCTGTTGCAAAGGGATGGAAAACACTAAAATTTCAGCTTCAGACTCTAAGCAGGTTTATTCTCCCATCCCTAAAACCAAGAAAACAGCTTGGCCAGCAACTCAGGGTAGGGGCAGCCAAAGGGATTCCCTTTTTCCACTCTAAAGCTGGGATTCAGGTTAGTATTTATGGCAATAGAAGTACAAGCAAGCTCAGTGCAAGGCCTCTCAGTGCAATAAAGCCCATTTCAAACATGCACCGTGATGTGCTCAGGTGGAATGAGATGAGCACTAAGGCCCCTTCCAGACCAAGCCACCCTGTGATTCTATGATTCCATTGATTCCATGATTCCTCCTTGGGCATCTGGCACAGGGCCCAGCTGGAACAGGAGTGAGGGTAAGCTGAATCTCCACAGGACTCTTCTCACACCCTCAGGCCACCAAGGCTGATTGGAAGGGACAGCTCCATTTCCCAGCACACACCATCCAAACAGCAGGATCAAGACCCATGACATGAGCACAAATATTCATTTCCCACAGAAACTTTATGTAATTATCAAATATTAATCTCTGCTGGCCCTCCTCTCCAAACAAAGCTACCAACCTGCTTTCACTCATATTTGTTATCTCCCTTGTCTGTTAGAGGATCACACCTGACAGTTGTATAGTTAATCTCTTGGCAGCTGTGAAATGAAATGGTAAGCTCTGGCTGCCTTGAGAAGATGCATTGATTTCTTAAAATGACACATCACCTCCTCCCTTGATGTTCAAGCAGGAGCCCAGGGCTGGCGTTATGAATCCTGCCTGTCATTCAATTAAAAAAGCTTAGCAGAGATGCTCCAGCTGAGCACACCAGACAGCACTAAGGCTGAGCCCTGACCCAAAGATTTAATAACAGGGAGTACAAAGGCACCTGCAGCCCCAGAGGCTTGACCAGTTTGCTGATGAGTTCACCAGTTGTGGTATGGAGCTTGCCACCTTGAACCAGACCTGCCACTCGCTTCTCCACAGCAACACAGCTGGCTGGGCAGTCAGGTCCCATAGGAAAGCAGAGCAGGAAAATCCCTTCCTTGCCAGAAGGAAGTTCGCTGCACTTGATGGAGCATTTTATACCCTATTTCAGCACAGCTCTTTCATAAGGATTATGTGTTTAACAAAACTCTTGACACTGTGAAACAGCCTCAGTCTCACTGTGGACAGTGAAGCACTGGTGTCTGGCCTCAGATGGACTTTGCAAGATTCTCCCCTAAAAAGCCCCCATTTGCAGCAATGCCATAAAGCCCAGAGGGCTTTAACTGAGATTTAGATGGGATTTTAGGAGGAAAGTCTTCCTTGTGAGGGTGGGGAGGCCCTGGCACAGGTTGCCCAGAGAAGCTGTGGCTGCTCCATCCCTGGAAGCGTCCAAGACCAAGTTGGACAGGGCTGGGAGCAATGTCACTATAGGGCACGAAATAACATAAGCCACACACTGCTGCTCTCAAGGTGAAGAAAAGGGAAGTTTATTTTCTGACTCCAACATTTATGGTTTTCCAAAAGTGACAGTGGATTGGAGGGTGAAGGTACCACCTCTCCAATGACACTGGACAAACCAACAGTCCATCAAATTTCTCCTCCTCCATAAAAGAATGCAAACCAGTAAGTTATTTTACAAAAAGTGTGTGAGAAAGTTTGCTACAAGAATGTAAACATCAGAAGGCTTAGAAAATCTTAAAAAATCAGGGCGACAGAGCAACCTGGGTTAGTGGAAGGTGTGGAAGGGGGTGACCTTCCAGGTCAAGCCCTCCTGCGAACCTGTGATTTCACGGCTCCATCCCGCAGCGTTCCACCTTCCCTGGTTCCATCATCGGTGCCATTGTGATGCAGCGGCGGGCACCGAGCGCCGCGGTGCTGGCCCGTGTCACCGCCGTGTCACCGCTCCGCAGACGCCGCGGACACATCCGGCTGCACGGGCAGAGCAGAGCCGCTCTCCCCACGACGCCCGGTGTCACCGAGCCTGAGGCCTCCGAAGGTCCGGGGGACGGGCAGGGGAGGAAGCGGCTGGGATGGAGATCAGTGGGGTTCACTGCCATCGCTACCCACGGCTGGGGCGTGGGACGGGATGAGCTTTGAGGTTTTTCCAAGCCAAACGGTTCCGTGGGTTACGGAGGGGAGGGTACGAACGATTCCCGGGGGTGCCCCGGCTCGGCCGCAGCTCCCCAGGCCGAGGGGTCGCCGTGGCAACGGCCGCGACCTGCGGGGCCGGACCGGGCCGGGCCAGGCCGCGGGGGGATCCGGCCGGGCCGCGCCGGGACCGGAGCACCTGGACACAAATCCCGGGGGTGAACAGCATCTGGACACTGCTCCCCGGGGCTGAACGGCACCTGGACACTGCTCCCGGGGGTGAACAGCATCTGGACACTGCTCCCGGGGGTTCATTGTACCTGGACACTGCTCCCGGGGCCTGAATAGCACCTGGACACTGCTCGTGGTGTGTGTATAGTACCTGGACACTGCTCCCGGGGGTGAATAGTATCTGGACGGCGTAGTATCTGAATAGTATCTGCTCCCGGGGTGAATAGCAACTGGACACTGCTCCCAGGTGTGAACGGCACCTGGACGCTGCTCCTGGCTGTGAGTAGTACCTGGACACTGCTCCCGGGGTGAACAGCAACTGGACACTGCTCCCAGGGGTGAATAGCAACTGGACACTGCTCCTGGGGTCTGAACAGCACCTGGACACTGCTCCCGGGGGGCAACGGCACCTGGACACTGCTCCCGGTGTGTGAATAGTACCTGGACACTGCTCCCGGGGGTGAACAGCAACTGGACACTGCTCCCGGTGTGTGAATAGTACCTGGACACTGCTCCCGGGATGTGACAAGGTGGGCTGGGGCCCGAGGGGGCAGCCCCTGGTGCCCCTGCAACCTCTCCAAAGCCTGGCCTGGGTGAACACAGAGCCCCCTCCCTGGGTGATGCAGCTCCTCCTGGCTGCAAACAGAACAGCAGGGAATACAGCCAGCCCTCCCTGGCAGGAGGAAAAAATAGGGATGTAAAAACATGGGGAAAAGCAAGGGAAAATAAGCACAATGACAGCTCGGTCTGTGGGCAAACACATTGCTCAGCAGAGCCAAATCCCTCAAAGAGTGGGGAATGTCACCTGGCACATGTGCTGGTCCTGCTGCTTCATACACGGTGCCGGGAGCTGGCACTGCTTTGGTTTAGGTCGGGTTTTTTTGTGGAAAGAAAAAAGTGAAAAGGAAATACAGCTTGTTTTTCTTCAGTTGACAGCTCTCTTGGAAGATAAAGTTGCAAATGAATGACTTACTATAAACTGTGGTGCAGTTCAGGGCCAGACAGCTGAAAGGTTTACAAATGCTTGGAATTCCTATGAGGAAGTGTTATTAGCTCTGTTATGAATTTAGGGAAAATGAGGCCAAGAAAAATTGCTTTGTTAAGTAGATCTCACCATTTAGCTTCTATGGGGCATGTAAGAATTAAGATATCCCAATTAGATCTTGGTTTCAGAATGCTATATTTATTTTGTTTTCAAATCAAGTGTATTCAGCTTGTGAAAGCCACCTAAATATCCATCTGGGTTTTCATTACAGTATCACTGACAACAGGGACACAAGCATTTATTTAGCTAATTGCTGTTTGTGGTACATAAGCTGGGTGAGCCACAGGCACTTCAGCTAAAGCACATCACAGAAACACCTTCCACCTTGGCACAGATGGCGCCATCAGCCTGGGCACATCTTTGCCAGTAAGTGAAGTATAAAATCATCCCAGAATGGTTTGAGTTGGAAAGGACCTTGAAGCTCATTTCATTCCAATGCCCTGCCATGGGCAGGGACACCTTCCACGGTCCCAGGTTGCTCCAAGCCCCATCCAACTCAGCCTTGAACACTTCCAGGGATGGGGCAGCCACAGCTTCTCTGGGCAATTTGTGCCAGAGCATCACCACCCTCACAAGGAAGAATTTCTTCCCAATATCCAATCTAATCCTGCCCTCTGTCACTTTGAGGCCATTCCCCCTTGTCTGCTAAGATAAAGCCAGCAGAAGTGGTGCTGCAAGAACCAGTGCCTAAACACCCCCACAGCAAACTGTTACCCTTTTAGAGGTGCTTTACATGTGTGTCATCTTCTTGCTGTACATTGCAGAAAATCCAAGTAGACCTCATGGTCTGAGATGATTCAAACTAAACCCAAAGATAGGGAAAGCAGCAGATCACAGAAAACACTGTCAGGTTATGACTGTCAATCCACTGGTGAAGGTAGAAGCACAAGGAAAATGCTGTCATTCCTCTTGGAAGCTGTCGTGAGGTGGCACTCGTTGGATTGTGTTGTTCTGCCTGCTGGATTCCAGCTCGTGTGGGGGCAGAGGGTTAATTTGAATCACCAATGTGATTATGTAGAACTGGCTGAGAAGATGGGCCTCAAACCTCAACAGCCTGGCAGATTACAAAGAGAGAAAAATAGGCATCTCCAGAGAGGCAGAAGAATGGAAAGAAATTGCTTACAGGAGTACAAAGGCAGCTAATTAGAATGAAACAAGATAATAAGATAGGGAGAAATTTTGGCAGAGTGTATCAGAGAATAGTTCCTGTCAGTGAATCTATTAAGTAGAGGTAGAACCTCTCAAGGGCGGGTAGAGGGAGACCAGTTGGAACACATATAAGTAGAGGATACAAAACATTAGACACCAGACAAGTATAAAGGAAAATTCCTCTGAAACTACATCTAGTCTGACAGTTCTTTATAAGCTAAGCTTTAATTAAGAGAGAAGAGTCAGAGCCATGATTGTACTCCCTCACAGCTGCTTTTCCTTTGGTTCTTAATGTTGTTATTGTTGCTTTCCTACACAGCACCCAAGCTTTGGAAACATGGCTAAGGTTTTGCATGAGACTGAAACCGCTCCGGACAGTACCCCACCCAGAGAAGAACAGGATGACAATGCCAGCATGAAGCAGTACCTGAGAAACAAAAACCTTGTTCTGGATTTCCTGCGCTCTGACCTGAACCCCCACCACCTCCAGTACCACTGGAACAAAGTTCATCTTCTGAAGAAGTGTTACTTTTACTTGAAGTTTGAGCCCAGACACGTGTGCGTGAGAGACCAGAACAATATGATGATTTTTGCCGATATCTTGCAAATAGCAAACCCCTGCCAACTCCAGAAGATCAAGAAGGTGGGAAGAAAACAGACTGAAATCCAGCTGGCACTTTTAACAGAGCTGTTGGAACAGCTGGAACGAGGCCGGGAGGAGCTGAGCCGTTACGTACAGATCTGTGACGTAGAAGATTTCCTCTCCCAGTGGGACTTGAATATAAAGAGAGTGCTCAAGCTCTCCATGTTTTTCAATAAGCTCATTTCCTTGGAAGAGCCAAGGAAGCTCCACGTCAAGCACAGTTTGGTGTCACAGATACATCTCGGAGGTGCTCTACACCCTCCCATCACTTTTTCTCTGTACACGAAGAAGCCGCCGATTTTTGATCGGATAGAGTCGTTCGCGTGCCAGACCTGGGCCCAGCTCAAGTGGTTCACTGAAAGTCAAGAGTCTCACCTGGAACGATGGCAGCTGGAGATCAAGCTGGTGACAGATGACAGTCAGACAGAACCAGGATACGGTCGGACCCAGGAAGTCATCTCCAACCCGTGCGTAATCAACCACCTGCTGCCGGGCAGGTTGTACGAGTTCAAAGTGAGGAGATCCGACACGCACACGCTCGTCTACTCGCAGTGGCACGACTGCATTATATTGAAGACAAAAACTCACCCTGCTGAAGACACCAAGGAAGCCCCCAACCGCAGCCTGATGAGGCGGCTCACGAGACCGACTCCCTCAGTTTAATGGTTTAATGAAAAAGATGAATAAGAGTAATTAAAAAGAAATTGT
Source organism: Setophaga petechia (assembly GCA_024362935.1). Classification (NCBI taxonomy): domain Eukaryota; kingdom Metazoa; phylum Chordata; class Aves; order Passeriformes; family Parulidae; genus Setophaga; species Setophaga petechia. The sequence continues at coordinate 2,969,311 of JANCRA010000033.1, forward strand.
TTAAACAGTTTGCTTTAAATTAAACTCGTTCTGTTTTCAACAGCAGTTGTACAGGTGCCTTCCCCAAATCTCTCCAGGTTAGCAGTAGCCCATTTGAAATTTCTCACCAAAAATAACATCTTTAGGCAGCATTTGGGATCAACAGTTTTGTCCCATTGCCAGAGGCAATGGTGGGAGCAGCCAGAACCAGAAAATCTTGCAGGGGACCTCTGAAGCAGAGCACAAGAGACAGAAGCATCTCTACCATCCAGTGCTTTCCATCCACTGAAGGATGATCAGTGTCGTCTTCTTCCAGTGGTGTTTTGGGTTTGTATTGTCCTTCTTCCAAAATACCTAAACTGAATTCTTAAGCTCTTCAAATCACCCACCCAGACGTATGTCCATCACTGCTTTCTCTCACCCTCTACACCCTGTGCCATATAGGTACCTAAGCATGAAAAGATCACTTTAATAAAAAAAAGTCACCATCCAAAACCCAACAATAAATCCCCAAGCCTCCCAACAAACAGGGAAGGGTAATACATCAATATGTGAAAAATTATTCTCTGCCAAAACCCCGCAGTTAATGTTGATTTTCTTTTTTAATATTTGCTTCAGTCCAAACAGAGCTGTCCCCACACAGATTCTAGTCAAACCACCACATAAACAGACCTTTTAGTAATAAAATTTATTATTTAAATAAATTCAAATAATTTTTACAATTATGGCTTAAATATCAAAAAAGGAATGTTGAGATTCATTCTTATGAACAGTCAAAGCAGATAAAAATATTGGTATCCAAAAGGTCATTTGAGGTTTGCTGCGAGTCACAGACATACAAAAGATAAAAACCTGCCCCATTTCAAGTTCCTTAATTCAGACTTCATGTCACTTGACATTTCATTTCTATTTCTAAAAACCCCACCGATTTATTGCAGTAAATTGATTGTCCTACACAGATCTGTCCATATCCTCAAAAACAGTCCAGCCCCCCTGATGCTGGGCTCACCACTGGCTGTCTGCACAGGTTCCCCTTGTTCAATTTGTGCTCAAGTTCTAGCTAGTGCTGAAGAAATTAAGTTAATGCTGTTGGATGAATTGACATTTGTGTCCTGCAGCCATGTGCTTTTGTCTTTGAGTGTGGAGAATACAGAGCCTGTGACTGGACAGATGCCCTGGGCACCAAGCTGCCAGGGAAATCCTATTGGGATTACCAAAAGTTTGGTATTTTAAGAATATTGCTTGAACATAAAATTCTTCCAAAAGTAAATTCAAAACTCTGCATGCAAATGAAACCAGGCTAATTTGAACTTTTTTCCCTCTATTGATTTCTATGATTCACTCCATGAGCATAAGGACAAGAACATGATACTCAGCTACAGTCTATAAAAAGTTTAATTGCACTTTCTGCTATCCCTGACTATTGCATGACCAGCTCTCCAGGAACCTGCTGACAGCACCAGCAGCCCGAGGGCCCAGCCTGGCTGTAACTGCTGCTTGGGTGCATTTCCTAATCACCAGTTATAAAATACATCCTCAGAGGAAAAAAAAATAACATGTATATTGTCTTGCAACACAGACCAAGCAAAACTTTTCATTCTACCTCCACAGAGTAGAAATAAACACTTTTTTCCCCGCCAAGGACAAAGGGAGTTACTTTATGAGGACTCTCTCTTGGCCAAACCCCCCCAAGAGCACTGACTAAGCCACAAATCTGGGGTGAGTCTCCTTGTTTGTGTTACATGTATGAAATAACCAGCACAAAACCCAGGGGAGAAACTCTTCACTTAAAGGAGATAATGAAAATGAGACACACTGGTTCTAAAGGAACCAAGGTGGCTTTGTTAAATGAAGCTGGCACCGTGCTAAAGTAGTTATCCCAACAATTCCAGCATTTTTTGCAATTCTCCATAGCATCTTTGGAGCCAGATGATTTCATTTTAGTAGCCCACAGAATGATCCACAGACAGTCTTATTTTGGAATTGCAATAATATTTGCTAATCAGGCTGGTGCAGAATCTTTTAAGATCCCACACAGGATGACTTCTAAGAGGAACAATTAATTTTACACCTTACCAGCTTTTAACGAGCATCTTTAGAACCAGCAGGAGATACTTCCTATGGGTTTTTATCCTTCATGGAATTGCCAGCCATATGCCCACTATTATGCTTCAGTAGGACAAGAGCAAGCCTGGGTGGTCTTTGGCATAGAGCTCAAACCCCCCAAGGGCAGACTGCAGGAAGGTAGTTTAAACCAGGAAGAGAACAACAAAACCTCTCCATAGGTTCTGGAGGCAAGTCTAACACAGTCATGAGAAGAAACACAGAGTTAAACAGAAACTTTTACAGACACAATGCTTTCCTATTGCCATTCCTCCACATGGGAAAGAGCCATGCTGAATTTCAGTTGCAAAGGGACAAAATTCCTCCTGCCATAACGCTGTGACATCACAGGGATCCACACCACAAGGAAAACTTGTGTGATTGCATCTCAGCTCCATCCCACATAAACACCTAAGGACAGCCAAGCATGTGGTTTGGGGAGAGCTGAGGCAGGCACTTCATACATTCAGAATTGAAATGAGATAAAAGACACCCTCCCCTCAAAACTGTCATGCTTCCAAAAGCAGCTCCATGATTTTCAGAGGCACCATTCACCACAATACATCTCTACCAGCCACATGTCACTGGGTGAAAGCAGCCTCTCTGGTGAACCACAGCTTCCAGCTCACAGCAGTTTGGCTACAGAAAATATAAAAATACATTATACACATACACTCCTTCACTGCTCTTAAAAACTCAGGCCATAAGGCTGTGAAACAAATTCACAGAGTTAAAAGTTAATAAATTAAAAGCAGCTTTTAAAAAAGTGGGGTAGGAAAGGGAGGGGGAATCAACAGGAGATTTCAAATAAAATTCTGAACAGTTTAAAATGGGCTGACAAATCCCAAGGTTTCCTGGTAGGAGAGGTCCCCGCATTTTGTTGCCTTAATGCTGGTGAGGACAACCTCCTTCCTACAAAGAAAACGTAAATCTATTTACAAAATCACCTTGGCCTTGCCACTGCGATATTTACACGCTCAGACAACATCATTTTGGCTAGACAAAGAGTGGTGCATGCATCTCTCGTTGCTTTCCTCCTTCACTTAAAAAAAAAAAAAAAAGTAAAAAGTGAAAAGTCTTAAAAATCTCCTGTCCTTGGATTTAAAATGAGAGGCAGTACTCAGAAGCTTTGGTCCTCCATGGCAAACAGCATCTTGCTGTGCTGCTCCACTGCATGCAGTTGTTCCCCCCGATGAACAGACTGAGCATTTGATCCCCAAAGTGCAACCCTGACAGCTGGAGTAAATATTTAGTCCCCCCAAACTGCAGCTGCAGTAGGATGAGGGTTCTGCTGAGCAGTTTGGTTACAAAAATAGTATCATCATCAGTAAAGTCACATGCTCATCATCTATTTCCAATGCCTTTTTGGTTTGCTAGAATTGAAAGTTCCTGCCCAGGATTGCGCTGATTAAAAACACCTCAAGATGCTGAAGCAGACGCTGAAGCTGAGTTGTCACAGGAAACTCCCAGATCCCCCGCTGCATTTGGCTCCAAAGGTCATTGAATAATGGAAAGATTTGGTCCTTCCCAAGGCACACATAATGCAGGTCAGACAGAGAGGGCCCTTCCTCACCGGGAGAGGGCTGGGGTCCTCCTGACACGGATCTCCTGGGCTGTAGTGCAGCTGTTGTGGTGGTAGTAATGCTGGAGCAGTCTCCTCCACAAAGGGTTGCACTCCAGGAGGTACCGGTTCCCTGTGGGCAGTGGGATGGGGACAGCAGGTGAGTGGCTAGAAGAGGCTTGGCTGATACTATTTTTGTCTATAGCCTCTAGCTAAGGGTCACTTGCAGGGAGATATCTGTGAAATCCCAGCTCCCTTTTCCATGCTGTCATATCTGTGAGCAGCTTCCCTACACATCACAGCCTACACCTGCATGATTAGGAGCAAAATGAGCAGCCAGATTTTTGTTAGGGCAGAGTTCTAGCATGAAAGCAACAGAAACAACATGCTCCAAAACAAAGGGTGAGAAAAACTAACTATAGTTGCTGTATTCAAGCTGGGAATGAACCCTGTTTTGCCTAGATTGTCCAGTTTCAAAAGCCCAGACTAAAGAGCAGAAGAATAAAGCGTGATCACTGGTTGTAATAGTTTGGATCACCATCCCTTTATCCAAGAATCCTATTCCCCTGAAGGCTTGTGCATGGTCCAAGGATACCAACCTATGATGCAGAGTCCTTCCTGAGCTCGTGTGATGCCAACATTGACCTGGTTTGGGTCGGTAACAAACCCCAGGTATTTCTTCTGCCAGCTCTTTGTGGGCTTCCTATCGATCTCAGACCGGGGGCAGGAGCGTACAGTTGACAGGATCACATATTTCCATTCACTTCCTAGAAAGTGGAAGCAAACCAGATTTTCTTGGAAGGAAGCATATGGCCATTTCTCTACCCCACATTTCTCTACTGCCACCCTCTGGGTTTCTCCAGCTTTGGAGGCCTTTGGACTCCTGGTTATTGCTTTCCAAAGAGAACAAATGTCTTCTGGCAGTTCTCTAACACCCTTCTCAGATGCAGAAGCACAGAATCACAGTTTTTGTTTGGAAGGGATATCCTGTGTTCCAACTTCCCTGACAAGAGCAGGGAACCTTTCTTCACCTTCCTGCCTTCAGCAGCCTCACCCTGCCCAAGCACTCCAGAGGCTTTCAAAGGATTTACTATAATCACAAATCACCCAGAAATCTGGTCTTCCACAGCTGCAATGACCCTGGGGTAGGGTTTGCTCAAGGACTGTATCTGTGAGCAGCTCCTCAGGAAGGCAGGAGGGGACAGGCCCGACCGTCCCCCTGCTGTCCCCTCACCTTGACTCTTCGTGATGGTGCAGACGGTCACCCCGCGGATGCCCTCCCTCTGCAGGCTCTTGTTGATCTCGGACACCTGGGCGCTGTAGGGGCTGAGGATGGCGATGCTGTCCGGCCGGATGGTGCCATCTAGTGTCAGCTGCTTGGCTATCCTCACCTGGAGACACCAGCGTCCTGCTCACCTGGGAGCAGGGCCGGAGGGAAGAGCCCCCCAGCGCCCCTCCCCAGGCCACCCATGGCACCTGCCTTGCGATCACCTTGCCCTGCACCTGCCTCTGCCCAGGGGTGTCCTGGTGTGCTCCTGATCCGGGAGACACCAGGCAGACACTGCTGATCTTTATCATCTTTATCATCCCTCCACAATTCCAGCACAACTCCCTCCCTTCTGCAACTCCAGCAATTCCCCAGAACCCTGCTCACCGCCTGCGCCACTTCCTCCAGGTTAGCTTTGGAGTTCTCATTTCCTTCCTCTGTGGAAATCATGAGGGAGTGCTCCTTCCCTTCCATGTGCCCGAAGATGATGGGGCAGCAGTTGTTGTGTCTGTGGTGGAGCACACTGGGTTTCCGAGTTAGCTGGGGACACGTTCTCAGCCGCTTTTCATAGAACTCCTGGGATGGGAACTCGCAAATGCTCTTGTGCTGGCAGAGAAAAGGAGGGAAACAGAGGTGAACAAAACCCAATGAACTTCTCAGCCTGCAGCATCTTTCTGGGCAGGCTTCAGCATAATGCCATTCTGCTGGAGCTGGCACTGGCATATTCCTACATATAATCCTGTCTAGGAAGGGGAAGCACTAATGGAGACTATCTAATGCTTAAGGCAAGCCTGGATTTTCTGTGACGGAGAGAAGACAATCCACTGGAGGGCCTCACCATGCGGTACTGCGTGTCCAGCATCCAGGCCTGCTCCTGGTAGCGCTCAAAGAGAGACGTCTCCATGCCAAGGGTCTTGCAGACATCATTGTTAACCACCGGCCTCAGCTGTTTGTGATCCCCCAGCAAAACAACCTGGAAGGAAGAGCAGACACCTCAGCTGCAAGGTGGAGGCACTGCAAAGGCCATCAACTCTTTGGGAGGCTGTTTGCACACAGATATTTGGTGCTACTTATTTATGCTACATTTACAGCAACCTCAGCCAAAGACCACATTGGACATGACGTAAAGATGCTGTCCTAGATAATGTTTCCATCTGATGGGAGGAACACAAAGAACCATAGAATTCTAGAGGAACAGAATAGTTTGGGTTGGAAGGAACCTTAAAGCTCATCTTGTTCCAACCCCATACCATGGGCAGTGAGACCTTCCACTATCCCAAGTTGCCCCAAGTCCCATCCAACCTGTCCTGGAACATTTCCAAGGATGGGGCAGCCACAGCTTTTCTGGGCAAACTGTGCCAGAGCCTCACTATCCTCACAGGGAAGAATTTCTTCCTAATATCCGATATAACTCTGTCCTCTATCAGTGTGAAGCCATTCCTCCTTGTCCAGTCACTCCATGCCCTTGTCCAAGGCCACTCTCCACTGCTCTTGGAGCTCCTTTAGGCACTGTAAGGGGCTCTAAGGTCTCTCTGGACCCTTCTCTTCTCCAGGTTGAACAGCCCAAACTCTGTCTATGCTTCTTGTCATGTTAATGCTTTGTACCTGGGCCAGAATATTTTTTCAGTGGCAGCGACACCCACCCCATAAAGAAACACAAACCTTAAAATCCTAACAGGTCTTGTAAGAGCAGTGTGGTAAGGGATGGAAAGGTTTTGAGAGCCCTGAGCAGCTGTCCCAGAGACACGTCTTTGGCAGGGACATACCTTCTCAGCACGGCCATGGCAGACCAAGGGGATGAGGGTCTCGGGCTCTGTGGACATGGCACACTCATCAATGATTATCTGCTTGACATTGAGGTGCTCCAGGGCGCCGGCAGATGAGACAGAGCAGGTGCACAGGATGACATCGTGAAGCGCCAGCTGATACAAACGACCTTGTTGCAACCAACCTTTGTACCTAGTGTTGATGCAGAAAACACCAGGTTATGCATAAGGGAAACACCTCCAGATTCCCCACGTGGGAACCAGGCAGAGGTTGTGCTTTCCCAAATGATTATGGCTTCAACTCCCTCCCCAGGATGAGCTGGTGCTCCCAGAAAAGAGTTTTGGATGGACACTGTAGGAAATGTACTTTGTCCTGAACTCAACAGGCCAGGGGGTCCAGGTGAAGGATTCAAGGGTCACACAGGCAGAATAGGAATTTTTGGTCCAGGTGAACAACAGCACCAGTGCAAAAGTGATTCAGAGGCTCTGTGCTGTACCTGTAACCTCAAACTCATCACTTTTTGTCATTATTCTGAACACACAGTTTATTAATCTGTGCTTCAGAGGTGGCACACAGCCAAAGTCAGCCATCTCTCACCAGGGTCTCTTCCTACTCACTCCTTTGTTTCTTCTTCTGTGATCTCCTCTCCTTTCTTCACCCGAGCATCAAAGTTACAGATCTTCTGCCAGAAGGGGCTGGGTGCCCGCCGGATGCGATGGTGCAGGATTATTTCACTGAATAAAGAGTCAATATATAAATATTTTCCCTCAACATTGAGTAATTTCTTCTGCAGTGAAGCAGACCACACCACCTGCCTATGTGGAGAAACCCCATTAGCTAAAAACCTCACAGCCAAACTTTCCCAACTTGTAGACCAAATAATTCAACCCTGAGGACATAAAATACAACTGCTTCCCTTTAGCAGCTGCAAGCAGGAATGAAGTTAGAGATGTTCAGGGCTGTTCCAAAAGGAGATGAAAACATCTAGAGACTTTTCAACAACCTGGATTTCCTGACTAGGTGCCAGATTAGAGTGTACACATTCACTTGAAAAAAATAATTACAAATTAATTAGAAAGCAGGTTAATAGTGCTGCTCTGCAGTGGTGGAATGAAACTATTTGCTGTGGTTTGCTCAGAATTGCTGATGCAGAAGCCACCTCTCCCCAGCACCCTAGGAGCCTGCAGGGCCATGCCATCCTACCTGAGCTCACGTTTTGGCTTTGCATCCCGTAGGGATTTACGGGAGATGTTCCGGTTGCTCCCCGGGTATGGGAATTCCATCGTCTCAATGGCCTCCCCATAAACCCTCAGTGGTTTCAGCTTCTTCATCTTCAGCAGCATCTCTGGAGAAGGAGGGCAGGTCTGCTCAGACAGCACCAGGCACTGGTGGTGCTCAGGCCTGTCTCTCCCTGTCCCTCTCTCATCATCCCATCTCTGGTCCTTGCCCTGCAGTGCAGGGTCTTCTGTAAGGACCAGCCCCACTTTGGGGCCCTCCACACCACATGTTCTCCCTCCCACCAGTACAAGCCTCTTCAGGGCCTCAAAAGATGATAGTTACCAGCAACAACATCAACAGACTTGTTGGATGGGCCACAGTACAAGATGCACTTTCTCTTCTTGTCCTTTTCATCTTCCAAGCATGGTGTTTTGTCCTTCTCAACACTCTCCTCATTCAGTTTATGGAACCAGTAGACAATGTGAGTTCCAACAACGGTCTTCCCTGTGCCTATAAAAAAAGGAATTTGCTGAGACATTTTAACCACAACATTCATGCTCTGGACCTTCATCCAGCGGATCAGCCACGAAATAAAATCAGGAATGGAGGGGACTGCCTTGCACAGCTGTGGGTGATGCCAACCCAACGCTCCCTTCTCCTGGCTCACCAAGGGTCCAGTGGAAAGCAGCAGATCACCTCTCACCTGCCATTCATACCACAGCAGGTGTATTCTGCTGTCCCCTCTTACCTGGTGGGCCTTGGATGAGCATGAAGGATTCTTTTAGAGCATCCAGAACAGCCTGGTTCTGACTCTTGTTAAGTTTCCAGTTGCTGCCAGGGATATCAAAGGATTTTTGCTGCAGTATTTTGGATTTTGTCACTGTTAGAGCAAAGAGCCAAGAAAACAAATTTAATGAAGGTTACTGAGGGCAGCACAGAAATGATCCAGCAAGAGGGTGTAACAGGTACCTAGTGATGGTGGTCCATTACAAGACCACCTAGAAATAATCCTTGTCCCATGCCAAGGTACTCTGCCCATGAACCATCTCTGTGAGTCCACAATCTCAGCTGTGCCAGCCACCAGCAGGGCATCCCAAATTACACAGCAGCATCACCCCTATCACCCCTGCGGGCAAGGGTCCACAGAAACTGCCAGGGCACCTCCCTGGCCAGAAGTAAATAGCCACAAGGTAAGAAAGGTTAATATTTGCACTTACGTTTCTGAGGAGGTTCATGGCCAAGGGCAATGCTTTTAGCAAGGTCAGAGGCATACTTGAGCTTCCAAATTGCTTTTTCCTTCCGTCTGACAGACAAGAAAAATAGGAATGAATGGAACGTAGCATAAAATAGGAAAAGATGTAATACAGCTTTGCTTAACTGCCTTGCTTATTCTTTCTCTCTTCTTTGTTGTTGCATTAACTCCTCCCATAAGGAACTTAAACCACAAATAACACAAACTTATTCTGCTCCTCTGCATCTGAGACCATTTCTCAACTGACTGAAAAACTGAGCCCGCAAAGATGTTGAGAGCAAGGAACACAACTCCTGTCCCAAGTCTGTTTTGTTATGGCCCACACTCTTTTATTGGATTAGGTTCTAATGTTTCCTAAAATTCACAATGCAAAAGGAAGCACATTCTGCCCTGAGAATGCTACAGCACTGGGGGTGCATAGCAGCTGTGTATGAGGAAGGGCAAACTAGACACCAGCTCTGATTAAAAAGAGCAGAACTTGCTTTGCAGCAACAACAAAGGGGAATGATTTGGAAATCAGGGAACTTTTCCACTAAGCAAATCCCACTCCAGGGCTTCACTTGGCCTTTAAAACACATATTGCAGTAATATAAGAAGCAGATGCTCAGGGAAATTTCACCACCTTCCCCTATCTCCCCATTCTCAGGGACAACCAGAAGAGCATGAGACCCTCTGGAGAACAGACACGAGGGGTGCTGCCACCCCCCACCAAAGACCCACAGCCCAACAGTATGGCCAGTCAGAGCAGGGATAAGAGCAGGTTTTTCAGGGGATCAGCCACAGCAGTAAGGAAAGCCCATGGGGGTGCAGCAGAGGGGTCCTGTGGGAAGCCAGGTTAACCAGAGCACACTGCTGAGCCCACTTACATGTCTGGCAGCATCTTTGGAATGAGCTCCACCGTGAATCTTGTAGAATCCTGTGAGATCTCCACAGGGATGGTCTCCATAGACATATAGTGGATGTAAAAATTCACAGTCTGTTGACCAGTCCTGTCCAACTTCTCGTCATCGTTGAACTCCTCCGTGACCCCGTGAGCCACCCAGGTGTAGGTATCGGGATCAACCACAAGTTTGTTCTCTGATTTGCCATTGTCAAGCAAAGACAGGTTCTGGAGGCCATGGCTGAGGCATTCCTCATCGCTCTGAGGGCTCTTGGGAAGCTTCAGCCCGCCTAAACGAATGCACAGGTAACAGTGGAAGAAGTCCACTTCAATGGAGCACGCCTCCAACCACTTCTTGTTCAGCACAAAGCTCCCTTGCAGCTGTCCTTTGCTTGTCCTTTGCTTTGCCCACCTTATTTTAATGTCATGGATGACAATCGAGTCATTCTCGGCCACGGCACACGACGCAGACTCCATGGCACTCATGGGCATCCACACCTTGTTGTACTCCGTCGTGCTCTTGTACTTGTCCTTGGACTGCAGCACGGCGTAGGCCGAGAAGCAGTCGATTGGCTTCTCCATGTGCTGCAGGCAGACCTCAAAGCCCGGTGTCACACACCACAGCTGCACAAAGGGCACCAGGAAGCCGCGGCTGATGTCGGTGGTGAGCTGGAACCACAGTGCGTCGCCGGCACTCAGCTCCAGGGACAGCTCCATGTAGTGGGAGCAGGAGCTCTTCCTCACCCTTCCTATCTGCCGGTGGTAGAGCTCCTTGCTCTGCCGCAGGAGGGACGCGGCCCTGTCAAACTCCTCGTTCCTGATGGCCGTCAGCACCTCCTGCCACGTCTGGGTGCGGAAGAGGGTGACGCTCTTGTCATAGAGGTGTCCTTCCCGCAGGCTGTGCTCCTTTGTCTCTGCAGAGTACATCCTCCTCTTCCAGGTCAGCCTGATGCTGCTCCGCTGCTGGATGAACACAGGCTGCTCTATCAGCTGAAGGGACCTGTAGCTAATTCTCTGCGGATCTGGAAGACTCTCATTGTTCAGGGGAAACAGGGCTTTAAAAAACCTGCTCATCTCTTCAATATCCACCACAAAGGCAATCTTCTGCAGGACTTGGTCCTTCAGCTGGCTGGCCATCTGCAGGGAGTGGGCTCTCTTCTCATATGTCATCGCCTGGCTATTCTTCCTGTTGAAGTCATGACAGAGAAACTCAATGTCGTCCGCGGAATAGATGAGGGGCTTCTTGCGGAGCACAGAGTGAAGGTGCCGCTGCACCACCACGTCCACGTACCGGCGGATGGGAGAGGAGGCCCAGGTGTAGGAGTCAACATGCAGGGAGTAATGGCCCGCCTTTGACTGCACGGTGGAGTTGGAGCGACAGAAGTAGGAGCGGCTGAGCAGTCTCCTGAACTCCAGGACAACGGGGGCCAGCTTTGGGTGGATGTCATCAGTGACAACGAGGTCAAGCATTTTCTGGAAGTCATGGGCATTAGCAGCTGACTGCAGGTGCTCCCAGATGGGGCCCAGAAGACTGAACACCACATTTTTAGGGGAGTCTTGAGTGGGAGGCATTTCTCCAAGGTGATGCAAGAGATGAATGGACAAAGGAATGATGTGGCTGTACTTTTCTTTCATGTGTGACAGCTGTGCAAGACTTGGCTCACACTGACACCGGAGAGGAGTGACATTTCTGGTCATCTCCTGGTTGGTGAGGAACTCAGCCACAAAACTATTGAACATGATCATTAACTCCTCTATCATTTGATGGGACCCCCTGTTACCTGGGGAACTTTCCTCATCCAGCCGGTCATAGAAACAGTCCTCCTGTAGCCGAGACTTCCGATGGATCCTGGAGAAGTGATAAGCCACAGCGATGCAGTCCTCCAGGGTATCAAAACGAAGGGCCCTTGCTGTTCCCCTGTAGCAATTCTTAATGCAGAGCTCTGCCTCTTCGTAGGACAGCTGCCTGTCCGAGCGGATCACGGAGATGGTGAAGATTCCCTTTAGCATCTGATCAGTCTCCTTCTCTACGGTGACAAACAAGGAGATCACCCGTCGGTCTTTCTGCGGCAGGAGGCTGCAGACATCTTGGCTGATTTTGGGTGGGAACATGCACAGAGGCTCCTGCTTGGGAGCATAGAAGGTGACACCCCGCTTCTTTGCTTCCAGATCCAAGGCACTGCCTTTGGGAATGATGCCAGCCACATCTGCAATGTGGATCCCAATCTCATAGTGACGCCCAAGATCTCTAACGCTGATGGCATCGTCCAAATCCCTGGCACCTTGGGGGTCAATTGTGAAGGTTATGTAATTCCGACAGTCCTTCCGAGCTTCCTTTGTGAGGTTTATGTTGCTGTTGGAGGCGTATTTGGCTGATTCCTTGGTGACAGCAGCTGGATATTTGTTCTCCAAACCATACTCCAAGGCGAGGATCTTTAAGCCTTCTTCCAAAGTCAGGGCTGCCTGCAGTATCTCTGTTATTATCCCCAAAGGGTAGTAAAATCCTTCCCTCCAGGATATGACCTGGACACAGAAGAACTGGCACCTCCTTGTCTCCTGGCTGATCTTCTCACAGCTGACCACTCTGTACTGCCCCTTGACAAACTTGCGGATGGGGATGACATTGGGTTTCTCCTTCAGCCCCGGGACGAATATTTTGGTGACAGTGGGATCGATGGGTATCATCACACGGGGATCAAACTCATCCATCATGCAGATGAAGGTCGGTTCTCTCTCGGCACGTTTCAGGATGCCCACCACCCTCCCCTGTGGGCGGTGGCTGCTGCCGTCACCTGTGCTGTTCTGCAGGATTTCCACCAGCACCTCGTCCCCAGTGAAAGCTGTCCCACAGTTAACTCTGCCTTTGATCTGGATGTTCATGGCAGGGGAGTCATTGAGGGTGAAGGCAGAAGCTCTGTCAAACCCCTCTTTGATCAGTTCACACCTCTTGTACATTTGGGGGTGCATATGCTGGTACTGCTGCATCATCTGAGAGGAGAAGCTGACGTACTCCCGCTTGTCTTTCCACTGCTGTGAAGCCTCGGCCTTCACATTCAGCAGCCCTTCGTCAGACACTGTCACCAGCATGTTCTTGCTCTCATCTAAGAGCTCCTGGAGGATGGGATCATCAGCATTCATGCTCTCGTCCTCAGAGCTCGAGGAGTCTGCGTCGCTGTCCTCCCTGTCCCCCTCCAGGCTCCTGCTCCAGCTCTCCTTGTCCCACGCAGCCTGTTTGATGTGAGCCATTGTCAGGCTCTCCGGGAAGATGCTCCCCTTGTCGATGCACTGCTGGATGAACCGTTTCCACACCTTGCTGCACTGGCCATGGGAGCACAAGGCCACAGCGTCCCCCACCACGGCCACCAGCGACTGAGCCCGGGTCATGATGGTGTTGAGCACTCTGGCCTCGTTGAAGAACTCGAGGTGGTGGGAGGCTGAGATGCGCAGGCTCTCACTGGTGTGGACTGTGCTGATGATGATGACCCGAAACTCACGCCCTGCACCAGAGGGGACAAGGGAAAAGTCACTCATGAGAACCCAGCAGGGAAGACCTGGCCTGGCTGCCACCTGTCTACGCTGCGTCACATGGCCATGGACCGATGTAACCCTGCTTGGCTGAAACATGGGAGTCACCCCACGTGAGTACAGCAGGGGGATCCTGAGATCCTCTGTGCATGAACCAGGGTGGACATCACAGGCACCACCACCACACACCAGGGAGGGAAGGACAGCTTGGAGATGGGATAAAGGCAGAGCACTGCACCAATGCAGCCATGAGCACTCACAGAGTAGCCCAGCATGCCCAGTGCCACCAGCAGTGCCTCCTTGCAAACAGGGATAGAGTTTGCTCTGAATCTCAAATGCCATGAGGAACTGAGGGTCTTGCAGGAACAAGAGCAGTGATCATTTGCAAGGATCTCTCTCCCCTCGGGAAGAGCTCTGCTGATCACAAAACAAATAATAACCAACAAGAGGCATCCTAGTGATGTCAGAGCTGGGAAGAGGCTGCAAAGAAAGGGTGTGGAGATCACAAACACCCCTTGGGGTCAGTTATTCTCATCATGAGGAGTCCCAGCAGCACAATAAAAAAAAGAAAAAAAAAGAAAAAGAAAACAAACATGGATGAGTCATAAATTAAGTCCTTGAGGACAAAACCAGCCTCTTGTCATCCAGAGCAGGAGACTCCTTCCCTAGTGAGATGTTCTGTGATTGGTACCCATCCTGGTTTCAATTCCCTTCTGTCACTAGCCTCCCTCACTGGTACTTAGGGCTTCACACGATTCACACATACTCAAGTCTTTGGGATGGCACTTACAGGGTTTCTACCCTCCTACAAAGCAAAGTCCATATATTTGAAATGAGTAATCAGCTGGGTGCAGATTTAATTCAGTGAGAAATCTTATTGACGCAGGAAAAGACAAAAATCAAAGCTCTACCAACCAGAAGGGTATGGAAATCAGCCAAAGGAGTTCCAGGCACTCCCTCCTAATTGGGACTGTGGTGGTGGCAGAGACACTGAGAGGGCAGGGGAGCTCTGCCTGGCAGCACCTCCCAGAGAGGTATTTTTCCACAACAACAGCCGATATTTTGCATGTTAAAAAGAAGGAAAATGTAAAGATGTTGGAAACTCCTCTGCTAATGCCCCAGTGTCTCTTCCCCCTGCCTGTTACCCCGTGGCTGTAGTTGCTATGGACCCTCATGTCCACCAGCATGACTGCAAAAGCTGTGTATGACTCTCACACAGAAGACCCCAAAATGCAGCCAGGCATGAGGGGCTGTTGCGCAAGACACAAACCTGGCAAATTTTCATAGTTTTCCACCACCACATCTTGTAGCTGCTTTTTCCTCAGCTCTTGTCTTGTTGCAGAAACCTGGTAAGAAAGAGGCACAACTGATCTCAGCTCAGAAATGCCACCCACCAAACACCAGAGTCCCTCATCCTGCCCAGCTGCAGGTTCCCCAAACTACTTGAAAGCAGCCACACATGTGGGCTGACTTCAGCCAGAGCTCCCACTGCCCTGGAATTCACCTGCCTAGAAGATGCTGATAGAAGTGTTTAACTAAGCCATCCCACCATCGCTGCTCCAATCACCAGGACACTCTACCTAAATGGACAGTGCTCAAGAAAACACTGAAGGCACATGAGACCCCAGATTTCCTATTTTTACTAGCACAAATACAAATAAATAGATTAAAAGGGTCTTTCTTAGGGAGTCTCTAGTCAGCAGTGCAGGCATAGCCCCCTCAGGTGGAATGCAGGATTCCTCTAGGTACCTGTGTCCCATGGGAGACCACACAGATCTTCTTCAGATCCCGGACACCCCACTCATCTGGCCACCTCTGATAGATCTCCTTCACTTTCTCAACCACTTGTATTATCTCAGAGATGTTTTGCCAAGAAATCATGGAGATATCCCTTTCAGCCACACCAGACACATGGCAGAACACGAGGGGATAAATTTCGGGGTGGGGTGGGATGTTCCCACTGGCTTGGATGGCATTGCCCTTGCCGACATAGAAGTGCCTGGAGACGAACTCAATGATGGCGGCGGTGGAACGGTAATTCTCATTGAAGATGATCCTGCTCTTCTTGGCCACCTCATGCGTCTCCTTCAGGTAGAAGTGAAAGAGCCGGTTCAAGAGGGTGTGATCAGCAGATTGCCCACCCCCAAGACAGAACAGCTTCGGGGTTATCTGCATGTGGTCCCCAGCCAGGACAATGCGGGTCTCTAAAGTGGCGTAGGAGAGCGGAACCAAAGCTTCGCACTCCAGCATCTGCGCGGCCTCGTCGATCATGATGTGGGTGAAGTAGCCAGGGGGCACCTTCAGGTCCTTGGACAGCATGGAGGTGGTGATGATGATGCGGTGCTTGTCGATCTCGGCCTGCGTGGGGCGGCGGAAGGAGCGCTGGTCCGGCGAGAGGCAGCAGTACATCTGGGTGATGGGGTCCATGGTGTTGACGGGCCGGTCAGTGTACATGATCCGCAGGGGAACGGCCCAGGGATGCCCCCTGGTCACATAGCTGTGGAAATACTCCCGGATGTAAATGTCAGCAGCGCTGGAGGGGAGCAAAAGGGAAAAGCATCAAGGAATCGTCGTCGCTGTTCTTAAATTCTGCGATACAAAGTTCTCTCTCATCATTCTGCAACGCTCATGCAGTTTCTCTCCTGGCTCTGGTGACACCACACTTGTCACAGCAGACATTTACAACTGCACAAAGGAGCTGGTGCCTACGCAGCCACCAATTCCCAGCCTCTTTCAACAGCATGATTTAAAATAGGAGTTGGTATTTGAGACTACGACAACTCCTGACACTCTTATGGAAAAATGTGATGTGCCCCACAAAAGCTGTGGCCCTGATGTTGTGCAGGGCCAAGTGACAAGGAGCTCTTCTCTGACAGCAAAGCATCCCCATCCCCTGGTGAGACAAGACCTACAGGAGAAGCTTCCGTGCAAGCAAACAGCCTGGAACAGGCTAAGATTAGCAGTCACCATCTATTATGCATTAAAAACTGAGGCAGGCAGTAACAGCCTGCAGGATCAGATGTGGACACTCTTTTCAGTGTAACTGCTCTAATTTTAACAGTCTTGGCCTGGTTTCTCTAAAGGCAGATCCAATGGCATTCAGACCAGATCTGCATTTTCTCTTCCCCAAACTCTCCCTGGAAAAGTCAATAGATTGGCATGTACACAGAGCCAAACAGCCTTCAAGGGCAACTAGAGCACAACATTATCCCAGCATGGACAGGCAGCAGCTCTCTACTTCTTGCAGTACACAGTAAAGGCTGGAGAAAACTCTCTCTCCAGCCACATTCCCATTTTATGATGAGGCAGGAACATGTGAAGTGCTCAAGGCCAGGATGGACAGGGCTTGGAGCAGCCTGGTCAAGGGGAAGGGTTTGGAACCAGACAAGCTGTAATGTCCCTTCCAACCCAAACCGTTCAGGGATTCTATAAGTCTGCATTGGCTCTTCCATAAAGACTTCCACCCATGCCAGGCTTCCTCCTAGCAGGAAGTAGAGCAGCTTAAGACAAATTCAAGAAAAACTAATTTAATTAAAAAAGCAATTGAAGCGCACACTGACAAAAGGCAGCTCGACTCTGTCTCATACACCCTGACTCCCCTTCACCCTCTCAGTGAGAAATGCACCAGCTTGCCCACAGTTCTCATTGCCTCTTTCCTGCTAACCTGTTTGTGTGAGTGCAGATCAGCACACGTGTGTTGGGCTGCCTGAGGATCTCCAAGGTGGCCATGGCCAAGGTGAATGTCTTCCCTGTGCCAAAGGGCCCATAGATGAGCAGAGGTGGGACCTGCCGGCTGGTGGTCGGCTGGCCCGTGATGAAGGAGATGGCTTGTTTCTGCTTGCTGTTCCCTCTCTGTGGGGACCCAAGAGAGTAGGGGATGGAGCAACTGGCAACATCTGGCAGGACCAGCTTCTCATCCAACAGGCTGTCCACAGCTTGGTGCCACTGCCGGAACAGCAGCTGGTCTATTTGGAACTGGATCTCCACCTTGTGGGAGGTGCCTGCCTTGAAGTTCAGCTCTGAGCAGCATCTGCTTGGTATCTGTAGCCAGATGGTCTTCTCCGTGGTGGCTTTATGCTCCACAAAAACTTCATAAACCCGATTGTCCACAGGCGGGTCGAGCGCCAGGAAGGCGGTGGGCACAGACCTGCTCAGCAGGTACCCCTCGTCCGTGTCTGGTGAGAGGTTGTAAGGGGTAGGCACTTCAGCAAACAGCTCCCCAGAGAGAGCAAACTTCACCCCCATGGAATGGCTCTGCAGCATGGGGGTCAGCGAGATGAGCACACGCAGGTTGAGTCTGAAAGGAGGAAACACCCAAATGAAGAGCAGAGAAAGGATCTGGCAGTTGCTGGGCCCTCCTCCATGGAGAGGGGATTGCTACCTACACCCAAAGAGGGTCTGCCAGCCCCCCAAGCACATACAGACAGAAACCATGCTCTAGCTAATCCACGGCCACAGGATGAGACCCAGCAAGCCATCCTTCTTGGTTCCAGCTTTCTGGGAAGGCACAAGACCCAACCCGGAATAAACAGAAGACCCCAGGAGCAGCATGGCCCCAAGGGTTAGCAACAGACTTGTGGTCCCCAGCGATGGGGAACTCCAAAAGGGTTCACACCTGGCACTTACTTGGCAATCAGAGACTGCTCAGCTTCTTCCTCACGGAAGAGGAAGCTGTGCATCCTCTCCCGATAGTTGAGCCGGGTGATGGGAATGCCTTCCCTACTCTCCCTTTGGTAATCCAGTGCCAGAGCAGGAGGTTTGTACTTTGCCAGCAGCACCACGTCTTCTCCAGTCCTTGGCATGCTGGGAACGATGATGCGGTTGCCGCGATCCCAGCGCACAAAGTTGACGGGGCGGGCGCTCTCCCTGGTGCTGGGGACGTGCTGGGGGGTCTCCCGCCGGCCTACCCTCACCCTGAGCTTCTGCATGAGGACGGGGCGCTGGCCGAAGTCAAAGACCACCCACTGCTCGAAGATGCCCAGGATGCAGCTCTCCACGCTGACCTCCACCTGCGCGACGCGGGGCGAGGAGGACACGGTGGCCACGTGGTCCCCACAGAGGTACTGCAGGCCCCGGGAAAGCCCATTCCCCGAGAAGTAGAACTTGATTCCAGGGTCCCGCTTCAGCAGGGCCACGTGCTGCAGGTGCATCTGCCATTGAGGAGAAGACAGGGACACAGTGAGGGCAGCCCACGGGAAGAGCCCAGCTGCTGGTGAGGTGCTCCAGCAGCATTTCCCAGAAACAGCTGCTAGAGGAACCAAACTCTGTGTCAGCCTCACCACAGCTTATTCCTCATGCAATCACACAGCAATTACTCTAAGGTCTCAGAGAACCTCAGGTTTCAGTTTAATATCAACCAGTGTGCAGTAAATAGGAAATCTACTTTGGAGAAGACAGGCTCTTGCCTCTAACATCCACAAAATCCTGGTCAGGAAGGCAGCTGAATGTTAATTGTGATGATACAGGGGAGGTGTTGAGAGCAGCCAGGTCTGCCCCAGGACCACTGCACAAGACAGGAGACACAGTGGCTGCATCCCCTGCACACAGCCCCTGTGCAGGCACCACCTGAGCAGCTCCTGTGTATCCAGCACATGTTCTCATTTAAACATGCCCAAATCCCCATCCATCTGCCCCTTGTAGAAATAATAAAGAAAAAACCCCCCAACCAAACAAAACCCTGCAAAGGACTGAGCTAACCTTAGAGTGGACCTTGAACTGCCACTGGTATTTCTTCTTCGTGTCCTCCAGCTGCACATGCAGAGGCTGCTCACACACAACTTTGACACCCTCAACGTGCTCAGCCATCTGTGGGGAGTCATGAGAGGAGAGGGACTGAAGGCAGCATCCCAGGGACACACCTCACAGCCCTCCACAGTGCCATCTTCATCCTTGCCTTTACGCTACATCCTCCCAAGAAGGATCAAGAGTACATCCTCATGTTCCATCCTCACCCACTGCTGCTCCACGCAGCAGCCTTGGGAAGCAAGAGGACCCATGGCATAGCTCAGGTACCCTGAGCAGGCTCTCAGGTTGCTGTCTCCAAAGACATGAAGGAAGGAGGACGCCACATCCCTTTTTGCATCCCCATTAGGAAGGTGAGCAGTGGGTTCCATTCCCAAGCTCTTACACCAGAGGATTCCTGCGATGTGCTGGACCAAAGCGCTCCCACCCTGTGCCCGCCACTCACAATTAACACCTCGTTGGAGCACATCCGATACTCAGCAAGGAGCCGGTCCTGGTAAGACAAGAGCCCATCCTTCAGGGCTTGCTTCTTTTTCTTCACAGAAAACTTCACCCTCTGGATCCACTCCTGCAGCTCCTCTTTGGAATGAGCCTTGGTGCAGCTGTTCCCCATTTCACACACCTCCGCTCTGTCAGGAGAGAGGCGTTCCTGGTGGCATGGGGATCCTCAGGGAGCCGGCAGCTCCCTGCTGCCCCTGCCCTCTTCCCTGTTGGACGTCTTACCTGCTGCACAATGAGAACTTGGTCAGCCCGAGCGGTGGTGCGCGGTGAACCCACTGCATGGAGCTGTCGGCCGAGAGCATCTGCACGTGCTCGATGGAGGAGCAGTGGTTCTCAAAGCTCTCCTGCGAGCTGCAGGTCACCAGGCAGATCTGGCAGTAGAAGTACACGGGCTCGGGCGCTGCTGGCTTGCTGTTGGTGCTGCCGGTGCCCATGGATGGCAGCAGGTCGGCGCGCTGCAATCCGCGCTCCCTCTCGGCCTCCCACACGGCCATCTCCACGTCACTGTGGGCGTACTGGCAGCGCTGCGGGCCGTGCCGGCAGGGCTGGCCCCGGGACACGAACCGGCAGTAGGAGAGCGTCTCAGTGAACTCGGGGCAGGGCCGGATGGCCGTGTACTGCTGCTTCTTCTGGCTGTCCAGCACCGCGTGCACCAGGAGCGGGTCCCAGGTGCGGTGAGACTCGCAGAGCCACCCGCAGCCGCCCACCGTGATGCGCTGGGGGCGGCCAAAAAAGCATTGCTTGCAGATCTCCTGGAACTGCCCCCCGAACTCGCTGGTGATCTCGCTGGCAGCGCTGGCAGTGAGGTGGGGGGTGGCAGCGGGGTGACCCCCCAGTTGCGCCTGCAGCACCGCCGCCTTCAGCCAGCGCCGCTCCAGCTGGTGCTCCCTCTCAAAGTTCCAGACCATGGCCTCCTCCGCGCTCCAGGCAAAGGTGCACTGGTTCTTGTGCCTGCTGCAGCCCAGCCCAATCACGTAGTACCTGCAGACAGCGTAGCGCGCCGGGTTGGGGAAGCCGGGCCGCCGGGACACCTTCCTCCATGCCGTGCTCCGGCGGCTGCGGCAGCGCGCCAGCAGGATCTCGTACATGCACTTGTGCTCCACCTCCTGAGGGTGGTAGGTGATCTCATTCTCCTTCACACTGCACTTGGAGCAGACCAGGAGCAGGTCCAGCTGCTGCTGGAGGCTGCCCAGTGGCACCTTTGGGCCGTTGGTTGTTGGCATCTTTGGCAGCAGCTTGAGTGGGGCACAATTAATGGTGGGAAGATCTTAGAAGGTGATGCCACCGTGGGGAGGAGGTGCCATGGAGAGAGTGGCCTTGTCCTAGCTCACTGCATACCTGCTGGTCATCGGTGCAAGCTCATGAAGCCTGACAAAGGAACAAGGAACAAGTGACTTAGCAGGAAATATCAAACAGCCCCTGGCAGGTGCACACAGAGGCACTGGCACAGCCAGGAACCTCAACCAAGCAACCTCGGCCTCAGAACCCTCTCTCCCAGCTCTGTTCCCCCACCAGCCCAGGTCCCAGGGGAGTGTTTTGCTCAGGGATCAGGCTGCTGAGTGGTGCTGGTTCCTGGCAGGGCTCAGCCTGGTCCCCAACGTCCCTATAAACCATCAACATTTACCATCCAAAGTGGCAAAGCAGTAACTGCTCCAAAGGGCCCAGCATGGTCCCCACAGCAGCCACTGATCTCCTCAGGCCATAGACACACGATCCAACTTCCTCCTCCTGCTGCCAACACCTGCCCCACCTTGGCTCCCTCCTGCCAACTTTCTCTTTCTTTATCCTGTTTTCTTCCCTGAATTGGCCAGGCAGCTCCGTGCTGAGCAGGAGGAACCCAGCTCCAGCCCCTCAGCCCATCCACCCCGTAGCACAAAAGATTAATTAGAATTAATTAATGAAGCAACCAGCCTCTTTGCTCCTGGGTTGCAGCACCCGAGGCCGGGAGATGGGCATGCTGGAACAGGGGCTGGCTGGCATCTCTGCAGCTGACAGCTCCGTAAACATCCAGCTGGGAGAGCTCGGCCCTAGCGGTGGGGAAGGCCACTCATGGCTCACTGCCCTTTCCAGCCACCGGCTCCGGCATTTGCCATCAGTTTCCTGGGTAACCAAAGGCCAGGAGCAGCCCTGGGAATGATGCTGCAGGGTTTGGTGGCTGGGCCACGTGGTCGGGGTGAAGGGAACATGCCGGGGCACATTTCTGGGCAGGGTGTGCTGCCAAGAAAAGCCACTGGCCTCATGCTGAGCACCCAACTTGGGTTCCTGGCCAGCAGCCACCACAGACTGGCTCTCTGGACCTCTTACAGCTGAGGTCTAGAGGACAATGGAGCAGGAAGGTAAACCTTGCATTGCTTCTGCATTTTTAATTAAGTATCCCTTGCTCTTTTCTGGGATAAACAGAGTGCTGGGCAAAGTGGGCAGGGAGTGCTGAGGCTGCTGGAGTTCCAGACAACAAACACAAAGCTAGAAGTGGCTGGAGCATCACCCACATTCCCAGCATACCCTTAGAGAGCTCCTCACCTCACAGCATCCACCTGCTGCTGAGCCATGAAGGAGCCATCTAATCCTACTTCTGTGTGTGCATCAGGTCAGACACGTGCTCGGTGGATAAACACCGGCTCAGTTTATCTCTCAAGGCCTGGCAGCAAGCCTGGCACTGGGCAGAGCTGCAGGCTTCCATTCTGGGAAGCTGTGGGATTCCGTGGCAGACTCCCACGCCAGCGCTGGCTTGATTGGGGTCACTGTGCCACGCCACTGTGCCATGCCACGAGCTCTGCACCCAGAGCTGAATCACCCAGATTCACCTCTGTGCCTTCACTTCCAAACCTTTACTTGAAGCACTCAGTGCAGGCTGGCAGTAAAAGAAGAGCAGTGACCCCAGGCTGGCTGGGGCCAGCAGACACCCAGAGTATTCCTGTCCTCCAGCTGAAACAAGGTCATGGTCATTGGAATAAAACTTTCTGTAGTCCAGGGGTCAGGAGCTCTTTGTTTGTTCTGGTTCTATGACAAAAAAAGAAAAATTGGAGCCACAGCTGAGGTTCTGGTGCTGCTAATTGCTGATTGATGCAGATAAAATGCTTTGCACCGAAACAAAATAATTTGGGAAAATTTGAAAATAAGCACCTATGAAGAGAGGAGGGAGAGTGGAACAATCTGTCTCATGCCCAAGGGCCTCAAGGGATGCTCCTCTGATTCCCAGCTGGTGGGGGCTGCAGACACCCTGGAACTGCTCCCGGCTGGGAGTACCAGAAAAACCCCCAACACTGGAAACCAGGCAGAGTCTGGGGAGACACAGCCTGCTCGGAGGGCTGGAGGAGGGAAAAACCCCACACCTTGTGGGGGCCAAAACCCCTCCTGTTTGAGCCTGGGGAGGCTGTTTGCTCTAAGGGAGCGTTCCCACTCGGCATCCCGCGGGAGATCAGGGATGGGCTGGAGCTAAGCGGAGCCCCAGGGCAGAGTGACCGCAGGTTCAGCTTGCCCCAGGAGCTCGGCACAGGGCGGGGGGACACGGAGGGCGGCGATGGCAGCGGGGCCGGGCTGTTCCCGAATCCGCACCCGGGAACGCCCGCAGCGGGACACAGGTCACGCTCAGCCTTCCAGCTCATCTGAAGCTGGACAGGGCAGCCCGTTCCCAGTGGAACTGACTTCGGCACTTTCGGGAACACTTCGGCATCCCTCCCTTTAGCAGTTCCACCTTCCTTCCTCCCTCTGGAAGTCTCCGCCTCCGGCCGAGCCCTCCTGGGAAAGGCGCTCAGGGTTTGTGCGACATCCGTGCAACACCGTAACTGGTGAAAACTCCAGTAAACATCAGCTACACACGCGGGAGAGGACGAAACCTGATCGCTGGCACTCGGCTCCGTGCTCAGGGAGCCGAACTCCCCGGTCCTGGCACATCCACGGCCGCAGAGCTCACGGGAGACGCGGTCCCGCAGCACGGCCGGTCCCGACCCACCCGGCTGAACGCTTAAGAACCGCCTGTAAATCCCGAGCAGGACAGCCGGGGTGCCACTGGAATTCATGGCTAGGCAGGGCATCCCAGCTGGAAAAAGATAAGAGGGAATATTCCACCTTTAAAGGGGTCAATTTCCTTGCTGTTTATTTTTTTAAGAAGGCGTTTGATTTTGAGCAAAGTGCCAGAACATGCTCTGGGTCTGGAGGTGGGAGGGAAGAGGAAGTGCAAACCCCGCTCAAAGTCTCTGCACAGCACTAGTGCTGACGCCAAATTAAAGCTTTTCTCTCTCTACACAGCACTCTTGTACTAGGAAAGGAAAAAAGAAAAAAAAAAAGAAAAAAAAAAAAAAGAAATGAAAATGCTAAGGGAACTTTTGCAATCCAGGCTGGGGTGGAGGGAAGACACAAAGCACGAGGAAGCTCGAGGAGGTGTGCCCAAGACAGCTGTCCCACTGGGAATAAAACTGATGTCAACAGGGCAAAATCCAAATGCTTCAGGGCAGGTAAGAGCGGAAGGGGAGCAGTATTTACCAGCAAGCCACAGACCATGATTTACAAGCTGAATTTTGTATATTTCAAGAAAAAGCAACCTTTTTTACACTGATCCTGAAAAGCTCAGGGTGGCATTTAAAGCCACTCACATCTTGCTGCTGAGTGAGAAGTCACCATGACAGACAGAGGCTGGTTTATTGTACCCTCAGCCCCATCTGGGCAAGTTGTGCCTCTCTCCCAGGCACCAACACAGCTCCACACACTCTCTGCCCAGCTCTGATCCAGCCTTGCCACAAACCAAACCCAAACAGAGCACACCATGGCCTCGCTGATGGCATTTCCTCTGCACTCAGGACAACGCCGTGGGTCAGGGCCGGGCCACGCTGTGTCCAAGCATCGTCCCTGGCAGGCGCCTTGCAGGGCAGTGCTGCGGCCAGAGATAATCACATTTCCCTGGAAATGCCGAAGGGAAGCACAGCTGTGGTAGAGAAATGCTCATTTTTTGTGCCTCTGCATCCCGATGCTCTGCATCCATCCTGTCCCACCAGGAGGAAGGTGGCCCTTCTTTCCCTGAGCTCCTGGCTTCATTAATTATTGACAGAATGTTGGGCAACGCGCTACGCTGGAGTAAGCCAAGTGCCCCTCGATCAGAGCAAGGGATGTGGGCCAGAGTGTTGGGACTGGGATGGGGACAGGGGACACTCTCTGTGCCTCGGGGGGCTGCAGCCCCACATCCCAGTTACAAGACCCAGCCGAGCACTGGCCCTTGGAAGTTTTTCTACAGCTGCAAGCAGCACTCAGAGCAACAGTGCAAGAGCTTCCCAGCATCTCCAGCACCCCACCAGGGATCAGTGCAGCCGGGCTGGCCGGGAGCGTTTGGGAACGGTGGGAGAGGAGCTGCCTGGCAGATGCCGGGCAGTGCCACCCCACCACCCGCAATTCCTCCTGGCTGCCCCGAAACCACACCCCTCTGCAATCTCCCTCCAGCGCAAAAACAGCCTCCAGAGTTCTTGGCGCCCCCCTCTTTCCTAGCCTTTTCCAACCAGACAGCTCCCTCCACATCCCGCCCAAGATTCGGCACTACCAGCCTGGCTGCTGCAGTGACCGCCGTGACACCACTGCCCGAGTGTGTGCAGGCACAGACCCTCCAGTGTGTGCAGAGCCCCGAGACACGTGGACCCCCGGATGCTGCGTTTGCTTTTATCCAACTGTAAGAAGTTCACCGGGAGCTCCCAGATGCCATTCTCGGAGTTCTGAGGCGGCAGCAGGGTTAGAATATCGCTGTCGGGGATCGCTCACCGAAGGCAGCACTGTGCACCTCCAGAGTTCTCCCCACCCTCCAAACAGAGCCTTGCACCTCAAACCTGCACCCTGGCCATGACCCTCCTCTGCCGAACGCATCCCATCCCAGCAGGGACGCTGCAAGCCGGGCAGGGGCTGAGCGGGATGCGCTCCCCGCACCCCCGCAGCATCCCGCTCGCCCCGCAGCACCCCGCGGCTCCGTGCGGGGCTACCGGGGGCACCTCCGCTCCTGCAGCCCCCCCGGGCGCTCCGCTGACCGCCCATCCCCGGAGCTCCCCCACCCCCGGAGCGCCCCCCGCCGCTCTCACCGCCGCCGCCGCCGCGGTGCGGGGACCCGCGGGGACCGGGGACTCGCCGCCGGCGGCAGTTTCGCTTCTCGGGCCTCCCTGCATTCAAACCGGGGCCGGACTTCGCGGAAATTGCATCACGGCGGCCCCGCCCCGCCCCGCCCGCCGGCACCGGGGGGAGCAGGAGCCGGCACGGCCACCGGGCGGGGGGGGCGGCACCGGCACCCACGGGAGCCCCAGCCGGCACCGGGACCGCCACCGGGAGGGGGGAGCTGGCACCGGATAGGAGGACAGGCACCGGGGGGAAGGGGCACCAAGGGAGCGGGCACCGGCATTCAGGGCAGCAGAAGCCGGTACCGGTACCGGCAGCGGCGGGACAGCACCACCCGCATCGCACAGAGCCCGTCCCCCAGAACGGGACGGGCGCTCCTGGGGGTACCAGCCTCCCATCCCGGTCCCGTCCCACCCCCGCATCCCCGCGCATCGGGGGCCGAGTCACCCCCGGTCCTGTCCTACCCCACCAGGTGCCGAGGGGCCGCTCCCGGGGGCGCTGCTCACCCGCAGTTCGGGATTCCCCGCTCTCAGATTCGGTCCAGAGCCGGCAGCGGCGGCACCGGAGTTCTAAGTGAATATTGAGCAGCAGTCCCGGTCCTCAGCCCGGCGCCCCCGGCAGCCTCCCTTTTAACGGGGCTCGGGGGGCGGGGGTGGGGTGCGGAGCGCTGCCCTCCTTTCTGTTCATCATCACTTTCGTTTTCCGTTCGGTTCCCCGCCTGGCGCGATGCACCCGCTGCAGAGCTCAGCCTCGAGCCAAAAAAACCCTCAAACCCCAAATACACCTCTGGCAGCAGCCGAGTCGCATTTGCATCCTGTTTCGTGGGGCAGCACCGACAGCCGGGGGGCAACACCCGCAGCCCAGTTTGTGGGCGCGCGTTACCACACAAGCACCTTCAGCTGATGGCCGAGGAGTGGGGATCCTCAGCACCAGGGCTGTGGAACTCCTTCTCAGCCCCTTCTCACCTCACCAAACCCATCCCACAACAGCTTATTAGCACCTCATCCCAGCCCTCCCCCTGTGCCGGGGAGGTTTGGTGATGGTGCAAATTTGCAGGATAAACCACACAGAACCAAAACCCTGCAACCCTACATGACCCCAAAACACACGCACCCAAGCAAAATCCCAGGAAGCTCCCCTAACAGCGCCAGCCCCAGGAAACCACAACAGCAGCGGCATGTCCCCAGCCTGGACGCAAGGCTTCAGACAGCCCTGACCTGTAAAGCAGCTGCTGTGCCAAACACTGCGGTCAAGCCCCAGCATTCCCTCTTAATGGAATTATCTTCGTGCCAGAAGCCAGCTGCAAGCCCTGGAAACAACCAGGGAAAACGAACACACCTCCAGCTACAAGTGGCTGTAAAAAGTCGCAGGCCCCAGAGGCAAAGTGTCCCTGCTGATGGGGACACCGTTCAATCCTTCCAGCCAGAGATGGGCACGTCCTTGGGGGTGCCACCTCAAGCAAAGCCAGCCTTAGCGACAAAAGTTTTTCCTCAAGGCAAATGGGAGGAGGAAACACAGAGCCAGCCCGTGGGGCACGCAGGCACGGGAGCAGGAAGGAAGGAGGGGCAGAGACTGGTATCTGTCACGTTTGACAACACCAGTGGAAAAAGGAAGAGAAATTATGTTTTTGACCTTCCTGCTCTGTGCAGTCGCAGCCACTGGGTGCCTCAGAAGGAGCTCTTACCTTGCTCCCATTCATCAGCACCCTGGGGAGCCAAGGAAAGGGTTTTCCCACCGAGGAGAGGAGTGGGGCAGCCCAGGTCTGTGGGTGCTGAACGGACCCCACCAGAGCAGAGGGCACTGGATGGATCCCAGCAGAGCACTGGGTGGCCGTGGAAACCAGGTATTCCTGGGCAGCAAAGCCACCAGGGCTGTGCAACAACACCCTGGTCACTGCTGGACCCGTGGCAGGACAGCCACCTGCACATGGCCACAGCTGCCAGGCTCTGCTGCACTCTACGCTCTGCCAGCGAGGAGCAGTGGGCGGCTCAGCCTCAGAGCAGGATCTGACCCCATGGAGCCCCTGTGCTCAGTGCTCCCACCCAGGAAAGGGTTCCCCAGCTTTGTCCTTGCAGCTGCCATGGGAACTGTTAGGGTTTCAGCAGCACCAATCCCATCCCTGCCTGGGAAGGAGTGACCAAGCAAAGCCCAGCCCTGGTATCAGAGTGGTCCATAGTGATGGAGTCCATCCCCATTTGCTACTGCCTGGGGCAGGAATCATCCTCACTGCAGCCCTGACTCTAAACACAGCAAAGGTCTCTGTGACAGCATCAGACAACAGTGAAAAACAAACAAAATACCTGGCACTACTCCCCTGAGGTGCCAGAGCCAGGACACGCAGCGCCCAGCTCACCCAGGCAGAACAGCCTTGGCACTGAGGCTTCACTCTGGATTTACAGGTGGGATATCTGGAGGTTTAACTGATTTTACAGGTGGGATATTTTCCCTCCAGCTCTAGAAGCAAACAAACAGCTTTCACTGTGTTATATAAAGCTTCCGGCCGTGCTCATATCTCAGCAAGGAGCAGGAGCAGCGCAGGGAGCAGCCGGCTCTGCCGTCCCTCCATCGCTGGCTGCGGGAGGAAGCCACGGCTGGAGCAGGGAGGAGGCAAAGCAGCGTCACCACATCCACAGGGTTAGGGCGGGAGAGATCCGAAACCCAGGATCTGAAGATTTTAGACAAACAAACGCCGAGCCGAAAGCCCTGAGTTTCGGTTTCCATTCCTGAGGTGACACGGCCGACAGTCACGGAGCGGTTTCCCCAGGAAATCATCGCTACTGCTCCCCGCCCCAGCGCCAGACGCGCTGCCCTTTGTGCGCTGCACCCCCTGCTCGTCCGAGGAAGCTGCTGGGAGCTGGGGGAGCCTTCCCGTGAGGATGCTGGAGCATCTCCTGCCCCGGTAACAGCCCTAACCTGCCCGGAGAGACGCAGAGAGTGAGGAATTGGTGATTTCTCACAGCCCCCACTCCCTGGCACCACAGGCAGCTGCCAGGCAGGACCGTGGCAAAGCTCTGCTGGCGGTGCTGCCGGGAAGTGGGAGCCTATGCTCTTCCCCAAACACTGCACTCTGCTCCCGTGGATACCTGGAGGAGAAAATGCAAGTGGCTGAGGCTCCTTCACCGCACAATCCAGGGAAAAGCAGGGACTTGGCATGAGTCATCTGCAGCCCTTACATAACTCTGTCTCTGGGTGCGAGTCCTCTACACTCGGCTGAGAGCAGAGCAGCCCTGGGCTCCCCACGGGAGGAAAGGGGAGCAGATCTCAGTCTGAGCACCCAAGGGGACCCCAGGACGGCAGTGCTGGCAGCACCAGGCTGGTAGAAGGGCTGCTGAGACCCCTGAGACCCCTGTCCAAGGACCCCACAGAGCAGGTTGTCCCACTGGGATCCACAGCAATGTCCCAGTTAGGGGTGCACAACACCCACTGCAGCCTTGGGAGGGGTGCACCCCAGTGAGGGGCGCAGCCCCCTGGTGGGGCTGGGGGGCTCCCCCTGCAGAGCCCGAGGGCTCAGCGCCATGGGGAGGGAGAGCTGATCCACAGGTGGGATGTGCTCTCCACAGCAATGCTTTACCACCCCTGGAAAGCAGGGCTGCCCGACCAGGATCTGCTGCCACGCTCACACGGGACTTCCCCCCGGCCAGGGAACGTCGCCAGATCGCCCACGGCCGCATCCAGCCCAAGGCCACTCACCCAGACACTGATAATCTCTGCATACAACTCGCTGCAGACAACTTCCCTTCTTTGCTTTTCCTTCCCAGCCCTCATCCTACCGCGAGCTGCTGACTCTGCGGGCAGGGCGGGGAAGCGCCGCGGCACACTCGGAGCAGCACGGCCAGCCCGGCAGGGGAGCGCCTCACCGGGGCATCCCTGAGCGTCCCGGGGTCCCTCGAGGGAGACAGGGCTGCCCCCCCAGCACCCCTCTGAGTGGCTGCCCCCAGAGCTGCTGCAAAGGGAAGGGAGAATTGCACCCGCCCAAATCTGCCTGCCCAGCTTTTATTGCTTGGGGAGCTGTTTACATCCCAAGAAGAGCTGCTTTGCAGGGCAGAGTACACCCACGCTGGGAATGCTTTGCCGGTGAGGTGATCTATGGTCTCCAGGCCAGGGCAGGTAAAGGTGCACGGAGCCAGGGAAGAGCTGCTGCCTTCTGCTTGCTCTGGTCTGCCCTTGCTGCCCACACCAATGCAGAGCTGACAAAAATCCCACCCCACACTCCACTGCCACCTCTCAGATACCTCTAAAGAGGAGCCAGGAGGTCTCTCCAGCTGCCCCCTTTCCACGTGAACATTCCCTCTCCCACAGCCCCTGGATAACCCAGATGAGTTTGGCCAAAGCAGAGATGGCTGGAGGAGTGTGCTCAGCCCACAGCTCTCCAGGGCTGGGCAAAGGCACCACAGCTTTCCAGCCCTGGCACTGCTGGGGAAAGGTGTCCCTGTGCTGAGGGACATTTACTCACCATTGCAGCACAGGAAGGGGGGAATTCAGGTTGGAAACCCACCTCAGGTGTGGCTCAGCACTGCTGCTCACGCTGGAGAGGCAAAAGGCTGCTCAGGGTGATCACAACCCTTTATATGTCCTCAGTCTGACACGCTACTGCTGTCCCAAGTACAGAGATATGACGGTGATATCTCAGCAGCAGCCAGCTGGGAGGGAAAAACCTCTGATAAGGCAGGACTCCTCCTCATCAACTGCGGCCTCAGCTGAGTCTCAGCCAAAACGAAACAAAATCTAATGCTTCAGAGGAATAGATCACTTTTCTTCCTGATTACGTGTCAAAACTCTCCTAACCACAGGTTGGGGACCAGTGGTTATCAGCGCTGGCTGCAGCCAGTCCCAGCCGTGCCATGGACAACCAGACTTTGGAGCCACGTTTCAGGCTCCTTGCACACCCACAGCCAGAGGGAACAGAGGACATGTACATTTATATTTAGTAAAGTGTGTTCCTGTCCTGCCTTAGCCCCATTTCACAATCCCAGCTGTTATACCTGGACACAGAAAACACAATAAACCAGTAACATTCTTTCAAAAAAATATTTATTACTCAATAAAGTGACCTGTCGTTGCTGCTGTTGCCAGATCAAGTTTGGAAAACCCCAACACTCCAAGCACCCGACTCCTCCCAGCCGGAGGCAGCGTGAGACACACAGGCCCTGGCGTGGGGCCTGGTGAGAGCTGCGGTGAGTGGGGTGGCTGGAGGAGAACTGGGGGGCTGACCACCCTGTTACAGAACGGCTGCTTGAACCCAGCAGGGACGGAATGGCAGTGTCCTGCTCCCGTGGGATGCTGGGGACTGGAGACAGCAGGGTCTGCCCTCGTGAGGAAGTGGCAGAGCACGGCCGTGGGGCTCAGCTCTGCACGCTCTGCAGCACGGCTCTGCCATGCAGAACGAGCTTCCCAACCAGGGCTTTGCTTAAAAATCGCCGGTGGCTTTAAAAAATCCTAATAATGGATTTTTTTTTTTTTTTTTGAGAAAACTAGAAAAAGACCCCAAATCCTCAGAAGTCACAGCTCTTCTCAGCCCTCTGGGCTCCTATCTTGCTGCTTCTTCCCCAGTAGATCTGGGCAACCACCATGCCCACTGTCACAACAGCTCCCACATGTTTCTGCCACCCAAAGCCAGTGTCACGCACAAACCTCAACCTCCCAGGGCCTGTGCCCATGCTGCCAGAGCCCTTCCTGGTGTCAGTGATTGCACACATCCACAGAATTCCTGCTCTTGGCATCCCTCTCCACTCCTGCAGCCCCTAGGCATGGGGAGCAGCCAGCTCCCTGCACACCAGACCCCTTGGCAGCTTCCTTTTGCTACCACCTTCTCCCTGCTCCTGCCCACTCCTCCGATGGACACTGCTCCAGCTGTGCCAGCCAATGAGGCTGGGCGGACGAACCAGAGCAGGAAAACTACTCCAAGAGAACAGGGGAGGAAAGCTTTATAAAAAAATAAGCTCTTTTTTTCTTCCCTCCTCCAAACAAGGCAGAGCACTTCTGCCTTTCCCTTCTCCAGGCATCCTTCCTCCCCCCTCCTTCCCTCTGACCTGAACCTCTTTGCTCCCATCACGAGCCGCTCTGAGTCTCGTTAGCCCATGCCCCTCATGACACCGCTCCTCGTCCCACAGCGCAGCCAGAGAAGAGGCAGTTCCCCCCAGAGTGGCACGGCCAGCGTCCCTCCAGGCAAGTCCCCCCTCTCACTTCTGCTCCGCCTCGTCAGCCACCGCGGTCACCTCGATGGCGGCGGCAGCGTGCTCGTCCCCGGCGGCCTCGGCAGCCCCGGACGGGACAGTCACCACCGTGCTCCCACCGGGAGCTATTTGTGTCACATTCTGGATGGTCGTGCCAAGTCCTGGAAGGGTCAGGAGCTGGAAGGGGCTCACCACCTTCACCACCGTGCTGCCATCCTGGACCGCAGCCGTGCTCAGCACCGTCAGGTTGGAAGCGTCCGGGTGGATTTCCACGGTGCCGGGGAAGGTGGAGCCGGCGGAGGCCAGCACCGTGTACCCCCCCAGCAGAGGGGAGGCCGGGGAGCTGGCGGCAGGGGGCTGGGCCGGGCTCTTCCCCAGCACCGAAGGAGGGAGGGCCGAGACCACTTTGCCAAGAGGGAGATTGGCAATCTGGGACACTGGCACGCCAGGGGTGACGGTGAGCTGCGCTGGCTGGGACAGGACTTGGGAGGTGATGGCAGCTGGCCCGGAGGTGGCCCTGGTCAGCCTGGGGCGTTTCAGAGGCGTGGGAACAGAGACGGGTGTGAGGGTCATCAGGACGTTGTTGAGATGCTGTGATTTGTGCTTCAGCTCCTTTGCTCGCTTGCGGTGCTCGTCGCACTGCTGCTCCAGAGCTGCAGAGAGAAGAGGTTTGACTCAGCCTGGATCCTGGACAAGCTTCCCAGAGGTCTGTGGCAATGCCTGATGTGGCTGGTTTAACACCACCAGCTTTAACACAACCCCCATTTTCTGAGCCCAAAAGAAAATACTCAGGCAGCAATATCCAGTGCCACACTGCTGTGTCCAGGGCATACCTGCCAAATCCCGTGTGTACTGCTCCCTCGAGCGATCCATCTGGCACTTGTGGCTGGCCAGGACCTTCTTGACCAGATCCAGCATCCCAAAGTTCTGGACTACGTTGTTGAGTAAAACAGCATCTTAAAAACAAGACACAGAATCTTTGAGGAAGCAAAATTCCCTGCGCAAACTATTTGTGGCTTGGCAAAAGCCACACAACAAACACGTCCAGCTGAGACAGCCAAAATCTGCAGGAGGGTAATGCAAGAGGCTGGGGAAGAGGAGAAGGCAGAAGCCATGAGAAAGGGCAAGAGGTCACTGGCCGTGTAAACAGTCCTCTCCTGCCTAGCAGGGGTGATAAGAAATCTGCTGGCACAGTAGCTGCTTGCTGCATCATTATTCTAATGGCCTAAATTCCACCTCAATTCCCAAGCCAAGCATTTGTCCAGACCCAGAACCAGCATCCAGGCACAGGGAATTGGAGAACTGAGGTCACCTGAATTATTCCCAAGTGCAGCCTCATCAATCAGCCAGAAATGAGATTTCTTATGATGAGCTATGTCCCTATCATGCCATCCAGATACCCCTAAGGATAGAAACATCCACAAGCCCCTCTCCCAAGATGACTGACCACCCATGACCAGGACCTTACCCCCGAGCTGCAGTGGGGGATCCTGTGCTCGCTGCTGCAAGCCCTTCATGGTCTCCACCAGCTCCTGGTGGAACTCATGGATCACTTCTTCCAGGAGACCACTGTCCTTCAGACCTTGCCAAAAAGCAAAGGTGTCATCTGGAGAAAGAGGAAGCAAGGGAGAGCCTCAAAATCCTCGGCAGGGTTTAATGGTAATCTGCTATGGGTTCCCTGTGGACACCTCTGCAGGGGTGCAGTCCTGCCGGGCTGGGGCAAGGCCCACCCAGAGCACGGACACAAAGGAGGATATGCTCTTCCCAGCCTGTCCCACACCAACAGGACACTTTGCTACAGCCAGTAGCACCAAGGAGAATGATTTCATGACCCTTCTGTAAGAATTTTTTTTCCCCCAGAGCCACATTTGGCCCTGGCTTTGATATGTTGGTGCTTAGAAACAACTTAATTGCAAGGCTGTGCAGCCAGCTCGCACACCAGAGGGATGTAACACAGAGCTGTTCCATCAGCACAGAAGGAATAATCCCAGTGGAGGCTCAGGCAAGACTGCTCTGGTAAGAGGGTCCTTCCTGCTCCTCCCCTGTTTGCCCACATCTCCTCCACCCAGCGAGCCCTGCGGGATGCCAAGCCATACCTCCAATGCTGGTGCTCCAATCGCTGGCATCCTCACATGTTTCTATGGTTATTGTAGCCGGGGATCCGTTCACTGCAACCAATAGCAAAAAAGAAGAGAAAAAAATTCCCAGGTCCTGATTTTTCCCTGTATTTTCACAGGCTGTTTCCAAAGGAAGCACTCCCCTGCTGCATTTCTGTACTTCTCCTTTATATTGCAGAGGATCACATCTGTTTGAATGCAGATCTCAATGCTGAACAGAGACACCCAAGTGGCTGCTGTGCCAGCTGTACTTATTTTCCTACATTAGAGTGCAATCCCCAGGGACTGCTCCTGCAACCTTTGCAGCACAAGAACACATGCTTGAGAGCAGCATTTCCCTCCTGTTCCCCCCTGAAAACACACCAGCACTGCTCAGGGCAAAAGTCAAACAGACAGAGTCTGATTTTTTTTGTCAGCCCTTTTTACCCAGCCGCCATTTGTCTGGAGGGTTTCTAAAGCCTCCAAAGGAAGAGCAGCCCCCCACTGCACAGGGATGCAGGGGGGATCCCTCCTTCCCTCCATCTCTGCCAAATCTCAGCAGTTTTGTTACCATAGAGCTGGGGAACAGGCGTCATTCATGCCATGTGCAAGAGCGGGATGGATGGAATCTGGCCAGAGCCCCACAGAGCTGTGCAGAGCCTTTGGAATGCTCAGTTGCAGCCATTAAATCCAGTCTCTCTGCTCCTTTACTCCACAGCTTTCAGGGCTCTGGTTATTTCAGCACAGCCCAGCAGCTGGCAAACATCTCCCATTAATGAGCTCATGTTTAACAGGGGTTCTTGGAGTGGGCTGTGCATCAGCTTCCCCACCACAGTACCAGGATGTGGTGGATGGTGCTCTGCAGAGCCAGCAAAGGGGCTTATCCTGTCCCAGGGGCACCACCAGGAGCTTGGGGTGTGGGGAACTTTCAGGGCTGTTCTTAATGCTCAGGGGCAAAAGGAGTTAAATACAGAATTATTTCAAAATTAAAACGCTTTCCAATGAAACAATTACCTGCAATTACAGGTCAAATTAATAAAATCAGAGAATGGCTTGGGTTGGAAGAGACCTGAAAGCTCATCTCATTCCAACCCCCTGCCATGGGCAGGGACACCTTCCACTAGACCAGATTGCTCCAAGTGCTGTCCAACCTGGCCTGTGACACTTCCAGGGACAGAGCAGCCACAGGGCCCTTGGTTATGTGGCACTCATGGGCTCTGATGTGTCAAAGGCCCTGCTGAGGATGAGGAAGGGCTGCACGTACCATCAGCAGAGGCAGGAGTCAGAGGGATGTACTCTGTTGATGTCTGGCTGGTCAGGGACACCCTGGCTCCTGTCAGGTCAATCTTGGTGCTCCGGCAGGTGTTGGAACAGACCTTTGTGTGCTGGTAGAAATCCAGTTCTCCTGAGTCCATAATCTTCCTGAAAGACAGGGAGCAAGCACAAGGACAGGCACATCAGCAACAGCTAAGAGCTCTGAGATTGCTCCTGGCAACCTTCACCCCAAACTTCTGAGTCCCAAAACACCAGGAGAGCAGGCAGAGCCAAAAGGAGCCCTTACTGGGACTGACTAATCCATTTCTTGAGGAAGGAAGGGGAAAAGAGAGCCCCTAACTGGGGCCACCAGCACATCCCCTCCAAAGCTCCAGCTTCCAGCCAAAGGATCAGCTGGAGTCTCAGCTCAGGGTGAGACCACAGAGAGCTTCTTTCTTGCCTTTTTGACTCTATAGCTCAAAAGGTGACAGGACATAACCCTATTTAGAAACTAAAATCAGGTCTCTCATCTCATTCAAAGGGAGTGCCAACACTGGCACACAGGATCTTCCAATCCAAGAACATTATCTCCAAAACATTCCCAGGCCTTGCTGGCCAACAACCACCTAAGCTTCCAGAGATGTGCTCCCATGGGATGCTGGGTTTGCCTTCAGACATTCCCCTGAAGTGTTTTTCCCCCTCTCAAAGCCCTGCCTTGACAAAGCCTAAACCTATTATGCAAAATTTATGTGGAGCAAAAGCTGCTTAAAAGGAATACAGAAGATGCCTGCATTGAAGTAGAATAATACAGGGAGAGGCAATGTCACCCTGTGAAAAGAGCACAAAACCACTGACAATTCCTGGGGAAAGAGGTGATTCTTTTTTAATCCTGTCCAAAGGCAGAGAAAGACTTTAATTAAATCACAGTTTCAGGCTGGTGTTCAGGAGGACCATAGAGGAATTGAATTATTGTAGTTAATACTAGAGAAGAGAAATGCTTGCAATAAAGAAGCTTTTTTTTTTTTTGCCAAGGACTTATTTAGAAGTGATGTCAAGCAGGAGTGCTGCAACCAGAGCACTGGTGATGACCAGACTGATTTCATTTGGTGACTCACAATGAGAATCCACAGACAGCATGGCCCAACCACCAATAGCCATTAAAATTTCCAACGTCCCTACACCAGCTGGAAGCCCAGTGTGGTTCAAGGCCTGAAAAGGCTAGAGAAACATTTCTTGCCCCAAATTATTCCCTAAGCACAAAGACAGAACAAAGCCATTGGACTGACCACATTTGGGACCAGGCTGTCATTACAACAAACGCTTATAGGGTTCATTTGCTCCCTCAGCAGCAAAACTGTCATTCCAAAGGTTGTGTTCCCCCCACCACAATCCCCCAGCAGTGTCCAGAGCCACAGAGGAAGGCACTGACCGGAGCATGATCCCGTTCATCCGGATCGCCCGCTTCCAATCCTTCAAGGTCGACTTGCCTGCCAGGTGGACAAACTCCTTGGGGCTGATGAGGTGATCATGAAACTGCAAAAGGCAGGGGTGCAACATCAGTGCCACGAGCCATAAACGAGCCAAGGGTGCCCTGTGAGCAGGGTTCAGCTGCAGCCTGCTGGCATTTCCCAGTGCCTGACAGTGTCTGCAGCCTCCCCGTGCCACTGAGCACCCCCAAAACAGATGGCTGCCAGGCACTCCCCATCCCAGAAAACACTGCCCAAGTTGGAAAGATCAAAGCCAAACACTGCTGTCACCAATGGTAAGTTAACAGCTGCTCCAGGTGCGTGTGAGTTTGCCCAGCTCAGGCAGGACAGCTGGGAAAACACCCATAGCTTGTGCAGAGTATCATTAACAGCAGGGAGCTGCTCACGCTCCCACTAACAATGCACTCAATGAAAGCTGGGCTGCACTGCTAACATTTGGGTCCAGGGGCATGTTATGCCCCATAGGGGAGAGAGAAGAAGCCCATTTGGTCTTTGACCTCCTGCTCCCAAGCCCAACCATTGGTATCAGGGAACCTGTGGCCTCTCTGGCAGTGCACACCCACTGCTACTGCAAACCAGCTTCAGGGAGCTGGCACACACCGTGCCAACTCTTCCCTTTCTTTTATTGCCCTACACACCCAGCTGTGCCTGAACCCAACAGC
Source organism: Setophaga petechia (assembly GCA_024362935.1). NCBI lineage: Eukaryota > Metazoa > Chordata > Aves > Passeriformes > Parulidae > Setophaga > Setophaga petechia. Next base: position 3,006,862 of record JANCRA010000033.1, read on the forward strand.
AACCTGCAGGATCACAGAATTATAGAATCACTAAAGGTGGAGAAGTCCTCCAAGATCCTTGAGTCCAATCATGATCCAGTTTTCTTAAGAGCTGCCTTACAGCCCATCTCAAAGGATTTCCCAAATCCAGGCCTCCTCTTTTCCATGGCCATGTTGACCAACATAGAGCAACTCACTGTTACTGCATGAGAAACTGCATCTCTGAACAAGGCCAAGGGCTTCAGTGCAGAGACGACAGATTTTAGGAGGGAGCAGCATTTATCCTCTGCTGGGAAGGGCAAGGACTATCCTTTGGGAGCCCAAGGAGACTCTCCCTCAGCAGGGTATTGTTTAGGCTGTGTACAAATGCCAGCAATGACTCACTCGTGGCATGTTCCTGAATTCATGTAAATTTTAACCATGAGTTACCCAGGACACAGCAGCAACTCTGCAGTAGGTCCTTAATCAATACACTCCTCAAACTTTCCAACTGAGGAGACACTGCAAGTGCCCAAATTTCTCAAATTTTCAATAACACATTAAATTGAGACATCATCTCTCCAGCCAAAACTACACAATTTAGTCAGGACAAATATCAGGTACCCCGCACCAGGAAAATGTCATCCCTTCCTACCATGTCATGGTTCAGATGCAAAGCAGCTGATCAAAGCTTATCACAACCAGGAAAAGCCAGGTCACCTCACAGTGTGGGCAAAGGGAAAGCATAAGTCCAGTGCTGGGCTCTCTGTCCTCACCTGCACACACTTCACATTGATTCCAGGGCACACAAACTTCCTCCAGATGAGGTTGGCTTTGCTGTCCCCACAGGTGATGGGGTAGACAATCTCTGCCTCCAAACTGTCCTCATCTTCAGCCATCTTCACTTCTCACAGGGATCAGAGGAAGGGACAGATCAAAGAGAAACATGAGCCACAGTTCCTGAGCCACACAGGCAATGATAAGTTTTGAAACTCAGAAATAAAATAAAGAACAAGTAGATGATGCATAGTGGGGTGTGCTGGGGCTTGTGGCCACCACTCACTTGCACTTTGCTATGAAAGTATCCAAACACCCAAATTTCTCGGGCAAAACAGCCCAGTAAGATTTATGCCAATCCAGCTGCAGCTGAGCACGGGGAATATGACAAGTCATCCATTCTTGATAAAAGAGAATGATGTTATCTGGGTGGAGTCACCCTTAGTTTTAAAGTAAAACTGGTTTCAAGTCAACATTAGCCCAGCTGATCAGTCTCTGCTCCCTAAACTCTCTTTTACTGGCAACCAAAGCCAGCAAGTTGCTGCAAAACTGACATCCCCGTGGCAAGCTGGAATGGCAGGACCAGGGATGGCCGGACACAGGGACACATCCCGGACCAGGAGAGGGCAGCAGCAGCCCAGTCAGCCACTGCCAGCTCCCTGCTGGTCACCGACACCCCTGGATGCTGGGACAGCATTGCTGGCATCCCCAAGGCTCACAGGAGACACCCCGAGCCCCAGCAGCTCTGCACAGCAGGGCTTGGAGTGTCCCACCTGACACCAGCGCAGGGCTGGGGCACACCGGGGTGCTGCAGCTGCCACCAAGGGGCTATGGACAGAGCTGACCTACCTAGAACCGCTTCCTTCAGGTCTGTGGAGGCTGTGAAGGCAGCAGCAGCTGCAGCAGCTGCATTTTCAGTCTCCAGAGTGTCTTCGTTGATGTCACCGCTGGGAAGAGAGGCAGAGGCATTCTTAAGCCATGTGGCTGTGCCACCCCCACACCCGATGCCCTGTGGAGACATTGCCTCACAAATCCCTCAGATCACATTTTCCCACAAGAGCAAAGAGTCAGCTCTGGGTTTGGGAGGCTCAGCTCCATTTTTTCATGTGGAGATGAAGAACCCCACAGCAGGCAAGCCTCTGTCAGCAGCCAGGCCAGCTCTCTTGCCTCCCCTTTAATCCCAGCCCTGTGGATCTGCCTCCAGCCCAGCCCGTGCTGGAGAGCTGGCATGGAGAGATGCTGTCAGCACAGCCCCTTGCTCAGAAGTCACTGCCAGCCTTTGGAAGCTTTGCCTGAGATTTCCCCAGGAAAAACATGTGTGAAACATGCTGCTGCTGTCTGGGCAATGGACTGCCTGAATCCCCTGGTATGCATGATGCTCCAGGGAGCAGGACCTCAAGGAGCCACAGAGACACTATAAAGCAGTTGGACAAACCCCAAGAGCAGATCTGTGAGCAGAGATAACATGAGTTACAGACCCTTGCAATACAATCTCTGAGCCTCTTAAAACTTGATATATCCATGACACTCATTAATAGCTGGCTATCCAGCTGCTTCCATTGTCCCCACGCTGACATCTCCATCTTCTCTGGGTGCTTTGCCCAGGGAACCACACAGTGGGTCCTGCACAGCACCCACTCCCTCGCTGTTCTCCCATCTCAGGTACAGGAACACAGAGCCCCAAGCCCCTCCAAGGAGCCTCCCACACTCAGAGGGCACAGGCACTTCTGGCTGGCATGTGGGACATGCTCCTCACACCCTTGGCTTTGGAGGTGAGGTCCCAAAGGGAGGGAGCCCACATTGATGGCCTTATGGGTCCACCTGTACCTCACAGCCAGTGCTCAGCAGGGACCATTCCTAATGGGTTTTCATACAAACACAGAATGGTTTGGGCTGAAAGGGCCCTTAAAACTCATCTTGCTCCAAGCCCCTGCCATGGGCAGGGACAGCTTCCACTATCCCAGGCTGCTCCAAGCCCTGTCCAACCTGGCCTTGAACAATTCCAGGGATGTGGCAGCCAGAGCTTCTCTGGACAGCCTGTGCCAGGGCCTTACTACCCTCAGAGGGAACAATTTCTTCCCAATATCTAATCTAAGTCTACCCTCCTTTTAAGATGTATGTTTGGTGGTGTTACTGAAGCTGCAGAAAGCTTGATCCACAGGGGCAGGGGAAGAAATACATTTAGCTTTTCACATACTTTGCCACATAAACGGATATAAAACATAAAACCTCCCCCAGTTTGGTACCATGGATGAATTAAAAGACAGTCCTAGTGACTCACTGGCAAGCACATTTCTCACCCCCCATGCCACAGGGACAAGGAAATTCAAGAGCAACTGGTTTTTCCATTCTGGGCTCCTAACACACAGCTCCAGGGTGGAACTGCAGCTTCAAAGCATCCCTCCCCTCAGCAGCTGCAGGGCAGGTCCCTGTGGGGAGCAGCACAGAGATAAGGAATGGTGTGGGCGGCAGCCCAGCCTCACCAGGTGAGTGGCTCAGATGCTGCTCCAGAGAGGGGAGACAGCTCCTGCTGTGACAGAAAGAGGATGGACACAACTCTGCCTCTGCAGCTCACAGCGAGCACCAGCCCAGAGCCCTGGCAGAGCATGGGGAGGGTAACGGGAAAGGACTCAAAAAGGTAACTCTGAGCTAAGGCATTTGCACACAGTGATTATTACACAAGTGGCAGTCTGACAGAAGAACAGAAGAATTCTAACCTGGGGTTTTTCATCAGTTTGCTGCTGGGCTCTTGCATTCCTCCAGGTGAAAGGCCAGCAGTGGCACTTCAGCAGGGTGCCAGAGGAAGCAACCCCTTCTGGCATGCAAAGCCCACACCCCACAGCCCCGACCTGCCTCCAGATCAAGAACCTCCACCAACTTACCCAGAAGAAACCCTCCAGCAGAAAAGTCAGCACCTTTCAGACGTTCCTCCAGGACTCCACCACATTTGCACCATTACAAAAAAAGTGCAAAAATGACCAAAAGGTGCAACTGGATGGGGAGGAATAACTGAACCCACGCCTTTAACTTCCAGAGGAAAACAAACAAACCAACTCCCAGCTTGTATGAAAAATTCAGGCAACTGAAGTCTGTGTCTGCCATGGACACGTGGGGGAGAGAAAACCACAAAAAAAGGCGAGTGTCTCCATGCTGTTTCTAGCATCCATTCCAGGGAAATGGACTGAGGCAGAGGCAAGAGAAAACACAAACACCTTCCAAGCCCCAGCAGTGCAGCCCCCCAGCTGGCCCTGCCTTTGCCAGTTGCCATGACGAAGGCAGGGGAGGATGGTTCTCATCTTCCTCCCCAGGAGGATCCATAAACCAGATGGGAGGAAGAGAAGAAAGCATGTGCAGATAACTCAGCGGGTTGGCATCTCCTTTCTTTTCTGCTCCTGCCTTGCCTGGAAACTTGAGAGAGAAAAGTCTCCTCCAGAATCCTGTGCTGATCAGAAATACATGTACCTCATCAGAGCATCAAGCACAGATCCCCTCCTCTCACAGACCAAAGAGAAAAGCTTCTTGCTCATTATTATTTTCCCATTTCCCTCAGCTTTTTCCTTAAGAACACATGAGCTAATTAAGCTCTTAACAATTGGTTGTACAGAGGGTTTTTTTAATAGCAAACCCATACCCAGATGAGCACTAGAAAAAGGCACCAACCCCCAAGCTGAGTTTGGTTTAAGTGTCACACCAGGCAAACAGAAAGCTCCCCATGTGAGCAGTGACTGAGCCAACACCAAGGGATCCCAGCCCATGCCTGCAGCTGCTCTCCTGACACCAGCTGGGGCTGCAGAGGGAAATCAGAGGGAAAGGGAGAAGGAGCCAGCACCACTGTGGTATTGCCCCAGGGGGAGCAGAGCCTGCTGGGGGCAACTGTCCAAGGCCACAGAGAGACCGTGGGTGGCTCGTGCTGCCACCCACCACCAGCCCCACTGCCCTGCTCAGCGAGGGGAGTCAGGCAGGTTTTACTCTGTGATGCCAAAATTCACACCCTTTCTATTAACCCACTACCATCCCCAAGAATGGGGGAGCAAAGGGCCTGTCCAGGGGCTCTTCTCCAGAGAGATGCATGGAAAACCTTCAGGGAATCTCTCCATCCATGCCAAGACATTTCTGCTCACAGCTGTGACTAAATGAAAGCATTCCTCTCTGTGCTGCATGGAGCTGTCCTGCTCCTGACCATCCAGGGGACACTGGGAGGGTGAGAAGAGATTTCCAAAGAAAAACAGGAAGGAAACTCAGAGTGAAAGGAAACCAACTGATTGAGCCAGCCTCTGCCATGATCCATTTTCCCAGACAACACCACAATGCTGCACACGGGTCTGTAGAGGCTCAGAGCCACATGACAACCAGGAACCATTCTGCATCCAAGAGCAGCCACATCCCAAGAGTCACATCTGGCTGCTTCTCCACTGAGGGAGACAAGGGAGTCTCCAAGGGACAGATAACAAGAGGAGTAAAGCCCTTCTTCCCCACCATCACCATTTTTCTGGGAATTGAAGATGTTTTGGAAACACAGACCCAGGGTGTGGAGGAAGAGCAGGGCAGGTCCTGCCCATGCCAGCAGCAACAGCTCTTGCTTTTACCTGTCCTGCCCATTCTTTACCAAAATTTCATCTATTAATGGGCTTTATCTCAGTTGAAGCAGCACAAGGGAAATGGCCCCTGGACTGAGCTCTCACCTTCCGCCTTGCCCAAAGCCCCAGGGCACAGACACAAAGACACGTTTGAGAAAAGCAGACAAACACCTCCGGAGAGCAATAAACAGCCATTCAACACCCACTTATTTCAGACAAGCCTGCCTGGATGCAGCTCCAGGTGTGAACTTGGATTCTCTGCCCACTGAAAGAACAAAAACACACAAACGGCTCTGGGCTCTGTTCCACCCAAAAAACCACAGAGAAATAAAGCAAAGAGTCCATTGCTATGTGGGCCTTCAAGGTAGGCTCTTTGGCCATGGCCAATCAGCCACTGAACAGACCAGACCTAAACAAACAGCAGCCCTGAATACAAAATGCCAACAAAAAAGGCAGAAATTGGACAAAACCGCAGCACTTGAACAATCAGATCTTCACTATTTTTTTAAGCAGTGCCTCTCTGTTCAGGGAACGCTGTTTCAAGGACACCTCTCTCACTCCTACTGCTCCTACTGCTGGCAGTGGAGGTTCCTGCAGAGCTCAACCAAAAACCAACCAACCCCAAACCTCCTCAGCCTTCAGGGAAGGGGAGCTCAGCTGCACCACCCTCAACCTGGTGAGGACAAACTTGTCTCTTGGAGTTCTGAGCTCAGCACGGCCATCATGAAATAAATAGAAAAACACTGATTTAGCTATTGGAGTCCTGTTCCAACTGGATTTGTGTCCAGAAAAGGTATTTGTGTACTCTGAAAAGGTATTTGGGGTCAGTCTTTTCTTCCCCACCTCAAAAGAGGGTAAGAGTGGAGCCTGTTCTGCCCAGATCTGCAGAGCCCTGGGTGTGGGAAGCCCTAGCAAGGAGTGGACACTCCATGGCCACCGCTGAGGCACCCACAGTGAGCAGGGCTGCAGGAGAAAGCACAGGGGGATTAATCCCATCTGGGAGGGTTTCCAGCACGTCCCCTCAGTGTGCACCAGCCCCATCTCTTACCCGTGCTGGGACAGGTTGGTGGTGACCAGCACTGTCTTGACCTCCTCCATGGCAGCGCCGTCCACGGCGCCGTCCGGCGTGGTCACCACCACCACCTCCTCCATGTGCACGCTGACGTCCGGCGTCGCCATCGCGGCCACCAGCTCAGTCACCAGCTGCTGGGGGAGAAATGTGGGAATGCCAGAGTCAAAAGGTGAGCTCGGTCATGGAAGGAGCAAGGAGAGAAGGCACTGCAGGGACCCCATGCTCCAAAGGGGATGAGTGAATCCTCAAGTGCTCCATTGCAGGAGGGAGGATGAGGGGAAGCTCAACCCAACCCAAGCCTTTGCAGGCTGGGTGAGAATGATGGGCATGGGTGGGACTGGGGTGCAGGAGGTGAAGGGCAGAGTGTGAAAGAGGTCCAAAAAAAAAAAGTTCCTGGCATCCATCATAAACCCTGTGAAGATACTCAGTTTGAAGGTGATTTTCTAAATGTATTTCAAACTATCTCACGATTTCACACTGTTGGAAGAGCTTGTCACTGTCTCCTCCACAGTAAAACAGGGATTCTTCCCTCCTCCAAAGTCACACACAAGAAAAAATCAAATTAAAAAAGCACGTCAAGCCCGCAGAAACAGTGACATCTGGAAACTATTCCAAAGTGTGCATTTCTAATAAATCAGCAATACATGTAAGACAGCACTCCCTCTTCAGCTCTCTTGGAGCCCCTTTAGGAACTGAAAGGGACCCTCAGGTCTCCTCAAAGCCTTCTTTTCTCCAGCTCTCTCAGCCTGTCTCTAGAGCAGAAGTGTCCAGCCCTCAGAGCATCTCCATGACCTGCTCTGGACTCGCTCCAGCAGCTCCACATGCCTCTGATGCTGGGAGCCCAGAGCTGGAAGCAGCACTGCAGGTGAGGTCCCACCTGAGGAGAGCAGAGGGGGAGAATCCCCCTCCCTTGCCCTGCTGCCCACAATGCTGGGGATCAGCCCATGCCCAGGTAAGGAGAAGTTGGTGCCTACAAAGCATCTCCTGCAGCACTGGTGCAGCCCCCATAGAGACAGGTAAGGGAACACCTCGTCCAGGTCTGGCTGTTCCAGGCTCAGACCCCCATGGAGAACTCCAAGCAGCAGCACAGAGCACAGCAGAGATGCCACCTGGCTCCCACCACTTCCCCAGGCCATGGCCAGAGCAGAGCACTGACCCAGCACAGCCAGTGTGACCTCATAACCAAGTTCATACCCTGCAGAAACACCTGCCTGACCCACAGGGACACCACGAGGTGCTCCTTACCTCCACAGAGCACACAGGGTCTATCCAAGGTGGAATGGCTCCTCTGTGCCAGCCCAGCACAAAGCCACCAGCAGAAGCACTTCAGTTTTCACAGCAGCACCAATGCTCACCTGCCCTCAGCTCAACCTCTCCAATTTTTGTTGTCACTCTGTCGCTACCCTTGTCCTTCCTTTTGGGATAAAACCCCTCCCACTTAGTGATTAGCATCACTCACAACACCCCTGAGCTGGGACTCAGTTTCAGGATGCCCCAGACATCCTGCCCAGCATCACGGGACTGAACCCCACGTGTGCTGCTCAGATGCCTCTGGGCAGGAACCAGCACTGAATGGAGGAAAAGTGGGCTGAAAACATAAGTAATTGGAAAAGTGGCTACAAACACACCAGCAGGAGGGCTATGGAGGAGGGCAAGGAGCACCCCAGCTCTACCAGGACTCAGGGTGTCCATGGCTGTCCCTGCTGGTGCACCTTACAGGGTGTGCTGAGAGCATGTCAAGGGCTGGGGGAAAGATTTGAGGTGAAGTGAGGAAGAAAATATAAAAGGAAAAAAATCATAGCACAGTTGGGAGAGGAGACAGATTTTTGGGGTGCAGCATCAGGAGGGCAGAGAGACCGGATTACACCGTGTGCAAGGCTGTGCACAGAGAGGGGGGTGCAGAGAGGTACTGAGAGAGGGAGAGGATGCATGATGGCTTTAGGGGGGTTAAACAGAGCCGCACAGGGTGGGGGAGCCATGAAGTGCCAAGAGGGTGCCCAGGGGTACATGGACAGAGGAGATGGAGAGCAGCACATACAGCACGGGCGGGGGGCTGCAGCTGCACGGGGTACATGGACACAAGCTGGGGGTGCACGGCCGGGGGGCTGCCCGGAGCAGAGCGGCAGGGAAGCTGCGAGAGGATGGCGAGCGCCCCAAGGAGGAGGGAAGAAGGCAGAGAGCGGCACAGGCGGAACAGAGAGGGGGTGCCCGGGGGGCTGCAGGGCTGGGGGAGGATGGGGGGCGGTTTGCAGAGCGGGGTGCCCGGGGGCGGAGGGCGCTGCACGTGGAGGCTGCCGTGGGGGATCTCCCGGGGGTGCCCCGGTGCCAAGGCGGGAGGGCGGGCAGGGGGTGCCCCCGGTGTCGCCGCGGTGTCCCCGTCCCCCCCCATCCCCCCGGTCCCCGTTGCGGGGCGGCGCGCGCGGGAGGGTGGGGGGGGCGATGCGGGGGGCCGAGAGGGGCGCGTGGGCGCGCTCCGGCTGGCAGGGAGGAGGAGGAGGAGGAGGAAGAGGAGGAGGAGGAGGCGGGGGGGCCGCGGGGCGGGCGGGCGGCCGGGCGCTGCCGCCGCCGCCGTAACGTCCTGACGCTCCGCAGGGACCCGGGCGGCGCGTGCGGCGGAGGCCCCGCGGCGGGCGAGGCCGCGCCCGGCGCTTACCTCGGGCCGGCGTCCCGCGGGCCCCGCTCGGGCTGCGGCGGCAGCGGTGGCGGGCGCTGGGGCCGGGCGGCGGTGGGCGCGGGCAGGGCGGCGGCGGGGCCGGGGGGAGCGGGGCTCCGCCGCGCGGCTCTGGGGCCCCGCGCAGGCGCACGGCCCGCACCGGCAACCGAGACTTATTTGGCGCGGGCGCCGCGGCCCGCGCTCCCCGTGAAATAGGGACCGGGCGGGCGCTCTGCGCCTGCGCCGCCGCCGGGCGGGGGTGGGAGAGGGCGCGGCGCGCGCCGCCGGGGGGTCCCTGCGCGCGGGGTCGTGCGGGGGAATCCCCCCGTGTCCCCCCCACCGTGTCCTCTGTACCCCCCGTGTCTCCCCTCTGTCCCCGGCCCGTGCCCTTCCTGTCCTCCTCCTGGTTCCCGGTACCGCCCTGTGCCCTGTGTGTCTCCTGTCTGCCCCCGTGCCGTGTACCCGGCGTGTCCTCTTTTGCCCTCCTGCGTGCCCCCCGTGTCCCCCTGCAGGGTTCTGCAGGCTCCCCGTGTCCCCTGTATGTCCCCGTGCCTCCTGTGAGCCCCCATGTCCCCTACGTGTCCCCAGCTGGGGTCCTGCATGACACTTTTTCTCCTGCATGTCCCTTCCCCTGTCCCATGTATGCCCCCATGTCCCTTACATGTATTTTTCCAGGTCCTGCATGCCCCCCCGTGTCCTTTCTGTGTGTTCCCTGTGCCCTGCATGCCCCCTGTGTCTCCCTCCTCAGTCCTTTATGCCCCCCATGTCCTCTGTGTATCCTTTTCACCGGTTCTGCATCCCCCTCATGTCCCTTGCATGTTCCCCCTGGGCTGTGTGTGTCCCCCAAGCCCCTGTGTCCCTCTGTGGCTCTCCAGGGTTTTGTGAAAACGCTCAGCTGTTCATGGCTGAACATTTCCTTGAACACCTCCAGTGATGGGGCAGCCACAGCTTCCCTGGGCACCCTGTCCAGGGCCTCACCATCCTCACAGGGAAGAATTTCTTTCCAGTATCCCATCTAACGCTGCCCTCAGTCAGTGTGAAGCCGTTCTCCCTTGCTCTGTCACTCCAGGCCCTTGACCAAAGCCTCCTTCCATCTCTCTTGGAGCTCCTTTAGGCTCTGGAAGGGGCTTTAAGGTCTCCCCAGGGCCAGCATTTAAACATTTCCAGCATTTAAAAAGTGCCCATGAGCAGTTTGATTCAGGAACTATTTTCCTCCTTGAGCCATCCCAAGCTGCTGCTGGTCCTTACCAGCACTAACCCTCGAGATGTGACTCTGCTCTCTGTGTTTCCCCAGCCACCACAAGCTGTCACAAGTTTTGGTTAATTTCTGCCATTTCTGCGCCTGTGAGACCCAGGGTTTAGGAGGCGCTCAAGAATTTCTCAGGGAGGACTTTTAGCATAATTTTACCACATTGCACTTCTTCTGCGAGTAGGTGGTTAACACGTTCTGAGAATGGATGAGCAAGGCCAGAGGCCCCAAAAGTCGTGAATCCCTTTTGGAAGCACTTGCTGTGTTTCCATTCTGTCAGCTTTTCACAGCTACTGGGTGGGTGGCTTTTCCTGACAGGTGTTCAGGTGGCGTTTGGTCTGTTTAGTATTTTTTTACACGAATTTCTAATGATCCTGTCTGATGTATTTGTAGTGGTTTATTTAATTATTTTTTCCCCAAGGCTCTTCCTTGGTTTTTTTTTGGTTTTTTTTTTTTTTTTTTGGTCCCTGTAAACCAACCCTGCCTGATAACCAGCTGCCACCTCTCTTTCCCTCATGCTCCCCCTCACCAGTTTACCCCAGCTAATACCATTAAAGGGATATTAATTCCACAAGAAATTGTATTTCTTTTCCTTCCCCAAGATAACCAGTGGTAACCAGCAAGGTTAAATCACCCACCCAAATGGTGACTCCCTTTTCCATGGGAGCATATCTGTTTCTCTACCAGTGCCACTGCTGCATTCTTTGGACTCCTGTGGGGTGGGACAGGACAGATAAAAGGTCCCTTTTTCCACTAAAACCATGTCCTCACAGTGAGGAACAGTGGCCTTATCAAGGTGGTAAGAAGGCAGCAAACCCCAGTAATGCTGCCCTACTCCATTTTTCCCTCTTGGAAAGCAAAACCTGGCTTTTGCTGTCAGATCCCAGGACACAGGAAGGCCCCTGTGCTCCTCCTCACACAGAGGGTGGGATGATTTCACCTCCTGGCACCCAATCTGCTCCCTGCTCTGCCTCTTTATCAGTGGGCAGACCTGCTCCAGCCATGGTGCCAATGAGGCTGCTGAAACAGGGTGAGCTGTTATCTTTCAAACCAAATCACTCCGCAAAATTTCTGGGCTTTGCCTGCCCAGGTGAGCCTTTGCACTCACCTTGGCAAAGTCTCTGATCCCTTCCCTTACTCAGGCACAGGTCAAGCACTTTGTAGGGATCCCTCCCAGAGTTATGTAGGTGTTTTGCTTTCTTGACTTGGTTTTGATATTTTCCATAAGGAACTCTTGACATGGCATGGAGTGACAAGACAGGGGGCACTGAGAGGGGGCAGGGTGAGATTGGATTTTGGGGATAAATTCTTCCCTGTGAGGATGGGGGGATCCTGGCACAGGGTGCCCAGAGGAGCTGTGGCTGCCCCATCCCTGGAGGTGCTCAAGGCTGGACAGGACTTGGAGCAGCCTGGGATAGTGGAAGGTGCCCATGAGAGGAGGTTGGAACCAAACCATTCCTTGATTCTATGATTTTGTGGGTGCTGCTAGAGTGTGGTTGAAGCCTTCAGTATTGTGTCTTCAGCTCTCAGCCCTGCAGGGCTGCACGGTGGGTGGGGCTGGAAGGTGGTGGGAGCCTCTCCACAATTCCTTCCACTCCTCCTGCCCCATCCTGCCCCAGCAGATCCCATGCCTCTGTGGTTTTCTCCTTCAGATCACAAAAGGATGAAGGATGTGTCTTGAATTAACTGGTTAGGAGCTGACCATGCTTGGTCTCATCAATATATCTCAAATTGTCTGGGACCAAGGACCGTCCCTGTTTTCCTAAGACAAATGCAGGGGTTTTCTTTGCTACATCCATGTTTTAGAAGAGCCTGGGTTAGTGGACTGTATCAAATCTCAGAGGAAAAGGGAGCAATGCTGTGTTTGCAGTCAGGTTGTTATCTCCGGAATCAGGAAGGTCAAGCTGCAAAAATAGAATTCCTGTTTGTGCGGGCAGCAGCATCCTGAGGACACGTGGGAAAAGCATCAGGCATGGGCTGCTTGCCACTGCCACCACTGTGATGTCCCCAGCACTGTCCTGGCACTGTCCTCCTGGCACTCTCCTCCCTGCCCTTACACAACACAGAATTAAAATCCTCCCTGCCTTCCCCTCAGTTTGTCTCCTTGTGCACCCTGTGCTGCTGAGCTCTGTGGAAAGTCTCCCACACGGATTATTTTGATGGGATCACAAGATGTGGGACAGCCCAGGAGGATGCTGCCATTTCAATATCCCCTCAAGGACAGGGAGGACAGTGGCCAGTGACACTGGGCACCACCTGTGGTGGCAAAAGCCCTCCCCACAAGACAAACCTTCCCCCAGCACCAAGGAAAGCAGCCAGGCACCCTCTCCCACATGTCCTTGAGGATTATGAACTTCCCTGTTTTCAGCTGCAGCTTTTGGACATTTTTGTGTACCTGGCTCCAGGGATGGGATTGGGAGCGTTGGCCATGCAGGGTCTCATGGTTTGGGGTCCATCTCCCTCCCACTCTGTCCAGCCCAGGCTGGATCCTTTCTCAGGAAAAGCTCATAAAGGAAATGTTGGATTTTTTAATAAAGAAGCTCATGTGGTTTCTAGAACTGCACTTGTATTTGTAACTGGTTTGTATCTTTTTCAATCTTCCTGTGTAAAGACTTTGCACACCCACACTCCCAGCCACGGGGATGGCAGCAGGACCCTCATTAAAGCATTTATTACGTTGTCCCTCTGAGAATGGTGATAAACTGTCAATTTCTGTCTCTTTTATGCTGTGTGGAAAAGCAGTCACTGAGCATTCAGAGGATTAAGGTCTATTTTGTTTAATCTTCAGGTCAATTTTCTGTTTAATGCTGTTTATTGGTATTCTCACAATACAAAGAGAAGCCTTGCAACTAAAACAACCCGGAGAGAGACGGACACATACGGTTTCATACCAACTTTATTTCTTTTTTTTTTCCTTTATTTTTTTTCATGATCACTTCTTTTGCACAACAACAACCTCAAGTTGACAATGAAATGCACGTGGCAGACCGAAGGGAACCGGACAAGGCTCTGTTAGGGATGGAAAGTCTTTCCATGACACTGTGCCAGCTCCCCACCCAGCCCAAGGGATGTGACCCCAGCTGTGGCAGGAGGAGCACATCCTACCCGGGGTGACAGCTCAGCCCTGTGCCCACACAGTCATGTTCCAACCCTCTCCTGCAGCCACGGGCCGGGGTGTTCCTCCCAGGGTGCACAGCTGCCTATCCCAACTCCATACTTTGGTACTTTCCATTTCAGAGCACTTTAGAGATGTGGAGGCATCGGCTCTCCTGTGGTCCCCGTGGGGAGGGAGCATCTATGTCCCCTTGTCAAAGGGTGTGGGAAACTGAGGCACGGGGCCTGCCAGGGCAGGGATGCTCAACTGTCCCCTGTGTCCCTGCACCCCAGGGACCACAGGGCACCCACACATAGGCATGGGCCAGTGCCCCTCTACTGCTTTACTTAAAGACAACTGACTACAAAGGTGGAGTTTATTGGTCTTACTGTGTCATCTCGTCCCTAGCATGGAGAGTAAGAAGTCTCTAGCACCGTAAACAGCCATTCCCTGACTCATTTCAAGTGGTATCAGAGTGAATGTGCATATATTGTTTCCACGGATGCGTTTCTGTGCGTGTGTGCATGGCCGGGTGCACAGCCACTGCCAGGAGGACAGGAATGCCATGGGAGGGACAGAACAAACCCCGTGAGACAGGATTGCAGAGCCAGGGCCAGAGAGTCACTCTGGGCTAAGCTAAAGCAAGCAAGCTGCAGTTTACATTTGAAAGGGAGCAGCAATACTGACCTACCCCCGAGGTAGGATGCATGCAACTCCTCAGCTCCCACCGGCCCTGGAAGGTCAACTCAAAGGGAACCCCACAACTGGGTTAGAGCAAGATTTTTTAATGACTCCAAAATAATAAGAAGGAATAGGCTCAGTCCAGAAGCAGTCAGAGGGGCCAGCATCCTTGGAAGTGCCTATTACAGGCAGAGCTGAGCTCTGCTCTGTGGAATAACATGGGCACAGAGCTGTAGTTTGGGCTGTTGTGCCTTTCCTACAGCTTCACCCATTGCCCGGCTGTTGGTGCCAGCACGGAGCTCATTTAGCTTCAGCTCCTCATTCTTGCCCAAATCAAAGACTCTTCTCCAGGAGGGCTCTTGGAAGGCCTATGCATGCACATAATGATGTCACCCTCCTGGCTTTCCTACCCTCACACTGCTGCCACACTTGAGGTCCAGGCAGGGTGGGTGTGTGCCCTGAGGATGCTCCCCCTACAAGGCACATTCCTATGTCCATAAGATGCTGCTAAAATGGAGTTGAAAACTGTTGGTTCAGAGCTCAATTCATAAACACCTTCAGGGATCAGTGGAGACTTAAAACCCCCCCAGTAAGGAAGAAGACCCCGAGAACTGGGGGGGTTGTATGCTGTATCCACATCCACGGTACATGGGAATGCTCCAGGAATGACACAGGCTGGGGCAGTAAGGATGTTAATGAGGGTACTTAATTAGTCTCATTTGAGGCATGAAGTATGCAGCTGCACATAGCCAATAGCATGAAGGGATATGGGAAGGCATGGAGTAGCCATGATCCTGGCCCATGCCACGTGCTGCAGGTTGGGCACAGTGCTGCATGAGCTCCTGGCCACGATGGGTTTGGAGCAGTGGGTGGACACCCCTCATCCAGCCAACACCGTGCAGCCAAAGCAGTCACACATTTCCCTGATAGTGCCCAGAGGCACTGGACAAGATCCTGAACATCCCTATCCATCCACCTGCACCAGGCAAACACAGCTCTGGGACACGTAAAGCCTCTGGCCCCACAGCTGAGGCTGTTTCCTTGGCACGACGTGTCTCAGCAGCAGCTCCCTGACATTACCCATGCACAGCTCTCCCTGCTCCTCCCTGCAGGAGCTTCTCCTGCAGGAACACATTTCCCAGCCATATCCACCGTCCCTCACTGCACTAACCTGATGGAGAGGAGAAAAATTAGTTTCCCAGTGCTCACACCTGCATGAGCACCATCTGCCAGGCCATTCTGCACTTGCCATGGGAAGTTTTGCCAGGAAAAGCTATTGCAAGAATGAATCTCCGCTTGAGACCCATCTGGGCTCCAGGGAGGGGGAAGAGAGGGACATAGGGCAGCACAAGGGACTGAGAAAGAAGATCCAGGCAGGAATTGAGCCTGGAGACTCAGGAGCTGTTTGGGGGGATGGCTCTGACCAGCACAACCTGTTACAGCTCTCTTCCAGCACATGCTAAACCTGACAGGTCCTCCAGCTTCCACTGGGTTGCAGGGAACCGCCTGGAACTTTCACACAGGGAGGTTTAGATCAACATTAAATTAGATTACTAGAATTGAAGCATCACCTCTATTCTTCCTCTCAGCCCTTCCTTCTCCTCCCAGCACGAGGAGCAGCCGTCCCCGCTCTCACTGCCCTGCCCGCAGGACTCGGCTGCCTCCAGCTCCTAATTCCATCATTTTCCAGCTGCTCTCTGCTCCAGCATCCCACTGGTACCCTGCCTTCACCTGGCCCAGCCTCCGACTCCTTCTGAGCCCCCAGGAGAGAGTGAAAATGGCCATTTCTCTTGTTTTCAACTCTTGCTCATGAGTACAACATTTCTGATAATAATAATCATAATAATCATAGTACTAAAAACAGTATTTACAACAAGCTCCAGGTCAGAATTACACACCAAGCAAACACTCAGCACCACAGAGAGTAGGACAGGGTTAATATCTCGCAGATACCTTCTCAGATCCCACCAACGTGGGACACAGACATTTGACAGTTTCAACCATTTCTTACACACAAACATTTCATTTAAATTACTTTTTAAATTTTTTTTAAACTTTTTAAAATTTCTCGTCACTATATGGATGAGGTGATGCTGGCGGTGATGCCGCGCTCTACACAAATGCTTATCTAAGACAGCTGCTACTATAAACTGATCATTAGCTACTGTTAAGAAATTCAACCCTCAGTTTCCTTCTTTGCCCTAAATCTAATTTTCTTTTGTCACTGACAGCACAGGAGCTTTCTAACAGCCCTATTGTCCCCCCAGAACAGGAGGAGGGCTCTGGGAGTAAGGTAGCCCTTCCTTTTAGGAGCAGAGTCCCCTGACATCAAGCCATGGCCATGGAGGGATCTCTCCCACATCCAGCTGGGAATTCAGTGGAGATCAGAAGAGAGCCCCAGGATTTGGTCTCCAGCAATCTGCCCTGTGAGGGCCCCAAAGAGCCACATCCATCACTGGAAAGAGAGAAGGATTCTTCCGTTCACTAAAAGGCAATTTCACAACCATGCACCATCTTTGTTGGTTTGCTTTCCTAACAGAGTGGAATTCTATCTGGTGGGAGCGCTGGGGAGCCCACAGAGGACTGAGGGTCTCTCCAGGGCTCCCATGGAGCTGGAAATGCAATCACCACCCACAGCTCTCCCAGGCAGAGCAGCCAAGGCCTCTCAGTCCCTGCTCAGCTGGGGAGAGGGCGGCTCAGTGGCCAACCAGGGCACCAGGCAGTGCCCACCATGACAGGGACTTGCTGTGATGTGGCACCTGGCACCAAGCTTTGGGTGGAGCCCCTCAGCTGCTTCCACATGGGTTCTCAAAAATCACCCAAAGATGAGGGCTGTGGTCACTGCCTACCTGGGCTGGCTCTGAAGGCAGCCAAAAGATGGGGGTTCTGCACACTGCAACTCCTGAGCCTTCCATCCCTCTCCTTCCTCTCTCCTACCAATGGGCAAACAGGGGACTGCTCCCTATTTTACTTCACACACAGAAATTATCACTTGTTTCCCATTTTTCTGAAACTGATATTTGGCTCAGAGCAAACACCAAGAGGAGGAAAAGCCCGGATAAGAAATCCGTATCTCTGTGACACTGATGGTTGAATTTATTAATATCTTCGTTTGGTTTTTTTCTTTACATCCGTTTAAGAAATATTTTTTTTTTAAAAAAGGACAAAACCCTCCAAAGAAGCTGTTTGATTGGCTGATCGACTGATTAATTCTCTATTTGATGTGAACTAGTTGCTATTCTGCTTAGAGGTCCCTATGATCTGTGAATCCCCACAAGCACTGACGATTAGGGATGCAGAGAGAAGCGTGTAGCTGGGGGACGAACACCGGGGAGGGGGGATGGAGAACCGAATGTTGCATCTAGACAAACAAAATAAAATGTGTTGGTTGGTCGACTGGTTGGTTTGTTAACAGGAATCAGGTGCTAGATGTGTAGAAAAGCCCTTTATCCAGAGATCTCCTCCCGCTGTTCCTTGTTCCTGCGGACCTCGGCCGCGTGCAGTTCCTGCAAAGACGGGAGAAATGACACGGGGCTAACACACCCTGCTCTTGTGATCAATATTTTCCTCCTGCACACAGGATTTATATAAATAAAGAGACCAGTTTCTCATCCAAAACATCTTGAGGGTGGGGGGTTGCACCTGTAAGGAGTGAAGAGGGAGCTTGGACGTGATGGAACCTCCAGCAAACATGCTCCTGGCTCCTCTCTCCTGCAAAACCCTTCAGCCACACAGCCCATGGTGGGCCTGACACTGTGGCTTTGGACTTGCACTTATCAGCATTATCCAGGCTATGTTCTCCACTGCCCTTGAAGGAGATAACCCCCTCCTCATGCTGCTCTGGAGCAGAGCTCCTCCTCAGCAACCACCTCCAAGGAGACACCCTGTCCCTCTCACCCATCACCCTGGGACCAGACCCCAGTTTCCATAAGGACCAGCCCCCCCAGCCCTGTCCCGGGGTCCCACTCGCCTTCTCGCGGAGCCGCTCCCTCAAGGCAGCGAGGTGTGCCTCACGGATCTCCCTGCTCAGCTCCATCTTGTAGTTGAGCTTCTCCTCAGCCAGGCGGCTGAAGTTGTTGTTCTCCTCCAGGGCCTTGTGCAGCACCTCCCGCTCGTGCTCCCGCTTCTCTGCCAGCTGCTTCAGCACCTGCGCCTCCTGGGTCTGCCAGGGCATGGGGTGAGGCCACCGAGAGGCTCCTCCAAACCTTCATCTCCCCAGAGAGGCTTCCTGACTCCCTCCTCTGCTCAAACCACTCTGCCACCCCCCTGCCTCTCATAACACAGTCTTTTTGCATGAAGGATACTTTTGGTGCCTTTTCCTTGCTGTCACATGTTGGAAAAGCCCTCTGAGATCATTGAGAACAGTTCCCCCAGCACTGGCCAGCCCGCCACTAACCCATGTCCCCAAGTGTCTTGGTGATCACAAGATGATGATAAGGATGGAGTTGAATTCCCTGCCTAAATCACACTGCAGAACCTCACTCCATGATGCCTGTGTCTCACCTGACAATTTACAGTGGAATAACAATTGTCACAACACTTCCCGGCTGGCTTAGATTAATCCTGCTGAGCTTTAGGGTTTGGTGCAATTAGTAGTAGAAAAGTCACTGCTTCTACAGGACATCTCCTTACCTTCCTCCTCTCCTCCGCAGCCTCCAGCCTCCTCTGCAGCTCCTCCAGGGACAGGTCCTTCTTCTTGGGAGGGGAGGAAAGGATTGGACTCTCAGGAGATAAATCTGAAGGGGACTTCAGGATCACTTCGAAGCTCTGGCCTGATGCCCTCTTATCCAGCTGCTTCACCTCCATATCTTTGTGGGGGAAAAAAAACCCAGTGAGTCTGTGAACCTGTGCCATTCAGGAGAGCGACCTGAGGTCATCAAGCTCCTCACACAGGAATTAGGATCTTCCCATGTCCCGATCTGGGTGATTTGGTTTCATCTCCAGAATTTCTTGATTAGTGATCACCTTCATTCCCTCCATGCAAATGCAATTAATTTAAAGTCATGGCATAATTACAGAAAGGTCACATTGCTGTTAATACCTTGTATGTCAGCCTTGCATGAAGCAGAGAGACTCTGACTCTGGCAATCTCCCACATTGCCTGTGGGAGAGCAACCCAGACACTGCTGGAGCTCCTGTGGGAGCAGGTTACCTACCTCCATACTGGTAGATGGTGTTGGGATGGGGCTGGGTGTGGAAACAGGAGCAGATGAGGGAGAGCAGAGACAGCTCCTTCATTTTCTCCTTGTAGGCTGAAAAATATGAAATAGCCATGAGAGAGACTCTAACAGCAACAGCATCTCTTTTTCATGGAGAAATTAAGCAAGTATCCCATCTGCAGCTATCAGACTCTATGGAGGCTTTTCCATGCTGCCAGGAAATCCCACTTGCAGCTATCAGACTCTGTGGAGACGTTTCCAGGCTGCCAAAACTTGCCAGAAGGTCCCCAAGGAGTGTCTGATCTAGAGCAGCCTAAATTAGCTGCCAGTGTGGCAAATGTTATGGGAACACACACTGCAGGGATTTAACACATCCAGGGGTTAAGTTTCTGTGCAGGATTTTCCCTCCAAAGGAGCTGGGAGCTGCAGCCTGTGTCGTTGAACATGTTGGGACAGTTGCCCCACCCTTTCTCTGGAAGTAGAATTTCCAGTCTCTGAGATAAATGGTACCCACTGACACCTGGAAACATTGCTCAATCCCTGGCCAGCTGGGAATATTTCCCAGTTCAGCATTTCTGAGGTGAGGGTGAAGAGGCAGGAGGAGGTCAGCAATGTGGAGAACAATGGGGCATTTGAGTGATGAAACTATTGAGGGGCTCTGGAACCAGGGGAAAAGCTGGACCCCAACTTCACAAGGTACCTCCTGCCCTGCAGCAGCAGCTCAGGGAGGATGTGGGTGGATTCTGCCACCACCATGGCCCACACAGGCAGAGGTTGGCACAGTCTGTGACCACAATAACAGTCACAGTCTGTGATCTGTCCTTCTGTAAAGGACAGCAAACACTCAGCCCTTTCCAGCTCTGCTGTGAGCCCTCCAGTTTGCTCATTGTTCCTGTGACTGGAGGATGCACCACAGCATCCAAGTGCTGCCCCAACACAGATTGCAGCAATCTGCTTCTGGGGCAATCTTCACCTGTATTTTTGGAGTTCAGCACATTTAAGACAGTGAACTGTTTGCACACTGCTGGCAAAGAACCTCAGAATAGAAGGAGTTGAAGCCAGTGAGGTGCTCTGTCAGGCTGTCATGGCCTTTATCACATCAGTGAAACCCTCACAGCATCACTCCTATGAGCCAGGTCAGCAGCTGGGGCTCAGCACTGGGTGCTGCTGGTGAGGCTCTGTCCTGGGCTGGCTCCTTGGGTGGCACCCAGGCTCATGGGAACAGTGTCTTCATGGCTGCATGTCCTGAAAAACCTGCCCTGAGTGTCCTTGTGCCGTCTCTTCTCCTGCCCCTGCCACAGGCACAGACATTCTGCTGTCCTGCCCCGGCTCTGCCCCTGGATTCCCCACACATGCTGCTGCTTCTGCCCTTGGTTTGTCCCCTCTGTCCTCAGCTCCATTTCATAATCTAGCCAGAGGGGACTCTGCAGCTCAGCTTCCAGTGCCACCTTCAGAGCAGGACCCTCCCCTGGGCCAGGACAGGGAAATCCCCAGAACTCTGTGATCTGAAGAGAAATTAGACACAGAACAATTCTGAAAAAAGTAACACCCTGTGTATCATGTGCTCTTAGAAACATCTTTCAGGTATTTTCCTCTGCCTTCCCATAGCCAACTGAGTGGGAAAAAACCTATGCCATTTTCATGCTTGCATTGATTTTTCCTCCTAGGTACAGAACTTGATCATGATTAGAACCCTTCTTTTGCTAAACCACTGTCTCTGAAGCTCAGATCTTGACTGAACCCTTTTTTAGCTTGCTGTCCATTCTGATTTGAACCTCCTGCCCAGTCCTGCTGTTAAATGTAAACCAAATAGGAATAGTTTACACCAGCAGTGGCAGCCAGACATCTTTGATTTTGTTCTTAATGAAAAAAACCACTGGAGAGCCTCTGAGAGGCCCAAAGTCGTGGCATGGAGCAGGAAGCTAATGCATCTCCTAATGTGCTGCCAAGAGCCCTGAGGAGGATCCCTGGGAATAGATGAGAGACATTATCATTTATTATCATTTAGACATCCTCATTTAATACAAACAAACCAGTCAACAAGGTCGTTGCTCCACCATTATGTCTGGTCTGGGTGAAACCAAGGCATGAGGCAGATGTGCCACACCCCCGACCCCCTCATTTAAATCAATTTAATTGTCTGACAGAACTTGTCACAGAGCACAGTGCTTTGTGTTTCACGGCTGCAGCACCGGCACTGTGTGATTCCGTGCTGCATTCCCTGCCTGTCAGGAGCTTTGCCGGGCTGATTTCACAGCTGCCTCCATTCCATTCCATTCCATTCCATTCCATTCCATTCCATTCCATTCCATCCCATTCCATCGGGATCTCCCCTGTGCTGCTTTCCCTCCTGCAGAGCAAACTGACCGTGCCTCTCTGCCAATTAAAATGAAGAGGAGAGAGAGGACAAAAGGCCAGGGCTGCAGCAGGGCTGTGCTCTGTGTCCTTCCCCCGTCAGCCCGCAGATGCCATTAGCGGCACACGGGGCCGGGGACCGGCGGGGGAGGGTCCCGAACAGCCCCCACTGCCGGGGGGGAGCGGGGGAAGCAGCGGGAAGGGGCAGCGGACCGAACCCCCCGGGACCCCCGGAGCCGCCGGGGCTGCGCTGCCCGGCCGGAGCTGTCCCGTCAGAACCGGCACTGGACCCCGCCCGGAGCTGTCCCGGCAGGACCGGCACCGGACCCCGCCCGGAGCTGTCCCGGCAGGACCGGCACCGGACCCCGCCCGGAGCTGTCCCGGCAGAACCGGCACCGGACCCTGCCCGGAGCTGTCCCTTCAGCACCTCCGCGGGGCCGGGCATGAAGAGGGGGACCGATTGACTCTGAAGAGATTATAGAATCGTGGGAGCACAGAATCGTCACGCGTTTGTTGGGATTGGAAAAGCTCCCCAAGATCATCAGCTCCAAGTGGTCCCCCAGCACAGCCAAGCCCACCACTAAACCGTGTCCCCAGGTGGGCTTTTAAATCCATCCAGGGATGGTGACCCCACCTGGTCTCTGGGCAGCCTGTGCCAGGGCTTGACAGCCGTTTCGGTGAAAACATTTTCCTAATGTCCAATCAAGCCTCCCCTGGCACAACTTGTGCCATGTCCTCTTGTCCTCTCCCTTGTTAATTGGGACAGGAGGCCGAGCCCCAGCTGGCTGCTCCCTCCTGTCAAGAGCTGTGCAGGGTGAGAAGGTCCCCCCTGAGCCTCCTTTTCTCCAGGCTGAGCCCTCCCAGCTCCCTCAGCCTCTCCTGGAGCTCCAGCCCCTTCCCCAGCTCTGTTCCCGTCTCTGAACACAGTCCAACCCCTCGATGACATTCACGTCCTGAGGAGCCCCTGCTCCATGCCCTGAGACCTGCACAGATCCCTGAGAGCCCCACACGTGTGCCCCAGAGCCAGCAGTGTCCCCCACACCTGTGGGACACAGGAGCAGCACAGTGATGGCCTTGCACTCATGACACATGCTGTGACAAATAATTGTTTTATCAGGCTAAGAAAAGAAAAGGCATCCTGTGAGGAGAGGTACATCCTCTGCTTCAGTGACTAAAAGAAAGACCCATAACCTCTGGGTTGTTACTCAGGAACCTGTGAAGTGAAGATCAAATCTGAGATCTCCTGAAGCAAGACTTGGGCTCAATCATAGCTGCTTAAAACTCAGGGGTAAAAGATTGCTCAGCACAAGAATTTGCTTCAGAAGTATCTGCACTCTCATTTGCAATAGATTTAAGGTTTTGAGGACATCGTCACAGGTTCGTTGGGATTGGAAAACCCAGCAGTTTTTTTATGCCAGCAGACAAAACCCTTGAACCAGGAAAAGACATGTGGCTGGCCAAAATATGACATGGCCAAGGAGTTACTGTCCAGAAAGGATGGGTCTAGTGCACAAATGAACATATTTTAGGAACAATTAGGGAATGTTGAACTTTTTACTTGAGCATCTATTAGCATTTTTACTTCTGTTAACTAAGTAAAAATAAATTCAGCTTGACTGAGCAAATATTTAATTTCTGTATAAATTAATCTGACTCAGGTCCTCAGGGACTTGATACCAAAGAATTGCTTCAGTCTCAGAGGTGCAGCAAAAACTCTGCCTTGCTGGTGGGCAGGGGATTAGGACAGGCTGCTCACTGAGGTGTGACTTACTGATATTTCACTTCTCTTTTAAGGCAGACACTGCAATAGAAGGCCAAATTCAGCAGCAAAATTAATCCTCATTCATTTGCCTCAGCTGCAAATCCATTCGCTCTGGTACGATCTTCATCACTGTGTCATGATATTCCACTGCTGTCATATCAGAATTGGGGTGAAACATTGCAAATAATTGAGATGTGTAAACCAAGAAGTAAATAAACTGTAGAGGTTAGAGAAAATATATCAGTGTCTCATCCTCTAAAGTGGAGTGAACTCACATTTTGTTGGCTTTAGGGGAACTTGAGCAGTGATTAAGCTACAATCCATAAAGGTGCAGTCAGTTCCCCAACCCTTATGAACATTTATGCCCTGCAATCAGCACTGATTCTGGTTTGGTTATATTCCACCCCGCACCCCATGAGCCAATCAATTTTTATTAAATTTTTTCACCACGTGTCCTGATTCTTCACCAAGGCACCAGGAGGCCCAGGGTGCTCCCAGCTCTCTCCAGCGACTCCTTTCCTGTGCTCCCTCTAGTGCTGCAGGGAACATCCTGCATTTCCACATCCCCTCTGCTGTGCACACCATCGATCCATGTAAAGTGTTTATCTCCAAGTCAAGCCCTGGAGACATTATCCAGCTGCTCCCCAAGTGCTGCTGGTGCCAGAGATGGAGGAACAGCTGGGAATGGCGTGGTGCAGGAGCAATGGGATTCATTTTCCTGCCCATGATGTGCCTGGATGGTGGGGCTTGAAACCTATTATTCATTAAAAATTTGTTCTATTTTTCCTAAATACAAAAAGCTAAACTGCTGCCAGGTTTTGAGGTGGTATTTAATGGCATCCACCAAAATACAGGGAAGCCATCTCAGCACAACTCTGACATGGCATCAGTCACAGTGAAGCAGAGGAAGAGCAAGGTTAATTTATGAGAAATTTAAATGGATGAGACTGGATGTGCTCTGTCTGATAGCAGGGTCAGAGGAAGGTTATTACAAGAAAATAATTTGGTTTGTGAAGATAACTTTGGAGAAGTAAGAATTGTTTCCATAATGAATATTATCTCATGCAAAAATAAGAACAGGCCAATTAAAAATGTAGTCAAAGCTTAAACAGAAGGTGCAGAGGACAGAGAGACAGAACTGAGACCTCCAGCACTCCAGACCTCCAGAGACTGCAGTGCCACACAAAAAACAAAAGCAACCAGAGTCCTCAACAAGCCTTGAGGGAGAGCAGGCTCCAGATATTCTCCCCTGCTATGAATCCTATAATAAAAATATTGGCCAGACCTTCAGTCTAATGCACTTCCACCTTCCTGCTGCCCAGCTGCCACAAACAAGTCAGCAGAAAACACTAATGGGTTTTTTGTTTGGTTTTTTGTTTGTGTTTTTTGAGGGGTTTGGAGTTTTTTTGCCAGCTCAGTTGTTGGTAACCCACCCTGATGGTACAGGGACACCACGAGATCCAGGCCCAGGAGTTGCCATGGGCTCATGTGGAATCATCCATGAGAGCAGGCAGATGTGAGGTTTACTCTGCCTTCTGTCAGACATCTGCTAAACTACTGCCCAGGAATGGTTTCCAATCACCCACCTCCTTCCCCCCAGGTTTTATTGGCAGCTCATGAATGTCACAACAACCCAGGCTGTGCACAGCCAGTGCATCAGCAAAAAAATCACTGGAGCTGTAGCACTGGAACATGTGAGAAAATATCCAGGGAAATCTCCTCTTGCATGGGCTCAGCAACAGAGAAGTCAGAAGTGACCACAGACAGTCATTTGGTCTCTTTGGATCTTGGTTTCCTTCCCAATAACTGAGGATTATTGTATTTCCCCATTATATAGTAGTACTATTTCTATAGACAAATTCAGAGGGGATAAGATTCTCTAGCAGGGCAATAATCATGTAGAGGTACCTTGAAAGAATAAAAGGATTATTTGGAAATATGCTGAGCAGCTCTTCACCATTTGGGAGGTGCTGAAATGCCACAGCACATGCACATGGTCTTTGGTTGTCCTTTGGTTCTTTAGTATTTTCTAAATCACAGCCCATTGGTTGAATTCCCCTCTGGAGGGGAGACATTAATTTTTGAAACATAACTCACATCTGGAGGAGTAAAGCCCATGTCAGTAGGACAGCTGTGAGGGATTAGCCAGGCATGTTTTTCCAGTTAATTTAGGGGTATAGAAGTTTGAATGAGTTTCAGGTCCCCCAAGGATTGTCATGAAGAATCATTGGCCTCGTTCACCCCTCTGCTGCCCACACTGCTGTCAAAACGGGCTTATCTGCAGCCTTCTGGTTGCCACATCAGACCACTAAATCTCAGCTTTTACTCAAAAGAAGGAAAATGTGTTCATCTGACAAAACAGTGCCTTCACCAGGTCTGATCCAACAATGACAGATTCCAGGAAAGGGCTCCTTTGAGATAGCTGAAGCATCTTCCCTGAGTCTACATGGTGCCATGGTGCCATTAAACAAGATATTATTTATATTTTAGAAAGAGCAAGTATTTGCTAACTATTTAGATCCCTTGTTTGGGTGCGCTGGTGGGGGAAAAAAAAAGCCTACAATAATAGGCTCTTTTGGCATGTGAAACTGAATTCCCAGTAAAAGAGCCATAATTTTTAAGGCCACATAGCCTTCTTCAACAGCCAAAGAAAAAGACAATAGTTATTTCTTGAGAGCACAGAGAGATGGAGAGCTTGATAGAAAGGACTCTGACTCTCCAGCGTGGGCAGTAGAAATGTCAGGACAGGCCAACACCATATGGTGTCCTTCAACACCACCCAGAAAAGGGTTCAGGGGATAACCCGGAGCCACATGAAGTCCCTCAGCTCTCACATTTCAGTGCAGGACAGGAAAACCTTGTGCTGTGCCAAGGCCCATTTCCCATGCCCAGCGATGAGGCCAGGAACGCCAGCCTGGTGTTTCCTCTTGGCTCCACCCTCCCCAGACATGCCAATGTCGGAGACAGCCGCTGGGGATGTCACCTTCCGCATCATTTCAGAATCTCTCACGTCTCTTTATTCACCCCAACTGTGCGGGGAGTTCCGCAGCCCTGGGGAGCCCTGCAGGCCGGTCCGAGGTGCACAGAAGCACAAATCTTTGTGCGGATGCTGCGGGAGGAGGCGCGGGGGCTCTGCCCTGCCGGGGCTGCCCGGAGCGGGGCCGGCACCGCAGCCCCGCCGGCACTGAGCATGTGCCGCCCATCCCGCACCGAAACAGCCCCGGGGCCGGGAAAAACCCGGGCACAGGGGGCAAAGAGAGAGGGCAGGAGCGAGCCCTGCTTCTTTTGATCCCGAGGATTTGGTTGTTTGTTTAAACAAACCGAGCGGATCTTCCCGAGGGGGATAAAGCCCCCGGGCAGCAGCCGCAGACTGCAGCTGCCCTGCCCTCGGCACGGATCGGCTTTTGCTGGGAATAAAGAAGGAAATAATGAAGAAAGCAAACAAGACTCATTCGTTAATTGAAGGATTCATAATTCTTTTTCTCCTGCTTTTCCAGGCTGCTCTCCACTGCTGCTGTACGAGCTGTGGGCGATGGGGAGATGGGGAGCTGCTCCTGCAAAGGCAGCTGGGCGAGGCTCAGCCCCGACCCTCCCTTGGCACACAGCGCCCTATTCTCTTCCCTCCTGCCACAGCACTGCTTCCCACGACTTCCTACTCCTTGAAATTGCTTCTCTGCTTGATCTGAGTCACAAGGAAGCCCCATTTCACGCTCCTTCATGATCTTAAGTCTCTTTGACAGTGAAACTGCATCTCTGGGAGAAGGAGATGTGCTGTGGGCATGCAGAGGGCTGGGAGGGTGAGAATGCACCAACTGGAAATCGCATGTTCTGCCTACGTGTGTTCCATCCACCACCTCGTCCATCTCAAGTTCGATGCAACCTTGGTTTAGAGGGCTGGTAAGTCTGAGCCTTGCCTCCCACCCCCACTGTGCAAACCAGGTCCAATCCTGCTCGGCAGGGAAGGCAGGAGATGGGTGGCACCTCCCAGGAGTGCACTGCTGCAGACGCTCATTGAGACAGGGATACTCGCAGGAATATATACAATAGGTGGAGGTTTTCTATCATAAACACATTTTTACAAGGCTGTTTTATGTCTTTAATTGCATGCAAAGCCCACTCAGGATCAGCTGTGCCCTTATACTCCCCCACATACACACCCCTCCATCCCTCATCCTTCTTTCCCCTGCATCTACTGGTCTTTTAAAAAGGAGCAAGGAATAGAAAATGCACGGCAGGAAATCTCGGCAAAGGGCAGGGAAAGAAGCAAGAAGTGTTGCTTGGTCTCCTGCGGGTCGGTTCCCTGCCTGGGGGGCACAAAGCACTGCCTGCTCTTCCTTTTTGTCTGTCACTCCTGCTCAGCCCTCCAGGATCTCACTCCCCCCTCCCAAGCCCCTCTTCGTAGGCTGCAGAATTCAGAGTCATTTCAAGAAAAAAAAAAAATCGCTTTTCTAAAAGAAAAAGACCCTCTGAACCCACCCACTGTTCATTGTACCATTTCAAGCTTCTCCTTCACCCACACTCCCAGTTTCAGCCACTTGAATTTCTCTTTCCCAGTCAAAGGGGGCAAGATGGGTCTTTAGGAAGCTGGACCGAAGCAGCACAGCATCCTCGGGGTGCCATCCTGAAGGCAGACCCGAGCAGGCTCCCGGGCAGCCGTGCTGTGATTCCCGGCACTGCTGCAGGAGGGAGGAAGGGCTTCCCTTGCAGCATCTCATTTCACCCAACGCCATAAGAGGACCGCTCCCCTGTAGCATCTTCGAATCAAGAAATGTGAGCTGTGCAAGAAATCTGGGGCTGGGAAGCCCGGAGAATACACAAAAACCGATCCAGGTTCTTCTAGTTGGCTTTGGGAGATTTTTTTAGGGCATTACCCAATTAGGCAATACATGATTTTCACAAAACAAAATGTAATTTGTGATTTCCTTACATCCAGCTGCACCATGTGCAATTTTTTTTCTTAGGGAAAAAAAAAAGCTCTACGACGTTACAAAAATAATATTTAATTGGCACGTAGCATCATCTTCTAATGGCACAATGAAATGGCAGCAATACTTTAAATTGGCAAGTTTATCACACGTGTATTCATATTAAAATAAAAAGCCCACCTGCTATCTTGCATCAGAGGGGTGTGTGTATGGGGGAGGAAGGGGAACAATGCTGCCATACCAGCTGCCTCCTCAGCACAGAACTCCCCCGAAACCCACGGGGAAAAAAAAAAAAAAAAAAACCCAATCCAAACCTTCAGAATAATGATAAAAAAACCATATAAAACTTGATGATTTTAGAAGCGCGTTGATGTCAAGCCCCCGAGAAGGCGCCTGTCCTACCTGAGACGGTGCTGGCCATGCTGCGGCGGGAGCGGAGCGGTGCTGCAGGAGCGGGAGGGAGCGCAGGAGCTGCGGAGGTGCTGCAATGCTGCGGGGAGGCAGGACTGACTCAGCTGGAGGGGGCTGCAGCCATCCGCGGCGGGGAGAGGCTGGAGCGCCCAGAGAAAGGCGAGGGGTGGAAAGAAAAAGAAGGGTCACTAGTTCAGAATATTAATGAGCGTATCAGGCCTCCTTTCCTGGGTGGCTTTAACGGCAGATCCCTCCCAGGCAAGCCTGCCTGCCAGGAACACAGCCCCACGGCGGGGGGGCGAGACACACCCAGCCGGGCGCTGGCAAAAGAGGATTTTTTCCTCCTCTTCCTCCCTTTCTTGTCTGCTCGAGAAGCGCTAAACTGCTTTTTCCCTTGCTGAAAGCAGAATTAAGCAAAATAATTGATTTTTTTTTTTTTTTTTTTTTTTTAAACCAGCCATTCCAAGGCAGCCTCACCTGCAGGGCCAGGTTGGGGGTCTGGCTTGACTGGGCTGAGGTGCGAAACCCAAACCCCAAACCTTGCAGCACCTTTAGGCAAACAGCAAAGAGAGGGGGATGATCCCAGCAGGTTTTTAGGGACGGGATTAGTTTTTTTTTTTTTTGCACCAGTACTGAGGCACTAAAGGAGCTGCAGTTTGAGGTGGAAACTGCTGTAAAAGTAGAGGAGAAAGAGCAGAATGGAGCCTTTTGATTTCACTGAGAATTCTCTGGGTTTCTCTGCCACCCTAGGCATCAGGACCTCTTTTCTTATAATTTTCTGTCTGTTTTCTATAATTTCTATCATTTCCATTTTTGGCTATTGCCAGGGGCCAATGCTTCTGTGCTTTTAGAGCACACACACACACACTTGGGAGCAAGAAATCCTCCCAAACCCACACATCTCCTGGCACGCTGCAATGCAGACACTCCCAAACAATTCCAGCTGCTGCAGAGAACCACAGGTTGTTGGAATACCTGCCAGTGCTCTGGCTTGCTCAGGGGTAGAAACCACAGTTAGAAACACTAGAGATTTTTCTACTTTCCTAATTTTCCCCAATCTCCCACTGTCGTAACACTGCCATAGAAGAAAAGAAAAATAGAGAAAATGTCTAACTCAGAATAAAATTAACACTATCCACACATTTTCAAAATTTGTTTGCAAGGGTTTTTTTAATGACTTTATCTGCTCCCTGTTCTGTCCAAGCCTTGTTTTATAGTTCCAACTCTCTCTGCTTTCTCCTTGGATTGAATCTCCAGGATTTGAAAGGTTATTTTGTGTGTGCTTCAAAACCACCTTTTCCATGATCAGAGGAAGGCAGCCATGCCAGGCACCTGACTGATGGAGTGATTTCCCCTTCTGCTCAGGATGAACTCTGCCTTTGATATTCCCAGCAGTCTCAAGAGGGTCTGGCTACTTCTCACAACATTCTGGATCTTTTGGCATCAATCCAGCACACATTTTATTCCTTTTATTGAGGAAAGGGTGTGGAATGATTTAAAGGTGCCATGGCCATGTGTCCCACTGGAATATACTGTGTGAGAAACTGGGAGCAGATGATTTGGAGGGTCAAGGTGGAAAGATGTGTTATTTCCCAGCAGTAAATGGACTGAAAGTCTCTGGACTACCAGGATTGAGAGAAATAAAGTAATTTGGGGGGAAAACAAAAGACTCAGAAAGACAACAAATGGCAACTCAATCCTTCTCTATCTGAAAAGGGGTAAATAACCTTCATGCCAGCCACAGGAGTTTCACAGATGGCCTTCATGGCCCTTTTGCCCCATTCCTGAAGATTCCTGTTCCCCTGGCAGCATCTGAATCTCATCTGGAAAGAGAGATCCTGCCTGGGCAGCCTCTGAACAAACAAGGCCATTATTCACTTTGCACTTCTGCACAGCACCAGTGTTCCCCTTGCTGGTGTGGTTCAGCCTCTTTCCCACAGAGGTTAAGGACCATCTTTCATGAGGTTTTTATTTTGTACATGGACTTTCTTTTTCTTGAAAATGAAAAATACTTTATCCAAGATTTTAAAACCCAGGAATGAGTGAGAAGTGGAGATGGGCTGGTTCCTCCTGGCTGGGCACACAACTCTCTGTGCTGCTCAGACAGAGTTTTGAAATCCTCCCTCTCCAAACTCTGGCCTTGTAAGAACTCAGGGTCTATCCTAAGCAGACAAACAAGAAGATGACAATCCAGTGTGAGACCAACACTTTTATTTATCATGTCTTTATCCCAACAGATACTACAGCTTCACTAAACCTCCACAACAAGGAATGCATTTTTCTCTCTAAGGTTACAGCACATTTCCTCTGTTGTGTTTTGAGAGGAGGCAGCCTGCAGCCCTGGTCAGGTGAGGTCACTGGTGCAGAGGAGCAGCTCCAGGAGCTGCGGGTGCTGACTCATGGCTGCTGCTGGGCACCTGCTGACTCACAGCCCGCTCCTGCCTCGGGCTGGGCACCTCCCTGCTCCCCTCTCCCTGCAGGTGACTCTGCTTCTATCAGCAGCACTGAAATATGGAAAAATAATCTCCTTTGGTACACTCTTGATACTGTTCTTCTGTGTGGGAAAGATGCATTTACAGGAAATAACAACAACAGAGTATTCCGTGTATTTATGAGGAATTTTAAATTTATTTTTTCTTCCCTAAAGTTATCCCCCACTCTCATTTCACCATCTTTACAAAGTTATTTCTTTTGCAGCTTCATCATGCGTGACTGGTATCACAGTAAAGAGTTCACAGTCAGAAACATGAGCAAAAACAGATGTTAAATTTTGCACGGAGAACACAAAGTTCCATGGCAATAACTCAGTGTTCTCCAGCTCATTCCCTGCAATTAAAGAGTTTATGATCCAAGCAAGTTCAGCTCAAGGAATTTAAAGGCTGGCCACTAAAACAGCAACACCCATGAGCTCCCCTGACCTGACACCATGACACAGGAGGTGCCATGAGTTCGGGAACAGAACAGACCACACAATGCTTAACTTACATAGTTTAAGGTTTGCTCCTTTTAACATCAGAACCGTTCTGCACACAAACAAGCCGTGCAGCTGGCCAGGAGTAAAGCATTTTAAAGCTACAATAAAAGAAGCCACATCCTGTTCTACATTTATGCAGTGACAGCATGAGACACAGCAATAAACCAGAGATGAGTACAAAGTATTTTCTTCCTGCCTTTTCTCTCATCTAGCTGCATACAACACAGTTTTACAAATTTGGGAATACAAGTAAACCATGCCTATGCGTTTATTAAAACCAGATTCTTAAAAAAGTGGGTAATCCCTTAATCCAGAGCAGTTCACGAGTCACAAGGCCTGAGCACCTGGAATGCCAAAGCCGGTCCTGGATGTGCCTGGATGCACTGGCAGGGGACTGAAGGGTGGGAGCACCGCGCTGCAGAAAAGCCGGGAACAAAGGCGCGGCACATTCACCCCTAACAAAAGAGACCCGTCAGAATTCATTACCGTTCCTAACGCAGGAGCTCAGCACAAAGCCACAGAACCCTCCCACCTCAAACGCCGAGGGTTTCACAGAGAACCCCGCCGCGTTCTGCCCTCTCCTGCGAGCAGCACCGCCCAAGGGGAGCAGAGCCCGGCACAAAGCACAGCGGGGCCCCGGACACGAACTCTGCCCAAGGGCAGCGCTTGTCGCACGTCCTGAGCCCTTCACAAAGAGACAAACGCCACTCCCGGGGGGCCCTGGCGCGGGGGACCCCTACAGGGCCGGGACGCTTTGGAAATGCAGCTTTTGGCGAGCGAACAGTCGACATTCCGCCTCTCCGGCGCCGAAGCTCGGCTTCCGCCCCGAGGGAAGCGGCTGCGGAACCGTCCCCTGAACCACAGAGCCTGTCTGGCTTCCCTCACACCTGGCAGCGCTCAAACCCCACCGGGCTTGCGCCGCTCCTGCCCGGAGCCCCTCATGAACCGCCAATCAACCCGGCTCGCTCCCCGACACCCTGGCCTGGGCTCTAGCAGGATCCCCGGGCCCGCCATGGCCGCCGCCTTCCCGGCCCGTTACCGGGGCAACGTCGCCGCTCTCGCGAGAGCGCGCGCAGGAAGTGACGCATGGAACGTGGTGGTGTGGCACGTGACAGCGGCGCGGGGATTCCGAACGGAGCAGCGGGAGGTGAGGGAGCGCCGGGACACAGCAGTACAGGGACATGGGGGCACGGGAGCCCCGGAGAACAGGGATCTGGGACCAGCGGGGCTGAGAGGACACGGCGACATGGGAGCCCTGGAGCGCAGGGATCTGGGAACGCGGGAACACGGGCCGAAGCGGACGGTGCAGCCCCGGAGAATGGGACGGGGGCCGGGTGCCGAGTGCCCGTGAGCCTCCTGCGGAGCCGCTGGTACCGGCCCGTCCCGGAGCGGTGTGACCCAATTGCTCCTTCCCGTGCCCGCAGGGACCGACAGGATGGGTGGAGGGAGGCTGTTTACAATGGCCTGGCTGGCAGGACAAAGGGGAACACTGCAGCCTGACTGAGGGCAGGGGTGGGTGCGGTACTGGGAAGAAATTCTTCCTTCTGAGGATGGTGGCAGTGCTGGCTGGCACAGGGTGCCCAAAGAAGCTGTGGCTGCCCCATCCCTGGAAGTGTCCGAGGCCAGGTTGGACAGGGCTCTGAGCAGCCTGGGATAGTGGAAGGTGTTCTGCCCATGGCAGGGGTTGAATGAGGTGAGCTTCCCCGTCTCGTTCAGCCCTATCTTGGCGCGATATCACCACCACAGCAGGGTCAGCATGGTCTGCTCTTCCTTACAGGCACCTCAGGAAAGGAGCCATGCCCAGGATTACTCTGAACGGGGTCACAGTGGATTTCCCCTTCCAGCCCTACCCATGCCAGGAAGCCTACATGGCCAAGGTGCTGGAATGCCTGCAAAAGGTGAGTGAGTGTCCAACTGTGTGTCATTGCTAACTGTACTAAATGGTTTCTCTAAGAAGAGGTTGTCACAATTCAAGTTTTCTCTATGTGCTTTGCATGCTGCCTTTCCAAATCTTCTCTGACCTTTTACTTGTATTTTTATTGTACTCTGTGGTAATGAAAATCGTTGGTGGCAGCCAGTAGAAATATAGATGGGCTGTTCCTGCCTAAATTGGGAAAAGAAAGAAGAGTTGTTTGTGTTCATGCAGTCTGCCTTTGGCTGGCTGGGTCTGACTACAGAATCATGAATGGTTGGGTTGGAAGGGACATTAAAGCTCACCTTGTTCCACCAGGGACACCTTCCACTCTCCCAGGTTGCTCCAAACCCCATCCAATGGATGGGGCAGCCACAGCCTCTCTGGGCACCCTATGCCAGGGCCTCCTCACCCTCACAGGGAACAATTTCTTTCTATTCTCCAATATAAACCTACTCTCTCTCAGTAGGAATCCATTCTTCCTTGTCCTGTTACTACAGATCCTTGTAAAAAGTCCCTTTCCATGCTTCTTGTAGCCCCTTTCAGAAACTGGAAGGCCCCAGTTAGATCACCTTGGAGTCTTCTGTTCTCCAGGCTGAACAATCCCAATTGTCTCAGCCTTTCCTCATGGGAGGGATTTTATCTTGTCTTGTTAATATCTGGAATATTTGTATAATTCTCCATTTGCTGTGCAAGAGGAGAATTTTACTGAATGAATGTCAAAATAATAAAATGGTTTTTTTCACAGTAATTACCTTTTTTTTCTGGACACATCTTTGTGGGAACGAAAAGATTGTTCTGAGGGACCAAACAAGCTTGTTGTGGGAACTTTGGCTTTCCACCATAAGCTCTGAATCACAGTACCTTCTTGGTGCCTCCTCTCATTGAAAGCAAAGTGTTGTGAGCTCATGATATAAATTCCTTTTATACGCTTGAGCTCAGCTGCTCCTTTTTTCCAGTTTTTAGTATTGCCACACACTTAAAAATTGTAACATCCCATAGGTGAAGGTGTTCCAAGTGCTGACAAAGTCCTCTGCCTAAACTGACATGGGATAAAACCTTAATCCTAAAGGAAACCATCACTCTGTTAACTGGGAGCCACTTTCTGGACTGGTTTCTCAATTATGTCTCACATTTTCATGTATTTTATACTGAAATGTGGCACACTCCAATGGCTCTAAGAGTGGAGAATTGAATTCCTGTGCTAAATAAATGTGATGGCTGGCTCTGAGTTTTTGATTGAACCTCATTAAGTTAATTAGAGGGTCCTACACTTTGGTTAAACCTCGTGTGTGGATGTTCCTTGGTTGGGCTGCCAGCTGGTGTTTGCTCCTTGGCAGAGGACGTGCAGAGCTGCACCAAGACCTGTCCTGCTGAACCCCTAAATCCCTCTCTTATTTCTCTCCACCAAAGAAGGTAAATGGCATTTTGGAGAGCCCCACAGGCACAGGGAAGACCCTGTGCCTGCTGTGTTCCACCCTGGCCTGGAGGGAGCACTTCAAGGACACCATCTCAGCCCGGAAAATCGCGCAGCGCATGAATGGGGTGGAGCTCTTCCCTGACAGACCTGTGTCCTCCTGGGGCACTGCTGCCACAGATGGAGATGTCCCAAGTGAGTACCACCACCTCTGCACTCAGGGATGGTAGTCAACACGTGCTTTTATCTGTCTTTTATAATAAATATACAATTATAAAAGTTACGGAGCTTGTAGAAGTTGTTGAGCAGATGGAGCACAGTTTCACCATTTTATACATTTTCAAGGTGCTTTATGTAGTTTGAATTTTTCTTGGAGCTCATTTAGTTTTTTAGTTTCTTAGAAGCTTGTTAGATGACAGCATTTCCTGCTGTCTCTACAAGGCAAACTGTTACCATAGTACCAGCTGGGGAAGGAGGCTAAGAATATCCCTAGTTCTCCTTTCTATGCTTATAATGTCTTTCTGCTTTTTTTTTTGTCTTCCATTTGGCAGCTTATTACACTGACATTCCAAAAATAATTTATGCCTCCAGGACTCACTCCCAGCTTACGCAGGTCATTAATGAGCTAAAGAACACAGTGTACAGGTGAGTATGATTTAGGGTAGTGTCCTTATTCAAGGAAAAGGAAGAGAAATCCCTCTGGTGTAGTTATTGTGTGAACTTCTGTGGATGAATGCATAAAAGATGATTCTAGAGAAATGTAGTTCCTTTAATGTGCATGTTTAGAGCCTGATTTTCTTTGTTGATGGGCTTGGTTTATTTTAATACTTCACAGCTTCTCTCCTTCAGTCATAGAATTTTCTGAATTTAGTCTGGTTTTGGTTTTTTACTTGACACATTAACTTATTAAATTACCTTTTAAATTTTCCCCTATTTATATTTTTCTGGGGGTATTTCTTAAGGCAGTGAGAAGCCATCACCAAGTTGAACTCCTTAGGCTGATGTAAACTTATTAAGAACTTTGTGGTTCTGTTATACCAGTGCTTGTCACAGTTTTCGGCTGTTCACATGCCAGTGTGTGGCTGAGCTCTTTGGACAGGCACAGTCATTTGTTTATGTAGTTCTTGGAAAGATACAACCTTGTAATAAGCAAAAAAGCCCAGTCCATGGTGAATGTTTGTTGTGAACCAGTTCTGTCCTAACCTTGCTCTGAACATCACAACCAGCTGGGAAAAGCTTGTAATGGATGACAGGCCCCAGCTGCCTGGGCTGAGCTGTCATAACAGAACCCAGATTTTGTGGTGGATGGTGTAAATTGCTGCTTGTGACTTCTTGCTGTGAGCTGCTGCTGCTTATTAACACCCACTGCTGCCAGCAGAGATGCAGTGCCTCCAAGTCCAGTAACACACACAGCAGTCACACACAGACTAATTGACTTGTTCTGGCTCTGACCCTTGCTTTGGGCTCATCTCCTTCTCCTGAATCTTTCACTTTTGAGATATTGAATCTAAGCATGTACAACAGTGTTCTTGCTTGCCTTATTTTTAATGTCAGTTTTGTGTATCCAGGCCAAAGGTTTGTGTGCTGGGGTCCAGGGAGCAGCTCTGCATCAACCCTGAAGTGAAGCGACAGGAGAGCAACCACATGCAGGTGAGATCCTGGAGAGGATGTTCAGGGAGAGCATGGAGGCTTTTGTGTCATTTCTGTGTCATTCTTCACTCTGACATTGTTTAGCTACAAGAGGCTGCAGGAAAACAGAGTAGTTGTAAATGTGGTTTTAGGAATGTTTACCTTCCAGTTTTGTGAGTGCAAAATGTAATTCTGATTCTCTGGTGACATTTTCTATCCAGAGAAAGATGTCACTGTGTAGAACCTGACAGTTAATAATTTGTAGTTTCTGATCTGCTATTTATGTGCTTGTCAAGAGCAATAATAATTTCAAAACATTGCTTCAGTTATTGATGTAGCTGTTATTTTTACAATATCAAAGATTACTGTTTTGAAAAGTATTAATGGTAAAATATAACACATTTTTCTCTGAGCATGTGAGTGTTTTGTGCTGCAAAAAAAGAGCCTAACTTGCAAGGTGGGCAGGACATGTGGTTTTAAAGCTGAAGAACTATGATTAGCATTTATTCATTAGCTGGGGTTAGAACTGATTCCACTCCTTAACCTGTTTTCAGTACCTGACAAGCTGTGCCACTCTGGGCTGAAATAGGCTTTGTTTTACAGATCTACATGTGCAGAATGAAAGTGATGGCTCGTGCTTGTCATTTCTATAACAATGTGGAAGGTGAGTGTGGCTCACCTTAACTTCCCCTGGAAGCAAAGCCCTGGGTTTTGGAGAGGGAGGGATTTGCTAGGCAGGTGGAGAGGTTTGGAAGAGCTGGCAAAATCCACCTGTGTTTTTATCTGTTACTGTCTTTCAAGAGTGAAATATTAATGGGTGAGTTTGATGATCAGGGTAACAACAAATCTTTGCGTGATGCCTTCACCTAAGCTGGTGGTTTTAATGTCATCTTTTACAGAAAAGAGTACAGAGAAGGAAGTGATTGAATCAATCATGGATATTGAAGACTTGGTTAAAAATGGAAACAAACACAGGTGAGTGGTCCCCTCAGACCTTTCTCCCCCTGACTTGTGAAAATAATGAAAAATTGTTTCCCTGTTCACTTTTATTAATCCATTTGTGTATCAGAGTGCATGAATATTAAATGCTCTCTTAGTATTTCTGCAAGCATTATAGTCTGTACTGTTTTCTTTTTTTAAACAGAGCTTGTCCTTATTATCTCTCTCGAAGCCTGAAGCAGCAAGCAGACATTATTTTTATGCCTTACAACTATTTACTAGACTCAAAGGTAACATGTAACTTTGCTTTTAAATACAGTTGTTCTTCTGTTTGTTTTATGTTTTTATGCTTTTAGTGGATAAACAGTGAAGAGTGATGCCTGGCAAGTGGATGCATTATGTATGATTCAAAACTGACCAAACCCCAGCTCAGTTCAGGACCATAGAGGATGCCATTTGGGAGTTTTCTCTGTATTTTTTTTCCCCATGATTAAAAAAAAAGTTTGGGATTTTTCTATGTTTGTAGAATTAGCTTTGCAGAATGT
This sequence comes from Setophaga petechia, assembly GCA_024362935.1. Classification (NCBI taxonomy): domain Eukaryota; kingdom Metazoa; phylum Chordata; class Aves; order Passeriformes; family Parulidae; genus Setophaga; species Setophaga petechia. The sequence continues at coordinate 3,044,951 of JANCRA010000033.1, forward strand.
GGTGCCATTTTTAGGTGATATTCACCTCCTGGACACAAATCTTCAGTCACACACTTGCAGTATTTTTGCGTACAATCTGAGGTGTTTTTGTTTCTGCAGCTGTTGCATGATTTTCAGAATAAGAAAGCTTTCAGTAGAAACTGGTCATAGCCCTTGGAAGTAATTTCTGGTTTTGTGTACAAACAATTGTAATGAGCTGTTTGTATTTTATGGATAGGAAGTGAAGCCATTGAGAACCGTTGAGAAAACAAATGTGCTGACATCTTCATGCAACTTGGAGTAATTAATGAATTATAGTAAAAGCTAGATTGCATCCCACTGCTGCAGGAAGACTGAAAATTTAATAAATTAAAAAAGAAATTTAAAAGATCCCTTAAGCTGTATAAGCAGAGAAACATTGTGAAATGAAGTCAAGTGGTACTGGAGGAGGTGTGGCCAGAATATCCACTTGCAAAGGCAACACAAGCATGAAATTGTAAACACAAGGCAAATGCTCTGCTTTACACCCCGCTTCTCCCAGATCTCTCTTGCCAAAAATGACGCAAAGTGACTCAAATTAATTGGTAAACTTTCTTAAATTAGGTAAACTAATCCAAATATGGCACATCTGGTTCTTTTTTCCTTTATTACAAATTGTAACTTCTCTAAACATTTACATGATACATTTTAGCACTTTCATTTCCAGAGAAAATGATTCTGTGGTTTCTGTAGCAGGCAGCCACAGTCATTACTTGCTATTTCCTCAAAGGAAAAAACCAACTCAACATAAAAATACATGAAAACCCAAAAGCATCTCATCATCCACTTTCTCAGCCAATCAAATCCATATTTCTCAGTGGCCTTTTTGTCCATTTCCTTGTTCTGATTTTGTCTTTAGAGCAGGAAATCACACAACTTGGACCTGAAGGGGACTGTGGTGATACTCGATGAAGCTCACAACGTGGTGAGTTGTTCTGGTCTGTTACCACTTTCAATCTGCACTCAAAGAGTAAAACAAACAGCCTGTAAAATCTGTACTCAGGTGTATGTTGCTAATATTCATTATCATGAACATTTCTTGTTTCTGTGACTGTTAAATTTTTGTAGTTGAGTTAACAGTCCTTTGACACTGCTGATTTTTTTTATGAGGTGATGGTTTCTTTCTAAAGGGTACATCTCCAGATTTATGAGGAGATGGCAGAGCTGACGCAGCTGAGCTTCAAGAGTGGGTCTTCCATCATTTCTTACACAGTGTTTTCTTAGAAGTCTCCAAGAAAAGAAGAGACTTCTAAGAAAACACTGTGTAAGAAATGATGAAAAACCCACTCTTGAAGCTCAGCTGCGTCAGCTCTACCAAGTGCAGTAGATGGCAAACAGGCCTCTTGTAATATTTCCAAGTCCTCACTCATAGAGGAAAACAAGAAAAAATAATTAATGCTGCTGTAGGAGTTCTTCCTTTTTGCTGGCTTGAAACTGCAGCTCTTTTCCTAAATGATGAAATGCAGAGGAACATTTGAAATATGTCCCTTTCTCTGCCACACAAAGCCACAGTCTCCCAGTGGGATTTCTGCTGAACAGCTGTGGTTTGTTGTGTGGGTGCCTGGTGTCCTTTCAGTAAACAGCCACCCGGGTCTGCTCTGCTTCACTAGAGAGCCTTGCCTTGCTGCATCCAGGGTTTGCTCCTTTCCTCAGAACATCTCTTTCTGTTGAAAAAATGTGTGGAAATCCTGTCACAGTTGTTTGGGGTTTGGATTTGTTTTTCCCTTTGTAGTGTGCATTACTAATTGATGCCTGCATGCAGAAATTAGCCAGAACAGCTTCTCATTTTGCAATAGTTATCTGATGGTGCTGTCTCTTCCAGATTAATATGTGGAAAATTAGGGATTATCCTGAAATAAAATTATTTTCTTTCTGATTAGATTGTTTACACATGCAGCTCACTCAGCACTTATTTTCTTTTTAACTTATTTCTTCATAGCTATTACAGTCAAATATTTGTGTGGATTAGGCCTTATTATTTGTCATCAGTCCTCAAGGAAAAAGATTCTTTTTGTGAAATAAAATTTCTTGTAAAGCAATATGTGATTTAATTTTCAAAGCCAGAGAAAGTTTTGTCAAACTTACTGATCCTGAGTATTTAAAACCATTACTACTTTTTAAATAGAAAGTAGAGAAATAGCTTTTTTGAAGAACAAACCAATTGTCTAAGTAAAAGAATTTCCTGCTTGAATATCAGACAATTACTGTCTGTACTCTCTAGGATGTTGATAATGTGTAAGAGGCAAAATCTGTTCTACATTTCAGAAAGAATGTTGTTTATGAATAGTCAATGTCTTCAGGTGTTTATAAAATATCCTCTGCCCTGAACAAGAGATCAAAAATAAAATCAAGCCTGGTTGTCTGGACTTCATCACGTCTGAAACTGCCTGAACAAACAGGACACAGAGTGGTCAGATCATTCTTCCATTCCTTCTATTTTAGGAGAAGTTGTGTGAGGAGTCCTCTTCTTTTGACCTGACTCCCTATGATCTGGCTTCAGCAATGGATGCAATAAATGTTGTCCTGGAGGAACAAGCCAAAGTGGTTCAACAGAATGAAATCAATGCTGAATTCAACATGGAGTTGACCAGTTCAGGTGTGTTGACAGTGACACATCACTGTTTCTCTGGGATTATAAAGTGCCACTACCAAGAACTGGAAAATAACTTTTAGGGAAAGTTTCTGGGACATTTACATTCCTGTTAGTAAGCAAATTGTTGTTAATTAGTAATTGGTGCCAGACACTGAAAGATTTGATCAAACTAATGTGACATGAGGGACTATAAAAGAGAACAGTGAGGAGAACACACAAAATATCTTTCCATTTACACAATTCTAACCTTCATAGCCATAATTTCTTGAAAGGCATAAAGAAACTGGGAATGAAATAGGTGTGAAACAACCTCTTTGAAGTCTTCACTTTTTTCAACAGGACTGAACATGGAACTGGAAGATATAGCAAAGATCAAGAGTAAGTGTTATTTTTTTGTGGTGTTGAAAACTGTTGTTGAAACAATTGAAACGTTTGAAAAGGTCAGCAATTACAAATCAAGCTCGCGTAGCATTGCCGTATACGCAACTTAAGCGTCAATGAATGTCTCAGTTCTAAGTTATCTGCCTTTTCCCAAGAACTTTTTGGAATGTTTAGTTAGTTTTTTCTCAAGAAGAGAGATTTGGCAGATGAATGTGTCTTTTCCTTCGTTGTTAGAAGTTCCCATGTTGTCTGATCTTGTCAGTGTGCTGGAATTGCATCAGTTGCATCATTCTGCTGTCAGAACCTGAAGTTAACATCAAGAGCTTGAGATATCTCATGTATACAAAAGGTTTCCAACAACAATTTTCCCTGTCTGTAAAGAGTTTAACATTTAGCTGCTGACTTCAGCTTCATTAGAAATTGAGGTCATAGAAGTTCTTAGAGTTGAATATGAATATTTAAAGGTGATATCCAGGAAATTTGTTTTGATCATTTTGGTTTGTTTACAGAGTTGAGGGAACAGCTGGGCTGCTGTCTTTTGTAACAGCCTTTGTAATAAAGTACATTAGAAAAAGTGACTTAGATGTGTCCCAGACATGCCTTTCTGTGCACCCTAACTTTTTCCTCTTAATTTTCCTAAAGAAATTCTTCTTCAGCTTGAAAGTGCTATTGATGCAGTGGAGCTGCCAGCAAATGGTAATGGAGTCACCAAAGAGGGAAGGTAAATTTCTTCTCATTAATGTGTTTAAATGTTAAAAAGAACAGCAAATTGGAGCTGGGGCAACCGTTGGGGTTATAGCTCTATTCTAGTTTCTGGGAATAGTATTTATTCAAGGTTTTCATTTTCCTGAAATCCCCTATCTATAGTAATTATTATTTTTGGAGGAACTTGCTTTTTTGGTGTTTCAAGAGTGGAAAATCCTCTGCTTGGGTTTCCTGAGCTGGAAGAAGCTGTGCTTCTTTTAATTTTGTGCCATGATTTAAGCAGGGGTACCAGTGCTGCAGTGATGTGTCTGAGATACCTCTGAGCTCTGCAAGTCCATTTCTAAACTGGTGCCTGTTGTACATGGTAAAAAAAATAATGGAAATTGCCTGCCAGTCTGCTCCTAAATTAGTTATGGATTGTATGTTGGGGAGGAATGATGGAAAAAGGGAATTAAGGGAATTACATGGTCTGTGTGCTTTCTGCCATGGCAGTATTGTGCACTGTCTTTATAAGCAAGTACTTAATTTTATTCTTGGAAATTTTTCTTTCTCATGGAGACAGAAACATGTTTTGCTACATGATGATGAAATTGTTCTTCTAAAAGAGTAACATTATTTGTGCCTATTTGGTTCTTTACAATATTTCCCAATTTTGCTTTTTCTTTATAAATTGCAGCTACATCTTTGATCTGTTTGCAGAAGCCCAAATAACACTGCAGACCAAATCCTCCCTCTTGGAGTCACTGGAGCAGATTTTACAGTTTCTTTCAGGCCGTAAGTGCATGAACTTTTTAGCTTTTTTACTCAGACTTTCCTCTTTAGTGTAAGAGGCTGGAAATTTATGTTGTTAAGGGAGACAATCAAATGGTAAAGCCTCTGTAAACTAAAATCTGACCTTGAAGACTTGTGTCTTTTTATTAAGACATGCAGGGTCCTCTGCTGGGAAACATATTTTGTATCTGTTCATGTAGCTGAACTGATGCTGAGAACCACCTTGTGTCAAAACAGGAGTGTGTACCTATGTATGGGTCCATCCATGCACATAGAGGACTTTTGCACAGACACTATTTTTCTCCAAAACCGCATGGATTGTGGTGTGAAGCTTACTGACATTTTGCTGATGGTACTTTTAGTGTCTTGAGTTCTTCCTTGGTCCTGGAGTTAAAAAACAGGAAGGTGGAGAATCATATAAAATTTTTTTTTCTCCCTTGATTTAACAAGCTTTTGTTCTAATGGCTGTCAGCATCTTGTTCTTAAATTGCTCTTCTGTAAAGAAAAATGTTCAACTTCTACATGTTTAGTCTTGTGTTACTTTCTCCAGGTACTGGGATATTTGTCAATACCTCTGGATTGCATAAGGTCTCAGATATTATCCAGGTAAATATTTAATGCTGCTTCTATACATAAAGAAGGATAGAAGAGTTGGTTTAAAAGATGTGTAAAGATACTGGATCAATTTTGTTCTTCTTGGGATGTACACTTGTGCAATGGTGCAAGTTTATAGTCTTTGAGGAGAAAGCTGCTGCCTGATGGGATGGATTAATCTGATTTTTACCCAGGTTGTTCTTTTGTAATTCTGGGCTCCCTTTTTGGAAATGCTGGATTGAAATTTTGGCTGGGCTTAGCATCCACCAGGTGGAGCTGGGTCATTGAACTTGCTTGCAGCAGTGTTGGGGAATATGAGACCATCTCATGAAATAACAAGAGAGGCTAAGGAAAAAAACAAACAAAAGATAATTTAACAGTAATTTTTTTCAAGATGTCTAAAACCAAAGTCTTTTCAGTTCCATAGGAACTGAATGTGACACTGTGTGTATCCACATAATGCTGTCTGTCATCTCCCTGTTGTACACTTCCAAAACTCTGATTATGAATATCCCAAACCCCATGAAATTCAGAGGTGCAGTGGGCCAGTTGTCTGCACATGTGTGCAAAAAGGCACCAGAGATTAACACCCTGTTTAAAACTGAAAATGAAAACTTTATTCAAACCTTGAAGACCTGTATGATAAAGACAAGTCACCAGGGTGTTTTTTGAATGGTCCTGGCAGGTTTGCAGCCCTGAACTCTGAATGCATGGATGTTTGTGGTGGTGCATTCACAGTGGCATACACAGGTTCCTTTTTTCTAGCAGTGGTTTAACAAAACCTTCGTGTGTGTTTCAGTAGTAGTGATTTATGTACACTGGTCCCAAATGGTTTGTACTGGGAGAGGTTGCTGTTCTGAGGGAGGGCCAGGTGAGCCTAATTTAAATTGGTTTCTCAGGGTTTCAAAGCTGAGAGATGAGAAAATTCAGAGGTAGAAACGAGGTCCCCTGATCTCAGAGGACTGGGAATAATTGTCTGTGTGTGCTCTTTTGGGTTGTGGATAGATAAAAAAGGAGATTTGACTTTGGAGGAGAAAGCTCAGATCCTTTTCCTGCTGTTGAGCACATGCACGTGGACAGTGCCTGCGAAGGATCTGCCAGGGACAGTTTGTCATCTTGAGATAGGAGGGACATGGACAGAGTTTGCTTCTTGCAGAGCCTTGAGTCTCAATTTAACACCAGCTTGTTTTAATTAATAGTAATTGTTTTTCTTCCTTTTCAAAGAGCACTTACCAAAATGCCTTTTGTGCGCCATATCTTTGGCTATTTTTCAGAAGTAAATATTTCCAGGAATTGTATGGGTTTTTTTAAATTGGTGCGGAACATCTTGTAACTAGCTGATACTCTCATGAGCTTGAGTAATTCCTATCAATGTCTGGAGAAAATTTGTTTAGAAAAATTAACAGAGTTGTAAATATTTGAGAACCACAGCTGTTTTCACTGCAGTTGCACTGGGATGCTTTATGTTTGAAAGAGTATCATCTGTAGTCATGAGACATCACATGCAGGAAAGAGGGGAAAAGCATAACTCTGATAGAAGCTTTTAGTTTAATATATGGACAATTAGATATGATTACAACTTGATTATTTGTCTAAGCAGTGTTATTAGCAGAGGGACCACAGATGAAATTTTAAACTGAAGGAACTCAAAAAGCTCTTCTATGCTTGTTTGTGACTGATCTCCTTAGAGTGTTTTTTTTTATCCACAGTCAGAGTTATGAACAGTGTGAATAATAACACTGTCATTTATGTAGTTTGAGTATGTTTAGATACTGACTTGAAGTTTTCGGAACAGTGAGAGCACATGTGGGGAGCAGAAATTGCCTGGAAGAACCACATTTATTGAAGATTCTTTGTCTTATTTGATAACAGGAGTGAGGAAAGAAATTTAAGGTTATTGCAGCAGTAACATTGGTGGAGACACTTCTCAGTGTGGGGATTTTACCAAAAGGATGTATGTGTGTGTATGTATCAAAAATAAAGTGGCCAGCAGGACCAGGGAGATCATTGTCCCTCTGGTCTGGACAATGGTGAGGCTTCACCTCGAGTCCTGTGTCCAGTTCTGGGCCCCTCATGACAAGAAGGACATGGAGGGGCTGGAGCATGTCCAGGGAAGGGAACAGAGCTGGGGAAGGGGCTGGAGCACCAGGAGAGGCTGAGGGAGCTGAGGGGGCTCAGCCTGGAGAAAAGGAGGCTCAGGGGGGACCTTCTCACCCTCACAAGTCCCTGACAGGAGGGAGCAGCCAGGTGGGGATCAGGCTCTGCTCCCAGGGAAAAGGGAACAGGGTGAGAGGAAATGACCTTCCTGCAGTGTCAGGGGAGGTTCAGGTTGGACATCAGGAAGAATTTCTACATGGAAAGGGTTGTCAGGCATTGGAAGGGCCTGCCCAGGGGGTGGTGGAGTTCCCATCCCTGGAGGTGTTTGTGCAACACCTGGATGTGGCACTCAGTGCTCAGGGCTGGGTGATCAGTCACAGCTTGGACTCAACCATCTCGGAGGTCATTTCTAACCTAAATAATTCTATGATTCTGTTTCCCTGCATTTTGCAGACAGTGTTCAGCATGGATCCCCCAGAAGGAGTCACAACAGGGTTCCTGCCACGTCAGGCAATATCTAAATATTATAAGGTATGGGAGCTTTTGTGTGCTGTGTTTTTCCTCACAGCATTTAATGTCTGTGCTTCGTGTATCTCAGACTTGGAAGGATGTGGGTAGTACAGCACATATGTTGATTACAGGGAGGAAAAAAAGAGACCACAACCAAAAAAAAACCACCAAAGGAACAGTATTTAATTTAGATTCTGAAGAAAACCACAATTTTAAAATGAATTTGTAAATTAAATTTTGAAAGTGCAGCAAATGGAAATGTCAGAAAATTTTGAAATTGGATATGAAACAAGAATCAAGGTGTTCTTCCAGTAATGTATTTTTAGTTTAGCCCAGTGCTAAGCAAATGCAGCAGAACCACTGAACCTCCTCCCTGAAGTTGTTTTCATTTGTTTAAAGTTTGGAATTTATGGGATGTGTTGTTATGATGAATTTTAGGAACAGATCTTTTTCTAGATGTCACATTTAGACTTTATACTATTTTTGTTGCCAAATGAAACAAATCTTTCCACCATGATAGTGTTCTACATTTAATCTGTGTGGTTTATGCTGGTGGAAATACCCAAATAATTGGGTTCTTGGTCTCTGCTTGGGTCAGCCCATGAAAAACTGCTCCTATCATCTGATTCAAAAATGACTGGTTGGATGGTGATGCACTTTTTTGCTCATAGTTACGAAATATTGGAAGCAAAATAGAAAAGAGACAGGAAATTATATAACCTTAGTAAAACTGTAAAAGTGGCAATAACTGCATTAATTACTCTTAATGTAGGCCAGGTTTTTTTTGAGGGATGAAGTTCAAGTTCATTTTTGCAGCCATTGCTAGAAATGTTTGTTACTTTCCTTCAGGTACATATTCATGTGGATAATGGTAATCAAAAAAAGAAACAAAGGACAGATCTCTGGAACTCATCATCTTCAAAAAGACAAGGTACAGGACTGTTCTTGGGGAGGTTCATGCAAAAGCTGCATTGAAAACTCCTCAAATGCTCCTTTCTGATTCAAATAGAAGAAAGCAAGTGCAGCTCCATTGTGGATAAAATGAGCTGGAGACAAGCTTTTCACTTCTATAATTATTTCTGAAGGGGAGGTGTCACGTGCCATCTCAATATAAGAATTTCTTGTACCATTGGTGTTTTGTGCACTGCTGGAGTTCTTTTAGGGCAATGATTCTGGTGGAAGATCATTTCCATCATGGAATTGTTTTATTGATGTAGAGAAAATCTTCAGAGCAGCCAAGAATGGGGAACTCTCCTCCAACCCTCAGGTTGCTACTGAGGTTCATGACAGGTTCTGTTCTCATACCAGCTGAATTTCTCTGTACAACTGTGTTGACTAAACACAGAATTGGTGTTGAATAAGGCTTTAACTGCCTTTGGCAAAAAGGGGGTTCAGTTACAGTTATGATGGCAAAAATGTTTGTCAGAGGTGGTATAAGAATAGATTCTATTACAATCTCTGTTGAAATTATTTACATTGTGGAGGTGTTACAGTTTGTTTGCTCATTTTTAGAGCTCTGTAGAGAAGTTTCATGTGATGTACCACAGATCTTGTCCAGATCATGTGAATTCTTAGGCAGAAAATGCCTTGCCCTGGAACATGTTTACCTTTTCTGGCATCACCTGCTTTGCGAAACTTCCTATTTGAGCAACTCTCAGGGTGTGTTGTCAGTTCTTAATAGTTTCAGCTTCAGCTATACTTGCCAATCTTGTCTCTTGTCAATCTCCTCCCACCTCTTTTGTTCCTTATCCTCTGCAGATCCCAGTATCTGGAATTACCTCAATATAACTGAGGTAACTTTAGAACCTTATATTTAGAAGAAAAGAAACTTGGCCTCTGAATCAAAGGCTTATCCTAATGCTCCTTTAAAGCAGCACCAAGCTTGGCTTTGTTGGACTGCAGCATTCATTCTTTCTGATATTTTAATTTATTTTTTTAATAATTAAGTTGAAATTTTCAATTTAAGATGGCATTTTCAATTGGAGAAGGCAGATGCAGATCCCTTTACCTAAGCCTTCTTAACAGAACACTCTTCAGGGACTTTTGTAAATAACTTTGTCTCATAACTATCTACTTAATTACTCAGTTAAGTGCTCATGAATGTGTAATTATCTGTTTCATGGAAGTCCTTCTTTTAAGGGCAAAAGTAACATTTTTCAAAGAATGACTTTTCAAGAATTTACTGGGTTTGCACATAATAGCCCCTTAAATGCTTCCATTAAATTAGAACTGTTTAGTAATCTCTAAATGCTGCTTTCCTGAGATATTCCTCAATTGGAGTTTTAAGATGCAGGAATAATTCTGAGTGGATTTGGTTAAAGATGGGTGCAGGAAGAGGCTAATACAAATATTTTTAGGTGAATTGCACAATTTGGAGGATTTATACACAGAAATACAAAACAGTGAGAGAATTCTGTGATTCAGTAGATGGATTCTGACATATTTGTTTTTCAAATAAGAACAGTATTTGCAAGTACCTGTGTAACACACCTGAGTATGCTGACATTTGTGCTTTATATAAGCCTAGCAGAGGCCAGACATGATAAATGAAGTCTCTGGTTTCCTGTAGTGATAGAGCAAATGGTATAGAAATAATTCAAGCATTTAAGAACAGCGGTTTTCCAGGGATTTTGTGGAGATTATCTACTCAAACATCATTCTCTACAAAGTAGTTGGTGAGGACAAGGGGCATAGCTTGGAGTAGCTGATGAGATTGCTGCCTGTGTCATCTGGGAACAGATGCTGTTTATGTCAACAATATTGGACTGTTGCAGTTTAACATTTGCTCTAAATCATCATGTTGTAGACTATTAGCAAGCCATTTCTCCTTGCATTAGCTGTCCTTGTACCAGGAATGGAAAAAGAGACCAGCTTTATTTAATGCCCAACACTTCCTGCTGGTGAATGGGACCTTGAAAATGGATTTATTGTTGTTAAGCTTAAAGACATAATTGCAGCACACCAGGCTAAAAATGTACAGCAGTCCCAACTTGTCCAGGAACTGGGAACTGGTGCCTGGCAGTTGTCATGCTGGGTTACAGAAATGTGTTTCCAGCTGAGCACTGGAGGAGCAGACATGAGAGGCTGGTGTCCTTTTCCAGGCCATCCCATACCAGCCCAGTTTGGTTTTGTGCTGGGATTTCTTGGGTTCCTTGAGTGACTTTGTTCTTATCTGTAGATACTCACTGGCTTGTCCAAACTAATTTGCACCAATTGTTAGTGTGAGTTAGAAAGATAGGGAATTAGCTGAATTTTGGAATGTGAGTCTTCTAGAATTTGGGCGTTGTCTGGATGGGTCTGTCCAAATGAGGTGGAAGGGCAAGACTTTTAGCTAAATGTGCACTTGTAATTCTAAGCAGCAAGTGACTCACTGGGCAAGTCTTAATGGGGATTTCCTGAAAACACCAGCTTTTTCTTTTGGAAATGAAAGCTTTGATTGACTTGTGTAAAATTCAAAGAAATGCACATGATACTTAGGTGAGAGGTATTTATTTTTGTTACTGAAACTAATAATGAAAAGCAGAAACAAAAACTAAAGGTGATGTTTCCTTTGGCTGCTCTTGTTCTTGACATGGATATTGTTTTCATTTCCTTGTGCCTGTGTCTCTGACAAGCTGATGCAGTTTTCAGCAAGCTTGAACTGAGCAATGAAGAAAATTACTGATGTGATTTATTTATTTTTTTAATATTCTTTCTGTTGATAACTTACATATTTTCAGAGTCACACACTAAAATACATATATGTGTGTGTGTAAAAATATATATATATATATGTGTCACCACATCTCACAAAAGATTTGAGCAGAAATTGAAATGTTTGGGAGTTGACTCTGGGGAAAGTGAGTAGTTTAGGTGAAAGATTTATAGCCTATATAGTTACATAGGAAATTCCTCATAGAGAAGGGGTTCTTTTTTCAAACCAGTGCAGGGTTGGACATACTTTCTTGTTAGATTATGAGGAAGCAGTGATATTTTCATTAAAAGTCATTAAATCTGTGAAGAATCAAAGCAGGACATACCATACATCTGGAATTTTGAGTTTGGATGCTGTCTGGTTTACTCTCAGAAGTTCAGGTGCAATGTGCCATATGCTGGTCATTGTCTAATTTTTCCACTTTGACTGATTTCTTAGTGTTTTCTCTTTATTTAATGCAGGGAAGACTTTAAGCTATTGGTGTTTCAGCCCTGGGTACAGCATGCACGAGCTCGTTCGGCAGGGAGTCAGGACAATCATCCTCACCAGTGGGACACTCTCCCCCCTCTCATCATTTACAATGGAAATGCAGATGTGAGTACCTGGGTTTGGGACACTGCCATTCCTGAAAAATGCACAATCTGCTCTCGTGGATTTAGGTTTTATCTCAGGATTTTAAAGTCCTCTGTTTGCCCAGAGAAGCTGTGGCTGCCCTATCCCTGGAAGTGTCCAAGGCCAAGCTGGATGGGGCTTGGAGCAGCTTGGGATAGTGGAAGGTGACCCTGCCCATGGCAGGGGGTGGAATGAGATGAGCTTTAAGGTTTCTTCCAACCAAACCATTCTATAATTCTATGGTTCTGAAACTGGTAGGGAATCACATAATGGCTATGACTGGGATCTTCCTCTTTTTTTCTCCAGCCCTTTTCCTGTTTGCCTGGAGAATCCTCATGTAATTGATAAACACCAGCTCTGGGTTGGGATCATTCCAAAGGGACCTGATGGAGCTGTGCTTACTTCCACCTATGAAAGAAGGTAATGAAACTCCCATGTGGAATCCTGCTTTGAATGTTGGGTTCCAGCATTGGGTTCTGTTAACAGGAGTATGCTAGTTAAGCAAGGGATCTGTAGTGATTTTCTTGGATAAATGCTGAATAACAACACCCTTCAACCACTCCTATTGAAAGTCTGGAAGGGATCAGGTACCAAGGCACTGATAGTCCTTGATGGCCCTGACCAGCCTCAGCTGGGACTGCACCCACAGCCATTCCCAGGAGCTGCACTGAACCCTATCCAATTTTTTTTTTTTTTTTTGCTGAGGGCTTAATTGACTTGAAACATGACTGGCCTTTGCAATAACTATTTTTATATTTAAAGCTTGTCACCATGCCCAGCCTCTCTTTCACCTCTGGATTGCCTTCTTAAGGCATGTCCAAATATTTGTCAAGCTTTTCATAATCGTTTTTCTTGCTTGCCTGGTCTTCCATCACTTCATCTCTTTCTATCTGTTGTTCAGAGTTGGCAGTGCTTCTGCTGCCAGCAAAGGCCAAATGTTCTGTAGAACTGGAAAGGGACTCAGCAATTGTAATGGATTTTTACAGAGAAGTCATAATCTGGAAAGCCCTCAGACTGTATTTCTCATTTTCAGAACCTTTAGTGTGCCATTTCAGTGTATTTCTGTTGAAGATTCTGTCTTTTAAAGAGAGAGGGTTGGGGATTCCACCCCTCCAGGGCTTTTAGAACATGGGGATTTTTTGAAGGAAAGGGATTTGCTGTGATTGCTCTGTTTTGATAACATCTCTATGTTGATACTGGTTTTTGTATGTCTTATAAAAGTATATGTATTAGGTTTTTTCCCTGCATATATAAATTTTCTGGGAAAACAGTACACAAAACTACAGGGCACTGAAAAAAAAGGAGCATTAAAGGCATGAGAGAACAGGGGAGTTCTCAGTCAGGTGTGGGAGATCACTGGAGAGCAGAACTTCTTCAGCCAAAGACAAAGTGATTTATTGAATAATAACCATAGTAACCAAACTTACTGCAGCAACACCACACCTAATTTTAATGTTAGTCAGGCTTGGCAGACTTCCTGGCAGAAATCTCATGTGTGTTGCTATTCTCATGGCTGCCCATTTCTACCTGTGCATTTTGAAATATTGAAGCTTAGATCATCTTCAGAGCTACCAATAAGAATGTTTTATAGTATTAATAAAATGTAGTCAAGGTATTATTAAGGTATTATTCTTGCCCTTGGTGTTGGTGCTTGCCACAGAAGGGAGAGCAACTGGGAGTCTGGAAATGTTATTTTAGATGAATGTCAAAGGAAGTCAGAGTGGATGAAAGACACAGAAAAGGAAATGCAATGGTGTTATTTGATTTTTCTTCTTCGTAGGTTTTCAGAGGATTATTTATCTTCTCTGGGGAAAACAATTGGTAAGTGAAGTCTGTGGATTTCAGAAATGGGTTCATGCCCAGGATTTTTGGAAATTTAGAAAGGGCAATGCTAAAGAAGATGCAGTAAGAGAAAGGTAAAGGATTGCAGTGCATAGCTTGCTGCTGTCAGGTGTTCTGTGTTTCTGCTTGCTCAAGGCAACTGGCTGCTGCAATAGCACACAAAATTGAGTCTCTGGCTTCATATTCCCAAGTCTGGACTTCATTTTTATTGTCAGGAGTTTGTGTTTGGGTCAAAAATGTGGTTCCTAAACAGTCAGAAAGTGGCTCAAACTAGGAAATCAATACCCAGAGATGATGCAGCCAAGGGTGAGCAGAGCAATTGAGAATCACAGAAAATCAGTGCAGTTTTTGTGATATTTTAAACTGTGTCAAGCCTGCCTGAAGACAGCATTTATTCTTTTGGTAATGTTTTATAATATAATGGAATTACAAAGTCATAACACATAAGGACAGAATAAAAGAAGATCATCTGTGTAGCTTGACTAACATGATTGAAAAGAATCTGTTAAATCTAGAAATGCTTGAAGGATGTGGAGGAGAAATGAAAGCTAGTTCAGCCTCTGTGTTAAAGCTTACACCTTGACAAAATTATCAAATTACTGTAAGAAATGGAACAACTTCTAATACACAATCATTCATGTCAAGAAAGTAGAAAATATTTTGGAAGGAGACCACTCTGTTTTTCCTCTGCAGTCCATGTTCTCCATCCCAGAATGAAGATGTCCTTAGCTGCACACTTGTCTTCTCTCCCTGCAGGCAACCTTGTGCGAGTGGTGCCACATGGGCTGCTGGTGTTCTTCCCATCCTACCCTGTCATGGATAAGAGCCTGGAGTATTGGAGAGTATGTTCATTGCTCTGCCTTTGTTAGGTGGTTTGGTTACTTGCATCAGACAGCTTGTAGTTATTCTATTTAACCACGTTAATTTAAAACCTTCTAGTTGGAAGTGGTCGCTGCTTATGGGAGGAGGTTGGAACTAAATTATTATTAAGGTCCTTTCCAACCCAAAATATTCTGGAATTCTATGAAAAATTCTTAGTTAATAAGAAAATTATAAAGTCTGGAAGGTAAAATCTCAGGTAAGGCTTCTTTTATTTTGATCACAATATACTGAAGTGCAGTGCTGTAGAAACCAAACCCAAAGAATCTTAATATATTATTCCATCTGATGTCACATTTTATTTAGTTCACCAGACCTTTCTTTATTAAACCTCTGAAAAAAGAAGGAAAAAAGTCCAATATGTGCATTTCTTCTTTATTTTTAATTTGCAACCGTTGCAGCTGTAACTTCTGGTATTTCTGTGCTCATGAGCTGAATGTCCCTGGTGAGATTTGCTAGAACAGTTCTGGTTTAAATGCTCCTTGAAAAGGCAGGGGCAGAGGTTTCATGCTGTGGAGTGGGACTGGGAGGTGAGTGCTGCAACTCTCTCATCTGCCTGATGTCTGAGGTGCACCAACTGCAAGGAATCACTGCTCTCAGGGGGTTGCATGTTTCTGCTCCCATCTCTTCCTGTGTTTGGCAGGAGAGGAGCAGGCTGTGGTTGGAGAAGTGTTTCTGTTCTTGTGGTGTGAGCTCTCTTGGCATTTCTGACCTGCTCCTTCTCTTTCCAACAGGAGCATGATTTTGCCAAAAGAATAGAAGAAGTGAAGCCAATGTTTGTGGAACCCAGGAACAAAGGAAGCTTTTCAGAGGTTGATTATTTGCATTACATACCTCTATCGTTTTCAGAAATTGTTTCTTTTTAATGACCTTCTCTCAGGTGTGTTTGGTATGAAACACCCCAGTTTTTGGCCTAGGGTGAAAGTAAAACTCTGACTGCTACTTTGTAGTGTAGATTTCCAGTGCATCCTTCCTTTCCTCTCTTGTCTGGCCATGCAGGGTTCAGTCTTCATTTAAATCTGGTGACAGAAAGCAGCCAACATACACAAGTGCTGAGTAATCGAGCTGGTGGAAAGCTGTCACTTCATTAGTCAGCATTTGTGAATGTTCTGCAGGACTTTTCCTCCCAGCTCATCCTGCTTTGGATGTTTAAGAGTTGTACAGTCCTATCCTATAAATTCTATTTATTTATAGCCATTCTGTTTGCTTCTTGGAGTAATTAACATCTAATAATTGCTTCCCTGTTTTGTCTGTTTTACTTAAGATGGACCATCCTGTGTTTCTGCAGATCATTACCAGAAGTATCTGAATTTTTTTATGCTTGCCCAGATGTGTTTTGGATTTCACAGTGATATGAGGATTTTACTGAGAAAATGGCTTCTCACACTTGCAATTAGTTAAAAGTAAAGATAGTTATACTAAGCCAAATTAATCACAGTTTAGATCTTAGTGTACAAAGATCTTAGTACAGGATAATACCGTTCTTCCTCTTACACTTGTTTATATTTTAGGTTATTGATGCCTACTATGATAAAGTCGCCTGTCCTAAGTCCAATGGAGCAGCTTTTTTGGCAGTGTGTCGGGGCAAGGTAATGTAACTGAGAATTTGTTTCATCTGAGATCATATTATATAATTGATAGGAAAAAACTTCCTTTTGGATTTAAATACATTTCTTATAATTTGACTGTAATTATATGCGGGGAAAAAATAAGTGCTCTGAAGCTTTTCCAAATTAGATCACATTTCTATGTGATTCACTCTTGTTTTTATTGGAGGGACACATTTTGATTTCTCTGAATCCTACTTGCATTTCATGTTGGCTACTCACTGAAAACATAACCCATTAGATGAGAACAGCTGTTCTGGAGAACTGTAATGAAACAAGTTAAAACAACACTGCTCCAAACCAAACATAATGCTTAGCCTTAAAACACATTAACTTCCTGTTCTGTGGATGCATTTGATGGCCTTTCCTTTGCATCTTCCAGTGCTGGTAAATTGACTTATGTTTATCAGGAAATATTGGTGAAATTACTCTTAGAGCCTTTTTGCTGCTGTTTACTGTATACAGAAGAAGATACAACTTCTTTTGCAACTTTGGTCCCAGTCTCCAAAGAGGCTGTTGGAGTGAAGAAAAGACGTGGCTCTCTCAAGTATTGTTGCTGAGATTTGGATAATTGATTCAGCTGAAAAACAAAACAGCTTTTTTTTCCTTGATTTTTTTTTCCAATCTGTTCAACTTTATTCATTTCACAAAGTGATTTGCCAGCACAGTGAGTATGTACAGGGCACATGAGTGACAGATACTTGATGGAATGTCAACAGCACAGCTGCTGGACATGTCACTATGGTCTGGTGAACCTGATGGCTTTATGTTATTGCTTTGAAGTGATTCTGTTAATTTTTACTGTCAGAGAAGATTTGCTATGTTGTTACGTCTTGTCAACAACCCAGGGTGTGGAAGGTTTAAACAAAGGTGTTGACATGTTCTCAATACAGCTGATCTTATCCAGGAACAGGACAGCTATTAACAGGGTTAGCTGAGCTGTGCTTTGGCAGAGGAAAAAGCCAAGTTTAAACTCCTAAAAGAAAAAAAAATCTAGTTGAAATTATTCATTGACACTATTGATTAACTACACTAGGCCAGGGAGTTAATTGAATGGAGAAAAAGAGCCAACAGCTGCTGAATTGCTCTGAAATGTCACTGCAAACTCCATTGAGGATGGAAAACTCTGTCCCTGCAGGCCAGTGAAGGCTTGGACTTTGCAGACATAAATGGACGAGGAGTCATCATTACTGGGCTTCCATTTCCCCCTCGTATGGAGCCCAGAGTCATTTTAAAGATGCAATTCCTTGATGAGATGAGGAAAAGTGGTGCAGGTGGACAGGTAAGACTGGGCAGCTTCTCACTCTTGGCTGTTTGCACATTCTCATCATTGGTTCTCTCTCTTGTCCCAGTAGGTTCTGGGTTTTTTTATCCTCTCAGCCTTGTGGGCCATGAATATCAGAAATTCAAACAGCTTGGGAATTTGTCACCAATCCAGCCACCTTTTTTAAACAGTGTTGAGGGTTCCATGTTCTGGAACAGTCTTAAATATAGGCCCCAATAAAGGTTGTAATTCAAGTTTACAAAATCTTTGTATGTGTGTTATCCATCTCTCATTCTGAGGGATGTTTTTCATTCAGAGAGAGCATGGGCAGGAAGAATGGCCTGTGCTGGCTATTTTGGGAATGATTGTTTTGGAAGTGTGGTGGTGTGTGTCAGGGTGTTTGGGTTTGGTGCTCTGTTGCTTCAGGTACAAGAATGAATGATGTTACAATTTAGTCTGATCTACAGTCTTAAAGCATATGGAGAGTCTGTTGTACTCCCAGGGCTCTGAGTGCACCATATAGAAAATAGCCTCTCCAGCTGGACATTGAATTTTCTGTGCTCTGGGAATCAGGTGTGACTTTTGAGTCTTTGGTTTTCCTCAGCTCTTTGAAATTTTGTCAGTACATCTGGTTGATAGTATCCAACATCTGTGCTTCACTTTTCATTTCTTTTGGAAAAAAATAATGACTGTACAGCGCAGAGAATACATTTTACCTGGTAAATAATGTTGATTCTTCCTTCTACCTCTTGCAGTATCTGTCTGGGCGTGAGTGGTACAGTCAGCAAGCGTCCCGGGCTGTCAACCAGGCCATCGGCCGGGTCATCAGGCACCGCCAGGACTACGGGGCCATCTTCCTGTGTGACCACAGGTAAACCCTGGCTCACTGCACCCCAGAATATTTGGAGTTGGAAGGAAACTTAAAGCTCATCTCATTCCAACCCCCTGCCAAGGGCAGAGACACCTGCCCCAAGCCCTGAAGCACTATCCAACCTGGCCTTGAGCACTTCCAGGTTTGGGGCATCAACAACATCAACAGCTCTATATCCCAGCATAGGTGCTGGTATTTTGAATATAAGTGTGCTGATGTTGCTCTTTGGAAAAGGCTACTGTTCATAATAATGAAATAATTTATATAACAGGTTATATAATATTGCACTACTTCAGGAAACTAACTGGATTGTTATCTTCTGCTCCCCATCCATGTAGTCTTGGAGCTGCAGAAGGAGGTCAATGGTTTTAATGGAAAATAAACCAATTTTTGGAATTCATGTTTGTAATACCATGGGAAATTATATGACAACAATTTATGGTCTTGGGTCTTCTCCATCTTTCATTTGAGATGGCAGTCATCAGCACTGCAGTGTTTTGAGAGAAGAAGAATGGAAATGAGGACACATTGTTACTGAAACAATACTATTTATAGTCATATCCTATATTAGCATTATACTGCATTAATATCTGTTTCTGTTGTGCTATTTATATAATAGGCAACAGGAGTTTATTTGGTAGTACATGGAGTCAGCAAAGCCCTTTTTCCTGAGTGAAGGCATCACCCCATTATATTTACTGCACTGTTATGACTTTGTGTTGCTGCTCCTCTCTTGTCCTTTTGGACAGTGTCTTGGTTTGAAAAGACAGGTGTCTGCTAAGGAAGGCAGGAGCCTCCCTTGAAATGGAAAATGTAAACCCCCTCCTTCTAAGTTATAATTTTGAAATTAAGGGGCTCTCAGGCAAAGATATGGGAGCAGAAAAAACAATTCTTTATTAGGAAAATAAAAATGCAGTAATACAAAACAGCGTTGACAGAGTCAGAGTACAACCTGGCACTGTGTGGGTCAGGGTGATGGCAGCAGTCCCATTAAATGGTGGCTGCAGTGCTCTTGCAGTGACAGAAGCAGTTCTGGTGGAGCACTGACCCTGTAGAAGGGTGGAGTTTTCCTCTGCAGGTCCAGTGGTGGTGCAGATGGGCCTGGTCTTCCTCTGGGAATCCAGTGGGAAAGGGTTGCCTGTGGTGTTCCAAATCTCAGATTATATCCAGGTAGGAATGCTTGGCTCGTCCCCCTGGGCGGAGCATCTCCCAGTGGGATGATGTAATTTTATCAGCCATGCAGTGAGACTCAATGGCCCATTAACAAAAGGTATCTCCCTGGAGAGAGGCTGGGTGGAAGAGATAAAAGAAAACTGCTCCACCTGGCTTTAAGACAAGGTAACTGTCCCACCTAATTCTAACAGGTGGCAATAGAATGCACACCCCCGGCCTCATCTTGCATTGCAACCTAAGACAGATAATGATCTAGGGTTCTTTTAATTAATTTAGCTCAACCTGGCAAATAATTCTCAGGTTCTCCCATCCTGCCCAGGTTCACAACTTGTGATGTCAGGGGCAAACTGCCCTCGTGGGTCCGACCCTACGTGAACGTTTTTGACAACTTTGGGCACGCAGTCAGAAGCGTCTCCCTCTTCTTTCGTGTTGCTCAAGAAATTGTAAGTGTCTTTTCAAAAACCCCCAGAATGAACAACCACTTTCCTGAATAGTGTTGGAAACTGGGAATGCTAAGCTAGGTGGGAGATGAGAGAGAATCACAGATGATCTCAAATTGGAAAGGATACTTAAGGTTCACTGAGTCCAGCTCTCTGCTCCTCACAAGCCTACCCAACACAGGGTCACTTGTCACTTCTAAACACTGGAAGATTTACTGGAAGGAGGTATGCCTCATCTTTCTCATGAGTGATCTGGGACAGGATGTTGTTCTTATGCTGGGCAACTCATTAGGTTACATCACAAAAATAACTTCCTCTTCCAGCTCCTCCTAAACAAACATGTATTTATTGGCTGGTATGCAAATCCTGGAACTGATATTGGCATCCAGAGGCTTTCTGTCTCAGGGAGAGGTTGTGTGTGTGGAAGAATCATACCCCAAAATTTAAATTGAAGCTGACTAGTAATAAAGAGCAATACAAACCATCAGTTGTTCTTGCAGTTCAACACTGGGTCACCTTTACTAAAACAGCTTCTCTATTAGCATTAGGAAGCTGATATTGTCTGTAATAGTTCCTTGATTAAAAAAATAATATTGTAAAAAGGCTTCCTAATTCACTGGAGAAAGAAATGGGCTGGAAACCAGAATGGGAAATTCTTTGCTTCCAAAACGGAGGTTAAGATTAAAATAAGCACTTCAGAATTTCATTTACAGACTTGAACAGCTTCCTGCAAGATGCTTTAGCCAACTACAAGGCTAAATTAGTTGTTCAGGCTGATTAGTTACATATGAATGATGCTGCAGTACTTGATGATCTCTTCTAATTATGAGTGACAGTTTCATGGTAAATCAAAAACACAACCCGATGTGCTTTGTCAGAAGGAGCTGTTTTTGCAGGCATAGCATTAGGAACTGATTTTCTTTAGCAGGTCCTGATCCTTTTTCTGGTACCAGGTCACTTAGGGTGCACTTACTGCACTTCAGCTGTCTCGCTTGGGAGCTGTTTGATTCTTTTTATCAAAAGCCCATAAACCCAGAGTGTGTAACAGTCTTTCTACCAAAGGTTATTTGGGGAAAAGAAGATGTCTTTGGATTGTTTCTGAGATTTTTAGTCACAGATGGAGTGGAAAAGTGGCCTTTGCCTATTGTAACACTTTGTAAACTGCTTGCAGATGCCCCCACCCGTGCCTCAGTGCCCTCCTGGACATGCTGGTTCCCTAAGTGAAAGCAATGCAGCACCATCTACTTCATCTGAGCAGGTCCTCTCCTTGCAAAAAGCTAAAAACCTGGATGATCATGTTCCAAGTTTGAAGAGGAAAAGGAAAGGTAATGTTTGGGTCCTCAGAGATGCACCTTTTTGTTTTAAGCTGAGCCATGACAAGGAGGATCAAGAGGCTAGAAACAGAAATGGGAGACAAAGCAAGGAGAGGTCAAAGACTGATGTAAAAATCTGGTCAGAAGGGACACAGTTAAGCATTAGAAAATGGAGGAAAGCAGTTGCAATTGTAGAGAAAAGAGGCAGATGGAGCTGGCAAAATTGTCCCACAGAAAAGGAGGAGTTTTTGGTGGAGTATCACAGATAATTTGGAAAATAAGACCTGGAAGTCTCTTTCTGCCTAGCACTGGCTCCCATATGTCCTTATTCCATTCTGTTGTATAGATGACTCTTACTCAGTAATCTAAGAAAACAAAAAGAACATGGGAACAAAACAATATTTAAAATTTTGTGGGTAGAATGCTGAAGAATAAAGATAAACAATAAAGCATTTCTCATGTCAGATATTCTTTCAGCGCTCTAGACTGCTTGCTGATTTGGAACAGAGCAGTGAAGTTTGTTTAAAGCTGTGGTTCCTAATCAGTTATGAGTGAGGGTGAATTCCCATTGCCTTTAAACCAGTTGTTACAGATAAGTAAGGCTTTAAAAAGCCGGGTAACAACCAGTGTGATTGCTGGTTATTGTTAAAAGGGATTACTTTGGCCACCACTTTTTTCCCCCTCTCAGTTTCCAACTGTGCACTTTTTGCTCCTTTATTGATTTGAGTCCATCTTTTGTGCAGTTGCAGAGTGAGCAGCTGAGCTTTGCTGAACCAGTTTATTTACCTTTCATACACTTGACTGCCAGAACCATCTCAGAGGATGGGCTGGAATGTGTGGCTGGAGGTGAAGGGAGGAAGCTGCATTTCCTGTTTAATAGAGATTTTCAGTTGCATTGCATCAGCTGTAACATCAAACTCCCCTGTAGTCATACTGATCATAATATACTCCCATTCTTATCAAGATAGTGACTTTCCTCACTAACTGACTGCTGGAGTAATTCCACAAAGTAGTGGAAATACATTTTGAAGGTAATGCCTTACAGAAATATCAAGCTGATACTAATTTGACAAAATTCTTATATTAGAAACCTGGATTCTGATTAGTGAGAATATGTAATTTGGGACCTTGGTGACTATGTCTTATGGGTATTGATACTATAAGAATTGTAGGCTTTAAAAAACTTGCTCTGTTTGAAAGTAATAAATCATGGTTTGTACCAAAATCTCTTAAAAACTCTGGAATTCAGTTTTGGGAAAATCCATAAATCTAAAATAATTGAACACAGCTGCTGCAGTAAGACTTTTTCCCATTGATCCAAAGCCATTTTGGGGTTGAGTGACTTGAGGAAAAGTTTGAGAGCAGTCTGCCAGGTTGTGGTAACAAATGCTTCAGCAATTTTGGAAGTGATGTATAAAAGCAGTCTTCTTATGAAATTATATAATGCAATTTTGCAAGAGGTAGAAGATTATTTAATTCATCAACAAATATTTGTGGGTTGCTTAGTAAGATGGGAAGATATCACTAAATTAAAGAAAATGGAGAGAATGTGGAGTGTGAATTTGTCTCCTGTGTTGTGTTGTGATGGCAGTAAATGGAGATGGAGCACCCAGCTTGTGTGTGGAATATGAACAAGAATTTGTCTCACCCCGAAGAAAATGTGTTGGGCTCTTGGACGCCTTGGAGCGCAGTGAGAAGAGCAGTGAAGATGCAGAGGAGGAAACTGATTTGCAAGGAGAGGAAAAGGTAATGGCAAAATGCTTCCTTGTAAGTAAAAATTGCAGGCTCTAAAGCAAAATGGTTTTGGCATCTGGAGAACCAGCTCAATCCTCTATCGAGAAAAGCTCACTGTAATCAGCACCAGTAACTGCAAGTTCTCATAACTAAATTAATCAAAGGGTTTCCTTGCCACTTTCAAGTAGATGATCGACAGGTATGTGCTTGTTCTGTGCTCCAAGGCTGCTGACCAGAGATTCCTGGAAGTTAGCCACACTTTCAGAGGAGCAAGGAGCTCTTAGAGAAGGGATTTGTAAATACAGTTTGTCTTGCGTGGACTCTGTGTCAACACTTGGTATGAGACCAGATATTGAATTCAAAAAAGGGTGGGAGAGGGTTTATGGATTAGAAATTGCATTTACAGATGAAAATCTTTGATTTGCCCCAGAGAAAGAATGTTGCTGACTTGTGAAGTATTTTATCTGAATCAAAAATCCTCTATCACAAGATCAACAAAGCTGCTTCTGTGCTGTTAATTTTCTTTCCTCTTGGATTGGTATTTTTGATACATCAGTGATTAAGATGTGTTCTTGCTTTCCCAAAATCCCTTTTTGCATTTGTTGGAGAGGTGACTGCCTTTACTTGACTGGAGTATTTTACTGTTGGCTTGCAGACTCATTTAGCAATGCCTATTGCAGCATTCTTAAGTACTTTCCTCAGGGGAAGAATGCCTGAGGTAAAATGTGTAAATGTAGGAGTGTCTGGGGGATATCTGAGTAGGCCCAAGGACATGAATGGAGGCACGTACAGAACAGAGGGAATGTACAAAGGGCAGCAAATATTTAACTTGTGTGCAACCAAGCGGGAAATGGGCTCTGTCACCCATTGGGTGGCCATAACATTGACACCAAAACCTATTCTTTGGAAAGCCTGGCACATTTCCAGGGACTTTGGTAACTCAGGTACAGAATATTCTTAACACAGCTGCAGTGCTTTTGGCAGAGCTCAGCATTTCCTGGAGTTAGGTAAGCTGATAAACCCAATATTTTACAGTTGCTCAGGTCCACTTCCTATTTGTGTATTTGGCCTATTTGTGCATTTGACATTGCTGCTTGTCTGAGGCTTGTGGAGAGCTCTGGGGTCACCCTGTGCTGCTTCCAAATTGATGACCTGATCCCAGCAGTCTGGTGAGTGTAGTTCTGAGACAGACAGTGGCTTTCAGGCAGCCAGCTTTCACTCTGAGTCCTTCACTGAGCTCTGGATTTGGACTGAGATTGGAGTTGGTGTCATTTCCTCTCTTCACCATTCAGCATAGTATCTGTGTTATCATTTCTCCTTTAGTCAGTTACACAGCACTCTTGATCCCTAAATAATGAAAGTTTAGCTGCTCTCATTCTGAAAGAATTTGCTTTGCCATCTCAAAAATTCACAATACAAGTAATAATTTCTCAACCCATTTAAGTAATAACAGTTCCCCATAATCAGATTTCTTTGTGAGTTACAGCTCATGTCTAGGAATCCTTATCTCTGCTGAATCATGCTTTTCAGTGTGCTGCCTTTACACAGCACGGGACTAAAAAGATGGTTTTGATAATTTTTCTGATTTACTGTATGTATCATAAATATTTTACTTGCTGCTTATATTCCAATTATTCACTCCCTTACGTAAAGAGAATTCCCGGCAGGAAAGTGAAGGGGAGTGAGAACCACTGGTTACACACAGTCTGTGTACACTCTCAGGCTGCCCTGGAACAGTCTGCTGTGAGTCCAGCTTTGCTTAGCCAGGAATTTGCACCTTCAAGACCAACTTTGTCTTTAATTTCTTCTAGTTTGGTCTCTGTGAGTTGTCCAGTAAATTTCTACCCTCTAGAAACAGGTATGTGCCCAGGCTCTGTTAAAATAATTTAGGTTGACTTGTTTCACTTCCTTGAATGGTGTCACAAACTGGGTTACTAGGTTTTGCTGCTGGAAATAGCTAAATTAAATGGGCAACAACTCTGAAAAGCGTTTTTTGTCCCTCACTTACTTTCTTTTCATCTTCACAGGCACATCGTCTGTCCACACTTTCCCTTCAGTATGAGAAGAGATTAACAGATGAGCAGAAAGGAGGAAGGAAGAAAATAAAGCTAGTCAGCAATACAGTATGTGTTTCCCTGTGTCTGTGCCATCCCTTTGATTTATAGATTGCTTTAATTTGAATTGGAAATTTCCAGGCATACAGATAAGTGATGCTAGAACAAGTGTTTTTTCTCCAAATTGCAAATATTTATCTGTGCACATCTGAAGGCTATTTGTTGTGCTCTTTCCCAAATCCAGACATCCCAGACCAAATCAAGGTCCACGTAGGGTAGCAGGTGAAAAGAATTGTTTTCTGACACTGATTGCTTTGTGAACAATTTGACCGGGGTGGTGGGTGGTTTCACTCTTTTTGATAAAAATGGAATAGTTCAGTTGTCAGGACCTACAATGATGAGCAAGTTCAGCTGCTCTGGTAGAGCCTGGAATGGTTGAACTGACCAGTTTGGTGTAAGGGATCACGTATTACCCCCATGTGGTGGGTCATGGTTGTGTGTTAGCTCTGCAGCTGTGCATTAATGTTTTGTTCTGTCTCCAAACCCGGTTAACTCATTATGCAACTAATTGCTTAAGTCACAATAAATTCAGGAGAATTCCCTGGGTGATGTGAGTACCAGTAGTTGTCCAAGGTGCTGTCCTGGCTGGATATTCCCTGTCTGACAGTCTGCCAAGCACCTGGCAAATGAAACTGATCCCAAAGATAATATCCAAGAGAAGATAGAAGGAAGAGAACAGGTTCATGCAAAAGGTTGTGTTTGGAGTTTGTTGCTATCTGATCTCATGATGAGTCAGCTCAGCCTCCAGCTTTGGAATAGATGTAATTTTGTTAACCCTTCTCCTAAGAATAGAATTGTGCAATGATACTTGGCTGCCTTCTCTAGGAATTTTTCTTGAAGCTATCTGTTTTGGCAGTTGGCAAAATGAATTATGGGGGTGACTGCCATAACTACACCCCGTTAGGTGGAAACATCCATGGTTTAATGGGGTGGTGCTGCTCGCTGGGCCATTGGACTGGATGACTTCAGAGGACTTTTCCCATCTCAGCTATTCCATGATTCCTTTCATTATCCTGTGTACTGTTGGCATTGTAAACTAAATTGCCTCACCTGAAATTAACCCCTCGTGTGCTGGTTTTGCCTAATGAGGGGCGTTTCCTGCCTTGCAGCAGGAGCGCAGAGCGGAGCCAGCGGAGCCCAAGAAGGCGCGGGCCACGTTTTACATCGCCACAGTGAAGGACACCCTGAGCCAGCAGAACTATGAGCTCTTCTCCAAGGCTCTGCAGCAGTACAAGAAGACAGATGACTTCCATGCCATGCTGTCCCAGATGAGCTCCCTCTTTGTAGAGGATGAAAAAAAGCACGTCTTGCTGCGAGGTACTTTGAGAGTGTTTGTGCATCCCTGGTGTATTTGTAGATGTGACTTTAATCTTTAAACAGGCTTGAGTACTTCAGAAATGTTTTAGATGTGAGGTACAACTCAATTAAGATGATTCATCACTTTATATTCCCAGATAAAACAGAAGATTTTCATCGGTCTGATCATCATGTGTTAGCTCATATCTTGACTTGAAAAAAATCATATTCTGTGGAAGTTTGTGTTATTTTAAGCCTTGTGTAAAAGAGTGACTTATTCCCGTAGTTTGGAGATCAAGAGTGTGATTGTGTGAGTTGGAGAAATGCCTTCATAAGAGTTCAGTGCTAAAGCAGTAAATAGAATATAGAGAAAAATTTTCTGTTTAGATAATTGTGAGTATAAAACAAAGGATCTGGGCAAACATGGATACTTACTGCATTGGTGGGTTTTTTTTATTGCCTTTTAACAACTGTACTGATAGGAACCAAATTCCCACCAAGATTTCTTCTAGTTTATCAGTAGTTTCTGTGTAATTTTTCCTTTCCCTCTCAGCTTGTGAACAAAAGGCCAGATTTTTCTGTGACTTTTTCATCAACTAAATAATAAATGCATAGTTATGCATTTATTCATAGTTTCAGGGAAATTCTAAGGTTAAAGAATGGGAAGCTCAGTCACTTGTTTTCCCAATTAGCTATGATTTACATAAGTAAAAAGTAAGAAAATATTTGGTCATCAAATCAAGGTCTAAATCTAGTTTTGAAAACTGTCAGGCACTTGAAACCTAAAGTTGGTTTTTGTGGAGAGTAAGTAACATGAGGTGTAAAGTTAACAGTTCATCAGTTAGTTGAAGTATCAGCCTATCAATTACTTGGATCTCATGGTTTCTGAGGCACCTCAAGGGCTGTTTCACTGAGAGCTGAGTTACTTTATATTTACCTTGAAAAAATGAGGTTTTACCTACTGATAGTGATAGTATTGCTCAATGTTTGCATGATAGCTGACCTTTGTGTAATTTGTAAGTGTGCTTATTGTATAAATATTAGATGAAAGCATTTCGATTTTAATTTATTTAGTTGCACCTTTTTGTCTAACCTTGAAGTTCCGCTCTTGTAGCTTTTGGTAGCATTTATTGCCTGTTGTGGCTTGATTTTTTTCTTTCTTTCTTTCTTTTTTCCCCCCCCTTTTTCCTCTCTCTGATGCAAGATTTTTACCAGTTTGTTCGACCCCAGCATAAGAAGCAGTTTGATGAAGCGTGCTGCAATCTGACTGGATTGGGCTGTGGCTACAAACCTGAGCACAGCCTCCCACGGGAGGAGAGGGAGATCCTGGCCAAGGGAATGGGTGAGAGTTTGGTTGAGTTCTAGCATTTGAATGACAAATGTCCTTGTTCACCCAGTCATAGAGCAGGATGTGAGATGTAGAAATGCAAGGAAGTTCAATTTAATCAATACTGAGCTAAGTTTCTGCTCTCCATGACCCTCTTGCCTTCCCTTGAGCTGTGCAGATGCCTGAGCATTGGTTACTGCAGAGTTGATAATGATGTCATTTTGTTTCAAAAGGGAATTTTACTGATCTGCTAAAATCATTTACTCTGGGGAGTTAAACAACCTTGTGTGTGTCTTCTTTGCTGCCCACATAGTGCCAGCAGAATTGTGAATAGAGGATGATTGTGTCCTTACAGAATTTGTCAAATCTATGAAATCCTGGAGCAGTAAAGTTCTGAAAAAGTGGGGTGTTAGCTAATCATCAGAGAAATAAATCTATGTGGAATCCCAGACTAGTTTGGGTTGAAAGGGACTTTAAAACTCATCCAGTTTCACCCCCTGCCATGGGCAGGGACAGCTTCCACTATCCCAGGTTACTCCAAGCCCCATCCAACCTGGCCTTGGACACTTCCAGGGATAGGGCAGCCACAGCTTCTGTGGGCTGCTCAGATGTTTTCACCACGGGATGGCATACATTGAAATGCACCATTCCATGTTCATCTTTCCCTAAATTCACTGTTAATGCACTGGTTTTTTTTTTAGCAGAAGTAAAACAGAGCCAGCCGAAAAGTACATTCTCCAAGGCCTCGTGTGCTCAGCTGAACCCTGGGCTCCACCTGAACCAAGGAGGATCCCACTTGACAACAGGACTCAATAGTGCAGGTATCCTTCCATGTTTATTAAAAACCAGTCTATTGTGTTTTATTTCATCACTGACTGGAAGTTCTCCTGGGGCAAGCCAATGTTCTTTATGCTTACCTAGCACAGTGACTCCCCCTCTGTAGGTGGGAAGGGTGATAATTCAGAATTTTCAGCAAGGATTGTGCAAAACAAAACACAAAAGTCAATAAATTAAATCAAGTTGCATGTGAAAGAAACCAGCTGAAGCGAAACACTTGTACTGGAGACTGAGCTGGGAAAAGTGGGGGTTGAGCACAGGTCTGCTGGGCTTCCTGTTTGTCCAGGGTCCATGAAAGGGAGCCATTTAAGGAGTGTGAGTTAAGATTACGTCAGTATGAATTCAGGTATGTAGAAACTGTTTCATTTTTGGTGTAATGTGTACACTCCGTCTGTGGACAGCCTGGCTTTTTCTGCAGAAACAGAGAGTACTGAGCGTAATCTCTGTGTGCATCCCTCTAATCTCACTCTGTCCAGTATTTACCTTCAAGTTCATGGTCTCATTTATTTAATTATGGGTTTTCCTGAGAACAGCTGGGAATTTTTTGTGTTTCTCACACGGAAATGAGTAGGATCATTGGACAGCTTAGAAGTCTTTCTTTAGAGGACAAAGAATAGTCAAATGCTAATCCTTTCTTTAAAAAAAACAAGCCAGTTTCCTGGAAGGCTTTAAATACTTCTAATGCGTGAAGCTATACTGTTTCTTTTTATTTATTTCTCCATTTTCTTTTCTATTTTGAGGATATTTGAATAAAGCAGAATCTTTAGTAATTATCTTGTCCTGAAATCATTAGAATGGTTTCACAGAAACTTGTTTCCACAAAAAGTAATTGAGTAAATAATAGGAGTAAATGGATGTGTTATTTCTATGCCTCCTTAAGAAGAGAATGCCTCTGTGGAAATATAAGAAAGCTCTAGGATATGCAATAAATGCTGCTTATAAAATGCACACCCAATTTTTTCACTTCCGCCAAATTGAATGAAGCCTGTGTTTTGAAACCTAATTATCTTTATTATCCAATAAAACACTTTTAAAGATCCAGATACCAAAATATATGGCAGGTTAATTTAAATAAATTTCTTATCATATCCCTCATCTGTATTTGCATGCCTGTGATATGCAAACCAGAACATTTTTCTCTAAAACATACCAGAAATCAGAGAATAATTTTGTAAATAAAGTTCACTTGGCATTTAGCAGAATGTTCCAAGCTGCTTCTATCTTTTGCAGACCTCCTACATGGCTCTTGTGCTCTCTTGAGTGCTGTTTCAGGTCAGATAGTATTTTTGGACATCGTTTGGAAACACACACCCCACCCCTTGTCTGCCCTTATTAT
Organism: Setophaga petechia; assembly: GCA_024362935.1. NCBI lineage: Eukaryota > Metazoa > Chordata > Aves > Passeriformes > Parulidae > Setophaga > Setophaga petechia. Next base: position 3,074,959 of record JANCRA010000033.1, read on the forward strand.
TAAGGGGTGAGAAATCTGAACTTTAAAATTACCTGTTTCAGGCCAGCAGAGTTGGTTTACGCATCTGTTTACCCTCAGTCCCTCGTGACCTTCTGACACATTTCTCCATTCAAAACTATCAAGGAGCTCCAGAAGATGCTAAAAGTGATCCCCAGAATAAATTTGCTCTGCTGCCATTTCCAGAAGCAGGTCTGGCCATGCTGGGCAGGTGGGGTTGGCTTCACCACTTTGAAATAGTTCAGGAGTTGCCTCCAAATGTGAGAAGTGGATATGAAGGAGTGACCTGTTTGTTCCTCAAGCCCTGCTCACGCGTTCTTTGTCTCCCAGGGCAGAATGCCAGTGCAGCTCCAGGGAAAGAGGCTGAAAAGGCTCCAGGCTCCAGGAGAGAGCATCACCAGGCCCTCAGGACTGCCTATCTCAGTGATGTGCAGAGGGCTTTGGATAAAAGCAGCTACAGCCAGTTCTATGAGGCTCTGCTGACTTACAAGAAGACGGATAATTACGATGCCATGGTGTCGGTGATAGCAGCCCTCACCACCGAGAGGCCACAGGACTTTCATCTCCTACAAAGTAAGAGTTTTTTTAAAAATCACTCTTATTTATTTGAAAGGAAAGTGTGAGTGCTGTGGTCTGATGTGAGGTCTCACCTTTTGGTTTAACTACCCAGATCAGCAGAGCAGCTGGAGCAATGGGTTCAGTGAATGCCATTCAGAAAGCAAAACATGTCAAGGTTATGAAACGTCATCTCTGTCTGCTCGGGTAGAAATTGTCCATTAAAAACTACACAACATCTCAGTAACTCCAGTCCTAACCTTCATCCCACCTGTTTTGTCTCCTCAGTTACTACAATTGCTCTTTAGAAAGGGCAGTGCTGACTATGGAACTGACCCAATTTTATTCCCATGACCAGTGATTGCTGTACTGTTCTTAGATCACTTCCAGGTTTCAGGATAAGCAGTTAGGCTTTTGATTTACTATTCTTTTACAGAGTTTCAGCTGAAAATATTTCTGGAATTGTGGTATAATTTATTTTCTCAGAAGTGGTTTGTTTTGTTTTATTTTCCTTTCATGGGTTTAGTGATGGAAGAGTTTAGGGAACTAAACTCCCTACAGGGAGTTTTTAAAATTTGAAATTGGACTTAATTGTTTGAAAGAAGAAGAGGCATTATATGCTGATCCTGACTGCCTCAATAGTGATATTTTGTGTGATGTGACCCCTCAGTTCCACCTTCTCCCATGTCTCTGAGGTGACTCTTCTGCTGGAGATGATGCATTCAGTGTATGCTGGGAAGTGCTGATGGAGTTTTGTTGGTTATCTTTAGCAGAAACCAATAAATATTCCACTGGCCTTGAACAGGTACCATAGTCTGCAAGTTGTGAGAGAATACCCTTATCCTGGTGTGTTAAGTAACTGTTAAGTTAGATTAGTCTTGCCAAAGTGGAGACTGGGAGAAAATGAGCTGTGTGAGTCATAACCTCTCCCTGAGCACTCTTTCTCAGTCACTGTCTCTACTGAGCAAATGTTTTGACCTCAGAAGACCTTGTGGTAGAATAGTCTGTGCTTGGCAGTAAGTCATAATCAGGGTTTTTTAGAATTTCTGTACGTGTGTTGTGAATCCTTGTCAACCAAACAGTAACAAGAAATTTCCTTCCTGAGGGTCTCTCTGGATATTGTGTTCTTAGATCACTTCTCAGGTGAAGTGCTGGGATGGGTGTTTATTCTGAGCTGTAGAGAGTGGAAGTATTTAAATACAAATTGGGATTCTTTTCAATACTAAATACTCATCTGCCTTCTGGCAAGGAAAGCCCCGTAATTATAAAAATCACAAAAGCATCAAGTGTTTCACCCACCTGAATATACTCTGAGGAATCTGACTGATATTATTCAGCTTCCAAAGAATTTCTCCCCTCCAAAGCAAGGACTTTTCCATGGTCAGGCACTGATTTTTTCCTATGCACTTGACTGCATTTTCTTTTGGCCAGGGTTTTACATGTTCGTGCGTCCTCACCACAAAGAGCAGTTCAGAGAGCTGTGCAAGGGTTTGACTGGAATGGTCTGTGGTGGTGGAGAGAAGCAACTGCAACAGTTGGAGCAAAGTGAAGGGAAACCCCAGAGTGTGGAGAGCTGCACAAAAGGAATCAACCACATACAAGGTAGGGAATGAGCAGTTGTCACAAGTTTAGAATCTTACTTATTATTATGATGGGTAGGGCTCAACAGCCTCACAATCATAGAATCACAGGCTGGCTTGAGTTGGAAGAGATCTTAAACCTCATCCAGTTCCACCCCCTGCCATGGGCAGGGACAATTTCCATAGACCAGGTTGCTCTGAGCCCTGTCCAACCTGGTCTTGAACACTTCCAGGAATGGAGCAGCCACAGCTTCTGTGGGCACCCTGTGCCAGGGCCTCACCACCCTCACAGGGAAGAATTTCCCCCTAATCTCTAATCTAAACCTGCTCTCCTTTGGTTTAAGGCCATTTGCCCTTGTCCTATCACTCCCCACCCCTGTGAAAAGTCCCTCTCCTGGGCTAGGGCCTCCCTGCCTGAGGCCTGTCAAGGAGAATCAAAGTATTGGTTATCTCTACATTGGGTTAAGAAAACCACACTCAAACAGGAGTAAGATAAAGGGTAACATGAGATGGAATGTGCAAGGAAATAAGAAAGAAATTAGTTATAGTTCTGCCATGTTTAAACTGTGAATTGTGTTAAGGGTGAAGGCAGAATTTTTACATCTAAGTGGGATGGGAGCAGGAGTGGATCAAGGCCCATTCTGTAGGGAGAAGTGCCATAGAACTATTTCAACATAAAAGGTCCCTTTCAGTAACATTGAATGTATTAATATCTATCAAAAACATCTCTTGCCAAGCACTATGGCATAAAACCCCAGTTCTTTAAATTTGTTTTTCTTCTTATACAGTGACAACTGAGTGAATTTACTGCTGACTGTGTTTTGCAGAGTCTTAGTGTTTGTTTTGCATGATACAGGTTCATACACTGGTTTTCTCTTTTTCTCCCCAGATGCAGCCCCTTCTAAGAGTGGGGCACCAGAAAAAATTCAGAGTAAGATTTCGTCCTTCTGCTTCAGCCAGAAAAGTGAACTTGAGTTGCCAAAGACTGAAGTGTCCAAAGAAACCAATACTGTGAGAGCACCCACAGACTCTGGAGTTGTGCCCATCTTTCCCCTAGAGATGGAACCAGAGTGTGGTAGGTACAGGAGAGAGTTGGGATGTAATTTTCTAATTCTTGGGAATAAAGATAAATTACAGAAATGAGATTGATGGTGTATGAAACCACTGGTTCCTGCCTGTATTTCCTCAGGTGCAGTGTGATTGATGTGGTTTGCTGAGGAGAATCTGTACTTTCTGTACATTGCATGTGCTCTCAAAGTTCTTCATTGTTTTCATCACAATGCTTTAGTAGTTTCCTGAGAACTTTAGGGATTTTTTTCTTCACAACTTCCTTGTAAAGGAAGGATGTAATCCGAGTTCCTACTGGGATCTGAAGCATCAAGAGACTGTGAGGTCATTTGAAAGAAATAATGTGTCAGGGCACTGTTAGGTAGTTCATTACACTTATGGTCATTGTTTTCTGGACTGCACTGGAAGAATGGATACATGAGAATTTCGCAGGTGATTACAGGAATTTAGTCATTTCCTCCCTCTCTTTCTCTCTCCTCCCCCTCCCCTCTGTTCTAGGAAGATTCCACTGCTCTAACTGCAAATCCAAGGATGATGTGCCTTTTAAATGCCCATTTTGTGACTTCACTTGCTGCAAAACGTGCTGGAAGCAATTCTTAAAGGTTCTCCTGTTTGTTGGTTTCGTTTTTCCAAAACTGGCGGGGAATTTTGTGCCTTTCAGGAGAATGATGTGAACAAACCTGTAATCAGAATTCTTCTGTTTCCAGGAAGAACACCCAAATGCCAATGGAAGATTTACCACTTGATCCATTGTTTCCCATGGTTTGCAATATGATTGGATGCAGATCTCTGCCCTAAGCTGGGCTTTTTACACTTTGGCATCTTTCTGAGCTGCCTCCATGTGTTTTCTGGTCTAAAACTAAAAAGGCAATAAGCTGTGGAGTCAACTTTAAAAACATTGTTGTTTTTTTAATATTTTAATGTTTATTTAAATTTTTTTTTCTTTCTCAGTTTTATAATTTTCCCCATCAAAATCCTGCTGTAAAGCTCTGTTATGAGAATGAGGCAAACAAGGAACAGGTTGCCCAGGAGAGTGGTTGAGTCACCATTCTTGGACGGATTTATGATGTGTAGATGTGGTACTTAATGGCATAGTTAAGAGGTAAATTTGGCAGTGCTGGGTCAACCATTGGACTCTGTGACCTTTTGGGTCTTTCCCAACCGAACAATTCTGTGAATCTGTGATTCTGAATTCCTGCTCAAAGATCTCCAGGCTCTTGGTTTTCCCAGCTGAGTAAATTGAAATTCTTTAGGCAAGATATAGCTGGTCCCAGGGTGCCTGGGTTTGGGAGCATCTTACCAGCATTTAATTCAGCAACCAGATGTTAAAAGACTTTCAAAACCAGAATAATGCAAGAGTTTAGGGGTTTCTAAACATTCATATGTGATGAGAAAGCTGCTGATCAGTGGAGCTCAGGAATATCCAAAAACAGTGCAGAAGGAAAAGAAACTTCTTCAGCTTGCCAATCTATAAGCAAGTACAAAATAATCTGTTATTCCAAGTTCCAGAGAAAGATATTTTTCTCGGGAAGACATTGAATTGTAAGGTGAGCATAGAAAACATTGGACTGACATCCAAATAAAATACAGCAGCCAAGACAGAGTTGGTCCAAGAGGAATATAAAATAAGCACAAGATCAGGGTGGTTTGGGTTGGAAGGGACATTAAAGCTCATCCAGTTCCAAACCCCTGCAATGAGCAGGGACCCTGTCACTATCCCAGGTTGGCCAAAGCCCCCTCCAGCCTGGCCTTGGACACTTCCAGGGATAGGGCAGCCACAGCTGCTCTGGGCAGTCTGTGCCAGCACCTCACCACCCTCACAGGGAGGAATTTCTTCCCAATATCCCCTCTAACCCTGCTCTCTTTTAAGGCTTCTCCCCCTTGTCCTGTCACTCCAGGTCCTTGTCCAAAACCCCTCCTGAGGAGGGGACACAGGGAGGTGCTGAACTCTTCTCCCTGGGATTTAATGTCAGGATTCATGGGAGCTGTCCAAAGCTTTTATCAGTGAGGTTCAGACTGGATATCAGATATTTCAATACCAAGAGGTTGGTCAAACACTGGAAGAGGCTTCCTAGAGAGGTCTCAATGCTCTTTAACATTGCAGTGCCATAACTTCTGTACAACCCTTAAAGAGGGCAGGCACTTGGACTGTAGGATCACTGTAGGTCCCTTACAACTGGAAGGGTTCTTTCTCCTCTGTTTAGATATCCCATGCATCCCATTTCCATGCTTGAGGAAATGAGTCATGGGTCATTTGCTAATAATGATTTCCATATTTGCTACTTACTGAATAATCTTATTATTAATTATTTTGATATTTGCCACTTATCTGAATAATCTTACTTACAGACACACCTGTAGTGATTAATGTTCTCAGTGTACAGGAGTGTTAAGTGGCTCATGATGTGATTCAGGTGTTGTTTGGTTAATGAAAAGTCAAATACAGTCATAGAATCATTTATGTTGGAAGAGACCTTAAAGATCATCAACCCAGCACCACCAGCGTGTTCACCTTCAACCACGTCCTGAGGTGCCATAGCCACATGTTTTATGAACACTTCAGGGATGGTGATTCCACCACTTCCCTGGGCAGCCTGATCCAGTGCTTTACTTCCCTTTCCATGGGGAAATTCCTCCTGTTGTCCAAACCTCCCTTCTCCCTTTGTAGTTTAGGATGTGACTTGTGCTGATGCAGAGCTGCTTCTCCAGTGATGAGGCAGAGCTGTGCTGGTCATGCAGCTGAGAGGGAAACACAGGATTGCAAACAGGAAGCTGATCCTGCATTTCTCTGAAAGCAGTCCCAGAGGAGCCATGTCCCACCACATCCATCCCCACTCATGCCCAGTGAGGTTGGACAGTCAACCCCATCCATGTGTTTGGGACAGGGATACCTTTACCAGCAGGAAATGAGCAACCATGTCCCAGCTCTGAGCTCTCATCAGATGGGACTGGGCTTTGTCACTCTGACAGGGCTGCATTTAGAACTCCTGTTTTTTCTTTCCTAATAACTTACTCACTGTTTTTTCAGCTCAAAAGCCCTTTGGTGCATATTGTCCCACCAAGGAAGTGACTCAGAGCATCATTCACAACACGGGGTTTGCAAATTGTCATCTTGTCCAATCTGTTATTTTAGCAAAAACACTGGTGGGGAGAGGTGGTGAATAATTTTGGAAGCTTTTAGAGGCTTTTGGAGGAGCAGAGCAGATGGAATTCCCTGCAGCTAGAGGGGGATTAGGGGGATTAGTGCTGGAGCATGTTGGGTGATTCAGTGTGTTAGAGGAAGCCTTGCAGAGACTGGACCAGGATGTACTTGTGTGGTTTTCCCCTCCAGAAGTTCTGTTGCTGCTTCCAGGTGTTTAAATGCATTTCTTCATGCAGATCTCCCAAGAAGACTGAGTTATATTCATTTGGACTATCTGTAATATGGGGAAATAATCAAAGATTTCACAATTAAATGTTACAGTTAAAATTGCCTTTAGCAGAGCACTGGCTGTTGGGCGATAAAGTGACCTTTCCTCTCCCCTTCCATTTTTGATATTTCAATTCATGTCACCAGAACCAAAATCCTACTGCCTGAGCCTGCTCTGCAGTCTGCACCTTTTCCTGCAATGGCTCCCCAGTGCCAGAGGTTAGATGGGATATTGGCAAGAAATTCTTCCCTGTGAGGCCCTGGCACAGGGTGCCCAGAGAATCTGTGGCTGTCCCATCCCTGGAAGTGTCCAAGGCCAGGCTGGACAGGGCTTGACATCCAACCTGATTGAGTGGGAAGTGTCCCTGCCCCTGGCAGGGGTTTGGAACTGGATGAGCTTTAATGTCCCTTCCAACCCAAACCACTCTGTGATTCTAATGAGGAATCTCCACACTTCAGGGAATGCTGTGCAGTGCCACTGATGTAGCTGCCCATCTTTTTAGGCCTCCTGACCTGGCAACCTTCTCCCACAAAAAAAAAAAAAAAAAAATTAAAAGAAAACCAATTTGCTGTCTCCCTTTTGAAATAAAGAGACCAGATCAGTTTTACCAGTAATTTGCAAGCTATGAGAAGAACAGTTTGGATTCATCTGCAAGTCAAATTATTTTAAAATTGATGATTAGTGGAGAAGCAAACTGAAACCTGAGGGGAGAAATGATGCCTCATGTGTCTTCATGTCTCATGCTGCTAATCAGAAAGGTGTGGGGTGCTATGAAGAAATAAATGTACTGGGTTCCCCTACAAAACTCTTGGCAATGTTCATGTGTGTCATCCATGTCCAGGTATGTCAAGGAGATATTTCCTTGTCATCTGTGCAAGAGGAAGCAGGAATTCAGGGAACTCAGGCAGTTGACAGGATTTTACCCACAGGTTCAGCTGTACTTCACAAGAGCTCTTGCAGCTCCACATTTCCTCGTTCCTGTATTTCAGTCCCCCAGATGTGTCATAGCTGGGACAAGTGCTGTAAATTCTGGTACCACTTTGCATGGTGCCACAAAGCTTCCTCTCCTTTTTATTACTACCAAGGAAATAGTTGACTGTGTGGTAACAGGGAGGTTGCAAACAGCAGATACCACCTCGGGGTCTGACAGGTGGCTGCTGTGGCTTGTAGTTCATGTTGGCCAAAATGTGGTAGAGATGCTTAATATCAGAGTGATTTGGGTTGGAAGGGACATTAAAGCTGATCTGCCACGGGCAGGAACACTTTCCTTAGAGCAGGCTGCCCCAAGCCCCATCCAACCTGGCCCTGAACACTTCCAGGGCTGGGGCAGCCTCAGATTCTCTGGGAAAGCTGTGCCAAGGCCTCTCAGCACCCTCTGAGTACAAATTTCTTCCTAAAATTTAATCTAATGCTTCCCTGTTTCAGTTTAAAACCATTGCCTCTTATCACTACTTGCCCACATGAAAACTCCCTCCATTTGTGGCATTTCCTCCACAGTAAATACATTCCCTGTGTGTTTTCTCTGTTGGTTTCTGCAGGTGGTGAAGAAGTGCCCCAAGTGCCGCAGTGATGTGAAGAGGCGGCGATTAACCCAAGTTTTCTTCTGGTCCTGATGGCACCCCCAGAAAGGGCAGGAAGCCCTTGGTGCCAGCAGAAGGCAGTGGCTGTGCTCTGGCTCTTGCTGAGCAGGAGCAGGATGGAGGCTCCTTTAGATCCCTGTGGTCCTTGGCTCTGGGTTATGAGCTGAGCATTTTCCAACAAAAGTGGTCAATTCTGAAAGGTCTCACTGCAGGAGACAAAGCAGAACGTTGTCCTCTGTTAGAACTAAGAAAGTTAATTTTTTACTTATTTTATCCTCTGAATTCTCCTGTGGCCACTCTTAGGCTGAAATTTTATATCCTGGATCTGCTGTCATTTTATGGCCCCTTCAGGTAATACCAGATCATGGAAAAACCCCAGGAATGCTCCTACAATGGAACTGAGCTGGCTGAGGATGCCAGACTACCCATCCCTACCCCACTGGTGTTCCTGGAAGAGGTGATTCACATTCACTCTGCTGCTTTGGCAGCAGCCATTGTCTCCAACAGCAGAAGATACTGAAAGGATCATTTTTCACAGACAAATTTCAGTGGTGGATGGTGAGCAGAAGCTCCTTCTCACCTGTTGTGCATCCCAAAGCCTTGATTCCATCATCCATGGTGGGAGTTTTTGGAATATGCCTCTAAGGAAGCTTTATTCCTCACTCAGTGCTGGTATTTCCATGTGCCTGTGTTACCTGATTTGCTTTCCAAAAAGAAGGATCTCAATGTTTTAAAACTTTTAAATTAATCAGGTTAGATGGGTTAAAAAAATTCTTTATTATTTCCACTCTCTGTGAGTAGTGGATATAAGTGGTTAACCTAAGAAATTGTATCAATTTTAAGTCTTCTGTAGCTGCTGTTAATTAGACTGTAAAATAAAACCATTTTGTCTAAATTTGATTTGTTTAGATTAAAAAAACAGGAATTAAAAAAAAAAACCCACCAGCTATAAAAGCATTGGCTATTGAGTCCTAATGGCCCTGGTAGGAGCAAGTGGAAAGGTTGTACTCTGAAGGTAGTTTTCATATCAATGGAATTTGGAAAATTTTATGTTAATAAAATGTTATTCTTAATAAAATGGAAAAGTGAGCTGCATTTTAACAAAGTTTCCAATTTCTCCTGGTTATATAATTCAAACCCAGTGTCTCTTAAATCTCAGAGTTGCTGGCATGAAATGGAAACTTTTGTACTTCATTGACAATTAACAAAGGCTTTGGCAGGAATTGAGGTAGCTCTGGGCTATCATATTCTGTCTTGTTTAACTTCATGGATGAATATTACCTTCTAGTTATGTATCTATTCAGTGCAGCAAAACAGGAATAAATAATGCAGATAAAGTTCTGGATGTCTCAAATATAAGTGGGGGAAATGACAATGAAAAGTGTTATATAAATACAGGTGTGTTGTAGAAATGAACAGAAGGATATTTGGAGTGAGGCTGGGGGCAGTGAGCAGTAAAATGCCATTTTTTAGTGGGTAGCTCAGTGCCTGCTGTCCTGGGCAGGTCCGTCCCAGGAAGCTGCAGCTGGCTGCTTGTGCCACTGGAGGGAAGCCACAGCTCAGCCCTGAGCGTGCTCGGGGGCGGGGACGCCGCGGCTCGGGCCGCGTTTGCCGGTGGGAATTGTCTGCCGTGAGCTGCAAAAATGCTGCCAGACCCAGCAAGACAGAGGGAAATGCTTGAGAAGGGTTGTGGGGTTGAATCACCCCACATGCTTGGAAAGGGGTTGGCAGGGACAAATATGATGATGCTGCTGTTCCCCCCTGTCAGCTAAAGTAGTTTTAAAGCTGTGCCTTTTCCTGGAGTTGTTTTGGTCTGTAGATTGTTCCATCCTGGGGGTGCTCTGTTCTGAGACAGGGCAGAGGAACAATGCTGAGAACATCTCAGAACCTTCAAGAGATTCACAGAATGGATGGGGTTGGGAGGGACCTCTGGGGATCACCCAGTCCAACCCCCCTGCCAAGGAAGGGTCACTGGAGCAGGGGACAAGGGAATGCATCCAGGTGGGTTTGGAATATCCAGAGAAGGAGACTCCACACCCTCCTTAAGCAGCTGTTCCAGTGCTTTGCCACCTCCATGGAAAGCTCTTCTCCATGTTGAGGTGAAAATTCTTGAGTTTTAGTTTATGCCTGTTGCTCCTTGTCCTGTTGCTGAGCACCATAAAAAGAGTCTGGCACCCCTTGGGGGTATTTATGTGCATTGATGAGATCCCCTCTGATTCTCCAGGCTCAGCTGGGTCTCCTCATCAGAGATGCTCTGGGCCCTTCATCATCTCTGTGGCCTCTGCTGGATCCTCTCCAGTAGCTCCTTGTCTTTCTTACACAGGGGAAAACTTGCTGAGGGCTTTTCTCTCCCTTCACCCAGGACATTCCATCCCTTTGTCCAGGGAACTCCATTTCTTCATCTCTTACTCTTCAGCAGAGGGGTTGCCTTGCTGAGGGGGTTTACAGTCACTGCCCTTCACCAGCTGAACCCTCCAGACAAGCTTTGGAACCCACCAGTGTCCCACCAGTGTCCCAGTGCACATGGCTTTGGTTTGGGATGGGTTTGGGTTGGTGCTGATTTTTGGTGCACTGGGAATTGCACTGCAGTGGATCTGGGAATCCATCCCTGCTGTTGGTGGCTGGGGCAGGACAGATGGATGCTAATAAGTCCTGGAGAAGGGAGAACTGGATGAGCTTTGGGTCCCTCTCAACCCAAACCCTGCTGTGATCCCATGAGGCCTTGAAGAAGAGCGTCCCCAGCAGTCAGGACTGTTCTGTCATCTGGAAACTTGTTGAATTTACAGGAAGGAAAGACAGGGGCAGTTAATTAATTATAAAGAACAGAAAGTGAGACAACTGTTTCAGAAAAATCTGTGTTGCTTTAGGTGCTTATCAGAATTTATGCAAATTATTTAATGATTGGGGGGACAAAAACCTATCCTGGACACTCCTTGCTGATTTTCAGAAGCAAATGACACATGGCTTACAGATCATGAAGGAAGTAGATACTAATTTTTTGATTGCCCTTGCCTTGCAGTGCTATGACTAGACCTGGAACATTGTAGTGTGTCATTGAACAAATCTTTCCTGCTGGTTTTTTCTCCCGCCAAAAAACTGGAAGGACTCATAAAAGAGATCAAAATCAGCAAAGCAAAATGTTTCATCAGGAAAGAGATGAGTCCTCTCTCTGGCTGGCAAAATGGTTACTGATGGGGCAAGAGATTTCTTTGCTTAACAGAATTTTCTCTGAGTATAAGAAGAAACTTTATTTTGCATGAGTAGTTTCAGAAGGTGGTGCTGCTGGACACCCTGGAGTGTGAAACAATGCCCTACATGGAGACGTGAAGGCAGAGCCATGGCAATAGGATGCTGAATTCATTTCTGTGCTACCTCCACTGGTCAGTCAGTAGTGAGTTGTGTTGCTGCTTTCTGGTGTCAGGCAGTGACCCATAAACCCATTCTGGGAGTTTTGTTGGACCAACAGAGAAACAGACAGAAAAAGATTAATCAAAGGTCATTGCTCCACCAGATTGTTGGAGTGGGGGAAGTTGTCTGGGGAAGCCCTTTCTGTCCCATTAACGTGGTGTTTTGCTCTCTAGGAGCATCCATCTGACACATTTTTGTCATTACAAAATTTACAACAAAAATAATTGTTGATGAGGCAGTGCAGTGCAGCGAGGAGCTCAGAGTTCCCCGGTGCATTGTGTCCATCCCAGCAAGGGCATGGCTGGGACACAGGCACTGCCACACGATGCCATTCAGGATGTAATCACCTGCTATTGTTTCATACACCTTGTGGGTTCCATGTGAAATCTACAGGAAACTGAAATTGTTTCTACCTGTGGAGAAGGAAACGCTCTACGGCTCCTGGGTGGTCGAGCCTGAGGCAGAGGGATCCCACTGAAACTCCTCAGCTGGGTGAGCCCAGAGCAGGGCTTTCTATTGGATGCAGTCTAGTGGTGAGTTTCACCCAAAAAAACTTCAAGGGGCTGTGCCTCGGTGCCGGGGCAGGGCTGGGAGATTAGCTGATTAATTACTGAGCTGATGCACTCTGACAAACCGAAATCCCGGCAGTCCTTGGCTCAGGGATTATGTCAAAATGAGTTACCAATCATCAGGATTACTTCGGACAGCTACAGGGGATCCAGATAAACAAGCAGTAAAACAAAAAACCACTTTAGAGTGGCCTGTGTTAATCAGCCCATCGCCTGTTCTGTGTAAAGTGCAAATAAACACAGCCCAGACCCTGCTGCTGGACTGTAGCACTGACCCCCCTTGGCTCCTGCTGGAGTCTGAGGCTTTTCTTTAACCAAGGTGGGTAGGAACTGACATTACTGGAAGGAGCACTGGATTCTTTCTGATCATCGGGGTTTCCTTCTCTTTCTGGGTAGTGGAGAACTGGGTTTGATTTTCTCGGTGAATCACGTATTTAGCTCTTGTAGGTCTGAACTTTAAGAGTGTTCAGAATAAAGCCCATGAGATTCTCCATCTGCAGCCCTCGTGACTGAGAGAGGCAGAATTGTTAATTCTCAGATGCAGAATTGTTAATTCTCTGCAGTGATCTGCAAGAGGAGCTGGCTGCTGACTCCTGAGGAGAAAAACCTCCACATCCTCTCAGGTCCTCACTGTGGTTCCCTCATCCTTGCAGAGACTTGCATTTGCTTTTTGAGCGTTTGCTCTGGTTTAGACTGTTCACCAATGTCTGTTCAGAGGGAATCTGGCGAGACAGAGCAGGACAAGGTGCAGGAGTCCCGTGTCTTGAAGCAGGCACTGGGATGCGTGGTCTGCCAAGGCTGTACCTGCAAGGCTGAGTTCAGTTTTCATTTGAATTCTGGGGGCACTGTCACTTGTAAGGGATTTAAGTGCTGACCTCCATGGCTTTTGTTGTGCCACAAAAGGTGTTTAGTGTTACAGCTGGAGGTGGTGTCATGCTCGGTGCTCCTGAAAGGAGCCGACTTCAGGAATGCAGTGCCCAAGCCCTGGCGATCGGGGCTGTTTTGGCCGGGTCAGTGCTCTCGGAGGAGGAGTGGGATGGGGTCTGGTCCCTGTGCCCTGGGCAGAGCCGAGGGGATGCTTCCCACAGCGCCGGTTTCAGTGCCCGTAACCACGGCCAGAACCGGCCCCTCGGGGCTGCCTTTGACGGGGCGAACTCCCGGCGGGAGGCAGCTGCTCTTACTGGGAAGTTGTTTGGCGCTTCCAGCCGGGGAACGGAACGTTCACAGGGGAATTTCCCTGCCTTTCCCCTTGCCAGAAAACGATTTCTCACCAACCCCCTATAAAATTTAGCTTTGAAAAACTGCGCGAATGCCACTCGCCTCCTTCCTCCACACAGGTAAACAAATTTCATTGCTCTGAAAGCCTCGCTTGTTTAGGGGCGAGTGCAGAAACGAGAGCGAAAGCGGCGCACGGGGCAGGGAGGGCGCCGGGACTCGAAGGCGGAGCCGCTGCCGCCGCGGAGGGGAACCAGGAAGGGCTCGGGGCCGGGATGGAGCCGGGGGGGGAGCCGAGATGGAGCGGCGATGTCACCTCCCCTTGCCCGAGAGGGGTCTTTCCCACCGACCGGCCGGTCTATAAAGGCGCTGCCGGCCGCGGGGAGCGGCTCGGAGCGGGGCGGCTCGGCGGAGTTGCGGTGAGCGGAGCCGGTCCCGAGGGATGGGATGGGGATGGGGATGGGAAGGAAGGGGAGGAAAGGGAGACCTTCGCTGCTTCCCCACCAGCTCCTGCTCCCTCTCGGCTGCGGTGAGCTGGGGTGGTTTCCCTCCCCCGGGCCATTCCACGTGTCTGGCTCTGCGTGGGTGCGTGTGTGCCCAGACCCTCTCGGCCGCAGCCGCTATAAGGCTCTGCTCCGTCCCTGCGCTGGGGAGAGCTGGCATCTCCCTCCGAGGAAGGGCTGACTCGGAAGCAAGCAGGCGAGGAACCCATTATTTCCCAACAGCCCTTCCCTATCAGCCTTTACCTATCAGCCCTTCCCCATCTCCCTGTTTTTACCCTGGCCGGTCGGGCTGAGCCTGCTGCTGCAGAGAGGAGCCCCGGCGCTGGCAGCAGCAGCCTCTGAGAAACCTCTCTGTCCCCCCAGGTTTGTGATCCCGGCGCTCGGAAGCCCTCGTCGGTGCGATGCCATCCTGCCATGTGCCCAGTTGGAGGCATTCATCCAAGGTAAGGGATCTTCTGCTTGTCAGGCTGGGCACGTGGGCTTTGGAAAGGGAGGATCCACAAGCTCTGGGACTCAGTCCTATCCTGTGCATCTGCGTTTCCGAAAGGTGTTAAAGGTCCTAGGGAGCATGCTTTGTATCTGCTAGTCTGGAAAACTTCCCTTCTGCTTCTTGGTTTGCAAAGGCGTCTCTTACTGCAAGGGTGGGGAACTGACTGGGGTGAAAGCGGGGAATGTGCTGGAGCTGCTCCAAGTTCTGAGTGAGGGAAATTGGGTTCTGCATGCATCACAAATGGGTTTGGGAAGGATGCTCTGTCACCTGGGATGGCGGACAGCACCTGGTGCTTGGGCTGGGAACAGCATAGGGAGGGAGAACAATTTCTTGTCTCTACAACAATAACAAGTTCTGTAACCGCAGCAGCCGCGTTTGCTGCTCCCGCCTCTGCCCGAGGATGAGCTCAGGGCTCTTTGCGCTGTCTTTGCCGTAGTGGATGCTCCCCGCTCTCCTCCTTTTGCTGGCTGAGCTCGCCTGCGATGCCCAGCCCACGTACCAGTGGAAGGATGCTGTGACGGGCGAGAGGATCACATGCCAGCAGTGCCCGCCGGGGACCTTCGTGGCACAGCACTGCTCCAGGGACAGAGCCACGCTGTGCCAACCCTGCCCGGATTTGCACTACACTCAGTACTGGAACTACCTGGAGAAGTGCCGCTACTGCAATGTCATCTGCGGGGAGAAGCAGGTGGAGGTGCAGCAGTGCAATGCCACGCACAACCGCGCCTGCCAGTGCCAGCAGGGCTACTACTCCAACATGGAGCTGTGCATCCGCCACTCCGAGTGCCCGCCCGGCGCCGGGGCGCTGAAGCCGGGTGAGTAATTCGAGCACCGCGACTCCTCACACGGCTCCTGTCACGCCCCAAAATCTCATCGGGAGATAAAAATCAAAGGCAAATTCAGCAGCCAAATGCAGCAGCCAGTGCTTGCCCATAGCCTGGCCGGCTCCCTTTTAGCTCTGGTGCTGGCACAGCGCCGTCCCTGCCAGCTGTTCCTGCCTCTTTTCCAAGGAGGAATTTTGTTGGGTTTTTCCACAGCTATCAATTTGAAAGCTTTTGAAATCCCCAGCAGCACACTCCAATGGGATGTGTCAATCCCAGCTCCCTCCTCACCTGCCACAGCAGGCAGAGCCAGGCTGTGACTTGGCCATCCCTGGAGCAGCCCCTGGCCCGGCGCCACAGGCAGGTGGGACAGTCCAAGCTGCTCCCAAGCATTCATCAGCTCCCTTCTCCTTGCATAGGCAGCCCGGGAGCTGGGAATGCTGATTGTCTGGGCTGAAGAAGGTGGCTGATGATGTAAAGGCGGGGCTGAGGAATGTGTGTAGCTCTGGGGCTGGTTTTGTGGTTTTTCGATGAGCACTTTGGAGAGGCTGTGTTGCAAACACACAGTGAACACACAGCCAGGTCACAAATCCACAAAACCAGCTTTGTTTTGACTCCTGAGTCTGAGACTCCATCTCCTTGTGTGATCTAAGTCCCGAGGTATTTTAGGGGATTTATTCTCCTCTTGTTTCCCCTGTACAGATTTCTCTGGTCCTTTAATTGCTCCAAATGTGTGTAAACTCACCAGTGAGGACCAGGCTCTGCCTGGAAACCACAGCAGGGGATGGCAAACCAGTGTGGGCAGCACCAGCAAACTCAGCAGCATCTTGCTTCACACTTTGAAGTAGGGAGGCTTTTGAAGCAGGAGTCTTTTGAAGTCCTTCCTTGTGTGGCATGAAAGAGCTCCAGGCTCACCAGCCACAGGGAAAATATCTGTTGTCTTCAGCTGATGTTTATGATTGAGATTTGGGGTTTAATTTTCTACAGGACATGACAAAATGCAGCAACACAGCAAAGGGGGAAGAAGATCTCCAAGCATTACAGAGAAGCACTTTGAAATTAAACATGAAATTTGTCTGGAGGGTTGGCTTTAGGACTGAGGAGCCATGCAAGCAAGCTGGGTATTTAAGAAGCCGGATTTGTTATTATTATTTATTTTTTTGCAAATGGCTTCTTGTGTGGGGAGGATTGCCCCCCAGCTCAGCTGCCTGAACACCACAGCAAGGACTGAGTGTCCAGTGGTGGGGGGCAGAGCCCTGGCCCTGCCAGTGCTGGTGTCTGGATGGGGAAGGAGTGCCTGGGGGCTGTAGGCAGAGTTTGCTGCTGTCTGGGTTGGATGAGGGCTTTGATCCTTGTGCAATCCCCCTGGGCAACCAAACTTTGGGATTTCCCATTTGTAAATAGTGGCTCAGATGTTGGGGGTTATGGCTGGGCCTTATGAATGGTCTGCATTGGGAGGGACCTGAAAGATCAGACTTCTGGGAAAGCCTAAAGGCAGTGGCAACAGCGTAGAAACTGCTTGAACCTTGATTTGTGAAAGGGGTGGGAAATCTCCTGCCCCAGAGCCCTTCCCTCTGCTCCCAGGGAGTGGGAATGCTGCTCGGTGCTGCCCTGCCCGTGTGGCATCAGCCCTGTGACACACGGGAAGCGCTGGCCCGGAGCCAGGGCAGCAGTGACAGCGAGGCCAAGGCCAGCTCAGCTTTCACCTCCACTGAGACTTTTACTTTCACTTGCTCAGGAGCCTCCGGCTCTGGGAACCAGGGCTGGTCTGGCAGCTCAGCACCAGCCTGGCTGCTGGCTCCTGCCTGGGAGGTGGCCTTCTCATTCTGAGATGTCCTCTTGTTGTCCTCTCATGTCTGCGGGCTGCGGACAATTTATCAGCACTGCTGTTTGCCCTGTGTGAGGACATGCAATTCCCAGGGAAAATGCTGGCAGTGATCACTTCCAAAACTTCACCCTCATGCACAGATGGTGTCTGGCATCATCCCCAGCTGCTGCCTCTGCTCCTGTGCCAGCCTGTCACCTGACAGTCCCATTGTGTCCCCATGCACAGGCACCCCCTTTGAGGACACCCAGTGCCGTGACTGCCCCCATGGCTTCTTCTCCTCCACCTCCAGCACCAACCCATGCCAGCGACACCAGGACTGTGAGCAGCAGGGGAAGGTGACCAACGTGCAGGGCAACAAGTACCACGACACCCTGTGCACGTCCTGCAGACCTGGAGGAGGCAACAGCACACAGGGAGCAGGTGAGCCACGGGCACAGCATGCCAGGACTGATGCTGCCAGGGTGAGAGCAAACTTCCTCATGACTTTCTCCTAGTAAGATGCAAATGAGGTGAAATGGCTTGTAAAAGCATGGAGTGATCCATAATTAATAATAATTATGAATGAAATAGTCTGTCTCACTTCATCTCCTTCCAGTATCAGTCCCATAGAGCAAGGACAGGGTGCTGGGCTTAAGCAACAGTCACTGCACAGTGAGAACAAAGAGCTGACAGTGAAATCCTGCTGGATGTTACCAGGGACAACTGGGAGTGCTGAAACAAGGGATTTTGGCAGCTGAGGCACAGTTTGTCACAGCTCCTGCACTCCCTTTTCCTGGCTGCACCTGTTTCCTGGAAGCTTTTATGGCAGCTTGGTCTTGTGCAGGTTGAGTGGAGCAGAGCCCAAGGTTCATTGGAGCTGGTGTGGGGTGGATTTTGACCTGTCAGATGTAAAAGTGGAGACGTGGTGTCAGTCATAAAGCCATAGAAGAGCTCAGGTGGGGGGGACTTAGAAAATTTATCTGGTCCAACCTTTAATGGGAAAGTGAGCCTGGATGAGATTATCCAGTGCCGTGTCCTGAAAATCTGAAAAGCAGTGGGGACCTCATCACATCCAGGGGAGGTTGTTCTGTAGTGGAAAAATGTCATTCTTTCACCAGGATGAAGCTTGGTAGAAAAGCTTTAATGAAACTCACCCACAGGGTGGTCAGGCACTGGAACAGGCTCCCCAGGGAAGTGGTCATGGCCAAAGCTGTCAGGGATGTTGTAGGGGTTTTGGGTGGTCTGTGCGGAGCCAGGACTTGGACTCAACGAACCTTGTGGGTCCCTCCCAACTCAGGACATCCTGTGGCTCTAAAAGATTTTCCTGAGTGGTGAGGGAACATGGAGGCTTCCCCTCCAGGCAGCTCTCACTTTTCCACACTCTCCTGGCATCACCAGCATGGAGATTTCTCCTTACACAGCCTGACTCACACTATGAGCTCCCTGCCAGGAGTGTGATCCTGACACAGAGACTGGAAAGCTCCGTCACCAGTGGGATGCAGTCCCGGGGTGGGCATGGCCAGGTCAGAGCAGTGTCAGCAGCACGTGCGTCAGGCACCGGCCCCCGCAGCCACACCAGCCCTTTGCAGATATTTATAGAGGGAGGAGGCCCCAGCAATGGAAGCTGGAGGTTTTTTTTAACTCCAGTTTGTTATGATTCCTTCAGGAGCCACACAGGGATCTGATTATCAAGCCGAGCCTGCCGGGGAGGCAGGGCTGGAGCAGGGGAGTTAAACCTACCCCACTATAACCAGTGAAACTGTTCCCAGTCTGCAATGGCATGAAACTGGGCTAATCTCTCCCTGATTGAGTAATCCTTTGGCCTTGACCTCTTGAAAATTCTTTCTGTTTTCATTCCTGATGCTGGATGCACTCCAGCAGTTTCCACCAGCCGGGGCCGGATCTGCCCCATCCCAGCGCCCTGATTGGGGCCGTGCTTGGGGCTGGTCCTGTTACAAATCTGTTACAAAGGGTTACAAATCTGCAGGCGAAAACAGAAACTTTGAGGAAGAAGAATGTGTAAATATTTACTGCAATTGCATCAGACTTGTCTGATCTTTTCCTCTATTCCCTGATGGGGAGGAGCATGGAATAGGTACATTGACTTTCCACAGAACTTGTAGACTTTGTTTTCCAACTGCCCCGCGTAGGGTGCATCACTGAGAGGAGTTCAGCCTTCCACTAGACCAGGCTGTTCCAACACCCATCCAACCTGGCCTTGAATGCTTCCAGGCCTGGGGCACTCACCAGCCCTGTGGGCAGATGTCCCACAGAGAGCCTTGGCAGGGCTGTGCCCTGCTGTCCTGCGTCCCTTTAACCCCGGGCTGTTTTCCCCCACCAGCTGCAGATGGTGATGACTGCGACCAGGCCATGATAGACTTTGTGGTGTACCAGAACATCCCCGTCAAGAAGCTGAAGCGCCTGCAGCAGATCCTGGAGCACTCACCGAAGAAGCAGGCAGCATGGAGCAGGGCAGCCATCCAGGAGAAAATCAGGGCTTTCCTCACCCACAAGAAGGAGGAAGACTCTGAAGTCACTAAGGAGCTGCTGGACGCGCTGCGCATGGTCAAGCTCCACTCCATTGAGGAGAAAGTCCGTGAGCGCTTCCTGCTGCACTGAGAGCATGAACTGGACTTCTTGGGTGCTCTTGGTTTTGGTTTTTGTCTTCTGAGGCTTCATTAATTTATTCATCTTTCCAAACATAACTTGAAAAGCAGTATGAGAGATGAGTGATGGAGTGGCATCGTGCTATGGCAGCTGTGTCACTGCTGATGGGACGGGATGGGATGGGATGGGATGGGATGGGATGGGATAGAATAGAATGTGTGAGCAGCAACATCCCCTTGCCAGCTGCTAGGGCAGCTCCTGGGAGCTCACCAGGTGTTGGCCACGGATTTTCCAGCCCTCAGCAAGAGTCAACATTTTATCGTAAGAAAAACCTGCATCCAGGGTCATTATTTCTGGGGAAGAACATCGTTCCCATTGTAGAAAATGGTTTGGCTTTGTTTTAAACTGTGTAAGTTTGGGCTTGTTGGGGGTTTTAGTCATTTAACAGTATTTCCCACAGAGGATTTGCTTGCGATTTTTATCATGCTTTTGTTTGAGAAGAGAGTTTGCTGCTGAGGCACAGGAAGGGGGAGAATGCCCCAAACTCACTGGTACAGCTAGTTTGAAATTTATTTCTTAACAACCTGTTTTTATACTATGTGTGAAAGATGTTTTCTAAAGAAAGAAACCAAAGAAGTTATTTTATCATACACCTCTCTGTCACCCGAGTCCTTTCCTAGTCTCACTTGGAGGTGGTGCTGGGAGACCCAGACCATCATATCTGACCCTGATTATTGTCTGTTTTTCCCACATGTTGGCATCTCTGCCCATAGCAGGGCATTGGAACAAGGTGATCTTGAAGATCCCTTCCAACCCAAACCATTCTGGGATTCTGTGATCACACAGCCCCAGCCAACCCCTGTCCCCTGAGCCACAGTGAAGCTGTGTGCCAGTGGGATGCAGACAGCTTGCACTGGGATTTGTGGCCAGGGTGACACTCATGTCTCTTGGGTCAGCCCAACTGTGTCTCCCTGAGCCCCAGCTCTGTCCCCAAACCTGGCTGTGTGCTCAGTGAGCTGGGCTTGGGACAGTTGTGCTGACTGCAGGAGGTTTTATATAAACAGATGTTGCTTAGGGAAGTCAACAAGACCGACCTCCTCTGGCATTTTCCAGCTGGTAGCAATGATGACGCAGAGCTACATTTTATGCTGTGAATGAGTTTGACTTTTTATAGCTTTTTTTAGTGGAGCAGATGCCAGGAATGGTTTGTGGTTCAGAAGATGGTATTTCCCCCCAGCTTGGAGCTGTTTAAAGCTCTCTGAAGCGAATGCTACCTCAAAGTGCCCCCACATTTCCTCTGTGCAAGGAAGCTGAGGGGGGAAGAAGGGAATTTTACCCTCCCCTCACTGCCCACAGACACATCCCAGGCTCTTCCTGCTGCAGTGACAAGTTAATCCACGGCAGTCTGGATGACAGGGGATGTTCTCAAGGGGCAGTGCTTGCCTCTTCACTGCTCCAGAGCTCAGGAGTCCCTGGATGTCTGCTCACACCTGCCTGGCACCACAGGCTTGAACTGAGGATCCCAGGCTTGAACTGGGATCCCAGACTTGCAATGTCTCACCCCATTTTTGTGCTCTGAGGATGAAGCAGCTCAGTGACCCTGGCATTGTCCTGGGTCGGTTCAGCCAGGGAAGAAGAGAAACAAATGGCTGAAAAGCAGCTGAGGGGAGCCCTCACCCCTCTGCACTGAGCCTGGGCTGATCCTGGGAATCCATTCAATCCTGGCAATCTCCTTGAGGCTTAACCAAGCCTGGCCTTGAAATCCTGCTAAGGAGCTTCACAGGGGACCAGAACTCCCCTTCCCAATGCTCAGTTTTTACCATTTCTGGTCTCTGCTCTTCCAAGCTGCTTAATCCCAGTGGGATGCATCTCAGTCTCTGAGCATCACTTTCTCCAAGTTCCTTGGCAGGAGCCAAGTGCCTCTGCAGGGTCTGAGAGCAGCTGGGGTAGGACACGAGGAGGGTTTCCATCAGAGCACAGTGAGAACTGAAGCTCAGCTGCAGCACTTTGCTCCAGGGCAGAGTGCAAGGCAGGACAGCCAGTGCTGATGGGTGGAAGGCTGGAGCAGCCGGAGCCTCTGGCGTAGGCTGCAGCTCCTTGAGGGATTCCCAGCCTGCTGCACTGCAGTTATCCTGACTCAGCACAAAGCATTTGGAGCCCTTGGTCTGAAAGGGAACAGGAATGGAGAGCTGTTAGTGCAGGAACTGCCTCCCACACTGAATGAGGGTCCACCATGTCCAACCCTCCTTAGGGCACCATGTCTGGCTCCCTTGTGCCTTGGCAGGTTCAGTGGGGACCACAGAGCTCAGCTCAGTGAAGCAGGAGAGGAGAGGATTAAATAACAAGATGGCCCAGCCTGTGTGAGAGAGCTCTGCACTCACTGCCAGCTTCCCCTGCCACCAGCCACTGCAGCACTGAGGAGCTGGCAGGGGATGATGCCCTGTGCCACCAGCTTGGTGCCACGAGCCTGATTTGCTCTGCCAGGGTATTTCCTGAGCAGCCACATGTTGTTATCATGTTCTTTTCTGGGGATTTGGAGCCTCTCCTCAGTCTCCTCCTAACCCTGTTCCCCTCATTGCCAAGTTAGCTGGAATTTCTGCACAGGGAATTTTCTTCTCACGTGGGCTCATAGGCAGAGTGATTGAGGAAGATCTTTCTGATAAATATTAACCTTTGTAAGTGTGGCCAAACACTCTGGCACATGAGTCCTGCTGGGCTTCCAGGAACTGGGTTTTGCTGGAAAAGCCAGGATGGGCACTGCACAGAGAGCATTCTCAAACCACCTGTGGCTTTATCACAAGGTATTTCACCTTTTCAGCTAATTAACATTAAGAGGATGAAAATCCCTTTTGGTTTCCCCTGAAGTTTCCAAAGCCCAGAGAGAGAAGAGGAAGAGTTGGCAGCGTGAGCTTTTTCCTGATGGTTTCTAAGACTCTTTCCTCATAAACAGTGGTAGAGGAGAGCACATGGTAACATCTAAAAGTAGATGCAATGATATCCCAGGATGACTCACATATTTAGTACTCAGAAGATAATTTTCCAAATGCTACAAGCACTCCATAAAAAGCCAAGCCCATGCTGCTCTCCATGTCAGGCTTTCCTTTGCTGAAAAATGCTTAAATCCAGAAAAACCCCACAAAACCACTGGTTGGTTTAAAGTGCTGAGGTGGGTTAGGTCAGTGTCATGGGCTCCTTGGCCACCTGTAATCACAGCCAGGTGTGGCAATGACTCAGGCTGGTGGTGGTGATGCCTCAAACCCTGGAGCACTCAAGCATGGCAGCAGGAGCTGACATGCTCCCAACCTGCTCGGTGCAGGAGCAGTTGGGACACGTCTCTCCTCATCCCAGGAGAGCTGGCCCAGCTGTAGAGCTTGGAATGAGGTCAGGGAATTACTAACGTGAATGGAAGGAGTCGGAGGGAGTTTTTGTAGTGAGGTCACACACAGCTGGCTCATGCCAGGGGTGGAGACCCAGGATTGATAGAGGAAACAAAGTGGGGGAATTTCTGAGGTGTGCAGAGAGCTGTGAGGGGATGAAACCAGGGCAAATGCACAATTCATCTTGTTGAAACAGTCTGCAGGGCTCTTGGCCCGAGGCTGCCACGAGAGCTTGTCACGCACAAGGCAGGTAAATTCAATCTTCTGCCTGCAGATTTTGCACCCTCCCATGTTGCTCAGCAGCTGACAAAGGGCTGAACCCTCCAGGCTCTGTAGGAGAGTGCTCAGGGAGGGCTAATGCACACCAAACTTGTTTGCATTTTCCCTTCACTCTTCCAGAGGTGCAAATTTTATCTTATTTTGAAGCACACTTCTATTTTCCTCCTGATAGTAACACTTTCCTTTCTGGCTGTCAATCTTTGTGATGTGTCCAGGTTGTCCCTGCTGGGACTCATCCCTCACAGCAGTCACCCAACAGTGGGACCAAATTTCCTGGTGCCAGGGCCAGAGGGGGACAGTGATGGAGACACCCCTGTTGGAGAAGCAGAGGTGAGCCTGAGGAAGTCAATCCTGTCCTAGAGCAGGAGCAGAGAGGCTGAGATGTGCAGGGCAGCCCAGCCTGTGGGGCAGAGCACGGGGATGTCGGGACATCTTTTCCCACAGAGTCTCACCTGATTCCCTGCCCTCATTTCTACCCCTCCTCAATTTATAATTTTTATTCCTTTCTGTGTTCAAGGAGCTTCCTAAGAGTGGGAAGTCTACAAAAGCAAGCAAGAGAAGGCACAGCAGGTGACCTGTCCCAGATGGGGCCAGGGGGACACAGGGAAAGTGAGGAGCCCCTGGATGAGTTGGTGTCACTTTGGCCAGGTGAGGAGATGGGTCAGGTGCTCTTGGGCTGAGTGGGGCTCACACCATGGATCTGCATCCAGAGCTGGGTGAAACTCTGCCTGCTGAGCACAAACCATGTGTTTTTAATGGAAAGAGAACTTTTGCCTCACATTGACCAAAGCCAGAATCTGACTGATTAATCTTTCCAATGAAACTATGAAAAGCTCCATTAAAAACATCAATAAAAAGAAACAGTTTGTCAACACAGTCCTATTAAAGAAGCTGAAACACATTTTTGTGGCTTGATGACCTTACAAATGTTGCTGGAGGGCCACCAGTTTAGAGCTGTGTCTGGCCTTGGGGTGCAGGGGGGGTTGGGGGGGTCACTCCCCACCCTCATCTCACTGTCCAGCTGCCTGTGCTGGACCCCAAAGGGCCTTTTTGTCCCCCTTGTAAAACAGCAGAGCTGGAACTGTGGTTAAGTCCAAATTTATGGTTCTCTCCCTGACCCAGGATCCAGTCCCTGATTCAGGATCCATTCCCAGACTCAGTATCCAGTCCCTGACTCTGCTGGTGGTGGAGAAAATCCTGTGAAATCCAGGTAATAGCACCAAACCCCTCTGGGACAGCTGGAAACCAGCACTGGAAATAGGAACCATGGAAATTGCAGCCAGGGAGTGTGGGGAGGGTGATCCTGGGGTGGAAATTCAGTTGTTGTCTGTTTTTAAGAGGAGAGTAAGAATGGGAGATGGTTTGGAGTCTGCTGAGGAGAAAGTTGAAATCTCCTAGGCTGGTGACAGCAATGCTGGTAAAGCAGTCCCTGGGTAGGGATTTATATGGAATTAATAGGGTGTTGATGATGTTTGCAAAGTTTCTTGAGGCTTAGACCCAAAACCAGATTGAAGATGAACAACTGACATTGTGAGCTTCACAAACCTGCAATCAAGTACAACTCAAACAGAAGTTACTGCTCAGACCTAACCTAACCTTCAGACCTGAGTCCTTTCCAGCTCAAACTGTTCTGTGATTCTATGAAATGGGATGATCTTCCCAGGTTCCACATACCAAAGGTGTTGGGATGTCTTTGGAGTAATCACCTTCCAAAAAAAGCAAATTATTGCCGCCTGCTGCTGAGTAAGCTGAGAACAGACGACAGTACCTTTTATCACCATCTCCTAGAGTAAATTAAATTGTTCAAGAATATTTAGTGCTCAACAGACTTGTTCATACAATACTGTAGTGCTGAATCAACCATTTAAAAGGCAGCTAAAGAAGTACTAACATGAAATTGTCTTTTTAAAGAAAAACTTGGACTTGGTTTCTTGTGGTAGTTACAGAGCACAATGCTGGAGTTTTCACTTCTTCCTAGAGTTTCCTTCCAAGGAAGTGTTGGGACACCACTTGCCCTTCATAGGGCAGCTTGGTTTTGCCCTGGGAGGTTTAAAGGGTCACTTACAGGGGCAGCACTGGCCTTTGCTCTCTGGTGACCAGTGACAGGAGCTGAGGGAATGGCCGGAGCTGTGTCATGGGACATTTAGGTGGGATTTTAGGAAAAGATCTTTCTCCCAGAGGGTGGTTGGGCATTAGAACCAGCTCCCCAGGGCCGTGGTCAAAGCTCAAAGCCTGAACCAGAGCTCAAAGACCATTTGGACAATGCTCTCACAAGGCACAGGGTAGGATTTTGGCATGTCCTGTGTGGGGCCGGGAGTTGGACCTTTGTGGGTCCCTCCCAACTCAGGATATTCTGTGATTCTGTTTGGTCAGACATTGTTTGGCTTCCCTGACCTTGCTCACAAGGTACTTGGGCTCTAGTGATCAGATCTGGGCACTGCCTCCTCTTAGCTCAATAAAATTTAAATTTATTAGTAAAGGTGCCCTTTAACTTAAGAGTTTTCTCAGTAACAAAGCCATGGCTACAACTACAATATCCATGCACAACACTCTCCCCGTTTAGAACCATGAACCTTTGACGTGTTATTGTCTGAGTCAACAGGAGTCTTCCCTCAGCAACTCTTTGTTTACTTGAAAAACAATTATAATTACACAATGTTTAGGGGAAAAGGGCAGAAAACCCGCTGTGCCTTAGTGACTAAGCAGAATTGGGGATCCCAGACCTCACGGTGACGTGTGGGGGCGGGAAGAATCGAGGTCTCTGTTGTGGTGTCCTTTGTCATTGTTCACCCAAGCATCACCCTGGGCCACCCAGTGCCCCGGGATCCTGTGCTTGGTCTGAAGATGAAGGAGCTCCAGCAGTGTGGTGACTTAGCTGTAACATGGGAGAGTTGATGATTTTCCTTTGGAACCACAAGGAATGGCAACTTCCCAGCTATTGCTGTGAGGACACGAGCTCAGCAAGGATGTCTGTTGGGTGGTCAGTGCTGCTGAGCCTCAGGGTGGTTTTGAGTGGGAAGTGTAAGGAGTCCAGACTGGCTTCAGGGACTGTATCCAACGTGCTTGCTCAGCTTTGGTCAAATCACACAGATTCCTTACTGCTGGTTTCTATTCCTGTCTCTGCACCTCCTTCTTTGGTACTGCAGCTTGGCAGGTGATTTATTGAACTTCTTTTTATCTTCCCAGAAGCTGAGAGCCCTTTAGCTGGGAAACTTGGGAGATAAGAACAGGAGTGTACATTTCCCACCTCATGACTCTGAACCTGAAAGGAAAAATCAGCTCTGAGAATATCAACCCTAAGTTCTCCTTTCACACAGTTTCATGTGTTGTGTGCTGTCATGTCATGGAGGAACAGCCTTACCTGTGATTCAGCACCTCTTGTCTGCAGAGATCCCCTGCCCTTTGGCACACCACAAGTACTCACAGGGTACTTACTAGTCTTTCACAGCTTGTGGTGTGGGCTATCCCATAATCCTGCCTCTGCTCATGGCATGGAAATGAGCTGTCAAAATTTCCACCATGCTGAGGGTGTGGGTACAGCCCTGGGGAAAGCATAATTCTTGCCATGTGGGATTGGTTGGTTTTGGGTTTTGTCCTTTCCAGGAGGCTACAGCTGCCTTTGCCCTCACTGTTGTCTCTGCAGGGCAAAGCCCTGCTGCTGGTCAGGACTGGGGGTTTCATGTGTAACTGCCAATATCTTGGTTAAAAATCAGTCTTGGTTTTGTCAGAGGAGCAAAATCTTTCAACAGGGCAGGATAACCTGAGTATGCCACAGGTCCTCTGTCAGAAGAGCCCATCTGAAAGCTCCCGGTCACCAAAGGCAGAAAAAGCTCAGTATGGAGTTGAACTCGATGATCCCTGTTGGCCTCTCCCAACTCAGGATATTTAATGGTTCTCTGAAACACTGAGCTGCCCATACATTCCTCTGCCTGTTACTGTTACAGGCAGTGAGGAGGTGCTGTGCCTAACACCAGCTTCTGGGAACAGCAAATTGCTTATTCCTCCTTATGACTGCATTATAGAATGTTTTTATTCTTCGTGGGAGTCTGACTCAAGAATGAAAAAAATTCTAATGAAAATCTCTAATGAAATAGCATCAGGTTCTCTGACTTCTGAGAATTGGCAGAGGAGTTCCTGGCTATGAACTGAACTGCAAGGCAACAGAAACAACTCCAGAGAATCCTGTTTCAGGAACTTAAGAATACACTTAATTTTCAAGTCAATTTAGTTTGCCTCAGAGAAGTGCTACTGGTATGTGCTGAATACAGATGGCTTAAGGCTGCATAGTTCCTCCAAATGTTTAGCATGAAACGTGTTCAGCTGTAGGATATATTCTGCAAATGATGAAGAATCATAGAATCCCAGAATTCCAGCTTGGGAGTGACCTCAAGGACCATTTAGTCCAACCTTTCTTGGCAAAAACACAGCCTAAACAAGATGGCCCAAGCACAAAAAGAAGTTACTAGTCATTAATTAGCATGACTAGTCAGTGAGGATACTACATATTGGTGCAGAAGGATTTTGTTTCAAGAAAAGGATTCTGTGTGTTCTGAAGTGAATGTATTCACTACCTCATCTTGACAGCTCCCTTGGGTAACTGAGGGAAAGGTGAGACTGGCACAGACAGCCTCAAGAGAGATTTGAGGAATGTGATACTCAAGGACTCTTATAACAACACAGGAATTTTGAAACTTCATTTGGCATCAGCAGCTTTAAGGAAGAAGTGCAACTAAGAAGGAATGAAGACTCCTGCCCCCTGATTTTGTGTTTAAAAAAAGGTCAGGCAGAATTCCAGCACTGTGTAGTTGGAACTGTCAATGTACCTCCTCTCCTTTCTTCCAGCTGACGAGCATCTCATTTATGAAAAACTTTTAGGTAATTTTTTCCCCCAGTGCTAGTGCATACTGTGCTATCCATGTCTTCTGCACCTGATGTCATTTTCCATGAGGTCTGATTCTTTTTAGCACGAGTTTGTTGCTTTACCAGGAATTTTAGGCATCACTCCCTTCTGATGTAATGGGTGAAGGCTTGTGATCGGAAGTAATTTGTGCAGATGAAGTGATTTGAGAGCAGACACTGCTGAGAGCTGGGACTAGATCATCATGAAGGAGGTTTGGGAATAAAAAAAGCTTGAGAGTGTGTAAAGAAATGAATGGAAAGCCCCTGGGAGTTGTCATGGAAGCTGGTTTTACCAGAGGAGCAGAGAAACAACTCCCTTAGGGATTGCAGAAGCACAAAGAACAAAACTCAAGGATAAAGTTTCAGGAAATGCCCAAGGTCAAGTAAACAACAACGTGTTATCCGCCAGGAATGTTTCACATGGGATTTCCAGGTGCTATAAAATTCCAGTGTAAAAAGCACCTGCTCCAGTTTTTTAGCATCCATTGTAAGAACTCAGAAGAAGGGAAAGACTCTTGGCACCTCACCACTCCCCCTCATCTCTCAGGAGAAAAATTTGAGTAGAAAACTGTGCCAGGAGAGAATTGTGAGAGGTCACCCAGCCTAGAACTTGTCTGTATGGCAGGGGAAATTCAGCCTGTTTTCATTAATTGTTCAAATTGGTTTTGGGAAATCTATAGACAAATACTCAGGAGTCTGAGAACAGCCCCAAAGGTGAAGGCAAACTGAACTTGTGGTGCTGTTTTGGGCAAAAGCTGAGGAGCAGCAGCAGAGCTGGACATGGAGGCAGGATTCACTGTCCTTGATGTGGGGACACTGCTGGTTGTGTGCCAGGAATTACCATCCACATTAATCAGATTTTTTTATTTAAAAGGATATTTGTCAAGTGCAGTGACAGCACCACTCAGTCTTTCTCACTAAGTTCTCTCCTTGACGTCATTTGCCAGGAGAGAGATCCCAGGATAGTGTTAAAAATCCAGTCAAATACTGGATCAATTCAGAACCCTCCAAAAGTATTTTAAGGCAGGTTTCTAGCTGAGCCTTACATTTCCAGATCTGTACTACCAGCTCAGAGTCAGTTAATCAAGAACACTTCTGGAAATCATGACTAACCCAACAGTCTCATATACAGCTAAAACATCACTGCTGAAGAGACTCATTCAAGATTGTGATCTGTATTGTATCAGCAGATCCTTTCCCAAAAAAAACCTGCTGGATTTGCTGGCTGTGTCAGCAGTACACAAGGAGGATGGTAAGGAAGAAGAGACTAAAAATAGCTCAGTTAGCAATAAAACCATCCTACAGCACTGGATATTAAGTCCACTTCATGATGATGGCTTGATTTCAGTTTGTCAGAGTAGGAAGGATGGCCAGGGGCGCAGACCCTAAAGACTCTCTGCTTGCTCCACTTTCTGAGACAGATGTTAGCAGCCAGGGACTGGACTAAGATGCTGGACTTACTCTGAAGCTGGGTCTGATTTGCCTTGGCACTTTCCATGGTTCTGTGGAACAGAATGTCGTGGCAAGTGGGAACAGCTGTGACCTCAGCACCTCTGCGACGCACATGTCACTGCGGGAGTGGGTCAGACCAGCCAAAAGCAGCCACTCTGCATCCTTCCAGAATTCCAAACGAAGATGGAATTGCAAGCACACAGGCAGCACTGGGACTCAAAAGAAATGTTTTAGAAGTGGTTTTTCAGCTCTTGTCTCCTGCTGCTACCAGTTATTGAATGTTAGCATAGGAAATTCCAGATGGGTGAGAGAATTCCAAACGGGTGAGAGAAATGTCATCATCTGTCCATGCTCAAATAAGGCAAGTGGGATTCTCTGCTGAAGTTATTGAACTCTTACCTTTATCTCATGGACAGCATGCCAAAGGAAAGAGGGATTGCAAAGTGCAGATGATTGGTCTGTATCCCCTTGGGAAGATAAACCAGCTCTTCAGGCAATTTCATTGCTGTGAACGGGCATGGGCAAAACAAGTCCAATGAAAATGTATCAAAAATCTGGAAAACTGACTAAATTTGAACTTTGAATTCAAGAATTCTTGAAGCATTCCAGAAGCATTCTTGTTTTGAGGTCTGGTAGAGGGGTTACTTGAAACAAAAAAAGCATTTCAAATAAGTCTGTGCTTCCTGTAAGTATAAAATGTGAAAATCATTACATTTCCAATCAAAATATTAAAAATTGTCCCATCTGCTGGGATGCTGCTGTGGAAGGTCACTTTGAATTAGAATGAACTTTACACTGGTGGTTTCAGAGAAATCCTCCCTGATTTGTTGTGGTCAGAGCACACTCCTACATACCTATCCCAGCTTGGGCATATCTCTGGGAAAAGCACACTCCCACGCCTGAGAACTTGGAATCCTGAGGTCAAAACATTGGCTTTAAGACACTCTGCTGATATGGACCACAAAGCAGTCTGTGTCTAGAAACTGTTTTGTCCTTTCTGGCTTCCCAGGGAAAAAAGAGAGCAAGAGATCTGAAAACAATATGAGGAAATCTTGGAAAATCCCTTGTGTACTAAAGAACAGACATTTCAAGCTACTTGACTAAAGTGTTTTGACTCTCAGCAAGGTACTTTTGTTCATTAGTTACTCTTTTACACCTTCGGTTTCATTGTCAGTACCAACTCTGCCAACCAAAGCAGCCAGGGCCACAAAGTCACCTTGAAAACACTCAGGCTTTCCAAGTGTTTTAAAAGAGCCCAGTGAGAAAGATGCTCCTGATAATCAAAGGCCATTGGTTCTCCAAAACTTTAGTACTCTTGAAAATCTCAGCCCTGCATCACATGCAGCACCCAACAAAAGTGCCACTTTCTACAGTGGGTGAGTGATTTCCAAGGGATCCTCCACATTCACAGAACACACAAGAAAAATTACTGACTCACTAGGTCTGAAGGAGCCTTACTTCTGCTGAGAAGCAAAGATTCTGCTCTTTAGCTTGCAATTTTTTCTGCTGACTTCATTAACTTAATGATACAGCCCAGCTGCCTTTGTGCTTTGACCGAAACGTGCGCAAATGAATGATGTTCTCTCTCAAAAAACATCTGAGAGTTCCACGCAGTAAATTTAGCAAAAAGTTATTTGACAAATGCCAGCTAAGAGACTAAACAAATACTACTGACTGGCTCAAGTACAGCAAGAATGATGGCCCCTTCATTTTGTCAGCAAACAGCACAGAATGTTCACCAGGGCCAGGAGTAAATAAAACAGCAGAGTAGCAACACCCATTGCCAAACCACCATGAAATTCACATAAAAACTCATATTCAGGGAAAAGATAGTGATATATCAGCAGATCTAGCTGAGTAGGTGATGCAAGCACTGAACACTGTTTGTCTTTTGAGTGTTGCCTTTCTGGTTTTTCTTACAATTTGAAAAAAACCAAACCCTAAGTATTGCTATTCCCAAATACCACTGTTTCAGCCAGGGAAGTTCAAATACGTAAGAAGCTTTATTGCATACTGATTTCTTCCTGCCTAGAGGTTGTTTCCAGCTTAGAAAGATCACAGAGAGGGCCTTGATTCACTCCAGTTACAGAAGATCTCAATTACTCTTAGGATTAAAGAGAATGCACAAAGAGACTGGCAGTCAGAGCAAGGCAGTGCTTCTGGAATCGGTGTCCGGGTAGGAATATCCATTTTAGCCAGCACAGCTGGATTTGATGAGGTCTTTTCCAACATTAACAATTCCACGATCCAATGAGCACCGTGCAGTTGCTGATTTCCACATCTGCTTTTACCACAGGTCAAAGTTAAGAATCAACACCCCAAGTGAAAATCAAGTTCTAATCAATGCTGTCTCTCCCCACTACACAAACAGCAGCATAACAGGGCCAGTAACACCCTGCAGGAACATGGGGCTGGAGCAGCAAGGATCTTGGCAGTTAGGAGGAACAGCCATTCCCCAGGCTGTTCCTCCCCTTCAACATTCACCTCTGCATTTCCTTCAGGAGCTCCTTCATGTCACCAGCCTCCAGCCTGTTAGACTCACAAATCAGGAATCACAAAGAAAGATAGTAGAAAAATTAAATCTTTTGCATTGGCAACAATGTGTAGGTTGCTACATAGGATGCTCAGAGGCCAATGACAATACTTAATGTAAGAGATTCCCACCCCCACCCAGTTGGAATCCTTGGCTCAAGTTTTTTTTTAGACACAGAAAGAGAATATTTGTCTCCAAATTTAGGAAAGAGTCAGGTGTAATAGGAATCCAGTGGATCACCTTCTTCAAAGGGAACACAAAAGCGTGTGGAAACAGACTGTCCATTGCTTGGTTGGCTCAGAGTTCTACGTGATGTCCTTCTTCCTTGGGGGGCGGTGGATGTTCCTCACCACACACTTCACCATCCACTCAATCCCTTCGTTCACCCCTTTGCTAAGGAAGGCAAGCAGACAAGGTTTTAAAATAAAGCAACAAGAACAAAAACATGGATCATATAGGCCTTGACTGAGCCCTTACTTGAGGAAGAAGGGGCTCTACACAGCTGTTTGCTGGCATTTCTGTGTTATTTTTCACATAGGCAAACAATAGGGATCTGATTTCTTTTAGCTCAGGAATATATACCTCCATCCTTTATTTTTCTGGTGTCTGTGCAAGTCTACACTCAACTTAGTCACCAACTCTGTGGAAATCTTGGGATGAACAAGCATCAAACCCACCTGACAGTTGGTCTGAGGTCATTTTGCCACAAACCTCACACCAGTTGTACAAGATCTTGCAATCTTGGTTCCAGCTTTGTGTACTCATCTGTGCTGGGACTGCCAAGCAAGTCAATACCTTACTGGTCTGCACAGCTCCCCAGCCATGACTTCCATGAGTTATTCTTTTAGTGCAAGCTCAAACCAGAATTTGAAAGGAAATTCCACAGAAATCAAAACTAGAAATGTTTGCACAAACAAGGTTATTATCTAATACTTCTCTTCCAGTCAGTGCTTGAACACTGTGCTTGTGGTCATTCACCTGCTTAATGGCATATGATTTATAGCAATGCAGACAACAGATTATTTTCATGGTTCAAGAAGTTTTTCTTATCCTCTGCAGTAGCTTCTATGATAACACAGAAAAAAATTCAAAGCTCTAGATTCAGCCCAGGCAGTAATTCAGCCAGAAATCTTTCCACCACCTGGAACAAAACTTTTGACTTATGCCAAGCAGCACTTTTCACTTAAAGGACTGAAAGTACAAAGAATAAATGTACTGTGAGACTCGATACGCAACAATGATGCTGAGATCTCAAGAATCCAGTGGGTTGGTCAAGGACGTGGCATGCAGCTGAGTAAGACCAAATTAGGGTCTGTTTTAATCATTACATCTTAAACCACAGGCATCCCCATGTAAGAGGACTCCTGGAAACTGTGATATCATCCACATCATGAAGCTCATCTGTGTGCCAAAGAATATGAAAGCAGAAACATAATTATGGCAGCAGCAGTGAAGCACGACCCCTTTCTCTGGCACAGGCATCAACAGTGGCATTTTCAACTGACTTCTAACCTAAAAACCAGGAGCTGCAGCAAACCAACATCTGCAAAGATTATTGTGTAAGGAGAAGGGACGATACAGGACAACAAATTTGCCTCTAAGTCCCACTGCTCTCAGCCAGGATTACATTGCCATTGTGCTTTACAGGCAGGATTTACAGATGAAGTTACTGAGCTGGTGCATGTCCAAGGATCTTGAACACGTGTCTGTCAGTGCTGGAAGGAAGCACAGCTCCCTTTCAAGCTTTAATAACTCATGTAGTGCTGCTCTGTGTGTGACACCCCACAGCCGCTCAGTCAACCAGTTCTCAGTCTACCCCTTCTCATACTCACCCAGTAAGAGCTGAGCAGGCTTGTGTCAGGCAGTCTCTCTTCCCAATTTTGTTAATGCAGTCACTAAATGCTGTCTTGATATCGGGTATTGACAGACAAGTCTGCAAAGGGAACCAAAGTAGAGCTTGTTTGTGCCACAAGACGTACGGTGACCTTCTTCCACAATGAATCCTTCCATGACTGCAATCTTGTATCAGTCAGGATGGCAATGCTATCAGATTAAACCCACTCACCCACCAATTCACCTGTTTACATCCCAAAGAAATGAGCATATTCTTTTTTCAACAAAGAGAATGCTGTTTGCTGACAGCACACACACTGCCTCACCTCCCTGATCCCTAATCTGTACAGTTCTAAGCAAATAGTCCTGAAAATGAGCACAACCTGCATCCTCTAACAATACCCCTTCCAAGCTGCTCAACAGTTTATATTTACCAGGACAATACAAGAGCTTTAACATTTACAAAGCCTTTTGAAACAGTGTCCCTGCCACAAGCCCAGATGACTCTTTGCCAGCATCCTGGGCACTCTCACAAAATTAGCTGTGATTCTTCCTCAGTTCTCAGCACATTCCTTGGCATTACAGCCATGTCCCACCAGTGTTTCTCTGTTTGCACTCAGAGAAAACATTGGCAGCACTGAATGCAGCAGATTTTCTGATGCCTGTAACCTGCTCTTGACTCCCCAGCAGGTCCTGAACTTCTGTGAGTCTGCCAGGAGGCTGCTGGGAACAACACCACAAATCATAACCCCCCCCCCCCCCCCCAGTAAATCAGTGGATTACCTTCCCCACATAAATCACAGTGCCACCACAAAAATCTTAAAGTTACAACAAATGCAAACCTGCTCAACTAAAGTCTGGACTTGCACTTCCCTGAGCACTCAGTGTTCATTTTTCCCTCAGAAGCCTTGGACAAGCCATTTAAGCACTTCAGCTGGCCACGAGCTCACCTTCCCTCCTCCCTGCAAAGACATTCTGGACCTTCAACAAGTCTCAAATATGTGTTTGGAACCTTCAGTCAGGCCCACATATGTGTTTTGGACAAATGTTTACACAAATGCCAAACTGAGGAGTTTGGCATTTGTGAGTCCTGAGGATTGGCCAAGTGAATGCGAACTCTGAGAGAACAGAAATATGAAAATTGTTACCAGCCATCCATTTGCAAAACACTGATTCTAGAGAAATTAAATACAGGAAATTTTTGTGGACAACAGAAGTAGATTTCATTGCTTATACGTAGGAAGGGATCTTAAGAAATGGTTTGCAAGGAGTTTAAGAACACACAATTCACCCAGTGCCCTTGGCTCCATTAACTGTGCAGCTTTTGATGACTGTCCTTTCTTATGACCTCAGTTGCATTTTAAACTTGCCCTTTCAATCAGTGACCTGGAAACTGTATCCAAAAACGTTACTGACATCAGTCTGCAGAACCTTCAACAATTTAGATCAGGATTTTTGACAAGAGAAAAATGTGCAGTTCATACAGATGAGCTGTCAGCCACAGGATACACAGTTAATTAAAAAAAAACCCAACAACAATTACTAACTTTAGAGGGAGTCAGACTGGGCTTGGGAGCTGGAATTCAAACCAGTAGGTCTGCAAGATGGGCAAGAGACTACAACCAACCAACCAACCACTCTCTACTGGTTTGTAAAAGCCTGGATTGGCGTTCACTGCCCAGTAGGAAAGGCAGGTCCAAATGCTTCTGGTTTAGGAGCCCTAAGCCCAAAGGCCTGGACAAGTCAATTATCCAACAACTGGGAAGGAGAAGCATGTCAGTAATTTCAGCTATTTTCCACATCTTTGTTTTTTTCAGTCAATGAGACTTGGCAGCTGAAATTGAGCAAATGTTTCTTGAAATATACTTGAAGCTTCTCAGAGTTTAACATCATTGTATAATGATATACCTTTCAGTATATCCTTTTCTTCTTCTTGAGTCTACCTTTTCTTCTCCTTTTCTGAATGATGATACATTTTAAAATATTTCAAAATAAACCAGATAAAGTGTTCAAGATACAAAGTAACAATAGAGAGCATAGTCATGCTGTTCTTGATTCCTCAACTTCTACTTGCACAGGTAGCAAAGCAAACAGGCAATGAACTTCCCAACACCACCAGCAGACCAGGACACATCCTTGAAGCCTTTAAGAGTCCACTTTTCCCAGTGCAGCTAACAATGACAGCCTTTTTTATCTCCCAGTATAAACCATTGTTATACCTTCCCTTTCCCACCTTCTGGTAGAGCTGTGGCCTGCCCCACCTTCCACAGAGCTGCCCAGCCATGGCTTTCCATGGGAATCTGCATCAGAAGGAATTTTGCTTCTGAGGAGATTTTCCACCACTCACATGGTCACAGCAGGACGCCACTGCATCACCAATCCTTTGTTGAGGAACACCATTTTATCATTTTCCCCTTGGGATGAAGCAGAGCAGCACAGCAGATGGGTGACACCAAACCATCAATGCCTTCTTTTAGTGTTCCAGGGAAAGCCATGAACTGGAACCTCATGTGACAGCAGGGGCTGATTGTCCAACAATTCAGCAGGGGGCATCTGAGCATCCCATGCTCAGAGGAAAATGTCAACTGTGGCTTCCAAGTTCCCCTTCTCCCCAGGCACATTACAAAATATTTGTTTACAGATGTGCTTTGTTTCTCAGCTGCAAATCCATAAGCCAAGGGCAAAGAAGGGAAGCTGGCTCTGTGATCACATCAGGAGTGCTCCATTACAATACCACAATCCACAGTGACCTTTCAGGAATGATGGTATCTCTCAGGCAGTTCACAGGAACCTCACACACAACACATGACAAACCAGATTTCCATCTCAGCTTCCCCAAAATAACACACTGGAAAACAGATTTTGATGAAGGCTCCTCCAGGCATAATTTAGCCAGGACTGAACCAAATTCCTCCTATGAAGGGTTCAGGATAGCATTACCCAAAGTAAAACTCAGCAATGGCATACCTAAAAATCTATCAAGCAGCAAGGAAAGTTTTAGCCAAAAAAAAGGTGGCATTGTAGAGCCTTTGCCCATTTTCCAAATCCACTGGAGCAAAGACAATGCTGTTGCCTGCTCTCCTGTCAGGAAAAATCCAGAAGCATGCATAAAATCACAAGCAGAGGCTCTTCAATCATCTCAAGAGTAATCAACCATCAGAATGGAACTAAAAGAGAAACAAGAGCAAGGCGGATTGCCTAAATAAAATATTATTTCACAAAAAGCCTGACTCACCTGACCTATGGTCCAGGATTACTTTTTTATGAGTTTGTTTTAAATTAAAATTTAAGCTTCATTAAATTTAAAGAAGGAATAGTATAGCCTCAATTGAAACCACCTTACTTAAATGGAAACTAATTTTACAGGGAAGCTGTGGGAGGTCTTCAGTTGGAAACTAGAATGACTTTCATGCAGGTCTGTTTTCTAACAGCTGTGTGGAAGTGAGTACTCTGCTACTCACCATGACTCCTCACATTTTCCAGAGGCATGAGAAGGCTTTTCAACATTCTGGAGATTTCAAATTAAATTTCCAAAATTTATCATTAGATGAGGATGGCAAAACTTCCTCCCAGACATGGGTCATCATACAGCACCCAGTAATTTTCCGATTGTTAAATTTCAGATGATGTTTTTGACAGGTCATGCTTTTCCAGTATTTTCAACAGTCTTGCATAATGAGCTATTCTATCCTCAAATTGTAACAGTTCATTGTAAAGCAGAGAAATATATACCTTGTGTAAACCCTGCAACAGCTGCATTCACATCAAAACAGTAATTATTACTGCTGCTTTTTCTGTAATAAGCCATATTTTCAAAAGTGGCATTCTGAGTTGAAAGGGAGTTCACAGGAATTAGCAGATATTAGATAATTTATTTCTCCTACAAAGTAATAGTTCCTTTAAAAATCTAAGCAAATTCCTTCCTCCAACACACATTTTACTGAGTTTTAAAATTATTTATAAAATAATCCAATTTTGAAGCCCCTGCTGAACACAGAGCATTCTCCTGATACCATAAAATATCACATCCAGTATTGTGAGAATTAGAATTGCTGTTTTGCAGCCAATTACCATATTTTATCTCCTGGAATGACCAAATACCACTCATGCTTGCCAATGCTGAGAGGACACAATGTACCCTGGGGTTCACAGCAGAATTCTGAACACTTTATGCAATTTCAGGCTGCATCAACACTTTCGTTATCTTCATAACAGAATGTACACTTAAAAAACAAACTATGTCAGATGTTCTATTTCTGATGTATTTGACCACAAGCCTTCTGTTGGCCTCTACAGATATCATCATCAAGAATAACCCTTAATCTCCAAATACCAGCAAGGTTAAGACATCACTTATCCTCCCTTATCATAGTTCAGGACAGAGGGATGCTGGTGAGAATTTCCTACAGTTTTATGTCTGGAGATTCAGAGGTGAAAAATCTCTATCAATGCTAATTATCAGTTTTATTCCAGAGGACTTCCATTCTGCTAAATCAGAGGAAGAGAAATAGGTTACTGAGTTTTCTCAGTCTTGTTAAAGTGAACCTACTGAAAAATAAGCTATAATCAATCCCCTTAGTGATTTGTTAAAAGCATTGATGTCTCTTTGCTGGCTCCATATCCAAGAATATTCTGTAGGAGTGGACCTCTAAATATCCAGTGTAGGTATTTCTCACAAACAGGCAAACCTCCAGTGGGTTTAGCTTTGCTAATCTCTTGTTGCAGGTCTACAACTGCATGAAGGCACTAAGTCTGTGGGCTGGTCTTGGACCCTCCAGAGGTGGCAAGAAGCCAAATTTTCTTTTGAAAGGCTGTTCCAAATACCTCTTTCTAGCAATTTAAAGAAGCCAAATTATTCAATTATTTGTCTGTAGTCTGGTCAGAGTGTCAGAAGAGCCTGCATCTGCAGCCTGTAAGGAAATATGTACATACAACCAAAAGAGAAACTAGGACAAATTTCCAGGTCACTGCTTGGCTCTTATCCTCAACAGGTCAAGGCAAGAGTGTAGGCTGTTCCCTACAGAAAAGCTATGGGGTTGTACAGAAATGAGAGTCAATATTCTGATTTCCACAGAAAAAAAGACAGAAAATTTCCCCATATTCCAGAGACTACAGCAAAGTCAGGGCCATAAATCAGGAGTACAGTCCTGATCTCATGCTTTTACATGGAATTACATTTCTCTTATTTCTAAAACTAGATAATCTAGATAAATTAGATCATCCCAAAACCAATCTGTGTTGTAGTCATAAAACCCTGCTTTAGAGCCAAGTGATTTCTATGGAAGCCTCACGTGTTTCCACAAGTGCAATCCCTCGGACAAGTGCAAAGTGCAGAGGAGGAACCTGAGAAGTGTTTGCATCCTTTGCAACAGAGACTGAGTCCAGCTGCCAGGCCGGGTGCTCCAAACGCTACTGCACGCCTCTGGCTCCATCTACAGACCAGGCCCTGGAGCTGCAGTCCTGGAATTCCAGGTACGATTCCCAGGAGGAAATCATGAAAACCACCACGACCACCTTGGGCACTCTCTTCTCTTTTTTTCCATGCTGGGGGAGGTAAGGATGGCCCAGGATGTGTCACCTAAACACTGCACCACCCACGAACTGCCAAACCCAAACCAAGAGCTTTACAGCTCTGAATACACTGGAAAGAATTCAAATTATCAGAAAAGAGCATTCCTTGCCATTCACTGCTGTCACCGATGGAATGCTCTACAACAAACAAGTGCTTTATTGAACAGATCTTATCCAATTATGGGGAAAGGATGATTTGCTTCACATACATCTGTTGTGCTATTCCTGAGTTTTCAAAGAGCAGCATAAACAAAGTGCACTAAACATTTTTTTTTTCTGAATAAACAGGAAAAAACAGCATCAATATAGCCAGTCACGGTACAAGAAAGACCCACCATAGCTGTGCAGTTTGTTCTGTTTACACAAAGAATTCAAAACTACATGCCTGTAGGAAGCTTATTCATGGCACTGAAAAAGGGCTGGAGGATAAAGGGAAAAAATACAACTAAATTCAAAGTAATTGTTTCCAGTGGTGGGAAAGTACCATAGGATCAGCTCAGGACTGTGGAACAAATTTAACATGAATGCAAAGTTCACCTTTCCAAGGCTTATTTGATCATTTATGTAAATCCTTCATATTTTACCTCTACATCCTGCTTGTTGGCCAACACCAGAATGGGAACCCCTTCCAGAGCTTCACTGGTAATCATCTTCTCTACAAAGGACAGAAACAAAAGCAGGTTTAGCCAGTTCTGGAAGTTGTACAAAGCCTGGCACAGATTCTCTGGACAAAGCCAGAAGTTCCCTCCTGCATTACAGTTTCATTTGATACAACCTTCCAGGGCTATTCTATTCACACTGTACTTACCAAAAGCTCTTTTGGACTCAGAGAGCCTCTCCTCATCAGTGGAGTCAATAACATAGATCACCCCATGGGATTCAGCATAGTACTGGAAGGAGAACACAGATATTGGCATCAATCCACTAGGATCACTTGTTCCTCTTCCTGACTTGATTTTGGTACAGTTTTGGTGCATGTGGAGAAGATCAACCAGTTAGAGGCAGCTGTATCCACAGTGTGCCTGGACAGAATGGAGGCACACAACCCGTGCTGCCTGCTCTGTTTGCAGGCCTGACCAACACACCAGGTAGAAAAGCTCACCTGTGTCCCCCCAAAGCTTATCTCTATGGCACAACTCCTGATCGGGGTTGGTAATTGCTGTCTGCAACCAATAATGCAAATATTAAGCACAGAAATAGTGGAATCTCTGAAAAGGTGTTAATGCTAAATACTGGGGTTAACAATAAGCCTGTGTGATTACCAAGTGATTGTAGTGGTTCAGCTCTAAAAGAGACAAAACCACTTCTAAAAGCAATCACAGAATCACAGGATGGTTTGTATTGGAAAGGGCCAACCACCTCATTCCAACCCCCTGCCAGGAGCAGGGACATCTCCCACTAATCAGGCTGATCAGAGCTCCATCCACCCTGGCTTTGAACATTTCCAGGGATGGGGCAGCCACAGCTTCTCTGGGCAAAAAAATCAATCAAACATTGATTCAAATAAACATCAAATATTTATAAATAAACAAAAATATAAATCAAACAAAACAAAACCACATCTCTAACCTTGTCCCAAAGTGACTGCAGCTCCTCCTGCCCACCAAGGTCCCAGAACATGAGCCGAGTTTTGCCAACATCAATAGTTCCAACTAGAAGGAAGGAAGGAGGAAAGGGCAATCCAATGAAAACTATGGGTGCTGTAAAGCACAGACAGCTGCACACCCCACTCAGAAATCTGGGGTGGGACAGGCTTGCAGGGGAACAAATCACAGGCAGTAAATGCTTGCAACAACACAGCAAAACCTGCGTGGAGTGATCACAAATATAGAGCAGTACCAGTGCAAATAATTCTAGAACTGGGCCAAGCAATGAACTCCAGGGAAATACAGTTTGAGGATACCACTGAAATAGAATACCTGGAGTTTTAATACTTGAAGAGTTTCTCCTCCTAAGCTAATAAAGTCTATTTCATTCTCTACAAAAAGACCAGGACAGCTGGGAGATACAATCTCTGCACCCAGGAACTATTCTGTCCTTCTGAATTCTTAAACATTTCAAACAAAAAACCACCTGTTTTCTATCTGTGCAAGAAAGCTGAAAAAATCTATGTGGATTTACTCACTGTTTAAGCCTACAGTGGTTGTGATTTTGGACAAACTCATCCCTTTGTAGTTCTTGTTAAATCGGGTTTTAGTTTGTTCAAGGAAGGTCTGAAAAAGAATAAGAGAAAATATTTACTGTCAAACATTTTACTGGCTGGGGTAATCCTACCCCAAACCCTTCTCATTTCTGCACAATCCTGCTAGAGCAGATACTGCCCTACCTAATTTTGGAAAAACCACTCTTCTTGTTCCCTATTTTAGCAAGGAAAGAAGGGATCACATGTGATTATGGGATTACCCAAGTCTCAGCCACATCCCTGAGAGCTTGTACTAAATTTAAGTAATGAGGAAAAGTTGACTGCTTGGTGTGACATCACTAAAGTAACTCAGGACACAGCTGAAGAGAGACTGACCCTTGCTGGAAGATTTATCCCTGGAGGATGTTTAGGATTGTGTGTGCCCCTCCACGGGGTGATAAACAGCACTTACAGTTTTACCAGCATTGTCCAAACCCAGGATCAGGACACAGTACTCATCCCTCTGGAACATGTATTTATAGAGCCCTGACAGCAGTGTATACATCCTGCTCCTGCAACAAATGCCAGGAAATCAATTAGCAAACAGCTCATTCCCAAAAGCCTCTCGTGCCACAACGCCAAACAATTAAATTAAGTCACTCTTTTATCAGTAAATCTCATATTTAGGCAATTCCAGGAAAAATCAGAGATCTGAGAGATAATGAAAATAGCTCAAGATCAAATCTGGGGTTTAAAAGCAAACTGAGGAAGGACTCGAACACCTCCTACAGTAAATGTAAGACCCACAGAAAATGAAGCGAACTTCATACAAATACAGAGAACAGGTATTTTGAGCAAGAATCTGCAGAAGCTCACAGCTGCATGTGCACACACACGCCCAGCAGCTTTGCTGGGATGCAGGGAGCACTGGCACCAAGTGCTGCAGCTGACTCACAGCCATTGCAACAACGCTTCTGTT
Organism: Setophaga petechia; assembly: GCA_024362935.1. Classification (NCBI taxonomy): domain Eukaryota; kingdom Metazoa; phylum Chordata; class Aves; order Passeriformes; family Parulidae; genus Setophaga; species Setophaga petechia. Next base: position 3,117,614 of record JANCRA010000033.1, read on the forward strand.
CAAACTCGGATAAAGGGAACCCCAAGGCAGAGCCTTTGGGAGGCAGCTGCCTCTAAGCAAGCGCGTGGTTAAACAACCGCTTTGAAGTCAAACACCATTACCTAAAGGGAAATAAAAGTGTTCCAAAGCAGGAATCGATACGGGGGTTTCAATCCCACAGGTACCGGGGCCACCGTTCGCCCCCAGCTGAGACCGGGGCGCTCCTGCCGCCCCGCCGGGGGAGCAGCCACGGGCACGGGGGAACCCCGGTCCGCTCCCCCTCGGAACAGCGACTGATCCCGGGCGAGCCCGACCGCCGGCCTGCTCCTCCCCAAGCCGGGAGATCCTCCCTGACCCGGCAGATCCCTCCAGCCCCACAAGATCCGGGAGATCCGGCCCGGCCCTTTCCTGCCCTGCCACGGCCAGTGACGGCCGAAGGGGAACACCGGCCCTACCGCCATTTCCCCCTCATGGCCCAGCGACAGGTCCCGGCCCAAGCTCCCGAGGGCAGCGGGCGAGGAAAAGAGCCCGAACCCGAGGCCCGCGGCCCCTCACCTGGTGCTGGCGCCGGTGTCAGCGCTGGAGCCGGAGTCGCCTCTCACGACTCCCCAGCGCCACCAGCCGCCGCCATTCCGCGCCCGGGACTCTGGGAAATGTAGTCCTGTGGTTGCTGCGATGGCGAGGCGAAGGGGGCCTGAGAACTACAACTCCCGGAATGCCCAGCGCCGCCGGCCTCCCGGGTACTGCGAGTGCGGAGCGCGTGACGCGCTGGCCAGCGCAGCCGGAAGTGGAGGCGCTGATGCCGGAAGTGGGGGTGTCATGGCGGCTGTCATGGAGGCGGCTCGCAGGGACTGAGGGCGCAGTGGCGGCTCAGGGAGGTGCTGCAGCCCTGGGGCTGAGGGAGCGCCCAGGCTGCGGGAGGAGCGGTGCTGTGCGGGATCCCGGTGGGCGAGAGTGGACTCCGTGGCGGGGGAGGGCAGGACCAGGCCCGGGCTCTCCTCAGACTCTCCTGTCGCCTCTTGCCGCCTGTTTCCAGCAGGAGCATCTCCCTGGTCATTCCAGGGAAAGAGCGGGACGGCGGGTAGATGTCGCTTCTTCCGGCGAGGACTTGTTATCCAGAAGTGCTTGAGTGAACTCTGAATGTGTTTTGAGTTCGTGGAGAGGACGCAGGCAGAAGCGCCATTCCTGTGCTGAGAATGGATGAAGAGAGTCTGGAAGCAGCGATCCAGACCTACAACGCCCAGCTGGAGCAGGTGGAGCTGGCCCTGGGGGCGGGCCAGGACCCATCGCAGCACTCGGATCTGATCCAGCTGCAGGAGGATTTGAAGCAGCTCATAGAACTGACCGAGTCGAGCCTGGTGGCTGTGAAAAAGAGCAAACTTCTGGCCACTTTGGACACAGATGCCTCCTCCTCCTCCCCAGCAGGTCTCCCAGGGCAGGATTCCCACCTGGAGAGCTCTGCCCAAGATGAGGAATATGCTGCTTTTAAGGAAGCTATTGCTGGGCTTGGAACAGATGAGGAGCCTCCAGCTGATGACAATGAGATCTTCTCAGAGAGAGATGGAGAAACGGAGGATAAATCCAAATCAAAGTGCAGTGAGGAGGAGGAGGAGTCTGAGAGAGGGGAGGAGGAGGAGGAGGAGTTGAGTGGGATGAAGGTTAAAGCACCCTACTACAGCTCCTGGGGGACCCTGGAGTACCACAATGCCATGATTGTGGGGACAGAGGAGCTGGAGGATGGCAGTGCAGGGGTCAGGGTGCTCTACCTGTACCCCACCCACAAGTCCCTGAAGCCATGCCCATTCTTCCTGGATGACAAGTGCAGATTTAAGGAGAACTGTCGGTAAAGAGGGAGGGGTGGGAGGGTTCAGAGGGATAAAGCTCCTCCTCAAGTGCTCTGTGTGGCTTTCTCACCGAGAGAAATTGTGCCTTGGTGTTTTTGAAATGTGCTGTGGTGAGCAGTGGCATCAGTTTGGCTGCTCTCTGTAGCTGATGCACAGATCAAGTGGAAAATGCTGTGGGAAAGATGCAGAGATGTTACAGAACTGAGTGGATGAATTAACAACTGATGGAGTATTTAAAAAAACCCACCCAGGCCTGTGGGTAATGCACACATTCCAGTGGCACAACAGGGTTGGATATTTTTGGGGATCTATTTGGGGCTTTCTTTTTGGGGATCTTCACCAGGATCAGCCTCAGTGGTCTGTGAAGGTGCTGGGCTGGAGCTGGGCTGTGACCCTCAGTTTGTGAAGGTGCTGGGCTGGAGCCCTGCCTGTCTCTGATCCTGCTTATCCCCAAAGCCATGAACTTTTCAATTGGATGTGTCACCAGCAAGGAAGTTTAATTCTCTGGGTTGAGATGCATTCTTTGTCCCATGACATAAATGTTTAAGGTGAAACATGAACAATTTTATAATTACAACAGCACGTGGTCAAACTTCCCCAACTCTGGTGAAGGTTCCACACCTCTGACACTGGTGTGCATTTCTTTTGAGGAAGGAAGGAAGGGATTTTCATTTGAGAACTCCTGTTCCTCCTTCCCTGCAGGTTTTCCCATGGTCAGGTGGTGTCCGTGGAGGAGCTCCAGCCCTTCCAGGAGCCCGACCTGAGCAGTCTGGGGGTGGGCTCAGCCTGCCTGGCCAAGCACAGTGATGGCATCTGGTACACGGCCAAAATCACCGGTGAGGGGGGCAGGGGCTTGCCCGGGGGGAAGGGGGAGGCTGAGGTTTATGTGGATCTAAAATTTGGCTGTTGTGGTTAAAAACATAAAGTGTGGCTGCTGCCCTGAACTCAAAATCTTGGCCTAGCTGAGGAAACAGTCTGAGTTTTGTCAGGCTAGAGGAGAGAATTGACTGGGAAGTCGGAGATAAAGAGCAAGAATGTGGAAAGGAAATGACTACGGGGTCATTAATTGCTCCAGGGAAGAGGGAGGGGCTGCAGGAATTTACATGTCTAGTAGGTGAGAATGGCAATAATCTGGTCTTGTTTAAACAAAAACCTGGGGAGCTGGCCCTGCCCAGCAGCTGCTGATACAGGCTTCCCTCTGTCCTGGGAAGACGGAGGGTTTATTCCCTCTTCCCATCTTTCTTTTAACTGTCATTAAGTCAGAAGGGAACAAGTCTAATTTCTCTTTAATTCCATTTCTCAGCAGCCCATCTTTCTTGATTTGTAGAGATAAACTTCTGGGTATCAACACGGGCATTGTGGAAATAGCTTTTCATTGCAGTGGGTGCTTCCCCTTCCAAGACAGAAATAAAAATCACAGATTAAACCCAGGATTTTTTAGAGCTGTTCCTTGGGCCTCCCCCTGTCCTGTGTCATTCTGCTGGAGCTGACTCTGGTTTAGCTCCCTGTGTGCTGCAGCTCCTGTCCTTGCTGTTCCCTCTGTAGATGTGGACAGTGGTTACTACACGGTGAAATTTGACTCCCTGCTCCTCAAGGAGGCCGTGGTGGAAGGGGACAGTGTCATCCCACCCCTGAGAAGTGAAGATGCTGCTGAATCTGGCGAGTCTGATGAGGACAGTGTGGATGATTCTGGTTATGCCAAAGGTAAGGGAGTGGGGGGAAGGTGAGCAAAAGTGACTTGGGATTTTGTTCTGCTTTTCTCTGGGACTGGCTGACTGTCCTAGAGCTCTCACTCTGAGTGTCTCACCTCTGATGAATGAGCAGTTGATCTCTTTATGTGTTCCTGAGAACAGAACCTGGCTGTTCTGCTATAACTTTGCTAAATCTTTGATTTAACAAAGATTTGCTAAAATCTTTGTTTTGTGCAAATCCCTGGGCTAATGAAGGCTGGAGGTTTCCATGGGAGCTCCCCACACATGGAGGAAGAGGGTGTGATATTTTAGAATTCCAAGCTCTGAGCCTGATTCTTACGTGTCTGGCTGAGCTGAGTTAAAAGTGAATCAGAATTTCTCATCCCTGGGAGCTCCATGGCCCAGGAATGTGAGACCCAAGGAAATGGGAGTGTTGGGTCCTTCTGGTGGCTGGATGAGGCTGCAGGAACAGCCATGCCCTGTTTTACTGCTGAAAGGTGACACAGAGAGTGCCCAAGTGACTTCTTGGAAGTTGCACAGGCAGCACTGTCCCTCTGGTGGTGCCACAGCTGCATCACAGGGACAAAGTCGTGTCCTAGAGCTCTTCACATTTAACCTGATGGAGGTTATTTGATCCTAATAACACAAAATTAATGCTGTGGCCTGGAGGAGCCTCATACCAGAGACTGGAGGCACAGGATAAGTATTAGGTGCCACTGTGTTAATTTCTACTCAGATGTGTACATTAGGCTGTATTATCACCCTGGGAGGAAGGAAAAGAATCATAAAACTCCTGGGTGATTCTGCCTGGATCTGGGAGATGGTATGTGCATTAAATCAAGTGAAACCTCACATTTCAGCCACTCCCTGTGCAGTGTTCATGGAAAGTGACAATTCAGTAGGAACTGAGTAAAGCTGGAGGCATGACCAAATGCTTTTAGGGTTGGAGAAGTGAATTGCACTGTCCTGTGAGGGATGCTGCACACAGCAGCTTTACTCACAATTCCTGTTTCACTGATTCTCCTCTTGTGTTCCACAGTGATAGACTCAGGGGTCCCAGAGAATGGGGAATGGACCCCAGCCTGCAGCTCCTCTTTTGGTGGCTGGGAGGCCCATACTCGTGGCATTGGCTCCAAACTGCTTGTTCAGATGGGATATGAGTTTGGAAAAGGTAAGGGGAGAGGGTGGTCCTAGGGCTGGTAAGAAAAACCCAAGATTTTGGTTGAAACCAGAACTTTGCTGTGCTGGAGGGCCACTTGGCTGGGGCTCAAGCAGTGTGGTAGATCCCAGCAGTGTTGGAGGGAAGAGGGGTGAGTGATTTCATGGAAGTACAGGCATGTGGGGCACCAAGTCCTGTATGGAAATGGCAAACAGTGGAGGCACCTGGAAGCACGGTCAGGATGATGATCAAAGCCGTGAGAACCCTGTGGAATGTTCAAAGGCTGGAGGTGGAGGGGAGCTGATCTGCAAAGCTTCTGATGTCTGTGCTAATGCATCTCCTGGCTTGGACACAGACTTCAAAGCCTGCTGAACTCGCTGCTCCCACCCAAATTGCATCGAGCCTTGGAGGCTCTGGGAGGGCCTCTGTGCCTCCGGTTCTCCCAGAGGAACCAAACCAGTTTTAAGTAGAACCTGGCTTGGGTTCTCCCAGAGGAACCAAACCAGTTTTAAGTAGAACCTGGCTTGAGAAGCTGAGGATGTGAGCCTGAACCTGGTTTCATAGAAACCGGCCTGACGGATGGCCTTGGGCTTGGAATCACAGATCTCCTGCTGTGAAAGGCTCCTGGCCTGGCCTTTCCTGGTCCCCTTGGCTTGGACAGAAGTTGTAACTTTTGGTACATCAAAAGCCTCTTAGCTTGTTTTGAGCTTGTGGCTGTCAATGTGAGCTTGTGGTGGGAGGTGGCTCAGAGGGGGGATGCTGTGATGACTCGGAGTCTCTCCTCAGGCCTAGGGAAGAATGGTGAGGGCAGAGTGGAGCCAGTGCAGGCTGTGGTGCTCCCTCGAGGGAAGTCCCTGGACCAGTGTGCTGAGGTGCTGCAGAAGAAGAAGCAGGGGAAGCTGGAGCCAGGGAAATCGAGGAAATGCCGGGCCAAGGGAAGCAGCTCTGGCCAGCCGGGCGGCCGCAAGGCCCCGCGCAACGTGTTTGACTTCCTGAACGAGAAACTGCGCGGGAAGAGCGCCGGGGACAGGGCTGGGGGGATGGCCCTGCCCCAGAGGAACAGCAAAGAGATCTACCATGCCAGCAAGAGCACCAAGAAAGCCCTGAGTGTCAGCCTCTTCCAGACCACGGAGAAGATTGAGCAAACACAGAGGGATATCAGGGGAATCCAGCAGGCCCTGGCGCGCAACATCGGGCGGTAGGAAAATGTTCTTTGGGATTGAGTTTGTGGTGATTCTGCGGAGGGGTGGGCTTGAAATGAGATGTGGGAGGAACAAGTGAAATGTGTCTGGATGGGATTTATGGGGAAGTGGAGGAGAGAGTTCAGTGTGTGCTTCAGACCAGTGTGGACACTGGCAGATGTATCTGGGGTCCTTGGCTGGAATTCAGGCTGTGGCAAAGAGAAGACCTCTCTGAGGAAAGATGCTGGAGTCCTTCTTGTGCCCATCCCTGCAGCATTGCTGTTGAGGATCCCAGGAGGACATTCTCTAGCCCAGATTGTGCTGAACATCAGGTTATTCTGGCTTTCAGCAGGTCCCTTGGGCTGATCCTACAGGAAGGGGCAAACCCTCCTGGGATGGAACCCTCCTTTGCTCTTACCATGCAGGCTGACATTGTCACTGTGCTTTTTGCTTTCAGGCACAGCATTGCTGCAGCTCAGCTGGAGGAGAAGCTGGCTAATGCCCACAAGCAGCTGGGGCAGCTGCAGGCCCAGGAAGCCAGGCTACAGCGGGAGCAGAAGAAAGCAGACACCCACAAGAAGATGACTGAATTCTAGGTGCTGAGGAAGGAGTTGGACTGCAGGAGTTGTCCTTCTGGTGCTCCTGGCCTCAGAGTCTCGATGAGCTGTCCTGCTCTGCTGAGCCTCAGGCTGCTCAGCTTAAAACTGGGCAAAAAATCAGCAGTTTCTGGATACTTATGAGCTCTTCTGGGAGGGGGAGTAGTGCACATCCGTCCAGCCCCGAAAGCATTCAGTGAGTTGGGCCCTGGATGAGGCCTAGCTACAAGGGATACAATTCTCTGCTCTCTTGCACACTTCTTTCCTTCATTTCCCTGCAGCAGCAGCTCCATCCAGAGTCTGTGGGTGCTCAGGTGATAACACTGCTGGCTACAAACCAGCTGAGGGGGCTTGGACAGCCCCACATCCTGCCAGTAACTGTGGCTTCTGTCTGTGGCCACCTGCCAAGCACAGGTGCAGGCAGGGTCCCAACCATGGCTGGGTGAAAACATCAAAGGTCAAGTGCTTTAGCTGCTCTCTGCCTTCTGGTTTTTACTGTGGGATTTATCTGAGAGCTCCATTTTTGGGGGGAGCAAGTTCTTTGTAGCCCTAGTGTAAGGAAGAGACAGAAAACTGACAGCTCAGAGGTGGAACCAGCAGCCTGGAGCATCAGATTTCAGCAGTTTGACTGTTGGAGGATCCCAGGCCATGCTGTAGCCAAACTCACTGGCTTGGCATGGAAAGCTGCCTGGTTCCACAAGTAGAGTGCCATAACTGGGGGAATAAGCCAGCAGTATAACAGAATTCCCAAACCTATCCAGGAACAGCTCCACAGGGAACCTTGTGATTTTTGCCACCATTAGTTGGGGTTTTTCTGCCCAAGGTGGCTCACTGAGCACGGGTCCTTTTACTAGAAAACCTCAGGACCCAGACCCAGGTGGGACTGTGCCCTGGCTGAGCACAAGGAGCAGGATCTGTGTGAGCCCAGTGTGCAGCCCTGCAGTGGCAGAGCTTGGGGCTTGGCTGAAACAGACCAGGCAATCCAAATGCTCTTCCCTGCCATGTGGAAAGTGGACAGGAAGGATGTCCTCTCCCTTTGATTACATTCTGTGTTGGCGGTGGCCAGTCCTTGCCTCAGAGATGCTGGTTTCATCATCTGGTGGGATTTCTGCATTGTAAAGGCTTTTTTTTTAACTTAAGGAACCGATTTCCTTTTATTCTGTGAGTAATTTTTCTAATGAAAAGGTTCCTTTAATACTATCTTTTTTATCTATCCCGAAGAACAGATTAAAAAACAAGCAGTCAGCCTGGGCAGGGCAGTGCCTGATCTGCCAAACAAACAAGAAAATCTGAGACTGAAGAAGATATGATCAGAGCTGTTCAGGTTGTGTGGGATTTCACATTGCTGCAGACACACCTCAGAAACAGCGAGACAGCAAAACCAAACAAGATGAACGTCTTCAGGAAACCTGTGGGAGTGAGTCTGTGCTCCTGAAGAGCACCTGGGTCATGCTGTGATCCTGGTGGATGTGGGATGTGTCATGGGCTGCCTCAGGCACTTCAACATCCATCAGTTCCTGTTGGAATTGGCTGTACTGTCCTCATTGTTCTGAATTCGTGTTCTTCACACACCAGGCTCAACTCAAGGGTTTAACAATGGCCCTTCCCTCACAAATGACTGTTTGTTTCTCACACTTGAGTGCTAAGTGGTGACAAGGATTAATGTGCCCAGTTTAGCGTGGATGCTCACTGAAGTGGCCCATGACTGGAGAGCTGAGCTGGGCAGAGAAAACTTGGGGGTTTATTTTGTGCTCTGAGACCGCTTAACATTATCATCATCTCTTTAGGAACTGGGTGTGTGAGCCCCGTGTCTTTGCTCAGTCTTATTTTGACCCTTCCTTGTGATCTCCACAGCCTGTCACTTCCCACCCAGCGCAGTTCACATCCCTGATGAATAAAGTTGGTGTTTCTTTTTTCCTCCTCTCTCCTTGTAAGGCGTTGTTCATTTGCAAGGTAATGATGATCTGGGGCTCCCCATTCTTCCCTTACATTGCCCTGAGCTGCGGGAGGAGCCGGGCAGAGGCTGCTCGGGTGTGCTGAGCTTCCCGCCCCGGCTGCGAGCGCAGACCCAGCCTACCCCGGGGTGCAGCCACCGCCTCCGAGGCCAGGAAGCTGTGGTGGGAGTGCTCTGTGTGTGCTCACAGCAGGCTGCTCCTCAGGGAGAGCTCAGATCGGGATGTTGGAAATGCGCGGGAGGCTCTGACTGGGACTTGTGGTGGGATAAAATACAAAATTCTCCAGGCTGGCCGGCAGGGAAGAGAGCAAGATTGGATCCCTGCACTCCACAGTCAACGGATTTTGAGTTCCTACAAGTAAGTGGTGGTGGCTTTCCTGCCTGGGAAATGAGGAATCTGCAGCCTAACTGGGGGGGGAAATATCTTAAAACCCCCAAAGTATGCAGAAATCACAGCATTGTCAGAGATGCTCTTGGGGCTGGACAGACTGGACAGGCAGGATTCCTGCTCTGCTCTGCTCTGGGAAGCCTCAGCTGAATTCAGCTTTGTGAGTTGGGCTCCAAGCTGTGTCATTCCATATTTTGTGCTCTGTAGCTGGGCTTGAAAGGCAAGAAAAGGTGGTGGAGATTGGCAGTGCTGCTGGGATCCCATGGCTGGAGTCTGGAGGCTGAGTGGGAGCCAGTTGTTTTGGGGTGAATGAATTCAGTTCAGAGGTGTGTGGCACTGCGGAAATTTCCAGTTGTTTTGTGGGGAGAGGGACAGGAGCGTTACTGGTGTGTGCAATGGGAAACTGTTGAGCCCCTGTCTCTGGGTGAGGAGGCTTGAGAATGTGGCCCCTGAAATGCTGTCTTCTGAAAACCTAAGATGATGTAGAAGTAGTGCATGTGTGGCAAAGGAACCTACTATGGCAGGCAGATGGTTCTGGAGGAGACACATCTTCATACAGCTACGCTGCAGTTTGGAATCTGGCTTCCCAAAACAACAGCTCCGAGCTCTCTGCTGGTCTCCTGCTGTGGCTCAGCTTTGCAGAAAACCTCTTGAGATTATTCTTGCCTTAAAAGAGCAATTTTTTTGCCCAAGTGAGTGTTCAGCAACCAGGGAAGGGCAGGAAGAAAGAAAAGTGCTGAAATGAGGTCAGCCTCGAGCAGAGCCCTGTGGTGTGGGCTGACAGTCACTCACCTCAAAGTTTTGAAGTTGTATTTTCTCAAAAGCCACTCCAGCATGTGAGCAGCAATCAGAACTGCAGCTAGAAGTCTGCATCCAAGTTTTCAGGCATTTGGGTCTGGCATTTAGAAGTATGGTTGGCACTTTCTAAATGAAAAGCCCCCAGAGGTATTTGACCATGAAATCTCATTACGGAGATAAGCAAAGTGGGTAAGATCTCATGCCTGCTTTTTTGAAACAGTCTTAAAATTCACTAATTGCACCCCATGGTCCAGGGCAGATTCAGTGTTGTGACTGACTGTAAACAGATCTTTCACTTTTTGTAATTGAAAAGAAAAAAATCTATCTACTTCTGCTTCTTGGGCCTTTTTTGAAGCACAACTCCCTGGGGTACCTGAGCAGAGTTTGCTGCAGCTGTGTGCACAGTTGCTGATGGAAATCAGCTCAAAATGTTCCTCTTGGTTTTGTGCAAATAGGCTTTGAGTAGCTTTGCAGACTTTTTTCTTGCCACCCTGCACTGAAGACTGTGCGGTTTTATCTGGGGAGATGAATCAGAGGCCAGGCAGAATCATCACCAGCAGCACTTGGTTTTGCAGTGAATTTAATCTTGCCTTCAGGAAGCCCAGATGAGAAACTTGCACCTTTCGTAGGACTCACAAAAAACTCCCACATCCTGGAGTAACAACCCATCTGCCTTGAGGGTGCCTGTGCTGGGCTGTCACACACAGAAGGGGGAACACAGAGGGCTGTGGGTGCTGTCACACCTACGCAACGGCCGTGACCGCCCTCGCCTTCAAAGCCACCGGGGCTGGGCTGGGCTGGGCTGGGCTGGCAGAGCCGGCGCCTTTGAAACGCCTCTGCTGAGCCTCCTGCCCGGGGAGCAGCCCCAGGGTAGGGAGATCGATAACATTATCGGCAGGAAATCCAGGTGTAGGTTTCAGAAGGTCTGGCTGAGAGTTTGCCTTGCAAACCTGCTCAGTCCTACCTGGGTGTCTTTAGTCAGGGGTTCTGCTCGCAAATCTGTGGTTTTGGGAGACCCAAGGTGTTGTCCCAAGAAGTGGCTTCTCCCGCTGGCTGCTGATCCTCAGCACTGAGGAGGATGCACAGCACAGTTTCACTGCTCAGAAATCCTGAGGCAACCACCGACCTGCTCTACAGAAACTAGTCCAGAAGAGTTGCTCTACGTTCATTCCTACTCAAGGAAGTCTCTCCTTTCAATCTTCAGAATTCAGGGATGGAAAATCCCCCTGCTGCAGGATAAGCTGCCCTGTGTGTGCCTGCCTCAGCATGCTGAAAGCTCCCACCTCGATTCCAACATCACACAAGCTCCTGGCCATCAAACCTCGCTAGAACTTTGTCTGCTCAACTCCAGAGCCTGCTCAGCTCTGCTCTGCTCCTGCAGCCCATGATTCCATCCCTCTAATGAGCTGAACGAGCCCAGCGAGGAGCTCCAGGCTCTGTCTAACGCACCGGCCCTGTTGCAGGTAATCCCAATAATTAAAGTATGCTCAGACAGAAAAGCCGTGTTGTCTAATTAAAACGTTGGAAAGGGAGCAGCCTCCCCTTCCCAGCTCTGATCTAAGCCAGTCTGTCCAGCCTGGTTAGTCCTTAAAACCTCTCTGTCTCACTTTCTACCTTGAAATAATTGCTCTCCAGGGTTCATGCTTCAGTCAGGGCAGTTTCCAAAGGCATGGGAAGTTCTTAGATAAAAGGATGCTCGCAGATAAAAGGGTGCTGCAAATGGGCAGAGACCTTCTGGTGATTGGGGTAAAAATGTGCCAAAGATGCTGTGTGACCCAAGGTGCAGGGGAGAGGGGAGCTTCTGTGGGCCTTTTGAGATTTACACAAGGCAGGGTGGTTTCTCACCAGAGCTCATCTGGGCTTTGTCATCCGGATGAAGATATGCAAGAGGGTGAGTAAGAGGTGCTCATAACGTCCCTCCAGACCTCTGTGTTCCCATCTATGCTGGTGGAAGCTGATCCTGCTCAGCTCTGCCCAGGGACCCTACTGCTGGCCCCATCTGGATCAGCTACCATGGCTTCTTGAAGCTGTGTTTTACTCCAGGAACTGCTTCCATCTCCTTTCAGATCAGGCATTTCTTGGGTGCTGGTGGCAGGCCAGCCTTTTTCTGTAGAGCAGGGTGCCCAGAGCTGAGCTGTGCAGAGCTGGGAGCCGCAGACACCGGTGGAAGGGTGTCAGCTTTTGCTTTGGGTTTGGAGCGTGCTGGCAGCAGAGCAGGGACGGGGATGGTGGCGTGGGAATGATGGGACAGGGGTCACCAAAAGCCCCCCGGGGAAGGAGGTGATCCTGACAGGCTGGGGAGCACCCGTGCTTTGTGTCAGGACACCCTCCTGCCCCTGCTGCCGTTTGCGGGGGATGATTCTTGCCCTGAGGAAAGCACAGGGACAAGGGCTGGGTTTGGGCAAGGCACAGCTTTAGGCAGAGGAAAGGGGTGGGAAGATGGGGAGCTTTCTGCTCTGTGTCACAGCAGAGAGTGACTGCAGACCTGGGGTTGTGGTGGCACAGGGAATGTGTGAATCCATTGCAGAAGGAGGGTGTCCTGGTGTGCTCTGCTGAGGCCAGGGCATGAGGAGGCAGAGGAAGGAGATGCTGAAAGTCCCCTTGTTTCCAGGAAGTTGAGTCATACTGCCTGTCCTTTCTGGCCTCCCCTATGCTCAGGAACGGTGTCACCCTCATCCCACAGTCTGGGTTGGTGTCCCAGTGCCCCCAGAAAGCAGTCTGTCATTCCTAGGGTGCCTCCAGGACTCCTGGGCATTTCCTTTTCATCATTTCAATGGCAAATTGTGAACTTGAATCCCACTGGTTTTGTTGGATTGTGTTTTTTTTCCAAAGGAACCAAAATCTGAAGTTTTCCCTGGTGGAAAGTGGGTGACAGAGCACCCACTGCCAAGTATCCACACGGGGCTGGGCACTGGAGGTGTTACAGTGACTCTGGGGACAGCATCACTGGCCAGAAAATGGGACACCCAGTGAAATGTCACCATCCAGAGAGACCCTCCTGGTGGGGGACTGTGCTGCAGGGGTCCCCTAAGCCCTGGGGGTCACCATTTCATGCCATGGTGAGCCCAGCAGCTCCAGGCTGAGCTCCAGCTCGTGTTCTCTCTCCTCAGAGCTCAGTGGTGCTGCCAGCAGCTCCCCCATGGCTGCAGCCAGCGGCGAGGGGACAGCAGGGACCCGGCTGCTGCCAGCTGGCACTGCCCTGGCCCTGCTCGGTGGCCTGGTCTACCTGGGCACCCTGTGTGCTGCCTGCAAACGGTACGTGCTGCCCACAGCTCCTCCACCTTCCCTCCTGGGGCTGGGTGGGGCTGGGGATCCCTCGGTGGCATTTGGTGGCTGCACATGGGGACTCTGTGTGCAGCCATCCTGAGCTGGGACCACAGGGCTGCTGCTCTGCTCACCCCAAAGCCCCACCTGCGCCCCAGTGCAGCTCTACCTGGCTTGACCCTGCATCCCTGTGTCACAGCCCCTGTGCTCAAAATCCTCAGAGGAGCAGCCCAGAGAGGGCTGAGCTGTGAGCAGGAGGGGCAATGCCAAGGGTGGTGCCAGCGGTGCCCTGCACAGCTCAGTGGGGTGCAGGATGCAATTGTGATGTCCCCAGCCAGCACAGAGCCTGCTGTGGGGTAGGGGAAGGAGCAGGATGTGGGGTTTGGGGGTGCCACACCAGGACACCTGCTCCTCACCCCTGGCTTTGCCATCTGCCTTGGGCTCAGCCCCACTTCTCCCGGCAGGAAGGGCAGGAAGAAGGTCGCTCCGGACGGGGTGAGGCTCGTGGATGAGGTAAGAGCACATTTGGGGGGCAGGATCAGCCCTGGGGGTGGTCTGGGCTCCCAGCCCAGCCTGAGGGTGTCTGTGCCCCCTGGCAGGCCCTGCTCTGCCGGACACAGCTGCGGTCACTCAGCAAGTCGGACACGAAGCTGCACGAGCTGTACCGGGTGAAGGTCAGGGATGGTGAGTGCCCTGGAGCAGGGGGAGCCCGAGGGGCTGGTGGCCCTTGGCAGCTGCCTGCAGTCCCCAAGCTGCCCATCATGCCACAGGCAGACATGCCACAGCGCTGGCACAGGGCTTGGTGCCTGTTGCATCCCCTCATTTCCTCTTCTCTCCCACAGCCCAGCGCCCGGCCAGCCTGGATCTCCCCGGTCCCACGGCCTCTGGGGGTGAATCCCTGCACAGCTCTGGCCTCCTGCACCGTGAGCTGCCCCAGATCCCCGTCCCTGAGCCCCCGGCCACCTCCCCAGCCCCCGACCAGACCTACTCCAACCTGCTCTTCACCCCGCTGCGCAAACCAGCGCCAGACGCTGTCTATGAGTGCCTGGCAGTGGGGGAGGAGGGCACCCCGGTGCCCCCCAAGCCAGCTGGCACCCAGCTGTCCCCTCCACGGGCTGTGCATGGGGCAGCTGATTATGCCTGTGTCCACAAAGTGAAGAAGGTGGTGTCGGTGGAGGTGCAGGATGGGGCTGTGGCAGGACCCTCTGGAGCACAGCACAGCTGGGATGGCACAGGCAGTGCCCCTCATGCCAAGGTACAGCTCTGGGGGACAGCAGGGATGGGGCACATGGGGGGGTCATTTAATTCCCTCTCTTCTGGCTGTGCCCATGTGTGGAGCAGGGTATAAGTTAGGATCCACTGCCAGCATCCTCCTGGGGGGCTGTCAGAAGATGGGGGAGACAAAATCATGAGGGTACCCTGCAGTGGGCAGGGATTGCCCCCAAACTTCCACCCAAAAAAAATTTCCTTTTGCAGCTGGAGGAGATGTACTCAACGGTGTGCAAAGCCACCAAGAAGAAATCCCAGGTTCCTGCATCAACCCCGAGGGCTGTGAAGGAGGGGGGGTCTGTGGGGCTGCCCCCCTGCCAGCAGGAGGGGGCCCCAGCAGCCCCAGGTCCCCCTGACCCCTGTTACGAATCCATCAACGACAGAGCATGGACTGCTCAGGCCCGTGGCCCTGAGCCTGACTATGAGGCTGTGGACATTAACTGGAAGAAGGCAGCAAAAGGGGCCAAGCCAGGGAAGCCCTGTGTCCCCGAGAACCTCTATGAGAGCGTGGTGGATGTCTGGGCAGGGGGGTCCCAGAAAGGCTCTGCCCGGACAGCAACCAATGGGCTGCAGGTTTACATCACCAACCTATAGCCCCCAGGAGCAGGGGCAGTGCCACAGGGGGGCCCACCTGGCTGGACAGCACTGGGTGCCAAAGGGGCAGGTGCCATCAGCCCTGTGCCCACCAGAGCCCTGTGCCCTGCACTCACTCTCTGTATATAATTTCTGTGATTTTCTACGAGTGTTCTTGTCCCATCTCAGCCCAGCTGGTGCCAGCAGGTTGATGGTGGGATGTCCAAGGATGGGCAGTTTGGGGGTGCTGGGTGGGACCCTGGTGAGTCAGGGCTGGTACTGGCACCAAGATGGGAACAGGGTGGGGACCAGTTGCGTTTTGGGGCACTGGGGTGAGGGGGCTGCAGCCAGCCCCATGCCTTGGGCTGCAGGATCGGACCCCCATCAGGAGGTTTCTACCATGCCTGAGGGTCTCTGTCCTCCTCACACTGCCTGGGGGAGAGCAGGGTCTCGTCCAACCCTCAGGGAAGCCCTGAGAAGCTTTGCCCCCCTCACATAATGTCCCTTGTTATGGGGAGGTGGGGTCAGTCCCATACCTCCACGGAATCATAGAATATCCAGAGTAGGAAAGGACCCACAAGGGATCATTGAGTCCATCTCCTCACCCTGCACAGGATTACACAGAATTGTCACTGGTGTGGGCTGTGAACTCTGTTCCATCCTCCATTCCCACCCTTTCAGACCCATGCAAGGGTGTCTCCATGGGTCACCATTAAAAGCCTGAGAGAAGGTTTACACTCTTAAACTGAGTCTAAATCCCTGGTTCTGGGCTCTCTTGCTGCTGCTGCTGCTGGTGCAACTGGTGCTGAGAGAGCAGCTTTGAGCACAATGTGACAGTGAGTGCACCCGCCCTGGATGGGTGGTTTGGCGCCTCTGAAATGGGGACACACAGCCACCAAGAGCTGCTGTTTGGGGTGATCTGTGCCAGAGCAGAGCCTCGCACAAGGGCTGCGGTACAAACCAGGCTGTGTTTGCTCAGCATTCGCTTCCTTGCTCACCTCCCCATCACTCTTGTGGGTCCTGCAGTGCCAAAAAAAGCCTGGGTGAGCTGGATGTGTACCAGAGCTTAAACATCCCCCCTCTTCTCCCCGGTGGAGATGCACATCCGTGCCCCGAGGGACGCGGTGGCAATGACGGTGTCCCCGTCACATGGCCAGCGGCTGCCTGACCTCGTGGCACGATGGCCTGGTGTGGCTGGGGCGGGGTGGAGCCCGCAGCCCCCGTGCCGTGCCGTGCCGTGCCAGGCTGTGCGGCAGGAAGCGCCGCGCCTCCCCTCAGCATCTTTGCCCCTGCACCGCGGCAGGTGAAGAGATTAAAACCGAAAACGCAGCGCTCAGCAAACCCCGCCGGAGGTGTCAGAGCTGGAGGCACCCCAGGCGGCGTCAGCCCCGCGCTCGACGCCAAACCACAGCCGCCCTCGAGCTTCTCCCATCCCCCTGCGAGATCAGGGCGCTGATAGAGCGCGGCTGGTGCCGCTGCTGCCGCGCTCTTCCTGCTGCCAGGCTGCCACAGGCACGTGTGGGCTCCCCCGCGCTGCCCCGGCCGCATCCTGCCCCTGCTCCCCTTCTCCATCGCCCCAGCACACACGGCTGGGTCCCTCCTGCACCTCCTGAATCCCTGGGAGCTGTTCTGGGCTGTGCTGCCAGGCACGGGAGCATCATTTCCGTGCGGGATCAGCGAGGCTCCACTCCGGTCCCCGCGCCGCCCGTGCGGGTGTGGGGACCATGGTGCCACCTCCCTTGGGAAAGGCGGGCTTGGAATGGCACCAGGGAAGGTGCAGACGCTGCTGTGGAGGGGCTGAGGCGGCCAAATTTGGTCTCCAATTTTCCCCAGCAGCAGCAGGAGGTGTGCCCAAGTGTGCGCGAGTGTGAGTAGTGTGCGAGAGACTGAGCGGGTGTGCGAGAGTGTGCGCGGGTGTGCTGAGCGGCGCCGTTCCCACAAGAGGGAGCGAGCAGGAGCCCAGAGAGCGCCCTAAGAGGCTGAACGGGGCTGCACGTCCTCAATCCTGCACGCTGTGGGATGTAGCCAGGGGCATCACACACTGCAAGGCGCCACACCCGCACTGTGTGACACCCGCACTGTGTGACACCCGCACTGTGTGACACCCGCACTGTGTGACACTCGCACTGTGTGACACCCGCACGGTGTGACACCTGCACGGTGTGACACCCGCACTGTGTGACACCCGCACTGTGTGACACTCGCACTGTGTGACACCTGCACTGTGTGATACCCACACTGCGTCCCACACCTGCACTGTGTGACACCTGCACAGTGCGACACCCGCACGGCGCCACACCCGCACGGCGCCACACCCGCACTGTGTGACTGTGTGACACCCGCACTGTGTGACACCCGCACTGTGTGACACCTGCACTGTGTGACTGACACCTGCACTATGTGACACCCGCACCGTGTGACAGCTGCCTGGCGCTGCAGGGCGCTCTGTGCCATAAGGACCCGCACCCCCATGTCCCTGCACCCCGCAGGGCTCCGCAGCTCTGTGGCTGTCCGGCAGCACAGGGCTCTGCGCCCAAACCTGCCCCACAGCCGAGCAGCTCCGCACCCCGCCTAGCCCCCCCCATCCCTGGAGCCCACCCCCGTGTGGCCCCGTCCCCGGGCAGCCCCTCAACCCCAGCAGGCAGCCAGGGGGACACGGGCAGGGCGGGCACGGCCAAGATCCCTCTGCACGACCCCCTGTGCCAGGGGCATCAGTGCAGTCCGCAGCCAAACCCCGGCAAGGGCACCCGGGTACCACGGGGGCATCTCCCAGGGCTGGTGATTCCTGGGGGAGTCCTGTGCAGGGCCAGCAGTTGGACTAAATGATCCCTGCACGGCCTTCCCAACTCAGGAGGTGCCATGACCACGTTTTAAATTTGGGATGCCCCCCTGCCCGGGCCGGGGTTCGGGCTGGCGGCACCGTGTGCGAGGGTGGGCGATGTTCGTGGGGTTGCACAACACCGAGCGGAGCTGCCGGAGCCTCCAGCCCTGCGCTTCGGCCGCCGTTAACCATTAAACCAGAGCGGGGGCGGCCGCGGAGCCTCCCCCGGGCCCCTGCCGGCTCCTGCGGGGCTGCGCTAGCGGGGGCTGCGGGATCGGACTCCCCAGGGACCGGGCAGATGGAGAATAAACACTGCTGCGGCTGTGCTCCCCTTCCCGTGCTGGTTTTGGGGCCCCGGGAGAGTCCCGGTTCCCGGTTGATCCCCCGTTCCCGTGGCAGGGACACCCCGTGTGCCGCCGTGCCGGGTGGCACCGGGCGCTTGGCCGGGCTCGGGGGGGTTTTCCCGGTTTGCTGCTTTTTCCACTCCTAGGAAAACACCCGGGCTTGGCGCAGGGTGGAAGCGGCACCTCCAGCCCCACCTCCAGCAGAGCGGGGAACGCGGGGTGGCCGAGCGCCCCAGGAGCCAGGCTGGGAACGTCCCTTCCCCAGGCAGGGGATCCCGGGGTGCCACCCCAGCACCCCCAGAGCCCCCGAGCCGCGGGGATCGGCCGTGCCCGGCGGCCCAGGGCTGCTGGGGGACAGGCGGGGGGGGACAGGCGGGGGCCACCATCCGGGACAGCCGCACGGACTCTGTCCCGGCCTGCAGGGCTGCTCAATCCAGCAGCAGCAGGACCCGGCGGCCCCTCGGAGCCGCCCCGCGGGTTTTGGGGCAGGTGAGGGGCAGATCGCGGGTGGGCGCCAGCCGAGCCCCCCCAAAACACGCGTGCACCCCAAAACCCCCCGCACGCCATTTGTCACATGGACCCCACAGACCCCCTGCCCTACAGGTACCCGCTGCCAGCCCAGGCACCCAGGGCACCGAGGGCACCCCAGAACCCCCTGCACCCCACGCACCCCAAGCATTCCGTGTACCTAGGGCGTTCCATGCATCCCACGTGCCCAGGACAGCCCACGCTCCCCGCGGAACCCACGTACCCCGTGTACCCCCCACGCCCCTCAGCACCCCAAGAACCTCCTGCACCCCTCGCAGCCCACCCACACCCAGCCCCGCCATTCTGGGGGGGTTTTGGCAGTGATTCCTCGTGGAGGGCAGGACTGACGGCGGAATTAGGGACCTCTTTCCTACTGGGAACGGCGCATACACCCCAAAAGTCCAGACCACACCCACTTTCTAGCAGAAGGTGACTGTAACTTTTGGGGAAGCCCTAGAGCTGATGGGGGAGCCCTACAGGCGAGTTAGCGGGGATTTAAAACTTCGCAGAGAACTTTGGGGGGAACCTACAAGTTTTGGGGAGTATAACTTTGTGAGGAGCTCTGCAACGTTTGAAGAACCCCTGTAACTTATTGGCAGCCCTATAATTTGGCGAGGGTCATCACTTCCGCGCGAATCCCCCAAATTTTAATGCTGCGTGTTTCACGCCGGCAAGTCCGCAGGAGCCGTCGGGAGTTTTGCGGGATGCTCCGCGGCGACTGGATCCCCGCGTTTATTTGGGCAGCACCCAGAATCCCGAGCCGTAACAACAAAATCGCAACTTTCGGGGGTCCTCTGCGACTTTTGGGGAGCCCCGCGAGTTTGGCGGGAAAAGGCGGGGGTGACTTCACGGCGGCCCCGGGGGTGCCGGCGGGGCCTCAGTGGTGAGCGGGGGGTGACCCTGGCGGGCTGGCGGAGGTGGGGTGGGGTTATTTTGGGGGGGTGTTTTGTTTTTGGGGGGGTCTCGCGGGCAGCGCGCGCGGCGGGAGGGCGGGGCGCGCGAAGATGGCCGCTGCCGGCGGGGGCGTGGCGCGGCCGGCCAGGGGGGCGTGGCCGGCTCGCCAGGGCGGGGGCGTGGCCGCCGAGAGCGAAGTGGCAGCGGGCCTCGGCCAATCAGCGACGCGGAAAGCGGCGGCCGCGTTCCAGCCCGCGCGCTCCGGCCAATGGCGCGGCGCTCCGGGGGCGTGGCCCGGCCGGCGCCGACACCGGGGCCGCGCGCGGCGGAGCGCGCTCCCCCCGCCGGGCCGCGGCCGCTCCGCGCATGGACCCCCCGCGCCCGCCCGCGGTCCTAATGCCCGCCCGTCGCCGCCGCCGCCCGCCGCCGCCGACCGCGCCGCCCGCCGCCCACGCCGACCCCGCCAAGGTACCGGGGGGGCGGCGGCGGAGACCGGGGTGGGATCCGGGGGAGGCGGCGGGGGGGCGGTGACAGCTGACAGCGGCCCGCCCGAAACTTTCCCCGCCGGTAAAATGGCGCCGCGATGGGATAAACTTTGGGGGGCGGGAAGGGGGGGGTTGTGGCGGCGGGGCGCGGAGAAGGGAGTGGGTGGGTCACAGCGGCCGCGCCCCCGGCGGGATCGTCTCGCCTGGATCGCAGCGCTTCGGGATCTTCCCGGGATCTCCCGCCGCGGGGACCCGCCCGGCCCCGCCCCAGGGAGAGCGGCCGGGATCCGCTTGGAGCGGGATCCGCTTGGTGCTGGATCCCGTGGGATCTCCCCGGAGCGGGATCCGCTCGGTGCCGGAGCGCGGGCAGCGGGTGCCGGTGTCGGGCTGGCCTGGCGGGCGCGAGTGCGCTCCCAGCGCTGGGATAGCCGCTGGATCCCGGGTGATCCGCTCAGAGCGGGAAAAACTTGGGGTGTGGATCCACAAGGTGTGGATCTACACCGGCATATGCGATGTGGGTGCTGCCACCTTAGAGCTGCGTTGCCGGGAGGGTGTCAGGTCCTGGCCCTGCGGAGATCCCTGCTGGATCCCTGCTGATGCTCAGCCAGTGGGTGATGGTGCTGGCAGCGGCATCACAGGGGCATCTGGAGAGTGCTCAGGAACTCCTGGCTGGATCCCACCGCGACCTGGCGGGGTCCACTTGGGATTTACCCCAGGGGGAGTGGCTGGCAGGGTCCCACCACAGCCCTGCCCGGAGGCGCTGATCCAGCTCCCCAAACCCAGCTCCCCAAAACCCGGCTCCCCATCCCACCGAGGCCATGGGGATCCCTGTGGAGCCCACTGCTCGGGGGATCCCTGCGGGCCCCACTGCTCGGGGGATCCCTGCTGCCCGCTGCCGTGTCTCCCGCAGGCTCCGCTGGGACCCGAGGGCTGGCTGGGGGAGCCGCCGTCGCGCCAGGAGGAGGCCGTGCTGCGGGCGCTGGACGCGGGGCTGGAGCGCTGCCTGGCGCTGCACTCGGCCGTGCAGTGCATCCCCGTGCCCCGGCACAGGTAGGGACACCGTGCAGTGCATCCCCGTGCCCCGGCACAGGCAGGGACACCGGCACGGCCGCCACCCGCCCACCAGCACCGGCCTCGCTGCAGGCGCCAGGATTCTTTCTGCAGGAGGACTTTGGCCGCTGTTGGCCGTGGCGGGATCCCCGTGGTGAGAGGCTGTCCCGCTGTGGCAGCTCTGGGGACTCCCAGCTGGGAGCATCACCAGGTTATCCCTTTGCAAATTCTTTTGGATGCTCTTGACCGCTTGCTTTTTTTTAAAATCTGAATTCTTTTATAGTTTTTTCCCACCTCAAGAAGTTGTTTGGCCTTAGGCAAGCCATCCCTGTGTCCCTGGGCAGGATGCAGCTGCCAGTACCTTCTGGCACAGTGCTGCCCACAGTCATGGAGGGTTGCCCCTGCATGGCACAGGCAGTGGCATTTTGGCAGCTTGCCTGCTCTGCTGCCTGTGCCATGCCTGGGGGAGTTCCAGCCAGCTGCTGGGATGATTCCTGGAGGGATCAGCAGCATCTCAGGATGCTGCAGGGTGTGGGGCACCTGTGGGTGCCTTTCCGCCTGGTGATGCCACCAACATGGTGGGACCACTGGGACCTTGTGCCACCCTTGTACCCCCACACAAACCACCCTGGAGTGGGTGCAGGCCACTGTGGGTGGGAGGTGCTGGTACCTCAGTGGGGAAGGGAAAGCAATAGAGGGTCCCAGGGTGCCTGTTCATCCTGACACAGCCCCTCTGCTCTTGTTGGCAGGAAGCTCTCGGGCAAGGCGGGCATTGATGAGGTGATGGCAGCTGCAGTGCTCACCAGCCTCTCCTCCAACCCCCTGGTGCTCGGGCACCCACCGGCCACTCATGCCACAGGTAAGAGCATTCCCTGTCCCCCCCATCCCTGAATGTGTTTCCCACAGCAGGACCTGACCTTCCTCTTCCTCCTCCTCACCAGAGCCTGGCAGTGAGGTCTGGAAGGAGGCTCCTGCCATGTCCTCCAGCTGCAGCAGCAGCAGCAACGCCAGCGGGGACTGGAGCTGGGACCCCTCCAGCGACCGCTCCACCCCCTCCACCCCCTCACCCCCCCTCTCCAGCCACGTCCCCAGCACCTTCCTGCCTGGCCCACTCCCAGATGAGGGCCCTGATGAGCCCGACAGCACCCACTTCGTCTTTGGAGAGCCCACCCCACGGAAGAGGAAGGTGGGATGAAGCTGGGGATGATGATGGGGGTGAAGCTGGGTTTCGGGAGTAGTAAGGATGGGGATGAAGAGGAGGATGAGGTTAAGGATGGGGATGACAGTTGGGATGAGTTTGGGAATAGGGAGAGTGAGGATGGAGATGAGAATGAGGATGACATTTGGGGTGGGAATGAGGAGGATGAAGTTGGAGATAGGGATGAGAGCTGAGATGAGTTTGGGGATGTGGGTGATGATGGGGATAAGGTTGGGGATGACAATGAGGATGATATTTGGGCTGGGAAGACAGTGGGGCTGGAGATGAGGCTGGGCATGAGGATGAGGATGGGGATGGGGCTACCAGCCTGACACCTCTCTCCTGCAGAACTCCACCAAGGTGATGTTCAAGTGCTTGTGGAAGAGCTGCGGCAAAGTCCTCAGCAGCTCCTCAGGGATGCAGAAGCACATCCGAACCATGCACCTTGGGTAAGCACATGGGGTACCCCTGGACACCCCCAGACCCCCTGGCACCCCCTGCAGGATCCTGTGGTGCCAGGGGACAGTGTCCCAGCCAGCCTCTGCTCTCCCCGCAGCCGGAAAGCCGACCTGGAGCAGAGCGATGGCGAGGAGGATTTCTACTACACGGAGCTGGACGTGGATGTGGAGGCGCTGACTGACGGGCTCTCCAGCCTCACCCCCGTGTCTCCCACCTCCTCGGTGCCCCCCGCCTTCCCCGGCCCCGAGGCTCCTCTGCCGCCGGCCCTGCCCATCCTCGAGCTGGCCCTGGCCTCCCCCTGCAGCCCCCCGGGGCCCCCCGGCCGCTGCCACGTCCACACCGACCACGCGTACCAGGTGGGGGACAGGGATGGGGGACAGGGATGGAGGGGGACAGGGATGGACTGAGGACAGGGATGGGGAACAGCGATGGAGGGGGACAGGGATGGAGGGAGGACAGGGATGAAGTGGGAGAGGGATGGGGGACAGGGATGGAGTGGGACAGGGATGGGGAACGGGGATGGAGTGGGGACAGGGATGGAGGGGGGACAGGGATGGAGGGGGACAGGGATAGAGTAGGAACAGGGATGGAGGTAGGGCAGCAGTGGAGTGGGCACAGCAATGGAATGGGCACAGCAGTGAAGTGGGCACAGGGATGGAGTGGAACAGGGATGGAGTGGGACAGGGATGGAATGGGGACAGGGATGGAGGGGCACAGGGATGGAGCAGGGACAGGGATGGAGATGGGGCTGCTGCACTCCCTCATCACCTTGTCTGATGAGGGTTGTGTCCTCTCCCTCCAGGGCTGTCGGACTCCTCCACGGCCACCCGTGTCCCCCACTGTCCCCACCCCGCCACCACCCAAGCCACCGGCCGTGCCCAGGTGAGCCATTGCTATCATGCCTCACCCCGTCCCCTCTCCCCCGCGTGTGTCCCCGGTTGTGACTTGTCCCTGTGCCCGCAGGCGGCCGCGGGGCGAGGCCAAGAAGTGCCGCAAGGTGTACGGCATGGAGCACCGGGAGATGTGGTGCACGGCGTGCCGCTGGAAGAAGGCGTGCCAGCGCTTCCTCGACTGACGGAGCCCCGCCGCTCCCTCCTTCTTGCACATTTTGCACTCGAGGTGCCTTCGCGCCCCCCCCCGGCCGCCCCCCGGACTCAGGGAACGGCCCCCCGAAAGCTTTATGCACACACACAGCCCCCCCTGCCACGGAGCTTGTCCCCCCTGCCTTGTTTTCCCTTTGAAAATAAGCTAAATCCATCGATCCCACCCCGCTCCTTGCCGGGGGGGGCTGGCAGGGGGTGTCTGGCTGCTCCCGGCCCCCTCCCCACTCCGGTTTGGGGACCCCCCCATGGCTGAGATAAGCTGTGCCTGTGGCCGGCAGGGGCTCGGAAAAGGGGGTGTCTGTTCCTGCCCCCCGCCTGCTCCCGGGGGGCAGCCCCAGTGCCCAGGGCAGAGGTGGGCGCCTGCCCCCCCCGCCCCCCCCAGGGGGGTTTTTACTCTTTGTAATGTCATTTCTCTCTCTCGTTTTGGGGAGCCCCCGCCGGGGCCATGCCCCGGGAAGTGCCTGCAGGAATGCGCCCATTTGCACTAAGCCAAACTGCACAAAGAGGGGTCTTTTTGTTTTCCTTTACTTTTATTTTTTTTTCCTTCGTGTGGTTTTTATTTTTTAAATAAAATATATGAAACTTCGTATTTTTACCTATTCCCTCCCACAGCACGAGAGCGCGCGGGCCGCGGGGTGCCTCCAGCCCTGGGCAGGTTTCAAGGGGTTTAATTCACTTTAAACCCCCTTTTTACCCCCAAAAGCCCCCATTTTCCCCTCAAAACCCTCCCTCCCCTCTTGTCCTGTCATTCTCCAGCCCAGGCAGCAGCTCGGTTTGGCCAGGCCATGCCACCCTGCTCCTCTCCCCATGCAGGGAGGGGACAGGGGGGTGGTGGCCCTGCCACCCTCCTGCCCTGTGGGAAGATTCCCTTTGCATCAGGGACTCCCCATTGCAGGGTCCCCCCTTGCAGGGTCAGACACTGCTTGGGCCCCATGGGTCAGGCTGGTGCTGTGCCCCCACTTGTCCCCTCCAGGGATGTGATGTATCAGATCCAAAAGAAAAAAAAATAAATACTTGGATTTTTTTAATGATTCTTGTTCTTTAGTTACTGTTAAGACAGGCAGGGTGGGCACCCTGGGCCCCTTGGCACCCCCAGACCCAATGCTGTCACCTCCCTCCTGCATCCCACATCCCCCAGGGATGGCATCGCCCTGTGCATCCTCCTGGGAGTTACTTTAATTTCAGGTAATGCCCAAAAAATCAGGAAATTGCCACCAACAGGCAGCAGGGAGGAAGGGAATGAGCCACAGGTGCCTGTTTGGGATGGGGAAAGAGAAGGTGGAGGGAGCAGCACCCCCAGCCTGAGGGTGAGCAGGCTGGTCCCCATGTTGCCCCATCCTTCCACACTGGGCACGGAAGAAAATAATAATAATTACATATTAAAAAAAAAAAAAAGAAAAGAAAAAGCAGACAAGATTGTAGCAGCAATTTCCCAATTTATTGAACTGATTGATTTTTGCAGGTATGTCTAAGCTAAATCCCATCACAAAGGTTCTATCCGAGGGGCAGCCCCCGGCAGGTGAGGAACTGGGCAGCAACTAGAAAATAAAATCAGATTTACCTGAAACTACATTGACAGAAAATCAGTACAACACAGCATGTTCTCCCACTGACTTCTGGTTACGAAATCTCCTCAACCTCCCCAAAATATTAAACACATCTTCATTACAAACACAGGTTTATAATAATTAATATAAAGTCAGTATAATATAGAATATTCCCAGCAAAAAAAAATCAACAATCTTCAAACACCATCCTTTTTGTGTTTGTTCAGCTTTATTTTCGTAGACAGGTTTAAAGCACGTTGAAAAATAAATATATATGAAAGCATACACACAGCACTCTGACTAGGGGGACTGAAAAAAAAAAAAGGTTGAAATTCAAAACACGACTCAGGATCTACAAAATCAAAGGAACCATTAATTATGGCTTTTGTAGGAGTCACACGTGTCACAGAATGAGCGAAAATTAGATTATCTTTCAGAATATTGCAAAAAATTCCAGTTTTTGCATTGTTTTCATGGAGTTTCTTTCCTCAAGGATGATGTGCAAAAGGGGGAGCTTTGAGGGGAGGTGTTCAGGGTCAGCCCCAAAACGCAGCCCCCCACCCCAAAGCCACAGCTTTGCTTGGGGGAAATGGAGTGTTTAAAGGCAAGAGTGGGAAGAGGAAACAAAAGGGGAAGTAATGCTGGAGTGGGTTTCCTTCTGGACAAAAATTACTCATTTTGTTGTCCAAAAAAAAGATTTTTGATTAAGGAAAAAAAAGAAAAAGAAAAGGGAAAGGACAATCACTTTGCAAACCTTCATTAGGGAAGTCCCCCTCTGCTTCCCCACAAAGCCGCTCTGCAGCTCTGAGGTTTGGGGTGACCTTAAAAACCACAAAACTGGGGAATTCATGATTTCAAGAATATTTTTGGAAATCCCAAATCAACACAAGGATCTCGTTTGTCTCCATCCTTTAAGATGTTCTCCAAGTCCATGGATC
Organism: Setophaga petechia; assembly: GCA_024362935.1. NCBI lineage: Eukaryota > Metazoa > Chordata > Aves > Passeriformes > Parulidae > Setophaga > Setophaga petechia. The sequence continues at coordinate 3,143,677 of JANCRA010000033.1, forward strand.
CCTGGGATGTTCTCCAGAGGGCTCAGACAGGACGATGCCCTCTGCCCCATTCCGCTCTCTACTCCTGGCACTCAGATTTAAAATAAAAAATGAGGGTAATCAAGGAATTCAAGGAGGAACATTTACATGTACAAATGCTTTAAAAAAATGAATTGCAAGTTCTCAGGAGGGAGTATATCCATGTTTTACCTCTAAGGGAGTTATTGTTGTGGAACTAAGTCTGTATATATATACACACACATATATATATATTTAGAAAAAATTAAAAAAAGGGAACCTCAGTGAAGTATACAAAGCCCTGAAGGGAAATACAAAGACAAGATGCAGAACAGGCAGAATTAGTGGGGTTTTGTTTAAATCTCCAAGAGCAGAAGTTTGCATAGGCAGTATATCCGAGAGACCCCGGAGAGAAGCTGGAGGGATGCGATCACCTGGAGTGACTGATGAAGTTTATAAAGTTTCAGCATAAAAAACACGCCCAAATTCTTGTTTTTCAAACCCAAGTCGGAGCATGGAAGGTTAAAGATGAATCCCTGTGTTTCCAACTCTGCACAGCTCCATCAGAACAAAGCACTTCAGTAGACATCAGGTGTTAGAAGGGTTTTATTTGGTGCACGGTGTGTGTTAGTGGGACAGAAGCACGTGCGAGGTTATGACATGGGAAAAGTTAGATTTATGTGGATTTTCCATTTTTTTCTCCCCTTTTTATTTTTTTTTTGCTTTATTTTTTGCATCCTCAGTTCAAAGAGCCTCAAAGTGACACAATTTGGAAACACTCCTGAGCACTGCCTGGCTCTCTGCCCACCTTTAATAAAAATAAGGAAAGAAAAGAATAAAATATCCCCAAGGGGATTGTGAAGAAAGCTCAGCACTCTGTAATTCTGATGACAAAATTGATTCACCCAAGGGCAGGGAGGAAGAGGAGGGCTTGGCCCACACCTGGTCCTCCTCAGAAGGTGGATGCACACACCAGCGTTGGAGGGGATGGGCCACTGGAATGTGACACAAACCCAGGGGTTTGAACTGTTTGGGCTTTAAAATTCTCTTTAAAATAGATTTTTACCTATGAAAAGCAAAGCTAAAGATAAATCTTAAAAGTACTGTATGTATTTGTCTACATGCAACAGGTGAGGCTGCACATTCAGGACTTTAGGCTCCCTCTAACCCCTCCCTATTTACAGGGTAAATAAATACAGAGCCCACACTCTGGGGGAGCCAAAATCAGGATAAGGGAACAGCCTCCTCCCTCTCTGAGACCCCCCAAAACCATTGGAAAAGGGTATATAGAGGTCTAATTGTGACATACTGGATGGGTTTTTACAGCTTTTTAAATAGGGGAAGAGAAGGAAAGAAGTTAAAACGCAAAATGAGATTTTTACAAGTTAAGAAAAATGTTCTTACATGACCTGCTCTGCTCTTCCCATATTTAAAGAAGAGGGTTATCCATGCTCACTGCCTAAAGTGCCACTAACTCCTCCAGTCCAAGGGGCAGCAGCAGCAGTGCTGGTGGGGCCCCATTGAGCCACACTGAGGATTTTAGGAAAGATCCGTGTTCCCACAGCACTGAGCACCCCCAAATCCACGGGGCAGGAGCCTGGAGGCTCCCAATGGAAGCAAGGATGAACTGGGGTGATGGATGCAGAGAGAAGGTGGTGAATGTCTGCAAGGAACTGAGGAGCAGAGGAAGGGAGTGAACGCCATAAACCCAGGATGCAGCTGGAAGGAGGGAAGGGAGAGAGATCCCAGCTCCTGCAGGTGCCAGGATCGAGGCTCCCACCATGCTCCATGAAATCCTGGCACCAAGTGGCTTAAATCCTTTCAGGTTATTTGCTTTATGGGGATTCATTGTACAATACACTTTTAATTCCTTTGCTGGGTGGAACCACGCTTTTTCTCATGGACCACCAGGCCTGCAGGAAGGAAAATAGCACCTTGAGTCATTTGGCTTCTGGCAATGGGGTCTCTTTCGTGGCAGGTTTCAAGGTACCAGAGTCACAGACATCATAAAAAATTGCTTGATGGCAAGGATGGAGTGAGGTCTTCAGCTTTTTTTTTTTAATTTATTTTAAAAAGCACCAGAAGCAAAGAGGTGAAGGTAGAAGAAGCTTTCTCAGGAATAAGACAATTCCAACACATGCTGTTGCTGTTGTAATTTAGGTGTAGCTGAAAGAAGGCAACAGTGGCCGACATGAACAGGGAGAATCCAACTATCTGAAACAGCCCCACAGAGTCTGAGGAGACGCTGGGAGAGAAACCTGGTTCTTATTTAAAGAAAAAATGGTTTATTGGAAAATTTACATGGAACCAGTGCAACTAAAGCTGAAGGTTTTTATCATGAATTAAGTAGGTGTCAGACCTACCCATGATCAACAAGATTGTTGAGATTGGCAAGGAAGAACAAAGTAGCCAGGTGAAATCCTGGCCCCACAAAAGTCCATGGGATGGGAGCAGCAGGATTCCACCCTGGTGGGATCTCCTCACCTCGGCTTCTCACCTTCCCCAGCTCATCCTGCACATGAAGGCTGAATGCCTTCACTTTGCTACAGTTTGCATATATTTGTGAAAAAGGCAGCTGAGCAAAGGGAGAAAAGTGAAGATCTTTGTGGAGAAGAATGACAGGTACAGAATCGTGTCCTCTAGAGCAAGAGGCGCTCCCAGAAGCACAAATGTGTTTCAGTGCCTGTGGATGACCAAGGCTGGAAGACAGGATGTGGGTAAGATGCCAGTAGGTCCAAGAAAAGTCACAATCTGTTTTTGATGGTGATTCTTTTGGAAGCTAAGAGTCCAAGGGAAGTATTTGTAAGGCTGTAGTCTGACTTGCCTTTTGATCTATTTGGCTCCATAAAAAATAATTAAAACTCTTTAAATAACTTTGCAAAAGGCCTGTATCATCAGGGGAAGCCCTCTAACACATCCATCCATCTGCTTTCACAACCTTAGCTTGAAATTCCACTGCTGCTGGGATTTTAGCACAGAAAGGTGTAAAAAAACCCCAACCAACCAACAAACCTGCTCTGGACACAAAGACCTCCCCGGTGCTCGGTTTGGAGTGGGAAGGGGAGGAGGATTCATGCTTCACCAGCCTCCCCACACCTGCAGAGACTCCACCTCCCTCCTGGGCAGCCTGGCTGGCTTGGCTGAAGGGGTGGCCATGGGCAGGGGGTCACAGGGGGAAAAGGGAGAGGGAAAAGGGGGAAGGCGAAGTCAGTCGTGCCGCTGGAAGCGACCCTGCTAAGACAGTGTCTGAGTGGAACAGAGAAGGACTTGTTTAGAAAACACAAGAGTTATTTTGCACACATGGACGACAACAAGGCTACTTAGTTTTTCCAACATACTCCTTCCTCCCCACCCTCCCTCCCCCTACAAACAACAGAGCGAAACAAAAAAAAAAATAAAAACAAAAAACAATCCCTAAGAAATCCAGGCAAAATCCTTGTCGTTCTCCCCAGAGTTGTCCTGCTCCTGCGGGGAGTCGACATCTTTGTCATCATCTAAAATCACATCATCCTGTGACATCCCCACGTCATCCTTCCACTTGATGTCATCGTCGTCTACCATCTCCTCGTCTCCTTCCACTTTGATGTCATCTGGATCCTCCATGTAGGGCCCCTCCCCGGGGTAGCACTCCTCAGGGGAGCCCTCAGCCCCGTTGTGGTCCAGGTGCCCGGCGATGCCGCGGCCGGAGCAGTCGGCGCAGACGCCGTGGCGGCGCGAGCCGTGCTTGATCCCCACGCTGGCTGCTGACATGAACACCCGGTTGCAAACCTTGCAGACGTATTTTTTATCTTTGCTGTGGACCTGGAGAAGAAGAAAGACCACAGAGGTGAGTGCCAGCAGAGATGGAATGAGAGTTGCTCCTGTGTTCGTGCAAAGGCAAATCCACAACTTCTACCTGAACTCACAACCTGGCTTCCACCATAAGCTCAAACCCACCACAATTAATTCAACCCTGCAATGGTGACACACAATGGAAAATCCTTTGGGACTGCCTGCTCATCATCACACTCATAAGTCTGAGAAAAACTTCTACCATAATTTCTTTTTCTTCCTTTTTCCATCTGTTTTTCTGGGGTGCAATAGTTGTGTCACACCCACCATCTATGCTCTGGCTGCAGGTTCCCCTGCCCCGAGACAGTCCCCATGACATTCTTCTACTGCATCAAGCAAAGGCATTACATTTTATTACTTTTTTTAAAGCAGTTGGACAGGGCTGCTCAGAGTCATCCAGCAGGATCTATAGGTATCACTCATTTTCAACTCGTACAAGAGGAAAATGTTAAAAACAAATAAAGAAACAATCCACAAGCACCAGTTCTGTTCAAAGAACAACCCTGATCAAACCAGTGTTAATGTCATGGTGATTTAGCGGTCTCCCTCCTGATCCCACTGCTGTCCAGAAGCAAAAAACAGGAGAACTTGGAATTTCTCCTGTATCTCCCATAAAATGCATCTGAATGCTCTTCTCACCTTATTTCTGACTACTTTGGTTTGACAAAAATGTTTTTCTTCCATAACTCATGCTGCAAGAATCCTGGGCATATGAAGCTATCACAGAATACATGGCCAGTAAAGGAAGCAAGGAAAATGCTCTGCAGGATAAAAGAATTCACTTCCAGAGCCAAACTGCACTATTCAATGAGAAAAACTGCATACTTTGAGAGCACAAAACACCTGTTTAAAGGTGAGATCTGTCCCTGGCCAGATTTGTCCCTTTTGCCCTGCATGGAAGGCAAGGAGCTTGTCAAACAATCCACCTGCTCCTCTGCCAAATAAACCAGGGCAGTGAATTCCCAAACTTCACCACAAGGAGCCTCATCAGGAACTTTCACTTACACATATATATCTACATGTAAAATACATATTGATTTTATTTATATATAGAAAAGTTTAGTTGGAAGGGACCTATGACAATTTTCATGTCCAACTGCCTGACTGCTTCAGGGCTGCCCAGTATGTATGATAAATATGTATTTTTCTTTTCTATATTTTTTTCTTTATTCTTTTATAGATTAACACCACACGGGGACAGCACAGGCACTCGATGCACTGATCCTCAGGAGAGACTTCAGGAAGTGGTGTAGAAGCACACAAGGATCCAGTGCCAGTGGTTTGGGGTTGTTCTGAGCAGCCCAGCAGCCACCAGAGCCTCAGGAACATATCACCAGTCCCTAATCCTTTTTAACTTGTTTCTTCCTTTCATGCTCACAAAAGCCTGTGGGAAAGCTTTTGCTGATTAAAGTCCTTCCTTTTATTTTAAAGCAGCTGCCTGGATGCCTGCTCCCTGCTCCTGCCTCAGCAGGGGCTCACCAGCTCTCAGCACCTGACTCTCCACAACCCTGTGCTCTGGAACACTCAGCTGAGCTGCAGCTCCTTGGGAAGAGGACAAATTGACCCACTGCAGCCCCTCAGCCCTCACTACTGCAGGACACTGGCTCAGGCTCTGTGTTGCACCAGTCCCAGCCGTGTTCAAAGCCTGTGAGTGCCTCTGATATGCTCTGGCTGCAGGTTCCCCTGCCCTGAGCCAGTCCCCATGACATTCTTCTACTGCATCAAGCAAAGGCATTAAATTTTATCACTTTTTTTAAAGCAGTTGGACAGGGCTGCTCAGAGTCATCCAGCAGGATCTATAGGTATCACTCACTTTCAACTCGTACAAGAATGATTTTCAGGCATCAAAAGCTGAATAGGAGAACAGAAGGTGGTCAGGGGGGCAGAATAAGGACTAAAAGAGCAATCTAAAAAAGAAATTGTAAAATAGGTACTAAACCAATTTGTAATTATCACAGAGTGGTTTAGGTTGGAAGGGACCTTAAAGCTGATCTAGTTCTGACCTCCTGGATGGGCAAGGACATCTTCCACTAGAGCAGGCTGCATTTCTGCTAAAAAACTCTAAAACACTAAAATCACCTCTCTCCCTCTTTTCCAGTGCTGACAGTTCAGTCAGCAGATTCAAAGTGAGCCATATTCCTGGATGCAACCGAACAGAAATTAATCTCATTCCCTTTACAGCCAAATTAGTATTAAATGCAGAAACAGGATTTCGCCCTCAGTATTGGAGAGTGCCATTAGAAAGATGATAGGCTAACTGATTAAATGCCAATATTTCAAGGAAGAGAAGGGGAAATATGCTGACGACATCCTAAACTTATGAAAAAAAAAAGTTTAAAAAGGGAAAGTTCTCAGAAATAAAATGCTGGAGGCAACCAGCTGGCATGACAAGGTGTTCCCTGCTGCAAAACCAGGACCAGATCTCAAAACCTGGGTGCTTGCAGCAGGACTGAGCTCATGCTGGGATCTGCTCCCAAACTCCAGCACCCCAAGAGAAGAAGGAAGGGACATGTCAGGGAGCAGGCAGTGCCCAAGCAGAGGGCTGGGCACTCATCCAAACAGACATGGGAGCAGCAAAGGAGGGAAGGAGATGATGAGGCACTGTGGAAAATTGTCACACAGGACTCCAGGATCCTAGTGTGGGCCCTGGGGCATTGTCACTGGTGAGCCAGATCTGCTGCTGGAATTACTGCCTAGAAAGTACCTGCTCTGCCACAACACCACCTCTACACCAAGCTCTGAGAACCTCTTTAGGATGGCCAATCATTTCTACCCTGAAAAGGAAAATAATCAAAGCTGTGATGAGCCAGACACCAGCACCAGCCTCGCAGTCAGAGCTGAGGAGCCTCTTTAACAAGGTCTAACAGCATTTTTGATAACTAAGCATGGCCAGAACAGAGTAGCTTTGCCTCAAGTTCTTGCTGAGCAATGTGTTTTAAAGCTTTCTGCACCAAGTCATAGAATTACAGAATTGCTAAATTGGGAAAGGCCTTTTAGATCAAGTCCAATTGTTCCCCCAGCACCGCCAAGTCCACCACTAAATCACGTCCCCAGAAGCCACATTTACACATTTGTTAAACTCTTCCAGGGATGGTGACTCCCCTACTGTCCTGGGCAGCCTGTGCCAGGGCTGAACAACCCTTTCAGTGAAGAATTTTTCCTAATATCCCCCCAAAACTTGGAAAGCTTCTAGCTGAGCTTGGAGAATGAGAGGAGGATGAACAGGCAGCCAGCCACGAGGCCTTGGAAAGGCAGGAGAAAAAGATACAGGAGAAGCTTTCAGATGAGCCCTGAGTGGTAAACAAAATCCAGAGCAGAAGAGGTGAGCTCCTGCTCTGTTTGCCCTGAAGAGAAGGGCTGATGGCCAGCACTGCCCTTACCAAGGTGTGGCGCTTCATGTGCTCGCGGCGGGTGAACTTCTTCCCACAGATCTCGCAGGGATAGGGCCTCTCCCCCGTGTGGGACCTCATGTGTCTCTTCAGAATGCACTGGTGCATGGCAGAAAAGCTGCAGTATGGGCACTTGAACTTCTTCCTGATGACTGTGAACTCGTTGACTGCAAAGAGAGCAAGCAGAACAGACAGATTAATCTCAGAACGTCTCAAAACAATCTTCTCGTTGACTATTTCACTATTAAATTAGTTCACCGTGAAATCACACTCTTACCCATTAACCATCCACATATTTTTAACCCTTATACTGTATTAGAACCCATATATTATTAAATGCATAGGCCAAGGAAAATACTACTAAGAAAATGAGTACCTCCACCACAGCAGCTTTTGCACAAGTTGACACACAAACATTTAGCATCACCTGTTACAGACATTGCTTGCTAAAGGGAAAATGAAGAGGGCTGTCAACCTGCTAGAGTTCTGATTTATTACGAAGGGTTATCCTAAATATCAAGATCTAAAAAACTACCAGTATTACTTCTGGAAGAAGCAGAGAGCCAGGAACAGAACTCCACAAAGGTGGCACTCAAACAGTGCCAGTGTTATTTATGGGGTGATGGCAGAACATCACCACACACCCCAGGAGCACTTTGGTGAAGAAGCAGAGGCAGAGGATGGCCCAGAGGAAACAGAACAGTTCCAACCACCATTCTCTCTACATTATCCAGTGACAGTGCCACACACAAAATACAGCAGGTGAAAAAACCTGAGTATTGCTGCTCCCTGAGGGCACCATCCACCCACTACAAGTTTGGAAGTGACTGACCACGAGGAAATGATTTCTCCTGTTTCTCCTCCATTCTATCGCTTCTTGTTAGTGTGTTAATTTTCACCCACTTTTCTCCTAATTATTGTAATTTCTCAAAGCAATATTTACATTTACATAACATGGAGGGGGGAAAAAAAGAAAGCAAGTTCTGGTTAATCACTATAACTTATGTATTTGTAAATGGCTCCTGGTAAAGGAAACAGTCTATGGAGGAGACTTTCCACATTTTTTTTAACAACTAGAATATGAGAATTCTTTGTCTTTCATTATAGGAAATTCATTTTTTAAAATTTTCTCCTAGGGTTTGACACTCCCTCATGTATACACTCAGAGGCAAGGAGCCCACGTTTTCCTGCAGCAGGCAGCAATTTTATCATACAAAGCTATTTATTATAAATTCATTTCCAGTCTGATTTCATAACCACTTGATTTTGGTGACAGGCCACACACACATTTGTAACAACCCTGTCACTATGGAGAGTAGACAAGGTAAGCAAACTGTAAACTGAGCACGGGGAGTCAAGAGGGGACACAAACCCTCCTTCCAGTCCTGCTCCACACCACACACACTGCAGAGACACAGAGCCACTGGGAAACCCTGACTGGACATCCTGACAGCAACCACATCCTGGGAGCATGAAGAAAAAGAAAGAAACCCAGAAATCCCCTATTCCTACATCACTGGGTTGTAGCTGATCCTGCTGTTCCCTCAGTGCCTGCTCCTGTTTCCTGCTCACCTCTCCCTTCCCTTCAGGGCTGAGCTGCTGCAAAGCTGGAAAGGCAACACCCAAGGCTGGGAGCATGAGCTGCACCCCCAGCAGGCTCCTCCCCAGCCACCTGCTTCCAACACATCCATGGATTCCCCACAGCCTACTCCTGACTCTGTCCAAGATCCCTCAGGCCTGCATTCAGCTTAAATCACACAAAACCAATATTTTCAGCTTCTGTATTTAAAAATACTCACAGAGCACTCTTTGCAGCTATAGTTTTATTGAAAACTATTTTTGCACCAAATAGCCACATATTTAGTTCTGGTATCTACAGAAGGAAACACCTCAAAAACAGCAGCATGGTCAGAAAAATAATTGCATATTGCAGCATTAACATTTTCACAGTCCTGTAAAATATATGCCTCCACAGTAAATCTATTTAATGCACAAACACCAGCTTTGGTATGAGAATCATCTTTTGTCTAAATGACAATATTTTATAGCAGCATTAAGTGTAGCAGCATTAAGGTCCTAAGAAATCATCTTTAACATGATCATCGAGGTGATAAACAGCAGCACCATGGGTAAAGAGCTCTGGACACAGCACCAAGAAATGGAGAAGGAAATAGAAACAGTTACACAGTAAAAATCTGTGTCCTTAATGCCACTAAAATATTTATGGAAATGTGTGTTTTTAATACCAACATAATAATGCTAGGGAAAAAATCTTTGGTATTGTCATCTCAAGTAACTTATTTCACTGAGGCTGTTAAAGGACACAGGCTCCTACATCCCTGAGAGTGAAGGAAATGCACTAGGATGCCTGATGGAGCTGCTCTGGAGTAACTCTGTAAACTGTCACCTAGTTAATAATCACTGACATACTCCATTCTTTGGGTTATTAGAAAGAACTCACAAACTTCAGGAGAATTCTTGTCCACTAAATCCCCTTTATATTTAAGGTTACAAATAGGAAGGTTCAATTTAACTGTCAGACTCACACCTCCCATCAGCTTCCCATGCTATTTCCTAACAGTAAAATCCTGCTTCTAGCACCTGTCCTACAAAAACCCAATAAAGCTCTGCCCTGTTACACCCTTCAGTTCTAACAATTTAAAAAATCTAGTCCTGATCCTGAAGGGAAGCACTGGAAATTCCCAGTGATGAAGTTAGGAAGCACTCAGATGCACAGGCCAAGGAAAATACTACCAAAACCTCTATCAGAGACAGCAGAAAAAGTATTATCTGTTTAATTATAAAATACAAGAAAAATCAGCAAACATGAAACCTCATTAACTATTATTATGTAATGAAACTTTTTAAAGTTTGCTGAAATTGTTTTTGCTGGCATCTTACTTTCCCAAGTCAGACAAATCCTTCCCTGCTGCTCCCAAATTTCCAGAGACGATTCATCGGGTTACAACTTTGTTTTCTGGCTCAGTTTTCTCCTTTCTCACTAGCTGATTATTTAAGAGCAAAATAAATCATGAGGCAATTACTCTGACATCTGTCACAGGGGAAGCTGACACTAAAAGCTACACACACTCCCAGACAGCCGAGATCTCCCATGCCAAAGATGTCAACGGGAACGAGAGCGGAAAAAAAGAACCTGACTTTGCAAAAAGCATAACATCTAAACCCAAATGATTAAAGAGTACTACAGTGATTACATGGGAACTTATCCTCAGTTCTGACTGCAGAATGCTCAGATGAGGGGTAAGAGCTAAGCCAAGCAGGGAAACTCCAGCTTCCCAGCCCTGTTGTGGCATGGAGCCGTGTCCCTGAAGCTCCAGCTCCCAGCAGGAACAGGTGGAGCAGAGCTCCTGGTCCTTCTCCACAAATCCAAGGGCAGCAGGTTCTGGTGGGCTCTCATTCACCTTTCCACAGGAAGGGGTTGAGGAAGAAGCTCCTCACTAAGTCCACATTGTGCACAGCTAAGTATTGCTCATTTTTGTTCCCCTGAGATGCAACAGTATAATGAGAAAGAACTTTCCTGAAGAACTCCACAGAACATTTGTGGAAGTTGTTTTTTTTTTCTCCTCAGCTGTCTCACACTGAGGAAAGAAACTCCACATGCTGACAAGCTGTGCTGCACACAGAGCAGCTGGGAAGCACTGCTCTTAATTATGCTACTTTCATTTCACAGTTACCATAATCTGGTTTTGTATGTAAATATATAGCAATAGACACAGAAGTATTTATTTTTTTTTAAATATAAGTGAATTTCATAGAACGAAACAGGAATTACAGATTTCTACCCACCAGGAGCAGCCATTACTGATTCTGTATGCACACCCCAAGTTACAATTAAATTTATGTGAAGCCTCCTTCCTCTGTTTCAACACCTCCACACTCAGCCTGGCTAACTTAATTACAGTGTATAAACCAAAAGAGTCACAAAAATGTACAGAATCCCTGCAAACTACAGCCAAACTCCAGCGTGTTATTTTAAAAAAGCCCTGAAAGTACTGAAATACAGTATCAATAAAAGATGCAAGCCTTGCAACAACTTTCGAGCCCAAGTAACGTACCCTACTGGACATATGAACAAGCAGTGTATTTTGCTCCTTTGAAAGATATAGAAAAGCATTTTACAAACAGCAACCCTGTGCTTCCACAGCTCCTAAGTTCACAGTGAAAATCCCTGGAATGCCCAAATGGTCTAATGGACAGAGCACTAGAGCAGAACTCAGAATTGAATTCTATTATTAATTCTATTGCTAGCACTTTCCACAACCTGAGGGATGTTATTTTCCAGAGGAATTGGAGGAAAACATCCCCATTTCTTTTATAAAGCACTTTGAGATCAACTGATAAAGCAGTTCAAGGTAGTGTCAGAACGCAGAATGAGCACTCCAATAAAACAGCCAAAGTGCCCGTTTTATGGACCCAAAAAAAGTAATCTTTGCACTAAAATTGCCACAAGGCTGCAGTGACACAGCATCTGGAACCAGCACAGCACCAACTGATCACCTTTGGGGAATTACTCTATGAAATTACACCTGTGAACATTTATTTGCAGCACAAGAACCTGGGCACAATTTGATTTTCCTAGTTCAAGGAAGCATCTTGTATACAACAACAACAACAACAGCAGCAGCTATGCATCCTCAGGATCCTGGCTTGGCCCTACACTGTCCAAAAGCTCCAGCCCAGCCAGGTGGGCAGAGCCCAGGGAACACATTTTCAGGTGGCCACTGAGGCTCTTCTGGGTGCCGAAGCCCTTCCCACAGCAGAGACAGACCAAGGCGCGCTCGCTCGAGTGCACGGACAGAAGGTGCCGCTTTAAGTCTGTCTTGTCCCGAAACAGCTTGGCACAGTGAGGACACTGCATCTTCTTACAGTGGCAGTGGATGGTCTTCTCGTGCCGCTCCATGTTGGATTTCAGGGTGAAGCTGGCGGGGCACTTGGAGCACTGGAAGCGGCCGAGCTGGCCGGCAGTGAGGCCGGGCTGGGAGCAGCCGAGTGGGAGCAGCATGGAGAAGGTGTGCTCGTGGATGTGCTCCTGCAGCTCCTCAGCACGCTGGAACACCCTCCTGCAGAAGCCACAGGTCAGCCTCTTGGCCAGGGCTGAGTCCAGGAAGGTCCCATCAGAGGTGATGTCTGCGTCTTCAGATCTTGGGAAACTGGAATCTGAAACAGGACCACGGGTACACACGCACGGATCAGTCTCTTCTGGTATAAAAGAACGACAGTTTAAAAGTGTGTTTTTATCTCTGCTTACCTGAGTCAGAGTTATCAAACTGCCAAAGTGCCAGCAATCTGTCAAAGGCAGCCTGGAAAGGAGAAGCACAGGGAAGTTAGGGCAGGTACTGACATGAAGCTGTCCTGTAGGCAGAGCTCTGACTCCCATCACTGCCTTCATCCCCTCTCTAAGGGAGGCTCAGTCGTTTGACCTGACAGCTCAAAGTGCCTTTACAAAGCTTTCACTGCCAGAGCAGTGAGCTGGGCCTTTATCTCACCTCAAAACACCCTATCATTTGGTGTTTTGAAGACAGTAATCAACACCTCTGTTTAAGACTTGGATAACTACTCAATTTCCAGTCTCACTAAGCATCTGTAGCTCCCACTCAGGCCAGTGGGAAATGCTGGACAGGATATTTTTAGTTGATACAACAGAACTGGAAAATTCTCCCTTAGCCCTCCACAGGTACTTTTCCTTTCCACACAGAAGAGCCTGTAGAACACAAACACCTTCTGCACAGCTCCTCTTCTGCAATGCCCTCTGGCACTGCTGATCCAAATTCTAACTAAAAGCTGATTTTATCTTTTTTTCCTTATAAATCCTTTGCGATATGCCAGCGTGTGGCAGATGGCAGCCCTGTATGAGGCAGAGGCGTGCTGCAGCCCCGGCAGGTCTGTGCAGACCAGCTCACTTTGCTCTAAGGGGATGGGAAAGCAAAATCTGTTTTCCACCCATTTGTTCAATGGAGTATCATTCAGAAATATTAAGAACAAGAAATGCTGCAGAAAGCTATGGATTTTAGGTCAAACTTCTGACTTCTGTAATAGAGAGAGCCAGCCCACTTCTGTGTGAATTTAGACAGTTACAAGAAACCCAAATGCCCAACACCAGAAGTGAGCAGTGGGTGGTTGAGGTCTCATGCCATTATTATATGGTAGTGGGCAATGTTGTGCAAATGAAGGGATTTACAATAGAAAGGGCATTCATATTTTAAAAACCCCAGAGGTTTTTGAAGAGAAATTCTGTTGAGGTAAGACGGAAAGACTAAAATTGGGACAGCACCAGTCCTGACCCTCAACAGACTTCTAGTTTTAAAACAGCTTGTATTTTTAAAAAAAAAAAGCTCACAGATTAAAGTACAAGGTATTAGATCTTTCAAAATACTCCTAACTAGGGAGAATTTGATCAAACAGACACCTTTCCATTTCAAATTCTTTGTATTTCCCCCTTTCCCCCCCTCAATCTTACCTGGGTTGAGGAAGGCACCTCTCCTTTTATCCCAGTTTCTGGTGACATTTCACCAGAAGAGCAGATCCTGGTGGGGCTCTGAGTGGCAAGGTGTGCTGAGGGCAGCGGGGGAGATGGTGCTTCCACTTTGCCATCACTTTCACCCCTTGAGGGATTCGAGCTGGTGCCAGGCCCTGGGGAACACAGGAAACGAATCTCACCCACGTGAACGAGCACCAGCTGGTGGCTTTAAAAACGGCCTCGCAAAGGCAGCGCCCCAGCACTCGCAGCTCATCTTCTGTCAGTGGGAGGGAATGCAGCAGGACAGGGATGCCAGGCTTTTGGTTTTTCTGGTTGATGGGTTGGTTGTTTTTAAAAAACCAGCCTCCCCACCCAAAGGTCTGTGTGTATTGGAGTGACGTCGCAGGGCTCGGTCACTACAGAGTCCGTCGGGATAAGGAAGCACAGTGCAGCTCAAATATCCATATTTCTCTTGGAGAAGCATCATTCTGAACACATACACTTCCACCTTTAAGGAAACATCAAGCTTCATTCCACTAACTTTCTTGAAAGTTTATGTCACAGGTTCAGATCTCAAGATCTATCTGTGGTGGTTTATTTAATATTGGACTGTCAGTACTTGATCTCAAAGTGCTTTACAAAAGATGGAAAAAAGGATTCCTGTCACTCTCTATTTAGCAAGGATGGAGGTTCAAATATTTGTACAAAACTGTTCGATTATACCTGACAGTCATTACAGTCTAAAAATCTCCCATAATTCAAAAGGAAAACTTGCTGTGTCCAGTCCTCACCTACACTGTAGCAACAGCCAAATGGAAAACAATATTCCAGAAACTGCCCTGAGGATCAATGGCAAAGCTAAATACAAATAAAGACTGTGTCATCAATATCACTGTACATTATAAATTATTTTACAAACTTTAGCACATGCCTTGACTGAATATTGGAATGACATACTGAGCAGGTTGTTCTTTTTCAAATGCAAGGCAGCAAACCCAGAAGCAAATATGGCATAAAATAAACAAATTCATATTTAAAGCACTCAATGCCCTAAAGGCTTTTCCATTTCCAGCAAAAAAGAGTCTGATGGAAACCTTGAGGGATATAAAAACCCCACTTTTTAATGCAGCTACAAACAACAAGTCACAGTTTACACTGTGTCCGAATACAATGCGCTGTGATCTGGGTGACAACAAAGCACTCGAGTGAAACCACACCAAGTTTCAAAATGTGAACAATCCCAAACCTTATTTTTTTATCAGCTATCAAAGGAAATTCTGCTCCTGTGCCACAAGCTGGATGTTTGACTTGCTTTCCTCTGCTTTGATGGCAGATCAATATCTTTCCCAGCTGAGTTAAGGCTGTTCTGCTGGGATAACAATGCTCCAAGGTTTCCTTCAGGTGCTGCTCATCTGCTGCTGTTGTCATTTTAATGCAGGACAACAAAATGCCAAAAATTCAAGATAGGAAAAAATTCAGGGAAAAAAAGGAATTTATCAGTATCTCCTGTTAGAAACTATTACCAGGAATCCAGCTCTACAGGTCCATAGCAGAATTCCTGCCTAGGCAGACACAGGTTCTTTTTTTTTACCCCTGAACATCCCAAACCGATTCAAACTGCCCCAAAGGCATCTCTGGGTTACAATTCTTTGAACTAATGGTATTTTAGCACACAGTAAAGATAAACCAGTGGGGCCTGGCTTGATGAATTCTTTATTAGCACCTTCCCAGAGTTTCACAGGTTCCAAAAAAACCTCTGCACTTAAAGCAAAAACTAAGGCTGATGAACAAGCAATGAAATAAAGCACAGAGAAGCAATAAACTACCATCCAAGGTATACAAACACACAAAGATGTACAACACAACAAAGGTGAGTTTTCAAATAATAATCAATATTTATTTGGTTTCAACAACTGCAAGTAACACAAGAAGAGATAAACCCACATCAATGACCCACACTTTGTACACAAGAACGCAGATTTACATCCGTTCTGACTTGTACTGTGAGAAACCTTCTTCCCTCCTAAACTTGTACTAAAATGAATTTTAAGCAAGAGTATTTTAACTTCTAAATCAGAAATCAGAAACACTTTCCTTCAGTCAGCTCTGCACACAGAAAATGAAGCAAGGGTTTAGCAATATTTGTGTGAATACAGAATTCTTGTGACAGCTGGACAGTAAAATATTGTGGAAAAGAGAAAGGCAAAGTTATTATATCTCATTTAAAATTGCATCCATTCTCCCCTAAATCTTCTTTTACCATGTATGAAAATTCCACACCAAACTGAATACCTTTAACTTCTTCCTGGGAAAGTTGACCACTGTGTAAAATGTATTTCTTAACATTCAGTGCAAGGATAAATTATTGGCTCCAATGAACCACTAACTAAAAATAACCTATTAGCTGGTTTGCCCAAAAGAAAAGGGCTCTGTGTACCACGTAATCACTTGGACTGGAAGCTTCATAGGAATTGCTTCTATAAACAGTTTCAGATGCCACAGGGTAAACAGGAAAAGCCAAACTTAGACATATAAAAAAGCCTTCAAATGTGCTATTCTGAAATGTGGAAGTCACCCTTTAAGGGAGTCCTCCCCCTACAACGATCTGAAAATTTCCTTTTTTTTTTAATGAGAAAAAAAGGATGCAAACTAACCACCTCATTTTCTGATGAAAATTAAATTTCTCCTTCTCTTGATTTTACTTGGCAAAACCATCTCAAAACATTCGACTGAAGCCTTTGAGACTTCTGGCTGTGTGATGTAACCATGTGGAACAATGCTACCAAAGTTCAGGCTCATAAATGAAATAAAACATGTTATTAAACCAAGGAGCTCTGCAGAGCAGCTCTGCTGGAATGGAAATCACACAACAACCACCTGCTTTTGGAGACAAACCAGGAAAACATGGCAAGACCAGGAAAACTCTCATGATATCTTATCTGAAAGACATCCCCAGCAATAACCCAGGCAGGTTCAGTAACCAAGAGATCCCCAGACAGCCTCGGTGTTACCCATGAGTAACTCAGACATTTTTTTCTGCAAAATCTGCGTGTTCCAGGTTTCTGAGCAGCATATGAACAACGTCAATCTTGATCACACATCATGAACATCAAACTCTCAGAGCCCTTCAGCTGCAGGTTATCTGGCAACTGTGCTACCCAAATGGCAAGGTATTTAAATTTTCCCTTCTGATTTTAAATGAGTTTCAACTGGTTAACTTCAGAAATTCACCATAGTGATACAACACCCCCACACACACATTCTGGGCTTCATTTTCCACCAGCAGAATGTCAAGTTCATACCTCATATGATCAGATAATGAATTAATTAAAAAGAACACGTGGTAAATTGAAAACCTTGGGATATCCTCTAATTTCTAAAACAGGAAGAATTATGTGGAAGAGCAAGTAAAAACTTTTAATGTGTGCAGTAACTTGGAGAATAATATCCCCTTTAGAAATGGCTCATCCAAATTTTAAACATGTTTAACACCCTCTTTGCATCTGTCCACCTCCATTAAGTCTTTTATCCTTCAGGAAAAAAAAATCAAAACAAAACTCGAATACTCCTCCTTCAGGCAGTTATGTACTGCAGTGCTTTCTAAGAGAAGATAATCCAGTGATAGCAGCCAAGATTAAAAAATACTTCACTTCTTTACAGTCAGAGAGACTGATCACTTATAATCCCCAAAATTAGTGCATTTCTTTTCAAAGCAAGACAGATGAAAACTGCTGGGCTTGGTTGTCTTGTTAAATTCAGGCTTTTTCACTGTGCTCCTACCTACTCCCTCCTCCTTTTTTTTTATTTTTATTAAATATAACACAGGACTTGAAATGACTCAACATCCTCAAATTGTTTTTGAAGAAAAATGTCAAAAACACCTACAAAGCCAGCACCAACCTAGACTGTGCTTTTACATCTCCACAATCTTCCTACCACTTGCTTCACTGTCATTTTATACACCGAAAATTCTCATCAAACTTGATGTTCTGTTGTATTCAGTAATGACCACTTAAAAGGGAATCTTATATCACAAGATCTTTTTCAAGTGATTAAAATAAATTGATACCTGTGAATCTGAATAAGATGAAAGAAAAAGATGTCTCTTAACTCCTGGCTTCTATAAAAATCCTCTTACCAGGCCACAGCCACATCCCTGACTGCTGTGAGAGCTACAGACCAAGCAGAAAGTGTTCCTTTTGACTTGGGCATTTCACTTTGCTTCCATAAAGATGAGATAATTGAAGCTCATCTGAATGAAATTCAAGTAATAGTAATAAGACTGGAAAATAAGGACCTTAAATACTGACTGGACAGGACCTCTGGGCCATGGCACCCCTCAGTGAGATATCAACTACCCCCTTTGCTAACTGTACCAAGCTTTATTTTAAACCCAGGTGTCTCCTGCCTGCACCATGCCCATCCCCAAGCTCTGCTTCTCAGGTGGTTGGGCAATCTCTAATTTTTAACCTGGATTTATGACTGCTGCACACACATTTATCTTTACGTCAAGTGGTGCTTCAGTTTTTAAGTATAACTTAAAATTCTCCTAAAAGGAGAAGGATGATGGATAGAGGGCAGCCCCGTCATTATTCCAATTTATCAAGACAGAAGATGAAATTGCTGATTTCACCTGTCAGGAGGCACAGACCCGAAGCCGTGGTGCATCCATCACCCACGGTCACACACTGACCCAGGCTCCCACCCCTCCCTGTGCCAGCTCAGGGCACTCTGCCACTGAACTGAGCCACATCTGTGCTGCTCCACTGCCACTGAGGGATTTTCAGCCCTGGAGCCCAATCTGAACCATCTAAATCTGATTTAACTGGAGATCCTTTGGGAAGTGAGTTACTGTGAAAGAAACCAGAACACTGCACCAGTCATTCCCCACAAATATTTAAGCTACAGAATAAGGTACAGAAACTTGAAGGTTTTTGGATTTTTTTAAAAACAATCCCATTGCTCAGACACGAGAAGTGAAAAGAGACACTAAGTCTGACACTGCATTGTGCAATTATTTCCCTTTGTCACACAGCTCCAGGGGTCAGTTGGCCACTTGGATGGGGCTGGGAGCACCCTGGTCTAGTGGAAAGTGTCCCTGCCCATGGCAAGGGCCTGGAAAAAGATGATCTTCAAAGTCCCTTCCAACCCAAAGCATTGTGGGATTCTGTGATTCATTCTCTAATTCTATGACCGTTAAAGTTATCTATCTTTTCCCATTGAGGAAACTAAAAGAAAATAGAATAATAGGTATCCTAAGTGACCTTTCATTCTATTTCCTTGGTCAGTTTTCTCAGCATAGATAAAGATAAACCCTTTCTTCTGGAAATTAACATGTAGTAGCCAGAAAACTGTTGCTTGCTCTATTCAATTTCACAAATGATGTATCTTCTCAGAGCATTACTAAAATACAGCATTAATAATTTCTTTCTTTATGCACTAGAGAATCGGGCTGCAATGAAGGGAACAAACATATGCTGAAAAATCAGCTGTCCACACCTAATGGTTCACATCAGCTGTCTCCAACAGATCACCAGTAGGAAAACATTCATTTCCAGGCGCAAGTATAACAAAATCAATAGCTGCTCACTACTTGCAGGTCTAAAATTAAACTGCAAGAAGCAAAGATCATGCAATCTACAACATCCCAATTGTTCCCACAGACACAGGAGCAACCTTCAAGCTGTTCAACATCAATCAAGTTTGGATTCAAAACCCTTCCCATAAAGACTCAAATACTTTGTATTTTGTTTCTAAGTACCATTGTGCAAACCAGCGAAACAGAAATCTCAGGGCAAGCACTACAGGCTGAAGATTTTCTTCTATGACTTCAGCAGTTAACAACAAAGCTGGATCAATATCAGACTAAAGTTTCCATATTTTACGGAAAGTGGGATTAAACAGGATTTAAACCTGGATATAAACACACCAGCAGCAACAAACAAGGCGATGACATCTATTTTCTTTTTGCTAAAGATTTCCCTTAAAACAACACTAAAAAATAAAAAATACAGGAAAAAAAAAATAGAAGAAGGCCAACTTACGGGAGAGCGAGTGGGTGCCTTTGGGGAGGTACTCGAAGAGCAGCGAGCTGTCCTCGCTCAGCATGTCGGCTTTCAGCGACAGCAAACTGTTCTTGCTCATCAGAGCCGCGCGCAGGTTGGCGACAGTGGCTGCCTGCAGCGCGTCCTCCTTGTCCGGAGTCAGGGGCTGCTGGATGTAGCTGGACTCCCCTGCCAGCAGCGCCTCCTCCACGTTGCTGTAGGGCTCCGGCCGCTCCACCCGGCTGTCCGAGCTGCTGGGCTCCGTCCCGGCCGCATCGGCGCCTGCAGCGGGGGAGACGCGGTCAGAGACGGGGGAACTGCGGGAGCGGCCCCGGCCCCGCCGCGGGGCACGAACACAGCCAGGAACGCAGCAACGCTTCTGCTGGCTTTGCTTTCCACGGGGAGTGCTGCCCTCGGCCCCCTTTTCCTGCCCTCCCCCTCTTTTCCTGCCCTCACCCCCTTTTCCTGCTCTCATCCCCCTTTTCCTACCCTCACCCCCTTTTCCTGCCCTCATCCCCCTTTTCCTGCCCTCACCCCCTTTTCCTGCCCTCACCCCCTTTTCCTACCCTCACCCCCTTTTCCTGCTCTCACCCCCCTTTTCCTGCCCTCCCCCCCTTTTCCTACCCTCATCCCCTTTTCCTACCCTCACCCCCTTTTCCTGCTCTCACCCCCCTTTTCCTGCTCTCACCCCCTTTTCCTGCCCTCATCCCCCTTTTCCTGCCCTCATCCCCCTTTTCCTGCCCTCACCCCCCTTTTCTTGCCCCACACCTGGGGGTTCTGTTTTTCCAGCCCCCTCCCTCCTGCCCCACCACCTGGGCTTCAGTTCAGTACCACACACTATGAAGACAGGGCAGAGGATGTGTATTTTACCCACAGCCTGGATAAGATTATTTATTTATCTTAAACTAAGATTTCAGTACAGTTTGCTATGTAATTTGCTACATTCAAAGATTAAGTTGTGTTTTCTCCCTAATTTTACATTCCAGTTAGCCCAAATTTTCATTCTTTGTTTCTTTCCCATGATGAAGGTTTTGAGAAGCCCAGTAATAAACAGCCTCTAATAGTGGGGTGCTGAGTATAAATCCCTTGGGGTCACTTCTCTGAAAAATACACAGCAACCATTGGTTCCCAGCATATATCACAGGATGGGTTTTATACAGAAGTGTAGCAGTTAAAAAAAAATATGTATCAGCCACTTTACAACATGTAACTACAAAGAAACTGTATAAAAATATAACATATTAGTAACAAATACATCAATTACTGAACCCAAACAAAACCAAAAAAAGCTATGATAAAGTAAACTCCTTCCTGCAATAACAGTTTATTTTTTGTATTTTTGGGAGGTCTAATTGAAGACCCTCCTTTGTTTGAACTTTGACTCTCTTATCAGCTTAAATAATTTATGTATTTTTGTGTTGAGGAAAATGACTCTCAGACTCCTCTCTATTCTTCACATGAAACAACAAAAAATTACACACAAAAAGGGCTGTTAGCCTATTTAAAAGTGCATAAAACAAATTGCAATTACCTACTCCACAATCTGCAGCAGCAAACACAGCTGACACACTCAAAGCCCAGCTGAGCACCTGGCAAACGGAGCTGAAGCTTCCCAACAAACTTATGCCTTTGTGGCATTTCTCCTATCAGGGAGAAGGAAAAAACCCATATCCAAAGAGAAGGCACAGATAATGAGCTATCAGGTGGAGAAAGAAGCTGTTTTGCAGATCCTGAATATTTTATTGCCTCCTAGTTTAAAAAAGATTTAAATCTACTTAATGCAAGAAGGAACTATTAGAGCTCAAACCAGTGGTAGGACACCTACAAAATTAATACCTGCTGCTTCCATAAATTCACTTTGCACTCTTCAGGGCAAGGAATTCAGGAGTTGTCCACACACAGCACTGCAATAAACTCACTCCTGCACAGAAGCTCAGGAGAAGGGAGGAGGCAGAGGGGGACAAACCAGCCCTTGGTTTCCATAACTTCAAACCAGGGCAAGGCATTAATCTGCAGAGCCTTATTAAAATATGCTAATGAGGACACTGGTACCGTGCCCACCTCCTGTAACCTGGAAAACAGCTGAAGGAAGATCATTATTTTTATCTCCATTTCACAGGTGGTGGCTGCCAGAGAAAGACATGGGGACTTGCTCAAGGTGCCCAGTCTGCAGAGCCAGGAGCAGCCAGCAAATTTCCCAGTCCCAGCTCAGGGCATATCAGATTCCAGAACATGTTCAGATTGGTTTAACTAAGCTGCACTGTTCTGCCAGTACATCCTACTGCTAAAAGTTGTTCCTTTAAAAAACAAACAGCCTCAAAGCAAACAAGAAGGAAAAAGCAATCATAGGCAGAGTGCTCCCACACCCCGGAGAGGTAGGTAATGCCTAAGGCTGGGGGCTACAAACACAGTAGGAAGTTCATAAATGTCAACTACCAGAGATGCTCTCTGTTTAAAACAAACCATTTTCCCTCCTCCATCTGTGTTTTCCTTGTATAATTTCATATTATCAATTTTATTAAATCTTAGCCAAGCAGAAGAATTGAAATGCTTTGAATTTTTATGTATTTTGTCATCCCTCTGTTAGGGGCTCACAGGATATCCGCTTTTCTAGATGATAATGAAGGTTTTTTAAAAACAAGTCAGCATGCCTACATAAAGGAAAACTACAAGGCAGTAAAAACCAGCAGCTGTTACAAAAAGTGGTGAAGGAAGCAAATGAAACTTTAGCCCATTAAACTGGTA
The DNA here is from genome assembly GCA_024362935.1 of Setophaga petechia. NCBI lineage: Eukaryota > Metazoa > Chordata > Aves > Passeriformes > Parulidae > Setophaga > Setophaga petechia. Next base: position 3,166,161 of record JANCRA010000033.1, read on the forward strand.
AGGTAACAGAGCTTCATCACATCAAAGCCACAATAACAGCACTGTCCCACTGCCTGCATGGGGAATCATAGCACATAACTCAGGCCACAAAGGGTGTTTTCCCACAAAACTGCATTCCCAAATAACGAGGCAGGCAGGGAATCACCTGGTGCTTCCTGCACTCCTTTTCAGAGCTGTTACAGCTGCTGATTGACAGTTGCCAGAATTGGCTGCTGCCCGCTGCACATAAACACTAATTGCTAAAACACACGCAGATTAATTGTAACCACAACAAGACATTAAATGTTCCTCAAAAGCCAAGATTAGAGACAGACAGCGAAATAGATGCTTCAGAGCTTCCAGTATTTATAGCTGATGTAATCTAATCAAACACACATTATGGCAAAATAAATATCCACTTAAGTACTAAAATACTCTCAGCACACCAAAACCCAAAAAAATGCACCAAGTTCCTCTCCACAGTGCCTCCAAAACCACTTCTCTTTTCTCTAGAATGCAGCTCCTTTTAACAAGATTTAGCCAAAGAATTATATGAATCAAAAGCATCCATCACTTCCCAGTAATCCAAACTGTTTACTACAGTGCCTCAGCCCCATGTAAACCAGGCTTTAGTCAATGAGCTTCTATTCTGCAATTATTCACTGCCACGGGCCCAGAGCTCCATCCCAGCCCTCCAGAGCTCGTTTTTCACCCTGCTGGGACAGCCCTGTGACTGCAGGGCTGCACACGCAGGAAATCCCGAGCTAAACACGGGATTAATGCTGCTCGAAAACTGAGCTCATTAGTCTCTTTAGCAAATCATTATTTTGCAGTTATTCTATTACACCAGCCTACTTTCCAAAACACAGAAGCTTTAGAAAAGCTTTCTTAAATTTGTTGACTTGAGTGAATATTTTATTGTTGGCTTTTATTGTCAAATAAAACACAGACCCTATTTTTTGACAATTTTGGTCACAGTACTTCTATACAATTCTGAAAACAACAGTAAACTTCTTACCTACACATGAAGCATCACATAACAGGGATACAAGGACTGCAAGCAGCTTCTCACAGAGGTCACCCATCCCAACTGAGCTCAAAACACACTTCATTCCCAGCCACACAGACCAGGCAGGCTTTAACAGATCCATGAAGAAGAATAAACTTCACACCAAGACAACAGGAGCAGTAAAATATTCCCAACACACTCAGGGTGGCTACTGTGTGAGCTCTGGAAGTCCTATAAACCAAGCTCCTGTCACAAACCCAGGAATAGGAAAAGCAAGTTGCACTAATCACAAAAAATCAAGCACTACAGACATCTGTCAGCCCCTTGGAAAGGGCTATGGCACAAATCAAAGTAATGCAATGCACTAGAAGTATCCAAATGTTAATGTGATAATTCATTTTCAAAGATCTAGGAAGAAGCTGACAGTAAAAAGCATTAAACCCAGTCCAACAACTGAACAAAACACACATGCCATCCCAGAAACAGCAAGGAAAGGCTCAATTTTAAAACTCCATTTACTACCTTAATTAATTACTTTAATACACAAACCAATTTTCTCTCTTGTATTTCTTCTCCCTGCTTTTGTCATTTTTTCTCATTACAGCTTAAACTCAGCTGTTACCAAAGTACCTCCTCAGCGTCTGCTTCTCTCACACCACTTATTTCTTGTTTGTTCTGTGTTTTAACCTTCTCAGTAAACCCCCAGTGGGGTTTCCCAGACTCCCAATGCTATTATTCTCTTTCATAGTTCTTTTTTTTTAATTATTTTTCCCCTTTTCATCCTTTATTCCTGCTCTCTCATGTAGACAGTTGAACACCTAGAAATCAGGAGCTGGAGAACTAAACCCATGAGAAGGGAGAAAAGAGGTGAATAAAAGCCATACAAGGTTGCATCTGCTGCTGGAAAACTCAAAGCAGAAACAAGCTTTATTCCCAAGAACTAAAGGCAACGTTTTGCAAGGTGTTTTTCTCTCTCAATATTGCTCTTTTCATTACAGTCTGGAGGTAAGAGGGGATCAGAAATCTGTCATCTCCTCCTCACAGCCCCGTTCAGGGTGGCAGGAGCACAAAGCAGGGATGTGGTGGCCCCAGTCTCTGGGGCTGTGTGACAGAGGTGACCCCCAGCACTGAGGAGGAGCCAGCCACAGGCACAGGAATCCTTCAAAGGAGAGGAACAGCACCTCACCTACCATTTACAGAGCTTTAAAACAGTTCCTGTGTGTTTCTCCACCTGCCTGGCGAATTTCAGGAATCTTTGAGGAGCCCTCCCAAGCTGCACTGGAGTGCAGGGGTGGTTCCTGAGCACACCTTCCTCAGCTGGAGTCTCACCCCTCAGCATCTGGAGTAAACTCCCTGCAAGTCCCACAGCCCCCAAAGACACTGGCAATTCAAGGTACCTGCCACAAAAAGCTCCTGAGCCCTTTCTGTAGCTCACCCCACCTGCAGGACCCAGTTTGGCAGAGTGAGGGTGGAAAGGTGAACTGAAGGGCAGACACCTCTGGGGACAGGAGTCCAGGAAAATCCAGTCTGGAGAGAGCAGCAGCTGGACCTAATCTGAAGCAGCATCACCATCAGACAGAGGAGTGAGAAGTCTTCCTGACCTAGGCCAGCATTACTGCTCTCTCACCTGGAGTCATCTTTAAGAACTGGAGAATAAATTAGGTTGAAAGTGACTTCAGAGCTATTTTAGAGTAAGATTCCAGTGGCTTGTACACTCAGTTGTGAATATGAGCAGGGAAGACAGAGCACAACTTCCCCAGGTCCTTCCTCCACCTTTTAACCACTTTGTGAAGAATCTCCTCCTTCTACCCTGTGAGAATCTCCCTTCCTGTAACTCATCCATTACCTCTCACCCTTTCTCAACCCACATCTGAGAAGGGTCTGGCCCTGGATAATCCACCTACCCCCCTTCTCTTCTCCAAGGTTTTAAACCAAGCTGTCTCAGCCTCTCCTCACACACATCATCTTGATGGCCTCAGCTGCTCTTGCTCAAGCTTGTCAAAGTCTTTTTTGGCCTGGAGATGCCCAGAGTGGATCCTGACTCCAAATGCTGTTCCTAAGGCAGGCAGCCAGCCAGCCTTCCCTGGCTGTGAGGGCACACAGGCTCCTCTTCAGCTCCTTGCTCACCAGGAGACATTTTCTGCAAAGCTGCTTTTCCTCTCCTTGGCTGCCAACCCAGACTGCTGCACAGGGTTATCCTGTGCCACACGCAGGACTTGACACTTGTCTTGGTGGAATTGCTGCTGTGCCTGGCACTGCTGCCTTCCAGCCAATCATCCCTCCCAGCCTGGTGCCACCCAACATCCCAGCACACAAGTTGTTAATGAATGAAGTCAACAGCATCAGGTCTGGAAGCAGCCTGGGATGGATGTGGGGCAGATGTTTTGGATCTCCTGCACACAGCTGGATGACTTTTAGTGTGATGGAAAACATAATTTTTTTCTGTTTACAAGCAGAAAGGGAAGAGATCCCAGCATCAGCAACTTCTCCCATGCCAAATTCTGCACTCTCCCCTACTACTCCCTCAGTGGCACCAAGACTACACATATAGCTGTGATTGAACTTGAGACAGGAACTAATATGTTAAAAATAAATTGATTTATTAAAAAAAAGTTATATATAAATGCAGATCAGTTCTCCTGTCTGGTTCTCTACATGGTCACACAGAGATTTTCACCGGAACAACTGCAGGAGAGCGTGGGGGTGCAATTCAGTACCAAAGGAAAGTGGGAGCCACTTAAACTCAGCTTTTGTTTCAGGTGCACTGACAAAATGTGACCCAAAAAAACTTAGGTGAAATAAAAGACTTAATTTTCTGAGGTTCTTCAACCTATCTGGGTCAAGTATCTGCCTGACAGTTGATTTTATCTAGAATTCCAGGGATGATGTTTCTTGTGTAAGTTTAGGAAGGTTTGGCTTGATCTCCTTCTGTACAAAAGGCAATTAATTTTTAAACTCTCAGGGAAAAAAAAAGAAAAAATAGCTTTCATTTCATTGTGTGGTTTTTGATTGGGAATTTAAAAAAAAAAAAAGAGCACACAGGCTGGCAGAAAAATGACAATCTTTTACCAGCTGCTAAAAATATCCCTGAAGTTTGTATTTCAGTTCCCTCCTCCTTTCTAACAGAAATCTTCCAAAAGTGTTTCACAACTCACTATTTGTTAAGCAAACCCCAGGATTCTCACCCACTGCAATATTTACATGGGGAAGTGATGCCATGAGCTATATTGGGTTTGATTTGCACTATTTTACAACCATAACAGTAGACATGTGGATACAATAAATGTGCACAGCATTCAGAATCAGCTCCAATTTCCTCAAGCAGGAAACAATCAAGCAAACATAGATATTTAACCACAACACATATGATCATTAAAAACTCTGTGTTGAAGGCTGTAAGATATCTTAAGTGAATCCTTATGGAATCAAAAACTTGGTGTCCTTCAGGCTGTGCTTTCCCAACCCTCTTCCTTCAGGTTTGAGCCCTACCACAGCTTCTCCACCACCACTCAGAGCAGGGTGACCTGGGACTGTCAGGAGTTGAGTTCTCAAAAACACTGTCCTGCAGCCAAGTGCCAATTTCCAGTGCTGCTCCTGTTTCTGGAGGGCTCAGCAGGAGCCCATGCCAGCTGAGGCTTCAATATAATTTTCCAGCCTACAGCCATAGGATGTTCACACTCTGTGTTTTACCTACAGAAACATTCTCCTCACCAGCTCTAGAACACTACTGCTAAAATAAACCAGCCTTGTTCTACACAAATATGACCTGGTTTTATGTTGCTATTCCTGCAGCATGTTCCAAGCACAAGTGTATCCCCATCTTTGTCTTCCTCAAAACAGTAATCAGTGTGCAAGTAACTGGAAAATTCCCTCTACTTCTCCAGGTAGCTGGAAAAAAAGAACCAATTTTCATCTCTTTCCCAACATATTTGTTTTTCTACCATTGAATCAAGTTCTGCAGACACTTTCCTGTGGTCAGCAAAAGGAGCTCCTGGCCCAAACCCTGCTGCTTGTTGCTGCTTCCCCACCTCCTGTCAGTGACCTCAACTCAGCTGCTCCCTGGGCTACAGAGCAAACCTGCCCAACTGCTGATCTTCCTAAAAAAGACAGAACAGGACAAACCCAGAAAAGAGAGAAATGGTTAAACTGGGTGAGTTAATTGTTTTAGAAACTATTCAAAGTGGGATAATAAAGTATCCTTGCAGGAGCAGGAATGACTGGGCACTGCAGAAATACCTTAAGCCACTCTTGTTTCTCCAAAATATGCAGAGAATTGTAGAGTAAGTTGAGACTATCACTTTAACAGTAGTGCAAGCTTAACCTCTTTTTCCAAGTCTCTTAATTCAGGCAATAAAAGGAGTGACACTATTCCCTGCTGCTCCTCAGGACAGAGGCAGACACAAACACGAAGGGACAGAAATAAAACATTCAAGTACCACATTAAATATGAATATTAGCACTCGTGATAAGACAGAATGCTGAGTTATAAACTCTGAAAATCCTCAGAACAAATATTTACCTTTAGAAACAAGTGCCTTGAAAAAAAAAGAGAGAATAAAAAATTAATCAGAGAGACCAGTACAGAAAAGCTTGGGTTTGATTCCCAGGCACTGCATCTTAAGAATTAATTCCTACTACATTTTAATGCAAAAGCAGCACTGCAAATAAGGAAATTAAAGTCCTGAACAGGGCTGATTGCAAAGCAGGAACAGAATTTATGTTAAAATACTAAAAGCTTCTTGATTTCTCACTCATAATTTCAAAGTAAAGAACCAAAAAGGGGGTAAAAGGTTTTTGAAAAGTTAAGATCTCCTTAAAGAAGAGCACAAGGAATAAATAAAATAGTGAGAAGGGCACTCGAGAGAGGGGAAATGCCTCTGATCTCTGGAGTTCAAGCAGATTAACAGAATCAGAACTGCTACCAGGGGGAGGAGGAAGAGGAGGAGGAGGGCTTGGGAGCCTGGGGAAAATGGAATGCAGGGTGGGGAAAGGAAACAGACACTGAGCATTGAGCTAAAGCTGGTTTAGGGTGGAACCATTTTAAAGCCAGGGTGTAGCCAGGGAGTAAGTGTGTCTGGGTTTAAAGCAATGATTTTAGTTTCCAAACTTGAAAATAACCTGACCTAACCTTTCAAGAACAGAAACTCCAAAGTTACTCCTGCAAAGATTGTATCCTAATAGCTCCATTAGCCTGCAGCTGTGGTGATACAGAGACCCTGAATTATTCACTGAGCACCCTCGCCAAAATTCCCAATACGGACACAGATCAGTGGTGTTGGGGGTCAGGGATTTTTTTTTTCCTTTGGTTTTGCATTTTGAGGCAATTCTCAGCCACCTCCACACAGCTTCAGGCACACCAAGAGTTCCAGAGAGGGTCCAGAAACCTGGGCAGCTCCTAAGCCCAAGGAATGCAGGCTAAGCCGATTTTGGGCTAAGAAAGAATTCAGGGGGTGGCACAAGAGCACAGAGCTGTAACCCCTCCATGCCTGGCTGCATCACTGGTCACAGGCTATCAAAATATCTCCCCAGCAAAACCCCCTCAATTGTAGCAGAGATTTTAACACCTTGCACCATAACTGCAATGTCATGGCTGTAAAAGAAGGTGGGAAAATGCAGTAATTAACTTAATTTTCCAAGTGGCAGGCAATTTGTGGTTTACTATTACCTAGCCTCAAAAATACTCCAACACCTTTCCAATAAGCTGTTTTAATCCAAAACATCTATCCTGCTTAAAAAGTGATCTTTCCAGAATTAGGCATAAAAAAGGTCTTAGTAACAAACTAAATGTAGGAAATTATTAAAATTTGAGCCTGTGTTGGTTTTTAGGAAATCAGACATTTATCTGACAACTGAAATTTTAGCCAGCCCACCTTTCAGTCACGGCTGTAACAAACATTTAAACCATTAAAACACTTGAAGTTTTCCCACTGCAACCAGGACTCAGACCATGGCAGGTGGACTGGAGACTCCCTCTCTTCAAAGCAAAATCCATTTAAAGGAAGAGTAACTGACTGTATTCTGTCCCAGGGACTTTTCTGGCTGGATAATTTCAACTCTGCCCACTTCCAAAACTTCTCTTAGCACCTCCTTCAATACATTCATTTTTGTCTTGTAGAACAAAGCAAAAATCTTTGGGATTTCCTTAAACACCTAAATCCTGAGTACCAACACCACACTTATCTTTCCCCCCCTTTCTCATTTTGCAAAATCTGGATTCCTCTAGCTGGACCAATATGCTTGCCAAATACCACAACAGGAACAGGGGAATTTTCAGGGGAATTACTTATTTAATAATGACCTGCAAATATGAATCAAGGGAAGATCTGAAGATTAGCATTGACAAAGAGACAGAGTCACAGGAAGCCCAGTAACTTGCTGAGAAAAAAACAACTTTGTTTCAAGAATAAAATCATCCTGTACTGAGGCAATCCACACATTCACCTTCCTGCACTCAGGTCCAGAGACCTCACCTGCAGAAACTTCATTGAGCTCATTGGAACGAGCTCTTCCTTGCCTGCCTTTGAAACCTTTTGCAATGTAAGTTCCCTATGTGATCCAACTGCTCAGCATCTGTGCTCCCCAACAGCTCCTGTAATCATAATTTGCTCTCTGGAAACCAGGACAGAAAAAGGGATGGGGAATGTTGAGGAGAGCAGCTGTCTCCAGGCTTCCTGGGGAGCAGAGCTCCTGCAGCAGCACTGCAGCCACACGTGTGGCATTGGAAAAGCAGCAACTGCAACAGCTCCTCACCAGGAGGGAGAAAACTTGTGCATAATTAAAGATTTTGATGGGGAAAACGTTAAAGGAACTGTGAGCTCTGCAAAGTCAGGAGGATACAGCAAAGTCCTGCTTGTCCTTCCCATGGAGGTCACTACTCTGGGCTTACTCAAGCCCTGAAGCTCTTCTGAACACAGCACAGCAATTCCAATGCATGTGTTAAAGGAAAGAAAAGAGTTCCCAAACTGTGGTGCCTTTAGAAAGGGCTGCTCTGTTTTTAAAATAATTAGCTTCATTTCACAGTCAATTGGCACACAGAAATTCACTTGCAGCTTTTGGGTGCAAACACTCAGAAGATGTGTGGGAGTATTTCCTTGGAAATAAATTCCTGAATCATAACTACCATGCTTGAACTAACACATTAATAAAGCCGTCAATAAATTCTTCAGAAGACACCCTTCAAGTGACAGTTTTCCATTACATGAAGAGGCAAAGCCAGCAACACTTTGCTGGTTTAACAGTGAAGATATCCAGTCTCTTTTCCAAACACCACCTGATCTTGTAGTCCTCAAGATGTGTAATCCTGAAAAGCTTTTATCCAGCAAGGATAAAGGAACAGAAACTTAAGGCAAATAAAGACGTTCAAGGCACAAGACTACTTCTGAATTTCATAAACATCTTTGATATGAAAACTAACAAAAACTAAAAAACTTGTTTCTTTAGGAAACCTCTAAAATTCAAGAAAAAGGCATAAAATAAGAGGCAGACCTTTCCATGAAGGAAATTCTTCTTGGCTCAGTTATGAAGAAAGTTATTATTTATAAAAGCCCATCCTTCAGTTTCCTTTGGAGAACTGCTGCTTCAAGTTAATGTGTCTTGATGAGGAAAACATATATATGAATGTTTCCTACAAGGAATGACAGACTGACATCCTGAACAACCCAAACAGGATGAGAAAGACAAAATCTAATGTGTTTGATGCTAAACAGACAGTCCAAATTAATAAATAGAGACTAACATGAAAAGATGGTGCTCATCAAGCTTTGTGCTTGACTGACACCACCCTGAGAAACTGAGAGCTGAATCACAGCCCCAGTCCTGCACCTCAGTTTGCCATTTGCATTCTTCTGCAAATCCTATTTGATCATTCTTTCTTGGATGAAAAAGACAATCTTCATGGCAGACATTAGCAATCTCTTGCTATTTCCATTATGTTAGATTACCATTAATAAGATTATTTCAGACACTCCTTTTTATTTTAATCTCTAAAGTTGTCAGATTCCAAAACTCTCAACAGCACCCCACCAGCATATGGGAAATCTGTGGATTCAAAATGAATTTTCTTAGCCTTTCAATTGAAATAAAATCTGTGTCTTTTTTTGAGATATCATTGATTTGTATTTAAATAGTCTACTTAAATATTTGGGACACTTTAATACACCTGCCTGTACTGATAAGAATGTTTTTCCCACTGATAAGAATGTTTTTCACACTCACCACTGCTGAGTGTGAATGAGCTGAGTTGTTTCAAAAGCAAAGTTTCAGTGACTGCAATGTTCTTCTTTGTAATGTAACAGGAATTAAATAATCCTATATATAATTGAAAAGTAGGACGTAATTCAAAGATTTTTCATCTGTGAATATCCCACCCCAAATAATCACTGAATTTAAAGGGTGATGCAATGGTTACTTGCAAGTTTCCCCTTCCAAAATGCTGCTGAAATGCAGTGCTGTCTGCAACAAGACCAAAAGAGTACCTTACACAATTTCAGGAGGATACTGAGCTTTGAAGAAGTATTCTCCTTAATCAGCTTTTGCATTTCCAGAATGCAATGTCTGTGTCAGCCCAGCAGTAGAGAGGCATTTGTAAACCACCCCAGTGAACCCAGCAAGAACTTTCAGCCTTAGCAAGCAGCATCTTAAAATAACTGATAGGATCAGAAAAGTGAACGAGCCTCAAAGAACAGAGAGTTCTAGGTAACTTTCTTTCCTCCAGTTACTTCAGAAAGAACATTCAACACCCATTTCCTCAGTGAGTGAGTAGCTTTCCATCTTAGCTGTGTACATTGCTGATAGGGATACTTCTAAATAAATGAGGTAAAAGAGCCCCAGACTATGAAGTCTGTTTTAAAAAATGAAACCTGACATGACTAAATCAAAGACAACTTCAAGCTGAAATTTAAGCACTGCCCAAATACTTGTTACAAGTGTCTGCACTGTCATTACCCATTTGCACACAAAAAAATCAATTATTCTTCACACTTAGGAGTCAAGTCTGCAACACCCCTACAGCACAGCTGAATTCTAACAGGAGAGGGAAGAATCTGGGGTACCAAAATCCAGCTTAAGCACTACCCTGTAGCTCAGGATATGAAGTTTGCTGGAAAGAATTTCCCATCTGCTGAATATGGGAAATACTCATGCAAGACCAGATGATCCTACTGCTTGCAGGGCACTAGCCAGGGATGTTTTTGGGGTAGCAGGGTTACTTCTACTTCACAGTGAACGAGCAGCAGCCTCACCTGAGTGCCCGTTTGACTTTCCCCAAACCACAGGTTTACCACACTAGAGGCTGCCTGTGGACAAGGTGTCCAAGGTTAACTAAAACTGAACATGTATGGATCTCAAATCCTTTGAAATCATACTGAAAAAATCCCCAAAGACAACCTGACCTACAACACAGGCAGGGCTTGCAGAGACAATCCCTGCTGCCAAGCCCACATGCACCCATTCCACAATTTCAGGCCCCACAATGCAGAGGAACCTCCCAGTCCAGCAAGGCAGAAAGGAGAATTTCACCTGCATTCACCTCTCCAGATGGCCAATCTGGGGAGCCCAGGAGCAGCTCAGTCTCCACTCCCCCACCTTGTTCCTCATGGACACATGCTCTCAGTTGCCACTGCCAGCACAGGCAGCCCCCAAACCTGTTCATTTTTCATTTTGGACAGCAAGAAGTCTTGCCACTCATTTTTTTCTTTTCTTTTACCAGCATTATTGGTGGAATATTGAAACTCTTCCCCCAACTACCACCATCCAGTTGCCCTTTTCCCACCACTGAAACCACCTTCTTTATTGGAAACTGCATTTAAGGCAAGATTTGGAACAAATAATTTGATGTGCCTGCTGACATGCTGTCTCAGCACTGTGCTGAGTCAAGCCCCCGAGCCATCTTCCCCTCATCTGAGAGCAGCCACTGCAATTTAATTCCTTAACAATTAGGAATTAAATAATCTAAGTTTCATTCAGCTTCCAGTAATACAATCTCTGCTGTTGTGCACTATTTTCCATAAAGATACTCAGACTGCACCCAGCTTTCCAAGAGGATCAGAGCTGCAGCTCTGTTTCTGCAGCCACTCCAACATGTCTGGTTCACTGCAGGTACCTGTCCAAGCCCACATCCCTCAGACAGCACAAGTGATGGAGCTGTTTTTATGGGATGCCATGGAAAATGAAAACTAGTTGCATGAGAACAGAGACCAAGCATCCATGCTGAGTCTTCACTCAAAACAAGGATAAAATACATGCATTGCAAAAATTGAGATTCTTCATAAATCACTGTTGCCTTAAATTATCTTGCATTTTTCTTCTAACTACGTTGTTTAGATTTTATCATCAGCTAATTAGAATAATTACATGCAATTATCTTGCTGCAGCATATAACCATAAAACATAATAAATCTCAAGACATTTGCAGAATTACTGTTCAATGAAAACCACATTTAAACTTCAATATGTGAGCAACTTCAACCTCCTTTTTCAACCCATAAAGACTTTTAAGACTTTCAGTACTCTTTGTATTGTTTTTTTAATCCAAATTTGGCAACATAAAAGTCTATAATCTCACACACCCTTCTCCTGGCTGACTTGGTATGCAATGAAACACAGGCTAACTCACAGCACAAAGTTCTTGAAGTCAGCTTGAGAGAGTTTACTAACACACTCCCATAAGTCCTTACAAAAACCCACCAAACTCCTAGCCCAGAAGCATTCCTGAATCTATTTACTGCCACAGATTAATGAATCAAACAGGCTAGCTATCTTGAGACAAAAAAAAATAACTACTGAAGATTCAAAGGAAGTCAAGAAAACAATTTTCTTACTGGCTACACACTTTAAACGCAGCCACTCGTCTCAGACCACAAGCAGTCACACATCAAAATGCACTTGAAGCCATAGTGATGCCTCAGAAAAACATGTTGTTCTTGAGAGTTACTAAACACTTATCCTGCCATTACCAGCAAGAAGCTATGGTGGTTTTCTTACCCAAGAGAAAGTGACACCTGAATATCAGGAAATTCTGAAGATGCTATCGCTAAGACTAAATTACACCTGCGTGTGTGGTGTAATTACCTCATCAATATACAGTGAAAGGAAAATTCTTCAACCTTGACATCAACGTCCACACCTGCTAAAATAAATTCTTTTAACCTTTTCTCTCATTAATTCCAACACTTAGTGGTGGTTTTGGGGTGATTCATGTCGTTCAAAGCCAAAACAAAACCAACACTTTTGGAGAACCAACCTCCATTGAGGCTCTTGACTGAACCACACAGTGCTTGGTGCTTCTGAATTGCTGGCAACACAAGTTTCTACATTTTGTATTTCTGGCAAGCTCGTATTTCAGAGGCTGATAAGATCATCCCATAAACAGATCTAATTAATTCAACATTTTCATCCCCAAAAACTGGAAGAATGACTTACTTGGGTCTCGACTGCTGTACGGCCATCCCGAGGCAGGTAAAAGGGGCAGCACAGGAGAATTTGCCCTGCTGTCATCCTCCACTTGCTGTGTTATATGTCTGACAGTTTCTTTGTTTTTCCTGTTCTTCCTGCGGCCCGTGGGCTGCCAGCCATCCCCCCCTCCTTGCTCTGAGAACCCACTCTGTATTGCACTATCCTTGGCAGAGTGCAGCTCACCCCCTCCGTAGTGGGACGGGGACACCTGCTCCTCTTTGATACGCAAAGACCCATAGCCCATGTCACTAGCCCAGAGAGACTGGGATGAAATGTCTTCGTGGCTGTCTGGTTTTGGTTCTTGATCCTCTTTCCCATAACTGCTCCCTCCCTCGTGGCAGCTGGCAATGGCTGAGTCCCCAGAGGAGTTTGCTGGGCTGGTTCTCCGAGCCAGCCAGGGGGATATACTCCTGCCAGCCACCACCGCCGAGATCAGAGCGTCCGTGCTGCTGCTGGAAGGGGCTCCCAGCTCATAATCAACGAGGTCCTCTGAGGCATCAGACTTGATGCTTATGTCCAGAGCTGCTTTGATGAAGTTGTGACAGGCCTGCACAATGTCTGTCATCTGCAGGTAGCTGGCGGCCGACATCACCTCGATGACGTTCCTGCTGGTCAGCGCCAGGTGTGCCGAGTACATGAAGTCAATGATTGCCTTAAAGCCCTGGGCGGTGACAATGTCCAGGTGGGTGACTGTGGCCTGGTCTGAGGTTTTCTGGACCTGGCAGTAGAGGGTTTTGAAGTAGCGGCTGCTGCCCAGGAGGACGTTTTTGTGAGCCTTGAAGATCTTGCCCTCCACGATGATGCAGACGTCGCAGAGGATCCCATGCTGCCTCTGCTCGTTCAGCTCCCGCAGCAGGTGACGGTAGTGGGAAGCAATTTCCATATCTTCCTTTCGGTTATTCATCTGGAGATCTTTATGTTTCCTCTTCCACAAGTCCTGCAGGGGGAAGGAAATGATAGGATTACAAAATCCAAGACAAGGCAGAGACAAACCCTGGGTTGTACCAAAGGAAGGAACAGGTTCATCTGGGAAGAGTGCCACAAATACAGCTACTGCCTGCAATGCCTCCACATTCATTACAAAATGCACCTTACTTTGGCCAGACTTCAAATAATTTACATTAAAAAGAACTAGATTTGAAGCCAATCCTCCAGTGGCTTGTAACATCCCAGAGCAAATGTTTCTTTAAATTACTACAAACTTGTAAAAAAAAACCCGTCTGAAGTAAGCAGAGAAGAACAGCTGTCAGTTTTTACTGTGAATTTGTTGAAATCTGGTTTTGAAAGAGATACTGCATTGAAACCATGCTCAGATGCCCATAGCCTACTGAGGGGCACACTGTAACACATTTTCCTCATGGGAACAAGCATTGTGTGCAGCACACAGAGGAGCTGAAATCCTCAAACAGCAAGAGCCAATTGAACCCAACATTTCCCTTGTTATACTCCCGTGGAGGGGCTATAAAAATAGTTTAAAAGTCACAAGAGCAACAAGCAAATCCAAGAAAAGTTTTAAGTCCCCACCCAAATTCAATTGGCAATAGATCACACCTATGAAATTAATGTTATTTGAAGCTGAACTACTTACAAGCAATACTTTGCAATAAACCTGTTTTTTCCTTGCTTTACATCTCCAAGTTTACCCTGCAGGCACCCCCAGATACTGAGTAAAGAACTTGTCATGATCACCTAAAGAAAGGATCCTTATGACCAACATGAAGCTGAAAAAAATTCACAGGGCATTTGATCACCTTTCATAACATTTGGCAGTATTATCCAAAATAAAAGGCTAGCTGGTGCCAGCAGCAAGGTATCTTCTAAGTTATGCTCCAGATTATCCTCCTCTTACTCCCCTAAACAGAAAAAAGGTCCTAAATGTTGACAGTAATCAGCAGTGCAAGGATTTTCAGATTGAATTTTTTCCAATTACAATCTTTGCAACTCCATACTTGCCTTTAATTCCACAGCTTTACAAATCCTTTGACATTCAATTCTGCCATTTTCTCTAGCTTATCCACTTTTTTTGGAACTTACTATCCAGATTTATCTACCACGGAACAGTGGTTTAATAGCCCGACTATTTAGGAGCACCAAGGTGAAGCTTCTTTCTCTCAGAAGCTTAAAATTTGTTCCAATATAACAAGTCCCAACTGTAAAATTGATATGAGTGTCCACATGTCAACACACAACTGTAAAATTGGACCCAGTTCCAAATGTCATTATGTGCAGGCACACTCATCAGAAGCCTGGGTTTAGGCTACTGGTTGTTACTTATAAAAACAAAACCTCTGAGGTTGTACAGCCTTAAAGCACACATGGTTCAGGGTTAGCACTGGCATTAAGGAGGATGTTTCCAGCCTGGAGCCCCTTTCTAACATGCACAGAGCTCACACACAAACTCAGCACCATCTGCTCCCACTGGCTCGCAGCAGTGGGCAGCACAGCCGAGATTCAGGAAGTTTCCTTGGCACATTCAAGTGTGTTTCCTGGGCTGTGGAACACAGATCCACAAGTACCCTGCCCCCTTCCCCTAGCCTGTGCTATTATTATCATTGGCACGAGCAAAATAGCTGCAGTTTAGTCACTGTGGGCTGGAAAAGCACCTCCCAGCCCACAGAACATCCGTGAGGTGGGACCTTCTCCTAGAGAGACACCTGATGATTCAAAAGTTCAAGACTGCTCCAAGCTCCTCCAGTTCTGCAAGGATGCAACTGCCCCTCTGCAGCCCCAAAAATCCTAATTGGCAAGGCCAGCTGGTCCCTGATCATTGAGAAATGTTTGCTTCCCTCTAGAGAAGGAAGGACCTTCTTCTGCAACACAGGCTGAACTGTGCTCATCCACTTCAAACTATGCAGTTTTTCTGCAGAATTAAGCACAGAACACACAGAGAACCCAATATTTTCTTTTTTTTTTTTATTGAACTGAAAGAGGTCAATACCAGTGCAGCTGCACACACCTATTTACCACAGAAATCTGCCCAGAGACCTCAAACCAAGCCCTCACCCAGACACCATCTCTGTCTCAACTAAACAAAATGAATCGATAAAAATCAAACCAAGAATCAAGGTTGGAGAGTATGGAAAGAAAAATAAATTAATTTTCAGGTGTTTGGCCTGAAAAGGTTGTGATGGCACCAGCCAGCACAGCATCTCTCCAAGCCAGGCTCTGGAGGTGGCTGCCAGCACTTCCCAACATCTCCACTTTGGAAAGAACCACCTCTTAAGGCAGAGTGACAGCTCAGTTTTGTCTTTATTCCAGAAACCACTACTGCATCTACTTTTAGGAGCTGAAGAGTCAGCTTAGTCCCCTCAGGAAATACGAATTGCCACATAGGATAAAGTGAGCTGTCCATCACCAGTCGTGTCTCCAACAGCTGCCATATCCACACAATTGAGGGGAAGATGGAAGAAAACCTCAGAGCCCACAGTGAGGAAAGGGTCAGAATGTTCTGGATATGGCATTTCCTTTCACTGTTCCTTCATGGATATTAAAATCCATATTCCAAGACACAAACTCCCTGAACTATGGGGAGGAGGGACAGGAAATCTCCTGCAAGGATAATTTTCTCTTCCTCAATTTCATACAGATTAGCATCACAGTATTTGTCAATGTCTCCACTTGCTCTTGTGAATTTATTGCACATT
The DNA here is from genome assembly GCA_024362935.1 of Setophaga petechia. Taxonomy (NCBI): domain Eukaryota; kingdom Metazoa; phylum Chordata; class Aves; order Passeriformes; family Parulidae; genus Setophaga; species Setophaga petechia. The sequence continues at coordinate 3,182,244 of JANCRA010000033.1, forward strand.
TTTCCTTCTTGAACTGGAAATGGTATCAATTCCTTGAGATTTTATTTCTTTGCTATCTCATACATTTATTCAGTTTAGTTCATTGGGTCAGGTCTCCCCCCCACTGATAAAAATCCACTTCAGATACATCTTGTCCTTTTTTAAGCTGCCTGTGGCAGAAATACAGAATTTCAAATATGTCTCTTGCTACTTTTGGTTTAGACTAGAGCAGTTTGAGGTTCAGGCATTGACATGGATGGATGGATGGATGGATGGATGGATGGATGGATGGATGGATGGATGGATGGATGGATGGATGGAGCTCTTGCTCATCTCTTTAGGAAATAGCAGATAAGGTCAGAGAGAAGATATCAGGGAATTTTTACTAAACACAAGGACACAAAAATCTCTGCAAGACTCCTTTGTGACCACATTACAGCTCCTCCAAGCAAGCAGTGAGGTGGACACTCCCGTGTTCAGTGTAATCAATAAAATGTAACAGTTTCCAAATCAGGAATTATTACTGGAGATGTCTTGATCTTCCTCTGTCACAAGGTCTGCTCCCTCACACCCAACATCTGTCACAGTATTGTACCTTTTAAACAAGAGGTCTTTAGGGGAGAAAATTAAATATGCCTCAAATTCAGAGGAATTAATTAGTTTTCTGTCTACCCATGTCAAACCAGAACATCCGTTTAATGTCAAGGATCACCAGGGAATTAATCCAAGTTAAATTTAAGGCAATTTGCTAGTAGTTAAAAATTCAGGAAGCTTTTAAACCCTGTTCTTGTGTTCCAATTTCACATGCTGTTTTGTGGCTTGTTGATGGTTTGTTTTTCTATTTTTTTTTCCCCTTTCCCTGGTAAGGATATTTATTTCCACTTAAAAAATGTTGTGGAAAGATTTCTTCAGAAAAGCTGTACCCTTCAAACTTCTGTAGAAGCACAGTGAAGATAGAATAAACTGGAGATTTCTTAGAAACAGACCTCAAAGATTAATGATGTATTTTTTGGTTTATCTCAGGTCTTTTTAGTACACAAAGGCTTTAAAAGTTGAGCATCTACCAGAATTCTTTAGGCCACATGGCCACAACAAAACTTTCCAGGAAGCCAATGAACTAGAAAAGCTGAGCTGAAGATTTTCCATAAAATAAAATTGTAGCAGATCAGGTTTTCTCCATAAGCCAGTTCACAGGCAGTACAGTAATTCAAGTCTATTACTCCTCCAAAAAGAACTAAAAAAAAATGTCCCAAACCAAACCATGGCACTTAACAGCAAGAACACAAAGGAAGCAGATTTAAGAGTCACTTTCATGCAAACTTCTGTAAAGATACAGGATTGCTTTTATTTCTCATATTAGAAAACCCTGGTCTTGAAGTAAGCATAAATAATTTATACAATCTTTAACCCTAGCTAGAGTGAACTTATGAAAGTGGTTTATTTTGCACTGCCAGTACAGTTATTTAAACATGAAAATAGCACCTGATGGCACAGTAGGATTCTAAATCACACTTCACTTCCCATTGGAAAGGTTTTAAGAAGAGTAAATATTTATTTATTGGCAAATTTCTCAGCCCAGGAATGAGTCTCCTAACCAAAATCCTAACATCACTAAAATTAGGGAGCACAAATTTGTTGCAGCTAAATCTCAGTGCATTACTTACATTTTGACAAAAAGTCACAGATGACAAATGAATTGCACACAAAATCCTCTACAGAGCAGCCCCCTGGGAAATAGTGGGGACAAAAATAAACTTCCTTCCCTCAGAAAGAAAACAGGGGAAAAAAAAAGGCCTGGAGGTTTGTTTTTTTGGTTGCTTTTTTTTTGGGGGGGGATTGCTGTTGTTAGGATTTGTTTGGTTAGTTACTTTTTCTTTTCTGAGAATGTAAGTGAACTGAAGATTTAAACTACAGGGCATTTCATCTATATCAACTTTCTCAGCATGTTTCTACACTTAAAACTAAGGACTAAAGGTAACGAGCACCAAAATCCTCACTAGTGCACTCCTCCACCACTCTGCTCCCTAGAGAAAACATGCCAACTGGAATTTAACCAAAAATGTGTTGTTTCCTCCCCCCTCTCCCTTCAGAGAAAAGTAAAAACAGATTAAGGAAGAACTCCAATTCACTCCAATGCTTTATTACACAAAAACCCAACAAACACACCCCACTTCTCTGCTTCCCCTGTGTCCTGTCCATGTTTCCACTCCCAAGACATTCCAACATTTTTAAAATTCCTCTGCAAAGGAGCTCTGTAAGGTGAGCTTGGGTTTGAAATGCTTCCTTGCACAACAAGACACTATGTGCATGCAAGTTTCACTCTTATCCAGTTAAAGACAACAGAAATGCACAGGATTCCTACTCCCCATCTGCCCTGTGCTGAAAAGAATGGAGAACAAAACCCCTTAGGAACTGAAGAGAACAGTAAAGGAGAGAAAAAGAAGACTCAGAATCCTCATGGATGGTAACTCTCTGCAAAGACACTGCTCAGGAGCTTCACAAGCACAAATTTCCACAACAGCAGTGTTTTCTCACACATGTGTTTGAGGAACAGCAGCACACAATTCTGAAAGAGTTTCAATTTCTTGATACTATATAACACCAAATTATATTCATACGATCATCTTTGTCCAAAACAAATATAAGTAACAGCTTACAAAAATGAACAGTTGCCAAAAAAGAAACTCCTTTACCCTATTCTGATTCCTGAATCCAATCATCCCTTGTTTTAAGTTGGTCATTCCAACCACAACTCTGAACTGGAGCAGAAAGAGGCAGATGTTTGTAAATAGCTCAAAGCAGACCCTTGGGCCAGAGGGGTCACTCAGGGCTCAGGGTTTCATGCAAACAAGGAGCAGCACTTCTCCCTGATGAGCAGGGATGGGAACATTTAACTGCAGCCCAACAATGCAGGGGCTCATGGGCTGGGACTCACAGGAAGAAAATAAAAGTTTCACCATTCACCTTAAGAAGAACTATAGAACTAGAGAAAGGGCAGGGATTTGGGAGGCACGTGAATTTCAGTAAACTTAAAGAGAAATACTAATTCCATTTTCATGACCAAATTTGATAACCCCACTGAATTGTCAGGGATTGCAGAGCAAAAAGAGCCCCGAGTCCCTACATAAATTTATTAACATTGGTCTGATCAGGATTCACTAAAATTTCTCCAACTTCAAGCCAACATTGCCCCATCATAGAGAACATTAAAACATCATCTCTGTTTAGAATCTGTAGCAGACACAATCCAGAAAGTCCATGAGTAAAGTTCAAACAGCAGAGTAGAACACTGCACACTTCCAGCATTTCACCATCCATTAAAGCTTTATTTCCAAAGTCCAGACAAGAACAAGGAAAACCTAACTCAGCAGCACAACTTAAAATAGCAGGGAGTCATCATCAAACATTTCACTCTACTCCAAAACTTTAAACCAGAGACTTGGCTGTGGTCTTTCACTTGTCAAACTATCCACCTGAAGTTATGGGCCAGCCAATGTGCAGGAGCTGGACAGCAAAAAAGGGCAATCAAAACACAGGATTTCATAGAAAAATCCATTTATTAACCTTCATTAGCTCTGACAGTACATGAAGAATTTCAAGAGAAAACCAGGACTGAAAATGAGAGGTGAGTGAAAACTGCTGTCCTCCACATTTTGGGTAATTAGAACTCAAAATTTAGAAACTAAAGTTAAAAATTTTAGGGGGAAAAAAAGGACCAGATGTGCATATTTTGCTATATTGTTATTAAAAGTAACAAGTTATTTTTGCAGATTTAGTTAATAAACACATGTAAACTGCAATATTGAATAAATAAACAAATGAAATCCAAGACAATTACTTACCAGTAACAAACTGGGTTCCAGGTCTAGTGTTTCTCCTACAACAGCTGAGGACATCAACAGCCCCAGGGCAGCACAGGTAGTGCCCTGTTTGTGACCTTCTGACAGCACTGGTGTGAACTCTTGTAGGAGAAAGACAGAACTATGACAAAAAACAAAACCAGAACAAATTATTAGCAATAAAATAACAGTGAAATGTTTTGAAGTCCTTTCCCTCCAAACTCACAGTTATGGTATCCTTACTTGTGACTTAATGAATTCCAAAAAAGTCAACTCCAAGCATGTCAATACACTGAAATTAATTAAATCTTGGCTACCATTTTGTAATAATGTAAACAAGAGTTACTTCTTAAAGGTATGGGAACAAAAAGGTCTAATTTTAGCTACTAAAACTTCAATCAGACCCTTGAACAACAGGGTTTCCTGTTTGGGAGCTTTTCAAAACATTCTCACTTTAATGACTCTTTAAAGAGACTCACCTTATCTGACCTATAAAATACTGAGCTTTAAAAGCTCCCAGCACAGCTCCTGAAAGAAATTTGCAGTGGAACACTCAGGAGAATTTGCTCTCAAAATGTTTAGCTGCCAGTTTCTAGTGGCTGACACCAGCCACTGGAAAGAGACCAAATAATCTCAAAATTTGTAAAGTTTTGTGTAAAATACAGATATTTAGATATAGTAAGACACATTTACAGACAGGCTTCTCAGGGAAAACCTGAGTGTTTATAGTTACAAGGCACAAGGAGTAGGAATAGTTCACCTACACCAAGGGTTTTGTCTGTGAGGATACATCCATTAAAACTATCATCTTAGACACCTATTTTTCTTGTATAAAATGGACTTTATTTTCTTCAGAATAGCATATACACCACACTGGCAACATTTAACTTAAAATCTAACACTTCTGAGTCTACTTCATTCAAAACTTCATATTGTTAGCCATAATAAAGTCCTTTTTGATCTCTGCATTTCAAACATCTTCAATACACAGATTAGCTCTCTTAATGAAAATAAGCTATAAATCAATATTGGTGATTTCAAGACTGACCTTCTGTAGAAACAGATTGTGAAAGGAAACATCAGAAGATAAAAGTTAAGGAAGCTTTTCCAACACAAATTAATGCCATTATAAAAGGTGAAACAAAATATCTAATAAACAAACAAAGTAATTAGGAAAATCCAAGCATTCTTATGGCAAACAGCAGAACTGAAAATCTTGAAAACAAATATGACCCAATTGAAGCAAACACCAGTGACTTTGTTCTCTGTTTCTATTCTGGACTGCCAAGTCTTGCCTTTCTCTATTTCTGATTGCTTCTCCATAGCAATTGTTTTGGCGAGCTCCTTTTAGTGCTGTTATTTGGACAGTTAAGAAAAAATAAAGTGGTGAAGTGAGGGAGCCAGAGCAACCCAGACACATGGGAAACTACTTTGTTAGCAAAGTGCAACAAGGTGTGTGTATTTCTACTTAGACATGGGGCTATTACTGTTAAAACTCTCACTTACACCTGTCCCAGAGCACAAAAAGAGCCAGAACAGATTGGCAAAAATGGCAAAGCTGAGCCCTGCACTTTTTCCTCTTTGCTTGGAGCTCTGCACCTGTTTCCCTCTTGTGATCAAACAGATGAGAACAGAGGGACTGTGATGGATGGAGGCACCTCTGCCACAAGGAAGGAGCAGAACAGCCACAGGTATTTCTCCAATTCTTGCAGATGACCAAGATTTCTAAATGAGCCTTTGTTATAAATGTTAAGTCAAGTTTTATGAGGAAGTTTCAGCTCTCACAACAACGTTATCTCCAGGTCCCCTTTCTCTTTCCTACACCACATGACAAAAATATCTTTGAAATGCTGAGAGCTTACCGATACTTGAAAGTGTTTCCTGTCAGCAAAAATAAACCTTGCAATGTTTCACAGCTGGACAGTGCATGTTTCAATGAAGAGAGGAGAACAGTCTCTGCTGAGAAGCTCCAGAAGGTTCATCAGATGTCCTGTGTTTGGGAATGGAAAGAATAGGAGGCAAAAATTAAAATCCAAATTTTTACTCAATGCAAAGCCCTTCAGTGTCACATAATTACAAGCAATGTTTAAAATAACTGCACATTTACAACACTGTTTGCCATTTCAACAAGAACCATTCTGATATATTCCTATTATTAATCACGCTGGAAAATTATTTAGCCCTTTTGTTAATGTAAAGGAGTTTAACATACCAGTATTAAGACTGTTAACAACTCCTGACTATGCTTCCAGAAGTGCTTTGAAAATGTCACTCTAAAAAACCAGCAGTTTATAAAAGGATTTAAAAAAAACTTAACAACATTGTTTCAGTTGACATGTAAGTTTCAGTTAATGTTTCTGTGACCTCGGCCACCCACACGCTTTAAATGGGGCTGGGATTAATCTCACCTTCTGGTTATAGTGATTCCCCTCCAGACCAAAATATTTGCCTAAGGTTACAGAAAAATCATGTGTCCATGTTGTGTGAAAGGAACAGATTTGAATTTTATTCCCATCCAGCTCAACTGAATCACAGCCTTCAAAAGCCAGCATGATCCCCAGATTTTAACCACCAAGCAGCACCCACAAAGGTGCTGAGGAAAGCACTTTGCTTCTCCTGCAAACATTAAAAAAAACTTTTAAAAAAACCCAAACAAACAACCCAAACACAAAAATGAAGAGGTAAATAACTAACAGAAGCTTTGCTTTCCATGCCTGTAAAAGCTATGCACCTGAAATGCAATATTCCAGTGGGTAACAACTTGCTAATCCCACAGGATGCCCCTTTGCACCAGGGCACAGGTGTGTGCTCCCAGTTCCAGCTGCTCGCCTGCAGAAATATTTCCACTGCACTTGGATTTCCCTTATTCATTTCCCCAGAACTTCCAGCTCTGTCCATCTGCCTGTCTCCCATCCTGGTACAGGAACAGTTGCTCAAATCATTCCCCTGTTTTTGATCTCTGTTCTCTTTCTCATCTGCTTGCACCAGGAGAAGAACAGACCCAACACTACTCATGACATGGACCCTGGAGAACACAGCAAGAACTTGGCAGAACTGGTACAGGGTACCAGGCTTGAGAAGTCTGGTGACATCAAAAAAATATAAAAATTTAGCTACAGATATATCTGCTAATCTACCAGCATAGATTAAAAAACAACCTGAAAAATTCAAATGCCTGTGGCTAATATGACACTTACCTGTCCAAGTGCCATTAGATCTCCTTAAGATCTCCTACGAGATCTTAAGCTTTTACTTTAAAAAGACACAGAGGAAATCTAAGCAAAAAAACTCTGCCCTTGCACATCTATTAGTCAAAAAAACAACATAAAAAGTACCTTGAAAAAAAAAAAAAAGAGGATTAGAGAACTGTAAACTTTTCACACTGGGAATTGCCCTGAAGAATGATTTCCCCCAAACTTTCTCATTGGTTTTTGGCTTTTTAATTAGGGGATCTTTGCCAAAGTTCCCAAACTCAATATGTAAAAAGAGAGGGAGCCAAAGGAGGAAGAATCATGAGGTGATTTTTAAAAAGAAGAAAATCAGGGGTAAAAACCAAGAGAAAGATCACCAAAAAGACACACAAGGAGTCATGAATAATCTAAGAGTAAAGGAATCAACCAGTGCAAAATTAAAGCTAACACATGAAGGGCTCTGAGAACACCTAATTCTGTTTGTGTAATTCATGGGACAAGCCCTCTCTGCCTTGGGTAAGGATCCTGGTTTACTTTTTAGCACAAATCTCATAATCCAGATTTGATCAACTACTACTAAAAAAAAAAGGGGCGGGGGGGAAGGAGTGAAGCCAAGAAGGAGACATTGGTAACAAGAAGGAAGTCAAAAAAGCTCATTTTATATTTAGCCACCACCTCATTCTCCAACCTTATAGTAGTAGGACTGTTAAGAGCAACTGGGCCCTGACTACTTCATTTATTGGCACTTAAATTCGTTGGGTTTGGATATTTTAAGCACCTAATGTCCAATACAGACCATTGATTCTTCTGTTTCATGGCATGATCTGAGCACTAGTCAGGAAGGTATTTCCTCTGATGCTGTATCAGTGCAAAAGGTGCAAATTTTGTTTAACCCTTTCTTCTAAGAGAGTGAGCCAAAGCCCTGAAATATCAGCTTTCTGCAGAGCCCTTCTTCATGGGGTGAGAAACACCAGGAAGCAAACTTACTCGGATGGAATAAGCAGTTTGTTCAATATATGGCAGGGAAATAATTAGGAAAGATAACTAGGTACTTCAATGTACAGAGGTATAAATATATTCTTTAATATACAAAACCCTGCTCATTTTCTAAGTAGAGTTCTTGGGCAGGTGAGGTCTTGGTACACACTGACATTCTCCTTAACAAGTGTATTTTAGTCCACACACAAGCTCATAGATGTGTTTGTAGAGTTTTTTTGACACCTTGGTGCCTCTTTCCAGTACAGGAGATGCCAACTGAGAGTCACTATAAAGCAAACACAGGACAACTTCCAACATTTGCAGGGTGTTTTTCTTCCCAAGGGCACACATGAGTCAAGTGAGCAGCAGGACAAGATCATCACTGTCTGGGCTTGGATAAAAGCCAGCCACATCCCCAAAAATCAAGGCAAAAAGGTGAATTTCAGCCCTAATTCAGCATCTACCTGTCACATTTCAGCAAAGCCACCTCTCCCCTCCTGTGCCAGGGACATCCTTACCTATGCACAACTGAACTCTGCCAAGTGGGAACATATTTCCATCTCATTAGAATGGCTGTCAAGGATCTCACCCTGTGCTCAGAAGCATTTCCAAACCAGCCTGATGTTTCTTAAATACATGGGTATGAAAGAAAGTTAAAGCAACTGTTCAGAAAATAACTGCACCACAGCTGACTTGGTAAGGGACAGCAAACCCCACCCACAGCCTCTGGACTCCACCACATCCCAGAGGGAATTCACCCAGGACTCCACACTGGTTTACTTTATGAAGAATAAGCACTTTTAGTACAATTTTTCATCGGTATAACTGAAAACGTTTGGGAGAGCTGAGTAAACCCCTGTTTCAGAGAAGGGAAGGTGGGTAACAAGAAGTTACACACCAGCACATTCAATCAACAGCTGGAGGATGGGAGCTGAGTCCCAAAGAGCAGCTTTAAGGATGGGAGCTGAGTCCCAAAGAGCAGCTTTGAGGATGGGAGCTGAGTCCCAAAGAGCAGCTTTAAGGATGGGAACTGAGTTCCAAAGAGCAGCTTTCCCTCTAAACTGGACACCCCTTGTGCATCCAAACACACCAAGGCAGCACAAACCAGAAATCTCTTGATCTGTTCAGAGAAGTCGGGATTCTTCCCTCTTGCATGTCAAGGAAAGAAGCCCCACATGAAGTGATGCAGGCTTTTATTTCTCATGCTGCCTAAAGGAGTGCAGATCCACAGGGAACTGAGAAACCCAACTGAAGGATGTGTTTAAGAAGGCTGCAAACACAAACATACAAAAAGTCCTCGGGAAGGGAATAAAGTGAAGTTTTGAAGCAACAAATTTTAACACTGGAGCCCCGACTGTTACTTTGCTTGCCCAAATATCATCAAAACTCCCACGGAGATGCTTTGGGGATGCAGTAGGATGGCAGGATTTCCTACAGACCAAATTCCTGCCTCTGCCTCACAGCCAGGTCCTAACATGACCCCTGCTCTGTGCACACAACCTGCTCACTTTCACTATGAACACGCTCCCAGTTTCAAATATCACACACAGAAAACACAGGTGAGCTCCACACTTCAAAATATTCTAGCCTAGTGCAAGCCAGGAGCAAAATATAAAAATGGAATTAATCTCTCTGTGTAAAGTGTCTGAATTTTCCAGGGTAGTGCTCCCAGCCAGGACTGGACACAGATTGCTGCCTCCTGGGAATTATAACAGACATGTGGGATAACCATTACAACTGCAGGTAGCTCTTCAAAGACTTCAACTAAACCCTCTTTCCCTGCCCTTCTGTTTGCCCATTAAACTAAGCACATAGGAGCATGGAAAACCCCTGTGAATGCTTTTTACCAATTTAGGGGGAGTCTGGAAAGCGTTACAGAGTGCTCTGGAGCAGCCAGTAAAACCAGCAACACGAAGGGAAAAATGTCCTGGGAAAGGTTGAGCTGTTTATGAAATAATTCTGCCCTGAAAGCAGGCAGTGGCAGTTTGGATTGGGTGTCAGCCTGCTCTGCACTGCTGCTGCTGGGAGGAGAGGAAACTTTGCTTAGAAACTTCAAAAACACGGATCTAAAAAAAAAAAAAAAAAAAAAAAAATCCACCCAAGTGGATAGCAAAGACAAAAAGAATATGCTGAACCTCACAGAAACACAGCACCTCACCAGAGGAAAAGCAGGCAATTAACAGATCTTCCAAACATGAGGCATTTTTCCTTTTGACAGAGGGCTGCTGGGGAGGGGGGAGCTGCTAAACTGGTTTTCCTCTAAGCACTTCCAGATATTAAAAAAAAAAAAAATCCTCTCACAAGGAACATATCCACTGTTGTACAACTGTCCCAGAAAACAAAGACCACGGGGAGAAAGTGGCCCATTTTCTCCAGTCTCCAAGAACCCCAGGTACAGGTCATGTTTTCAAAGGCTCAGTCCTACACACCCCAGATCAGAGCAGCATGTAAAGCACAGAAATAAACACCTAAGGTGAGAGTTACTAGAATGCCCCGTTTTTGGTACCAGCCTGAAATTGACTCAATTGCACCCAGGCGAACACACAGCCTATGAAAACAACCGCGAGTGAAGTTTCACTGTGAGTGAGTTTCCCCCTCCTGGACACGCTGCATCAAAACCAAAAGATTCGTTTTCTATTTCAGTTATCCCATGAACGCACCAAACCACGGGATATTTTTCAGCAATTTGGGAGCCCCCTGAATCCTGTCCTGCAGCTCACTCTGCTCTGCCTGCTCCCTGTCAGCTCCCAAAAAACACCTCAAAGCTGTAATTCCTCACCACATGTTGAAAATATTGTGACTAATAATACACTCCACCCATTTTTTTCCATCACTAAGGATTTCAAAATATAAAACTTGACAAACAGTGAGAGAGTTTAGAAGGGGAAAGTCAAATTTTATTTCCAATTAGAAGAGGCTATGAAAGCATAAAAGTGAGGTATTGATTAAAGTGAAAAGAGCTATCCAGTCACAGAAAGCTTCTTCTTCAAAAATTATGTTTTTCTCACTATTCTTGGGTATCACTGCCTTTTCTTATAATCCCCACGGGGAAATAAAAAGAGAAAAAAATACTCCCTGTCTTTTTTGAGAAAACACATTTAATGCATTAGTAGCAGGGCTGATCTGTGCATACAGAGAACCCACACTCAATAAATACTTGATTGAGTCCACAAACTGAGATCTACATCTCAATGACAGCAACTAAATGCTAAAAATGATACCAGTGATGCAATTAAAATGCATGCACGAACTTTGGTACAGGTGTCTACAACGCCACTGTTTGCTAAACACATCTCCTAATTAGCATGGCTTTAAACAATGCTGATAATAATCCCGTTCTGTAAGGCTTGCCAAATGAATCATTGGGATTGCAAAATAAAAAGCATGAGGAATTCATTAAAGAGCTGTTAAACTCTCCTTTGTTTATCTTTCCCCGGTCAGGTGTAAAAATAAATAAATATGGGTTTATGTCTCCGGATTCCGTCCGAATGCTCCGCTCCACAATAACGTGCAGGGGAAGAACCTCCTCAGGAGGTACCAACATTTTTTTTTTCTCCTCTCCGTTTCAAAAGAGAAATCCTCCCACTATTACAGTCCTGAAAATCTGCTCCATTCTCTATTTGTCATCTGGGATTGAGTTATCAGACACTACTTGTATTACTTTGGGAACTGACATGTCTATTTACAGAGACACAAAGGCAATCCAGCAGCACAACCCCTGCTTTTCCCAGCACCTCTCCTTCTCCCCTCCGCCAAATTCTAGCAGCACTTTTTTCTGGGGAGGGGGGAGGACACCGCAATAGTTTCCCAGCATGACAGAGAACATTTCCAGCCACTTTTGCACTTGTTACAGCCTTATGAAAAATCACCTATATCCCCCCCAAAGGAGCAGCATTATTCTTTCAAGGCTTTTTTTGTTTGTTTGCTTGTTGGGGTTTTTTGTATTTCTTTTTTTAAAAGAGGGTCACTTCCCCCATTTCAGCCTGCAATTAAAATGGAGGCAAGGCCAGGCGATCTATGTCTGGCTTTAGGGGGAGACAATAACCCAAAACAGGCCTGGCTTAAAAAAAAAAAAAAAGAAAAAAAAAAAAAAAAAGAGGAGAGGGAGAAAGAGAAAGAGAGACACGCAGAAAGAGAGAAATACAACATGCTTCACCAGTATTATTACCTCATCCCTTTTTCCAAGCAGTTTTGAACCACACTCCTGACAAACTCTTGGTCCAACTTGCACGGATGCTGGTTTTTAGGGGGCGGAAAGGGTTTTAATGCTGGAGCCGGGATTGAGGCTGGCTATCCGCAAGTGGAGCTGCTGTTAAAATGCCCCCTTGTCTCTTCTCCTCTCCCTTGAGCTGGGTGTTGACGCAGCAGAAATTACCAGCTGGAAAATTCCCCTTTTGGAGGTTACGGGGAGGAGGGGGGGGCGGGCGGAGGAGCGAGGGGAGGGGAGGGCCGGGGGAGGGGGGTTAAACCCGGCACTTACCAAGTTAAGCCATCCACCCACACCAAATAGGACATCGCGTCCCAAAGAAGGCTCCGTGCCCCCCTCGGCGGGCAGGGCGCGACCGGCCGCGCTCCCCCCGCGGCGGGCGGGCAGTGGGGGGAATAACGGGGATAAAAACGGGGATAAAAACGGGCATAGGGATCAAAACGGGCATAATAAGGGCGATAATAACGGGGATAACACCGGGGCGGCGGTGCGGGAGCGGCGGGGGGAGCTCCCTGCCGCCCCTCGAGGGGTGGGGGGGCGGCCATGGCGACCCCCGCTCGCCCCGGGGGGCGGGGGGCGGCGCGCTTACCTGTGCCCCATGGAGGAGAGCGGGGTGTCGGAGCGGCCGGAGCGGTGGCTCCGTCGGTCACTCCGTGCCTCTCCTCCCGGGTGGGGAGGGGAAGGGGAAGGGGGGGCGGAGGGCGGAGGAGGGGGGGGGGGGAGAACCCGGCGGAGGGGGGGAAGGGGGGGGCGCCCGGGCGCGCTCCCGACGCTCCCTCGGGCGCGCGGGGCGCGAGCCCGCGGCGGGCGGGGGGGGGCGCGGGGGGGCGGGGCCGCGCGGCGCGTGCCGGCACTGTCCCCGCCCACTCTCCCCCAATGGCGGGCGGTGATTGGGCGGCGGCCCCTCGGTCGGCCACGCCCCCTCACCACGCCCCCCTCCCCTTGCGCCGGGGGAGCGGGGGCGCCGCCGGCGGCGCTGCCACTGCCGGACACCGGAAGTGAGGGAGGGCGGGGGCGCGCGGCGCGCGGGGCACGCCGGGACAGCGCGGGGGCTGCGCTGAGTCGGGGGCGTCGGCGGGAGCTCGGGATCGCTCCCGGTGCTGGTGCGGGTCCTCGTCCTGGTCCCCATCCTAACCCCGCTCCTGCTCCGGACCTCCCCGGGCCTCCCCGGCTGTCTCCTGCTCCCGGCAGGTGCGCCTGGCCCCGGGAGAGGCGGCTCTGCGCCCTCAGCGGGGCGCGTCCCCTGAGCCCCGCCGCGGGGTGCTGGAGCGGGGCAGCGCCGCAGCCTCCTCCGGACCTTGCAGAGAGAAACCAAAATCACTTTCCCCCTTTTGTACCCACTGAAGTGTATTTCACACAATGCCCTGAAACGAAATAATGTAAAATAAGCGCAGTTCGGAGCCCCCTGACCCGTAATGGCCAGAGAGCGAGGCCGGTGGTCGGGGAAGGATGGAGATCAGAGCGGACGGAGATCAGAGCCAGCTCCGCAATGGAAAACCTCCCGCTGCAACAAAGGGCAGGGCTTTGCCCTTTTGACTGTCGCGCTGAAGGATCTGACAGAAACTGCCCTATATTTCAAAGGACGGAGCTTAACAGGGCAGGATAGGTCTGGAGCGTGGGGGATTCGGCGCGGTCGCACGATGGCTGCGGCGAGCGGGGATCGCTCTCGGGGCTGTGTGCGGTCCCTGGATTGTGAAAGCAGGAGCTGGTCCAGCAGATAAAACGCTTGCAAACTGTTTAATCAACATCTGCGTGCTGTGATTGCGCCCGAAATTGGGGAAATGCATGTGTGACCAACGGGCTTGGCCGTTTGCACAGTTAACCGACTTAGGTGTGTAATCACAGTAATTGCCTGGCTAATCGCGTGCCGAAGGTTTAAAAATTTCCTCCGTGGTTTCCTTTCCCTCATCCTATGTATTTCCTTCTTCTCTGGCTTTCAAGTAGGCAGACCTGCTGTCGAAATCTTAGATTTGACTTTTATGCCTGCTCTTCATTCAAATCCATGTTTTTAGGTGCTTTTAGGATGTTCCCTTACAAAAAGTGTATTTTCCACTTTTTAATCTGTAATTTAAATAAACGGATGTTCCATCGTGTGTTTTCTTCCTCCCGTTTCCTCCCACATACCCTAAATACCTTTAATTTAAAAAAACTCTGAATAAACCTGATTAATGAAAACAAAATGCCTTTTCACTCCAGCATGTTTTTAATTACCTCTTCATTTTATATTGCAACAGAGTCCAAGCACCACCTTCCTAGAAAGAGTTCCATTAAAATGCAAATGAAGACTTTGCAGAAGTTGTTAATGTGACCAAGGACACAATTTCTTAGACTTGAGCAACACAGAATCGGTGCTGGGCAGGGGTTCCTGCTGCCACCTGCTCTTTCTGCACACACAATCCTGTGTAGAACATGTTTTCCAGCCTCTGTCACCTGTGGATGAGGTGCACCAGAGCTAAACAAGCAAAATCCCTTTTCCACCCTAAATATTGCACTGGTTTCCACATGTATCTGTCCCCCCCACACCTGCAGGTATTAAATCCTTCTGTGCTTTGAGTCAGTGCTTTTTTTAGGCTGAACCACAAAGGTTCAAGGGGCTGTTGAAAGTGGAGCTTTGTCTTTATGCCATTATGCCTTGTTTTGCATGACATCTGCATCGTACCTGGTTGTGGCTGTAACCATTCCTGCCTTTCCTCTCTCCTCTGTTTGAGGCCAAGCTTCCCCTGCTACCCCAAAGCTCCTCAGGTGCAGGATGTACTCTCCCCTCCTCTCCTCCTGCCCAGGGTTTTTTCCCCAGGTCTTTGTTGGAATAAAGCATTTCTTCCTGTGGTATTTGTTTGTGTGTCAGGCTGGGCTGACTCCCCCGGAGCAGCAGCAGCTGCTGCCCAGGCACTGCCCTGGGGAATGTTCCCAAGAGGGGGAGGGTGGCAGCAGGCCCCATTTCCCAAAGCTGTTCAACACAAAGGATTTCAGGAGACTTGAAAACCTTTAATATTCTTTTGCCAAGTCCCATCTCCTTTAATTAGAAGTTTGTATTGTATTTTAGGTAAATACTGCAATAGCTCAGCATGCTCTGAGAAGAGTTTTCTCCTCAGAAAGAAGGAAAGGATGTGCATGGAAAAAATAAGACCTTGGAGGAAAAATCGGAGTAATTGGGGTAGTTCTTGTGATTTTTGGTGTGCAAAGGAGTGATTAGGAGTGTAATATCATGTCAGAGGTTACAGAGCACGTGTTTCTAGCCCGAGTCCACATCCCTTGGGTACCCACTATACCACAGGTTCTACCCTGGCAGAGACTGGTGGTATCACACTACTGATGGGTGGAGACTGGTGGTATCACACGACTGATGGGTTTTAGCCACTGGCACAACAGGTAAAGACCATATTCCTGTAGCACAAGAGTGCTTGGGGTTGCCCTGATATGTTTGTTTTGCTCTACCAAGAGCACTTGCACCCCCAGCCCAGCCATGTGCCACCACATGCCAGTGCTCCCCCCTGAGTGGGCAAATTAAGCACCGTGGACTTGCACGTATGCTGTTGAATTTCACTGACTTTTCAGTGTCACTGCACCTCTGTGATTGCTCCCTGCACAGTCTCCAAGACCTCTCCAGTGCAAATAAGTCAGCACCATCCTCCCACTGTCTCCTGTGCTGGGCTATGGTGGGACCAGACTGGGGGACAGCAGCAGAGGAGAGCTGGCTGGGTGCTGCATTCATACCATGTCCCATTTGCAAAAACCATGGGATTGATGAGGTTGGAAAAGACCTCCAAGATCATCAAGTCCAAATGTTAAAGCAGCACTACCAAACCCAGCACTAAACTATGTCCCCATGTGCCACATCTACATATTTTTTGAACACTTCCAGGGATGGTGATTCCACTACTTCCCTTGGCAGAAATTCCCAAAATTTGCCAATATGGGCAAAGAAATTCCTGGCCAGAAATGCCAAATCATCAGAAGCACTGAACATTCTCATTTCGGCTCCTCCTTCCAGCTCTCTACTTGTTTATGTTCATTGCAGTTGTAGGAGATTCTACATTTGAGAAACTGAAATTATTTCCTGTGTGTCCTTGTCATGCAGGCAGTTTGGGAATAGTTTGACCAAATCTAAATGGCCTGACCACTGTTCTTTCCTCTATTAAAGTATTGTAGAATACTTTAAAGCAATCCTGAGCAACCTGTGATCTCTGCTGTCAGTGATCCCCATTTTGTTTCCATGTTCTGTACCAGGTAGACTTGGCTCTCCATCACCAAACCCTGCTCTTCCCTAGGTATAGCAGGAAGAAAACCATTTTGCAGAGCTCCTCTTCTGCCCTTCACAGCATCTCTGAATCCCTGGAAATCCCAGGACCATCAGCTTTGTGCACGGCGTGGAGAGCAGCTGGCAGATGTCAGAGGAAAGGGTTAAAGGACCCACATTCCTGTCCCCACTGCCCTGACCAAAGGTCAGGGGTTCCTTAGGTGAAGGAAAGGAGGGAGGTGGTGCAGCCCTGACCAGGTCATTTGAGGAGTAAACCACATCTGAGGGGAGCTAATGAAGCAGCATTTGTCTCTCTCACAGGCTCATACTCCCGGTCTGTGCCGGGCAAGTCGGAATTCCTTCTCTAGTGGGAGTGAAGATGTTGATTGTATTTTTTCCATGATGTGTATTGAGGCATTTGCTAGGTTGTGGGAGTAAACACTTGGGGGAATTCTCCATGAGCTAGCAAGGGCAAGTCACAAGCCTACTAAATATGGTGAGTGAGGATTACAAAAAAACCCTGGAGAGTAAACCTCCCTCTTTCCACCCCATCTCCCCACCACCACCACCCCCGCAGATTTGTTCTCATTATCCTGTGCTGTGTCTCACTGCTGGCTGGGTAAACCTGCTGCCATTTGTGGGACTAAACACATTGTGCTGATTTAGTTTTGTTTTCTGCACCCAAGGGCAGCGCTGGGGTGGTCCTTCGTGGCTCCACCATGCACTGAGACACACAGGACCGTCCTGCTGGAGCACAGACACCAGATACTTAACAGGGGGGAACAGCAGGAAATGCTCTCAGGTCTGTAAATACTTGAGGGGGTGAGAGATGATGGTCATGTACAAAATATTTGACCAAACACATCCCACTGACCTCCTTTGGTGCTGCTCTTGAAAAGGATTGGCCAGAGTCAAACAGTTGATCTTTAATGCTCCAAAAATACATTCCCTTTCAAAGCTTCTCAAGTGGAGAAACATCCAGGCTGTCAAATTCAGTTCCTCACTCCCATCTTCTTGTGGCCTGGGTGAGCTCAGCTCTGGGGTGTCCATTTAGGTTCCCCCAAGGCTGCTGGTGATGATGAGGATGAAGGATGCTAGGGCCATGGCAGGGGGGTTGCAACAGGCTCTGTCACCACCTTCTTCTGCTCCATCTCCACTGTGCTCTGGCTGTCTCATCCTTCTCTGTTCCCCTCCCTGGAGTGGCCCAGCAGCAGCCAAACACTGATTCTTGTGGTCCTCACTGGGAGCCTGGAACCAACCTGGGCCCCTCAAAGTCCCACCCAGAAGCCACAGGCCACTTGTGTGTTGGTTGGAGCTCAAGAGATCTCTGTGCCCTGCTGACACCACCCTCCTACTGCAATAAAGGATCTCCACTTTCCTTTCTCTCAGCCTGGGTTCTCCTCAGAGTTGTTTCCTGCTGTATTTTGCATCACAGTGCTCTGGTACTTCACCCCTTCCCAGGTTTCCTCCTGTCCCAGGTATGGATGAGGAGCAGCTCACTGCTGTGCACTTTGGACAGTGCTCTTTAACCAGATCTTCTCCTTCTGCAGCTTTTTGCAGACTGTCACCTCTGCACATCTGGGAAATGTCAGTGCTTGGGCCAGGCTTTGTCCTGATGCCAACAGCAAAATGTCAGCACATTCAGAATAAATTTTGATTCTTCCTCCTTCACTATCACCCTCCCTTGCTCCTGCAACCTTTCCTTGTCATTATCAGGAGCTCACAGCATTCATTTAGAAACAGACAAACCCGTTTTCAGGAGACAGAAGCAGGGACGTCCCCATGGTCCCACATCCTTCAAAGTCTGATTTGTCTCTCAGTCAAGCCCAACCCTCTTTACCACAACACCTACAAACCCAGTGTATAAGAGAGATTTCACTGAAATAGATCCCTCTGTTTGCAAAGATTTCATTTTATTCGGAACCCAAGGAAATTGCAGGGCTGCATGCAAGTTCTTGGCTCAGTGTGATCCATGAAAGCCGCGCGTGCCATGGAGCTGTGCTGGCAACAGGCAGAGGCAACAGTTAAAAAATACATTTATATATAAATATACATAACTCCTGGAGTTTGGGAAGTGTGGTTTGGGGTTTCAGCAGGCAATTGCTGGTTCTCCTATCGACTCAGGCCACAGCCAGGGTTTAGCTGGGTTAAACACTGAGTCAAGTTTTGCTCTAGTTAATGTGGAGCTTGGGATGACACTCTACTCTGGGAGCATTAACCCACCTCCATTCCCAGCCTCCTCAGCTCAGAGGGTGTGGAGAACTTGTTTTCCTTTTGCTCCTGCCCTGATGCTTCCTTTTGGTTTTACCTCCAGTGTCCTGAATTTGCTCAGACAGCTCCAATTTCAGGGTTCCCTGCAGGGCTGTGCTGGAGCTGAACTGCAGGGTGTGGGGAGCAGCACATCTCTGCTTGATTCCCATTCTAAAATAATAACGAGAAAAATCAGGAGGACTCTGGCAAAGCATTCAAAAAATGCTCTTAAGTAAATAAGAAGGGTTTTGCAAGATATTTGAATTTATATTAAATTGCCTGTCAGGAGGAGCGATGAGGCTGCCAATAATTAGTTTATGTTTGGAGCTGTTCAAAGGCTGTCCATGGCATTTTGCACCCTTCTGTGAACACCCACCTGGTTCCTGCACACCTGAGCCATGCCAGTGGCCGTGCATCACACTGGTCATCATCTCCCTGCTGTGATGCCCTCTCCTCCCACCATTCCCAATGGTACAGTGGCTCATTTAAGTGCCTAAACCCTCCTGTTGTAAATGGCACATTTCCATGATGGGTGTCCACCCTGGGCACTTCATCATCGTCTCCATGCCCTTCCCTGGGTTTCTCCTGGCTCATCCCAGCTTTTCCCAGAGAAGCCTGGCTGGCTGCTGTGACCCGTAGGCGAAATCCCAGTGCTGCCAAGCCCTGGGGAGAGCTCGGCCGCTGTTCCCAGGCTTCAGTTCCCGCAGGATTTCCTATCTGGGCAGAGCCGGGGTCAGCAGGGAGGGGTCCGGCCAAGCACCCCGCAGCCCCCAGCCCTCGCCCTGCAGCAGGAAACTCTGCCGGGAGCACGGGGTGGAGTGGGGGAAAGGAGGGGAAAGGAGGAAAATGGGGAGTCACAGGGGGAGCCGCCAGATAAGGCTGGGCTGGAAACGCTGGGCGGATGCAGCTCCGGGCTGGGGCTCGGACCTGCGCCCCGGTCACTTCCCTCGTGCCGCCCAGCCAGGGCTGTTACAGGAGCCCACGGATGGAATTACAGCCAGGGAGATCCAGCACCTGAGCTGGCTCCAGCAGCACGTGGCCAACAGGCAGCGGAAAATCCCTCCCGGAGCCAGCTGCCCTCGGGAAGATGTTTCCTCTCCTCCGGTCAGGCAGGGCAGAGCTCAGCATCGCCCGGAGCCGGTGCCGGGGGTATCGGCCCGGAGGGTGGGGGGGTCTGGGGCAGGCAGGGCCCCCTGGATCCAGTGTCTGGTGAGCCCTGGAGCCGACGGCTGGAGCTCTTCAGAAGGTTCAGGGGTGCTCCCAAGCAGAGGCAGAGCCACCGCAGGCCCCAAAGCCCAGGAGAGCCCCTGATCGCTGGGAAGTAGCACAGGGATGTGGGCAAGGAAAAAGAAGACAGATGCTTTCTTTATTTTCTTTCCCCCTGGATTTAGTAGTTCCAACCCCCTCCAAAAAATGTCTGTGCTCTCTTCTCAGCTCTTTTCTAAACCCAACCCACTCATTTTTATTATCCCTCCAGGAGTTTGTTCCCTGTAATACATTATCTGCTCCCTCATTGTCACACCAGCCCTGAGCTCCACATCCTGCTGGACCCAGCATCGGTTTGAGCAGCCCTCTTGTTCTTCCCCTCTGCCTTGCTCTCATCCCACTCCATCCTTGCTTCTCCCAGAGAAAGCAGCGCTGGAGCTGCCTGTGTAACCTCCCCTAGCACTTGTAGCCCCATCTTAGCATCGCGCCACTTCACTTCCAATCTCCAAGGGGTGAGAGGAGCAGAGCTGCCCCCAGAGATGGGTTCTTGGCCCCATCAGTGTCACACAAACCCCATGTAGTGTGGGAGCAGTGTGATCCTGAAAGCCCCTGACATCTCACAGACAGGGCTGAGGGCCGTGGGGAGTTGGGGGACCTAAAGGGGTCCTGTCTGTGTCACACTGGAACCCCAAACCCCAACCCTGCTCTTTTCCTAGCCCAGGCTTGGCTCAGCGAGCACCAGAGCAGTGTGGGTTTGGTTTAATCTGCAGGGAGATCTTCACACCTTCCTTTGCTCTTTTCCTCGCCAGCCCCTCCGCCTGCCAGTGCAGCACCTTGGCGGGGGCAGTGCCCATCTGCTGGCAATTGCGGGTTTTTTAAAATGTTTTCCCTCCCTCCTTCTCTCTCCCTCCTCCATCCTCTGCTCCTCCTCTTCTCACCCTTTGCTTGCTCCATGTGTTTCTTGCTGGTGCAGCATGGATACAGCTCAGTGGGATGAGGGAGGATGGGGAGATGCTGTGCCCGGTGCCAGCTGGGAATTGACCCCCCCTGACCTGCAGTGAGTGCAGGTCACAGCAAGAGCAGGTCCCAGCCTTGCACAGGCGTGTGCAACCCCTGCTGTGCTGCCTGGGGCTGGAGGTGTCCCTCCAAAGGACGGGGTTAGGGCGGCAGAGGCTGCCTGGCTCTGCGGGGTTAGCGGGGGTACAGCCTGCATCCGTGCAGATGCAGCGTGTTTATTCTCACCAGATAGTTTGATGGCTTTATCTGATCACAGGTTTTCCTGAGGAAGGAAGGGTGAGTCTGAGTCACTTGAAAATGGGGGCCCTTCATCTCTGGGTATGACTGGTGGGGCCGTGGATCTCAGCAGAGCCCCAGGGCAAGATGTGCTCCCAGCGCTGGCATTGCTCCAGGTTTGCTCTGTGGCTCTGCTGGGTGGGCAATGCCATGGTCAGTAATGGGGGTAAATCCAGTGTGAGCAGCCATGGGTGTCAGACAAAGCACCCAGGACTCAGTGCCACCGAGGGAAGAGCGAGATCATTTACTGTGTCTGTGGTGAGAGAGGAGGGAGCTGCTGACATGGTGCCCCTGGTGCAGAAAACACCATCACAAGCAAATTGAAAGCAAGAGATAAAATCTGGCAGCAATTGATAAATTCAAGGGAGAGACAGGTTCATGCCCTCCTGGAAGAAAACCCAGATAATTAAACTCCCTTGTTCTGTTAATGCCTTCTGTGAGAGGCTGGAGGAATCAGCCATGGGAGAGCCGTGGCTGCTGCTGGAGAGCTGGGAAGCAAAGGTGTGCTGGGGATGTGCTGGGAGATGGGGAAGCAGAGTGGGTGGAAACAGCTCCAGCTCCTTAAAACCGGGGAGTTGGGCTGGGGGCTGCAGCAAGCTGGAGCTGTTCTCTGCTCCCCGACCCACCCACACACCAGCATCCTTCCCAGCTGCCTCTGTGCCTGAGAAAACAAATGGATTTTCCATGAAGTGCCCTCAGAGCCGTCACACTCGGTATTTTGTGGAAACCGGGGGTTTTGAGCCTTCCTGAGCGCAGCCGGGCTCCGGAGAGGGGAGCGGAGCAGGCAGTGCTGAGCTGCTGAATGCACACAGAGCCAGGCCCCTGGGGTCCAGAATTAATAGGACAGAGCAGGGGCTGTTCCCTGCATGTTTTATTTATGGGAATCAGGCCAGTGAAGTTCCCTGAGCTCACCGAAATAGTCACATCGCCTCTGCTTTGCGCTGCCCACAGCCGTGACCTTGATAAATGGGTCAGTGCCCGGCCCCCTCTGCGTGCCTGGAGGGTGTTTGCTGCATGGGGGGAGGTTGGGCTCCCTCCTCAGACCCCAAAACTCAGTTTTGATGTGCCCAAGGGTGCTCCTGCTATGGGCAGGATGCCTGTGCTGCCTGCAGTGCTGGCTCTGCCCGCAGCAGGAGCAACCGTGAGAAAGGACCCACGGGAACTCCACCGAAAATCCCCCAAACAGCAAGTGAGCTCTGGGCACCCCCCTTCTGAGAACGGTGCATGCCCAGAGCCGTGTCCCCAGCACCGAGGTGACATCAGCCTCTTGCACCAAACTGGAGCCCCAGGGCAGTGCCTGGTAGCAGAGATGGAGACCCCAAAACAGGAAGCAAAAGTGGGGCTCTGCTTGGTTTCTGTATTTTTTCTTAACCTGAGTTTTTTAGACATTTCCTGATGCCAGATCACAGCTGTCGCCTCACCACACTCACCACCACGATGACGTCTCTGCCAGTCCCATTTGGCAGCCCCGACGACAATCAGAGCATCCCTGAAGTGGTACCCAGGAGGGAGGCATGCTGGTCCCGGGATCACACTGCTCGGGTGTGATGGCCAAAGGGCGTTATCAGTGTCAGTGTTTGGTAACCATGGAGCGAGGTGCCTTTCCCAGGGCTGCCGGTGAGTCAGTGGCAGAGCCGGGAGCAGCCTGGTTCCTCTCCCCACCCTCGGCCCCAGCACAGCATCTCCCTCCCCACTTCCTTCCCCTGCCGATAATTAGCCCTCAGCTTTGCGGTTCCCGGTGATTTCTCCCAGCGTGGCATTTCCCCATTTGGGTGCTGGGAGGGAGACGTGAGCCCCACACCCACTCTAGTTCCCACCACGGGAAATGACCATGGGTGGCCCCAGGAGTGGGGAACTAGGGAGGCGTTTCCCAAAAATCCCATGGCCAGGAACAGTCCAGGCCAAGGGACAGCGGTGCCCTTTGCTGGCAGGAAATCCTCCCCAGTGTTTAAAGCCCAAGGGGTCTGTGGAGCATCTCAGCAGCTCCAGGCTCAGCCCAGGGCAGCAATGGTGGTGCAGGCAGGGAATCCTATGTCACATCCTGCTCCAGTGGGATCAGCAGTCGGGGGAGGCTGCACACCCACCCCATGTTTACTCTGGAAGGAGGGCAGCTGCCAGCACAGCCGGTCCCTGGGGAGGGCATGTGGGGACAGGGCCATATAGAGCCTGTCAAGGACCTTTGTGTGGCTGCCACCCTCCAAGGCTGATAAAAGGCTCTGGACGTTCTTCCTGCTGCCTCCAAACCCACGGCCCCACCCTGACCGTGACCTCTGCTGCTCCGTCCTTCATGACTCAGGATCCCCTGTGGCACCAGGACCCCGGGGCTCGGCTGAGGCTGGGGCAGGGTGGCAGGATGACATTTTGTTAGAGGCTGACCCAGATCACTTGCCCCAGCCTTGAATTGGGGGTCTGCCATACAACCCCTTCTCCATCCCAAGGAGAGGTTTGCTGTCCTGCTGTGTGTGGGAGGTTTGCTCTTGGAAGGGCACAAACCTGGAAGCATTGCGGAGATGTTTGCCCACAGGGGAGGGATTTCTCCTTCTCTGCATATTCTTCCCCACTACCTCCCCAAGGATTCGAGAGGCTTCACCCAGAGGTCCGTGTCCTCCAGCAGCATCTCAGGGGCTGGAAGTGAAATCAATAATAAAAATGATGCTCAGCTCCTGTACAGAGCATTACGTCTTCAAAGCCCTTTGCTGGCATAAACTCATTAACGGCGAGGAATCGAATTCCTCCTCACACAGGTCCCAGGGATGCAGATCCGGGGGGTGATGGACCGGAACATATTTGTAATAAGAAATCGCTGCTGTCGGTGGCCCTGTGCAGGAGGGCCCTGAGGAGCCGGCAGGAGCAGATGGAGAAGGGAGGGCTGAGATGGAAACGGTGCCCAGGGCAGGCTGGCAGCATCCTGGCAGAGGAGCTGCTTCTCCTCCTCATGGCAGCCGGTGGGCCAGGGGCAGGGAGTTGGTCTCTTGTGCTTCCCACAGCCCCCCTGGGCCTCCCAGTGCAAGGGGAAATGAGTCTGGCATCATCTCTGCTCCCTTTGGGGGCATCCCACCCCTGCTGACCCCCTTTGTGCCGTTCCTGGTGGAGCATCCCAGTCTTCTCCAGCCCTGGCTACCTACCCTGAAAGACTCGTTTAACACAAGCCAAGCCAGGATTAATGGAAAATTGGGGATGTTCATCCTGGTTGGACTGCAGGGATGGGATGGGCAGGGGGAAGGTGGGGAGGTGAGGGGGCGTTGCAGTGTCTGTCTGTGCTGAATGACTCAGAGCTGCTGTACTGGCCTGGGGCACAGCAGGGGTTGGAGGGACAGAATGACCCCCTGGAATACATCCAAAGTGGCTTTTTTGAGGCACTGGCAGCCCAGGCAGGCTCCCAGCCTGGCCATCATGTCCCAACTGGGACAGTACCCACATGTCTCTCACCCTACCTCCACCTCCTTGGGTTGGGACCCCCAGGGACCCCTGCACCCACTGCACTGCCTGCTCAGCCCATCCCACCCTGACAGGAGATGTCTGGGGAGAGACTCCATCCAGGGCATCCCGTGGGACTCGGGGCGCGCTCCCACCCGCGGCCATGGCCTCTTGCCCAGGGCAGGGTGGGGAACCACAGATTCTATTTCTGATTTTTTCCCTGGGAGGTGCTGCAGGAGGGAGGACGGGAACACCCTGACCTGGTCCCCGAGGTCCTTGAGGTCCTGTCTTTGGAACAGGTCATACACACCCATGCCCAGGGGATGGCTGTGCTGGGAACGGGGAGGGGAGGGATGTCCTGTACCTCTCCACTTCCCTATCCCTCCTCCCTGCGGCCGGTTCCCTCCCCATCCCCGTCCCTGGAGGGACCAAGCCCCTGCCGCACTGAGTGGGAGGCTCCTCGGTGCGGGGGATTGCGGGATGCAGGGGCTCAGAGGGATGCGGGGACATGGAGAGATGCGGAGGCCGAGCTCATCCAGGGTTACCTTGGAAACGGCGCCCGAGCCACACATCCCTGTCACCACTGAGGGACTGAGCCACTGCGGTGGCGAGGCCAAGCCCCACTCGCCGGCTCGGGGTGACAGCAGGAGTGTTGGGAGGCGCGTCCCCCAATCCCTCTCGATGGCTGGTGCCAGGCAGGGGCAGAGGTGGCTGCAAAGGCGGCTGTGTCCTCCCCCGGGGCAGGGGGGCATCGCCCAGCCCTGGGCAAGGAGAAAAGCCCCTGCAAGGGTGGCTGCTGGCCAGCGTTCCTCCTGGCAGCTGGATCCCTCCCGGGCAGCCGGATCCCTCCCTGGCAGCCGAATCCGTCCCTGGCAGCCGGATCCCTCCTGCAGGACAGGCACTCCCCGCAAAGATGGAGCTTTAAATAAATAACGAGCTGCCGACATCTCCCGGCTCCGCTGGCAGCGCCACGCTGGGAGCCCTCGCTGGCAGCCCCCGCACTCCGGAACACGGCGGGAATGGGGACAGCGCTGCTGGGAGCTCGGCCCGGGGGGTGGGAATGATCCAGGGAAAAGGGCTGGCGGAGCCCTGGGATGCCCCTGGCGGGGTCAGCGCTGGCTGATGGCTCTGCCAGCCCTCCCCTTAAAAGCTCTCTGTGATGGAGCATCATAGCCTTGCGTTGGGAATGGGATTTAATCACTGACGGTCGGCTGGGAGAGAAGCGCTTGGTTCTTCCTGGGAAGCTGTGATGGATGCGGGGATGCGGCCATGCAGGAAGGATGAAGGAATGCGGGCAGGGTGTGGGGATGAGGGAGGGATGCGGGAATGCAGGCAGGGCGCAGGCAGGGCAGCGGGGATGTGACCCATCGGTTTTTCCCTGCTGGAAGATGCTTCCTTGCAAACCGGTTTGCAGGGTGGAGCGTTCCAGAAGGCACCGCCGGCCGGGGGAGGCCGGCCGGGCGCGGGCAGAACCCGCAGGCAGGGTTCAGGCAGAGGCCAGGCAGCGCAGGCAGCGCGGGGAGGGACCGGGGCGAGCCAGGGAGCCTGGCAGGGCAGCGCAGGCTGCAATTAGCCGAGGAGAGACGGCAGGATCCTGCCTCAATTAGAGCCTCCATCCCCGGCCGGCGGGCAGGGAACTGTGCCCGTGGGCAGCACGGCCTGGCACCCTGCGCTGCCGGCACCGGGCATCGCCCGCCGGGCCCCTCGGGCTGCGGAGGGGACACTGCAGGGGTGGTGCGGCCGGGCTGGGGGCTGCCAGAGGGGAGAGGGGACGGAATCTGCTCCAAAAGCAGCTGAGAGGAAGGAAGAAGCAGCTAAAATAAGCAGGTGGGTGGACAGGGAGGAAATGATAGTGAGGCTGATAAGGAATGGGCTGCGGAAGGGGGACAAGAACCAAAAGGTCCCCAGGAAACGGGAACTGGTCCCTCTGGGAAGCAAAGGGAGGTCATGGCATAGGAGGGGGTTCTGAACTCCCCGAGAGCGGGTGTGCAGGAGAGGGATGGACAGAATGCTTCAGCAACGTGGGAAGTGCCAGCCAGGAGTGGGGGCAGCCCTGTCCCCTCATCCTGCTCTGGGCAGGGGAACAACGGGAGGCAGACGAGCACAGAAGCACCCTGAGCATCCTCGGACGGTGGGTGGGAACCCCTGGAGGGAGATGCTGGGGGGAGGAGAGCAGCACAGAGCTCTGTGTGGTTTGTGTGAACACAGCTGCCACCTCCACTCCAGGCGTGGCCATGAAGGGTCATGGAGGGGGACAGAGACCAAACCCAGTGCCCAGCACTCCAGGAGAGGTTTGGGATGGACCCAAGGGGAACGGGGCAGGGAGTGATGGCAAACAAAGTCCTCCCTCAGCGTGGCACTTCCCTGCCCTCTCTGCCTGCTGGCTGCCAGCATCTCTGGGAACTTCCACAGCATCCCACCCGCCCTTTGTAAGTCACAGATGGGAAGGATGGTGTCAGGAAAGGTGTGGGGACATGGGGCTGGGGTTAGGACAAACCCAGGGATTCGGGCAGGGCGACTGGGGTTGTTGGGGACAGTCTGGAGAGGCTGTGGCTCTGCTGTATAATCATGGAATGGTTCGGGTTGGAAGGGACCATAAAGCTCATCTCATTCCAACCCCCTGCCATGGGCAGAGACACCTTCCACTAGGCCAGGTTGTTCCCAGCCCTGTTCGACCTTGGCCGTGGGGAGCAGGCGGAGGCAGCTGGCCAGAGCTCAGGATGCTCAGGGCCAGAGCTGTGGCTGCTGTCCTGGGAGTTTCCACATGAACCACACACTGTTCACATCTGAGCCTTCTCCCCGTCCAGGGCAGCCGCTGCCGGGGGTTATTTCCTGCCCTCCGCGCTCTCCCCCCGCCGCCCCTGCCTGCCCCAGCCCGGCTGCTTCCTCTCGGCCGCCCCGGGGGCTTTCCATGCTGCCAGAAAATAAATCTCAGGCTATTTTTAACAGAGGGGAAAACGCCAAGGTCTCCTCCAGCCTGGGCTGCTGCGGAGCCGAGCACGGACGGGCACCCCCGGAGAGATGAAGGAGGGAGAGGAATGTGCGGGAAGGATGTGGGTAGGCAGGGCAGCGTGACCCCGCTTTCATCTCCCTGCCTTCGGGCGGGATTTTGGGGAAGGCAGGGAGAAGGGCTCCGGGAAGGGGGCACCAGCTGGGTGCTGTGGCACCCCCTTGCCCCCCTTTTGCAGCAGACAAACAGCCACAGCGCCCCAGCACCCATTAATGTCACCCATCATCTCTGTGCCTGTGCAGGCAGGGACAAGAGTGATAGGAGGGGTGTGCTCCCACCACCCCAGCTGGCATGGGGTGACCGGGAGGTGTCCTGGAATGGTGAGGGCCGCACACACACACACAGTGCCCACCCCGCATTGGGTCAGTGCCAGCACCAAGGGAGCTGGGGACTCGGAGGGTCCCCTGGGGTCAGGGCTGGGCCAGTTGCTGTTTTTAACCCCTGTAAGTGCCTTAGGGAGGCTGCGGGCGGGATCAGCTGGATAATGCTGGCGGGGGCAGAGGGGGGCTGGTGATAACGGGGGGGCACGG
Source organism: Setophaga petechia (assembly GCA_024362935.1). Classification (NCBI taxonomy): domain Eukaryota; kingdom Metazoa; phylum Chordata; class Aves; order Passeriformes; family Parulidae; genus Setophaga; species Setophaga petechia. The sequence continues at coordinate 3,210,381 of JANCRA010000033.1, forward strand.
ACAGGCCACCCCACCCCGTTGCTCCCCGAGGGTGGCTGTCCCCGCTCCAGACTGGGACACTGCCGTTCCCTGCCAGCTGTCCCCACTGTCACTCCGCACGCATCTTTCTGGCTGCAGCGACACGATCCAAGGACTCGCCCTTTCCTGGGACTCCAGGGACTGAGGATTTATTCCTTACAAGGCTCCTGCTAAAATCTCTCCACCTGAGAGACTCCCACCAGCCCCAGCACTCCCAGCGCTCCCATCGGAGTGGGAGGAGGTCTCTGCTCTCCTTCTCCTAGCGGGAGATGTTGTGTAAAGCCCACAGGCAGCGGAAATGCGGGAAGAAAAGCAGGGAGAGAAAGAGGAGCTGTTTCCAAGGGCTCGGTGGGAGGAGAGCAGAAAACAGGAGGTGGAGGTGAAAATGTCAAACCTCCCAGGACTGGCTGTGCGAGGACAGACTGCTCGCTGGTGGCTTTTGGTCTTTGTCCCTCAAGGAATCATTGAGACCACCTTTGCCTCTGGTCCCCAGCATGGTGGTGATACTGCAGCCACCTCCCTGCCAGTGCTGTGGCACCCAGGCTCAGCCTGTGCTGGAGTTTTCAGGGAAAATCTGAGCTCCACATTCCCAGCCCAGGAACTGCTGGCCACCTTTGATGACACTTCCCTATGGCACAGGGGAAAAACCCCCGGGGCTGGCTGGGATTTGGGGTGCCTGGTCCCAGCATCACCCCAGGCTGGGGGTTTCCAGTGCCAGGGGTGTGGGGCAGTCCCCATGTCACGGGACACCCACAGAACTCTAAGCTGGACTTCACCTGCCCCAGCCCCATTCAAGCCACAGGGAAATCCCTGCTCTCTTCCCTGGGACAGCCTAAAACATCCCTGGGGACTTCACAGAATGGGCTAGATTAAAAAGGACATTAAATCTCATCTTGTTCCAACCCCTTGCCACAGGCAAGGACATCTTCCACTGTCCCAGGTTGCTCCAAGCCCCATCCAACCTGATCTTGGACACTCACAAGTATGGGGCAGCCACAACATCACTGGGCAACCCGGGTCAGTGCCTCACCACCCTCACAGGGAAGAATTTCTTCCCAATATCCCCTCTATCCCTGCCCTCTGTCAGGTTGAAGCTATTGCCCCTTATTCTGTCACTCCGGGCACTTGTCCAAAGGCCCCAGCTCTCTTGGAGCCCCTTTAGGGACTGGAAGTGGCTCTAAGGTCTCCCCAGAGCCTTCTCTTTTTTAGGCTGAATGCCCGCAGCTCTCTCGACTTGTCTCCACAGCAGAGGCGCTCCAGCTTTTGCAGTATCTCTACAGACTCCTCTGGGCAGCACAAGCTCACTTCTCCAGCCTGTCCAGGTTCCTCTGGATACCATCCCTTCCCTCCAGCATGTCAGCTGCACCACATGGCTTGCCTGGAAAGAGGAATAAGCAGGATTTGGGGACCATCCCCACCACAGGGCTCATGGGATCACCTGGAGGGGCCTGACCCAGCTGCAGGGACGCTGCCGAGGGGCTCTGCCTGTGACCAGATGGCTCCGAGCAGCCCTAAGCTCTCCATAATGCCCCTAATTGTCCCCCGGCGCGGGAGCGGGTGGCCCGGCCCAGCTGGTGCCTGTGTCCCCCCGCAGCCACGGCTCCGGGACCTCTGGCTATTTTTAATCCCAGGAAGCTATTTTTGAAGGGAGAGGCTATTTTCCCTGCCCGCGGCTAATCCTGTCTTGCCGTTCAACCTTACCCAGCTATTTGCCGGGGCCGCGCAGTGGGCAGCTCCCTGCCCCGGGCAGCTGCATCCAGAGGGATCTGGAGCAGGATGGATGGGCTGGGAAGTGGCGACCGGGATGGGGATGGGGTGGTCCTGCACCCCCTGCCCTGCTCTGGTCCCGGGGCCGCTGAACGCCCGGGCTTGATCTGGGCCAGGGCGCCGCGGTGCCGCGGAGGGGAAGGCGCCCCATTTGCGGCCACGCACTGATCGTTCCCCCGCCCGCTCCGCGGGAGCCGGGAAGGCCATCAGAGGATGGGGATGCCAAAGGTGACGGGGCCGCGTGTCCCCTGGGCGTGGCGGGGACCGCGGGGTCCTGGGAGCGCCGGCGAACTGGGACTGAGCTGGAAGCAGGTGTTGGGCACGTCCCGGCGGGAGGAAGGCCGGGGGTGCGGGCCGGGGGGAGCGGGGTGCACATCTGGCAGCAGAGGGGTGGCAGGAAGCGCCGCGCTGGCCCGGCCCCCCCGGGCTCGGCTGCCTCGGGGTCCCGGGGGGCCGCGCCGCTGCCAGATGTTGTGCAGCTGTCTCCGGCGCTTCCTCTCCCTCCATGCCCCGCATCCTTCGGGAAGCTCTTCCCTGCGCTTCCTCGGCGGGGAGAGCGAAGGAGACCTCCCCAGCCCCCCGCTCCTCCGGCCCCGGCTTCCTGAGCCGCCGGCTCTGTCCGCTCCAGCGTTCAGCTCTTTCACCCTCGGGCTCATCGTCCCCCACCCTCCTCCCACCTCTCCGCGGCCCCTCGCTCCTTTTCTTCTCCTGCCAGCTCCCGATCCCGGGGGATCCCTCCCCTCTCTCGCCTCCCGATGCCGGGGCTGCCTCCTGCGCTCCTGGCTCAGAGCTCGCCTCGCTCCCAAGGCAAAGGAAGGCAGGAGGCAGCAGCAGCGTCGAGCATCACTTATTGCTTTTCTTCTCTCGCCTCTCCCAGAATTTCCCATTTTCCCGGCAGCGCAGGGACTGCTCAGAGTCCGACCAGCCCATCACGGGCAGGGAAAAGCCGGGAGAGCCGCAGGGAGCGGGGCCGTGGGCTGCGGGAGCGTGGGCTGCGGAAGCCGGGGAGATGCTCGCTGCCGGCAGCTCACACCGACTGCGGGGCGCAGATAGGATTCAGGGATTAGAGCAGCTTAGGGAACAGGGCTCTTCCAAGCGGCAGATGGTGCTGGATGGATCCCAGGGCAGGGTTAGCGGGGTGGGAAACAGGTCCCAGAGCAACCCTGGGCAGGGCAGGGGAAATCAGGCAGAAGCGGGGAGGAGGAGGAGGAGGGTTTTTGCCCAGCCCGTTTCCGGAGCGCGAGGGAGGGCTGCAGGGACGGATCCTTGCCCCAGCTCCCAGGAATGGCAGCTGACGCCCGGAGCCGGTCACAGTTGCAGTGACAGCAGCGTGGCTTTTGTCCCCGGGAAGTTTCCCTTGTACCCCAGCCCGGTTGCGGGGTTCAAGGTCCCGGTTTCGGGACGTGCCTCCATCACCCACCGGGTCCTTCAGCTGCACTTGTCCCCTGTCCCCACGTCTGTGGGTGTCCCCAGAGGAGTGCACGTTCCTGGGTGTGCTCGTCCTTCTGGGGATGTGTGGGAAGCCCCGAGACCAGAGGCTTCATCCCATGTCCCTCCCATGTCCCCTGCATCCCCCTGAGGTGGTCTTGGCCACAGGGATGCCTTTTTGGGCTACCTAAAAACAGAGGCCAGACAAAATTAAGGGAATAAAGAGTGATTATATTTATTGAATGATCTTCGGGTACATTTTGGGCTGACAAAGCCCCCCAGGGGCTACACCCAAAATGGACGACCAGTCACAGGTTTTCACACTTTTATGTTTGGTCCTTTTGCACATTGGAGGTTAATCTTCCAATTACACCTTCATAATGAAGTAATTTACCTCAAGTTTGCCTCCCCCAAACTCACTTTTGTTTACATTTCTTGGGGCCTGAGACAGTGAGGTGTCCTTGATTCCCAGGCCTGGAGAGGAATTGTTTTGTCTGACCAAAATGGGAAAGCAGTAGCTAACACTTCCTATGGAGTTTAGAGTTATACACTAAAGAATTGAAGGATTAAAAATATATGAAAAAATATAAAAGCTAAAATCCTAAGGCATCAACAGGAGTACATGCTCCCAGGTGTGCATGTCATTCTGGGGGTGCATGGGAAAACCTAGATGTTCCTCCATGTCCCCTGCATGCCCCTGAGATGTTCTCGGGCACAGGGATGGGTTTGGGGCATCAGGGTGCTGCTGTGGGGCTGGAATGGGACAGCCCCTCCTGCCCCACGGCGCTGGTGGCTCCCTGGACTCCACTGTGACTGCAGAGATGAGCAAATTCTGCTGGGGGAATTCCCAGTGATGAGGCTGGAAGCAAGAGATGACGAGGTGGGGCCCAGAGAGAAACCCCACAGTCGGGACAGCACTGGTGGCTGACACGGAGTGCCCGGGTGCTCCCAGGGACTGTTTGGGAGCTGAGAGCAGCCAAATGAGGCGGGATAACAAAGAAGAAATTAAGGGACCCATTTCCAGCAGAGGGGTGTGATCATCAAAAGTGGCCTCAGAGGAGAAGGGTCTGAGTTGCTCCAGCTGAGATTGTCCCCTGATGGCTCCTGAGGGCGTTTGTGGTGGGAACAGGGGGACTCCAGCTGACAGTGGGAAATCCCAGCCAGCAGTCAGGGAGTAACTGACATTTTCTGGGAAAGAGCAGGACGTGAACAGGAACCCCTGGGGCAGCCCGTGGGTGCAGCTTTCTGCTTGGGGTGGAGAGGAGGGCATGGGGAACCCCTGGGGATTGGTGGGACCCCAGCCCACCCTAGACTGCTCCATGGGATGCAGCCACATGGCCCAGGTGCTCCCACCAACCCCTGACACCGGCAGGGAGGTGGCAAAGGGGGGATGTGGGGTTGGTCCAGGGAGGGAACTGAGCACCCTGAGCATGCTCTGGATCCATGCCTGATGGCAGCCCCAGCAGCTGCACCCACGTCCCCTCGGCTCATCTGCACTTGAGAGTCCCTGTACCTTCCCCAGCAGCCACGGTGGTGTCTCAGAAAGAGGAAGTGTCACCCCCAGCATCTCCCCGCCATGTCCAGGGCTATTTTGGGTCTGGAGAAAAGCAGAAGGCAGCACCGGGTGGGCGATGCCCTGCAGCACGCAGGGGCCAGTGGTGGGTGGGGAAAGAGGAACCCCAACATCGCCCCAAACACCCCTCCCACCTGTGGGATGAGGAAAGAGGATCTGTCTCACCTGAAGCATTAAAGGTTCTTGGGGGCTTGGGCGGTTCCCTGGGTGATTGCAGAGGATCCTCCAATGTGTCCAGCTCCCCATTCCTGCCTTTGTGAACCAGAGGCAGGGTGCTGGTGTACACTCCATTTTTAAATGCTGGTTTTTGCTCTTAAATGTTTGGTGATTTGCCACCAGTGCCCAGGTAAATGGCAAATACTAGCCTGTGTGGGTGACCCAAGGAAAGGTCAGGGATATAACCATGAGTGGGGGCTGATGCTGATGGGGTGGATATGGATGGAGGGATGGAGGGATGGAGGGATGGAAGGAAGGAAGGAAGGAAGGAAGGAAGGAAGGAAGGAAGGAAGGAAGGAAGGAAGGAAGGAAGGAAGGAAGGAAGGAAGGAAGGAAGGAAGGAAGGAAGGAAGGAAGGATAAAGGAATGGATGGATGGATGGATGAATGGATGGATGGATGGATGGACAAATGATGGACAAATGGAGGGGCAGATGGACACAAGGATGGACAGACATGGTCCTGTTGCACCCACACCTTGCATGAGGCCATCCAGCTGTGCTCCCTGTTGCACCCCCTGGCCGATGCTGTCCCCAGTGTCAGCCCGAGGGGTGGGACATGCCTGGGGCCCAGTGGGAACGGGGGCACTGCTGTGGGGGAGGACAAGACGAGCCAAAGGCTGGCCGTGAGCCATCACCGCCGCCTCTGGGCGGTGATATCTGCCGAGCAGAGATAGCCCCACCGGCCGCCCTCCTGCTAGGGGGATGCTCCATCAGCACCTGGCACCTGGGGATGGCTCCGGGCCGGGCGATAGGGGCTGTATCAGCCGGCACAGGCTCCCCGCTCCGCCGGGGCGGGTGCCACTGGCGCAAGGAGCAGGAGCCGGCTCCGCTGGGCCCCTTCCAGCCGCGGGGAGGAGCGGCGGGAGAGCAGAGCCCAGCGGCTGTGCACGGGCAGGGAGGGAATCTAGGTCAGGGCTTGCTTTAAAAGGGGGCACGGAGCCCAGAACGCGGCGGCTTCCAGCGAAGCCACGGAGCAGCAGCGCCTGCCCGAGCCCGGGGCAGACACCGGGAGCTGGAGCTGAGGAATGTCGGGGCTCACCCACCGGGAGCATCCCCATCCCGGCAGCTGCGGTGGCCGAGCACGCCCACGGGCGCTGCTCCTTGTGTGCGCGGCCGTTCACGCAATTCCGTGCTTTGTCGGGGAACGGGGATTTGTAGCTCAGGGCTGGAGAACAGCGTGGTGCCCGGGGACATGCCCTTTCCAGAGACATGGACACAGGGAGATGCCGCTCACCTCCCAAACCAGAGGGTCAAATGGTCCCCTCCTTCCCCTCCGCCTCCACGCGGCTGGAAGGGCGTCAGCGAAGGGAACTCACCCCATGCCTGACATTTCTGCATTCGCCAGCAAACGGCCAAAAAAAAAGCCCCAACCGAGCAAAAATCCCGGTGGCAGCAAAAAAGGAACCGGGGAGAGGTGGAGGGTGCAGAGCTGTGGCTGCCAGGGTGAACAAACGCCTCCTTTTGTCCCCCAAATAACTGCCCAGCCCTGGCAGAGCCCCAGGAGATCCGAAAACACAAAAGGGATTTTATTTTTCCCCTCTCCCCAAATTTAGGATTGCTCTGCGCTTCCCAACACCCTTCAAGGTCTTGGGATTGGGGGATGATTAAGTTGGCACCACGATGCATTTAATTAAAAGCCATCGCCTGAAGGTGAAGGGAAATCAGCTGCTAGGGCAGGGGATTTTTGGAGGGCAATCCCGTGAGGCACAGCCCGATCCCTGGCTGTTCAGGGAGGCTGGACTTGGCAGGCCTTTGTGCCTGGCAGAGCTGGCAGAGGCCACAGCAGTCCCTGGGAGCCGCAGCCCCCCCGGCCCCTCCTGCTGCTGCCACCTCAGGGCCAGATTTTTCAGGAACTCGGGCTACGGTGAGCTTGGAAAAATCCAGATTTTTCTCATGGGCTCAGCATTCAGCCACTCCCTGGGTTTCCACTGAGCTCAGCTTCGAAATGAAGTGTGCACCAAGGCTCCAAAATTCACAACAACCCCTCAAAAAATCCCCTAATAAAAAGTTAAGCTGTTCAAGTGCTCCCTGTCCTTGCAAGGCCAAGCAGGCGGATGGGTGTCATGTGCTGTGCTCCAGGAAGGGCATTTCCAGGAGCTCTTGTTGGTGCTAACGCTCTGTTCGGGTGGCCAAGGTGCTGATGGAAAGGGCTCTGACAAATTCCATTTCCCCATCTATATTCACTTCCCTTTTCATGCCTCATGCTGGGGAACCCGAAGAGACAGGGGAAAAGGCTCTGAAAATGAAAAGAGGCCCCAACCCAGTGGGATTTTCAAGGAACGGATTGCAAAACAGTTGGGAGCAGTGCAGCCCAGGGCTTCCCTGTGCCCTGGCGCAGGTCTCAGACCCAGGTGGGACTGCAGGCTGTGCTGCCATCCACGGCCAGCCCCTGCAAAGGGAACAGCAGATTGTCACCAGAGCCGAGCTCTGCCCGCAGCAGGCACGGGCCAGACCTTCCCCTCCTGCCACTGCTTCCCCTTCGATGTCACTGCAGGTGGCACCGCGGCGATCCGGTTTTTGAGGCACATTTGGAGCCTGATCCCTGCAGCTGCGCACCGGGAGCGGGCGGGGGGTCCCTGTTACCGGGCACCCGGGGCGGGGCGGGGGTGCCGGGAAGGATCCGGGCACTGCCGGTCCCAACGGGAGCCCCGAACCCCGAAGGAGCGGAGCGGGGACAGGCAGGGCGGCTCGCCACCGTGCTGGGTGATCAGCGCTAATTAACGGGGGGAGGCTGGGGCGAGAACGGAGCTTGGGGATTGTACAGGGCAGGGCAGGGAATTTCCCGGTGCCGGTGCTGCCCCATGGCCGCGGTGCCCGTGCCGGTGCCGCCCGGTGTGTCGGGCCGGGACCGGTGTCCCGGTGCCCCATGCCGGTGTGTCGGGCCGGGCCCGGTGTCCCGGTGCCCCGTGCCGGTGTGTCGGGCCGAGCCCGGTGTCCCGGTGCCCCATGCCGGTGTGTCGGGCCGTGCCCGGTGTCCCGGTGCCCCGTGCCGGTGTGTCGGGCCGTGCCCGCTGCTCCGGTGCCGCCCGGTTTGTCGGGCCGGGCCCGGTGTCCCGGTGCCCCGTGCCGGTGTGTCGGGCCGTGCCCGTGTCCCGGTGCCCCGTGCCGGTGTGTCGGGCCGTGCCCGGTGTCCCGGTGCCCCGTGCCGGTGCTGCCCCCTGCCCTCCGGCCGCGCTCACGGCACCGCCCGGCCCCGCCCGGCCGCGCTGCCCCCTCCATGACGTCACGCCGGTGTCCGGTGCGGAGGGCAGTGACACACGTGTCACCGTCACCGTGGCGACGCGGCGCTGACGCGCTGTGCCCGCGACCCTCCCCGGAACGGGCGGGCGGCGCGCGCTGAGCGCGTCACCGGGGGCGGCGGCGGCGGCTGGACGGGCCCGGGGCGCCGCCATGGAGAGCGCGAACCAGGGTACGGCCCGGGGGCTGCGCTGGGCATGGCATGGGCCGGGGGGGTGCCGGGCACGGGGGGAGCCTGGGGACGGCGGGGCGGGAGCTGCCGCTGCCGTGATGGGGGAGCGGCCCCGCGGGTGAGGAGCGGCTCCGCGGGTGGGGAGCGGCCCCGGGGATGGGGAGCGGCCCCGGGGATGGAGAGCGGCCCCGGGGATGGGGACCGGCCCCGGGGAGGGGGATCGACCGCGGGGTCTCTCCTTGGCTCCGCTTCCCTCTCCGCGCCCCGTCCCCACCCACGGAGCCGGGCACAGGGGCTGTGAGGCCGCGGAATGCCCGGCGCTGCCCCCGGTTCCGATGGATGCTGGCGGAGGAAACTCCGGCCGAGGTTTCTGTTTCTGTTCCCGTCCCCTTCCCGCAGCTCCGCCGCCCCCAGCCCTGCTTTGCATAACGCGCCTCGCCTGCCGCTTGCTTATTCCGTGCCCTCTGCTCCTTGTCTGCGACAGATATCAACCTTAACTCTCCCAACAAAGGTCTGCTGGCGGATGCCATGACAGATGTTCCCGTGGATAACGCGGCCCGGGGCGCTGCGCCCGAGGGATTGACTCTGGCCGAGGAGGAGGAGCTGAGAGCCGAGCTCGCCAAGGTACGGGGGGCTCGCCTGGGCAGCCTGTGCCTCGCTTGTGCTCTGCTGAGAAGGAACAAACAGGAGCCACAGGGGCAGGACTGGGTGTTTTGTTGTTGGGGTTTGTTGTGTTTTTTTTGTTTTTAATTTTGCAGTGTTACCTTCGGGTCTCGGAGGTAATTGTTGAAATGCACAAAGCTGGCAGATACTTCAAACGCTGCGGTGTGTTGTTTGCTCTTTCCCAGAACAGCCTAATTTAGAGCTCTAAGGAAACAAGTGGCTTTTGATGCCAGGAGCTCAGTGTAGGATTTGAGTTCCATCTGAAGCCAGAAAACACTTCAGGCAGATACTAAGCGAAATAAAGCCATTTTTCCTTAGGAAACTGAAACATTGGAGCACTTAATGAGATTTTCTTCCTACCTTTTTCTCTTTAATATTTATTGCACTTTACAGGCAACTATATTTGGTGCCTGCACACTTTCAAAGAGCTGAGGGTTTACAATGTAGCATCCTAAAGTTTGAGCCCCTTTGGTTATCATTTCTGTCTGATATGTGACTGAAGATAATTGCAGCTGTTTCTCCGTGGTCCTTTCCCTAATGTGAGAATCCTGTGGTGGTTCTTTGACCTGCAGGTTGTTTTAGGGGAGTACTTTGCTGCTCTGGGTGCTCATGCAGGGCTTGCTGAGCTGCAGCTAAGGTAGAAATGGACCCACTCTGCCTGGAAATAGCTCTAGAGTGCTTTGAAAGTGTTGTAAGAAAGATCTCTGAGGAAAAGGTCTTTGCTTTAAAGACATCAGAGGAAAAGAAGCATAAGATAAAATCTTAGTTAATAAGGTTTGGCGACTGAATGGTGTTTACAGTTGAAATTACAATACAAGGAATGGATTCTGTTCATCTCAGTGTGGCTAAGTCACAGTGACTTGTATGGAGATGAAGTCTGAGTGGCCTCCCCTTCCAACACAGTTCACGTTGAGTTGAATAAGTCATCTGATGTTCTTCCCAATTTGTAAAATTAATGTTAATGAAATTGTTGCTAGTTTCAGGGGGGGTAAAAATCTGTTTTAATTTAGTTTTTAACTAAACTGTGATTTGAGACAAACCTCTGCCTTTCTCTAAGGTTGAAGAAGAAATTGGTACTCTCAGACAAGTTCTGGCTGCCAAAGAGAGGCACTGTGGGGAGCTGAAGAGGAAGCTGGGTCTGACTCCCTTGGATGGGCTGAAGCAGAACCTGTCCAAAAGCTGGCACGATGTCCAAGTCTCCAACGCGTGAGTGTTGCTTGTGACACACCTGTGTTTAACCAGGGCTCTGTGTGACACTTCCCAGCTGGGTATTCCAGAGCTCTGTTCAGTGCCTGGAGGTTTCTCTTCTGATGGGTTTATGGAGTAAAAGACACCTTAAGAAATCCTTTTTATGTCTGCATAAGCTGGATTTTCATATCTGTGATCGGGATAAATTGTTGAGCTGGCTGCTCTTTGCCATGGTGTTAAAAATCTGGATCACACTTACTGGTTCAGTTTGCCCATTTCTGCCTGTTCTTTGAGGCACAGGCAGCTGCTGCCTTGTTCTGAACTCAGGCTCAAAGAGGAGTGCAAGCAGTTTCACAGCTTGTGCCACTTCAGAAGCTTTCCCTGGGTCATATAGCCTGAATTAAAAGCCTGCACTTCCTAGGAAAAAAATCTGTGATATTGGTGTGCTTCACCAGAGTCATCTCGTCCTAAATATGTGAAGTGAGACTGTTCCTGAGCAGGCATTAAGGGTATGGTCCCTGCTGTGCTTGACAGTGCCAAAAGGAGGGTCCCTGAGGTAAGTTTGTCCCTGCACTGGGTGTCAGGGATTCTGGGTGCCCATGGACATCATTCAGGCTAAAAAGTCTCCTGTAACTTAACTGGGCTTTGGAGTTAATGACAGTGATACTGCAGAGCAGATTGTTGAGCTGTTCATCTTCCTGTTTATTCTTTCCCTTTTTCCTCATCCTCTCTCCTCTGTCCCTGTCCCATTTCTGTTATTCCTTTGTCACTGGAATCTGTGTCATTGTCTTGTAAAAAATGAATATTAAAGTTATATTCATTAACACTTTCTGTTTCTAGTTATGTGAAAACATCTGAGAAACTTGGAGAGTGGAATGACAAAGTGACACAGTCTGACTTGTGAGTGCCTCGGGCTCCTCAGCATCACCTCCTTGTTCCTTGCTGCCTTCCCTGATTTGTGCTGCTCCTTGTTCTCCTCAGCATCACCTCCTTGTTCCTTGCTGCCTTCCCTGATTTGTGCTGCTCCTTGTTCTCCCAGGCATCAGGGCTTGCTTGGGAGCTGGAGGCAGGGTGAAGCAGGATTGTTACTTCCAGCATGCCTGGCTTCCAGCTAGAAACATCCCTCAGTTGCAGAGGAGATGAGTAAATGTTACTGCCATCATCTCTGTCATGGTCTTGCAATTGCAGGAGAAAAATTCCAATCAGTTACCAGACCACATTTTGAATTAAAAAAAAAAAAAAAAAAGAGGGGACAAAAATGTAACCACAATTTCCCTTCAGCTGGTAATTAATAGATTAGTCTGTTTTTTCAGGTGTCTTATTAGTGAACTCTACCTTTTCTGTGAAACTATTTCTCATCATGAATGTGGTAGGAATCAGCTTGACTGCTGCCTTTCTGTATGGCCACCTGGGAGAGAAGTGTCTGGAGGGGCTTCCCCATAGCTTGAATTAGGGGCTGTGCAACTGCCAGTGTGTTCATGGACTTCTGAATCTGCTGCATTGTGACCCTTTCCCAGTGTCAGCACTAGAAATCCATGAATTTTAATCTTTGCTGTGTATCCAAGCAGATGACAAATGCAGACAAAGAGCATCTGGCTACTTTTGCTTCTGGAATAAATTCTTTAATTATATTAGAGCTCCACTGATATTAGACACAAATCATTGATTGCTGCTGCATAGCTGAACTTAAGGAGCCCTTGAGTGCTTTCTGTGGTGAAGTTTCTCTTTGTCTTGTGTTGAAGGAGATGATTTAGCTAAGAGGAAAACATGAATTGGGAGCATCATATCATTAGGCAAGGTGGCACTGATCTAACTGGGACAAGTGAATTCTGGGTGATAAGTCCCCTCCTTTGAGCACCTCTGTGTTCTGTCTGAGGTGGGAGCAGCCACCTCCTGTAGTGTGTGTGTTCTGTGCCTCCAGAGTTAGTTGTCACAGCCCTTAAGGTACTGTTTTTGTATTGAGAAACATGATTTTTAAAGATTGGAAAAACACAAGTTTAATTGTTTGTCTGGTTCCTGCTGTATTGGTAAAATATATCTTTGGGTGTGGCTCTTTGATTTTTTTGGCTTTAAGATCAGTTCACTGCTCTGTGCTTTTAATACAGACCAGCAACAGAACATGTAGGAAGGGAGCAGAAGATGCAAAGTTTTTCATTTCCTGACACCTTTTGAACTGCAGGCTTTGTTTCTTTGTGCTCAGTGTTTGAACATGCTTAAACAAAAGAAACTGGGGCTTAGGTGTCTCCCTGCCTCTCAAACAGTTCTTTTCCCTCTGGCTGTGCTAGAGAGGCTGAAGCTGTTGTCAGAGCAATAAAGCCTCTGATACTGTAAGTGTAAAGAGTCACTAATAATGTGGAAAGTGTCAGAAGAAGCATCTGTAGTGAATCTTGGAGCTGTCTCTAACCTCAGTTGTGTTTGTAGATATCTTTCAGCCAGCAGCACACTGGAGGACTGGAATGAAAAATTAACTCAATCAGAAGCGTGAGTGTCTTAACCTTCAGCCTTAACAAATGCTTTCCTCTGCCAGTCTGCTGCCACTAACTGTGCTGTGCCTCTGCTCCCAGTCCTCTGCTTTCACCAGATCTACCTGGACACTTATCTTTCCTAGTTTTTAACTTTTTTAACCCAATAAATGCCTCTGCTGGGAGAGGGACCTTTTCCTCAGGTCGGTATCCAAGTGATACTCTGTAAATGCCTGCCTGGTCTCAGGAACTGGCTGGAACCCCTGGGTAGCTGAGACCTGTGTGCCACACGTTGCACCTTCAGCTGAGAAGCTGTGGAATAGCCAGACTGCCTTTCTTGTTACCCCAACATGCTCTGCAGGGAGCAGGAGCTTTGCTTTCTGCTGTGGTACCTGATGAGAATAGAGCTGTAATGTCCAGGGCAGCTTCCTGTCATGTTGGGGCCACAAATAGATTCAACCAGCTTAAACCTCTCAGCTGTTCTACTCCAGTTGTTGAATGCAAATCTCTCTTAGATGTGCTCTTACTGAATGCCTGAAATTAAATTCTCATCTGGACTAAGTTATGGAGGGTTATTATGGAAGTTGGCCTTTGTCCTTCTCACTGTGCATTTCCCACAGCACGTAGGGTGATCCCTTGCAGTGCTGGAGTAGGTGCAGGTAGGTTTTGTCATTATTTTCTGAGCTGATTTAACTGGGGAGGTAGGTCTTAGATGTGAGCCAGCTTTTCCTGTTCCCTGGGATGGGTATAACATGCAGTCCTTGGAGCTGGCTGGTTATCAGCAGCATGTGTGAATGCACGGTTTTCTTCCTAACACGGGTGAAAGAGGAGCAGAGATAAAGTGTAGAAGTAGCAGAAAGAACTTTGAAGTAAGCAGGTCGACTTTCAGCTGTGTTTTCTAGATTAAGAAGCTGTAAACTGTCACCATTTCACTTGCCAAGTAGAGTGACCTTGGTTTTTGTGCTTGCTGAGAGTGGCTGACTCCAGCAGAGTTCAGAATCCCTCCCTGGGTGTGCCTGCAAGAGCAAAAAGCTTCTGGTTAGATCTGTTTCCTTGTACTTCATAAGCACAGAAATGTGGAGGAAATGTGCTTTTGTGGAGCACTTGGGGGCTGAAGAGCTGTGGCACCTTTGCTTTCCTGCTTGCTTTGGCACTGGACACAGTGAAAGTTGGTGCTGGCAAGGTAGAGACTGAAACAGGGACATGAGGGGGATTGAAACAGCAACATTTCAGAAATCAATCAGAGTTTCTACTCCTTCAAAGTTTAGTGAGTGCAAAAAGTCAAGTTCAAGAAGTCCAAGGGTGAGGTTTCATTCACGTTTTGGGGTTTTTTATGCAAATAATTCATCTTTCCTGTTTCAATGCTGCTCTGCTCTGTAACTAACAAGGCTCTTAAGTGAGCTGGGAATGGACCTGACTCCTGACCTTATGGTGCTTTTGCATGCTGTGGAATTTCCTGGTGTTTGCCATTCCTGGCCACAGACTTTCCCTCTGCAAGCAGTACATAAGCGGGGAAAAACCCACCCCAGTCTGTTCCTAGAGCCAGTTTCACTGTAAGCAGAATGTGAGGTGACTTACACAGTTTGTGTCTTTAGCCAGACAGCTCAAATGGTGATTGCTGGATGAAAGCAAGTGAGAGGAAGCCGGTGTTAATGGATAAAGGAGGATTTGAGGGTGCAGATTTCACTCCTTCCTGTCAGGGTTTATAGGAGAGGGGTACAGTGAAATGTTTGAATATCACAGGATGAACAGCACAGGGCAGAGATCATCTCTGCAGCTTCTGCTGCAGCCAATTGCCTGTGAGTAAAATGGGGTATTAGCCAGAGCTTATATTTACTACTCCCAGATTTGGATTATTCCTTTGTGCTTTGTGCTGGGGCTGAGAGAAGAGAGTGCTTGTGAATTTACACCCATGAAAACCAGGCCGTGGCACTTGCAGGAGAAGAATTGCAACTTCTAGGTCAGGGCTGGGTGTAGTTGAGTTGCATTAAAGCCTTGGATAAGCTGATCCCTTGCTGTCACAGCTGCAGCTGCACGTGTGTGTGGTGGCAGTTCTGGGTTACAGAGCTGCTCATCTCCTGTGCTTCCCTGGCAGCAGTGAGGTGAGTACGTGTGTGTGGGAGCTGTGGGTGCAGGACTAGGCTGGCCACCTGATCCAGCTGCTGCTTTTTTGTGCTTCCAAGTTTATATTTAATCCAGATCATTGCCTTGATCTAGATTGCTGTGCCAGCACAAGCAGTTGTGCTGGAGGAAGGAGCACACTCAGGCAGAAGCAGCAGCACCCAAGCTCTTGTTCTTTGGTTATATTAAAAATTCTGCTGTCAGGTGTGGAAAACATGATTAGAAAACTCTCTGGCCTGCTGAAGCTGGGCATAATACCTGGAATTTTGCAGTCTGAATGGCCTGATGGTGTCTTTTGAGGCTGCAAACCATTCCTCAGTGCTGAGCTCTGAGTGCCAAGCAGACCTGCAGTCAGCACTGCATACTTTGGTGAGCACGAGTCTTCAATACTTGTTAGGCAGCTGTAAATCAAACCCCATGACAGGGCTCAGCCAGGGAGGAGCCTGGCTGCTGAAGGCAGGGCTTGAGATCCTCCTCAAACACAGTGGCCGCAATAGGAAGGCAGTCCTTGGATGAGATCAAACAGCCTTGGTGCTGATCAGTTCACTCCTAAATTGTGCTGAGGTGTAGAAAATTGTGCTGTGCAGAGGCAATGTTGAGGCCTTGCTGTTGGGATATGCTCAGGTTCTTCTGGAGCTCTTGACTTCAAGAAGAATTGGTCTGAAAAATGGAATTACTGGAATTATAGGAGTTACAGGAATTCTCTCTGAGAAGCAGGAAGAAGGAAGGAAAAGCTGATGCAGTTTTGCCCTGTTCTACCTAAGTCTTGTGTGTATTTGTGATTCAGAAATACTTGGCTGTGGCATTAAAAAAAAAACCAAAACGCAACATGTTGTAATTGCAATTGCTCAAATCCAGTTCTGGTGCTGTGGTGCTGTCCATGCATTTCTGCCTGGAGAGAAGGACATGTGAGTAAGTCATCTGTCACCATGGTGTTTGTAGCCAGGGCAGCTCAGGCATGAGAGAACATTAGGCTGTTTATAAAGCCCTTCTCCTAAATGTCCTCACCAGGCAAAAAAATAATCTCAAGCTGAAATATTTGGAATAAGAAAAGTCTAAAATGTTGAGCTTGTTTTCCAGCCTGAGTCTTTTCTTTGTAGTCTGAAGAATGACATAAATCTAGATGTTAATCATCAACTGTAGAATAGTTTAGAGAGAATGAATTAATGAAAGTGACACAAAGAATCTTTGTTCCTGAGATTAGTCTCATCTGGAGGAAACAAAGGTTCTCAAGTGTCTCCAGCTCAGGTATAAACTCAAATAATCAGCTGACAAATAAAAGCTGTCAGACTTTTTACCTGTTGTGGTTAATGGTAACTGATAGGAAACTTCTCTACTAATTTATTTCTGAACTGCTGCTGTAGAGCTAATGCTGATTCCTGCATTTCTTTTCTCTGTGATGATGATGGTCTTGCTTCTTGCCTCTTTCCTCCAAAACATAACTCCACATCAAGTGCTATGGCTTCCTCAAGGCTGAAAGGATAGTTTGGAATAGGTTCCTAGATTTATTTTCTCCATAACATGAAAAGATGGTTGCAGAGCAATTAGGCTGCAGTGCTGAGGTGTTAGAGTTTCCATGTGGAAAATTTGATTTGCTTTGGTTTTTAGAAAATATTTGTTAGATTTAACAATGTATGGTCAAAAGTAGAAGGTGAGGAAAGGTTAATGAAAGGTTAATCCTACACTTGCTGTTTTTGTAAAACTTCAAGTATTTGAATATATGCAAATCTGGAAGTGGCTCTTTCAGTGAAGTCAGTGCAGCTCACTAACCCAGCTTCTTTCCTTTAATATGGGGTCCTTTTTCAAAATGGGGGGGACACTTTTGGATCCAACTTGTTAGTTCAATTTATGATTTTTTTCCATGTAGTTATAAGAAGACCCAGGAAACCCTTTCCCAGGCAGGACAGAAGACTTCAGCAGCCCTTTCCAATGTAGGTTCTGTTATCAGCAGGAAGCTTGGTGACATGAGGTAAGATTTCTGCTTTGCACTCCAGGCCTTTGATCTTGGTTTCAAACAGGAATGGGAATTTAGACAATAACTAGGCTTTCTTCCATTTTTCTGCTTAGTTGGCAGCATGTTGCTGTTGATGGACTGCCACCTTCTGTGTGGCCCTGTGCATTGTACCTTAGGACAGATTGAACTCTTCCTGAAGGCTTACTGAGGGGATAAGCCTGTTCTAAGGTTTAAGTTTGGTTTTGTTTAGGAGAACCGACCAAACATTTTTAGCAGCTTTTCCCCTTTTACCATCATGTGGATTCGCTGCAGCTTTTGTATCATATGTAAGAAATTAAAATTTCCCTTTTCCATTTCTTACTGGATTATAGAGGTGTGTTTTCTCAGTGTAACTGCTTTGGATTAGAGAGGGGTCATCCCTCCTGTGCTCTGTTATGATTAAAAACAAAAAGGGAAAAGTCTGTTTGCTGCATTCCATGTGGTTTCAAGCCCTGGGTGTTGACATTCCATGGAGAAGGGCAGCATGTCTTCCAGGCACAGTTATGTCATGTTGGTTGGAAAATATCAATTGATTCAGAAGATTATGATAACATTAACATTTTTTCTGTTGTTGGGGTTATCTCCATTCCTTAAGTAGATGACCATTGAAATAATTGCAAATTTCAGCCTCTCCAAACTGGCAGGAGGGACAGGTTCTCCTGGCTGAGGTTCTTGCTCTGTGAGATTCTCAGCTGTACAAAGCCCAGGGTTAGAATTGGTGATTTACCTACTCCTCAGGTAAACTTAAAGCTAAAGATTTAAGCTAAAAGTTTCTACAGAACTTTAGGCTAAAGATTTCTTCCCCACTGATGGTAACATCCACATTTTTCATGCAGAATCCCTTGACCATGTTTTTCTTGGATTTGAGAGCTAATTCTGGGTGTACAGCCTGTCTAGGTTATAAGGAAGGATTTTTAGAGTTTGTATTTAACCTGCTGTCTCAGACCTTGGATTGAATGGGTAGCTGTCATTCTTTGTAGGGAATTTCCTATTCCACTGTGGCTGGGAGTATCTGAGTGGTAAGAACTTGTTGGCCTCTGATCACATAGTGCTGATTTATTCTGGTTCTGTCCTCAGTGAGTTAGTTACTGTGTTCCTGGAGGGTGTTTTTTGGTGTTTTCAGAAGCTCACATCTCTGAATTTGGCAGAGCACTAGCTGGCTTCCTACCCTTTCCAGCATTCAAGTTGTAACTTTCCTTTCCTGGAAACTCCCTAGTCTGATGGAAAAAGAGACTTGCATGTAATCACAGCAGATTACAGGTACTGGCACGAGATGTGCTGGGAACGCTTTTTGCCAAACTGATAAATGAACTTGAGGCCTGGTTTCTGCAGTCTGGCTGGGCTATTGCAGCAAAGGAATGGGAACTGTGCTTTTTTTGGGACCACACGGGGAACTCCTGAACTGGGGTTGCCACAGGCAGAAGCTGTTTGGACAGGCTTGGTCCTGCCTGTTGTTTTTGAGCTGGGAGAATGCAGGTCATGCAGCTGCTGAAGTGATTGTGCCATCCCAGGGGCAGGTGATGGAGGGAGGGGATACTGGGGTGCTTTCCTGATGGCAGAGCTGGCCTGGCACAGTCACTGTCACAGCTGGCCACGTAATCAGCTGGCCCAGGCATGTGCCAGGCCTTTGCAGCAATGGTTTTTCTCAGCTTCAACATCTGCATTCCTTTTTATAGCTAATACCTTGGGTGAGGTGTTATGAAATACAGGCATTTGGGAATCCCTGCCAAAGTTATTTCAGCAGGATTTGTGTATGTGGCCCTGCAGGGGAACACAGTAATGATTTTTTTTTTAAGACTTCTAGTTTTTCTCTGCATATATAAACAGACTTCTATCTCCTGTGCTGCATCCAAGTCTTCCTATTTCTGATACTGAAGAAGGTTTAACTCTGAGCATAAGGTTTTGCAGGAGCTGTCCCACTTTTCACCCTTGCCAGGTGAACTCTGGTGTTCTGGGATGTGATCAGAGCTGACAAGGAGTGAAGTCTGTTGTATTGCTGTGATCACTGCTCTGAACCAGTGGGATGATCTCTGTTCCCAGAGAATCTCTCTTACAGGCCTTGTAGCCTACACTGACCTCCAGTACTGTACTCTGGTTTTTTCCTTCTTACACTGCAAATTCACTTGTAAAGCGAGTTTATTTTCCAGCACTGGAAGTGTTGAGATAACAGAGGGGATTTCCTTGTTTAGTCAGCCTTCACCAGCTGATAAATGCAAGGAAGGCCTGATGAATGGGACAGAGCCTCCAACACACCGAGGGTGTGGGCCTAATTCCATTAAAAATGCTTGGACCAAATTGTTTTTAAATACAAGTAATATGTTAAATCTTTAGACATGCTGTGTTCTGGTCAAAATAATTTTGATGTGTGGATTTTAAGCTTGGGAAGTTAATGCTGTAGCTGTG
The DNA here is from genome assembly GCA_024362935.1 of Setophaga petechia. Taxonomy (NCBI): domain Eukaryota; kingdom Metazoa; phylum Chordata; class Aves; order Passeriformes; family Parulidae; genus Setophaga; species Setophaga petechia. Next base: position 3,229,623 of record JANCRA010000033.1, read on the forward strand.
TGCTTGCTGCATTAATGGTCTACTGGATTGCTCTGAGATGAGGAAATGTTTTTAGTGGGTGGGATTTTTTCAAATCTTGGCCTGTTCAGATGTCTCTGTTATCTCCACCTACAGTTAAAAAGTAAATTGGCTTTTAGACATTCTGTTCCTGCATTTTACTGATGCCAGTAAACTGCAAAATTGGAAGTGTTTCCTTTTTGTTGCTTTGTGGGTTTGTGTCCACCTGTGCACTTCGTAGTGTCTGATGAAGTTTGCTGCTGTACATAATGCTACGAGCAAATTCATTGTGAAATGTTAGCCTGAACCCAAAGTGCCTGCAGATTCTGGAATTTATGTAAACTTTCAGTCCTTATGGAAGGAGGAGAGGGGTTACTGCTAGGTCCAGGCCAAGATCCTGAACAAGGAACCAGTGCTTGTGGTATTCTGTATGGAGCAGCATGGTGCATGGATGTGTTGTCTGTCTTGTTCTCCTTTAAGCAAGAGTAAGTAGAAAGTTAATTTATTTCACATGCAAAGGCAGCATTTCAAGGCATCTGCCCTGCCAAAAAGAGCTGACTTGGATATATGGGGAAATGAAACCACAGAGCCCAACATCTTCACTCTGGCTGTCAGGAAAAGCCCTTGTACTCATTGCCAAGTACTTCACATCCAGCTTGCCATGACTGCTTCCTGCTGCAGAAGAATTATATTTAAGTGGAATAAAACACTGCTCTGGCAGGAGAAGCTCCTTTAGAGCATCCTGGTAATCTTCCTAATAGAAGTAGGAAACCTCAGTCTGTCATTTCAGACTGCTGAGATGCTACTGCACTGCAAAATCCCATCCTAAAAATGGGCAACCAAGTTACAGGGTAAACATGATACCTTTAATCTTCTCTTTAATAACCTGCAGTGCATTTGTTCTCTGAACTGTAACTTTGAGATTTGCAGGCTTGGCAAGATAAAATGCAGGTATCCATTGCAGGTTGCCCTTACTCAAGTCCTCACCAGAAGTCTGAGCAGTGCTGTCTTTGTATGAGGGATCACAGGGGGACATGGGGGAAGGAGGTATCTCTACCAATATAGCTGGGGCTTGGTAAAACCTTCAGTTTGGAAAAAAATGCTTAAAAAAATATGTGAAAGCAATAGATGTTGCAAAAATGTTTTGGTTTTCTGTTGCACATCTACTCCTTCCCCTCCCCAGCTGGGTTCTGAGTTGATGTAGGTGCTGTTATTGCTCTTTGAGAAACATTTTAGCTTGTCTGCAGTTAATGAAAAGTATTTTTTTTGCTTGCTCTTGTGATTTATTTGAGAGGCTTCCTCCTGAGTAGTTGACTTTGCTGTCCCATGATTCTGTGACCGTGTCCCTGCATTTGGTGTTTATCTCTGTGCAAGTTTCTGACCATTCCTTCCTTTTTCTCTCTGCTGCCCATGGCCTCTCCCAGGGCTCACTCCATCTCACATTCCCTTAGGTAAGATACTCTTCAAGGCTCTAAAAGAGCATTTGTTTCTGTGCCAGGCCCTTGCAGACCTTAAAGGGGAAGCTGGTTATTTAAGCCTTGCCTAAACTTTTGACACAGATTGAGAAATCTACCACAAACCAATGCCCTGGGATTGACTTTTGTATCACAGTTGCAGTTAAATACTGGCTATCCTGTGTCTGGGAAACTAAACTCGGGGCTGCAGCTGTTAAATAAGGGGAGAGAGGGCTGGCTCCTACCACTTGGGCTGTCCACAGCAACCTGTGTGTGGACAGTGAGTGCTTCAGAGCTGGGGTTAGGCTGCTTTTGCACAGTGTGACATTGTTGTTAACTTTTTCCTCCTTGTCCCAAACGCTTCCGAGCAGCGGCTACTCCATCCGCCACTCGATAAGTATGCCAGCCATGAGGTAATGTAGCACATGCCTGTGTCTCCTGAGTGGGGCTGGGGGGAGCAGCTGCCTCCATCACTGCTGGGGTTTTGTTCTGACTGGGACAATCAGTTCCTTCCTCAAGCAGGCCCCTCTCTGAGCGTGGATTAAGCACAGCCTGCAGTTTGACTATTTAAAGGGTTTTTTAATATCTCTTAAGGTCATTAGCACCTGTCTTTTCTTGGACTAAGTGCAGTGTTGCACCTGTACCAAAGTCTGGTTGAAGCTTGCAGCTTTCAGAGGTCCCTGAAGGGAAGAATTACAGTTCTGCCACAATGTATGGCACAGCCATTGCTGACACTGAGATGAATCCTAACAGGAACCCTCTCCTCAGCCTTCCCTCACAGTGCCTTAGCTGGTGATCTCCTTGCAGGAGAAATAATTGCCAGGGCTGGACATGCCCACAGAACTCTGTCTGTTCATCCTCTTTCCAGATCAGCAGAGGTTGTTTTATGGCTGCAAATCTAAAGCAATGCCTTGGAACAAAAATAACTGAGATGAGGCAAGTCATCTCCCAGCGCTCCCGCAGCCTGGCCCGGGGGAGCAGCTCGATGAGTAATTGCCTGGTCTGGATGCTCAGTACAGAGCACTCCCTGAAATCCTTCGCCAGCCAAGCAGCTTGTTGGGTTGTCAAACAGCTGACCTGGTTTTCTTTGCTAGAAATATGAAATGCTCTGATTAATTTATTAAGCTGTGATTTTTGTGAGCATTTCCTGATGCAAATGATCACCCCTGTAGAAATAAAACTGCTGATAGGTGCAGGTATGTGGCCCTTCCCCTTCCTCTCCCTGGGATGTGATACAGGAAAATGAAGCCTTTGTTTTAAAGCTTTCTCAGCTTTCATTTTCCACTATTTAAAACAAAATGTTCTTAGTTGGAAGTCTTTTAAAGCCAAGAACTGTTTTCTTCTCTACTTAAATGGGCCTTGATTCCCCAGTAAACTAGGACTTGTTTCCCTCATCATTTTAGTTTGAGCAATTGAGTGGACTGCATATAGTATAAATGTTTTCCTTCAGAGTTTGGATGTGGTGTTCGTGCCTAGTGTGCCTGAGAGATTTGTTCTGGGTGATGGTGTCACTGCAGGGTGATGGCCACAGACCCCAGTGACACGTGCCATTTGATATGGTTAAGAGCTAACTTGTCTTGATTTGTTGTTTTTTTTTCTCCCCTCTTCTTTCTTCAAGGAATTCTGCAACCTTCAAGTCCTTTGAAGATAGAGTTGGGACCATAAAGGTAACAGTCTGCTTTGTCTTGTAAACACAGAGAGTGAAGCCTTGTGCAGAAACTTTAATTTCTGCAATGTTTTTCTTGTAGACTAGTATTCGGGCAAATGGCCTCTCTGATATGTGAAGTCTTGGCTACAGTAGGTGACCTCGACAAGGGGGAATTGACTTGGTATTCCCAGTGCTGCTTTCTTGGTGTCCTCACTCTCTTCTCTTCTTCCAGTCCCGAGTGGTGGGCAGCAGGGAAAACAGCACTGACGGCCTGCACTCCCCCTCTGGAGCTGGGGACAAGACTCCACAGGACAACGCTCCCTTCTAGGCCTGGATGTGGCTTTGCACAGCTGTGCACAACTGGAAGAGCCCCCTCCCTCCCAATCCTTCACCACAGCAACAACAACATGCCAATCCAAGAAGGGGCTGAGAGCCAGTCTGGAGAGATCCATCCTTCATTCATAGACACTGCTGCTGGATCCAAGTCAAATAAAGAGAATGCAAAGTTTTGTACACAAATAATATTTTACACTAAAGTTTGTAGATTAAATGTATCACTGCTGTCCTTTTGGGAGAGCATGTAAGCTGGAGTTTCCTTAAAGTAGCTCAGAAATGCCACCGCTGTGGTTGAAAACAGTTTTCCTTTGTCTGACATGGCTTGGAGCAGCTACATGGCCCTGAGCAGCACGAGGAGGGCAGTAACTGGAGAAGCCAAGTGCATGGGCACCTTAGCTTCAGCTTCTGGCTCTGTTCTCTCTGTGGGCTACTCTGGGAGCTCCCAGGCTTCTCCTGTTACTGTTTTCTCTGGCTCTCATTGGAGCTGTCGGGTAGATGGGGTAAACAGTTGGGGTTTTTTCTGGGCTTCTAAAAGGTAAACTTCACTTAGCAGCTGCCTCGTTGTTACACTAATGCTCTAGCTTTAACAAAACTAAGAATCTTTATTTTTAAATGCAATGAACTTTAAAGAAATAAAGCATAAAAACAAACAAAAAAAAAGCTTTCGCATATTAGGGCAAAGCTCCCTTGGACTCTGAAGCTGAACTGCAAGCCTTACATCACTTATGCTTTACTTGTTTATGATTTATTTTCTGTAGAGGAGACTGCAAGGGTTCTAAAGCTGGTTGTTGAGCACTGGAGTTTTGCATCATGCAGTCATAGCAGCATGTTTATAAAGCCAGTTCTTGTGTTAAATTCAGTGGTGCACTCTGTTTCCCGAGTGTATGAAACTTGCTTCTCCCTTCTCAGCTTATCCCTTCATTCTTGGAGGAGGAATTTCTGAAGGCTGGAATATGGATACCATTGGAGGGACTCTGCTCTGCTCTCTGAGGGCTCCTCCATCTGGTACATCTGGCTGTGACTGGATGGGTTTCTCAGTTGAAAGCCCCAGCTCAAATTTTAGTTTACAAAACTGGCAGAGAGTCATGGAGCTCACCCAGTCCCTCCAGGGGCTGGATGTTTTGCTCTTTTGATGTCCAACTTCATTGCTCAGGAGCTGACAAATTCCAAGTTTTCTCCTAGAGGCCTGATCTTATTCTAGGCAAGGTGCCTCCACGTAGAAATACCTAGAGTGAGCAATTCTGTGCCTTAGAGGCGAAGTGGGACTTACTCAGGTCTTTAAACTTATGTACATATCTGGGTAGTTTTAGTGGTTAATCACCCCGGAGGGACTGAACTGCCTCTGACCCTTTAGAGAAGCAAGTTTTGACACTGATTTGATAAATCTCCATTTCCCCCACCCCTGCTCCCCTCCCTCTGCAGACCTGGGGATGTGGGATGAGATGTTAGTGGGCAGATGTACTAGGCCATAGGTGGAGTGTAGAGTGTCGTTCACGGGCACTCCTCGCTTGACTGGAACTGTGAGGAACAGAGCCAGTGAAATGGGGACTGCAGGAGCTTGGGTATGGAACTGGTTCTCTTTAAGATAAAGACTGAGGAAATGTGTCAATAAAGAATTCCTTTGGGAGAAAATGGGGTGAATGTCTTTGTCTTGTTCTAACAGCACTGAAATCCTCTCTTGAGTGGTTGTTATGAACTCATGAGGTAAATACCAACTGCTGCAGCAGCCTGAGGCAAGAAGCAAGTGAAATATTCCATCATATCCCTCTGGCTTATCTGCTGGCTCTTTGGATGCTCTCTCATGAAGGAATGTGCTAAATAATATTTACAGTCTGATGTTTCCTTTCCAAGATACTGGACACTGGTCGCCAAGCTGTTTCCTCTGGGCTGGGGAGCTGCAAACTCCATGGCTGGTGCTGCAGGTGAATTCCAAACTTCCTTTTCCTGAGCTGGGAGCATGGGGCTGCAGTCCCAGCAGTAACTTTGGCAGTGGGAGCTGCGGCTGGAGAAATTTCTAATGTGGAAAGGCTGCAGCTGGGGTGCTGGTGTGGTTTGACAGTGTGGTATCTCAGGGAATCAGTCACCTCCATGGAAGCTCTGGCAGTCAAACAGCACAGCATGGGGGAGTTGTGGATGGGTGGCTGGAGCTGGGAGCTGCTGTGTCCAAGTTTAAAAGGGCAGTGCAGACCAGGCAAATAGGTTGTGGAGAGGCCAGCAGAGATCCTCAGTGTGCTGTTTGCACAGGAAGGATGCCCAGCTAGGCTTGGGACATCTCCTTGGTGATGAGGGTTTGGTTTTGGATTTGTGGGGTTTGGGTGTTTGTTTTGAAGGTTGGGGGTATTTTTCCTACATCACTTCATTAGGTAAAACTACATCTCTCCAAGTGGGGCTAAGGACAGACGGGTTGGTGTGAGACCTGATCCTGGAGGAGAGATGCTGCTGGGAGCACCCAGGCTGAGGTGAGGGCAGATGGCTCCATCCCACAAAGCAGATAAACAGCAGAATTGAAAAGTAAGTAACTGCAAAAAACAGGAAGGAGCCACTTTTCCCTGCGAGCACCATGTCCCAACCCTCAGCCGAAACCACAGCAAGTGTTTCTTAAGGAATTTGAGATTTATGGTCGGAGAGGGGTTGCACAACCACTCCAGCAGCCTATGCTCATTCTGGCTGAGTGGGCAGTGTCCAGAGCCAAGCTGCCAGCCTGGGCCCACTCGCTGCACCCTGTGGGTGCTGGGTGGGCTCAGCATCTCTCCTTGGGTGCAGACTCTGTGCAAGATCCAAGGTCAGTGCTGGGGAGCCCTGCAAGTGGCTGGTGTTTTGGACAGGGAAAGCTGCAGGAACTGGGCTGGGGATGGAGCTGAAGCAAGGAGATGGTGTGGGTGTGTGATTCATGGTGATGACTCTGTTGGCAAATAGGATCCATCATCTTTCATTTCTTTAAAACGTGAGTCAGAGGCAGCAGACGGGAAAGGCCATTAGAGCTCACGGAGAAGACACACAGCAGCAGGAGTGATGGGAGGGGTAACTGGAACCAGTGTTCCTGAGGTCACCACCACAGCCACACCTGTTCCAGGATGCACTGGATGGGTGGAAATTGTGTTTTTACCTAACACTGGGAAATAGCCGTGTTTCCCAGGAAACAGCCAGGAAACTTGAGCAACTGGGAAAAACAGACTCATGAGATTAAAATCCTCATTTGCCCTAATTGTGAGCACTCATTTTCATTAAAGGGAACCGGCTCTGCACTTAGCTCCTGAGGAGCCCAAGGGCAGTGTGGGGCTGGGTGGGTGGGGTGGCAGGATGGGATGCTCGGAAGGTGCTGCCCAGGCACACTGCGGGTCGGTGTGCGGGCACGGGCTGAGTGACAGCGCCCTAAAGGCAGTGAACCCTCAGAGTGCAGCACATGGATGATGTCCTGGCCGTGTTCTGTGTGCTGCTGCATCCCGTACCTCCGGCTCCTCCACTGTCCTGCAGCCCCGTGCCTCTGTCCCCAGCCCCCAGATCCCCGTGTCACAGCCCCGAACCCAGCGCTCCCTGTGCCACGGTCACCAGCTCCTGTGGGGAGCTGCAGCCCCCGGCCTCACTGATCCCTGTGCCGCAGCCGCCAACCCCACTGCAGATCCCTGTCCCTGTGCCACAATCACCGGCTGCTGTGATGGATGCAGCCCCCGCCCCTTGTACCGCAGTCCCCGGTCCCACTGGTGTCACTGTCCCTGCTCGACTGCAGAAGCAGTGCATCAAAAAGCACGAGAGAAAACCATCAGTATCGCTCCCTGGTGGTCTAGTGGTTAGGATTCGGCGCTCTCACCGCCGCGGCCCGGGTTCGATTCCCGGTCAGGGAAGTTCCGTTTTTGCCGCGCTCTCTCCCCGCTTTTCCCCCTCCCGTCTCCGCCCCCTCCGTTCCCATCGGGATCCCCGACGCGCGCTCCCGGCGCTGCGGCCGCGTGCCCCCGCGCGCGCGCGGCGGGGGCGCTGCGTGTCGGGGACGCGCATGCGCAGTGCGCCGGCGCCGCCCCCTCCCGTGGCCGGGTCCCGGTCGGTGTCTGGCGGCGGCGGCGGCACCGGCGCTGAGGACGGAGCGCGCGCGCCGCCGCGACCGGGCCCCGCGCGAGGCCCCCGAGGAGCCGCCCCCGCCCTGCGGGGCCGCCCCCGCCCGCCCGGGGCTGTGCGGCCCCCGCCCGTCAGCCCGCGGGCCGCAGGTGAGCGCGGCGGGGCCGGGCCGCGGGCGGAGGCCAAGATGGAGCTGGTGGCGGTGGCGGGGGGGGGGGGGCGCGGCGAGGCGAGGCGGGAGGACCGGGGGAAGGTGCGATGTGCCCGCCGGGATCTTCCTGCCCGCCGGCATCTCCCTGCCCGAGGGCATCGCCCGCCGAGCATCCCCGCCTCGGGAGCCCCCCCGCCCCTGGAGCCCCCGCCCCGGTACCCGGTGCCGGTGCGGGGCCCGCGCCCCCCCCGCTCCTCGGAGCAGGGGAAAGAACCCCGAACAAAAGGCCTGGGAAGGTGAATTCTAAATGAAAGTCATCTCTGTGTGTGGGAGCTGTGAATCACTCCGGCTCGCTCCAGAAGCCGGGGTGATTTTCCTTTCCCTTTCCTTACATTATCCTGCTTAATTTTTATCGAAATAATTACTAGCCGCTCGGCTGATGAGGTGCTTAATGAATGACGTACCGGCGGCGGGAAGCAAATCCAGCCTTTATAACGTGAAACTTGCAAAGGCAGCATATTTCTGTTTATTCGTGCAGCGTCTTCTGGCTCTCAAATTAAGAATTCCAGTCAGGTAATTTTGGAGATATGGAATGCGAGTGGACCGAACGGAGACAGCGGATTCCCTGATAGCGCCTCGCTGCTGCTTTTGTGCTGTATCAATACCTGCCCGTTCCACACCGGTGACACAAAGCCTTGAGTTTATTAGTGGAGTGTGGGCACTGATGGAGCCGGTGCTCCCTGGGGAGCAAGGTGAAGGCCATCCTGTCTGACATAATAGGGAAATCCAAAGGGTTTTATCTTTTCTAGGTTTGTTTTCATTGGGCGTTAATGTTTGTGCACTGTGAGACATTGCTGGTGAGCTGTCTGCGCTGCTGTAAGGCTTAAAAAAAAAAGGCATAAATTTGGTACATCATCTCAGACCGGTGTGAAATAATCTAATTCTTCCTGCTGATGTTTGCCTCGTGCCAGCTTATCATCAGGAAAGGGAAATGCTGTGTGTGTGCTTAAATACTGTGTTGGTTTGCTGCTTTTGAAGCAAAAACTTGCAGGCCGCAGTCACCCAGTGGCTGAGCAGTGGTGGTTCACCCATTTCTCTGGGTAAATTAAGCTCTCCAAAGTATGCAGAGCTGCAAGGATTTCCTTTGGAAATGCGTCAGGATTGGACCTATTTAAATTCTTGAATTGTAGCAGCCTCCTTGAAGTGGAATTTATTCTTTTGACTGCAATTTCATTAGAGGCGTTTTCAGCTTCTCAGGCATCTGTTGGTTTCAGGTTGCTTAGGATCAGTGTTTGCATTTTTGTTTGCTTTTGATAGAATATGATAGAATCCTAATCTGACTAAAGGATCCTGAGAAATAGATGCCGAATTAATTTGCTTTAATGAATTAGCTCTAATAAATCAAGTATGCTGTGTGCTGGGAGGGAGACAAGAAGGGAAACAGAAGCTGGAGTGGAAGAGAAATTGACATTAATATATAGAGTGTGAGATGAAAAGAAGTTTATTTTTATTGAGCAGCTTCCTGTGGTTTTCTCGCCATGCTCTAAGGGCTTTGGAGAAATTTGTCATGTTGCTGGCAGTGCAGAATCTGCTTTGTGGAGAACTCAGGCTTTGGAGATGGATTTTCAGCCAAACAGCTTTTTGTAAGCATAAATAAATACTTCTCTCCCTCCCTCATTTATTTTGTTTTAGGGATTGTCCACAGCGTTTAAATGAAAGGGGAGATGCTGCAACATAGTCATGTTCCTCCTAATTTTTGGATGTGTTGCATTAATAAATTGCAAGCTGGAAGTGGAAGATTCTCCTCCTTCCCAGAGTGGCTTTGTGCTATATTTAACCATCTTTTATTAGTGAGTGCCTGAAAAAAGTAATGTTTTGTAGCGTGTTTTCGCTCCTGGTGTGGACCATAGTTCGTGTTGATTATTCCCAGGATGTATAAACACTGTTTCAGTCTTTCTCAGTGCCCAGGGACCCACCTCCTGCTCTGTTGGTACCCTGTCCCAGTTTGCAGTGGGTTGTGGGCAGCTGATTTGGTTTGTGGCTGAGGTGGCACCATCACTGACCTGGCTGCAGCAGGGACGTTGCCCAGGATGATTGGAGCCTGCCAGAGGCTTGTTGTGCAGCAGGTGATGGGAACAGGGCTTGGAATGCAGCTGGGGTATGGACAAGCTTCTCACACCGTGTGAAGGCATCCATGGAGGCAGCGAGGGAGGTTGGATCCTCATACTCTGGAAAACATGGAGCAGTACCAGAGTGTGGCTTAAGAACTTTCATGCTGGAGAGAGTCCAGAGGAGGCCATGAAGATGCTCCCAGGGCTGGAGCAGCTCTGCTATGAAGAGAGACCAAAAGAGTTGGGCATGTACAGCCTGGAGAAGAGAAGGCTTCAGGGACACTTTAGAGCCCCTTCCAGTACTGAAGTGACTCCAGCCCCTGGAGTGACAGGACAAGGGTGAATGGCTTCACTGACAGGGGACAGGGTTGGATTGGATATTGGGAAGAATTCTTCCCTGTGAGGATGGTGAGGCCCTGGCACAGGGTGGCCAGAGAAGCTGTGGCTGCTCCATCCCTGGAGTGTTCAAGGCAGACTGGATTGGAGCAGCCTGATCTTGTGGAAGGTGTCCTGGGCCGTGGCAGGGGAGTGGAACTAAATCACCTGCATGGTCCTTCCAAACCAAAGCAGTCTGGGATTCCATGAGCCCAGCAGCACAAGAGTTGATGTTGAGATCCCTGCCCTCACAGGTTCTGTGTTTGGCAGGTGGTGATTGTCAGCACTGATGCTGTTATTCAGTGTAGTTCCTCTCATGGTGAGCTTCAAGAAGGATTTTTGTCTGTGTTGAACAGTGTGATAAGGAGTATGAATGAGAACCTAACTGGATTACTTAAGAAATCATGGTTTAGGTTAAATATAAAAGCTGCTGTTCTGACTCTACTTTTGAATTTATGAACTCCATTGCCAGAATATCCTGCCTGGGAAAGCAGGCACAGCTGAAGGCTGGGAGGGCCTTCAGCAAATCCTGTCTATCCACTGAATAACTTGGCTTAGAACAACAGTGCTGTAACTGCCTCTGATATTTGCCATATTTCCCTCTTTTATCAGTTTTCCAGTTTGTAACCTTTTTAAGTATTGTTAATGTTAATAACCAGATCAAAATATTTTTCAGTATGTCTGGAAATGGTTGCCAGAACTTTTCTGCAGAGCTTATGCCCAGACTGAGCACTCCAGTACCTCCCCAGAGCATGCAAACTGGCATCTGCTGGCAACTTCACTGCTGTCCTGTCACACCACAAACAGGGATTCATTTAAGGTAGTTTCTCTACATTAACTGATTTCCCTCACAGTTTGCTCTTGAGCTGTGCAAGTCCTCTTTGTTTGGCTTTGCCTCTACCTGGGAAGATGAGGATCTTCTGTTGCACTCCACTGGCCTGAGGAGAAGAAGGATGTTTTCCAGGAGCAGGAATGTGCAGCTTGGCAGTCACTGGGTTCTGTGAGGTGCCACCCACCTTCTCAGCAGATGGCACTGAGTCCTGCAGTGAGCCTGTCCCCTGTCTCAGGTGTGCCCACCTGGGCCTTGGGCACCTGGGTCATGGCAGAACCCAGAGGGAGGGACGAGGAACGTCACCAATGCCCAGGATCAACATGAAGGATTGCTCTGTTTCTTTTTACCTGAAGAAGTTGTTTTCCAGGTGCTCTTACAATTGAAGGAGTTTGAATTAAGCAGTACTGGTGCTCTGTGGTGATGTTGGTTGGTTAACCAGTGGCTGCTTTTAGTCTTGAAAGAAAGGAGTTTGAATGTTGTGATATCTTAGGATTTCCTTAGAGACTCGGTTGAAATATTGTCTTTATCAATAAAAACATACAAAACACAGTGGTTGGAAAGTGCATGTTTTACCTTCAGAGGCACTTTGCTGCCTGTTTTAGGCCATGCAAACTGATAGAAAGACCTGTGTTCCAGAAGGTGCATCAAGATTGCTTAAATAATAAGATTGTTTTATCATATGTTAAAATTTCTTATGTCCTGGCAACTCCTTCTAATTCCTCTTGCATTGTATCTGTATTGCACTGAAATGTGCCTTTTTAAAGCCTTTTTCTGCCTCTTTCATTAATGGTGAAATGTTTTTAGTGCCAGTGTGTTGTAGGGCCAAATTCAGTAAAATCTAACTGCCTTTTTCCTCTGGGTGCAAGTTTCTCATCTTCTTGTGCAAGTATTGAAAGGAGGAAATTGAAGCTTTGTGGTGCACAGGGGTGCAAACAGAATGAGTCCTCTAGGCCCGAGTTAAATTAGCAGCTGCCATCTCCTCTTTCATAATCTGCTCAAGGGTTTTGTAAATGAGAATAGAGTTTCTCAATGAAAGATTGGGACTCTTTATTTGTTGGGTTTTTTTGTTTTTTTTTTTTTTTTTTAAATATACTTCAATGCCATCATCTAAACTTTGTTGGGCAAATGGTTGAATAAACAAAAAACCCAGCAGCATTTGGTTACCTGTTACCAAAGCATCACTAAGGAACCTTTTTTTCTGTTTTGTGACATAAGTCTGCATTCATTAACTGGTATTTTTGTGGTGATGGCTTCTGACCAGTGGATGATGCAAGTAAACAGTTCAGTGGGTCTGGTTGCAATGACAGGCAGTACCTAATACCAGTGACAGAAAAGCACAAACCAGGGATCCACCAGCACCCCACATTTTGTCCTCCTGCCACTGGGGCTTCCTCTTCCCTCTGAGAGTATTTATTTATACATGTGAGCACTTTCACCATCCTGCTTCTGCTTTGGTCACGGGGAACTTCACAGTCCTCCCTTGGCTTCATCTGGGTCTTACTAAAGTTGTGTTTGGTGTCGGGAATTCTGAACCTTTGTGATTTTAAGGGGCAATCTGTAGGAAAAGTGAATGTACAGATTGCTCATGTTTTGCAGTGGGGACAGGAGAAGCCCAGAGTTCTCTGATGTCATTACAGTGACCAATTATGCAGTTCCAAAAAGCAGAAACTCACAGAGGTCTTCTCTTTGCATTTCCCCTTTTATGTCTTTAATTTTTTGGCTGTACTTCAAATGAAAATATTCTTTTCCATTCCATCTGCCATTACTTATTTTGTATCTTAGCAGGTTTTTCTGTTGCTGTGCAGTTTTATTTATGTAGGCCTTTGCCTGGGTCAGTTGTCATAGAATTTTTTTTACGTATCTACTTCTCATGTCTTGAGGATTTAGGGACATTTACTGGAATGTTCCTAAATGGACATTTACATGATTAGCTTTAAAGCTGCTTGTGGAGAGGAGGGGAATTTGGGATCCAAACTCCAGATGTTGTGGGCAGTTTCTAGTGGTAATATCTCCCATAATCTTGAATGTGCCAGGTGCAGAAAATTCCTTCCACCAAGGCTAGGCCCCACCAAATGAGATATTTGTAATTTCAGGTTGCTTCCAAAGTTTCCTGAGGGTAAGCAATTAAGAATCTATTGTTAAAAATATTATAAGTAATGTCTTAATTTTTTTTCTCTGTAGTTCAAAGGTCATTATGAAAGCTGATGCTCTTGCTTCTGATAGTTAGAAGTACAGGAAGGGAATGAGCAGACAAAATGGGATGTGTAAGATCCTGTTCAGAGCCTGGACTGCAGTCTGCCTTTGGGAGACACGTGGCATTGTGATAAAAGCAGGTGGAAGGGGAATAAAATAATTAAGTGTTCATGTGCTTTCACAAAGACCATGTGGGATCCCTGTGAAATCATCTGGACAGGGAATGGAAGCAGTGCTGGGTTTGGTTTTTTAAAGATCCACTCTAGTCCACATCCACAGGGCCTGGAGTTATCCCAGTGCAGTCCCAGGTCAGACTGGTGACAGCTTTGGTCTGACACACTGGACCCATCTGACACAGCTCACCTGACCTGATCTCTGTGGCATTTTGGGCAGGGGCCCTTGGTGGGTATGGGGAGCTGGGGAAGAGGTTTGGAGTGGTTGGTGGGACCTTGGTTGGAGGCCCTGGATCCCACACTCCCCCCAGCACTCCCTGGCATCTCCTCACCTGCTGTTCTTGAGGAGGAGGGGAGGGACCATGAAATCCACTGAAATCTGAGGTGACCTGTTTCTGGGAAGCTATAACCAGAAATATTTCTGTTTTAAATTGAATTTAAAAGGCAGATTCAGTTACTGTTCAGAGCAGTGAATACATTTAAGTTCCAGGTCCATTCTGAGCTGTTCTTTGAGAACTTGGGGAGTATTTTCCATGCGATTCCTAAAAAGTTCTGTTGCACAGGGGCCCTGCTTTCTCCACATGTACAATTCTGAGGTGTGTCTTGGAGTTCTTCTGGTCTGAGTAGTGAAGGAGAAATAGGGTCTGAAGCATGTATTTTCTTTAGAAAACTTACTTTATCATTTTGGTGTTTGGTTTGACAAATCACTGGTCAGTCAGTCCTTCTGAAGGCTCTCATGGTAATGCTGGGAAGTAACATTCTTGCTTGGAGTAGGCCATTTTTATCGCAGAGCAAAATAAATGCATGTTCCATAGAAGTATTTTTGTCTGGACAGTAACTAGTGAAAATATTTATTTTCCTCAATGAAGTCTCACTTCTTCTTTTCCTACAAAGTTCCTGATTTCCATACTAGCTCACTTCATTCTTGTTGCACTTTTAACTTGTCCCAGCATTGGCTCTTCACAATTGATTTGGGAAAACCAGGCAGTCAGAATTAATCAGGAGGTGTTTGGAAGGTGCACAGGGTAATTTCCCAAGCCTACCTTACTGTTTCCCTGAGTGCTTTGGATAACAGGGCCAGCAGCCAACATGACTTTGTTCTGGGGCCTGGCATGGAATATACGTTGTGTGCAACATCCTGCATGATGAAAACCCAGCAGCTCCTGTGCTTGTCCTGTAATGCTCAACTCCTTACCCTGGTTTCCTGCAGCTTATCTAAAACCCACATTTCTTCCTGTGGCTTGGTTTTTTGATGTTTTTCCATATAAAGGCCAGGGAGTCCTTCTTGCTGTTAAAAAGGATCTGTGATGACTTTCACTCTTCTTGCTGTTTTGAGGATGTTTAAATGTGTAGATGTATGAAATATTATTTTTAAATAGTCCTAAATGAGGAAAGGTGCTATTTTACAACTAATTTTGTTCCTGTTAAGGATCTCCAGGAGGACATACCCTTGGTTTGGGGAATACATGTAGGAATGACCCTGGTTTAACATTGTACTGATGGCATCACATCAGGGGTACAGGCAGAGTGAAGAGACATCTGTCACGCTCCAGTGTTAGTGAAAATCAGAGGGAGGAATAAAAACATCAGTCAAAAACTATGCATAGGGGTTTCTGACTTTATTACCAGTTATTTGGGTGGAAAAAAGACTAAATGTGATCATTCCATACTTTGTGCTGAAACTGAAAGGCCTTGGGAATGGCCTTTGACTAAGTGATGAAATTATGCCCCAGTATAACCAAAAGTGGCCTTTTGGTTTTAAGCCCTCTGAAATGTGACCCCTGTCTGAAAACCTGGTGTATAAAATGTACATGTGTTCTGATTCTTGCCCAATTACAGTGTTAGAAAACTCAATTGCAAATAAAGTCTGAATGTGATGTGTCAGGATTTCAACCTAAGTCTGTGGTCTGAAATTCAAGCTGTGTCTTTGCTTATTAAATCACCAGTGAGTTAGTGGGAAAATCAGTAGGACAGATACATTCTTTGTTACCCTATTATTTCTAAATTATGGACTGGCTTTTTTTTTTCTTTTTAAGCAGCCATGAAATACTGTTGCTAGACTGAGTGGTGGAACTGAGGACATCCTTCATCAGGCAGTCTGCAGATTAAATGTATGCAGAGTGAGAGAACAGGGGAAATAAATATCATTATGGTTTGTGGGGGAGTAGTATAAAATAAATCTTTTTGTTGGTAAAACCACACTGTATGGTTAGAAAATACCAAAGAGTTTGTCTTCTGTGAGAGAATGCCAGTTTAAATTAAAGCTGGTTTTAATCCAGCCCTGTGATTTGTTTGGGTATTTGTAGCTGAAAGAGCTGACTCCAACATGCAGGGGCTGTACTGGGTATCTATCTGGGGATATTACAAGAATATTGTGACATTAGCATTGTATTCATAAGGATGAATTTGGGATCACTAGGGAATAAATGTGTTCTTTACCCCAAGGTGCTTTCTTCTGTGATTTACTGTGTGTTTACCCCTTGACGTATGCTCTGGTTCAATTCACCTGAGAAGAAACAGAAATATTTGCAGTGAAAGCATCACCTCTGGCATCGCCCAGCCTTCAAAAGGAACTTGGTTAAATTTTCCTGCCAAAACAACAAGTAGAAGTTTTGAGTAATACACATTGTGCTGGTCAGTTCAGCTTTTATTTTGGAATTTTGTAGTTTTAAGCCCTTTCATGCTTCTGAATGTCCATGTGCTGGGAATTTGAACGGGGCAGATATGAAACTCATTGTGGCTTTTAGACCATTTTCTGTAACACCTGACACCACCCAGAGGGGAGAAATCTGTGGCATGAAGTGAAGAATGTCTTCCATGACATATATATCTATATCTGTATGTATCTATTTCCTGGAGATAGTCTCTGGGGGTACTGGTTTGTTTGGGTTTTCCTCACCCCTCTCAGTGGTCAGAGGGGTTTTACCTACAGCCTGTGCCCCACTTCTAATCAGAGCACCCCTTGCTCCTGCTGATGTTTTATTTGTTTTAGGTTTTATGGTTGTTTTTTCAAGCCTAAAATATCTTTTACAGCACCAATTGCTCAGTTTCTGTGAGGAAGTGAAATAATCAAATAGTCTCTTCCCCACCCTCCACAAAAACTGGGGAAACCCAGTTGAGCAATTAGGAGAAGTGAGGATCTTTAGATATGCTTAATTTTTTAACTTTGCAGAGGAAATAATCTCTGGAACTAAAGCCTTTGGACCTTAACTGAGGGGATGCATGTGCTGCTTGAATAATTATGCTTCACCTTAGGCTGGAGGACCTGATTGGATACAAGAGGTAAAAGTAAATGGGGGAGAGGGAAAGTTTATTTTCTGCCTGTATTATTAAATAAATAAGTTTAATTTTTAGAATAAAACCTAATATCCTGTGAAATAGAAAGGTTCTGACAGAGGCAGTGACATTGGGTTTCTGGCAATCACATAAAGACATTTTGGCTTTTCTGTTCCTGAGCTTTCTGTGTGATTCTTTATAAGTTCTGCTGCTCAATTCTGCTTATTTTGCCTTTTTATTCATAACTTTTTAAGTGGAAGGTTTGTGTGCTTGGTGGGAGAGAGCAGAGATTAATAATCTGAAAATAGGTGAAGTTTCTCAAAAGGGAAGCGCCAGAGCAGATCATTTTAGATCAGGGTGAAGATACAAGTATTGCCTTCAGTGGTTGCCATAAACTGGTCTTCTGTTTTGGTTTTTTTAGTTATTAAAATAAAGTCTTCATTTCAAA
Source organism: Setophaga petechia (assembly GCA_024362935.1). NCBI lineage: Eukaryota > Metazoa > Chordata > Aves > Passeriformes > Parulidae > Setophaga > Setophaga petechia. Next base: position 3,246,667 of record JANCRA010000033.1, read on the forward strand.
ATCTTTAACAAAAACTGCTCATGATTAAAACTATCAAGAGTGTTTATTTGATGACAAAGCAATTCTAACACCAAATTAGGTGTAAAATATTTTTTTGTATATGTTTTGCAGTTTGTAAGGCCATGCTCTCACATTGTTTAAATTATGTGTATGGGGAAACCCTCATTTACCTTTTCATCTGCCTCACAATTGATAGGAAAAGAAAATAGGAATGAACTTTTTTCCCCTGCATCTCTTACTGCTGTCCATGAGTACAGAGAGGAACCACCTTCTCCTGCCCTTCCAAGTTAATTTCAGATAAATCTTTTTCGTGCCCTTCGCCAACCAAGTTGTAATTTGAAAGATGTGTTCCTTTCTGTTCCTTTTGTGTCTCAAACTGCTTATTTGGCTTTTTTGCTGTTCTTTGTTACCTCCCTTTGTTCCTTCTTTTTGACCAGGCAAAAGCCTCCTGTGCTGTAAAAAGAGGCTGCTTGGATCAACGTTGTCTCCTTAAATTCTCTTTTTGTAATAATCTGTCAAGGGATTCATGTTTTGACAACTGATGTGATTTTCTCAACCTTTTCTTACACAAGACAATAGACTTCTTTTTTTCTTCCTATTTAAAAGCCTTTAGTTGTCTTACCTACAGGTGTGACATAATAATGTAAATCTCATTTTTATGTGAGTAGACCCATCTGTTCCAAGAGTTCTTTTATATTTTAAAGGTTAGGCTATATTGATATAGTCATTAACAATATGAGGGTTTTTTATTGATGTAGTTTATACAACCCACTTAGCAGAAGTGGGGCTTTATGTCTATGAAGAAGTTGAAGATATTTCTTCAGAAAAGTGGCATCAGCATCACTCATCCCAGCAGGGAATGTTGTGGGTTAGCTGATTTGTTCTAGTGAACTTGCAGTGAGTAGTCACAGTGATTCAAAAACTATTTATAGGGAGGAAAAATTAAAAGTAATAATGAACAAAGCAAACACAGCTGTTGATTTTTCAGAGATTTTTAACTAACTGAGTAAGCAGATGTGGAATTTTTTATTGTCATGTGCAGTTTGTGATGCTTGCACTCTGCACATAAACTACTGTGATGTCATAAACAGTAATTCATTATTACTGAAAGATTAAATAGGAGCAATGAAATCCTAAGTAGGGAATCCACTGACCCCATCCCCCCAGGTTTTTAGAGTAATAATTTTAATTGAGGAGAGAGGACAGAAAATGCAAATCCATTACTTCATATTTTCTCCCCTAATATGGAAAACCTTCTTAGGTAGGTTTGAATCTTACTCTTGTGTAGGGTAAAAGGTCACAAGTCTTTATAACAGGTTGGTCAATCAGACTTAAATGGTTGCATTTTAATCTGCTAAGCTCATTAGAGAAACAACTCTGTGTCCCTGTAGTTAAGTTTGTCACAAGTTTCAGTGGAACCTCTCCTGCAGTCAGCAGTGGTGGATGTTACATCAGTTCAGACTTGAATTTAGCAGAAAAATGGTATTGCTCCAGATTTCAATTATTTAAAAGCTGTGTGTTTCTATTTTTTTAAAGAATTCAGAGGAATTTAATGAAGTTTTTAGTGTCATAGTCTTTCAGTATAGGAGACCTGTCCTCTGTTCCCAAGGCAGATGGATTTGGACACAGTGAAGTTTCTTTTTTTTCAGGAGATATATGCATTTACATCAATTCCTTGGATACTCAGCTTTCCATCAGGGCTTATATGTTAAAACAGAATGTTTTTATGGATATGAGATCTCTCACATGATCTTTATCTAAAGGTCACAAGCTGAATAGCAAAATTCAGCTGAAAGGCTTTTGTGCTGTGATATAAAAATATAAGCAATGCCAAAACACACTCTTGGATGCTTTAATGGAATATAAAATGCTAGTGCTCTGATTAATAGGTTAAAAACCTTTATTTCAAGACAGCTAAGGGCAAAGAAAAGTGTTTTAAAATAGTAGTGGTCTTCTGCAGGCACTTGTTAGCCAGAGTGCATTCCCTTCAGCTGTTTCACATTGTTTTTCCAGTAATGATTCATTTTGCAAGTCATGTAAGCAAGAAGGGATGTGAAAATAAAGACTTTGGAGTTTCTATTTTGTATATTGATTTACTTTATTTACCTTAATTGCAGCCTTATTTCTTTACATATTTGTTAACCATGATACAGCTCCTGTACATGGTGGAGATGGGTTATGGAACAATGTATGCTGAAGATAATTTCCCCTTTCTGGTAACAACATATGGAGCAGGATGAGGACAATTCTGTCAGTACAATTATTCAGTAAAAAGGGTTCTTCTGCATCTCTCAGAGGAGGTTTGAGTTCTCAAGGAACACATATGCTTTTTGTCCAGTAGAGCTGGGAACATGTCTGATTTCTGCAAGGAGAAGGCAGTATCTGTCTCTTGGGCAGAGCAGGAAAGGGTGCTGAGCAGATTTATGGTTCCAGGATATGGAGAAGATACAACAGTACATAAATTGGATTCAAATTTGCAGGAGAAATAAGGCTGGAAGAGCTGGTTTTGCTATGAGCAAAATGGTTGCAAGAGTATTCAACCTCCCCAAGCAAATTTCTTCCTCTGTGTTACAAAATTTACCACAGTTTTGATGTGTTGCTGAATTCAGTTTGCATTTGTGTAGCTTTGCTTGTTTTTATCTTCATCATTCTTTAATCTCTTTTCTTCTGATTTTCATACTCATTTCTGTATTTTCTGATTCTTCAACAGTTATATATTCCTGTCTCCAGACTTCCTCCTTTTTCATGTGTGTTGTTGAACCTTGTGTCATGCACTGGTGTGGATTTTGAATGCTCCCATTCCTTTTCCAACATCTGTCCTTTCATCTTCTCTGCTTTTGTTTGGATTGTGAATATCATGTAATAAGGAGGGGAGATATTTACAAGTAATTACAAGCAGGGTATTATGTAGAGCTCTGGGTCAGTGGATCTGGCCTGCTGAATAATGAGATTGGATGGGGAGATCAAAACATTCCTGAGTCACTAAATTGGAATTGCCAGTTGCAACAGAAACTGAGGGAGTGAACCCCTGGGAGGTGCTGGGCTGGCTCAGTGCTGGCAGGGAGGATGCACTGGGGAAGGGAGGATGAGAAGTACCTGGCATGGGTTTCTCATGTACTTTGATTTTTACAAGAAGCAGTTTCCTTGGGAATTTATTTTTGTCTTGTTTGGTTATTTTCAGCTGTAAATCAGGCTGCCTGCTCTTAATGAAAGTTGGTATTGGCATAGCTGTGAGACTGAAGGAAATATTGCTGCTTGCATCCAGATTAAGACAACGCTTGACTGTGTATTTTGAGTCTCTACATGGCTGGTTATTATATATAAGTGCTGTAAAAAATGCTAACTTTTCTGCTGATGGAGTTTTGATGAGGCCTGGGCCAGGATCTTATATTTGAACCTTCTATCCACACATCATGGTCTGAAATTTGCATCATTATGTGCCCAGTTCTGACCTTAGCAGGGTAACTCATTTTTTCAAAGTACATTTGCTTCCGAATTACATTTGGACTTTGTTTTTTTCCCCTCTTCTACTCATATTATTTCCATAAATTGAACATAGTTTGACTGTCAACATACTTGGATCTGGGCTTGCTGTCTGAAACAGAATGAGTGGCACAATTAGAGGTGGTCTTCATCTGGGTAGGGAGCCATAATTCTGGTTGCCAACACCATTAACAATCTGCAGCTTTCTGTGAATGCTTAAATAATGTTCTTATGGATTATTTTTAATGAAGAAAGCTGTGGGCAGAGAACCTGGGAGCTTTTATAGCTTCACAAAATAGCACATTTTTCCTTGGGGAGTTAGTCCACCCCCTAGTATTGCACAGGCTCTGAGTGGGAAAGTTTAACTCCCTGCCTTTCTTTATTCAGGAAAAGTCCTTTGCTGGTTCCTATCAAAGGAACTAAACAGATCCATTAACAATAAGCTGATTATTGAGTTGTTGCTTGGTTCATTCATACCCACTTAGGGATGTGTTGCTGGATCAAGCAGCTTCTTACAGATGGCACCAAGCAACTGCTGTGGGCAGCAATGCCAGCAGCTCCCTGGGTTTATTCCCAACATCTCTGTTTGCCATGCTGGAACCTTCCAGCCCATGAAAGGCATAATTATTAATTCAATGAGGAGTTTATTTCTCAAGTGCATTCAGAGCCTGTTCTCTGAAAGCTGTTGAAAGGGTTTGTATGACAATTAAGTGATGACTTGCCAGGTAAAAGCTGCTCTGAAGTTCTGCTCATGAGGTTTATTGTTCAGTCATCTAATGCATAAATGACTTTGTGATTGGTGATGTGGGTTAGATGTGTCCTGCACCTGCTTAATCAGAAAGGTATTTTAATCTGTTGCTGTGAGTTTCCCTGCTTTTTTCCATAGCACCATGTAGCATTTCCTGGGCTGTTCTTGCCCCTTTGCTCTGTTATTTCCGTGGGATGGCTGATCTGGAGCTTGACTGCTGAAAGTCCAAGTGTGTGCTGCTGGGTCATCTCAGGTTCTCTCCCTCCTTGTACAACAAAATGAGACTGGTTTTCATCTGCATCAGGATGAGGGAATCCAAATTGGATGACACCATGGTTTTCTTGATGGAAATGTGTCCTGGCAGGAGGAGCTGGTGCTGCTCCCCAGAGCAGGCTGTGCCTGCTGCTCCAGTGCTGGAGCTTGGGGTCTGCTGTGTTGGCTAAGCTGCTTTACAGTCTCTCTCTAACAGCACAACAGATTAGCAAGACTTGAAAAACATGCTTCTCGTGTTCTCAGTACTTATATTCACAAAGGCCTAAGTTGAAAAAATCCAAAGTCTTAAACAGATAATTTTTATTAGAGTTTCCATGCAGCTGGGTTAGGTGTGTGTCTTTCCCATGATAAAAGTTGGGGGGAAGAGACTGAAGCTCTGGTTCAAACCATAGAGGCCTTGACTGTGTTTTTAAATATTTGTCATTTATTTCAACAGTTTATCAATTCTGAAGACAAATATTTACATTGTGGGGACTTATTTGGTACTTGTGGTATAAATATTTATAAAACACTTCTGTGTTTTTACTGCCCAGTAATGTGATGATAATTTTTCAATGAATCCTCAGCTTCAGAATTCATGGACAACTAATTTGCTTTTGTTTTGTCTTTAGGAGAATCAGTTTTAGCAGTGTGTGAAGCTTGCTATCACTTACCTTAGAATATTCAAAATAGACACCAGGTGAGTTCTGGATTTTTTTATTTCTTCCATCTCATTTAAATGCAAAATATTGCTGAGGAAACAAAGTTTCCTACAAAAATCTCTTACTACTTCAGGAAGCCAAGGCTAAAACACCTCATATTTTTGTGGTAACACAATCTTGTGTATGCTTCTCTTATCTCCCCTTTAATTTTTTTTTTCTCCCTTGAAAAATACCAGATTGTGAGGACAACTCTAAGTGACTCTGAGACAGATGGACAGAATGTGGAGGCCAGTGGTGCTTTTTCCTTTCTGTGTCAAATCAATATTTACTGAAGTGCTTTCAGGCTTGGTATTTTTATTTAGACTTCTACTGATAAATACTGGTTGGTATAAAATAATTCAGTTTTAGATCAACACCTAAAGTTAGGTGTTAGCATTAGTTAATTTTCATCACTGGAAATCTTTGCAAAGCTGGAATCTTAGCTTTACCAACGTTATATTTTACCACTTAGCAGCAGTGCTTTGTGGCATCCAAATCTTTCCTAAAATACTCAAGAACTTCCTAAAGTCATATAATAAAGTATCAACTAGGCATTATTTTTATAAGAGCTGGCAAAACATCATTTCCAAGCTGCACTCTTTAATCATCTTTTAATATGCTCTTAAAACTGTAATTGTAGAGGGCTTGACAGCATTCCTGATAGTTTGTGTTACTGACATGTGCAGGGTTGGGCTGAGCTGGGACAGCAGCAACTCCTCCTGTCCAGCACTTCCCTGAGTCTGTCTGTCATTCCTTCTGGTTGTTATCTTCCCTTTTGGGGATTCCTCTGTTCTCTGTGTTACTGGTGATATTTTGGAAGACTAAGAGGATGTTGTGTGCTGGTTTTACCCAAAGTCTTTTGCAAACAATATCCATTAAGGTTAATAACCTCCCATTGTCCTGTGTCCAGTGGGTATCATTCACTGTGTCAGCAGGAGGTGGATTTTCTCCTTCACAGGGGGATTTCACTTTCTGCAACAGCTGTTTCCAGCCAGATTCCCCACACTGTGTGCAGACAGTTCACTGTAATGCAGTTTTTACCTGTGTACAGGTCTGTGTGTTGGCACATCCATTCAGGGAGTGATTTCATTATTTTATTTAATTTTTAGGAACTTAAACTGATGAGTATACAGGCATGAAGAAAATCAGAATTCTGGAGATTGTGCTCCAGCTGGAGATCTTTAAAGCTAACCTTGTTTGTTGGTCTATGCCCCTTTTGATGTTGATCAGTGCAGCTGAACAGCCACAACCCTTTCCTGCAGCAGCCTTTCCTCCAGCAAGGAAATTCAAGGCACAGCAGTGCCTGTGTGGCTTACACAGGGGGAGATGGGAAAAGGGAGAGTTGAGTTTACAGTTTCTAGAGGTTTGTTCTGGAATAGATACCCAGTGCTTCAGCCCTGGAGGGAGATGAGAAGAGCTGCTGTTAGTCTGCTTCCAGAGGCTGATGACACCCACCTACTGTGGCTGTTGTCCATGGACTGAGCCTTCCATCCCTTTATTGCAAGGTAGCCCTTCCTAAATCCAACAGAGGTGGTTCAGTGTTGTCCCAAGCACCTGCTGTCTGTGTGAGCAGGGTCAGTACCTCCACCCTCCATTCTGCCTCACAGCCCAGCATGTTTTCCTGAGAAAATGTATCCCCCTCACTGCCAGCTTCCACTGAAATTCTTTGCAGCATCTTGCAGCGGATCAGATGGAGTTCAATCCTCCTTCCCTGCTTCTGGCCACCAGATCTGCTGTCACCCTTTTCAGTGCAGACATTATTTGGGATGTTCTGTGAGTATTTAATTCCCTAAACTGGCAGAGAACCATTGATTTTTTCCCCTTGGCTGTAATAACTCTTTGCCATTTTAATGAGTTAAATACAACTTCCAAAAGGGTCAGCAGACCTGGCAGGAACTAAGGTATCACCAGTTTTATGAAACTTGATGGAGTTCTTCTGGGAAGCTGAAAAGCAAATTAGTGTTTCTCAGGTTGAATTTTCCATGGATGTATTTAGAACATTAAGGCTGCCTTCCATAAATAACCTGCCAGGTTTAATCTGAGTCTTTTTAGCAAGGTGGTGCTGAATGCAGTTGCCTGTTGTGGTAGAGCTGACTGAGGCAGGATATTGTGGTGCTCAGATGGTTAAACACTCTGCTGGTTAATCCAGAGATTACCTTTCTCCAGAGCCTTCCCAGAGAAACCTCTTCAGGCATCCTGCCTGGATAGAAAAGGGAGCAGATGGTTTGTTGCTGCTGAACACAACAGTTTTTAAAAATACAGGGCAGCTTTCAGGATTGTGAATTAGAGCCACGTGTGAAAACAGCAGAAATGATACCTGAGTTTAGGAAAATTGGAACTTAAATAACTTGCACCTTTACTGTCTGTTTTATATTTAAAAAGCCAAAGGTTGCATTCCTAGTGATAATACTCCTCTGTTCCCTTAAGTAAAAAGCTTCCCAGATGAATTCCCATCCCTGCCTTGTCCTCCACTCTCCTGCCAAGGCCAATGTGTCCATTTCATACCGGGTTGGAGAAATAAACGTTAACATCCCATTAGACCAAGCTGTGGATCCCCAGCACTGTTCAGATGGAAGCAATTAAGGATGCAGCAGTGTGGAATTGTATCCCTGTGCCTGCAGACGGACTGCCTGGGTCAAACTGAATTCATTTTTATTAAACAAATTGGCCCTAATTGAGCAGTGCAGATTTTGTTAAGCAGAACATGGTGTATGGCTGTGATCTGCAGCATCTGTCACCAAGGCCACGCTGGATTGATGTTACAGGAAGCTTGTAATGCTCAAATAGAGCTGCAGCTTTTAGCAAAAATGTCCATAATGCCCTGGAAGCTCCTGTTTGAAGCAGTATCTTCTCCAGAAGGGCTAAATCAACATGTAAAATTCCAATCAGGATGCTTTTCTTTTCCCCCTCTCCTGAATTCTCAGGTCCCTGTCCAAGAGCAGTGGTGACAGACACTCCTTGGCAGGGAGCTGCTGGCAGGGCCTGGTGTGCTGGAGCTGCAGGGAGGCTCCTGGGAGGGTGGGAGGAGGTGATGATGGGCACAGAGCAGGAGGAGCTGAGCAGGGAGCCTGGGAAGCAGCAGGAGCAGGCTGCTGTGATTAGGTAGATTATCAGAGACACGTCAGGATCATCAGTGTTTGACCTCAGCTCTGGGACAGAGGGGGCTGGGAGCTGCCTTCCTTTGGGAAAGGCTGGCCCAGAGAGTTTCTTTCCTGAAATATGGTTTTCCTTTCCCTGAATCAGATTATGCCCCAATAAGTGAGTTGTTTGTGCTGTGTCTTGCAGCACTCAGTAATTTTCTTCCCATGCAGAAAGCTTTTGGTACTGAACAGTGTCCTTGAAAAGAAAATATTTTCTCTCCCTACCCACACATTCACCTTTCAGATTTGGGGTGTAGTTTGAATTTTTAGCCAGAGAATTAGAGTTTAGACAAATTATTATTAATAGTAATAATTTATAGCATCCTATAGGAAGCATTCAATTAAACTGGGTAGAATTGCCAAAGGCTTCTTGAAGGAGATTAGATGAGAGTTTGGTTGAGCCCAGTGTATTCCAGTTAAACAACTGGGCCTGGTGAGCAGTGTTAAATGGGTGTAAACTCAGAGAATCAGCACCAGGGTCTTAGCTGAACAAGACAGTGGTGAGGTGTCTGTCCACATCTTTGTCACTTGGTCCCCCTTGTGTGGGTGTGACAATTCCCATGTGTTGGGAGGAGCAGAGGTGTGGTCACAGCTCCTCCAGGCAGTGCAGGGGGTGAGGGCTGAGGGCGTTGCTTTCAGCCAGCCTTGTGAAAGCTGAGGTTATTAATTTGTTATATAAGACATAGGGTTAAATTAGAAAAGTCTGCTGCTTTAAATATCTTTTTCAAAGGCTGCATAAGCTGGTGTGGGCTAATTGTAATGACATAATCCAAAAATAGCCAATAGTCTTTTCTTGGATGCTCATCCTGGCTGCAGTTCTGCAGCTAAAGAACAGCAAAGCTGATCTCCTCAGGGTGGGAGAGGGCAGAGCCAGATCTGGTCCTGGCACAGGGGACACCTCTGGGGTCTGTCACATTTGGATCTGGAGCAGGAGGTTAATCCATGTTCAAGTAACATGGTTTTAACTAGAATGCATGTTAAATGTTGGATCCACAACTTTAAATTGTGAGAGAGGGGATCTCCTCTCTGGGCAGACATTCCCTCTTTGCTTGTGGAATGCACAGGCTTGGTCACACTGGATTTGTCTAAGGATTCTGTTTGACATGGTGCTGGTGATAAGATGGGAGACTGGGATTTGGGAGTTGTGGGGAAGGTTGGGTTTGTTTGGGTTTTGTTTTGTTTTGTTTTGGTTTTGTTTTTTTAATGTAATTTCTGAAATAGGAAATACAAATAAAGTCAGTTACTGCTATGCTAGTGTGGTGCAAAAAGGCAGCCTCAACAGCAACTTCTCTGTTGCCATGTGGTTTTTATGGGTATTATCACAAATAAATGATCTTAATATTAAGACTAAGAAAGGAGATGAAGTGACTTGAGAGATGTGTTATGCAGTACATAGCTATAGCTGCACCTCAGCTCTTGATTTGGGGTTTTTGGAAAGAAGAGTTGAGTCTATACAGCAGAGATTCAGGGTGGCTGCTGGTGTGCCAACAATGTCATAGTTGTTTTCACTGATAATTAACTGTATTTTAAAACTTTTTACCTTCCACGTGTATAAAGAACCTTTTTTAAACACATTTTATAAAAGCTGAATCTTGATGTGTAGATTCTGTTTTTGAGGACAGTTTGCTTAAAGAGGTCTGTTTTTCCCTTGGCTTAATAATTTCTTAATCTTTATATTTTTGCAGGGGCCAGTTCTCTCCTCAGGTTAGCTCAAGATGGCAGACCAGAGGCAACGCTCACTCTCTACCTCTGGGGAGTCCTTGTACCACGTGCTAGGGCTGGACAAAAATGCCACTTCAGATGATATCAAAAAGTCTTACAGGTAAAGCTTTGAGTGTTACACCTGTCCCAGTAGCACAAATGGCTTTAATTCAGTGTTCAGCAAATTATCCATTTATGTAGGAGCCTCAGTTGGTTTATTTAGACCTTTTGCAAGAAAGATATGTGGGAAAAATAGGTGAAAACGTGGTTGCTTCTTGCAAAACAGGGTGTGAAAACATGCCTAGGCTTTAAATTTTTCCATCTTCTATCTAGTAAGTTAAATTCTAAAATGCATAGTGTCATTCTGAAAGGTCTTTGCCTAAGTTTGAGCAGAATTTTTGAACTGTGATCAGAGTTAAAATCTTCCTATTATGTATCCTTGTATCTGTCTTAGGGGTACCACAGATGTGCAGAACTGCCCTGCTGTCCATCATTTCCACTTCTGGCACAGGGAGATGGAGATTAAAGATACACATAAGGATGAAAACAGAGCATGAATGATTACTTCTTCCTGGAACTCTACTCAAAAGTTCTTATTTTTTGTGGAGATATTAGTTTTAAAATATTTTTTTTTCTGTATCCCTTTCCTTAAGAGTTGGACACATGAAATGGCTTCATACTTACTAAATAACAATTCCAAAAAAAGAGTCTTGTAGCATCTTCCTTTCCCATAAATCTGCTTAAAGGCAATTGCTGCTGTGCCCAGTGGCAATGTGTTTGGATTACACTAGGGGTCAGCATCATCTTTCCATGAGGATACTCATTGTCAAATTTGTTTTCCTTTAGTCTCTAACTTTTACCAAGGCTTTTTCCCTTCCAAAGTTACACGATAGCAGCTACATGGTGAAGTCTAGGAATAAGCCAGGTCCACAGATTCTCAAAAATTAGCTTTATCTTCCTAAAAGCTTTAAGTGGAAGTTTGAATAGGTTATCTTCAAGCAACTGGAAAATAATTTTACTTTCCTGGGGAAAATACTGTGAGTTTTTCCTTTGGAGGAGCAACCCCACAAGATCCTGGGGTGAAATGTAGCTGCTTCACACTTCCCTGAACCTTCAGCTGATCTTATTTCCTCTGCTGCTCCTTCATCATGTTCAGTCCTCTGCTGGCTTGGGGGCTGTGGGGTTTGTGTATGTGTAGGAAATGGGAAATAAAAATATTTAATTATTGCAGCCTGACTAAGCCCTTTCCGGGTTTATAAAACTTGCTGTGATTATTTCAGCCCTCACTGAGGCTGGGGCACAAGTGGCAGCTGTGGACATGATTTACTGGAGCAGCATCAGGCACAGTGAAGTGTCCCAAGGGCACACTCAGGCTGGTTTCTAAATGCTGTGAGATACTTGCAGGCACATCCAAGTGCTTGCACACATCTTTGTTTTATGTTTGTCTAAACGTTTCCCCACTGCAAAGCTGACATGTAATTGTCTGCAGACTCCTCCTGTTTTCTCATATACGTGACTTTGTGGTCATTTTCTGTAGGAGGACAAGTACCTTTTGTGGTGCAGGAGAACTGCCAGCATGTGGCTCCGTGTCATTTTTCTACTTGGGAGCACGTATTTTCCCTTCATAAGGAGGTGTTTAGCCAGTTATTTCTACTGGTGTCTGTAAATAGCCTGGGCCATGTGAGAACTAGCACATTTATCAATGCTTTATCTGATTTTTTTGTTATTTGTAAGAGATCTGGCCTGATTAGGGGAGCTACGTTGTGATTTCCTGATGTCTCGAAACTCAGAAGTGTTTTCTATTCTAGCAAAGCTTGAACTGAAAAGTACTTTGTTCCTGCACAGGAATTGGTGAATTAACCACAAGTGATCGTGTGTTCTATTTTTGTGTTCAGACACTGCAGAAGCAGCAGTTCAGACACTCTTCAAGCAGCTGTGGCAATTTGCTTTTATTTACTCTTTGGTGCTATACCTTAAACTTGTGGTGTGTCTTTCCTGTAGCAGGAGCAAAACTTACTGATGGAAATTGCTGGAGCTGAGGATAAAAAAACCCAAACCTATTTTTATTCAGTGTCTCTTATTTTTTTCCGTTGGATTTCTGAGGGTCACATCCAACAGTCTGAAGTGAGTCCTGTGAACTGAGCTAGACACTGCTGTAGCCTTTTATTATCATCTAAGGAAGAATCATCAGGGAAGTTGAATCACAGATGAAGGAAAACAGTTGCAACTTAAAAGTCTCCCTTGAGTGGCAGGCTACGGAATTAAAAAAAAAAAAAATAATCAAAAAAAACAGGAACCCAAACCCCAGGTTTTATTCTCTTTTTTCTTTCTGCAGGAAACTGGCATTGAAATATCATCCTGATAAAAACCCTGATAATCCAGAGGCAGCAGAAAAATTTAAAGAGATCAATAATGCCCACGCAATATTGACGGATGCCACAAAGCGGAACATTTACGATAAGTATGGGTCTCTGGGGCTCTATGTAGCAGAGCAGTTTGGTGAAGAAAATGTGAACACATACTTCGTGCTGTCCAGCTGGTGGGCAAAGGTAAATAAAAGGGCACAGGAGTTATTCTGGATTGGTATTGGAAACTCTTAGAGAGCTCCATTTGATGACTGTTCTTGGTTTTACCTTTGAAAATTGAATTTATGACACTGGGTTAATTATCCTTCTCTTACTGCATCGTGATCTTGAGTTCAGGAGTATTTTTCTAGGAACTTCTAGTGAGACAAGTCTAATAAGCAAGACCTGGGTTACTAATTGAAGTTTGGACTCTTCTAATGGATTTAGAAGAGATAAGAATTTGGGGTTTATTCTCTGGTAATATCTGGTCAATATTTTTGCAGAATGAGTCTTGACTGTGAACTTTGGCTTACAGAAAATCTCCTTGCATTTCATTGCATGGGTCCATTTTTGTACCCTTTGCCAGCATTGCCTCCATCTCTTGATCCCCTAAGGAAGACAATAATTATATCATCATGCTAGTTTGCTATCTGTAAAATTATTTTTTTTAAACAATTGCACAGTGACCTGTAGGAAGACTTTAATTTAGCCCATTGTCACTGCAATAAGCACCTGGCAGACCTGGCTTGTATGGAGCTGCCCTGCTTACATGCTGGGAGCATCAATCCTCAGCCATGCCCACAGCCTTGGGCTGCACCAAGTCCCTGCTGTAGGTACATCGTGGCCTGTGCATCAGCTGGTACAGCTCAGTCATTTCCAGGGTTATTTATGCAAGTTACAGCCTGTCCTGAACTGTTGTACCCCTGGATTTTAGTACAGGTGTGCTTATTAGACCTGTACCTTCTTCCAGATGCAGCAAAATAGTCCACTTAACTTAAATGGGAGAAATTACTCAAGCAAACCAGGCTGGCAGTATTCACCTCAGTGTAAAATGTGGACAACCATAGCCACTTTTGCACATAATTCGAAGTATTTCTCAGTGATAAAGTACAAAACTGTAGCTACTAAGTTCTGTCTCTGGACTGCCATGGTTTTGCTCTCCGATTCTGTATCCAAGTCTCACAAACTCTGTGGTCATGGCATAGTAGACACAGGTTATGACTATTTCTGTGTTTTCTGTCTTCTGCAGGCCTTGTTTGTGTTCTGTGGGCTCATCACAGGCTGCTACTGCTGCTGCTGTCTGTGCTGCTGCTGTAATTGTTGCTGTGGGAAGTGTAAACCGAAACCTCCCGAAGGCGAAGAGCAGGAATTCTACGTCTCTCCAGAGGACTTGGAGGCACAGTTGCAGTCAGATGAAAGGGGTAGGTGAAAATGCAGTGGGCTCTCTAGGTTGAACATCAGTCCCTGCTGGAGTGCTCAGTGAGCTGGTTGAGAAAAAATAAGGTCCTGGGGTGTGGATGATGAGCAGGGAATGTTTGTGCCACAAGTTACATGGGTGATGCTGACACCAGAGATAAAGTTGCTAAAAACACCTGGAGGGTCTTCACTGAACCTAGCTGGGATCAGCTTCAGAGCACTCAATGACCATCATTGTGTTCCTTCCACATCCTGGGGTAACATATGGACCATCCACGTGGGATTGCAGCAAGGGGCTCTTGTACCTAAAGGTTGGGGTGTCCAGGCAGCTTTAATTGTGTCAGGTGTAGAGGAAGTGGCCCTGCTACCCTTGTAGCTCTAATACTGTTTGTGAAGCTATTTCTGCAGGATTGAACCAATAATTTAAAATATTGTAGAGCCTTGTGTATGCTCTGATGACATTTTTAATGGGCACTGCTGAATGGTGGGTGAGGATCAGCAGCTTTTACAGGAAAAAGGAAATGGTAGTAAACATTCCACATGTAGAGTTGAGGTGAACGCTGTTGTGTGCACACTGAAAATCAGGGAATTAATATCATGCTCCTAAATGGTAAATGATAAATGATAAAATGGTGTTGTCAGAGGGTTGTAGGAAGATGTGATTACCAAAACAGAATGCTGTGTTTGTTCTTGGTGTGCTAAGCCTTTTGTCTTCACTTTTCAGAGGCCTCAGACGCACCTATTGTGATACAGCCAGCATCAGCCACAGAGACAACCCAGCTCACAGCTGACTCTCACCCCAGCTACCACACTGATGGATTTAATTAAGTTAAGGAAACACTGTCATTAGAGTGGATAAAAAAAAAAAAAAACATGGCCAACTCAACACTAGAATCATGAACATTAGAAGTAGAGAATGGGGAGGGGGAATAATTCTGCCACAGTAAGAGGGCAGCTTTCCAACCTGCCGAAAATATTTTGTAATCCCTTCAGCCTTTTGTCACCTTTCAGTGTCGTATCTCGACGATACGTGAAGTGCTGTAGCATGCAGTATTTAAAGCAGTTTAGCTACGGTCTTATTTGTTTCCTTTCTTTTGTTTTGTTTTGTTTTTTTTTTTCTCCTGTTTTGTTTTGTTTTTTGTTTTTTTTATAGCATGTATGGAGTTATGTTACATGTCTGTGGTGTAATGTATTGAGTTGTCACAATATCAGTGCGGTGGAGACATTCTGCATTTTAAGCAGCAGTACTGGCCTAAAAATGAGATTTAAAAAGTGTCACAGAAGCCACTGTTCTTCTGTACAGCTGAGCTGTTGAAGACCTTTAGAAGTTGAGGATTTTCATTTGAGTGCAACATACCAATTCTTTCATTCCTCCTTCTATTCCTGCATTATTATCTAAGCAAGTTTACAAAGCCAAGAACCAAAAAAATGCCCGTCCTGCAGAGCTGGAGTCCTCTCTAATGCTGGTTTTCAGCTTAAATAAATCTACCTTGAAAAATAAAAAGGGAGAGTTGCCAATCTTTGAACAGTAAATTGAACAGCTCATTGTGTACGAGGCGATCTCCAGTGACAATGGAACCAAAACCAACTGGGCATGGGCTCCTGTGGTGGTGGCAGTGGGATTTTAACTCCAAGCACAATTCTGTTTTGATTTGAGTTCAGTTGTTTTCCTGTAATGCTAAAGACCAAATAGTGCAGCTTTGTTTCTGAATGCATGAGAATCCTAAAGTGAAACTGGTTAACTGGCTCTCACTGAGCAAATGGTAAAATGCAGACAGTAGGCAACAGCAGAAATGTTTAAAAGCAATTGGTGTTTAAAAATTTGTTCTAATAATTTGAGGAAGATGGGGTATTACATATCTTTTTTAAAAGCTTTTTTAATACACTAACCCTTTAATTTAATGAACATCTTTGTGGAGTACTTAAATGGGTTTTAAAGAACAAACCACCATTCTTGTGTTTATATTGTATAATTTGCACATTGTCTTGCATTTAGATTTGTTTACACCATTGTTTCTCTTTTCCTTGGAACAACTATGTGGAAACCACTGAAAGGTTTCCTGTACTATTTTGAAACCAAATCAAGTCTGAATTCTGTTTTAGAAACTGTGGTTTACTGAGGTTTAACTGTTAAAAAGGAATTTTAGGCAGCTGCTGAATTACTGGTGTATATTGTTGTCAATAGTCCTGTTTAGGTGATCCAGAGTGAGATCTAGAACAGTTCCAGAGATCCCACACTTGGCACTTTCAGTGGATAATTACAGACTCATTAATTTTAATCATTATGGTTTTATATCACAATGCCTCTACTGTCCCTTGTACCCCCATCCCCCTGATCTGTTTTCCCTCTTTCTGTGGAGGGGCTGTTGGCACCTTCCCCCCATGTCTGCTGCTCCCTCACCAGCTCCAGGTGGTGCTTTGAAGCAGGGTAAAGATCCACTGGTCTGCACAAAGGCTGCCAGGAAAGGGCAGGGACCCAGAGAACTATTCTGAATATATTTTCCTGCTGTCTTTGCATGAGCAACGTGAAATCTGCCATGAAACCATGTTAAACGTGCTGGGTAGGAGAACATGTTCTCCCCAAGGTCTCAGTGCTCAGTGAGGAGTGTTTGCACACCCAGACTTTGCTGTGGCTGTTGGTACAAGCACATATTTGCCTGCATGGGAGCTTACTGCAGATCAGCATGATTTTAGTACCATATCCAGCCCCCAAAATTCCCCAAAAAATCTGTTCCTTTTAATGGCTCAATTTCAGCAGCACACTCCTTAAGTCATTTCTTCTTTGCCCATAGTCCTTACAGACCTGAAATGTGGTGGTTTAGTGCAAGATACTTTTATCTTTTCCTGACTTGGATGGCCTTGAGGACATTTGTGTATGATTTGGCTTGAGGTCCTTATTTAGTTAATGTCTTTCTTTGACCCCTTGGAACAAAAAGCCATTTTTAGGCTTAAACCCAATATCATTTTGTCTGTCCTTGTAGATTTTGCCTGAAGCCTGTTCTTGGTGTACAATTGCACTCTGGAATATGGTGGGGCATGTGCAGGCTTTGTCTTCTCCACATTCACTGGTTAAAATTGCCTGTATCTGCAGATTGAGTTCTTGGCAAAAAAAAAAAAAAAAAAAAAGGTATTGAGGTTTTTTTGGCTTTGTAAATGAGTGTGGCTCATCAGAGCAAGTCAGTGAATGAGGGAGGGGCTCTTCCCTGGGAGCTGTTCCATTCTCTGTCCCTGTGTTTATCTCAGTGGATAATATGGAGATGCTTGTTGGGTGTTGCTCTGCTGTAGAGCAGCTTTGTCCCCAGTGCTGGGGGCTGGTTGTCACTGTTAATTTGGAATAATGCTTTTATTTCTTACCTTCTCTGGGCTGTTTCCAGAGAAGGAGAGAGGCTGGTGGGAAGTTGTGGCTCCAGGGAGGTGTGTGGCACACCTGGAGTCACTCTGCAGGCTCCTGACAAGGGAACTGAAGTGTGGGCAGCACATGAGGACCAGAGGCAGAACAGTTATCTGTGGGGAAAGATGACATCCAGGATAAGTTTGCAGTTTTAGATCTTTGCTTAGCAAGGGATGAGTTTGGAGAGAGACTGCTTTCCTGTTGGTTCTGCCTGTGGGTGGTGTGTGAACAGGAAATTACTCTGTTACATGCCAGAGTGATGTTAGATGCTCCAAGGGAAACCATTCCGAGATCTCACTTACAGGGAATGATGGGAAAACATAATTCTAGAGGAATATTCATGTTTTTTGAAGCTCTTTCAAGTTTGCCCATGTTACTGCTTAATCTCTGAGTTTGGGATCATTGTTTATTAGTGAAGTTCTTCTTGAACTATGTAAGGAATGATTGAAACATTCCTTCTTTGAAGCCAAAACCGTGTCATGGCACATAAGTACATTAATGCCCACTTTTCCCCTCTTGGAGGGAAGGTGCAAGAGTACCCTGGGCTCTAACACGAGTTGCACTTCATAATGGCCAAGTAGAATCCTAGTAAATGCAAAGTTCTATTGGGAATGATGGTTTAAAATCTGGCAGAGAAGCTCAGACCGGAATTCTGAGCTTGGGAAAGGGGAGCTGCAGCGTCCCGGTGCTGCAGCCTGACCTGGCTTAGTGCAGAATGTTTCCCTCCAAAATCAAACCTGACCACTGTCCATCTCAGTCCAGTGTTTTGCCAGAATTAAAACTTGAGCTTGGATTTTATTTATTTATTTGTTTCTTTAAAGTTGTATCATTTGTACAAGTTGCCTGAGTCCTCCATTCCAGTTGCTCGGCCGCCTCCATCCAGCTCCTCCAACCTCTCCAGCACTGATTTCCTTAGCTCTTGTAGCTGAGGGTGAATCCCGACTGGAGAGTTTGGTTTCGGGATACTGATTAATCCCTGTGTTGCATGGAGAGCCATTCCTAGCTTAGGTGAGGAGGGAAAGCTACTGCTGAGAGCTCTCAGGTGCCAGCTGTCCCTCCTGGCACATGGAGCTGCTGGAAAAGGAGGTGCTGGATCTGTCCTGCCCATCCTCCCTAGGGATGGGAACATCCTAAACGCACTGTACTGAGGGGGCATTGCACCCCTTAAATGCCAGTCTCAACATTTTGTTAGTGATATTTGTAGAAAATTCTTAATATTTATCTGTATATAAATTTATGTAAGACCTCGTGGCATCCCATAGGGTGTCGGTTTTTGCTGGTCCCATGCAGTGATGTTTTAGAACCATGTTCCCTTTTTAGTCTTCTTTTTAGATTTGTAGTCTTTTAAAACTGCTTTAGATATTAGCACTCCTAGTGTTCTTAAAGTGGGATCCTCTTGGAGGTTTGGAGGGGCAGAACAGAGGAGGAGGGCTTGGGCATGGCACAGAAACACTCAGTCCTGCGGCAGGGCTGTGGTCGGGGGAGTGCAGCTCTCCAAACCCTTCCTGTCAGCCTGTAAACACCTCACACAGGTGTAACCAGGACAGGAGCCTGGCAGAAAAACTATTCCTGTCCCATCTGTGAGGCAGTTTAGTGGTGTGGGAGGGACACCTGTGCACTCTGAGGGGCTGTTCCAGAGCATTTGTACCACGCACGCTCCTTGAGAGAGGCACCTGCTTCTCTCAGCTACTTTGTGCCCTTCCTCTGGTGCCCTTTGATCTTTTTGCCAAGTTCTGGATAATAGAGGAAATTTATGCTGCAGTTTTTTTTGTACCCAGTGCGCCTGTATCTTGGCATCATGTTTAACAGGTCACTCTGGCAGGGTGGTCTGGGCAGTTTGCAGTCCCCACCTCGTGTCAGTAATTCCAAATGGTGTTTAAATGCATTAATCTTGGAGCACTGAACCCCAGTTATAGTTTATAGTGTCAGGTCAATATAAACTTCACATGCTTCAGCATCTGGTGCTGCTTCTCTGTATTCTAGTGGAGATCATCTAGTTTGTAGTGTCTCATTGCACCAACAGCTGCTTAAAATCTCTCGAAAGAATCGTAAGCCGGTGGCAGGAAATTTGTCAGTGTTCAGCTCCCGCAAGATCCATGGTCCCCTCCACGAGCTGCCTTTGGAGGCTTTCTGGGACTGTCTGGGACTCAGCAAGACTGCAATTCCTGTGTTCTTCCAAGAAGACACTTCCTTTACGAGGAGAAGCCGCGGGAGGGAAGCTGGCTGTCTGATGTTTGCACAAGCCAAATGGCAGAAATCTGGAAGATGAACTTTCATTATGCCAATGTTACGTGCACAGTTCATTTTGGTGTTAAAAGGATAGATGCTGGGAATTTCTGGTGGTTATATATATATATATGTATGTATATGTATAGAGGAAGCTCTTATATAAACTGGCTGTTCATTCCTGAGTGCCGTTGTCTTCTCTGCTCCCTCTCCCAGCCCTGTGGGTGTTCTCTTGCAGTCTGTGAGCTGTTGCTTGTCAAACCATTCCAAAAATTGAACAATCTACTTGAATTCCATGAGCTGCCCCTTGTCCCAGCTCCTCTGGATGGAACAGAGCTCTGCCTGCTCCAACTTTCCTTAGGAGGAGAGAAGGGAGAGCTGGCAGAGGGCACAGAGGCAGCTCTGGAGTGACTGGAACTTGTGCAGCTGGCACGTGGGGTGTTTAGATGTGGTTAATGTGCTCATCACTGAAGCTGTGATAGAACACATGGATTTGGGTTTTTTCCCTAGTTTTCACCACACTGGACTCCCCAGAATGGGGCTGGGTGAGCTCACAGAGCAAGGTCCACCCCGTGCTGAGGGTGTGGGCTGCAGCATCACGTGTGTGTATGTATGTATATATGCACATATGTATATATTTATACAACAGGTGTGCACCTTGGGTTTTTCTTTGGTGGTAAAAACGTGAGATTTGGCTCCAAGTAGTGCTCTGAACTCAGCCAGACAGAGGGAAGGTGTGAGTTTTTTGTGGCCCCAAATTTGTGCTTTTTTGCTCTCAGCTGCAGGAAAACCCAAACCCAACCTGTGGGGTTGAGGGACTGGTGAGGACATGGTGAAGGAGCCTGTTGTATAAATAAATGGGTCCTAGGAGCAGGAGAAGCATCTCCTGCTCCCCACACCCTGCTCGGGGAGTTCCCACATGAGCAGCATGGGGTTTGCATGGCCAGGTGCTGTCCCTCCTCTTGCAGGTGGGTTCCACAAGGACTTGGAGTTACTGAAATTCCTACACCTGAAGCTGGCAGTGATCCATGTGAAGGCACAATGGTTGTGGCTGATGCACATGTGAGTCCCACCATGTCCCCTCTAGCCATACTGGATAGAGTCACCATCGCCCTCCTCCTCCTCAGGCTGTTCCTGCCAGGGGCTGTTCCTGACACGCAGCACACCAGAGGTTCCTTCATGGCAGAAATGGGGGAATATTGGGGAGATTTTTACTGCTGGCACCACTGAAGTTCTGTTTGTGACCATCACGACTGATGAACTCCAGGTTTGCCAATTCCAAGTGTGCTGTTTCCGTGCTGGATGCTGAGCTGATCGCTGTCATTCCTTCCTCCCTCTCATCCCACCGTTGCCTGCCTTGCTGGGGCGAGGTGTGGATGGGTTGATTGGTGTCACTGCTGACATCCCAGGCAGTTTATGTTCATTTTGCATGTGAGCAAGGCCCTGAACTGTGTAATTCCTCGTGGGGTTTGGTTTCCTGGCCCCTTTATGGAGCCAGAGGGAGCTGAGGATGCCGGGAGAGACTCGCCTGCATTTGCACTGCACTTCAACTCAGGCGGGGGTGGGGGATAGAGGGAGCCCATCTTTAAAAAAAGAAAAAAATAGTTAAAAAAAACCCCAAACCAAACCCACCACAATCGAAGTATAAATGCATCTGAGAAGCAATTATAATATAGACATATATCTATTTTGTTATGTTACTAAAGGACCATACTTTGAGTTGTCTGTAAGTAGACGTGGCTGTCTGAACTTCGTGGATTGTTACACTCGATACTACTGAGCTCCTGTACATACCCGCGGCGACGGCAGAAGGAATTATTTTCTGTTTTAGCATGGTAATTTGTGTCTTGTATGTCCAAATATAAACTAAAATAAAGATTGCTAAGTTATCGGAAACCACTGTTGTAAAATAAATGTTTTCAATGCAGAAATGCCCATCCGGTTTTTCTTTCTTTATTTCCATAGCACAAGCGGGAGGGGCTGTGGGACAGGGTGGGGCTGGCTGGGAAGTGGGAGAGGTCACCCATCCCTGGGATGGGCACTGGGTGCAGGGTCTCTGGGGCAGGAGCTGTAGCCACTCCCCTGTACCCCTCCTGCACCCATTGTGGGGTCTGGGCTGGTTTTGAGCCTTAAAATCCAAATATCTTCCTTCATATGATGCTGGACCCTGGCAGGCATTTGGGGTGTAAATGCAGGTTGGAGTTGGTGGTGGGATGGGAATTGTATGCAGGGCTGAGGGAGGCAACAGTCTCTGCAGTAAAAATACTCTTTTCTGGAGAAACTCAGGTTATTGACACTGGGTTTGCTCCTGCTGTTGCTGGTGGAGAGAACAAAGATGAGTGGAAGATGTACTGACGGTGCTCCGAGACTGATCCAAGCCAAGGTGGGGACCAAGGCAGCACAAATCCTGTCCTGCTCCCAGATCCATGGTGACTGTGGGGCTTTCCCTGCTGCAGGTGCCACCAGCCGCTGTTCTGACCCTGGGATTGTTCATTTTGGAAAGGTGAGTTCTGAGTTTGATGGACGCGAGCATAAAATTGGGTTTTAACTTGAGGTTGTCGGGTTGGACAGGGCTTTAAGCAGCCTGATCTAGAGGGAGGTGTCCCTGCCCGTGGCCCGTGTTGCTCTGACAACCCCAAAAGCTGCTGGGACCGAGCAGCCCCTCTGGAGAGGCAGGAATGGAGTGCAGGGTCAGGCCAGGTTGAGTTCAAAGCTGAGACCAGGCTGCTCAACTCAGGCACATCCTCCTCACCACTTCCCTGCACTCCTGTCTTACCACAGTCTGATCTTTACCGTGATTTCTGTCCCAACCCCACAAGTCTGCTCCATCACTGTCCCCTCTCTGATGTCCCCAGGGTGCCGGAGGTCCTGTCCAGCCCTGTGCCCACCCCAGTCAATCACCCAAGGCAGGGATGGCCGAGCTGGCCTGGGGGAAGGATATTGACCCTTCCCTGCTCTGCCTAGTGCAGGGCCCTGGGACAATTTTCCTCCTTCCACCACGACTGTCAGTGCCTGGGAGCCTTCCCAAACCCAGTTCAGCCCCGTCAAGCCTGGCAGTGGACTGTGCACAGCTTGGGGAGGGAATGGCTGCTCTGAGCTTGGGGCTGTGATTGCAGGAGTGGGATTCAGCTGAGGGGGGACTCCATGCCCCAGAGAGGACACAGCTTGGAAGGGAGAGGCCTCTGGGGGGGCTGCAATGCTCTTGCTGCCAACATTTTACACAGATGCTCACCTTCCTCCAAGAACCGCCAAGCTCAGGTGCCACTAAACCTTGTCCCAAACCCCCAGCTATGACACAAAATGGGGCAGACTTGCTGTGAAGTTGGGAAGCAGCAGCTTTTGGAGCCATTCGCAGGGGTACTGGAGAAGCCCTGGCTGGGTCTCAGGGTGCAGCTTCCAGCCGGGGTGGCACTACCTGCGTCATTCAGAGCTCTGAATGGAGATGTTTTTCTCACCCAAGGAAGCATCTGAGATTGCTCTGGTGTTCTTGGGAGGACCTGGTTCAGGTCCACACGTTTATGACAGCAGGAAAGCATAAGAGCACAGCAGCAGGGCAGGTACGACTGTGACTTTAATGCACAACAGTGACACGCGGGACTCGGCAACAGGAACACTGCCAGGCAAGGTGGGGACTCCCGGGGCACGGCTGCAGCCCACAGCATCCCCCCCGTTCTCCGCTCTGCTGTGGTGTCTTGTTACGGGGTCGGTCTCCTTCATTCCCCCACCTCCAACGACCCTCCCTCATTTCCCTATACTCTGCAGCAAGAGCTTATTGCTGAGCGCCTTCTGGGCCAGTCTCTCCTCCCGGGACATTTCCAGGAACTCGCGCAGGAGGTGGAAGGTGAGATCCAGCGAGTTGGGTTTTCCGTCTCGCCTCTTGCCGGCTTGCAGCGCCCGCCGGGCTCGGGGGGCCGGGGCGAGCTCTGCCCCGTGGAACAGGCACAGTCTTTGGGGCAGGGCATCGGTGCCGGGGACCGGGGCTCTCGGGGCTCCCATCCAGGGCTCCCAGGTGAGTTGGGGGGCCAGGGTCAGCCTGCGGGACGGACCGCGGGGCCACTGCAGCGGGGAGCAGGTCTCCGAGGGCAGGAAGAGCAGGACGAGGACGGAGGCAGCTGAAATCATCCTGACCCGCATCGCAGCCACTCCGGGGCCAGAAACCTGCAAGAGCAGCCCCCCCCCACCCCGGACCCCCACATCCCCCCCGCTGCGGTCAGGGGTCACTCGAGGGGCTTCACCCCGTTGGAGACCCCCTCCCCAGGGATGAAATCCCCTAGGGATGAAACCCCCGGCACGGCATCCCCACTCCCGCCGATAGGAATCCCACCCCCCGTCCCTGGGACAGGACCCTTCAGGGGACGGGACCCTTCAGGGGACGGGACCCTCCGCGGGCTGGGATCCCCCTCCCCACCCGGGGACGCGACACCCCCTCCCCCGGGATGGGGCTCCCCCCGAGCATGAGACACCCTCGGCAGCCGGGACCGGACCCTCCAGGACCTCGGACCCCCACAAGGGAACACCCCTGCACCCCGGGACAGGGCCCTCCTCCCCGCGAGCTCGGGATCGCCCTCCTCGTGCCGGGGGTGCCGGTGGCCGTCCCGGTCCCCGTGCGCGTCTCACCGCTCTCGGGCGCTCCGCCGGCTCCGCGCCTCCCGCAGGACGCGCCGCTCCGGCCCCGCGCTTTATAGGGGCGGGGGAGCCACGTGATGGGAGCGGGGCCGGGATCTGTCCGCGGTGCTGAACGGGGGGGAGAGCGGGGGGACACGGCCCGGGAGGGACAGGCTGGGGGGACATGGGACGGGGAGAGTCTGACAGGGCGGGTTCATGGGCATGTCGGTCCGGGGGGTGCGTGGGGTGAGGAGGGGGAGTGTTTTGGGGGCTGTGGGGGTGGGGGGAGTGCAGGGGGGTGTGTGTGCAAGCGGGCACAAATGTGTTCAGGGGCGTCTCTCGGTGTGTTGGAGGGGTGAGGGGGAGCTGAGGGTGTGGGTGTAAGGTGAGTGCGAGTTCATGAGTGTGCACGACAGCCCCTCTGTGTGTGACGGGGTGCCTGGGGCTGCGGCAGGACCCGCCAGCCAAGCCCCACACACCCCATTGCTCCGGGGGCTGTTCCTGGGCACCCCATGGAGCCCCCGAGAGTCTCGGGGCCAGATGTGCCCGTGGCAGAGGGGCACACCGGGCACACACCCGTGTGCGGGCTCGGCCCTGAGCTCTGCAGCGTTTCACGACGCAGGGAAAGTTTTCCCGACGGCTCCTTCGGCAGTTGTTCGGTGAAGGCAGCCCCGGCTGCCTCCCGGCTCCTCCCAGTGATCCCTCCGCTGCTATCACACAGATGAAAACTTCACTGCAGAAGCAAAATGCGCTTCTGGAGCACAATTTGACACAGCACAAAGGTGTGTTCATCTCCCGGCCTGATCCTAGCACAGACACACATCCTGGGATCCATGGGAGCCACGGGAGGGATTCATTTGCCTTTCCCTGCCTCCCTGCTGGAGCCTCCATTGCCTGCCCCTCAGAATTCAGCAATTGCTTCCTTCACCTTGCAGAAGCACTGCTGTCTCTAAAATTAAAATTCCCTCCTGAGGAACAAACTTAAGAGAAGGGGAAAAAGCAAACCAGCCCACATTAGGTAGAATTTGGATGAATGGAAAGAACCCCTCCCATCCTCCTCCATGGCAAGAACCAGATGGAAAACAAGGGCTCTGCAGAGTTCTGAGGGTCACAGGAAAGGCCTCAAGAGGTTTGTGGGGGTGGCAAGCTGGGGGGGCCCTCACCCCCCCCCCCCCCAGGCTGCAGAATAACTCCCAGCAGCAGCAGAGCAAGCGCTGGGTGGGCAGGAAGGGGGAGCAGCTGCCTCCTGCTGGCTTTGTGAGCTTTGAAAGTCCTTTTCTTCGCTGAATCATCGAGATCCTCTCTCATTTCCAGTGCTTCACCTGAGGCTGCTTTTCTCCCTGTGCCCCATGCCTGACCCCGTGCTGTCCCCTACCCCATTACCAGTGCTGAGCCTGGCCCTGCTGCACTGCCAGGAGTGCTGCCTGCAGCTCCCAGGGCATCCCCACACCTGCTGGGGGCTCAGGGCAATGAGACCCCAAAATCCCATGAGGAGATGAAAGCAGCTCCAGCAGAGGCTGGATCCCGCATGGGGAATGGAGCTGCCTCCCCTGAGGTGCCTGGATGCTCACGGGGGCTCCCAGAATGGTTTTAAATCTTCTTGAAGTTGTGCTGGGACTTGGCGGGTCCAGGGGGTCCAGCTCAGCAATTTTGGCTCCTCCCTTGCACGTGGGGCTGGGCTGTCTCTGGAAAACTCTCCCTAGCCCATCTCCTGGGGCTGCCCTGCAGAAACAGCGCTTGGAGAGGCCAGGGGCTGCGGCAGGGAGAGATGAAGGAGGAGGGGCCGTGCCCAGAGCATCACTCAGGGGGCTTTGGGGGCTCCCTTGTCTCCGAAGAGTGAGCCCGTGGCTCTGGGAAGAGATTTCCGCTCCTGCAGCGCCACGGGCACGGCCAGGAGCGGGGGCAGGGAGAGGCAGCTCAGCTCACCCCCTGTCCCCGTGGCCTGCTCTGTGGCAGGTCATGTTTTACATCATTTACCTTTAGCATTAGTCATTTAATTGTAGCAAAGACAATGATTCTGACAAGTGTATCTTGGACTTGTGTTTTATTTAGGAAGCTCAACTTGAAAAATTAAAAATACCCTTTTTTCCCCCTGCTCCCTTCATAAATTACTGACAAATCCAGCGCTGATGGGCCCTGTGCACTGCCTGGGGATTCATTATCGTCACTTTCAGGGCTGTCACTCTCTCCTCCTCTAGTCAGGAATGTGAGGAGCGAAGTGTTAATGATGCTTTCAGGGATGCCAAACTCACCCCTGGGCTGCGCTCGCTGCACACGGAGGCGCCGATCCGGGAGGGAGTCGGAGAGGTTCCTAATTAGGTGCTGCTGATGCTCGGAGCCTCCTGTCACATGAGCAGAGCTCACACGCGGCAGGGGCTGCACTGCCGGCCGTGGCAGCTCCAGCGCTGAGGTGTGGCCGAGCTTCCAGCAGCTTCTCCTGAGGAACAGGCGGGATTTGCCGGCCCCTTTCCTCCCTTTGCTCCCTGGGGGCTCGCACCCACTTTGGCCCTTGCCCAGCCACACAAACAGCCGTGCCAGGGGGCAGATGGAGCTCTGGTGTCTCCCTGCTGCGTTTCTCCATGCGCTGGGTGGAGGTGGCAGCCGTGGGGCTGGTGGGGGTCGGTGCTGCCCGTCCTGCTCTGGAGAAGGCATCTCATGGGCTGACGAACCTGAGATTGACCCTGATGTTTCACCATTCTCAGGTTAGACAGTCCTCGAGGTGCCCCTCGCTGGGGCAGCCGCCGAACCCCTGCCTTGTGCCTTGTGCCTCACACCGTGTACTTGCCCAACCTCTGAAGAACTTGGAGACAACAAAGAAGCAGCCCCTTGGCTCCATTTTTATGGTGGGGTTGCCTGTGGGACCCACCCAAACATCCTCACATTGCCCTGCGTGCTCCCATCAAGGAATTACAGAATTTGGGATGGAAAAGCCCTCTAAGATCACCAAGCTCAACCATCCCTCAGCATGGCCAAAAACATCACTAAACCATGTCCCCAAGTGCCACATCCACACTTTTAAATCCTTTCAGGGATGGTGACCCCACTACTGCCCTGTGCAGTCTGATCCAGTGCTGGACAATTCTTGTGGTGAAGAAGTTTTCCCTAATATCCAATGTAAACCCTTCCCAGGTGCAATTGGAGGCTGTTTCCTCTCATGCTGTTACTTGTTACTTGGAGAAGGGACCACCCCACCTGACTACACCCTCCTTTCAGGGAGTTGAAGGAAAAATGAATATTAAAAGCTTATCAATCAAAATGAATGAACTTAGTATGAAACTGAAAGGAAAGCTTTTCCCACTGACAAGCTCCGTGCAAGAAGTGAGCAAGCCTGGAAAGCTGTCGCAAAAATCACAGTGAAAGGAATTTGCAACCTGTTTTCAGCTCCTTTCTGGATTTCTTACTTTGGGTCCAAACACCCTCCCACTTCTGTGGTGAGGACTGAGCCAGATGCAGCTCTGAGTATGCCACACACAGCCAAGACTATTCAATAGAGGGACTCTGGATTTCCCTCAGAGAAAAGAAAGAAAAATGTTTCTGACAGGAGCAAGGGAACTACAGAACCGCTGCCCATCTTTACCTTCTCTGATACCTCTATTGGAAATCTGAGCAGCTTTGGGGGATTTTAAAGTTTGTACTATGGGCTTGCAAAGATGAAAAAGAAGAGGTAAAAGCCAATTAGAATTAGTTTTTTCCAAGCAAGGTGAAGTTTTAGTAAGTTTGGTATAGAGAATAAAGTATGGCAGAATCCTCTCAACTGGCCCCAAGAACAGTGGAAAACGCTTGCAAAAATAGTCAGGAATCATTTGCAGAAGGAGTAAAAAGAGGGTGCAGGGCAGTGCCTGCCTTACCTGTGAACCCAGGACCAGGTCCCCTGCACCGCTGGCAGCCCTGGCCCCTCTGACCTGCTCTCCTCCCCCTGCCACCCCCCTGCTGTCTTTTATAGCCTTTCTTGTCCCCCGGCTGAGCTGAACTGGGCCACAGCGAGCTGCCACGCTCTCTGCTGGCTTCCTGTTTGCTCATCGAGCGCCTGCGGTAAAATTTCCATTACACGCTGGACAGGCAGAGTGGCAGAGAGAAGTGAGGCAAGAAATGGAACCCCAACACGTATCGGTGTTTCAGAGGTTCTCTCAACTCTTTTGAAAATGAAAAAGTGCTGTTAGACGGAGACAGAGGTGAAAAGGGGTGTCCTGGCTCTGTGGGAACTGAAAGCCATCCTGCAGTCTCGGTCCAGCCGCTCTGGGTTCCCCCTGCCCCCAAGGGAAGTCCTGCTCCTCAGTTCAGCAAGAAGATTATCCTTCCTACCCACCACCCCAAATAAGTGTTTCCCAAATGCTGCCTCACTGAATGGAGCCACAAGACAAAGCTCTGTCCTGCTCTGACCAGAGGCTGTGGGGCTGTCTGCATCTCCATTCACTCTGTCTCAGCCAGCAGATCCCCCAGTGATGCATAACCCAGAGAGGAAAGATCTGGATGAGACAACTTCAATCTTTCATTTATCCCCAGTGTGCAGAAGAACCATTTTGGCTGTAAAACAGAGGAGGGCAAAGGGAAAGGAGGAAAACTGCCTGCCATGAAAATATGGAACCTGTCAAAGGATCCACGCCCATCTGGAACAGTGTCGCTTGGTCTGGAGGGGAAAGACCCCATGGCTGGAACGAGATGAGCTTTAAAGTCCCTTCCAGCTCCTTGTGGGAGTCTATAATTCAACAAACATAAACTGAAAATTCACTGCATTGGGCAGGGACACCTTCCACTATCCCAGGTTGCTCCAAGAAATGTCTAACCTGGCGGTGAACACTTCCAGCTATGGGGCAGCCACAGCTTCTCTGGGCAGCCTGTGCCAGGGCCTTGCCACTGTGACAAGGAAGAACTTCTTCCCAATGTCCAATCTAACCCTGCCCTCTGTCAGTTTGGAACCATTCTCACTTGGTCCTGTCGTCTCATGCCCTTGTTCAAAGGCACTGAGGTCAAATGAAGCCTTTTAAATATCTTTGATGTTTCTGGATGCCTCTGTGAGTGAGTTTGGTCAAGAATCACTCTAAGCAGCAGGTGGCTTAGATGAGTTTGATTTAAGGTGCTGCTGAAAAAGTTTCCAGTGGTACCAGGCAGACACTTTCATGTGTGGTCTGTCGGATTCATCGGCTGATCACTGTGCACAACGCTGCTCGTTCAACAGCTTCAAAATGCCCCATTTTTTACCACTGTTTCGATATTGACTACTGAAAACCGCCTCTGCTAACGGAGCAGGGTGTTTGATGCCAGCCCTGACAAATCTCCTCGTTTATAATACATGGAAATTGAGCATTTTTTTAACAATTGGCCAAGACTGTGCCCTGCAGAGCCATGGGCTGGACATGCCAGGTCTTGAAGTTCTGGAGAGCTGTGACACACTGCTCACCCAGACCAGGTCTGGGAGGTGACCTTCACAGCACAGCCCACTCCTGCAATGAATTGCTGAGTTCTCAGATGAGTGCTGGGGCCAGCACACAGGTTTCAGCCCACAAGATCTGTGTCTTTCTGTACAAATAGGAATCAAGCAGGTAACGAGCTCAAAAGGAAATTGAATTTGTCTTCTGACCCATTGTTCCCCTGGCTCCTTTCCAGCCCTGAGAAGCCCACAAGGGGGGCAGCCCCCAGCACTGGAGCTCCACATGCCATTACCTCAGGCAAGGAGAGATTTCATCTATTTCAGAGAAAACCGAGCCCATCTGCTGCAGAAAGAGAAAACACAACCCGAAAGTCCTCGTCTCAGGTGTTCCTGCTCGAAATGACTGTGGTTGCTCTTTGATGGTCAAGCAGACATTGTTCTCCTTTTTTCTGTTGGCTTTTTTTTCCTGTTAGCTTTTTTTTCTGTTGGCTTTTTTTTTTTTTTTAACCGCTCGGATCTATTTTTAGCGACGAGGGGATGGTGCTCAAGAGGCTCTGCCATGGGTCACCTCAGTGTGGGTTTGGGTCACTCTGGGTGCCAGGCAGGAAGTGAAGCACAGCCACTCCTGGTGGCCTTGCCATAGGCAGTGGGACCCCGAAGATGGTGGGGGGCTGCAGGTGCTGCTGAGAGCAGGGGTCCCACATTGGGGGTTTGTGATTGTGATGATGGCAGGTGGATGAAGTGGGGCTCCTGCCATGGGAGGTGGAACCCAGCGATAGCAGGGTGCTGCAGCTGAGCCACAGGCCCCTCGTGATAGCAATAGATCTAATACTTTTTTTTTTTTTTGGTCTGATTTAATGAGACACCTGGAACTGTGGTTTGCAGTGAGAAAAAAGGTTTTTTTTTCTTTTTCAGTCCTTTTCTCCAGCGCCTCCATGTTATGGAGGAGGCATTAGGGAGTGTCGCCATGTGCCACACACTCCTGGCTGGGCTGTCCAACAGCAGGTGGGAGCTGGAGCAGCGCCTGTCCTGGTCAGGGTCTGTGCAGCGCTGGGCTCAGCCATACTCAAAACTCCCCACTTTTGCCCTTTTTTCAGCTTGAAACATGGCGTGACCCTGGCGGGGAGGTTTGCGCTGGTGCACAGACTTGCTGCATGCGCCACACTGCTGTGATGAAGCCTCATGGCCGGGGCTGCTCAGAAAGCCTTAGACCAATAGTTTGGCAAGAACAGAGTGGTTTTTAATGTGTTCCACCACCGCAGCCTGTGGCCAGCGTGGCCTCAGAGCCTGCGGCTGGGGGGGCAGTGAGGCACAGGCAGAGGGGAGGGAGGGAGCCGCCTGCCGCCCACGCAGTGTTTCCGACGTGGTAGCTACCAACAGTTTGTCACAAACAAACCAAAATCTGTCTTGTAGCCCTGAAACTGAATTAGGTCTGATAGCGCTGGTGATGGTGGCGGGAGGGAGAGGAAGGTGGCGGGCTGACAGGGAGCGTGAGGGATCCAAGATGGCGGCATGGCGTGAGGGCAATGGTGGCAGCGGGGGCGGAACTCACCAGAAACACTGTTTGAGGATGGATCGGCCATGGGTGCCTCAAGAAGGTGCAGTGTAGGAGGAGAGAGGGTGGCCTCATATATTCCAGTGGCAGGAGAAGCCCATGGGGTGGGAAGGAAGGTGATGGCTCCATGTTTGCCAGTGGTGGGAGCAGTTGCCCCCTAGGAGCTGCTGGCATGGGCAAAGAGCTGGTTTGCTGAAGCAAAATAATCACAGAAGCACAGAATATGCTGAATTGACCCATAGAATGTGCTGAAGGGACCCATCAGGATCATTGAGTCCAACTCCTGGCCACGCGCAGGACACAAAGTCAAACCATGTGCACAAGAGCCTTATCTTAACCCTTCTCGAATTCAGACAGACTGGGTTGTGCAGATCTGAGTAAAAAAGTAGCTCTTGGGGGAAGTGTAGATCTAAGGAAAAAGAGGGATCTGCTAAGGAAAAATGGCGACTCAACCACTGCTCTGGGCTGCCTGTTCCAATGTCGGGGCATCCTTTCAGTGAAGAAATTTTCCCTAATATGCATTCTAAACTTCCCTGACACAATTGTTTCCTCTTGTCCTGTCGCCTGTTACCAGAAGGCAGACACCAACAATGCTGGGGGAGAGGAGGTGCTTTGCCCCCCAGAGTGAGTGACACGTGGATATCCCATCCCTGGAAGCATTCACGGCCAGGTTGGATGGGGCTGGGAGCAACCTGTTCTAGTGAAGATGTCCCTGTCCATACCATGGACCCAGTGACCCACTGCTGCTGACCTGCTGCTCTGGCCGAAGCCCCCCCATGCCTGCCTGTCCTTGTGTTTGTGCTCATGAGCTCTCCTTCCACCCACACAGGGAACTATTTTTAGCAGACACTAATCAAGTGTCAGTGTTGGCTCTGAGTGTGGCTTTCAGTGGAGGGTTCCTTCTTTCACCAAGTGCTGGCAGGAACTCGGGTGTGTTTTCTTTTAAATCTGGTTGAGAATTTGCAAAGTGTGCTGCAGAGCAGTGGCAGTTATTTCGGGCTCGTCACACCCAAGCCCACACTGAGGGATCACCAGGTGACTCCATTTTGGTGAGGGCTTGGCAGAGCATCCCCCTCCTGATCCCGCGCTGCCAGCAGCACCTGCTGGCCTTGCCTGACCCCTCAGGAGCCGCTCCAAGCCAGGGATACCCAGACAAGAGGTAGCTTTGCTCCTCTTGGGATATTTATCTCCTGCACAAAGGTGTTGGGCTGGAACTTTGAATCCTGCAGGAAAGGAAAACTCTCCATGTTCAGCCTTGGAGGTCACAGCCTCCTCTGGCTAAACCCCCCCCCATGTGGGGCCAGCTCCCCTTCCACTGAGGTCACCCTGCTCTGTGACAGGTCACATCCTGTTCATTGTGCCCTGGGTCAGACACAGGACCTGCTCCTCACCATGCCTTGAGCAGCTCTGCGGTTGGGGTGAGCTCTGTTTCACTTTGGCTGCTGAACTCACGAGAGGCACTTGGTGCTTCTTCGTGATCCGCGCTGAACCTCATAGAATCACCTGAGTTAGAAGAGGTCCACAAGGATCTTTGAGTCCAACTCCTGCCCCTGCACAGGACACTCCAACAATCCCATCATGTGCCTGAGATTGTTGTCCAAATGCTCCTCTGGGAGCCTTGGGACTGCGACCACTGCCGTGGGAGCTTCTTTTACTCTGGGAGGAAGAACCTTTTCCTAACATCCAACCTAAAACATCCCATGACACAGCTCCAGATGTTCCCTTGGGTCCTGTCCCTGGTCATACACAGAGATCAGTGACTGTCCCTTCACCTCCCTCAGGAGGAAGCTGCAGACCCTGACAGTTTCTCCCCTCAGTCTCCTCCATTCTGAATGAACCAAGTGACCTCAGCTGCTCCTCATATGGCTTTCCTTCCAGATCCTTCATCATCCTTGTGTAGCTCATTTGGGCACTCTATAACAGCTTTGGTTTCCCTTCAGGCAGGAGGAACTGCCTCTACTCTGGCACCAAGTCTTCATTTGGATTGAAGGTGTGGTATTCTTGACCTCCCATCACTACTCATAGCATCTCCCCTCCCAGGACTGTAGTCTTGAAGGGTCACAAATCCTTCTAGCCACCCATGGGAAGTAACAAAGAATGCCTCAGTTCAAGAAAACCAGAGAAAAAATTTATTATTGTTCTTTATAAAATATCTCCAATAAGTTATATAGGCAAATATTTAAATTAAAATAAATTAACTCCGCTCTATGCTGGGACACGCAACTGCCCATAAAGTCAAACTAGGATTTACGTTTCTCTGAAAAAATATGCCCTAGATCTCCGATGTAAGATTTGAAAAAAATATCTATGCTTGGTGAGAGGAAGGAGAATTCTGCACTGGACAGAGGGGTTAAGGTGCGGTGCTGAAGCTGCCTGGTGCCAGTGGCACCTCCACATCCAGCTAAGTGCTGAGAGCATCCTCATCGTCGCTCCAGTCAGGAGGAGCGTCTGTCCCGAAGTACCGATCTCCAAAATTCCCTGTGGGGACACAGAAAGTCAGAGTGCAGCACTGTGGGAGCCTTGAGACCCATCCTGCTGCCTGTCCTCATCACAGCAGGCAAGGGGACCAGAGCAGGTTTATCTGATGGCTTGAACAGCAGGAAAACTTGAGTGGCAGCAAAACTGGAGCAGCCTGTAGGCTGGTTTACTACCCCGTGGAAGGTGTTTCCTGGCACAGTAGAGGTGAGGACAGAACACAGCGAGCTTATTTTGGGTGAACTTGTGGAAAGTGGCAGTTTAGGGAAAGAGGTGGGCACAAGGCTGCTCCAGCTGTCCCAGCCTGACTTCTCTGCCTAGGGCTCATGGCATGTGGAATAGCTCCTGCTGCTGACAAGGTAATGGCTGCCCTGCAGCCCCCAGACTCAGCATGGTGATCCTGACACCCAGATGGCAGCAGGACCCATGAGGGCAGTGGGGCTCTGGGTAATTTGAGGCCAGACCTAAACTGCTGCTGACAACCATGTGCTCTCCCCACCAGAAGCACTAAAAATCCCCTCAGCACAAGTCCTTCCTAGCAGGATACTCACCAATGCCAGGGATTATCCGAAAGAGGTCATTCACCTTCTTGTCCACAGCCGTGGTGATGATCTTCACCCGGGGGAATGCATAGGCCACCGAGTGGACACCCATCTCTGCCATGAGCAGGGACAGCAGGAAGATCTTGTCCTCTGGGACATCATGATCCTACAGGAAACGCACAGGGATAGCTCAGGGTGAGTTACCCCAGCCTGTGCTGTGCGCCCTGACACCCTTGTTCCCGCAGAGGAGTCAGTTCCAGGCACATCCCCTCAGCATGGCTGTGGCTGGTGCTTTGCAGGTTGCTCTAGAGCAAACCCCCTGCCTGACCCATCCGTACCAGCAGCACCCTCACTGCCATCATGGCTGCAGCGCCCGTGGAGACCGTGCAGTCCATCAGGATGACGTGGTCCTCACTGATGTCCTTCGGCAGCCGCAGGTAGTGGAGCTGGGTGCAGGAAAGAGAGAGCAGCTTAGAGGCTGCAGGCAAATGGAACAACCTGAGCCCTTCCCTTTGAGGAGGGAAGGATCTCTCCTGCCTCTCTGTCTCTGGACCCTGGCTGTCAGCTCAGAGCCAGCACCAACCAGCCCCTGTGTGTACAAGCCTGCTGGCAAAACCCACCTGAGCATCTTCCACAGCACTCAACCTCTGCCAAGACAAACTGCTGGGTCACTGAAGGGCTGACAGGGAACACCTGAGCCACAGCCCCACCCTGCACACAGGTTAACACCAGAAGATATCCTGAGCAGCCCAGGGCCTTACCTCTGGCTCGCCGGTGTTGCAGTTGGTCTGGATGAGGATGGTGCCGATGCGGACGTCCTTGCACACCGCGCGCAGCGCCGGCTCCATGGTCTCTCCCGCCCGCAGGATGGACACCCCGGTGATCTGCAGCACATGCACGGGGTGGTTACACGGGGTAGGAGCTGCCACCACCCCACACTGGGTCTCAGTAGCAAGGGACTCTAATGGGCAACCTAAAAGCACATCCCTTCCAAGAGGGCTGTGCCTCTCCCAGGCCACCCTCAGTGAGAGGGCATGGGCGGCACAGTGACACTGCTGATGGCACCCTTGGTCCAGCCTGCCTTTCCTGGTGGTACTGGGCGTCATACTCATGATAGCAGGCACCAAACCCAGCCTGATGGCAGTCAGGGCTTCCAGTGCACCCCCACGAGGCAGGTCTCAATGGCTTCCACTTACTTGCTTCCCGCTGTATGTCCTCCCTTCGTAGTCATGTCCCTGAGGGGTCTGGACTGTGCAACTCTACAAAAGACATGTGAGAAGAGTTACCAGGGGCTCTGATGTGGCTCTCACAGGAGCCCTGGAGTCAGCAAGCTGCAGGAGCTGGACCTTTGGACACCAAGGCTGGACAAAGAATTGTCACCCAGGGCCACAGCATTGCTCCATGGCCTTGGGGAGTCCTGGCATGTTTTAATCCCAGGGTTGAAAGGACTGATCCATGGGGAAGGTTGGAGGAGCAGCACCAGGACTGTCCTGGCTCCCCAGCAGTTGAGGGTTAGGAATCAGAGAGGACACCCAGCACCTACAGCCATGAACCCACCTGGAACGGGAGCAGGGAGAGCGCATGCTCAATCAGCAACCGCATCAACCTTTTGGAGTAGAAAATGAACTCGTCTCTGCTGGTCTCCTTGTTTCTAGAGGGGAGGGAAAGGCAACGTCAGCTCTGGACCAAAACATGTCCCAGGAGATGCTGGCAGAGGTCTGGCAGTCCCTGTTCCTTCCTGGCTCTTGTTTGCGCCATCTGAGCCTGAAACTGTGCTGTCTGTTTCAAGGTAAAAAGCAGAAAAACTGTTGGCAAGATCACTGAGCAGTAACTGCACAGCTCCTCTATGCAGGGGCCACCACCATCTTCCCTATTCTGTCTCCAAGCCATATTGACAAGCAAAAGTGGGATTGGGAAGCCCAAAGAAAGGCCAGCCCATCCCATCAGCAGCTGAGCCCCATCCCACCCCAAGAGCCACAGCAGGGGCTTTACCTGATGATGGTGTGCATGCCCCTCACCTGAGGGGTGCTCTTCAGCACACTGAGGGTCTGAGGAAGGGGGTGGCACTGGTGGGCAGAGGCCAGGGCAGCCCTGAAAACCAAACACATGGTCAGAAGGTCTGGGGAAGGCTGTCCAAAGGGTGGAGCACAGCACATGGCCAGAGCCATCCTCCCAGATGTCATCTCACACTGCAAACACACACAGAGGCCATCCAGCTGAGCTGAGTGAGCAGCCAGCCCTGCAAAGGGACCTGCACCCACAAACCAGGGCTACTGGAGTTAGGGTGACCTTGCAGCCCAAGGACCCGCCCTCCCTGCTGGACAGCTCACCCAGGATCATAGAGTGGTTTGGGTTGGAAAGGACTTTAAAGACCATCTTGTTCCAGCCCTGTGCCATGGCCAGGGACACCTTCCACTAGACCAGGTTAATCCAAGCCTCATCCAACCTGGCCTTAAACACTTCCAGGGATGGGGCAGCCACAGCTTCTCTGAAGGCGGCTGGCCCATGTTGCTTTCCACTGTTTGGGAAAAAAGCAGAAAATAAAACCAAAACTTTCTCCTATTCCAGAGTCTTATCTATTGATGGATCTTGGACTCATGGGGTGAGGAGGGGCTGTTGTGGCTGTTTCTGACCTACAAGTGCCAGATGCCACGAGGAATTGGACAGGCAGCCAGGCTGGCACATATCTGGAACGTGACTATTTCAGAGTCCACTTGGGCCATTCCAAATTGGGAACAGCTTCAAGACTTTATGGCTGGACAGGACTGGCTCTGTGTGACTCATTCCACATAACGAATAGGGCTGGGAGCTATTCTGGGATCAAGGGAACACCATTCACAGGGAAGTGCACAATGGAGCCCCATTAGTCACTTCTCCCTGTGAGAGTGGCTGTAATGAGAAGAAGGTCACATTTGGCTTCCACAAGGCTGGGCAGGATGGACAAGCAACTTTGTCTGGGAGGAGGGCTGGGGTTGGAAAGCCACACGTCAGATCACACACGTGCCAGTGGCTGCATCCAGCAAAAAACACAGAGATGTCAGGGAGGCAGAGAAGAGAGCAAATGAAAGCACTGCATGATTAAGATTTCAAATCAAGCAGAAACCTGGATTAATGGCACACAAAGGCACGCAAGCAGAGAGAAAGACAGAGAAGATGGATAGGCATGGAGGAGGCCAGAGCTTGAGGCCTCCATCCACACAGCCATCTCCTGGTCTTGGCCAACCAACACCAAATGAGACATTCCCAAGGTCTGTGGGTACTTAAGGGCTCCTTCTTGCTTTACCAGCTCCACTCCTCTGTAGCAGCCAAGAGCCCCATGCAGGGAACACTCCAGGACAGCTGGCAGCCATGCAGAGAGCATGGATGGGGTTGTGGTTCCCTCGTGGGCTTGCCTGCTGAGTGCAGACCCCATTGCTGGTTGGGACAAGCAGCCCTCAAGGCCCCAGCCCTGCTGTCAGTGAAGCGAGCTCACTCTGTTAGTCGCTGTCCCAGGGGTTAGAAGCCCTTGGAGATGCTCCCTGCTGGCAGCACCCACAGCCCTCCCTTCCCTCTCCTGACAGAGCCTGGGGACAGATCCTGGGGGCACAGCCCTGCCTAAACCCCTCTCAGCCCCTGGGATACCAACATGTGGTGGTAAGGGCCTTGGGCAGAGGCTGGTGCTGGCATGGGGGCTGCCAGCTCACCTGCTCTATGGGGCAGAGACAGGCCCCCAACACAGAGCCACACACCCACACATGGCTCTGGCTGGGTTTGCCCAGGTGACAAACT
Organism: Setophaga petechia; assembly: GCA_024362935.1. NCBI lineage: Eukaryota > Metazoa > Chordata > Aves > Passeriformes > Parulidae > Setophaga > Setophaga petechia. The sequence continues at coordinate 3,284,383 of JANCRA010000033.1, forward strand.
GCTGCTGCCTAAACCAGAGGAGCTGTTTGGGTCATCTCCCATCACCACAGCTCACCAAGGAGCACAGGACTGAGCTTGTCACTGGCACTTTTCCCCTGCAGCAATGCCAGGTCCATGTACAGCGTCCCACCATGCCAGTGGAATGGGCAGCCCCTCTCCTGTCACGGTGTGACCTGACTCCTGCTCCCTGCCACAGATACCAAGGGTTTTCCAACCTCCATGAGGAGTGGGAACTCCTCCCAGCATCCTGAGCTGTCAACAGACCCCCAAGAAATGCTGTCAGCATTCTGTCACCAAGTTTTCCCCAGCTTCCTTCAACACCCATGCAGTGTGGGGACAGGCAGGACTGGATACCACCCTGCTCAGAAGCCACTCAGTGTTGTGAGGGTCTCCCCATGGTGCTTTCTGGGGAAACAGGTCCCATTTTTGGGATAAAGCTTCTCTTTTAAGTGCCCCCACCTCTGTCTGGCCCACACACAGCCCCAGCAAAGCAGGACCCCACGAGCTGTGTGCCCCAGGATGCCCTGGCAGGGTTAGTGAGGCAGCTCACCCTGCACAGCCCTCGCCCATCCCTGCTGTTAGTCACAACCAAACACTGCCATAAGCATTTGTCTCCTCACATATCCCAGCGCAGCTTCCTCTGGTCACCCGGTGGGAGGGATGTTCAGGGGACACAAGACAGGAGACACCAGAGTTTAAGAGGAGAGGGACAAACATGACATGAAACAGAGGAGAAAGCACTGTCATTAGTCAGAGGGGGAAAAATCCCCTAATTAATCAATGGCTCTTGGACCTGCACTGTGCAGACACAGCACTCCTCCTCTGGTGACCAAGGCACGTCACCACTGCTCTCCACGGCACTGGCTCCACTCCTGGCTCCATGAGGGAAAAGAACTGCCTGCTCTCACTGTCCTGGAGCCACAGCAGGGACACTGTCACACCTGTGTCCCAGGTAGTACCACACTGCAATGGGGGCTCTTGGAGTTTGGAGGGACATACAACCATAGAATGATAGAATGATAGAATGAGAAGGAGCCTTCAAGATCAGCTCATTCCACCCTCCCTGCCACGGGCAGGGACACTTCCCACTAAACCAGGTTGCTCCAAGCCCCATCCAGCTTGGATCTCAACGCTTCCAGGGCTCATTCTAATGCAGCCTCAGAGCAAGCACAGGCACTCAAGGCCAAAAACCTTTGGCCAACCTCAAAATCCTTCATCCAACCTGCCCTGCACCCAGGCAAAATGCTTGTGGGCTTTCAGGGGGATCTCCCTCCTGCATGATGATCATCTCCAAGCCTTGGAAAACACTGAAAGCCAAGAGCACTGGAAATGTGGAGAGAAACCTGAACAGAACACCACCTGCAGAGACAACTTTCCTTCCCCATGGCTCACCCACACCTGCCCTGGCTCACCATGACTGGAGAGGGCCTGCAGGCTGAGGGAAGAGCTCAGCCCTTCCAGCAGCCATCCACCCTGTCACCCCCTGCCCATCCTGGGAGGGAAGGAGGGACTGTGATCCCTCCTGTCCCTCCCTGCCAACACCGGACTGTGACGGAACATCCAGACGGGCGGCCATGAGCACGTCAAGAAAACGTCTTATTTTGGAAACTTATTTTTTCCCCCTGAGAACAAAGGCTTTAAAGAGAAAATAAAATAGAAAGAAGAAGAAAGAGAGAGAGAGAGAGAGAGAGAGAGAAAGGGGTGACCATCTCCCAGGAAGGCTTCAGGGAGCATCCTTGGCTCTTTGTGGAACATGCTATCGAGCAGGAAGCAGACAAGAGACATCCAGCTACAAAGGAGATGATGCAGTCAAGGCATTTCAAACACGTACACGGCTGCCTTTCAGGGCTGACATTTCAAACAAGGGCTATTAAACTGCGCCACGGGTTGATATTTAAAGACACAATTGGCAAAGGGCACGCCAAGCTGATCGGGACCTTGGGGGCGGGGAATATTGATTGGCCAGGGGAACGGGCTGGAAAGAGCGGCGGCTCCAGGAGCGGGGCTGGATGCTGAGAGCGTGGCAGGAGGGATGGAGAACAGGCTGGGCTGGGAGCACTGAGCCTCAGCATGGGCTGGCTGCTCCAGCTCCTGCTGCCAGGCTCCAGCAGGAACACCCACCTGGGAGTGCTGGTATGGAACCACAACTCCAGCGTGAGCACAGCCAAACAGGGGGAAGCTGGACAAGAAATATGCTAAGAATGCTAAGGTCCAAGCTGTGCTCTGAGGGATTAACTGGGAAGGCAAGCATGCTCCTCAGGAGCCAGTGGTTTCAGAATGAAAACAAGCCTTGTATGTCCAAGGAAGGCATCACTTGCTTTAAACCCCTCAGAATTCACCCACCTGAGTGGGGAAAGGCACTCCCTGCGTGTCCCAGCCAGTCGCTTGGCCAGGAGAGGCAGCCCTGGAGCACAAGGACCACAGAGACACCTGGGACTGGGGCCAGGTCTGAGCATTCAGGTTTTATCCTACCAGCACAAAGCCCTCCCTGTGTCCCCACCACTGCCAAACAGCAGTGACTTCAGAACAACCGTGACATTTACATGGAGCCATTCCAGACAAGAGGATGGGGAATTGTTTGTGATGAAAAGCCTGTGTTTGCCAGGCACACCTCACTCAATGTGACTCTCCATCCACCCCACTCATCTTGCAGAGACAGCAGGGCTGGGGGAAACCACAGCAGCAGTAAAGCACTGGGGTTCCAGCAGCAGCAACAGATTTGGGTTTTTGCAGGATTTTTTTTCCAGATTTTCTGTCAAAGGCATAAATGGAAGCTTTAAACAGAACATAAAACCACCTGTGGGTGTGGTGATTACAGAGGTGTTTCTGGAGGTCAGAAACCTTTTCAAACTTGCTATCATAAAACTGCTATTACTTTATGGATATATTAAATACCCAATCTTTAAGTGCAGAAGAATATCACTTGTACTGAGCAACCCTTTGATTAAGGAGGAGAAAGGAAATTTTTTGTGTGTTTAAGTATCTATCTGTCTCTATATACACATATCTATTTGCACACATATTAGTCTCCTCTCTGATGTTATTCCTGCCATTATTAAAGCCACAAATTTCTCTTCATACTAAAGAGCACTTTCCCACCTGTACCTCCAGACACAGAGGGAAGCTTATGTGTCTGTATGGAAATATCAGGCCCCAGGGTGTTAAACAAGCAAAGGGAAATAAAATAAAACATCCACTTGTCTAGTCTAGGAAGTGACTGGCTGAAGCAGAAATAAGTAAAGCAGAGCCTTTTCCATGTTCGTCTCAGTTATTTTGAAAGCTCATTGTATGCCAAATGTAAATCTTAAGGTTACTTGAGTTGAGTATCTCCATGCAATGATGGAGATCTAAATGGAAACCCATCTTCAGTAATGCATTCCCTCTGCTCCCTGAAAGAATACCTGAAAGCCTAGGTGGATTCTTAATGGAAGCAGGAGAGCTGAAGTCCCATCTGGGGCCCCAGGCTGAAGAGGTTAAGTAATTCAACATATATGTTATAGCATCCAACTGCAGATACTGAGAATTTAGAAATCCTGCTGGAATTCGGCAGCAGGATTTTCTCAGTCCTCCAGAAAAGATTCTGCATCCTGCAGAAGCTGTGGGAAAGTTGGTACCTCTGGCCATGTGCAGGTGCCACACTCCTTTGGGTGCCTCCTGGCAGATCCCTGTGTGCAGTGAGGGGCCCAGGGCTCCCACCACCCTCAAGATCAGACTGGTTTGGGCTGGGAGAAACCAGCCATCTTATTCCAACCCCCTGCCAAAGACAGGGACACCTTCCACTATCCCAGGCTGCTCCAAGCCCCATCCAACCTGGCCTTGAACAATTCCAGGGATGGGGCAGCCACATCATCACTGGGCAACCTGTGCCAGGGCCTCAGCATCCTCACAGGAAGAATTTCTTCCTATTACCCAACCTAAATTTCCCCTCCTTTAGTTTAAAACTCTTCCCCCTCATCCTATCACTATTTGCCCATTTAAAAAGTCACTCTCCATCCTTTTTTCAAGATGCTTTGACTAATCTAATAATTGATGTTTAATGATCTTCAATCATCAGGGATGGAGAGCGGCTCTGAAAATCATTCATTTTAGAGGATGAAGAGAAACAAAAGACAATCTCAGGATGCAAAGCCTCCCCTCCTGCACAGATCAGGGATCCCCAGGTACAAACCTGGCCCTGTCCCAGCCTCAGGGGTCTGCACTCAGGCTGGCAGTACCTCCCTGGGGAGCAGCCCTGTCCCTGCCATCCCAAAGCCAAGGGAAGGTGGCCTTTTGTCGCCATGGGGATGACAAGGCCGTGCACTCTGCCAGTCCTGCTGTGGGTCGGGGTGAGGCCAAGCAGTGCCTGGCATTGGAAATGCCTGGGCTGCACACACAGGACACAGTGAGGGCTCTTACCTGACACTGAGTTCACGCTGCGGCAGCAACACAAAGACACAACGCAACCGGTATTAAGCATTGTCAACACCAGGGTCGTTTCAAGATAAAAAAAAAGGAAAAATAGGAGTATTTTCCTGAATTCACATGCATCCTTTTTGCCCTTCTTCCCCATCCCAGGTCAGGAAAGCCCTCCCCAAGCCAACCCCTTGCCTGGCTCGCAGTGGCACCCTGGGGGTGCTGGGTTTGCTGTGGCATTCCCCGGCTGGATCCCAGGAGCTGGGGGAAACAGCCATTCCCCTTTCCTGCGCTCTGCCTCAGGGCTGGGTGCCCTTCTCAGCCTGGCACCAGCAGAGATTCTGGGGCTTCAATCCTTCTTCCTCTGACCGAGGGTTTAGAAACCACCTTCCCAACCAGAGTTTGGTGCTGGGAATTCGGGCAGCCAGGTACTCCAGGAGGAGGAAACTGCCAAGACACCTTTGCAAGAGCAGTCCCTCCTGAGCAGGCACGGGAAGCTGGATGCCAAGGCATGCCAGCTCCCATCCCAGGGCTGAGCAGCTCCTGCCACCTGGGAGCTCCAATAAAAGACTTGAAAGAATCAAGCCCTTTACTTTCCAGTGCATCTATATCCAGGTCACACTCCCTGCACTTCCCAGGACTTCACTCTGAGCATTTCCACGACTGAAACATCACCAAAGCTATGGGGTGGGAGGAGACTGTGCTGCTCAGGGATGGCAACAGAAAATGTCACCAGTTCATTGCAGAGTCCCAAACCACTGGTCAGGACTGGCCCAGGACAAACAGGAGAAGATTTAAAGCCAGCAGTGGGGAAGTGATGGAGCATGTGCCTGGATTGGGGCTCAAACATGACAACACTTCGAGTTTTGGAACCCAGGAGCTGCACACAGCACAGAAGAGAAGTGGGCTCCTGACTGGAAAGATTGTGCAGCAGTGTCTGCATGGGAGGGAAGAGAAGAAGCCCAAGAGCAGTGGAGGGATGGGGCAATGCTGGCCCTGGGAGGGCTGCAGGCAGGGGGACACAGCCCTTGGATCATGGAAGGGTGGCTGGTTTGTCCCCTCATGACTTGCTGTCCCAGGGAGGGAAGGAAGCTGCAGCTGGACCACAGCTGGCAGAGGAGCCAGGACTGACCAGAGCACAGGGAGAAGGCAGTTTCCTTCACTGGGCTGGGAGGATAAACAGGAACTCCCACACCTGGAGCACAGGAGAAGCCAGGCCATTCCCACCTGGGCACCCAGAGCACAGCAAGGCTGTGAACCCCCCTCACCACCCACGGACCAGGCAGCTCTCACCTCTTCCAGCTGGCTGTGGACGTGCTGAACAATCAGGTCGATGGCCACAGTGTTTCCACTCCCTGGAGTGACCCAAAAGCAAAAGAACCACAGAGTCAGGATTGTAAACGTTGGAAAAGCCCTCTAAGATCATGGAGTCCAACCATTAAATCAGCACTGCCAAGCCCTCCACCAAACCATGTCTGTTAGGGTTACACCTGGGGTTAGGGCTCAGAAAACCACAAAGCCCAGAGTTCCAGGGACTCTGCAGCTGCCAAGGCATGCCAAGAGGAACACAGGACTGCCACACCATGGGTCCCCCCACATGCATCTGCTTGGCACCAGCCTTACCCCCATGAGGGCTCTACTGCTCTGCCTAGGGTTAGGGTTAGGGCTCAGAAAACAACAAAGCCCAGAGCTGAGGGCAGGGGGCTGTGGGGCCTCTGAGTGCTGTCAGGGGGCAGGTACCTCGGGGCACAACGATGTCTGCCAGCCTCATGGTGGGCTGGATGTACTGGTCGAAGGCAGGCTTGACAAACTTGTTGTACTGCTTGATGACGCCCTCGATGTCGCGGCCCCGCTCGCTGATGTCCCTGCGCAGGCGGCGCACCAGGCGGATGTCCGAGTCCGTGTCCACAAATATCTTCAGATCCAAGAGCTGAAAGGAGAGGAGAGGGGATAAATCCCACCTGGTCAGGTGTGGGACTCAAGCCACCTTCCCTGCTGCCCCAAGTGGGGCTGAGCCCAGCCCAGCACGTGTTTAACAGGGTCTGGCTCTGCTCTGCTCCAGCCTGAGCGGAGCTTTTCCCGGAACCTGGCTGGTGCTGCTGTGAGCCCCCTGCTGCCACCTTGTTCTCGTGTCCCCCGAGACCTGTCCTGCTCCAAACTCTGTCCCTACTGCTAACCAGCTCCAACACTTTGCTGGATGATTTAAGAGTGAGGAGGAGATGAGGAGTAACTGTCCATGAGACACACCAAGCACTGGCTTCTTAATCAAAGAATCCTTGGATGGTTTGAACTGGAAAGGACTTTAAAGATCATCTCATTCCAAGCCCCTCCCACAGGCAGGGAATTAATGCTGGAAAGGAGCCCAGCACAGCAGGGCAGCTCATGACTCTGTCCTAACTGCAAGAGGCAGGAGTGGGGATGCTGAGTGCAGTCTCCTGGGGGATTCTCACCCAGCTGTCCACTGGAGGTCATCCTTGCTCCAGGAAAGTGCAACCCAAGCTCCCACTTGGCAGGGGAGGAAACTTTTCAGACAGAGCTTGGCTAAGTCTGTGTATGGCTCACTGCCTGCTGCAGCATTTGTCAGGGCTGCAAAGATGCTCTGAGGGATGGAGACAGGCTGAGAGAGCTGTACAGCCTGGAGAAGAGAAGGCTCTGGAGAGACCTCAGAGCCCCTTCCAGTATCCAAAGAAGCTCCAAGAGAGGAGGAGAGGGATGTTGGAAAAGGGTTTCAAGTGACAGAACAAGGGGAAGTGGCTTCACAATGTCAGAGGGAATGGTTAGATGGGATATTGAGAAGAAATCTGTCCCTGTGAGAGTGGTGAGGCCCTGGCACAGGGTGCCCAGAGAAGCTGTGGGTGGCCCATTCCTGAAAATGTTCATGGCTAGATTGGACAGGGCTTGGAGCAACCTGGTCTCATGGAAGGTGTCCCTGCCCATGGCAGGGGACAGAACAAGATGAGTTTTAAGGTCCCTTCCAACTCAAACCATTCTGTGATCCTATGATATACCCAAATAATCCCCAAGAGAGCCTGAAGTGCTGGATGATTCTATGCTAGGAACACCAGGCTCTGTGCAGTACAAGTTCAGCAGACTTTGCCTCTGGTTGCAGCATGCAGTGTGGAGGTGGGCTATTTCTAGTTGTGTTTATGGACCAGCTGAGACTGAAGTATTTGCTGAAATACTTGACCTCTGCCAGGGGCTCTTCCCTGGCTGCTGAGAGTCAAAGCCTATTCCTCCTACCTGGGGAAGTGCTGGAGCACCTGGTGTAACCTGGAAGAGAAAGCAACCTCCCTGCTGCTCCCTGGACCTCAGGAGAGAGCATCCTCCCACCATCTCTCCCTGGAACTGCTTCAAAACCTTTCCTCACCTTCAGGAGCTCCTTGTCTGCAAACGCCATGATGCCTTCAAAGATGATCACATTGGCACCATACAGGGTTTTCTGTGGAGTCAAAATGGATGTGGTAAGGCACAGAACACCTGGCCAGAGGTGCCCTGTCCCAGGGAATCTCTCTGGATTGTGACTGTGACAGCTCACCCAGAAAATACACCCAGGCACAGAGCAGGGGGTGACAGCACAGGCCAGGGGCTGGAGGGGTGCACTTGGCTCCCCCTCTGCCCTGCTCTGGCCATCCCCACCCTGTCCCACCCCCCTCAGTGTCCCATACCCATTCCTTCTTCCGGCTGTGGGTGGTGAAGTCGTAGATGGGGATCTTGACACTCTTGCCTTGCTTCAGCTTCTTCAGGGTGGCGATGATGAGGTCAAAGTCGAAGGCGTCGGGGTGGTCAAAGTTGAAGTCGTTGCTGGCTGCCTGCTCCTGCTGCTGCTTGGTCAGCACCTGCCACAGAGCACGGCTTGGGACACATGGCTGGGCACTTCCCTCCCCTCTGCTGTGCCCAGTCACTCTCCCCTGCTCCACAAGAGCCACTGGACGGGGAAACCACATGGTTGTCCCTAAATCTATGATGTGTTTCCTTACCAGGGGTTACACATAATCCCAGATAGGTATGGGTTGGAAGGAACCTTAAAACTGATCTCATTCCAACCCCCTGCCATAGGCAGGGACACCTTCCACTAGAACAGGTTGCTCTAGGCCCTGTCCAACTTGGCCTTGAACACTTCCAGGGATGGGGCAGCCACAGCTTCTCCAGGCAATGGCAAATTGAGGAGTCTGGCCAGGCCAACAGGAGTGCAGCCTCACCTTGTAGAAGGAGTCCATGGACAGCAGAACCACCCACGGCACATCAAGAGCTTCAATGATCATGGTGGCCACCGTGGTCTTCCCAGAGGCGCTGCCTCCTCCCAGGCCTGCCAGGGAAAAGGTGATGAAGCCACCAAGCCCAGGCACAGCCCTTCCCACCAGAGGCTGGAGCCCAGGTCCTGCACTATTGCACTAAACTGGAGGGGCCTCCAAAGAGGGAAGTCACAGGCACTTCAAGAGATTACCCTGGAAAATGTCAAATGGCATGTACTGGAACTGCCAGCAACATGCCCAGCAAAAGCAACAATGGGGAAACCCATTGTTAGGTGGTTATGTAACACGGGGAGTGCTGGCACGGGAACCAGTCCAGACTGAATCTCTAGGAACCTGTGACAGGCCAGGCAACAGGAGCTGAGGGAACAAAAAGCAGAACATGTTCTCCTACAACCCATGCACACTCTGAGGTTCAGCCCACCCAGCCAATGCAGGACTAACCACAGGCACTGCCCCTGTTCCTCTCCAGGCTGAAGCCAACCCCCAATTCCCAAGGATGTGATGGGGCAGGACTCCCACTGAGATCTCCAGGAGAGCCGTGGGGCGGGTGGCAGGCTGCAGAGGGGACCCACCTATGACAAAGGCCTCCTTGGACTGGGTGCCGTGCTCGTTGTACCAGGGTGGGCGCCCTGCAGTGTAGATGGTTCTCTTGCTGGTGCGCAGCAGCGGCGGCTCCGACTTGCACTGGCTGGTGGTGCGCTTGCGGGGCGGCTTGGAGGAGCCCACGGCGGGGTACAGCCTGTCCAGGGACTCTGCACTGCTGCTGCTGCATGGGCAGAGAGGGGCAAAATTACTGACACACCTGCCTGGGGTGTGGGAGCAGGGTCTTTGGGGATCCTGAGTTGTGCAGGTGAAGGGGGGACAGCCAAGCACAGCCCCACTACCAGCACCCACATCTCTGTGACCCACAGCCACAGACAGCACTGAGGAATTCTCACACAGGAGCAATTTGAACATGGAAGAGGTGCCAAGCAAACATCCACGCCTAAAGTCCTGCTGTCAGAGGAATGTCTGCATGAAATAAATCCTCCAGTGAGCCCTCAAAGCATTGAGGGGTGTGTTCCAGGGGGCAACAACCCACCCTGGTGTGCCCACGGTTAGCAAACACATGGGTTACAGCACAACCATCCTCATCCCCCCATCCCAAATCCATTTCCTCTCCCCACTTTGAGTGCTCCACTCACACCCTGGACATAGTTCCCCCAAGCTTCTGGAGCCCCCAGGGACAAGCCTGCAAGCTGGGCAGAGCCATCAGCTTTGCCTTGGGACCTGACAGAGCTCTGAGCTCACCCAAAGCCCTGGAGCTGCTGAATACTCTCCCTTATCTTCCCTGCTGGAGAGGGAGAGGAACAAGGCACCCTCCAGAGCCCTTTCCAGCTTGGCAGGAGCAGAGCTGTGGCCGGGAGGTGATAAGTGGCCTCTGGCCAGGAGATAAGCTGCAGCTAAGGGACAGGGAGGATTATTTATACCAGCTCCTGCTCCTCCCTGCTCCTGTTGTGCTGCCCTAGAGGGATGTCTGCTCCCTGGGAGAAAGTGCAAAGGGCTCTCCCCAGCCATGACTGGGCTGGAAGGGAAATCAATAGATCTGAACACCACTGGCTCCAAGCCATCACTGTTTGGTACAGCCCAGCCCAGCCAGCAGGGCTTTGCTGCTGCTCTGTTATGGCTTGCTCTTGAAAGGGCTTAAACTGAAGGGCTTTACAGATTTTGGGTTGATTTTAAGCTGTTTTGGTATGAAGATTAATTCCCCTCCCTCCCCCATCCCTTTTTAGAACAATTTTAGATAAAGATCAAAATTTTAAAAGGGCCATCTCTGTGTTAAATGATATGGCAACCCCCAACCCCTGTATGGCAAACAAGCACCCTGGGCATGGTGGGATCCCCCTGGCATGGCAGGATGCCCAGAGCACACCATCCCTACCCCTGGCACATCCCTGTGGGGCAGGCAAGGAGACAGGGATTTGCCTGGCTTTGCTGAACCCCTGCTGACAAAAGGCAGGCTGCAGCTCCTGCCCTGTGACAGGAGCTCTCCCACCGATGCCCACCCTGAGCTGGGCACTCATGGAGCTCCCCACAGGAGCTCAGGACACCAACACCCCATCCCTGGCACACACAGCCAGCTCCAAGCACTGCCAGGCTCAGGCTCAAGCAGGAGCCCAAAACACCCCAAGTATGACTCTTTAAAAGCAACCTCAGGAGATGACACCCATCAGGAAACCTTCTGGGGTGTCTCCCTGTGAAAAGATGGCTCCTTCCACGAGGAGAAGCAAACCTAGGAGGGATGTTTGGGTCTCCTGTCCCACGGGGGATGCTGCAGCAGCTGCTGCCCACCAGTGCTACTCCCAGAGCGGGGCTGCCAGCAGGGCTGGTGCTGGGGCACAAACAACGTCACTTCAGCTGGATAAAAGCAGAGGTGACACAAACACAGTTGTTTACCACGGCAGAAGCGGCTCCTTTCATCCACATCCCAGCCCCTCCCCTGGGACCGCGCTGCTCCAGAGCCTGAGCTCGGCTGCTCCTCCCGTGGGACTGCACGTCAGCCTCCACGAGACAGGAGAGCCCCTGGGGCTGCTCTGCCCCCTGGCTGGTGTCACACAGCACCAAGCTCTGCTGCGCCAGCCTGCACATCCTGACCCGGGCCACCATTCCCAAAGTGACTCCAAGCTGGATGAAGGTTTGTTTTTCAGAGCTGGAGCTCTGCTCCCACCAGCATGAATATCACCCAGCCCCTGGCAGGCAGGGAGAGGCATGGACTCCAACAGCTCCACCAGTGCCCAGAACCACAGCCACAGCCTCAGCTTGTTTTCCCATTATCTCTCCACTCTGCTCTCCAGGGTGCCTGCAGCACACCCAGACAGGGACATTGCTGCAGGATGCAGGGACACAACCCTGGGAGAGGAGTGGAGCCATCCTCCCCCTGCACACCTGAGGCAGCACCTGAATCCCATCCCAAGAGTTGGTGTTCTGCCTTATCTCATCCAAATAATTCTGGACTTTCACCAAAATTCTACACATTTCTCTCAGTATAATCTAAACCTGTACATCTATGCCTCATCTACATCTGTCTCTCTACAGGCAGGTGATATTCTACACCTCTCAAATCCACAATTCCCATGATTTATTTGGGAGAAGTACGGCAGTGGGACTGTAGGGCTGTCCCAGAGTTCTCCAAAGGTCATGCCTTTTCTCCTAATGTTACACTTCAAGATTTGTAGATGTTTTCCATGGCTGCCCTTGCCAGGAAGGGGCTCTTGCTCCAAAGGTTTGGCTGATCTCAGCCATCCCCACTGGCCATTCCTCCCTACTCCTTTACAGAAATTCCCTGCAGCAGCACTGGAGCCCCTGCAATGCCCTGTACCCACAAGGTGAAGCCCCCAGAGAATGGGGCTCTGTTTAGAGCTGGAGCCAATGCCATTGCTCTGCTCAGAGGAGGGTCCTGGTCCCTCCCCAGCAGAGCAAACCCCTGGAGTGCCAAAGCTACACAGACAGGAAAGGAAACATCACCTGAGCTTGGCAACCCCTCTCCTGCCAAACCTTCCTGCAGGGCTTGGCTGCCACCAGCTCTCTCCAGGCTGTCCCCAGCTTTTGGGGATGCTTTTGCCTTCCCTGCAGGGGTTGCATCCTTGCTAGAGTGTTGTAGGAGAACGAATTACAGGCAACCTTCACCTGGATAAGCCACAGCACACCAGCCTGGCCCTTAATGGGTCACAGCCATGACCAATAAGGATGACGGTTAGCTGGCTGGGGGAGTGCTGACCAAACGGAAGAGAGAATTGCTGCTGTGAGGGGTCTGCTGTGAGCTCAGTCTGAGCCTGCAAGGGAAGCCCACAGTGGGAGCCTGCTGTAGGCAGAGTCTGTGAGTCTCAGTCCCCAAGTCTGTTGGCTGAGCTGTGAAAAGAATAAACCAGGACCTTGGCTGATGAACCAGAGTGTGTGTCTTGGCTCATTTCTATCTCTAATGTGGGGTCTGCTGTGCCAGAGTGTCCCAGAGCGCTGGGGGGTCCTGCTCCTGAGAAGGGCTCTCCAGCACAAATGAAGGAAGCGTTTTGCTCCTGCTTAGTCCAAGCACAGATTTACTGACACCCCTCTCCTTCCCACTGTGCTCCCATCACCATCCCTGTGCCCAGGCTCTCTGCATCCCACTGCCTCCAGAGACCCCTGAGCACCCTGGGCTGGCAGAGCAAAGGCAGCAGGTCCCAAAAGCACCCACAGCAGCAAGGAAAGATGGCACAGCCCCAAACCTGAACTTGGCAGCAGACAGGAGAGCATGTCCTGGGCTCTGCACTCTGTAAACAACCCCAGTGACTGAGCTCCCAGCCTATGGACCCCCCCAGCAGCCCCCACAGCCTGCTGAGGTGCCCAGCTGGCTGCAGCCACATCCCATGGGAAGCCAATCTTTTCAGACAGGAACTGGGGCTGAGGGACTGGGACAGGAGCCACCAAGAGTTCACTCCAGCAAACAAACAGATGAAAACCAGCAAATTCCACCCAAAACCGAAGCAAAACTCACCCGCCATCTGGCGCAAGGGCCCAGCAGCCGGAGATGCGGACGCTGGAGAAGGCTGGGGGGCTGCTCATGTCCCCCTGCTGCCAGCCCAGGGCTGGTCCTGGACTGAGGGTGTCACCCCCTGTCCCTGCCCACACTTCAGCTCCCGTCCCACAACCTCTGGCACTAGCAGGGTGAGGGAGGGGCTGTGCCAGCGGGGCTCCCAGGGTGATTCTTGGGGCACAGAGCCATGGAGGGAGCGTCCCCCTGGAATGGGCACTGGAGGGTCCCACGAGGCCGGGGTGAGGGCTGGAAGATGGCGGCAGGAGAAGGGAGTAGAGCAGGGGGAGTGTCTGTGCCCCGGAGCTGCAGGGCGGTCAGCAGCATAAGAGGATAGCTTAACCTCCAGATTACGTTCATTACCTGATATTAATAGCACTGGCTTGATTAAAGAAAAAGAGGGGGGCTGGGGATGAGGTGACACCTCCCCTCACCGCCCCCAGCACAGGCAATAAACACCAACCCCAGTGCCTCTGCTCCTGGCACTGGGGGTGCTCGGCCGTCCTGGACTGTGGGCTCGGCAGGGAGGGCACCTGGACAGTGACATCCACATCCCCCGGCACTGGTGAGTTCCCAGGGACTGCTGCACACCACTGGGGAGGGGGCTGCAGGGGGCAGGGGGGATGAGCCCAGGCTAGGGGGTACCCAGCCAGCCAGCATCCTTCATGGGGCTGCTGGAGCAGCTGGGGCTGGGGGCCAGGGGCTGCTGGCCGTGTAAGGCTTTTTGATCCAGGACTCCCACCCCTCTCCCCTGGCTCCCATCGATGGGGGGGTCTGGTTGAGGGTCCCCCCTGGTCACTCAGCTTCCCCAAGAGCTGCCCCTCAGCCCTGGAGTAAACAAGTGGGTGAAACTCAACACCCCGGGGCTGCCGGTGGCTAAGAATAACATCCCATGGGCCGTGCCCGCCACCCGCTCCCTCAGCACCCCCTCCCTGCCAGCTGCCCTTGCCCCCCCGGGCCAGCCAGCTCCTCTTCCAGCATCAGCCCCTCCAGGGAGGGCAGGGAGCCTGGGCAAGCTGCAGGAAGCCCAGGGAGCCAGGAGGCTGCTCAAGGGCAGCACATGAGCCAAGGGTGGGAGATGTTGGGCACCATGGCAAGGGGGGTGCAGGCCAGCAGAGCAGCTCTCAGCCCACAGCCTCTGGCTGCCAAGGAAGGGAAGAGGTGGCACAGGGCACACAGGAGGGCATCCAGGCTCTGCCAGGGGCACAGAGCACCTGGACAAAATCCCGTGGCCACCGAGTGAGACGCCAGCATGGTGAGACAGGAGCCTGGCCCCTGCACACCCACTGCCGAGGGGTTCCAGGGAGAGAGCTCCCTCCTGCTTAGTACCAACACCTGGAGATGGGGCCAGAAATGGAAAAAGACCCTTTCCTCCTCCTCCTGGAGTCATCAAGATTATTCCAGAGGCAGGGGAGGTAATTCTGCCTCCCAGAATTACCAGGAAACTCCTCCTGCTCCTGCTCACCAATGGGACCTCATCTCAAAAGAGGGAAACCTGATGGGAACCAGAAATGAGGGCCTGGTCCTGAGGCAGGGGACAGGGACAGGAGGGTTTTGGGGTAGCCTGTCCCCAGCATGAGCCACGGCTGCTGCCCCAAAGTCAGGGAAGGGAGCGATGATCAAAGGAACTTTTCCACCCCTGGTCTCTGCCTGGACTCCCCTCTCGCTGTAAAAGCTCTCTCAGAAGTTTAAAAATAAAATTCTCTTCCGGAGCCACTTCTGTTCCTTCTCATTAAAGAAGCAAAAAAGCAAAGGGATGCGGGACACGGGCGAGGAGCCCTCGCCCAGGGATATTGTTCCTTATCTCCTGCTCCTGCTGCCACTTTTCCTGCCTTTGTTAAATGTTCAGGCCACAGAAGCAACTCTCCCAGCATCCCACCCACCATTCCCACTGGGCTCCCAGGTGGGACACACTGGCTCCAAAGGCCAGCTGGGACTGAGCCTTCCTGCTGGCACAAAATCTGCATCCCAAGCCCCTTCCCAGCTTCTGAGTTCTTGCACAAGATGAAGTTCCTGGGTTTTCCTGGTGATTTTTAAGCAAATCCCTCCTCTAATGGCAGACTTAAAATATGGCAAAAGAGGAAAGCAGGCACAAAGGCCAGGATCTCCTTTTCCTTCTGGTGCTGGCAGCTGCTGGGTGGGTTTCCCCTGGGATCTAAGGACGAAAGCTGGACTGCACGTGGATTTTCCTCGTTTGGTCACAAGTACTGTCATTGGATTGGTGTAAGAGCTGCAGACACACCAAGCCCCCAGTGGAAGGATGCCAGTTTCCAGGAGAGGGTCCTGCTCCCAGATCCCATCCTGGGAGCAGCACCACAGGAGCGTGGAGGTCAAACCTGCTTCCTCCATTGCTGAGCTGGGCTGGATCCGTGTGTGCCAGCTCTTGGCTGGGCCTCCCCTGTCCAAGAAACCATCCCAAGGGATGAGGGAACACAGCCAAGGAATGGAGGAACATGTCCAAGGGATCAAGGAACCTCCCCATGGGATGGATGAACCTGCTTGAGGAATGTAGGAACCTGCCTGAGGGGTGGAGGAACCCACACAAGGGATGGAGGGACCTGGCTGCCATCCCACTGTCACACGTTAGGCCCATGCCCATCCTGGAACCCACAGAATGTCATTTCCAGTTTACCCACCCTTGTCCTGGCCAGAGCCATCAGAGCTGATGGTTCATCTCAGCAGCTCCACGCTCAGAGCTTCCAGCTCTGTTATGGTCTCTGCTCCCTCACCACAAAAGGACAAACATTTCCCTCTGCAAACCCAATTATCTGTTGCTATTTATACCAAGTGGGAGCCACGGTGGACGGGCTCTGTTACACAACCCAGTTACTCATCCCTCACTCGACCAGCACAACTCAGGGAGACTCCTTCCTCTCATCCTCATCCTCATCCTCATCCTCATCCTCATCCTCCCTGCTATCCACCACTCACAGGAAGGGCACAGGCAGCTGCCAGCAATAGGCTTAGCTGCTGGAACATGCAGGATGGGAACAAGAGGAACAGGAACAGGAGGGATGGGAACAGGAGGGACGGGAACAGGAGGGATGGGAACAGGAGGGATGGGAACACGAGGGATGCTTTGGCACTGACTCCAGGGTTGGTGGGGTGTTGGTACCCTACAAGCAGGGATTAAGGGATGCTCCATCCCTGTAAGCTTTCCCACATCCCCAAAACACCACTGATGCTCCAAATGCAATTTCCAGATATTTGATGTTTGGGAGCAGCTAGTCCCCTGAGGTTTGTGCTGGAAAAGGGGATGGAAAATAGAGGGAAACATGAGTGTGTGTGTGGGGGCGGGGGGCTGAGGCCAATCACCCTGTATGGGAATTTTGGGTGGAAAAGTTTAGGTTGTCCCACTCTTCATCTTGATGGAGAGGATGCATGTGCGAGCAAGCTTGGAAAATGGGAGGCTGTGGTTTATCAGCTGGGAAATTCAGGGCAAAAACCATAAAATAAGGTAAATAAAGGAAAAGGTAACAACACGAAAGGGAGCGAGACAAAAAGGATGAAAATAAACAAGGGATAAAGCGGGGGGTGGGAAGAAACGGTTGGTGGTTAAAGCTCAGGGATTTCATGGAGCGATGGGCTCGGGGAGGCCCCACTCGCGGAAGTGGCACCGTGGGGGACGGGACCGGCACCGCAAGCCCCGAACCGGCGGCGAACCCGAACGGGGGGCCCCGGGGCGCCGCGGGGCCGGTCCCGACCCGGAGCGATCACGCCGGGGAAAGGAGAGCGGGGTCCTACCTGTCGTGCGGTTCCACCGGAGCCCCCTCGGGCACCGGGGCCGCGGCCATGGTGCTGCGGGGAGAGGCGGGAGCGGGCGGGGAGCGGCGGGGGCGGCGCTGCCGCGGGGATCCCCGGGACTTGTAGTGCGGGATGGGAGGGTGGGGTTTGGGGGGATCTGGGCACCGATGGGGGCTCCGGGGGGCGCGGAGGGGTGCTGTGCTCATGGGTGGGAGCTGTGCGGGGAGATGGGTCTGTGTGGGCACAGGGGTGCGTTGTGGGGTGCGGGTGGGTGTTTTGGACATGGCTGGGTGCTGTGGGGCTCAGAGTGATGCTGTGGGTACCTATGGGTGGCTCCGCAGTAGCATCCCTGCCCAAGACGCTGAGGGATGCAGCACAGAGCATCCCCCACCATCCTGCAGCTGGGGGAAGCGCGGTTTGGGTGACCCGGGCTCTGACAATGTCGCTGGGCACTGGGGACAGCTGGGAGGACCCCGGCCCCGTGGGGGTCCCGGGGCGCTGGCTGGGATCTGGTTTTACTCAGCACCGGCCCGGGGCTGAGGTTTGTTCGGGGGCGGGGGGCGAGCAGCGCTCCCGGAGTTCCCACCCGCCCTTGGGGAGCCGAGAGCGCCCGCGGGGAAAGGCTGCGCTCTCAGCCAGCAGAGAGATCTGTCTAAATCTGTCCCTGCCTTGGGTTCGGTGCCAAAAAAGCCATTAGGGAGCAGAAGAGGATTTATTCCCACGCTGGGAGAGCCGGGGGGTGGCCCCAGGTCCTGCAGAGCTCCCCAGGGTGAAGTCCTGGGCTGGATGTGGCCAGGACACGCTGGATGCTGCTGATGGGTGGATTGGAAACAGCTTTAGAGGGATTTCTACCATGGGAATCGGGGGGCTGTGGGCACTGGGATCCCCCTGGCTGCTGGCTGTGCCAAGCACCATCAGTCCTCACCTTCCCCATCCCGGTTTTGGGGCACCCCAGGGCTGGTGACCACACGCTCCATCCTCGGCAGCCACTGCCAGGAAGGACAAATTCAAACCCCCTGGACCCCATGTCCAACCCTCCCACCCAAGTGCCCAATAACGGCGCTGACAGTGCTAATAAAAAATCAATAACCATTTATTCGATACAGCTGTTTCATACATACAGTACAGGGAGCGCCTCGGCGCTGCTCGGAGCTGCTCGGACAGTACTCTCCAACTGAGGATTTGTCAATGATTAACAAAAGAACAGATCATCACAAATCGGGAGTTTATTATAAGATAGTTTACCGTTAAAACAATTTTATTTTTTGCAAATAAACACTTTTTAATATATATATTTATATATTTATATATATGGTTACAAGTGATAAATTGAAAATTTTTTTTCCTTTTTTTTGTTTTCTTTTTCTGTTTTAATTTTTTCCCCAAAATACACTTATGCACTAATAACTGGCATCGACGAGAAACATTCGGATATGCCGTGGGATGGGTGTCACGAGGAGAGAAAGAAAAGAACAAAATGCTCTCAAGGTTCCTGGGGGTGGGAGATGCTCCAGGCTCAGGCAGCTCCATCCACTGGTGTGACACAGCAAACCTCAGCAGGGCAGGTGTTGGTGCCAAGGCTTCCCCACGATCCAAGCTTTCCATGAGGTCTTCCCACAGGCTTGCAGCCCATGCCTGCCCCCAAGGAGGTTTAACCCTTTCCTTGGGGACATGGGTGGTGGGATGGTGGGTTTCCCCAACAGTGGAGGTGCAGGACCACAGTGTCACAGTGCCCAAGGTGACAAAATCCCCAAATCCCACGGGTGATGGGATGGAAGGGGACAGGACAACTTGTCCCCCATCTGGTCCCACAGCCTGTCCCTCTGGATCAAAGTTGATTCCCCTCTGGCACTGCCTCACTGGGAGCACCTGAAGGGGCACAACCTACTGGCCCCAGCAGTGACACTATGGTGTCACTTGGCCCTGCCTGCTCACCTGTCGTGGCACTGGCAGGTGCTGGGGATCCCAGAATTGCTCTGGAACCTTCTCTGGACAAGCAGGAGAGTAAAGGATGCCTCATGGAGAAGGTGTGTGGGGGGAACATGTTCCTCTCTGAGTGATGACTAGTGGGGAAAACACCTTTTTTGGGAGGAAAAAAACCCTGAAGATTTTACTTTCTCATAGAAATTCCCTCCCAACCATGGTGCTGTCCTCACTGGAGCTGTGAATGCTCTGAGGGTGACAGGGACAGCACCAGCACTAGGACTGCTGCTCCCACTGCCTGCCCTGAGACCCCAGATGGTCCCTGGGGTCCCCTCCAGGCTGGTGTCACTCTGTGAGGCCACTGCAGCTGCCCCTGCTCCTGCCAGACACTCATTATGGAAGCAGAGGTGCATTTTGATCGGGACCTCATGATGACCCCCTGAGCTGGCCCTTTCCCGTGTCTACCCTGCCCTGAGCAGCTCCCAGGGCTCCCCGCCTGTGGAGCACAGTGCTGCCAGTTAATTTAATCAATGAGAAGCCAATTAATTGCATGTTAATGAGAACAGAGTCCCAGGCCATGCCCAAGGGGAGACACTGAGGATTGTGTGGTGACCATCCAAGTCAGCAGTCCGGGCTACCCAGGTCTCCCTTCCCTAGGCCAGGACATGGAGCTCTCCTGGGGGCATCTCTCCATGGCAGGACATGATTTTGGCATCCAGAGGCTCCCTCTGCACCCTCACAGAGATTTCAGTGCCAGGCCCAGAGCTCTGCCTGTGCTTCCCTTCCTGCTGCTGCCTGTGAGCTGTTCCAAGCTGCCCTACAGCTCCCAAAGCTCTCCCTGTTCCCCAGGGAGGCAGGATCTACCCCAGTGACACCATCCAAACATGATCTGATGAAGTGCAAGCAGCAACCAGACTGAGCTGCAGTGACTAATTAAGCTTTCTCACTAATTGCCTCGAGGCCCAGCACAGCCAGCAATGCTCAGGCAGTTCCCTCAGCCGCAGGCCCATGCCCAGCTCGCTGGGCAATGCAGAGGGTGGATCCAGGTGCCAGAGCTGTGGACAGAGCAGGAGCCCTGGACCCCTGAGAAGCCATCCTGGCTTCAGCCACTCCTGTAGCCCCTCCCTGGCTGGAATGACCTGCCAGTGGAGGATGTTAATTGTGATTGAGCTGCTGCTCACAGCAGGGAATGATACCGAGCCTCTGGTGGGCCACAAGGAGCAGTGAAGGAAAGCGAGGACTGAGGTTTGAATTGATTAAAGCAAAAGCAGAAGCTCCCCCTCTGATGCCTCTTTCCTGGCTCTGCATAGGGGAAAAATCAATTTTAGGTTTTCTGTTGTGCTACTGAGAGGAAATGTGCCCATTTCCCAAGGACCGAGGTAGCCTGGTTTTGTCTGGAGACGGGCACACCCCGGTCCAGGGATGGCTCCCCCGGGCTGGAGCAAGGTGTGATGACAGAGTCAGCACAGGAGCAAAGGAGAGCTCCAGGGAAGAGCATAAGCAGGGATGGCACCACAGGGACCTGCCACCCTGAGGAGGGTGGTCAGGGGCTCAGATGCATCTTTGGAAGCAGAGATTCCTCCTATGGTGGGTCCCAGCACGAAAGGACAAAAGGAGTGTGAGGTGGCTGGGCAGCAACTGGGCTCATCCTACAGCAGGACCCATGATTGTCTCTCGATGCTGCCCCATCCCTGTGGCCACAGCTGGGGAACTGAGACTCCATTCCTCCCTCCTGGATGATGGAGCATAGTGGGACCCTGAATCACCCTTGGATGCCCCCAGGCCGGGGGACAGCTCCTTGGCTGCCATCTGCCCCTGACCCTGGCACTGCCATCGTGTCTCTGCCATCACAGCACTCCAGGCCCAGCAACCACAACCCCAGCACCGAGGCACAGCTCCCTCACTGCATCCCCTCCACGGCTGCACCGACACTCTCCACGGTGCCCACAGCATTCCCACAACGTCCCATTAAACCCTTTACAGCCTGCCCAGCCGCAGAGCACCCCCTCTCCTGCTCACACCGCCAGCGTGTCCCGCTCCCCGCCCTGCCCGTGCCTCGCAGACGAACAAA
This sequence comes from Setophaga petechia, assembly GCA_024362935.1. Lineage (NCBI taxonomy): Eukaryota > Metazoa > Chordata > Aves > Passeriformes > Parulidae > Setophaga > Setophaga petechia. Next base: position 3,305,312 of record JANCRA010000033.1, read on the forward strand.
CCAACCCTGCCGAGCCCTCAGAGCCACTCCCTGCCCTGCACCTTCCCCGGGACCCGCGGCTGCGGGGAAAGCGCTGCCAACCCTCCCACACCGCAGCATACCCCGCCCGGCCGGCTCAAACATCTTTGGAAACATCACCCGGGGCTGGGAGGCCGCTGGGCAGCTCCCCCCGGAGCCGCTGGGGAGGGTACCTGCCCACGGGACCCCGCTGCTATTGCACTTCTCTTTCGCTCAAGCGTCACCAGGTTGGCGCAGGGGAGGGGAACCACGGGCCGGGGGAGGCAGCGGGGCCCCACCGAGGGCTATGTACACGGGCAGGGGGTGGAGAACGTTTCAGCTTCCTTGATCCTGTTTGTTTTCCAGTGTGAAACAAGGTCCGTGATTTGTTTAAAGTGGTTAACTGGTATTTTCTGTCTCTTTTTTTTTTTTTCTTTTTTTTTTCCTTTCTTTTTGTAAAAAGAGGGTGAGAGGAGGGTGGGGCAAGAGGAGGTGGGATGGGGAGGAGGGGACATAAAACTGGGAGAGACCCCCACCCTGTTACCCTGGGCTGTAAACGAATCCTCGGAGACGAGTCTCTGAGCTGCTCATTTCTCGGGCATCTTGCTGGCTCCTCCCTTCCGCTGGCTCGGGGGCTTCAGGGCGAGCTCGTCCCCCTCGGGGCTGCCTCGGGAGCCTTCCCAGTGCTCGAGGGTTTTCTTGTGATTAGTCTTTGCTGCCACGCTCTCTCTGCCCTTCGGGGACATTTCCGGAGGCCTCTCCTTGGGTTTTCTCCCCCTTTTCTTCCCGTTTGTGCTTTTCTTTTTCTCGTCTTTGCTGGAAGAAAGCTGTTCCCTGTTTTTCTTTTTCCGGCTGGCCTCTGAGGAGGTTCGGAACCAGTTCTGTGTCCGTGGGGTGACACAGGGGTTAGTGACAGTCCTGGGGACAGGCAATGGCACCAGCACACACACCCCGAGCCTGGCCCACCCCTCACCCCACTGGCATCACCTCTCTGAGGTCAAACTGTTCAGGCTGAGCTGCTGCAATGAGCCTGGGGGTGTCAGGGACACCGAGGGGGACAGGGAAGAACCCCCCAGGCTGACTGGGAGCTGTTAGTCAGCTCTGCTCTTAACAGACATGGATGGATGGATGGATGGATGGATGGATGGAGACAGCCCAAGGATGTGTGTACTGGAGCAGGGCCCAGCCCAGGCCAGCTCCAGCTGTTTCCTTACCTCCGAGTGAGCCTTGATGATGTGGTACTTGACGCCACTCTCGGAGCTGAACTCCTTCTGGCACAGTAGGCAGCGGTACTTGCCCACTGAGTGCTCCCCCTGCAAGACACAGCAGCTCCTGCAGAGCCCAAAGTGCCCCAAGGGGTGGCCCTCCCTTGGCCCTGACCCTCCCATGACCTCAGAGTGACACAAAATAAACAGACACAGGTGGTTCAGACACTCATGACTGAACCACCAGATCTCTGCAGGCCTCGGTGCTGGGCCAGGAGCTCACAGCCACATCCTCTTTCTGAGTTTCAGTCCACGCCACTCGTGCTGCTGCCTGTGTGTCCCCAACATCAGGTGATGGGGCCATTGCCCCCTGCCCTCGCTATCAGCAGATCTGTGATCCCCTGGGACTGAGCCACCATCAGATTTATGTCCAAAACTCACCTCATTTTCCTGTTACATTGTCAACGAGCCAGGATTCCTGTCACCAGCACCCTGGTGGGATGACAGATCTCCTGGCTCTGCTGCACGTCATGGCACGTGGGAGATAATGGGCTCTCTGTTGACGAGGGGGTTATGGATGGGCCCCTCTGGGCCATATATTTCCTCCCTGGGAATTTCTCCATAGCTGTAAATCTTGAGTCAGACAGGTCTCATTTCAGGAGAGGAGAGGCCTGGCTTCAGGAATCCTTGTGCAAAATCATGCTAGTGCATCGATCCCCACTGAGGATGGGGTGCTGCCTGGGAGCAGCCTCTGCTCTTGCTAAGGCTCTGTGTACTGCAACCAGTTCTGCAGGATTTCACAGTGGGAATCACAGACCAGTCCTGGAGGGGCTGTGATTTATTTATGCCAAATTTGTTGGCACATGTATTCAAAGTAAATCCTCTCCCCTAAGGGGAAGAATCCTGCTGATGGCAGTGTGGGGGTCACAGAGCAACTCCCCATTACTGACACCCAGAACCTGGCCCCAGCTGGGCCACATCAGAGGGTGCAGCTCTGTGGTTCATGGAAATGTTCATGCAGATCCTGGCTGCTTCCCGTGCATGGAACCAACCAGAAAGCAGCTCCATTTTCTCTCTGAGAAGGAGCTGTCCTAGTCTTCTGTGTTTGCTCTTTTATCCTGCATAAATCCAGCTTCTCCTGCCGGATCTCTGCAGCCCATTTTCTAAATGATCTCATTAAGGGCTGCTGTTCCAGCTAGCGCTGGAGGAGTGCAGGAGTTGGTGTTTTTAATAACCACGGGGTATGTATTGGAGCTGCCTCCTGGAAGCTCCATTCAATGGAAGATGCAGCTGGAAATGTTTCAGGGTATAAAGCTTCAGCAGCTCTTACTTGGTTCCAATTTGAGGGACCTACACAGAGCTCCTGATCCCTCCCCTGGGGCAGCTGCAGGGCACTGGAGCTCAGGGCTGCTCCATCCATCCAGTGGGAGGGCACTGCTCTCTGCACGGACCAGCTTCCAGACTCAGCTTATCCCAGGAGGCTCCACACCAGCATCCCTCCAGCTGGGCTTCCAGAGAGGCTGCAGGGCTGCCCAAATTGATGGAAGAAGACTCCTGATTCCCACCTGCCTCAGGAAACATTCAGTTTCCAGCACCCAGCTCCTTGGCTCTGTGGCTGATGTGTGGTTGTGTGACATGCTGGCATTGCTGCTTAGCCAAGGGCTCGTGAATGATCTGGGGGCTGCAGGGAGCAGCTGGGCAGGGGCTGCTGTGGGACAGGAGGACATGAGGCAGGAGCACTGCTGCGTGTCCAAGTGTGTCTGGAGCTCCCCGTGACACTTTGTGTGTCAGAGGTCTGGGCTTGAGTGAGGAACCTGTGTTGTGGGACCTTTTCTCTATAACTGAATAGCAGCTACATCCCCTCCATCCCATCTACTCAGCTCGAGCCTCTCTGCCTCCATCTGCCTGGTGACAACTCACTTGGAGCAGCACTGCCAGCCAGACCTCCAGCAGCCACCATCCTTTAACCTGGGCCATTGTCCCTTGCCTTGCTCCTTCCAAACCAGCTTGGTGGGGGGAAGAAAAAACCCAACACCAAAACCACCTCTGAGAAAAGGGTGTAAAAGGCAGGACCTACCTTGTTGCAGTTGGCCAGGTGAGCTTTCAGCCCCGAGACACTGGAGTAAATGGCTTCACAGCACTGCAGGAAAAAACAAAGCAGGGTTAGACATGATCCCCCTCATCTCCTGCCTTCCTCTGAGCTGTGGCCAGGAGCCTGCTGAGCCAGCACGGCCACCGGCCCAGGCTGAGCAGTGTGAGGTTAATGCTCTGCGAGGCGCCTGGGGCTCTGGTCACACGTTTCCCATTAGTGCTAATGGGAGTCATGTGGCCACATCCCTCTGCAACGGGCTGAGAAACGTCTCCCCTGAATGTCTCCGTGGAAAACCTACATTTGTGAGCTGTCGGGAGGTCCTGCTGGGCTACAGGAGCTCTTGGAGCCACAGCAGAGGCTTAAGAGAGAGGAGAAATCACCCAGGCAGCAGCATGACCAGTTTCTGAGCAACGTCTTTTCCAAGTGCCTGTGTATGACATTAATTAGCCAGCCCGGCTCCCCTGGCCTTGTGGGAACTGCCTCCTTCAGAACTCCCATTAGCAAGGCTTTGTTTGGGACGATAAATCCAGGCTCAGCACCAGGGTGGGGTTCACCTCTCTGTCAGCTCAGGCCAAGGCTGTGTTTCACAGGGAGATGAGGCACACGCACCATGCCCTGAGGTCTGTGCTTGTCACAGGGCTTTAAAAAGCTTGGCTTAAATCTATCTTCACTTAACTCTGGGAAAAGCAGGTTCTCTGCATCAAAAGGCTGTGCAGGATGTGCAGTCTTCACCCTGTCAGGATCCTGGGAGCTTCCCAAAGGCAGCTCCAGAGCTCAAATTGGCTGATGCTGCACTGTCAGCCCAAGGGTGGCCCTGTCCCCAAGCCCGGTGGCTTGAGCACACAAGGAGGATCACAAAGATGGGACAGGCTTTAACTAGACACAGCAGCAAGCTCAGGGAAAGGAGGTGAAATGAATGTGTGAGCATCACTGTGATCAGGGGCCCAATAAGAACCATTTTTGGTGGGTTTCTGCCCCAAAAACTACCCGCTTCCTCCTGCAGATGGAGACCAGCCAGCCCACAGAAGAACAGACAATCCTTACGTTGTTAGGACAGTTGATGCGGCCCTTCTCCTTCACTTCATTCTTCCAGTTTTCCAGCAGCCTGGGATTGAGCTTTGGGAGCCCTGGCCGGGTGTAATTGAGCTGTGAACAATAGCAGTCGATTAGCAGAGCTGCACACCCCAGCCCAGTCCATGGTCCTGCCTCTTCACGTGGGTCTTGCCCTGCTCTGAAGTGAATAGGAGCTGAAAACTGCTTGGGAGGCTTCCTGAGATGCCATTCTCCCCCTGGGCACCGCAGAGCAGGGAGGTGGCTCTGCCCAGTGCCCTGCCACCAGCGAGGAGTCCCTGGCAAACAGGAGAGGAGAGGCTCCTGCTCCCGGGTCCATGCCCACAGGGCCAGGACTGGTGCACAGCCCTTCTGCCATGTTTTATAACCAGGGGAATAAACAACCCCGCACACTGGGCAGAGGGGCCAGGGGCCTCCATGGCTGCCTTCCACGGATGAATGGGCACAACCCGTTAAACAATGAAAGGCTCTTGTGTCTCTGCCTCTCCTTCTGGCAGGGCTGCTCCTTCCAAGTGCTTTTAATTAGCGCTTTATTAGCGACTTTGAGGGTTAGGATAGCAGGCTGGCCTTCCCAACTCCAGTTCTGCCTGCTCAGCACAAGCCAGGGCAGCTCCAGGCATCTCCGGGCCTCCCAGCCACTGTGCCTGGCCCTACCTGCAGGGCTGCTCCCAGCCTGACACTGAGCCCTGTGCCAAGGTCTGCAGGGGACACCAGGCTGCACACCCACCCCAGCACAACTGCCAGCCCAGCCTGGTGAGCTCTGCTACAGCCACTGGGTGTTGTTTTGGTTCTGAGCCCCAAACCTTCTGAGTGGGAGCAATGCATGGTGCAGGTGTGGGTACCTGAGCACCTGCCACCCTCCATGGGCACCTCTGAGCACAGGACCCAGCTGCATCCGTGCATCCATGCTGGATGGAGAGGATGCACGGCCACAAGGTGCTTGCAGAGGTGCAAACCCAGGCCAAACATTCCCCGAGGTCCTGGAGCTGGTGGTTTGGAGGCAAAAGGAGGCTGGCTGGATTTCTTTTTCAGCTGTGACTTTTCCTGAAGATGCTGATAAAGCTGCAAATCTGCATTTGGCCAACTCACGCCAGCTGCTCCCAAACCTCCCAGCAAAGGGAAGCTCGGGATGCTGAAGGCTCAGATGCCAGCCCCTCCTTTCCGCTCAAACTGAAGTGATCCATGTGCCCCTGCAGCCCTCCCCTTGGCACGTGGCAGGGCACGGCTGGGTCAGGGAGCACTGGGCTCCATGTGAGGGCCAGGGGCACAGGGCCTTGCGAAACAGCTCTGTGAACACTGCTAAGGACGGATGTGGATGTGGAAAACTCCCCCGAGCCCCAGTGCTGCAATTCTGTCGTGCTTCGCGGCTGGGGGAGATGCCAGCAGAGCTCTTTGAAGCTCTGGGATGGTGCATCTACCAAGAGCTTGGTCCCCAGCCCAGGGAAGGCAATGGCACCTCCAGGGTAGAACACAGGAGTCCCTTTTTGCCATTGATACTGAGAGCCAGGATGCCAAACAGCCTCCATAATTAAAACCCAATCAATCCCATGAATGAGCAAACATTAACGGTAACCGCACACAGCCCCAGCAACAACCTCTCCCTCTGCCTGTCCCCGGGGAGGAGGAGAGGGGGGATGTTCAGAGATGTGGACTCTGCTGCTCTGCTTTCCCACTCCAGAGAAAAATCCCTCCCTGCTCTCCTCCAACAGTCCTGCACAATAACATGCAAATCCCATGTCTTCCCAGGGCGCTGCGGTTCTGGGAATGTCAAAGTCATCTTTATGTCTCTATTAAGAGGGAGCCCCAGGCATGGAATATTTTATATTTTTTTTTCTTTTCCATTTATTTTCCTCAAACAGCCTGTAAGTGAAAATTTTCATGGCCAAATCATTAAACGACTACAACTGGTTTTGGCTACAGCCCATCTCTTGTGAACAGTCGAAGGATGCTGGGCTGGGAAGGTTTGTTTCCTTTGACTGACGGTTTTATTTAATTAACTTTCATATTTCAATCCTCTCTGCTCCCTAGACAGCTCTCCCCTTCCCCAAAATATATCACAGTAAATGAGAACCATGCAGGACGTCTCAGCCGATGAGTGCCCCTGAAGCCTCACCAGGTCCTCAGCACAAGGTACAGTTCTCCCTTCATCCTGTGGAAGCTGTGGGTGATGCTGTGAAGGCAAAATGCACCCAGGGGTGCTGGGCAGCAGCCAGGTCCCACTGGAGGGTCTGCAGAGGAAGGGGAGGAAGGATGGACTTGGCCCCACAGCTGGAGCTGGGATCCGGATTGGCCCCCAGTGCCACAAATCTGCAGGGCTCAGCCTGGCTCCTGCCTGCATTGCAGGGCCATTGTTTTGGGGGACAAACCCAAGCCAGCCTCTTCTGCTCTGGAATTTATCCTGGTTCCAGTGTAAAACCTCAAGCCTGGAGATGACTTTTCCCCTTTAGCTTTATGACTGGCCTATGGCTGCCCCTTGTTCCAGATCCCTGACATCCCACGGCACCAAACTCCACAGGGATGTGCAGACTCCATGGCCACCCCTACTGACACTGAGACCCTGAGCTGTGGGGAGGCAAATGGAGTGTACATGTATTCCACAGTGGAGCTTTGCATCCTCCCTGTGTGGCACAGCTCCTGCCTGGGCTGCAGGAGCCCAGCACAACCTCCAGCACCTTGATGCAAGGAACCCCACTTCAAACTCTACCAAGAAAGTGTCACACTCTGAAACAATGGAATATCCACAGCATTTTCTCCCATTCTGCCTCTTAGATTCCTCTTCCCTCTGCTCAAGGAGGTTGTTTCTCATCCCCCACTGCATCCCAGAGTCCCACAGCCATGAGCTGGGAACCAACAGCCTCAAGGCTGCTCATGGCAGGCGACAGCCCCAGCAAAGGCCAGAGGAGGGTCGGCATCATCTTCAGCTTCTGCAGAGGGGATTTTTCCCAGAAAAGCAGCAGGGGTGTGCCCTTCCCCATCTGACATCCCCAGCAAGCGGCTGTTGTGAAACACCCCATCTGTTTCAGCTTATCTGGAGGCAAATAAAGATCGGAGCGAGAAAATAAGACTCCAGTGTATATTTAGAAATGCTGGATTTGGTTAGCAGAGACCGAAGGCAGCGCAGGGCCTGGGATGGAGCAGCAATCGTTTATTCTGCTGCCATTGCTTTGGTGTGAAGGAATCCATCCTCCCGGGGAAAGGCGAACGCATCCCACCACAGGCCACCAACGGCATCCAAAGCCAGCATCCCTCTGTCCCTGTCCCCGGCTGGGACCGGCTGCCACGTGGCCACAGGGCAGGGGTGCAGTGGGGCTGAGAATCCCTGTGTCCCATGGGCTTGTGCCTTCCCCTGGGAAAAGGTTTTGCTGCCTGGAAAAGGGATGGAGAGGGGTGGCTTTCTTCATCAGCTTTCTTGAAATCAACACTGACTGCTGGGACCATGGTGGGGAACTGGAGAGTTCAGGGATGGAGCTTGTCCTGTGTTGCAGCAAGTTTGGGTGTATCCATCCACCTCTGGCTACAGACCTGAGCTGGGAAGCATCTGTCCCTCTGGAATCCTGGAAGTCCCTAGGGCTTGCTGAAAAGGTGAAGGAGCAGCTGCAATCTGCTGCTGATCCCTGACATCCCACTTCTCTCCATGTCCAGTACAGGGTCTGCAGGCCCAATGGCTGGGCATGACTCAGGGAAGAAGAGGTGGTGGTGGTGTGGTGGCTTTTCTGGGAATTCCATCCGTTCCCACCAGTCCCAGTGCCCTGGTCAAGGTGAACTGGTGTTTATCTTCCTGCTGCTCCAGTGCCTCTGGGCTGTCAGTTCCCTCAGGGAAGGCCACCACACACACTTGGTGGGGCGGTGGCATGGGGACATGGGGAGGCTGCTGGCTGCTCTGAGCCTCCCATGTGGCACAAGGCTGTCCCACAGGCAGTTCTGTTTTGGGGCCATAATGAGGTACAATTGGGCACTTGCTGGGAGGTTTCTTTCTACACCCTGAACTGAACCAACATGTAAAGGCTAAGCAGTCCTGAGCAATGCAAACCGTGGCTGAGCAGAGCAGCTCAGAGCGTGCTGAAGTCAGCAAGCTCCCACCAGCCTGCCTGGGCAGAACCTGCCTCCCACCTCCTCCCAGCATCGCTCATCAAGAAAAAATGTCATAGACTGAACAGATTATAAAGTGTTGTCAAGGGAACGTGACAGTCGCTGCAAGACGTACCCAGAGGCACACGCACGGCTATGTATGGATTCACCCACTACACTGACTTCCTCCAAAATCCATGTGGGGTTTCATGCAGGGCCTGAGGTCTCTTGATCCTCCAACTCAAGAGCCTTGATTTGCCATCTGGGAGCTGATCCAATTCCCCCCTTTCCCATCTTTAATGCAAAACTGCTTCTGCCAACCTCACAGCAATTCTTTGCTTTTTAGCACTGAGATGGGGTTCAGTTAAACTTAAACAATCAGGCTCTGAACACAAGAAATGTCTCATTAAAAAAGCCCACCAGCACTTCATGGAGCAATTACACCAGTGCTGGGACCTTTATGATGCCTTTGTCAGCCTGAGCATGTGCCCCTGCTCCAGGCCTGGGGTCCTGGCTGCTTCCTCAATTCAAAAAGAAAATACCCAAAGTCATGAGTAAAGGGAACAATTCCAAGTGGAAAGAGAAGAATGCAAGAGCTGAGACAGGAGAGGGGAAAAGAGAGCAGCACACTTCTTCTCTCACAATATCTGAAATGAAACAGCTACTTTGGGCTTGGTTTTTTAAAGTTATTAATGCATTGCAGCTGAAGTCATCTGGAAACCAACAATGGCAACACCAAGCACTGGGGAAATAAAACGTTTGCAAGCAGGTCTGGCCCTGAAATACCCAGCTCTGCCCCAAGGTGGACAGCAGTGCTGCAGCTGGATCCCCTTCTGTGCCAGTGCCTCACTAGGATGCCAATGGGGGTAAAGAAACTGCTGGTTTGTTTCTGTGCTGGTTTTCCAGCTGCCCACCACATACAGACCAAAGGTGAGCCAGGCTTAGCTTCTCTGGGTCTCTGCAGGACCATGGTGGCACTTCTGCTGAGCACACACAGGTGCCAGGACAGCATGGGACAGCCTGTGGGAGCAGGAAGGCATTTTGGTGCAAGCTCTGCTCTCCTGCCACTCCTTTTCCTGGGGTGACCACCATCACTTCTCCAAGCTGGCTCTGAGACTTGGGCTGGTCTCATGGCTTGGGGTAGGTCCTCTGGGCTGGGACTGCTCACATTATCCTGATGCCCTCTGATCCTCACTTTCATCTTTGCAATGTGCCCAATATCTTGCCAGAGTGATTTTCAGAGCACTGGACAAGAGATGCCCAACTCTTCAGAGCAGGGAACAGGCCTGGCACCTACCTGCAGAGTCACCTGCTCAGGAAACAGGCTGCACCTCATGCAGAGACTCTGCATTTAGTCGTGGCAAACAAAAAGAACTCCTATTCCCTCTCTTTTTTTCCCTTTACGCTGAAATGGTTTATGATTTACTGCTGCTTCATTCCTTTTACAGTCCAGACGGAGCAAACCTGAGGGAATTTTAGCTTTAGTACACCCCCAGGAATAATCAAGCCCTCCCACAGGCAGAAGGAAGGTTTGGTTTAATGTGTACTCACTCCAATGCCTACAAAAAGCTCAAGCCTTTGGGGCCCTGTGCAAACCCCACAGCACTGCTGCTGAAGCTCGGGGGGCTCAGTTCTGTCTCCACTCACTGCCTTCCTCTGCTCCCAGCAGCACTGCTCTGGGATGCTGCAGGCCTTTTACCTCCAGGAAAGCATCTCCCAGAAGTTAAAGAAGAGACGTGGAAGGGAGGGAATTCTGCCTGGGGCATCTTTGCTCTCTGACAGCACAAGGGAGATGGTTTCAGATCTGATCTGCTCTCTTCACGTGCTCCTCTTGGCTGCCAGCCTCTACTTCCCTGCTCAGCATGGACCAGAAATGACCTCCCACCCCAACACTCTCGGGGCCAGACCTTGATCTCTTCCCAGTGCACCTCTTCCTCCAAAGGGCACAGCTGCCTGCTGCTGGGAGCCTCCAGACCACAGCGGCTCAGCCTGTGCTGGGTGGGCTCTTCAGCAATAAATCTGCCATCACAGCTAATTAATTTAAGGCACAGCAAGAGAGACATGTGAGCCCTCAACCAGCTGGGGCCAGGCTGGAATCCTGGAATCTCTGTGTACAGCTGGAGCCAGGCTAGAATCCTGGGATTTCTGCGCAAAACCAAAAGGAGAACTAAAGGCTGCTCACCCGCTTTGTTTCAGGCACCAGGTCATCCTTCATCCTCCTTTTGGTCCAATCCCTGGCCAGCTCATCCTCTGCTATCTCCTGGAGGTGGAAGACGGCGACTTGGGCCGACGTCCGGCGGATGCGACCGCTCGGGGTCCTCTCAAAATCCTCTACAGGAGCAGGCTCTGGCTTCACCTCTGGCTCCTCTGGAGGCTGCACGAGAGACAGAGTCAGGGAGGGCATGACAAGAGAACAAGTGAGCTCTCTGGCCCCGGGATGGGGATGCTGGGATTTGGGCTGTGTGTTTCCAGGCTTGCTTTGTGCCTCTGCCCTGGAGCATGGGAGCAAGGGGAGCACCCGCCTCCCTCAGCCCAGCAGCAGCCATAGGCTGTGTCCCTTTGTGCTCCCACATGTATAAATGTCTCCAGTTATTAGATTTAGGGAGTGATTAGTGTCGGACGCACTGTCAGTAGGGATCAACAGAACAGAAAGGGATGCTCCCCAGGGATAGATCCTGCCACCCCAGCACTGGCAAGCAGCCGGTGCTTGTGAAGGAGTGGCCTGAGGTCTGGTTTTCTTTTCTGCACAGCATAGATGCAGGGTGGGCTGGAGCAAAGCCCTGTGGGCACTGGGGAAAGGGAATGCTACTGACCACTCCCATAAAACAGCATTTTTGGAGGGATTGAGGAGGGTGCACCCTGTTCCCCCCAGCACTGCATGGTACAACACACGTGCACGGCAATTTGAGGGAGAAAACAACACCGGCCCAACGGCTGCACCTGCCTTGCCCGGCCCGGCCCTGCCCGGCTCTGTCCTGCCCACGGGCTCCGCAGCTCTGCAGTCCCCCCCGGGGGGGGATGGCCCCGCTCCTCGGGCTGCAGGGGCCTCCGGGGGGCTCACCGAGGCCGTGTGTTCTGACCGCACGTGATAGTCGTGGCCAGCCTTGGATTTGTACTTCTTGCCGCAGTGTGGGCAGCTGAACACGGGCTTGTCGGCCTCGGCAAGCTGCTTGCCACACCGCTTCTGGTGGTACTGGTAGCCCATCAGGCTGGAGAAGTTGGCCACGCAGCCCTATGGAGATGGGGAGAAGGGAGGGTTAAGGAGGGCAGGGGTTTCACGTGGCCACGTGTAAAAGGTTTGGGTGCCGTTTCTCCAGGGAGGAACATTCCCGAGGAGCCCACTCTGAAGAGCAGCTCTGCCAACCCATCCTGTCCAAGTGCCGGGGAATTTGACAGTTCCCAAAGAGCCAGGCATAAGCAAAACAGACAATACCCTGGAGGGATGGGAGGAGCTGTCCCCGCCCCGGCACTCCCTCCCCAAACGCACGGAGAGAGCTCTCTGGACAGACACACAGCAGGCAGCGGGAGGGGAAGGCACTGGGGAGGGTCTGCCTGAATGGAAAGCAAAGCACACCCGCGGGACAAACCTCTGCCACACGCCTCCCTTACCTGTTCGTGACTTGTCTGCAACCCGCTGGCTCTGGTTTTGGTGTGGTTTGGTTTTATGCTTTGCCCAGGACAGGCTGTGCTCCTTCCTGAGCTCAGGAGGCAGAACCTGCCCTCCAGCGCTCCTCAGTCTGCCCTGTGCCCACCCTCCTGCAGGGCTGTCCTGTTGCTGCAGTGCACAGAGCCACTGGGACAGGGATTGGGATGGCTCAGCTAAGATGGAAACGTTGAGCACATGCCAAGGGATGCCTGGAGAGTACATGTCCCCTTCTGCATGGGACTCTCTCCTTCCACTTTTTCACAGAACGAGAAACAAGAATTGTTCTCGTACCTCATTGGGGCATTTCAGTTTTCCCATCTGCTTTAGCACTTTCCTCAGCCTTTCCCGCTCTTCCTGTTCACCAAGTCCAGCGGTTTCCACAGGAACAGGCTGGAAACAAGGAAGTAACAGAAGCGACAGAGTCAACCATTTACTCATGTCCTCTGTGCCAGGAGTGGATGGTAAAGCCCTGCCTTGCAGGGAGCTGCCCTGGGCTGGAGGGAACCTCTCATTAGGAGAGCTGGATCTCCCACTGCTTCGTTGGTATGTGCTGGATCTGCTCAAGCCTTTCTTGTGATTGCACCCAAAGGGCCAGCTGAGAAACCCAGGAGCAGTTCCTGCACAGAGGATTCACCAGCAAGACTGAAGTGCAGGAGATTAAGGCACAGGTAAAAGACAAGTCACAACTGGTAAGCATGGGACATGGAGAAATGTAGTTATGCCTTGCCCTGGTATCTCTCAGAGATGTACAAAATTTATTCATGATAAATTTTGTGGCTGCTTCTCCCATGCACATTGAAGAGCTAAAGATCAGATTTTGAGATTCGTGCAAGGCAGAACCCATCAGTCCCAGATTTGCAGGCACAGTTTTGGAGGCAGAGCTTTGCCACTCAAAATCCACCTCACCATACTCACCAGATCTTGCCCATGTTGGGATCTGAAACCCTGATTTATTTTTTCAACCCTCTGCTCTACTTATCAGGATCAACAGGAGCCTAACTCACTACCTGAGGAGGAAATGCTTTCCTTGGCAGGAAGGGGAAGGCCACCTTCCCAGGCTGAGCAGTCTGTGAAATGCTCCAAAGGTGGATCCCTTCTTTACAAAGATCATGGAGAGACGAGTTTTGACGGATGGCTTCCTCACCTGCATGGAGAAAGGAGGCACAAGACGAGCACAGCCCAGCTCCCTTACCTTGCTGACGTGTTCAGCCATGGTGTGGTAATTCAGCCCAGCTTTAGACTTGAACTGCTTTTTGCAGTGCTGACACTTCAAGGCATCCTGCAGCTGAAGGAATTAAAGGCAAGTCACCAGATAGGCCACATCCTTCCAAAGGCTGCTGCTGCTGCTGGTCAATAACCCCATGGGTGGCTGCTGCTGCAGCAGTAGCCAATGGTGGGACCCAGCAGGCAACACAGCACCTCTGTTTCCCATCCCAGGCCCTGCCTGCAGCTCAGAGCTTTCTCTCTGTTGTCCTGGATACTGTTATCAAACCCACATGCCCCAATTTCTGGAAAACATTCCATTTTGGGTTTAGATTTAAAGCCTCGCTTTTAATGGCTGAAAACATCTGGATCTGGCGTCTTACTCTTCCTGTTAAAGGGTTAGAGAGAGAAGAAGCTTTGATCTACCAATGCCAGTGGACTGTACTCTGCAGTCCTGTTAAGTAAGACAGATGCTGGCATACAGTGCAATTTCTGGGTCCCTGGGCTGTGTGAAATTAAGGGCACAATCAGAGGAGGATATTTTCTACCTCTCATTGCCCTGCTGTTTGACCCAACTCGGCCTCCTGAGTGTCTGGGGAGATGCATTAACTGCACACCCCAAGGTACAAGGGGCATTTGCACAGTGGGTGAACAGATCTTGACTTTTGCTGGGTCAGGGACCAGAATTTACTGGTTCAGGAGATTCATGCTCTGGGCACCAAGAGACAGAGTATCTCGACAGAGAGCCAGGGAGCCTGGCCAGCCGTGGTCATTCCTGCTTCTCCTGCCAGATGATTGAAGGGAGAGTGGTGAAGGAGAAGCAAGACTGAACTAAAAGCTGAAGAGGCAATGAAGATGGATCTGCAAATCTCTCCTCATTAAGAAACTCTGGGAAAATGAAGAATAGACTCACTGTAGTCAATCGGGAGTGACTCATGGTACCTGCACTCCCAGACCCAAGCACTTCATCCGAACAAGGTGGATGCTAACAGTTCCTTGACTCATTAGATGCCACTAGCAGCAAACTTGGGATTTACTCCTCAGGTCAACGCTTAAAAACACACCATGTCCACATTCCAACAAGCCCTCCCATCTGGGATACCAGGATGACAAACTGCCCTTGCCTCCTTCAGGCCCAAGCTTGTTGCAACCCTCTCCATCCCTTATTTCCTTTCCAAAACCAAAGGAGACAAGTCACTAAGCAGACTGCTTAGTGCAAACTGCTCCTTTTTTTTAAATAAGAGTTTTGGGAGCCTGCACATCTTCTTCCCATTGTCCAGCTAAGGAATAAAACAGTCATTAAAAAGAGGGGGTGCCTCAACCCCAGGCTGGCTCTGATAGGGATCCCACGTGGCTGTAGCAGCAGGGTCTCACTAAATTTGTGCCACAGGCGCATCCCAGAGATGGAATGCTGAGAGCTGAACCTCTGGTCACACACCTGGAGCTCAGGGACTGTCCTGTCTGCGTTTCCATGAAGCATCCCAGCTCCCAGAGCAGCACAGCCAGCTCTGGCAAGGACTCTCCCTCTCAGGAAGTGTGACAGAACACCCACTCAAAGGGCTGGAGCCCGAAAACTTCAGCTGAATGTAGGGCTGGCATATTTCCAGCAGGGAAGACGCTGCTGACTGCTCCAGCAGAGCCCTGCTCAGCAGGTCATCTGGCTGTGCAGCCTGCACACAGCCAGCCTGGCTTGGGAGATGCTCCAAAGTGGAGGAAATACGACCAGTGATGGCCAGGACCCCACTCCACTGAGGCCAGGCGGATATTGGAGGCAGCAGGATCCTGCCCAGCATTGCTGTAGGATGGGGTTTGGGAGGGAGAGCAGCCTCCCACTGCTGTATCAACAGCAAGACAATGCCTGGGGAAGCATTTATAGCAAATGAATGTGGAATCAAAGCCCAGCCACATATTTTCAAAGCAGGAGGCATCGATCCCACGTTGGCTTTCTGTGGCGATGGCTCCGCCAGGTGACGGATGAAGATGTAATCCTGTGCTCTGATGGATGGTAGAGTGGCACAGAGACAATTTTTCACTGCACCATTACTGAACTCCTGCATCCTGACAGCCTGCCTGAGCACATGCAGGCTCAGAGTCTCCCTGAGACACGCTCTCATGCAACCAGTTTATCTGATCTAAGGCACAGCACACAGTGAAACCCCACAGCCAGGGCTCCAGAGGAGGCCAGATTACAGACAACCTCAACAATCTCTCCAGCCTTAAAACTATTTGTTTAGCTACTAGAAATACCTGACTCTGTTGAGACACTGGGGCAAAGGGATTCAGAATTGCTGAGAATTAATGTCCAACTCCCTCTGGGTCAATGCAAGCCAGCCAGCAAGCTGAAGATGATCGACAAGTGTTCTATCCAACACAGCTGAGAAAGGTTTTAGGAGCATCACTGTACATTTATGAGAGGCACACATACACATCCCAAAATCCACGTGTGTGACTGAATAAAGCAAGGCCTTACTTTCTGGCAGACATCCATGTGTTTCTTGAGTCCCACAATAGTTTTCCTGGTGATAACACTGCAGGTTGGACAGGAAACTTCCCCTTTCTCGCTGATCTCCCGCTGCCACTGGTCCTCGGGGTTTGCTGGTGAGGGAGAGAAGAGAGATGTTACATCCAACCTGCCTCGGCTGCTTGATTTGATAAGCTGAAAAGCAGTGAAGTGGGAAGTTCCTGATATTAAAAAAAGAGATAGGTTCTCCCAGGCAAAGCCAAAACTGGACATGAACCATGCAGCTCTCCCTGTCCCACTCTCCTGCAGCTGGCCAAGTAAACTGGGTCACTGGGTCAATTTTATGTAGAGTTACCAGACCTGGTGATCTGGGGAAAGACCCAGGTCTTTTCCAACCACTCTGGTATCTTGCACATTACTGGGAGTTATAAAAAGATGATGATGCCCCCAGCCACCTGATCCTGCCCTGCTTGGAATAACTTCCCCCTGCCAAGTGAAACAATTAGCGGGAGTGAAACAAAGGTGAGCGTCTCAGCTCCATCCGGACGTGTGCCTGGAAAGCTCCCCTGGCAATCCTCTTCCCGACAGACACGAAGGAAGCTGGGGGACTGCTGGCTTCCAGGCATCTGTTTATTTGAATGGCTGTGACTGGCCTTTAAAAAA
This sequence comes from Setophaga petechia, assembly GCA_024362935.1. Classification (NCBI taxonomy): domain Eukaryota; kingdom Metazoa; phylum Chordata; class Aves; order Passeriformes; family Parulidae; genus Setophaga; species Setophaga petechia. The sequence continues at coordinate 3,321,718 of JANCRA010000033.1, forward strand.
CCCAAAAGAAGAGATATGTGGGGCCAAAAGCAGCTCCCAGGCCCAGAGTTCACGCCGTGTTCTCAGCAGAGCAGCGCTGGCCTTCCAGCAAGGGAAGCCTGGGCTGAATAAAATCTGCTAAGTCTGTTTATTTGGATGCTCTTGCATGGCTGTGAGATCAGAGAGTCGTTTATTTGAATTTGAAAGCAGTGCAAGGCACTGCAGCTGTGTTTATCTTGCACATCCTGCGTTCCTCCTGCTGTCAGAGCTCTCAGGGAAAGCAAGCAACCTGTGCTGGGTGTAGGCTGCACCTCGAGGCTCAGGGAAGGCATAATTATGCCCAGAGTTATGCTCTGGTGTCATTCATGGGAATGATGTTAGAAAAATGCCATCATCACATGGGTCACATGCTGACTCAAGTGAAGCCAGGTGGAACTTGGCTCTCAACTCCCAGCACTTTCATCACATTGACCTGGCAGTGAACTGAAGGTAAGGTGCCCCTCAGGATGTCAGTTGTGGCAGCACCAACATTTTAGCAGCAGTGGCTGTTTCCACATCTGTGTTATAGCTCAAAAGGGCAGGAGCTGTGTGCTCCTACCTCTGACTTTGTGTTGCTTCTCCTGACAAACCTGCCAGAAAATTCACCCAGCAAACAACCTGCTGGGCCAAGAGGGTGTGGGGACCATGAGCTGCAGGTGAAGGTGGGGGATGGAGGCATGAAGGTAGGGGCCATGCAGGCTTGGGGCAGTGCACAGAAAAGGAGCTACACTACACACAGAGCTGCTGCCTGTGCTTTGTCCCCACCAGCCTCACCTGCTGGTGGATGCACAGGTGTTTCCTTCTTCACACCAACTCCCGGAGGTTTCTTTTTCAGCTCCTCCATGTTGGCATTTCCCTCCAGCTTCTTGGCTCGATGAGCTTTTGCTTTGTCCTCTGCTTTGACAAGACCTGTAAAGAAGGAGGATTTTTACTCACTACTTGCTTTAATGCCTTCAGAGCAATTCACATGTAACAGGTAAAAAAAATCTCTTCCTCTAAGGCAGGGACACTGAGCTGGCTGCATGTCTGCCAAGGCTGTACATGTAGGCTCAGGTCCATAATTATGACAAGCAATATTCTAACAGCTCGTGGTGTTTCACAAACAGCATCATTTTCCCCAACACAAGTTTATGAACTATGGAAACTCCATGGCAAAGTGAGGTAGGATGCCTCCAGCCAGGTAGACAGGCTGGGGAGAAGGGAATAAGGTGTTTTGAAAGAAATTGAAGGAGGGAATTGGAACAGCAAGTTCAATGTGTAAAAGGGATGCTCCTGCTGACATTCCTGCACTGGAAAGGCTGTTTAACTCCTCTGAATCCCCAAAATGTGCAGCTCAGCCCTGTGCTAGTGCTTCCACAGAAGGTGCTGGAGGCAATGAGGTGACTACCAGGGTCAGATCCATATCCCCCTAAACCTGGGGGTCGTGACTCTTGCAAACCCAGCATCTGAATGGAGACAGCACCACATGACGTGCTGGGGCAGTGACTGCCGCATGGAATTTGGGGAGCTTAGGCAAACCCCTGTCCCATCTTCACCTTCCATCTGAGGCACAGGGTCATGGGGACACCTTGTTCTCCAGGAACCCACAGCAGATGGTTCAGTCTCCAGCAGCGCCTCTGTGGGGAAGATAAGGGAAACAAGCCCAGACTTCCCAGGAGCCAGAGGAAAGGAAATCACAGAGACCACATCCAGTCTGCTTGTCAGTGCTCAATTCCTTCAAAGCCATTAGTGCCTCTCCCCCGAGTGCCTCATACTGGAAGGTGCTGCCTCCTGCAGTGCCTGGAAATCTGCTTCCTATTTCTCTGGCTGAACATATCTCATAGTCACCCTGAATCCAGTTGCTCTCATTCCAGGGATGCTCCAGGATTTCCCCCTCCTTCCCAAGCCCATTTGGGTGTATTTATGGAGCATGACCAAAGTCCCACTTGCTCTTGCTTTGTCAGGCTGCAGCAGCCAATTCCTGGGCCTCCTCTCAACAAACATCCCAGCAACATGTCTCCTCTCCCTTGGATTCATTCTCCTGAACGTGGGCGACCAGCCCAGGAGATGGAGGCTGAGGGATGGGTGCGTCACGAGCCTCTCTACGCAGCAGAGTTCCTTCTGACGGCGCTGGAAGCGCTGTGACACGCAGCATGGTGGGATGCTGATGAGATGATGTTTCTCATATCTCACTGGTGTCAGCAGCTCGTTACTCTTGTGTTACAGATGAACATACCCGGATCCTTTCCTCTGTCCCCCTATTTCCCAGTGCCAGGCTCCGGAGCGGAGCAGACTGGGTTAATCAGTCCCAGCTCCGCTGCTGTTTTTCGCTCCCTTTATGGATCTCTCATGGTAAAAGGTGCCAGCTCCTCCAGTGTGAGATCCTCGGGCTTTGTCTGTCTCCACCACAGGGAGCCCTTCCCTTGGGGAAGGGACTTCCCTGCAATGCCCTGGGGAGAAGGTACAACCTACAGCTGCCCAGAGCTGTCCTGTATTACCTTTCAGTCCAAATGTCCCCGAGATGGATGGCTGCTCCCCCGTAAACTTCTTAGGAGTTTTCTGTTTCCTTCCTGACTCAAAAGAGAGAAACAGAGAGAGAGATTTGGTCAAATAACTGTACTGCCAGGGGGATTCATCAGTCCTGGGGCATGGGGTGGGCACACACTCCATGTTAGGAGTGGGTCAAAGGCTGCCAAATGAACCACCCACCCACTAAACACCAAGAGACTGCTGCTTCCCACTCCACAAAACCAGGATAAATCTGTTATTCAGGATTAATTCAATGAGTGAAAGTGGTGGTTCTGCCTAGTGCAAAAGCTAAGCAGCTCCCACATGTGGCTATGTGGCTGTGGTGGTTTGCTTTGGTGTTGCAAGCAGTGGAAACCATGATGGGGACAACCACTGCCCTACACCAGCTCAGCCATGGCCATGGACAGATAGAGACTCCTCATCCTGTCCCAATCCTTCAGGAAGATGAGTTTGCCAGAACCATTCTGGTTTAACCTCACATACTCAGAGAGGACAGACAGGCTGACACAGCAGCTTGCTGTGCTGCCAGGAATTCAACCTATTTCCAATCCTGTCAAAGGACTGTTAAGGTTGGAAAGATCTCTAAGATCATTGAATCCAACCATCACACAAGTGATTTAGAAATATTTTCACCACAGCTACAACGGGGTTTAAGCTCCCACTGAAGCTGCAAGAAACTGGAGAGCAGGGCAAGTTATCAAGGTCTGGAAACAAGGCTCGGCCATCCTTTGAATTCAGAGACACTCTCAGCAGTGTTGGCTGCAGCAGATCCCCTTCCCATGGGACAACTTCTGAACCAGCGTAGCCCTGGGCTCTAATCTTACTGTGCTTCATCCTCTCGGGGTCCTCCTCCTGCAGGGAGGCCTGGCTGCCCCGCTGCTGCCCGACGTCCTTGCCACTGGAGGACTTGGCTGTGGGGGTGGCAGCTGCCATGGCCTCAGCTGCTGCAATCTGGAACTCCTTGCTCTCCCGGCTCTCCGCCAGGCACTCGCCATTCTCCGCGTGCTCCTGGGCCACGGCTTTTTCCGTCTTTGCCTGTTTGGGATGGATGGTGGGGCAAGCTGAACTCTCAGCAGGTCTAGGGCAAAGCACAGAGGGCTTGTTTAAAGAGGGCTTGTTAGACAAGTGTCCTGACACCTCTCCCCCCTCGCCAGCCCAGGTTGTAGGAATGGAGGCAGGCATGTTCCCCTTCTCCCAACCATCCCTGTGCCACTGCCATGCAGCCCAGCCACAGCCTGGTACCTTTTCTTTCCACTGCTCTTCCCAATGGCCTTGGGCACTTTGTTTTCTGCTTTGCTGGTTGGCACTGGCCGGTCCAAGTGATTCCAGAGCCGATGCTTTTCCAGCTGGGTTTTGGAGGTGAAGGCAGCTTCGCAGTACGAGCATGAGTATGTCAGCTTCTCTGAGATCGCACCCTGAGTGGAGCAGGGAGAGGCAGGTGAGTACAGATGTTAGATCACAAAAGAGAGGCTTTTCCTGCCACAGGCATGAACATAAATAATGTGTAATACCCTTCTGCCCTTCCAAACGATTACCCAAAGTCCATGATCCCCCTGGGCCAGACCTCACACTGAGCTGCAGAGAGCTCAATCCCTCTACACACACCCTCACAAACTGCTCCTGGCCCACCTCTGCCCTCCCCATTTCCTCATTTTAACCTCATGTTTTTCCTGGTGTTTAAGGCCTGAGAGCAGCTTTATCCTGCAGATGGTAATGGAAGAGCCAGCCACTGGAAAGGACAGACAGTTCTCCAGTCTCCTTACCCCTTGGCAGCGCTGATAGTGGTACTTCAAGCCATAAATGCTGGGGAACTCCAGCCAGCAGCCTGAATTGGGACATTTCACCCTAGAGTGGGCTTTGAATTCATCCTTCCACTGGTTCATCAGGGGGAGCTGGGAACAGGAGAAACAAGAGATAGCTGAGTGAAGAGCACCCTGTGCCTGGCTGTGTGCTGATGCATCCCAAGGGAGCTGGGAGAGCACATGGGACCTCTGATCATTCCCATCCATCCTTTCCACCTTCCACCACCAGTCATGAAGGGAATCCCAGGGGTGTGTTTCAGTGTATCAGTGCTCACTCCAGTGAGAGCTGCTGGGACAGATGCTGCAGACTCCACAGGCTAATGATTCCTGCTGAGGCTTTACCTTGCTGTGCTTCCCAGAGCGCACACACACTCCCTACCAGGCTGGGGATAAATCAGGCCTGAAGTCACCTGGCTGATTTAATCACCCCACATTTCATCTAGTCCGTAAATCACCCCATGTCCCTGCTCTCATGACAAACTGCTCCATGTGTTGTCCATGTTACCAGGCAGGAATTAAACTGCACAACTCTACAGGGAATAAATCACCCCCTTGCCATTGCTGCTGGCTCATTAGCCAAGCCTGACACGGCTGTGACAGGATCCAGTCATCTGGACATTGCCCTGGGAATGCAAGGCTGGAAAGGGGTACAGTTCCTTAACCAGGGTTTTGGAAAGTAATGGATGCCTGCATGTAGGGGTTGAGGGACCAAGATCTTCCTCAGCCCAAGACAAGGCTGCTCTGAAGATTAAACCACAGTGGAATAGGGCTGGCTGGAGTGTACAGTGCAGGGCATGTCAGATGGAGTGAAGCAGGGAGGGCTCAGGGACTGGAGTGTGTGAGGTCTTACAGGGATGTCTTTCAGCGCCTGGTTCTCAGCCTTGGGTCTTCCTTTCTTCCTGCCTTCAGTTTTGTCACTGGTTGCATTTCCTGCAAATAGACACAGCACAATCACCAGCTGTGCCAGAGGAGCCACTGTCCCAGCAATTCTACTGCCCAGCCCCAGCTCCCTGCTGCCTGCCTTGTGCCCTCAGCTCTAGACTGGCCATTCTCTGTCCTAGCAAGGATGGAGATGCCCCTCTGGAAGGCAATGCCAGCTCCCCTGCAAATGAGGTGCTGATAAGATGTGACACAGGGAGAAACAGCTTCCTGAACACAGCCGTGTTCATATTGCAGACAGCTGGAGTTCATTCCCTTCAGCAATAACTTATCCTCCTCTGTTTGCAATTATGGCTTTAATCCCCTCAAGGTAACAGGGGCATCTGGGAAACATTTAGGGCACACGCATTTCCCCACAGAGCCACTGATTTTGGAAGCCCCGTCTGAGCTTCATCGCTGGGGTCCAACCCTCTCCAGGGTGCAGGCACCCCTCAGCATCCAGAGCTGCCCTTACCAAGGTAAAGGCAGTGGGACCCTCTCCCATAGAGGGGATCTGCCCGGGATAAAGAGACAGGAGGAAAAATCTCCTTGGGTCTGGAGATTCCTGGATAGAGAAATCAGCCATCCATCAGCGTGACAGCCCTTAGTGTGAGGGTCCCCTGGGGCTTGTACGCCAGCAAGCCTCCACCCCGGGGGCCGCGACACGGGAGGCAGCAGATGGCCTGAACTCATTTAAGCCTTTCCATCCTTTGATGTAACACTTAGCTACCAACACGATAAATGGGCGGCGAGACACCCATCTCATTAAGCCAGACACACGCCTCTCTGAAGGGAGAGACCATCTCCATCCCTCCCCTCCTGCTCCCAGCAACCAGCTCTCAGAGCTGGGGCTTTTTGGCCAGCACAGCCCTCACTGGTGAGTCAAAGTGAGGAGCAGACACATCAAGACCCAGGCCACTTGTTTTGGCAGCCACCTCCCAACTCCTGCCTCTGGGCTCATCCTCTCTGCCCCATCCACCCCCACTGAAAGGACAAATCAGCTCCTTACCCAGCTTGGGCAGCTCTGCCGGCGGGTTTATCCTCGTCTCCGCTCTGCTTTCTTTGCTGGCAGTGGGTTTGTTAGAGCCTGCAGTTTTCCTTCCACCTTTACAGGTATAGGAATCCGCCATCTCTGAAAGAAGCAGGGGAGGCGTTAAAATTCACTCCTCGGAGCTGGGAACAACACATGGTGAAAGCACGGAGAGCTGCTGGGGAGGGAGGGAGGGAGGGAAATGAGAAAACCATCACGCAGCTTCAAGATTCCCACAAAGGGAAGAAACGGGACGTGCTTCCGAGTATTTGTTCTACAGTTGAGGGACGCCACAGACATGGCTGGAAAGCTGCTTTCATTACAGCCTGGCTTCCCCTTCACATACAATGGCAAAGACTTTATTAAAAATTATGGGCTGACTTTGCCCAGAGAAGTAGTGAATAAATGGCTTTTCCTCTTCGTTTATTTCTTCGCTTTCATTTTAGACACCAAAAGCAAAAAAAAAAAAAAATAGTGAGTTTTAATGAACAGATGTAATGATAAATTTCCAATTTTCCTTATTAATGGGAAACTGTTATAAACTGAGAATTGTTAATGTTATCTGAATTTTCCGTATTAATAATTCAATTTGGCTTCTCTATAAATAATGAACGTCAGGAATTATCGCACAAGGCCCACTCTCACTCCTGATGGAAGTGGGCAGTAGGACACCCCTCCATTCAGCAGTGCCAAGAGGAAGCCCACAGCATGACTGGCTCTGCCTCCGGCTTCAGGCTCCTTCTTCCCCTCCCGACAGCACAAGCAAAGGCACATCTGAGGATGGGGGCTGCTCTGGGAGATGGATATGGAGATCCATATATGGATTTGGGGAAAAGAAGTCCTCCATGGCTCCACAATGAGAACATCAGGCCCTTGGGAAGAGATTCCTTGGACCACCATGACTTTGAGACTTTGGCTGGGACGGGATGCTGATGTTCACCCATGTGTTTTTTAAAACACGGATTTGACTCATCACCTGCAATTCCTCCCACATGTTTAGCATCATTCAACTCGAAGGAGCTGATTCTCAAAAGCATCCACACTCATCCTGTCTGTCCTCATGCCCAGAGGATGGAGAAACATCTCCTGTGTGACCAGACTGCCAGCCACGCCACCAATATGTGGGACAGGAGGGTCCAGCAGTTCTTTCTGAGGTGTCCCCAGGGACTTTCCGTGTAGGATCAGGGACTTTCCATGTGGGATGCAGCCCACATGCTCCAAGAGCTGGCAAAAGCGTCCAGCATGTGCTTGGCTGGTGACACATATGTGGTTGTTTGCATGGGCACAAAGGTTAATCGGATCAAGTGAGAAATTCCAGCTTGGCAACTGGTTCTGTGGCATTTGGTGCTGAACATGGGAATCGCTGATTCAACTAATTTCGGCTCTTTTGGTGGGAGAGCTGGGTAGGAGTTTGTAGTCTGCCTGACAGCAGCTCCTTTCTGGAGCAGGCACAGAGAGGGGACCCTGTGGTTCCTTCCCAAATTGCTGCTCCACTCCCATCAGTGTGGGCACTGCTACTGTCCCCAGTCCTCCACACAAAAATGTGGCAGTCCCCTTTCTTCCCATTCTGCAGTCTGGTACCTCTGAGCAACCCTCACTCAAGCTGCTCAAAGGAAAAAGGGGAAAAAGCAGACTCGCCAAAAGCCAGTGAAGTGAAAGCCAAGACAAGATTTCTGTGCTTACAATGGGGTGAAAAGCGAGGGGAAACCCACACAACTGACACCTCTATTCAGCCAGGGCTAGTGCATAAACACCATGGGGGGATGGAGCACAGAACCTCCTTGCCTGCCTCGCTGGCCAGCTTGAGGTGACACGCAAAGAGTGACAGCCAGGAGAGACCCTGACGACATCTCTGGTGCTCTCCTCCTGCACCTCATGACACTGCACACCACTGAGCATCTTCCCAACTTGCCCTTCCCAAAACATCCAAAGTCCCCAGCTCAGCCCTGCTCCAGCAGCTGGACACCTCTCATCCCCCTGAACACACCCATACCCTCAAAGGAATCCTCTCTGCCCAGCTTAAGAGGTTCTGAATCTACTGTTTTTCCACACCAAATACTCCTTGCATTTTTCCCATTATTTTTTAACCAAATGAAAAATAAAAATCTCATAAACATGTCAGCAAGAGCCAAAATCTGCTCCCTAGGCACTGAAACAACCCCAGGGATCACAGTGGAATTGCCCAGGAGACACAGAGCAAAAATCAGCGCATTGTGGGGTTTTTTGGTAACATTCAAACTTCTCACTCATTTTTGAGTAACACACACTGAAAATAGGCAGTGTGTGCTCTTCTACACTTTCCTTAAGGTTTTGTTGAAAACTCTTTTGCAACTGGTAATGGGAAGAAAAGGTATCCACAGGTTCCGGCCATGAGCCAGGGGTGGGATGTGGTGTGGGAAGGCTGGGCCAAGGAGCATCTTATGAGGTCTCCAGCTCTTTCCAGGTAACTTTTTAGAAACTTTGTGGCAACATTTTTGAAACACCTCACTCCAGCTCCAGGGAAAAAAGCTCCTGTGAATGCAGGCACCAAAATGTGATGAGTGAAGGCCAAGCTGGTACTGCTGGGAGCAAGGGTAAGGAGGAAACCCATGGCTGCGGGAAGGGGGAAGTGACATTTGGGAACGAAAGGCAGTGTTCCCAAGTCACTGGCAGCCCTGTGTGGCTGGAAATTTGGCATAGAATGGGAAAGGAGAAATAATTCCAAGCAGAAATGCCTGTCCATTAATTTGGATAAGGCCTGAAGGAGCATGTATGCAGCCAGGGATGGCTGCAACCCTCTCACAATGTCCTTACCAGGGGAAAGTCACCTGCAGACCCTGACCCCAGGTTCTCCTGCCAGGATTCCCACCTCAGTCCCATCCCTACAGATGGACTTTGCTGCACAACTGCCTGGTCACCTGTCAATCTGCTCTACCTATCATCAATAATCTACCAACAGCTCTAGAAGTACAGAACACCAAAAGCCAAGGGAGCTGCCTGTCCCAGGACAAGCCGTGTGTCAGCACAGATGATGGATGCCAAAGGGCACTGCCATCCCTGTCGCTGTCGGAGGAGCTGTGCTCCCTCCCATGAACTCCTGGCAGAACCGGAGATGCTGGGAAAAACTTGCAGGGAATAAAGACAAGGCAGCGGAGGGAGAGGCTTCCTCTCGAAGAATCGCCCTCGCTGGAGGTTTCCCCGGGAGGGAAGCACGTGCGGGTGAAGCCCTGCGAGCCGCTGCCTCCCTGGGCACGGCAGGCAGCCGGGCAGCCCCGGAGGGACACGGCACATCCCGCCGCTATCACCCAAACCCAGTGACACCCATCGAGGCTCTCCAGGAGGGAGAACCTCACCCGAGGCACGCACACCCCGCTCCTGCCGCACATGGCTCTGGCCAGGCGCAGACGAGGCTTTTGAGGGTGTAAAGTTTCTGTTCGAGGCGCGTTATTCCGTCCCTCCCCTCTCCATCCCCGGGCACTGACACGAAGGGAAAAGCGCCCGCACATGCCTGGCAGCCAATGAGTCCGCACCGAGCCGCGGGGACTGGGGTGCCCCCTGTCCCGGGGGTCAGCGGGCGCGGGGAGCTCTGCCCGCTGCCGCTGTCACCTCCTGGGCGCGGGGAGCTCTGCCCTGCCCGCTGCCGCTGTCACCTCCCGAGCAGGCGGACCTCTGTCCTGTCACCTCCCGGCCCGGCCGTGCCGCCCGCGTCCCCTCGCTGCCCCTCCCCGCTGTCACCCCGCGGGCAGCGCCGCCCGGGCCTGTCACCCCGCGGGCCCGCGCCCCATCCCCGGGAGGCGGCCGGGGCTTCCCCGCGGGCCGGGCCCGGCAGGGAGGGGACGGAGGGCCCGGCCCGGCCCGGCCGCGCTCCGGGAGGGGAAGAGCGAGCGGCAAAATGGCGACGCGGCGGCGGGCGGAGCGGAGCGGAGCGGGGCGCGGGGGTCCCCGCCGCGGGGCCGGGCGGGCCGGGGGCCGCTCGGTGCTTACCTCGGCGGGCCGGGCCGCGGTGCGGGGCGCGCAGGGCCGGCACCCCCCGGCCGGCCAGGCGGTGCCGCCCGCCGCCCCCGGGCCGCCGTGCGGGGCTCCCGGCGCGCCCACACCCGCGGCGGCGCCGCGCTCCGCTGCCGCGCTCCCGCCCGCCCCTCGCCGCCGCCGCCGCCGCCGCCGCGGCTCATGCGCGCTCCCCGCCCCGCCCGGCCCGGCCCGGCCCGCCCCGCGCCCCTCACCGCCGCCACCGGGCCGCTCCGGCCTCGCCTGGTTCCGGGACCGGCACCGGGATCGGCACCGGGAGGACGGGCGGGGGCGCCGCCCCGGGAGGGCGGGATGGGCAGCGCCCCCCGCACCGGGCTGACCTGGGCAGGTGCTCCGGCCGGAGCCCGGTGCGGGCAGGGCTGCGCTGCGCTGCTTCCGCGGGATGCGGGCAGGGTGCCGAGCTGCCCTCCGCGCCTCCGGGCTGTTTGGCCTCTGTCACGCCCCGGGGTGCGGGCAGCGTGTCCTGCCCGCCGTCCTGCCCTCCCGGGTGCAGGCGCTGAGTGTCCTACCTGTCATCTTCCCCTCCTTCCTGCCCTCCAGGTCGTAGGCAGGCGCCTTTCCCTTAACCCTCTTCTCCAAGATGCAGACAGGATGACATGCTTGTCATTCTGCCCTGCAAGGTGCCCTGCCCGTTATCCTTTCCTCCAGGGTGTCCCATCATCCTGCCCTCCAAGGTGTTGGCGGTGTCCTGTATGTCACTGTTCTCTCCAGGGTGTCCTGTTCATCATCCTGCCTGCAAAGGTGCGGGTAGGATGCCCTCCCCATCCATCAATCCATCTAAACCCAGGGTGCTCCAGGTCCCCTTGTAAAGCAACCCCAATCCCTGGGAATGATGCTGAGTGTGAGCCTGTTGCAATGTCCATAGGGCACTTTCCCAGCTCCCAGGCTTGGGATGTCACCTTGGCAGGGCCGGTGGCACGTGGGGAGGGGCTGCAGGGCACAGCCAGCAGGAATGCATTACCACACCAGCATCCAGCACAGAAATAAGGGAAAACCACATTAATTTTGCCAGGTGAGAGCAGAACCCAGAGCAACCATCGCTGTCAGGGCCACCCTGCCTGCCATTACCAGTGCGTGATCCTGTCGGGAACTGAGAGGCCCTGTGGCACAGTTGTGCAAAAAAAAAAAAAAAGCCCAACCCAAGCCGGGAGTTTCCCCGCGGTTTTCCCCTCTTTGTCTCCATTGCGGGGAAAAGAGCTTAATTAACGTCTGCAGAGAGCAGGGAAAGCTCGGTGTAATTGCTAGGTATGATTATCGGTGGAGTGGAGGGTGCTCAGCAGGGTGGGAGGGACAGGCACAGCCCACCTTCTTTGTATAAAATGAGGCATATCCGAGGCGGGCTCGCTTCCCAGGCAGGGAGCTGCCTCCCGGGAGAGCTGGGGTGGCTGTCGGGCAGCTCCACGTGCTCGCTGAGACCAGGCAGTGCCTTCAGCATCTTCGAGGTCCCCTCCTTGCTGTAAACGGTGCCCATCGCTCATCCTGGCAGCTGTTACATGTGTACAAAGGTGCCACCATGTCTATTTTCTGTATCCAGAAAGGACAGTTTTGCATCTCCAGGAAGGGGATGAGGGTGAGGGGAGAGAGGGAGTTTGGCCACCATGGGTTCGACAGGGGCAGGGAGAGGAGGCAGCTACAGGCTGGGTGAGGAACAAACCCCAGAAATTATGCAATATAAAGGCACTCACTGTTGTTATTTTCAGGCTCTGCTGAGCAGAGCAGGCCAAGGGATGGACTTGAAAAGAGCAGCAAATGCTAAGCAGATGCTGAGGAGTGCTTTGTTTCACAGGCAGAGCTGTGCTGGGAAAGGCAGGAGGAGGAGGAGGAAGAGCGACAAGGGCAGTGGTGCTGCCTTCCTCCATGTGCTCACAGGCAACCATCACATCCCCTCTTGCACTCTGGCTTTGTTGCAGAGCTGGGTTGTGGAGGAGAGCTCATCCTTGCAGACCAGCACGATGCTGTGGAGGGGGCCACATGGTGATTCCCCAGTGCTCTGGCCCCCTGGTCACTGCTCCCACTGTCCCCACTGTTCTCACCACCCGAGGCAGGAGGAGGCTGAGGAGCAGCTCCCAGGCACACACTGCAGCTGGAGATGCTGGAGAAGGTGCTTGGCAGCAGGGATGAAACAGTCCAAGCCATTGAGCATGTAAATTAAATTGATACGGACCCCAGGAAGAGGTGATGAGGGAAAAAACAATTACATAGCCTGTATCAGCGAGGTGCTGCCACCCTCCATGCAGTCCTGACATTGCTTCTCCAGCCTCTCGTGCTGAGCAGATCTCCCTGGAACTGGCCTGTGCCTGCCAGGATGCAGCCAGCACAGTGACCTCCACCCCAACCCAGCAGCAATTTGGGTATCCCCTACAAGGGTCAGTTCTGGCTTGTATCCCACCTGGCCAAGAGTTTAAAACTCCACAAATGTAAAAATCACCCTTTAAGGAAAGGCAGGAAATAATCTGGTTTTCTGGATGCAGATCCTCTTGGGATGTTGGGATCTGGAGCTGGGACAATGCTCCTTGCCCAGAATGGGCTGGGCTGATGGGGCATTTACACTTTAAAAAGTAACTTAAAAGCACATTTTAGAATCACAATTAAACACCTTCCACTACACCAGGCTGCTCCAAGCCCTGTCCAGCCTAGCCTTGAACACTTCCAGGAATGGGGCAGCCACAGTTTCTCTGGGCAGCCTGTGGCAGTGTCTGATCCATGGGCTGCAGCAGCACCCTTCAGACCCTTAAGTGTGTTAGAATGAAATGTGTGCTGGGTCTGCAGAGCCTCTTGCACTTGTCGCTGCTCTGGAGACATCCCAAAAACTCCCACTAATGGCTGTGCAGGGCCAGCATCTCCACTGGTGGGATGGTGAGATGCTTAATGCGTGGGACTGGGAGCACTGGGAGCCCATGTCTGCTGAGCCCTGTGCACGAGGCACAGAGACAGGTGAGGGAAAGGGCATGACTGATGCCCGGACCCAGGATGGGAGACTCTGCATTCCCTGTCTCCCAAAGCTTTATCCGGGGATAAAGGATCCCAGCCGGCTGCTGCATCCCCTTTATCCTTGGAGTGGCAGAGGGACAAAGCCCCTCGGAGCAGCCACATGCTCACACATCCTCGGGACAGGCTGTGCAGAGGCTGGCCCGGCTGAAAGAGAGTGATTCCCGAACAAAGAGGGATTTGCAGCTGGTTTGTGCTGCAGCATCCGGGGCAGCCCCAGCCTCCTCCCGCTCGCTGCTCCGCAGCCCGGGCCGCTGATTGGAAACCCGAGCCTGCCATCACTCCCACAGCCAGGAATTATGCTGATGGATTTTTTATTATTTTTCCCCCCCTCCCTGTGCTTGAATGCACTCAGCAAATATAAGCAAAAGGGAAAAAAAAAAAAAAAAGAAGAGCGAGAGAAAATCCAAACAGATTCAATTTTAGATATGGCGACAAAGCAAAATGGTTGCGGTGCAAAGAGGGAAGGCTAAGGGGGAAAAAGCTCCTGCCCCAAGGAGGAGCTGGAGCTGTAAAGCTCCCAGCAGCCCTGAGGCTGCTGTTTATGATTTACAGGGTTGTGGTGACATGGGGGGCATGCCCCATGGGCACCCATCAGCCCCATAGAGGCAGTGGGATCTGTGGGGATGCAGCTGGTGATGAAGTTATGTGGCTTCATCAAATCCTTCCTAGTTTTACAAGGTGCCTCCTCTGATTGGAAGTGAAGAGGCTAATTTTCTGTGGGGGGTGTGAAGGATTTTCCTGGAGGCTCCAGTAACAGCCTGTGCAAATGTGCTGCCTGGGAATGTCCCAAAACCAAACCCCAAAATTGCCTTTCCAAAAAAGGCCCAAGATGATGCTGTGGATGTTCAACTTGGCTTTGCAACAAACCTACTGGTGCATCCCGGCCGGGGAACAGCTCTGGTCAACCCAAATGATATTTGTTTTGGATCAATTCTTTATCCCAGTCCTGTTGCCTTCCCTGGGCTGTCTGACTCCCACCACTTGCTGCCTTCCCTCTGGTGGCTTCCAGCCTGTGGATGCTGCCTCCCCCTTACTCCAGCCTTGCCAGGCAGTCCCATATGCCACCAACCCTGCACCTGGCACTGCTGCAAACCTGGGACCCTCGTGGTGGAAGCAGCAGGACTGTGGCTGCATCTGCACCCACCCCTTTCCATCCTTGTCCCAGTGAAAGCTCCACAGCCATACCCACACCCACTTCTCTCCATCTTTCCTGTCTCTGTGCCATGCCCACAGTCCCCGGGAGTGTTTCTGGCTCGGGGGAAGCAGAGCATTCAGAGGGCATCCAGCAGCTGAGAATGAGGACCAAAAATGAAGGAAGTAATACAGGGGAACAAAATGAAATGAAGCAATTATCCCTGCTCTGATACTTTCTAATTAAGGAAAGTGTCACCCTTATTAGGAGGCCATTAATTCATTGTCATAAGTCACCACCAGTGCAAGTACCAAAAACGTGCCTGGGCCATGGGGAGTGAGCAGCTTCCCCTCCTCCTCACACCACAGGCTCCAGCCCTGACAGAGAGCTGCTGCTTGGGGCTGCTCATGGGTTCCTGCAGGAAATGCCCTGTCCCCACACCCTGGGCTGTGCCTTGGTGTGCTCTGCCACGATGCTCAGCCTATCCCAAACAGGGATGAGCCCTTCCACCTCCACCTGTGACTGCACGCTCTGCCCTGTGGGCTCCAGATGGATTTGTGTAAAGCATGTGCTGATCTCTTCTCAGCAGAGATCAGCTCTTGGCTGCTCTGGGGGACCAAGCCACCAAAGAGCTGCTCAAATGTCTCCAGCCCTGCCAAGCCAGCATTTCCTCCTGCATCACCTCCCATTAACAGCCAGCTCTGTCTTGGCAGCCTCTCATTACGTATTCTGCATGGAGGGCCCCACATCAGCTTAATTAACAAGGTAAGAAAAACGGGACCTTTGAGGAAATCTTAATTATATTATCCATCTCACCCTGAGTGGCACCTGATCCATCCCAACACTGTTTTCAAGTTCATTAGCAATAAATCAAGATTGATTAGTCCTGGATGTGCAGCAAGAACATACAGGAGCAAAAGACTTCTGCTGCCATTGCTGCAGGACTCTGTGTGTGTTCCCAAGCCCCAGGCAGTGGGATGGGGAGCAGGGCTATGGGATGAGGCAGAGGGAGGTGTGCCAGAGCTGGGATGTGGCTGTTGGAGCATCCCAGGAGTGGCTGTTTCACTGTGCCCCTGCCACACGCTGGCACCTCACTCTTCCCTGGGATGCTCTGACTTGGGGCAGCACCCAGGCAGCCCTTCCAGCCTGCTGCACCTTCCAGGGATGAGGCAGCCACAGCTACTCTGGGCAGCCTGTGCCAGTGCCTCACCACTCCCACAGGGAAGAATTTCTTCCCAATATCCAACCTAACACTGTCTTCTGCTGGTTTAAAGCCATTCCTCCTTGTCCTGCCACTTCAGGCTCTTGTTCAAAACCACTCAGCTCATTTAGGCACTGAAAGTGGCTCTAAGATCTCACCAGAACCTTCTCTTTTCCAGGTTTATCAATCCCAGATTTCCCAGCCTGTCATCACTGCAGCAGTGCTCCAGCCCTTGGAGCACTTTTGGGTTCATAGTCTGGACTCACTCCAGCAGCTCCACAACCTTCTGATGTTGGGATCCCCAGAGCTCGAGGCAGTGCTGCATGTGGGGTCCCTCCTGAGCAGAGAAGGGAAGGACAAACATCCCTCCCTGCTGCCTTGGTGCTGGGGATGCAGCCCAGGGCAGGCTTGGCTTACTGGGCTGCCAGCACTTGTTGCTCGTGTCAAACTTCCCCAACGCCTTGGGGTGGTTTGTAATCCTCCTGTGCACTGGTGGGATGACAGGTCCTAATTAGATGGAGAATGCAAACCACTGGGGACAGGCATTCCAATTTGAACCAGCTGCACCTCAGCAAAGCCAGTGGCAGGCACTGCCACCCCTGTGCCCAGCACACCGTGTCCTCCCACCCCAGGGACAGCACAGGCTGGGAATTCCAGCACCCACTGTGAATTTCAGCACCCGCTGTGAATTTCAGGGTCGGAGGAATGGGGAGCATTCTCTGCATCAGAGCCACAATCAGCAGTGCTTCAGAGCTGGAGGTGTTTACATCATCAAGCTCAGTAATTACTCAGACAAATTTGCATGCATTTTCTATGGGCATTTCTGCTGGCTTTTTTATTTTCTGCTTGAAAACCTTGCTGGAATCTGCAAACTGCCTCTGCCACTGGGAGGGAGCTGCTGGATTGTTCCTTTCTAAGAAGGTGCTGAACATAACTCCTGATGCTGGTGACACATTTGCTCTCTTATTCCAAAGATTTCCCACCAAATAAAATGGCAAAAAAATTTATCAGAGCCAGGAGTTGTGTGGCCATTGCCTGCTCCTGTGCCCCAGTGCTGCTGCCTGTATCCTCCTGCCTGCTGCAGGGGACTGACTGATGCTTGCTGGTGTTTTCTGTTTACTTTAATTGTTGTCTGGCTTTAATATTGCATGAATTGATTCATCTGTGTTTCATTGTCGACCCTGTTTGTTTTGGGGCAGTGCCTGGAATATCACAGGCAGATAAGTGCTGGACAAATAGAAGGTATTTTTCTTGCTCAGCCAAAGATGAGGAGTGACCAAGCTGTGCCTCAGTCTGAGAGGATCCTGAGCAGCATCTGCCTCCAGTTCCCAGGGTCCTGGTGCAATACTCACCACCCCAAATTCTCACCCATGAGGAGGACGGTCCTCCCTTTGATCCACCATGCAGATGCATTTTGTTGTATGCCCAGAGCTACTCAAGTCAAAACCACATCAGGGCTGCCCTGGATGCATCCCTGCTGCCTTGGGCAGAGTCCTGGGTGCCCCTTGGACAAGCCATGGGCATTAGGTGGCACCAGACACTGCCAGAGCAGTAGTTCAGACCCAGCCTGTCAAAATGCTCTGCTCTCACTATCACCACCCTCATCAGAACAAAGACACTGAGCAGGGGACTGGGAGCAGGACAGCATCATCCTGCCAGCCCTGGGAACATTTTCTCACACTGCTCCTCTACCTCATCCTGTGCTGGTGGGTCTCAGAAAGATACCTGAGCCCTATGGTTGGGGCTCTGGCTGAGTGCAGTTGGTCGGGTTTCTGCTTTCTTTCATGCTGAGGAGCTGGAGAGAGCCAGAGCATCCTCAGGATCACAGCAAGGGGCAGCCAGGCTTTGAGGCAGGATCTGGGGGGAACCCTGCCTTTTCCAGTGTCCAGGGCAGCCCCAGCATTGTTCTGTGCACCCCAGCTGCATTCCAAGCCAGATCTCCCCCAGCTCACTGCATGAGCCCAGCTGGAGCCTGGAGAAGGCATTTCTCCCCGTGCAGCTCCCAGCTCTGGAGAGAAGCTCAGCGTCTCCCTCTAACGATGTGCACGCACCTGCAGTGTTCTGCTCTTTGGGCTTCTGGCCCCCTCAGCACCCCACAGCTCCCCGTGCCTCCCCACAGCTCCCACTGCCCCACCAGGACAGAAACAAACCCCACCAGGGGAAGATGGGCTTTTTCCTGGCTTCTTTTTCCTTTTCTTTAAACTCAGTAAATTCTCCCAGCTCTGTTGCTCGTGAGTCTCCGGTGAGGTGAGAAGAGCAAATTTTGCTGCATATTAGAAAAGGTCAGTATGGAATGAGGAGGAAATTCTAATTCCTGTGTTCTGGGGTACACACAGCAAAGCCCTGGAGCTGCTTCCCTGCAGACAGAGTTGAGGGTCACAGGCTCCTGACCAACAGGTAGAGCAGGAAGATGTTCAGCCTAGCATGGAGGGATTTAGGGCTGTAGACATCTCCTGGGAATCCCCAGGAAGGACTGGAGGGACCAAACTCACAGGGCAGGTTCAGGTGTGGGAAGAGCCAGAAGAGCAGTGAGTTAAAATAACAGTCTCTAATTTATTACCAGCAGAGAAGCAGGCAGGAGGATGCCCAGCCAGGGAGCACCATGACCTGCCTCCACATCCCAGTGCCCCAGGGGGTTTGGGGTGCTGCTGTTTTTGGACCCCCATGACCCACAGCCCTGCCCTCATCACTTGAGGTGAAATGTGGGGAGGTGACAGCATCCACCCTGGCCAAAAATCCTGATTTACACATGGATTTTCCTTATCTGCCCACAGGGGTAGTCTGTAGCTCTGTATGGGAGAGTTTGGGAGATGGGGACCTGACAGCAAACACTTCTACTGTAATGATGGTGAAGGTCATCAGGAAGGTGCCTGGCTTTGGTGGCACCATCGCCAACCCTTGGCAGGAGGTCAGGACAGGCACCTGCCAATGCCTGGATGAGCAGAGCTCTGCAGAGCTGGTGGGAGCATGGAGCAGAGCAGTACCAGGCATGGCAGCAGGGGAGGACCTGGCACCCAGTGTTCCCCCAGCCCCACAACCACCCAGCAGCACCCCTGCCTGCTGCCCCCAGCCCGGCACGGGCTCCCCTGCCTGCCTGTGGATGAAGGATGAGCTCTTGGCACAGCTTCCTCCAGGCCGTGGCACCCTCCCAGTGCATCCAACCTGCTTTTACTTGCAGATTTTCCAGCTCTGATGACTCAGCTCCCTTTTTAACTCACCAAGTGGAGCTGGGTGCTGGGGTCTTGGCCCCGCTTTGAATTTTTTGGCTGGTTGTATCATCTTATTTGCTACTGATAACGTCACCTCCCTGGCCGCTGGAAGGCAGCCCAGTCTGATGAGGAAACCAAAGCTCCCTAAATAAGCTCCGAGGCATGGACACGAGTTGCTGGGTGCTGGGATGTTGCCCAAGTGCATAATGCTTCAGTGTCCTGCACATGGCTCCGAGCTGTCCCTGGAATCACTGCATTCCCTTTCTCCACAGTGCTGAGCCCTGCCTTTTGCCATCTCCTTTTTTCCATCTCTTTCCCTGTGAACTGTCAGGCTCAGGTGGATGGAAGTTCATCATCTGTCCCAGCAGCTGGTTTGCTGATTTTCTTCCAGCCAAGAGCCATGTCTGCTGGAAGAAACCTTCCACCCCTGCACAGGAATGTGTTCCTTTAAAAGAAAGAGAAGGAAGAAGCAGGAGAGGAGCCCTGGAGTGTCTGGGAAGCTGTCTCTTCTCATTCCAAGCGTGTGGCTCAGGTCTCGTATCGGCGATGCACAGCCCATCCCAGCGGAGCTCGGTTCACAGTGTTGGTGCAATCTGCCAAACAGACGGGTCAGCTAGGAGACATTTCCAAAAGAAGCTGGAACAAGGTGGGAGAGGAAGGAATAAACAGCCTGCAGGGTGGCACGTCACAGCTCACCCACCACCATCCCCAGAGAATCTCTTCCCTTCCGTGCAGAGGGCCACTGACAGATATTAGGCTGCGTGTGGCAGCCTGGCCCTGCGCATCACAACTCCCCCTGTGCTCCCTGAACAGCACCACAACCCATCCCTGTGTGCCATAGCCCAGCTCCGGGCTGCCCCATAGGCCCTACCTTGGCTGAGCAGCTGCAGGTTCCGCACCTCCTCGCGCACCTGGAGCTGCAGGACCTGCTGCAGGAGCTCCTGGCGCTGCGCCTCCAGCGCGATCCCCATGCGCTGCAGCTTCTCCCCGTTCAGCCGCAGCAGCGCCCGGCCTGCAGACACAGAATGGCTCAGTGCCCCACCAGCACAAAGAGTGGGGGATGACCCCAGGAAAGGGCAGCACAAAGGGCAACCCATCAGCACGGAGGATTGAGGAGGGAGTGCTCTCTCACTGCCTGCAGTAGTGCGTGGAGGAGCAGGATGAGGGAGAATGACTGGCAGAGGATAGGGTTAAACTGGATGCTGGGAAGAAATTCATCCCTGTGAGGGTGGAGAGGCTCTGGCACAGGTTACCCAGAGAAGCTGTGGCTGCCTCACCCCTGAAAGTGTCCAAGACCAGGCTGGACAAGGCTTAGAGAAACCTGTTCTAGCAGAAGCTGTCCCTGCCCATGGCAAGGGTGTGGAATGAGATGAGCTTTCAGGTCCCTTCCATTCTGGTTTGTGACCTCCCTTTCAGAGAGCTCCGGGTGGCAGCTCATGTCCCCAGCCTCTGCCAGGTATCAGCAGCACAATCCTGCAACCCATCCCCGCAGGCAGCAGCTTTTTATTCTCTGCTCCACCTCCCAGATGAGGAGATGTTTTCTGAGCACAGGGTTCCCACACAGGCTGCTCGTCCCGGGGCAATGAATGGGGGTGCCCATCACAACGCATTAGTGCTCCAGTCCCCACTGAGCCACTTCTCTCCAGTCTGGGGCTATTACAGGAGGGATTTTAAACCAGCTTTTGTCCTTGCTTCACAGCATACACTCACTAATGCTGCCTTTGTTGCCTGAGCAAGGGCTGGCTGAGCTTTTGCATTAAGATTTCTCATCCCCCCCAGGCAGCTCCTGCCCTCACTTCCCTGCCACCGTCCCCTGGCCCTGGCAGAGCTCAGTCTGGCCTTGTACATATTGAAGTTGGACTGGAATGATGCTCTTACACAGAGGTCAAAGCCACTGTCCCCAGAAAGCAAAGGGGAAGGAGCAGATCCTAGAGGTGAGTCTGCTTGAAGGACTTGATTGAGAGTTGGATTTGGACCTGGACAAAGACCTTTGAAACTTGGACTCCAGCTTGGCAGAAATTTTTCTCTTATGCAAAAATTTTCAGTATTGAAAAAACTTTAATGATAGTATTATTATATTAAGCTAGGTGATGAGAAGACTCTTCCCTGTCTCATAAACCAATTTAATCATTCTAAAGAACCTCCAGCCTGTCCTGGAGCTCACCCTGGTGGCAGATGCCTCCTGCCCAGCCTGGGTCAGTGTCACTGTGTTCCCTGCTCTCACCCAGGCTGCATTTCATGGGGAGAGGGGCCAGAAATGGGGGGTATGTCCATCTTATGAACCACCAACGTCCAAACAGCCTTCCCCAGGAGCACGTGCTGTGCATAGTCCAGAGGACACTCTGTACCTGTGATGGCGTGGTGGGAGAACGCCTCGACGTAGATGAGATAGTTGTGTGGGCAGTGCTTCTTCAGCCATTTGCACACATCCTGCTGGGTCCACAGCACCACTGGCTTGACCAGGCTGCCCAGCGTGGGGCTGGTGTGGTAGATGCCATAGTGGTCACAGCCACGGACCTGAGGGCAGTGGGAGGGGAGAGTGTTAGTGGGATTCAACCCTGGGAGGAGGAAAACAGAAATCAGTCCATGGGGATGGGGGAGATGCTGGTTGGCTGCATAGGATTGTGGTGACACTGCAGACTTTGGCTCCACACCCTCTGGAGTCTCTGAGCTCACCCTGAAATCAGAGGAACCAGTAAGGGGGGCACGGAGAGTGGGCATGGGAGGTTGAGTTGGTTGTCCTGCCATATATAGACCCAACACTTTAAACTTCCCAGCCCTTCTGCTGCAGACAAGAGACCCAACTTCCCTCCCCTATGCTCCTAGCCCAGCAGAGCATTGCACAGGCTCAGGAGATGTCCTGGGGTCCTCGGGGTCCCCACCTCACCAGGCAGAGATGGGCATTTGCTGGAAGCTCTCAGCGGGGACAAAGCCAGTGAGATCCTGGAGGAAAGTAGGAACTGGTGCAAAGCCATCCCCACCAGATGTTGGTGCTGGTGCAAACTCATCACCACCAGAATTCCCCAGGAAAGCAGCCAGCAGCCAGCTGGTGCCCTGGAGTAGGAAGGACTCTCCCTGTCAATCTCCTTCAACCCTGAGCTGACTGGTCACAACAAGGTCCTGCAGCCTTGCAGGTGTCCAAGGCCACCTCTCAATCCTGCAGCTGTTTCTGGGGTGCTGCTATGCTCAGAGACACCCAGGATAAAGTAAGGTCACAGTCCCCAGCACCCCAGTGTGCCCTGGCCACCTCCACCACCTGCTGAACTCTGCCATGCACAGTGCTGAGCTATGCCCACAGGGAGAGGGGGCTTCTCTGACAGCATCCCTCCACCCCACCTTCCCTGCCTCCAGCTGTCTCCAGCACTGGCCAGTCTCACTCTGAGCCACCCAGTCTCACCCTGAGCCACTTGGCAGCTCCAGTTTCTCTTCCCCATCACAGCTACTCTGGCCTCACAAGGTTGTTGCAGCCTGGACTTATCTCATACAGAGCAAATCACTCATCTTGAGCTGTGGCTGCACAGAGAGCAAGCCTGCTTCTCTTAGGGAATCTTCCAGGCTGGTTGGGAAATGGGGCTGGAGGATGCAGAAATCTCCCTTCCCCTGCTTTTAGCACCCAGGAGAGATTGGTGAGCTCTCCACTGCTGGTGATGCTGAGACTCCATCCTTGAGCAGCACCAGCAAACATTGCTGCTCCAAAGCATCCACTTGTGCCCAAGCTGCTGGAACTGTTCTGGGCTGGATCACAGCAAATTGGGGTGGAAAAGGCATCCCTGCTTCCCACAGCACGAGGGGACTGGACTGCCAGGGCTCACCCATGCCCCAGGCACGGCAGGGACAGGGCAGGAATAGCAGCTGATGCATGATGCTGATGCACGACACATGGGCATGGGAAAGGTCGGCAGCGTGTGGCCCACGGTGTGCCAACACCGACCTCTGCCTGTGAACGCTGGCTAATTAAGCATGTCTAATAGAGGAGCAGGATAATTGGTGTAAGAGGGACTCCAGACACCCCACAGTCACTGAAACCAATGACACATTCCTGAGGGATGCTGCAGAGGAGGCAGTGGAGGGCAGCTGGGCTGGATGTGCTCCCTGCCCCGT
Organism: Setophaga petechia; assembly: GCA_024362935.1. NCBI lineage: Eukaryota > Metazoa > Chordata > Aves > Passeriformes > Parulidae > Setophaga > Setophaga petechia. The sequence goes on from JANCRA010000033.1 coordinate 3,344,636, forward strand.
GCCAGGCATTGCCATGGAGCATGGCCAGCCTGGTGGGGCTGCTGCCTGTGCCCAGGGAAGTGTCTGAGCTTGGAAAGGAACTGCTCCTCAAGCAGAGCTCGTTGGGAACATCCAAGCAAGAGGGAAGAAGGCAAAGTTGGGAGGCTGTGCGTTAATAAGCAAGGAGTCCGTCTCCAAAGCAGGTGGAAAATCCAATAGACAGTGCCCAGGATTCAGGGTCTGAACCAAACCCTCACCTTTGGGGGACACCCCGGCAGCTGCCCGGCTCCAGCAGACGCATCCCGGGAGCCGCCTGCCTGCGGGAGCAGCCCTGGCCCACGCCGGCTGCGGCTCCTTCACACTCGGCTGAGCGCGCCCGAGAGTGCCGTGGGGAGGAGGAGGAGGAGGAGGAGGAGGAGGAGGCGATTTGCTCTGGATTCACTAACGAGCGATGATGAGAAGCGGAGGGGCTGGGGGGAATAACAACCAGCTTCCCGGGAGCTTCCCGCGGGCTTCCCACAGCTATTATCCAACTAACCCTCCGAGGCACGGGGGAAGAGGTGACAAACAACAGGCAATTTCCCTGGGCACGCACACGGCTGCACGCACATCGCTCATCACACACAGCCCTGCACCGGGGACCGTCCCAGCATCCCCAAACCCCGCTCTGCCTGCTCGGAGTGCATTCCCCCTCCCCACGGAGGGTCCCCAAACGAGCCCCCGCGCTCCCCAGAGGGGCAGGGGAGGTGTAAAGGGATCATGGGTTTGTTTTCCAGCCGGCTGAGCCGCGCTGTCTCTCTGATAAACTCTCAGCCGTGAATATGGAGCGCCGGTGTGGAGGAGAGCAGGCAGGAAGGCTGGGAGGCTGCTCTGGCAGGAAGGCAGGAGGTGGCTGGGGGAACCGGGGGCTGTGCAAGGAGCAACTTGCATCACCTCCCTTCGCTCTGGCGTTTTTCTTTGCTTATGGCAAATTAAGAACCTTTCACTAAATCCTCCTGGGCAGCACATAGAGGTGGAGGAGGGAGAACCATGATAAGCCACAGCTGGAGGGTGGCTGGTGGGTCCCCATGCAGGAGCCACCTGGAGGTGATGGGACAGTGCCACCAGCACATGGGACATTGTCTCCCCTGGAGCTGCTGCTCCTGAGAGCATCACGACCATATCCGTCCCTGTGGGGTCCCTGCTCCCTTCTGAAGCCAAACCAGACAGGAGGCCCTGTGATACAAAAGCATCTCCATGCTGGCAGCTGGAAGCCAGGCAGTTGGATTTCCCCTCTTTTCTTTCCAGCATTCACTGTCTGGATGTGCCACTCTGAACCTGACTCCCAGGGTGTTATGGAGGGGCTGGGAAGCACCAGGAGCCACCTGCAGGGCTGATATTCCTTCCTGTGTCTGTGCAGCAGTGAATGGAGGGAAACCTTTGGCTCACAGCCTCCATACTACAATAGAGTTTCAAATTTCAGGAAGACAATGGTCCAAACCTGCCTAAGAGACACACACAAAGCGATTTTAAGGCATTATAAGGAATTTGGTTGTGGCATATTTAATGCAAAATGGTTTTAAGTCCCATCTGTGGGTGGGAGGGCAGGTAATGCACAGAGGGGAGGTGACACAGAGAGCTCACTCCAGCACAGCACGAGGCCTGATGGAAACACATGATGATGTTTACATGTCACTATAACTAAACAACCAGCAACCACGAGAACTTCCAGCAAAACAAGACCTGAAGGCCTGATCCTGCAGGGAAAGAGGGGGTGTTCCTGCAGGGGTCTGGCACACACTGTGCTACCCTGGGGGCATGCCGGGGTGGGTGTCTGCAGGGGTCTGGCACACACTGTGCTCCCCTGGGGGGTGGGTGTGGGTACCTGCAGGGGTCTGGCACACACTGTGCCCCCTGGGCATGCCGGGGGTGGGTGTGGGTACCTGCAGGGGGTTTGGCACACACTGTGCTTCCCTTGTGGGATGGGTTTGGATACCTGCAGGGGTCTGGCACACACTGTGCTCCCTGGGCATGCCGGGGGTGGGTGTGGGTACCTGCAGGGGGTTTGGCACACACTGTGCTTCCCTTGTGGGATGGGTGTGGGTACCTGCAGGGGCCTGGCACACACTGTGCTCCCTGGGGGCTGGGTTTGGGTACCTGCAGGGGTCTGGCACACACTGTGCTCCCCTGGGGGCATGCTGGGGTGGGTGTCTGCAGGGGTCTGGCACACACTGTGCTCCCCTGAGGGCTGGGTTTGGGTACCTGCAAGGGTCGGGCACACACTGTGCCCCCTGGGCATGCCGGGGTGGGTGTGGGTACCTGCGAGCCCTCGGTGCCCGGCTGCCGCAGGAGTTTGACGGTGCGGCCGGGGCCATCGGGGCGCTGGCTGCGACCGTCGTGCCAGGTGAGGCTGCTGCCCGCGGCGCGCTGCAGGCGGTAGCTCAGGTTCTCGGCCGACACCGTGTGCTCCAGGAGGCTGCGGCAGAAGCTGAAGTGAGCAGAGGCGGCAGCGGCGGCTGCAGAGGGAAGGGGGGTGAGAGACGGCCATGGTGCCCATCCACCCCGTGCCGGGGCACCCAAAAGTGCCTTTTCTACCCTTTTTCTACTCAGGCTGTGGGCCCTTCTCTCCAAAAACTCCCCTTTCCTGCCTTCCTTCCCCATTGCCAAGAAGAAAATCCACCAGCCCAGGAAGCGCCAGCTGGCGCTGGGATCCAGCAGGCACCCGACGAGATGTTTGCCCACACAAACCCCTCACGAGCGACGCTTGTTTTGACACCCGCCAGCCGAGCAGACACAGGACCTGCAGCTGATCCCCAACACGTGGTGAGAACCTCCTGCTTGTCACTGCCACCCTGCTGGGACAGGGACCAGGAGGAGGCCCAGGGCAGCTGCTTCCCATGGTCCAGGCTGACAGCAAACAGCCACCACCGAGGGAAGAGGGGCAGAGAAACCCTCCCTGGGCAGCCTGGTGGAGAAGGGAATGCAGGCTGATCCCCCAGCACAGACCATGGGTGCCTGGGGACAGCTACTGTGCACTCCAGTGATGGCCAAACACACACCAGCCCTTCAATAATGACCACAAAGAGACATTTACCCACAATGAGTGCTTTTTGTCCCTTATTCATAGAATCATAGGATATCCTGAGTTGGAAGAGACACACAAACGTCATTAAAATCCAATTCCTTGTGTTTTAACAAGCTGGGGATGTTGGGGTTACAATGAGATTGCAAAGCTTTCCTTTGAGGGGGGCTGAAGGGCCCCAGCTGCCACAGGAGGAGGGTGAGTGGGTATTAGGGGCTCACGCTCTGTCTGCTCCGGATAAAAGCCAGACAGCTCGACATAAGCAGCTCTGATCTGCAGAAGCAAAGACTGGAGCATCCCCCAGCTCACCTGCTCCCACCATGGGCAGCCAGGCAAGTCATGAACCACCTCCAAGAGCAAAGGAGCACCCAAAGGAGACTCACTTCCTGGACAAACCACCCTGGGAGAGCAGGAGGGCTGGAGAAATCCTGATGCAGCTCATTTTCCTAATTAGCGGGTTTTAAGAGGGAAGAGGTTTCAAAGAGACCATTCAAGTACACCTTTATGCAGTAGGGGAACAACTGGCCAAAAAAAGTCAAAATAGAGCAAAATATGGTTGTCCCAGGATACCCAGACCACATCACACAGTGTTGTTTCTTAAACACACCCAGCAGGAAGCATTGCCATGGGGAAACTGAGGCAGGGAACCTGTGTGATGGCTGGGGAAGTGATTTTAGAGAAAACAAGGTGGAGGGAGATCCATGGAGAGGCTCAGTGGGGAGCAGAGGCAGGACTGGTAGGGGTGGTCTCTGCATCTGTCCTGGGTGGCTTCCAACACTCTCAGACACCCTGGACCTGTCGGGTGAGGACCACAGAGGGCTGTGCTTTCTCTAGCCAAGGATGTCTGAGGTGCCACTGTCCTGTCCCTACCACCCTGAGCACTGCAGCTCTGCTGGGACACCACTGAGCTGGAGCCTGCCCATCGTGCTGGGTGCTGCAGCAGATATAAACCTGGCAGGTCTGGAGGGGCTGCTGCCAGGGTTGTGTCCTTCAGCTGTGCCAGGGCTTCCCCAGGACTTGCTACGGAGGGATCTGGCCATCAGCAGGGCACAAATCCATAGGGAACTATGGAGCAGCTGCCTCCAGCAGGACATGGGCATCTCTGCTCCTGCAGCAAACTCTGCGGGAGGCAACGCCAGGAGTGCGAGCAGATGGGAAAGAGGGGTGAAAGTGGAAAGGAAAATCGAACCAGGAAGAAAGGCAGCCCCAGGAGCCTTGGGGGCATGGCTGTCCATGGGAGCAGGCAGTGGCTGCCCTGCAGCCTAGAGGCCCTGGCTCCAGCAGCTCCTCCACAGTCTCAGTTTCCCCTTGCATCCCAACTTTCCAATCAACTGGCAGCACCCGACATGGGACAGTAGGGAGGGTGAGCAGGGCATGTGGGAGCGTTTTGGAGCAAGGAAAGGATGGGGACAGAGGAGCCCCGTGTCAGGACAGCCCTGGGCTGGCTCCACGCGGGGACATGGGGGTGACACCCAGCACGGACTCTCCTTTCCGTGCCCTGCACAGGGAGTAGCCACAGCGTGCCCAGGAGCAACCAGCCGCCCTCCATCCCCTCCGCCCCTCTCCGCTAAGCCGGAGGCTGTGCCCTCCGGCCAGGAACGCTCATGCAGCATCTCCCCCCAGGCCCGCCGGCCCCACAGCCCCCCGGCCATGCCCTGAAGAGCCCTCACCTGGCTCGGATGGTCCCTGCGAGCTGCGGATGGTGGAGACGCAGCAGAGGGATGGCCGGCCCTGCTGCATCTCGGCGGGAGGAGGGATGCGCGTGAGCGCTCGGCACCGCTGTCACGAGTGCGGCTCCATCCCTGCCTCCCCTCATACCTCGTCCACACCTGACTGATTCCCCCGAGCGCCTCCCTCCCGCTGCCTCTGAGCCCCGGCTGCTCGCTCATCCCAGCTCCGGGCGGCCAGAGCCGCTCTCACACGGACAGGGGGTGAATGACACCGACACCCCCTCCCCGCTGCCCCGTGGGCGTTTGATCCGGGAGATCCTCGGGCTTTCCTCCCGTGCTGCCGCCTAATCCCGCGGCAGGGCCAGCTGGCACTGGGGTGGACAGGGAGCCTGGGGGGCTGCTGCAGGGGACACTGCGCCCACCGGGCATCAAAGGGCACAAGCGAGCCATGGCACGAGTGTGGCACCACCGGGGCACTGGCTTAGGGCGGTCGGGCGCAGGAGCAAAGGGAAGAAGGAGTGTGGTGAGGAACAACCCTAAGGAGAAGGGGCTGCAGGGCTTGGTGCGGGCTGCACCTGCTCCCGGCAGGGCTCTCATGGTCGTTTTGGGGTCCCGGCAGAAGTGAGGCTACCACAGAGCAGAGGCTGTGCTGGATCCTGACAAGGGAATGCAGGAACCTCCAGGCTGGCTGAGCCCGAGCTGGAGTGGGGAGGGGAGAGATCAGCTCAGCTCCCCAAACAGCCACTGTGACCCCACTATTCCAAGTCCCTGCCAGCTGGTCTCGGGTCCCTGTGCCCCTCTGCCTGCCTCCGTGAGTGACACCCCACTGCCTGCTCGCCGCCGGGGAATCGCTGCCGGCTTGTTTCCATGGCTCTTTGATCCATTTTGGGCACCTCTCCAGCATCGCAGGAGGGGGAGGCCAGGTCCGGGTCACCGCAGGGGGAACAGCGGTGGGACAGGGACAGCCGCGGCTCCCTCCCCTCCCCAGGCACGGCGCTGCTCCCGCTCCCATTCCCTCTCCAGACACTTTTATGGCTGGTGAAACGTGAGCGCTGGAGAGGCTCAGAGCAGCAGCAGCTGCTGGTGGGGACAGGGACGGGAAACCTCCCGGGGCTGGGCACCTCGGGGCAGGATGTGGCAGCATTCCCCGGCAAAAGCATTTCCGTGTGGGTGCCGAGTTTCCCCGGGCTGATCACTACCAGCAAACCGGCTGCCAAGGGACTTCCCGCCGATGCTTCCTGCTCGCAGGTGACCAGGACCTGCCCAGGGGACACGGTGGCAGACAGCCAAGCTGCAGGAGGAGCAGGCAGGGGCACAGGGGAGCCTGGGCAGGCAAAGACTCCTGTTCTGTCCTCCGCCACCACTTCTCATCATGGCCTCAGGAGCATCCCCGTGTCTTTGATGCCATCGTGGCTGTCCCACAGACCTGCCCTCCAGATGGGGCCATGTCTGCAGGCAGCTGTGGTGGGGGCAGCCAGGCTTCCCGGGGTCAGACAGGATTCCCGGGATTAATGGGAGAAGCTTGAGACGAGCTCCACAAGGAATGAAATCACTCTGTTGGCTTGCCTGGCTGCCTGTGTGTGATGACCCTTAAGGGTGGGTCCTCATATCGCCTTTGGGAGGGGAAGAGACGTGTAGAACCAAATAAAATGAGGGATTTGCTTATAATTGAATGTGGATTTGGGGAGCTGGTCATCTTTCTTGTGTTCCTGCAGGCAGGTGAAGGAAGGGTGGATGGGAGCAGAAGTCTCTGAGGACTCCTAGGACTCTCTGAGGACCTAGGGAATTTGCTTAGTTGAGGGAGCAGCTTTGTGAAGAACTCCTGCTTTTAGTGGCATGAGCCATGAGCTCAGCTGGCATTGCCATTGCCCTGGTTCCCTCTGTCCTATCCATGTGGCTTCACCCTGGTGCAAGGCAGATCTGTTGCTTGAGCCAGTGGAGCCTTCAGGGATGATCACTCCAGTGAGGCTCTCTGGAATCCCCCAACACATCCCATCTCTGAAGCTGTGCCTATAGCATGGACCAGCTATTGCTGAGCTATTCTCTGAGGAAGGTGAAACCAGACCCAAAGAGGACTGGCATCCCCTCCAGATTCCCCTGGAGTGTACTTGGCTCAGGCCCTGGGTGTGGTGAGTGTCACCCCAGCGCTTCCCTCTGAATTCTCAGCTTGTAGAGATGAGATAAGAGCCCCGGCCAGAGCTCTGGCTGGTGGCTGCCCACTGCTGGTGCCTCCCGAGGACAGAAGAGGAAGGGAACAAAAGCAGATGTCCTTTCTGTCCTCCCTGTGCAGCACGATGGGTGCCCTGGGCACACGCTGATGGAGTGGGCACAGTGTTTAGGGGGAATGTTCATGCCTTTGGGACATCTGTGCTCCTGAGGCTGCCAGGGGTACTGCCAGGAGGTCCCTGAACACCCCTTGACAGAGGACTTCTGTAGGGTTGGACAGTGTGAGAGTGTGGGGTGAGGGCAGTGGGCAGGACTCCAGGTTCTCCTGGCAGGTGTGGGAGCCCACAGGCACAGACACCCCTGCCTGCAGTGAGCCCCCTTCCACCTTGACATGCTCCTGCCCTGCTCCAGCACCCCCAGGCCTCCCTGCCCTGTCCTCACACCTGCATCCCTCTGCTCTAGCCAAATTTTCCAGCCCATTTCATTGGTACACCACAATTCCAAGGGTAGGGCACGGGGACAGCCTCTCCTCTGAATGGGGCAGTAAAGGGGAATGTGGAGGGACTGACTCCCGGGATGGAGAGGACAGCACTGGGGACGGAGGGCAGGCAGACCCCGGCATGGAGGGGGCAGCACCGGGGGAGGGATAAAGAACAGAACCCCGGCACGAAGGGGGCAGCACCGGGGGATGGAGGACGGACAGACCCCCAGGATGGAGGGGACAGCATCGTGGGGAGATGGAGGGCGGCCCCTGGGATGGAGCGGCTCGCCAGGTCCGTGCCCGCCGCGTTCGCGGCTGGGGGAAGCGCGTCCCGCCGCGCACCTGAGCCCCCCCGCCCGCGCCCGGTACCTTCCATGTCCTTGGGCCGGCCGCAGCTCATCCTCCGGCAGCGGCGCCGCGCTCGGGCGGGGACGGAGCCCCGCGCCCCCCGCGCCGCCGGCGGCACCGGGCGCTCCCGCCCGCCCCGCCCCGGTGTCCGCGCCGGGGGCGGCGCCGCCGTCCGCCCCCCCCGGGGGCTCCGCCCGCCGCCGGCCCCGCGCTGCCGCCGGCCGCGAGCGTCCCCGAGCATCCCCCCGCTCCTGCATCGCCCTCCCGAGCCCTGCCCCGGGCATCATCCCCGCTGCCGCTCTCCAGCTGCGGGAACGGGTCCTTGGGGACGGCAGGGTGCAGTGGGCACCATGGACAGGTTTTTGATCATGTTTGCAGTGAATATAGAGTGGAAAACACCTGGTTGTTCCCTCCATTCCAAATGTGTCTGGTGTCCCCGATCTCCAGCTGCCTGGATGGGGGAGGCAGAGGAAGGTGCTCACCCTCATGGGTGCTGCATGAGTGGGTACCCACCAAACCTCACGGGAGCTTGGCACACCAGCATGGAGCTATAGGGTGTCACCAGCACCCGTCACTACCCCAGGTGACAATCCCACAGGTATTTTTTTAGGTGCCTGCATTCAGTCACACAGGAACCAGACAGGGACTGTCACTGCCAGCCCCTGCAGCCACCAAGGGAGCAGGGTCTGGCTGTGCACCCTGTGTTCATCCTGCCCCGGGCTGGGAGAGGGCTGGGAGCACCTCTGGCTGCCCAGAACAAGGACAAGAAGATGCCTGGGCAGTGATACTCCACCTTCCCAAGGGCTCCCTGTCACAGACCCACTGCAGCACAGAGCAGCATCCTCACCCTGGTTTTAAGAGGAACAACACTCAGCTTAAGCACACTGTGTGACAATCACTGCCCTGTAGGCTGGGAAGGTGCAGCAGGTGGCAGTGACCTTGCACAGCCTGGGGCAGGATTTGTGTGCCTGTTCATCAGTCTTGCATAGCTCCGGCATAAAACCCTCTTGGATCTGGGCTGTGCAGCTGTGTGTGTGAGAGTGGAGTACTTGCCAAAACTAAATTCAGCTCCCCAAATCAATAGGAGCTTTCCAAAATTTTGGATGCTCAATCAGGACCTGCTCTGGATGAGGCTCAAGCCCCTGTCAAGGCTGGATGCTGGCTCAGCTCTGCGCTGGGAGCTGGCCAGGGCTGACACATCCAGCCAGCCAACCATGCTGCCAGGCAGGGAGCAGGGACATCGAGTCACAAATCATGCGTGTAGTGGGGACATCAGGCCCCAAACTCTGCCTGTAGCCTGCAAAGATCCTTTGAGAATTCCTGGGAGGAGTTGGCATTCCTCCTCTGGCTTCAAGAGAGCGGGCAGGGCAATGCTGCTTGTTGCAGGCAGATAAAGAAAGAACGTGTTCTCCATCCCTTTGAATTTCCCATTTCTCCCTCAGCCTTTGTCTGCACACAGAGCTTTTGAGCCATGGCAGAAAATTTCCAAGAGAAATATGGTTAAAGAGGGGCCTTGGCAGGAAAAGGCTGATGTCGCTTGAGAAATGTGTGCAGATTACACCAAGCTGTTATTAAAAATAAGTGCTGTGCTGCTTCCAGCCTTTGCTTTCTGTGATTTTTTCTGGTAGCATTTGCACTTCTCCAGTAAAGGGTTCACGTGTCCAGGGGATGGAATTTGTTTCCTCCTCACCTGCAACAGAGCCTGGTGCCAGCCCAGTATCCCAGTGCCTGGGCAAGTTCAGACTGCTCATCCATCTGAAATTCCAAAGGATTTTCAGAAAAACCTTGAGCTTGGAGCTGTATAGGAAGGGTTGGGGAGGTGGTGTGGTCCCCACACCTCCTCCATGCTCCAGCCATCCTTGGTTTTACAGAATCCAACATCACTCTTGGGCTCACTCAATCCCTCCCACGGTAGAGCATCTTTTAAACAGGCCCAGCAACTCTGCCTTTGGTTTTGGTCTGACTTTGGGTCTTTTAATGCCTGGTTGAGGACTTCCCACAGTTAAACAGGAGTCAAAGAACAGGAGTTAAACAGTTTTTTAGGGAAAGCCCACAATCAAGACACAGCTTGGGGCACGCAAAGCACAAGCCAGGGCTCCGTTTCCCAAGGCAGTGATGATGTGGGAAGGGGACAAGCTGGGGACAGTGACTTCAGTGATCTCTACACCAACAGGCTTCCCCTGCACCTGGATTTGGGTAGGGAGAGCACCAGTGTTCCCGTGGGTCCCACCCCTCCCCAACCCCCGGCTGTGCAGAGGGTGTGAGGCTGGGATGATTCAGCACGTTCGTTTTTCAGAGAATAAAGGAAGTAATTAAACATCAGCTTTCCTCCCGCCGCGCCCCGCGAGGATGAGAAGGAGGAGATGAAAAGCCTTCAGACGGAAGTTATTTGTCCAAGGAGAAAAGTGGCTAATTTCTCTGGTGCTTTGCTTGTCTGCTCGTTAATGAAAACCGCTCATCAGCAGGAAAAGGGAGCACCCAGCGAGGGGGAGGAACCAGAATCACACATCCATCAGTGGCTGGGCACGTGGTCTTGGTGGCCTTGGGACATCTTGCTCTGTTGGGATGTCGCCTCCACAAAGCCCCCCCATGACACCCAACCACAGACCTGGGGGCTGTGAATGCAGCTGGATATTGGGGACCCCCCCTCATTGCAGCCCCATGGGTTGGGAACAGACACTCCCAAGTTAAACACCATGGAAAGGTTTTCCTAAACCCCAACACCCCTCCCCTACCTGCCTCCCTAAAATTTTTTGTGCAAAGACTTCAAAATGAATTTGTTGAGGCACTTGCAGGGAGATAGAATCGAAAACAGCTTCGTGCTGAAGCCTCCTGCCTGGTGCGGGCTGATGGATGGTGCTTATCTCAACCAGGCATGGAAATGTTTAGTGTTATGAAAATCTCTCCCTGAAAAGAATTTATTTTCATGCTGATAATAAAAGAACCAAAGCTCAGCGTTGGAGGGTGGGGATGCTGCAGGTCACATCGGGCTCTGGCTTACGGAACCCAGGAGGAACCTGTGCTGTCCTCTGGCCCCTGGCTGGGCAGGTGACCCTCTTGTCACTCACAGTGTGACATCTGCACCTTCCCAAGGTTCATGATTTACTGGCAGAGGGCGTCCAAGGCATTGCTCCCTCTTTGCTGCTCTCTGGCACATAGAGAGGAGTTGAAACAATGAAAACTCTTCCATTTGGAGGTTTATATAGATATATTTCTAATTGGATTTTGGCATGTCACGGTTATTTTCAAGGCAGTCTGTAATTATTTGAGAGCCTGATCACCTCCTTTCCCTCAGAACAGAGGACTGGCTTTTTTCTTAATAATATTGTTTCCCCAAGTGAAATTGTGAATTTGCAGCTTAATCCAATCAGAAGACACACATGATGTAACTCTGCAAGGACACGGCAGGACAGCAGGATCCACCTCTGCCAGGTTCCTAATCGATTCCCAGCAAGGGCAAAACACAGAAGAGTAATATTTTAATTTTTTTTTAATTTAAAAAAAAAGTGTTTTAAGAAGATCATGGGTACTTGATGGGGTGGGGAGGTTTTGCTGGTCCTGCAGTAGCTCAGCCCACCCCGTGCTGAGACTGCCTCGTGTCCACCTGCAACTCTGCAGCAGCTGAATGCTGCTCTCTGGCTTTTTCTGTCCCAACTGAAACCTGATGAAATTCCCTCTAATTACAGGCTTTTATTTTTACATGTGTTGTAATTTTTTGGGGCCAAAATAATTTCATCCAGCTCTGTCTGCTCTCCATTAGGGAACTGAAGCTCGGGCAGGACAGATCCTCCCATCCTCACCAGGGCTCTCCCCAGGTTGGGCTTTGCCACCATCCCAGTGCTGCACTTGTTATTCCAGTGCCCAGAATGAGCACAAACGAAAACCATTATCCAAGCAGAGTTTTCCAGCATCTCACAGCTAATGACCATGCACCACCCTGCTGCATCTTAACAGCCTCAAGTTCTTATTTTCTCCAAGCCCGATTTCAGGGCTCTGGGCTGCATTCAATTGCTGCTGAATCCGATTTATTATTTACATTGCAAGGTACAGCCTGGCATGAATTGATTTGCTGTGCTCTGATTGCCACTGCACGCTGCTCTGGGATCTGGGAGCTGGCTGCTCATGAATCCAGGCTGCAAAATCAGAGGTTAGGGAATGCCAGAGTTCAAACTGCCCAGTGCTCTGTGTTCTGCTCTCAACTTTCTCATCTCTTTCAGGATGCAGGGAGTGGTGGTCCCAGTGGGGGCAGTGGGATGGATTAACTGGTGCCCCCCAAGGGTTGTCACCCCAGTGCTGCAGAGATCAGATGATTTTAATGGCACCCCTTACTGAAGAAGAAAGGTTTGGGGAATTGAAGAAGACAAGTGACACTGGTTTTTAGGAAGGAGCCATGGATGGGAGTGCAGTGCTGTGAAATCCTTTGAAGACAGGGAGATGGAGAGCAGAAAGGATAGGGAATAACAGAACTGGGAAGCAAATGGGAGACCTGGTGTTTTGGGGGATTTGTCACCACTTCACCTTTACTTTCATCATCACCTTCACCTTTGCCTTTACATTCATCATCACCTTCACCTTCACTCCTTACCCTGCCCATGGTTGGAGCTGCACTACTTTGGGTGGCAGGAATGAGTGAAAATCCCCCAGACCCAAGCCTGTTACTCTGAGGCAGTGATGACCAGAGGCTTTGCTGATGGCTCAGCTGTGGGAGATGAACCTGGAGCAGTGGTTTGGAGGGCAGGACCATGGGCATGCTGCCCTTGGCACAGGGACCCTCCTCCCCCAGCTCATCCAGCAGCCCAAATCACCAGGCACCTTGGGAAACATTTGTCCATCTGCCAGAGCTCTTGACTCTGGCCATTCCCAGATGAAAAGACAATTTTAAGGAATCCCATTTGGGCAGCATCATTAACATTCTCCTGGCAAGACACTGTGCCCTTGAGCTCTCTCCCACGTGGGGATTCTTCCCAGCAAACCCGTGGCTGGTGCCAGCTCTGCTCTCTGGATTGCTGAGAGTGTGAACCTTGTGCTGAAGACCCTTTAGGAATCTCTGCTAATTGTCACTGAGACCTCCAGTGGCTTGGAGGTGACTCTCAAAGGCACCTCCCTCACTCCCTCCCAGCTGCTGTGGGATCTTGGCACCTGCTGCTGCTGGCCCTGGCAAAATCCCCACCGCACGCCAGAGCTGGGCTTGGGGTGCAGAGGGGGGCAGGTGCTGCAGATGAGTCCTCAGGGCACCTCTGTATCGTAGCATGGGACTAATTAAAACTTCAGAATGTATATTTACCTAATAGGGAGTTGATTTGTTAAGTAGGACATCCTGTCTTCAGAGGATTTCACGGCATCGGGTGATAATCAAGTGAGAACAGGCTCCAAAAGTGTTAATTTAGGAACTGAGACAACAGGGATTAAAAATAAGCCCTGTTTTGTTCTTCTCTTGCACTTCCACATCTGAAATCCAAGTAATCATCCCATTTGGGAGTGCAAAGCAATGGCACCACCACCCAGCAAGCACCACGCTGGCTGAGGGTGCAAATGTGGGGCTTCAGTGGCCGAATTTGGGCTCCTTGCCCTCTCAGGGCTCAGCTGAGGAGCTCACACTGCTCCAGCTATTCCTGGCACCTCTGGGATGTCCTGTCCCTGCGCCTGGCACACAGGAAGGGGCTGGATTTCTGCTCAGGACTTGCAGACAGGTGTTTTGCAGGGATTTTCATAGAATCGTGGAACAATTTGGGTTGCAATGAACCTTTAAAGTCCATCCCATCTTGGCTTTTACAGGGGCATCTTCCACTAGACAAGGTTGGTCCAAACCCTGTCCAGCCTAACCTTGAACACTCACGGGGATGGGGCATCCACAGCTTCCTGAACCCGTGTTTTACCACCCCTGCTGGAATAAAATTTTCCTTATATTTAACCTAAATCTCCCCTCTTTTAGTTTAAAGCCGTTTCCCCGTCTCCTATTGCCAGAGGCAGGCAGCAGGAAACAGCACTTGGGAAGAGTCCCAGCGCCGATCCTGCCCTGCGGATGCATTCTTGCAGCGCTGTGTGATATTTAAAAACACGGATTCCCAGCCTCGGGACAGCCCCGCGGTTTGTTTTCCCGTTGTCCCGGGAGAAGCCGCCGCCTCCTCTGCTCTCCCCGGGGACACAGAGGCGGCTTTGTGCGACCGAGGGGCCGCGGTGACCCTGCCCTGGGCTGGGCTGCTCCTTGCTGGGCTTTGGGCTGACCCTGATCGCAGTCCCTGGCAGGGTCTGCCTTGGTGAGCTCGTCCTTGTGCTCATCCAAGTGATTGTTTTCAGTTTCAAACCTTTGTGAGTGATTCTCAACATTGATGTGTCCAGCATCCCCTCCCACCTGGCTTTCCTCAGCCACACATACAAACTGAGCTTGGGAAGTCCCAAAGCAGAAGTGGGATGACTCTGTGCACCCAGGAGAGAGGAGTGACCTGCTGTGGGTGGTCTCATCCCTCTGGGGTTTTATTCCCTCCCCAAAAACGCTGCTGAGGGTGGTAAGAAGCACTCTGCCAACATGCAGATCTGACAGCAGCTCCCTGCAGGTTAAAGTGCAGCATATTTGCAACTTTAACAGGGGCTGCTGCCCCTTCACCTCTTCAGATTTTGTTGCACCAGGGAGAAAACATATTTTCTTCCTGTTCACACCCTGCTTTAAGGTGTTTTGGGAGGACAGAGCAGTGCACAGTGCAGATGCCTCACTCCTTCCCACCACGGGGATGGGCCACATCCTGATCCTGGCAATCCCAGCAGCAGCTCAGGGATTTCTCCCCACCTCACTTCCCACCCCATCACCTCCCAGTTGCATTAATCAGAATAATTGTTGATTAATTACCCCTTGGGCTTTTGGCCACGTTCCTGCAGCAGCCCAGTGCCAGGCTTGGGTAGCAAAATGAAGCCCAAGGAGAAAGCCCTGGGGTGCCCAAAAAGTCGAGCTGGGCTGGAGAGGATGCCTGAGGGCTGGATCCTGACCAGCTCATCCCTGCTGTGTCCAGCACTGTGGGAAGGTCAGCCCAGAGCTGCCAGAGCCTCTGCTGCCCAGGCTTGGTGGGACACACAGCCCTGCACTCACCAGGACATACCAACCACCCCCAGAGACAATTAAAGCTCATTTAGGGTTGATTTTACTTAACCTATAAATTATTCTTAGTTTTCTTGTTGTGCAAGAATTACTCTGTAAAGAGAGAAGATTTAGAGTCCTAACACCAGTCCCATTCTGGGGTCACCCTGCTGCCATCCCTCACCTCAGCTCTGTTTTTCAGGAAATCATCCCAAAAGTGAAATTCCTGCAGCTTTCAGGGCCTCAGCAGAGATTGAACACTTCCCTGCTGTCCCCATCCATCCATGGGTCAGGGAAGCTCCTGATGGGCTCCCCTTAGTCCTTCATCCTCTGGTAGGATGGAGGAACCCAATTTACCTCCAAAACCCCCAAATTTACCACACTCAGCCCGCAGGGAAGACCCTCTGGTGCTCCATGATGTTGGATGTGCAGCTCTGGGTATTCAGAGGGATCCAGGCTGGGGAGTCAGGGGGTCCCAAACCCCTCCCTGGTGCTGAGGATGCTCTGCCCTCACTCCAGGGTGGACAGCAGAGCTGGGTCACTGCAGCCTCCCTCCCTCTCTGCCACCCCAACCGTTTGGCAAAGGGATTTTATTTTTTAATTTTTTAATTTTTTTTTTCTCCAGCGAAAACCAAAAATAGATTGATGGGAAGCGGCTGGGGGCTGGGATGCCATTAGCATGCAAAATGGGGCTATTTATCTTCCCAGCAGCTGGGTTCTGCTCCCAGAGCTGGCAGGGAGCCTGCTGCTGCTGGCAGGGGGCTGTGGGATGGCACTGTCCCCATCGGGACCGTGGGGACAGCCCCATCCCCTGCTCAGCCCTGTGCCCTGGACAGCCCCATCCCCTCCCAGCCCTGTCCCCATCAGGACATCAGCCCTGTCCCCATCGGGACACAGCAGAGTTGGAAGAGACCTCTCAGAAGGAATGAGCAGAAAACCTGCCCATGAGGTGAAATGAGCAGAAATCTTCTGCTCCCAGAGAGAATTTGGCTTGGAAATTTTTAGCAGGAGGGAAGAGGGGAAGCAAGGTTTGCAGCTCACAACCCTGCAATCAAGGGCTGGGGACACAAGGGTGAGCAGCACGGGGTTTTGTCCAGCTCCATGCCCTCCTGGGATGATCCTGGCCCTATTTCCCCCTTTTCTGCCCCATTCTGCCCGGGGGTTGTTAAACACAGTGCAAAATTATCAGCTTTGCTCCTTGCAGGGCTGCTCGCTGCCTGAGATGTTCCTTAGCAGTTACTTGTTTCCTACGACATTAAAAATAACAAATTACTATAAATGTTAAACTCCAAGACAGCACAGTTCAACATCCCCATCCCCATGACCATCCCCATCATCCTCATTCCTGCTTTCCCCATCCCCACAACCTTAATCCCCACCTCATTCCTATTTTCCCATTCCCATCCCCACAACCTTCATCCCCACCATCCTCATTCCTATTTTCCCATCCCCATGACCTTCATCCCCACCATCCTCATGCCCGCTTTTCCCATCCTCATCCCCATGACCTTCATCCCCACCATCTTCATCCTCCCCGGCCCCCTGCCCTCGCCTCAGGTCCTCCGCCCCGCCAGGGGGCGCGCTCTCCCCGGGGGATCGGAAGCGCCGCTCTCCTCCCGCGGGCAGCCCCGCCTGCTCCCGTTGCCGCTTCCGCCGCCGCCGCCGCCGCTTTCTCGGCCGCCTCTCCCGGTTCTACTCCGGTTCCTCTTCGGTCTCACCTCGGTGTCGCTTCGCCGCCACCGCCATCATGAACAAGAAGAAGAAGCCGTTCCTGGGCATGCCCGCGCCCCTGGGCTACGTGCCGGGGCTGGGCCGCGGGTGAGACGCCGCCAGGCCTGGCCTGGCCCCCCCATCATGGTCCCTTCCCGTCCCAGTCGCTCCGTCGGGCCCCGGGGCTCTCCCGAGCCCTTTCGCTGCCCGGCTGGGTCCCACCTCCCTGCCCCACTCATCCCTGTCCCCTCGGGGTGGCCCCGAGGCTTTTCAATGTTGTCCGTGCCTGATGGTTCGCGTTCGCTCTCTGGCTGGGCGGGTTTGTGTTTCAAAGCGAGCCTGGCTCCGAGGATGAGTTCCCGGCTGCTTCAGAGCGGCAAAGGATTGTGTCCCTCCTGATTCTGTGGCTGTGTGTGCATGGGACCGTCTGAAAAAAATGATCAAACTGGGGCCTTTTGTTGAGGGAACAGTGAAAGGGTTTGGTGGCGGCTGAGACCATTTTTAGAGTGTTTTTTGCTGGGTGTGAGTTGTGTTCGTCCCCCAGTGATTTGTTATTGCCTTCCCTGGGGAGATCCTGCTGGCTGTGCCCCTCGAGGTGCTGCCAGGCGAGTGTGGGGGTTCAGAAGAGTTCCAGCTGCCCCATCCCTTTGCCCAGACCCCAGCCCATGGAGCCCTG
Source organism: Setophaga petechia (assembly GCA_024362935.1). NCBI lineage: Eukaryota > Metazoa > Chordata > Aves > Passeriformes > Parulidae > Setophaga > Setophaga petechia. Next base: position 3,361,796 of record JANCRA010000033.1, read on the forward strand.
TCGCCTGCAGGGTCAGCTGAGAGAGCCAGGGACAGAGTTTAGGAAGGAGGCCATGCACAGCCTGGGTGGCAGAGCCATGAGCTGGGTGGTTGCAGTGTATTTATGGGAAAAGTTCTCCCTATAAAAGGGTACCCAGAGAAGCTGTGGCTGCCCAATCCCTGGAAGTGTCTGAGGATGGGGCTTGGAGCAACCTGTGGAAGGTGTTCCTGCCTTTGGCAGGAGCTTGCAATGGGGTGAACCCAGAGGTTCCTCCCGACCCAAACCATTCCATGATTCCAAGGCCATTTCTCCCCCTGGCTTTACGAAAGCTGTTCACAGGGAGTTCCTGATGCCAAATGATATTTTCCCTGGCTGTCCTGAGCAGTGACAGTGGCAGGCCGGGGTGCAGTGAGCTGAGCAGCCCCTGGTTTGTCCCTGCAGAGCCACGGGCTTCACCACCCGCTCTGACATCGGCCCTGCCCGCGATGCCAACGACCCCGTGGACGACCGGCACGCGCCGCCGGGCAAGAGAACCGTGGGCGACCAGATGAAGAAGAACCAGACTGCAGATGATGATGATGAGGATTTGAACGACACCAACTACGATGAGGTGGGGAGGTTTTCATCATCCTGCAGATGATGGTTTTTTCCCAGGTAGAACAAGAGTCCCTGAGCTCCCTGCTACAAACTCACAGAATTCACAGAATGACCAGGTTGGAAGAGACCTTCAAGGTCATTGAGTCCAACCCAGCCCCACCACCTCAACTAAGCCATGGCACCCAATTCCACTTCCAGGCTTTTTTTAAACACACCCAGGGATGGTGACTCCACCACCTCTCCAGGCAGACTGCTCCAGAACTTTATCATCCTCTCTGTAAAAACCTTTTTCCTAATATCCAACCTATATTCCCTGGAAGCAGCTTGAGACTGTGTCCTCTGGTTCTGTCAGTAAATGCCCCAGTATTAGCTGGGGCTTCAAACCCAGAATTTCCTGTAATTTGCAGGCAGCATTTCCTTTTTTATTTATTGGTTGAGACCTCAGTATGCACAATGGCAGGGTGCTTACAGATTTCTGTTGTGGCCTTGCTTCGTGGATTGTGGTTTAATTACTGATACAGAGCCCTGAGAATCTTGGGAAATATTTATAATAAAAATCAATATAAACATTTCAGGAGTTGCATTTTTTTTCTGTATTTTTTTAAATTCAAATGAAAGCTTGTGTGCTTTGACAAGATTAGACTTGATGATCGTGGAGGTCTTTTCCAACCTAAATGACTCTGTGATTCTCTCCCATATGTTGTCCTTAGGTGGCCTGTGTAGTCTCTTTTGTTTAAGTCCCACTTTGGTTGGTTGAATGTTGTGATACTCTTTCTGCTTGCTTTCACTGGTGTAAAAAGTGAAAGTGGTTAATGGAAGAGAATGGCTTTTCTGTCCTGGGATCTCAGTTATTGCTGAATAGAAGTGGTTCAGAGAGAGAAGCAATTTTGAAAGAAGCAATTTTGTAGCAGTTTTGCTTCAAATGGTGTGGGAGAATAAACACCACCATGGGGTGGTAGAAGGAGGATGTTTTTATTTAGAGATGTGTTAGTCTGATGTAATGTTGTCAGCAGCAGCCTGTGAGTGCATTTTCAGGTGATTGTTGGCTGTTGCAGGAACACAACTTTAAAAAAATGCCTTTTTTTCCTCTTTTTTTTTTTCTCTCTCTCCAATTTCCCAGTTCAATGGCTACGCTGGGAGCCTGTTCTCAAGTGGCCCCTATGAAAAAGATGATGAAGAAGCAGATGCTATTTATGCAGCTTTGGATAAGAGGATGGATGAACGCAGGAAGGAAAGGAGGTAGGATAAGCTGCAGCACTGGCAGGGGGTGTTTTCTGCTTAATTGAGGATGACAGGTATTTTGCACCACTTGCTTTGATAGTAATGGTTAAATTACTTCACTGTTGTTAATTAAGAGTCACTGTAGTTCATTAAGATGGTGTGGGGAGATGCTGAACAACTGATATTGATGCATCACAGACTGCACAGTAGACTGGAAATTGTTAGAGAAGTCACCTCCTGCTTGTAAACAGTATGTGTTACTTGTTAAATTCACTTCTCATTAAGAGGAGGTCAGAGACTGAAGTTCACTTGGAGATGTCTGTTTTTACACTATAATACTCTCTTATTTGATAAAGGATCTCTTGTTATAATGTTATAATCTAAGCTTGGGGAAAATGACTTTTTTAATCCCATTTTTCTGGTATGTTAGCATTTTAATCAAAGACTTTCCAGTCTTACTTTGAGCATAACCTCAGTATTCCTTTTCCTTAGGGAACAACGAGAAAAGGAGGAAATAGAAAAATACCGTATGGAACGACCCAAAATTCAGCAGCAGTTCTCAGACTTGAAAGTAAGGAAAAAAATGCCTGAAAGGTGACTTTTTATGAGCTGCAAGAGGTGGCTGTGTGTTCTTTTGTGTGTGTTTGTTTCTTTGCTCTGATTTTGTGTATTGGCAAAGGAGTACTTTGATATTCTCCAGATTAGAATTACTTTCTGTTGGAAGAATAAACACTGTTCATGTGGGTACACAAGGCAGTGAAATTTCTGGAAGTTTTGATATTGGTAATTTTTGTTTTGTGCTTTGTGGAAGATGCTACACTTCTGTCTTTGAGGGAAACTGATAACTTGTTGGCATTGCAGGATTAGTTGAGCAGAATCTCCTGACTCTAAATCTTCTTTTAAGTAAAATGTATTGTTTAAACTGTTGTCTAATGATTAGTAGTAAACCACTCAATGCTCCAGGCACTAGGATTAATCTGAATGTTTGTAGCACTGAATCTAATAACAAAATTGATTTGGAATCTCAGTCTGGACTAAAACCAAATTCCAATTAAACACATCTAATTCTTTTGTACATTGGATTAGGAAAAAAGCCTGACCCTTAAATGTTTAATTGATCTTGAATTATTTCAAGAAAATAAATCTATTAAGGAGTTAGAGCACTTCAAAAGCCATTTCTGCAGCAAATACTGATGACAACTCCTGTCTGAACAGCGGAAATTAGCAGAGGTGACTGAGGAGGAGTGGCTGAGTATTCCTGAGGTTGGGGATGCCAGGAACAAGCGGCAGAGGAATCCTCGCTATGAGAAGCTGACTCCTGTCCCTGACAGCTTCTTTGCAAAGCATTTGCAGTCAGGGGAGAATCACACTTCAGTGGATCCACGCCAGACAGTGAGTACACAGCAAACCTGGGCAAGCTGTGGCCAAACTGGGTTGGAGATGAGTGTTAAACTGGGATTTGACCAAAAAACTTGGTGTGGTTTGTGAGTCTGCCAAAGGAATTCTGGATGTTAAACTTGTGTGCTTGCTGGAGACTTTCAGTGCACAGCCATTACCAGAGAAAACATGGGGATAAGCAGAGAAAACCTGCTTCTTATTTTAAAGATGGAAGGAAGTTTTTCTTTTCTTATTTGCTGAATTCAGGGTGGTGATAGTTCTGGTGAGCATAACCATTTCTGTTACAATAACATCTTGCAAAAAGGGAACAGAAAATAAAGTTTGCTTTCTCTTAATTGTTTGCCTAATTCTGGGGCAATTGTGCTAAAAAGTGTTTGCCTTTCAGTCAGCTAAAAATGAGGTAATTTAGCTTGCTGCTCTGTGGCCAGAGTCTGCTCTGATCATAGAATTATAGGAGCAGCTGACTGGCCCTAGACTGGCTCCAGGTGTCCACGGGACTTCTTTGCAGATATTCTTATTTAAATGTTCCAAGTTCAGATGCCTGTGCTTGCATTTTTCACTTTCCCATTGCTCATTTCACTGACTTGACTAAACTTTAGTAATTACCTATAGATTTTTAAATCCTGTATGAGAAATGCTTTGGGATCCAGGGAAGCCATATCAGAAGTACTTGTTGGGGTTGGGCATCTGTGTCCTGCAGCTTCTGGGCTAGTGCAAATCAGCCAATAGTCTGAATTATTTTTGAAATCTCAGAAGAGTTTTTAAGAATGAGTTTCTCACTCTTTTTTTTTTTTTTTTTTAGCAATTTGGTGGACTGAATACTCCATATCCAGGGGGTTTGAATACTCCATACCCAGGAGGAATGACACCAGGCTTGATGACACCTGGGACAGGTGAATTGGATATGAGGAAGATTGGCCAAGCCAGGAACACCTTGATGGATATGAGGCTAAGCCAGGTAAGGATGTGGGAAGGCAGGATCTGTCACTGGTTTGAGAAAAGTGTTAAATTCTCTTGGGTGTTAGAAGATCAAGGACAGCTAAGCTGTGAAATAATTTTGTAGTCCCTCTTCCCTAATCTCATGCCCTCAAGATGAATAGAATTTCCTGAGAAATACCAGTTTGTTCCTGGAATTCTTGGTCATTTATGGAAGAACAGACTGCCTGGTTATAGCAGAGATGCCCTTGAGGCAGACAGCACAGGATGCTGCCAATGGAAGCATCTCTTCTGTCCTATGTGAGGATGCAGGACAAACTGCTGAAAAATACTGATTTTTGCCTTCTTTATCATTGATTTTCTCATCTTAATCCAGTTATTCTAAAAAGAATGCTTTTAGCTGGCAGGGCTGCAAGACCCTTGGGTGACTGCTTATCACCAGCCTGCTTCTTGTCTGGATTTTAATGTTAAAATTGTATATTTTAGAAATAGAAAAAAGCTAATAAGCAAGGCTTTGTGTTTTCCTCCTTTCTTGCTTTTGGGAACAGATGAATATTTGGGATTTTTGTAGAGCCACAGTGTGTTTTTAGGTGTTCAGGGGCTGTGAGTGGTCATTTCAGCAGCTGTGACTTGACTTTCCCAGGTGTCAGACTCTGTGAGTGGCCAGACTGTAGTGGATCCAAAAGGATATTTGACAGACTTGAATTCCATGATTCCCACACACGGAGGAGATATCAAGTAAGTTTAAGAAGGATTAACAGATTTATCCTCTTAGCAATGGCACTGAGCCTGCATGTAAATGGAAATCTGTCTGAGTGGGTGCTTTCAGCTGGCATTTAGTTTGTAAGAAATACCAGGTGAGTTTTTGAGGATGAATTCTTTTAACATGAGATCTGGTCTAGTCTTTCAGCTGAGGTATTAGCATCTGACCTGGATGCATCAATTGTGGAGATTGTTTCCATTCCATCCCTATTTCCATGCCAGAGTGATGGCAGTGTGTGGCTGCCTGCCAGGCAGGAAATAACCTGGTTAATTGTACCTTTGTGCTGCTAATTTAGGCTTGATTGACAGCCTCTGAGAACCTCTTTAGCCTGGAGCTTGACATGTGTTTCATAAAGACTTGCTCTTTAAATCAGAACAGTATGTGCAAATATTGATGCTAATTCTTGATTTACATCAGTGCTTGGGCATATCAGCTTCTGGCTGCAAGTGCCCAGCTGTAATTCCCAAAAATCTTGCTTAAATACCTAACTGGTTTTCACTGTGATCTGTCTGTGTTGGTGTGTATATGTGAGCTTGTTTTGGTAGAAAGTAGTTTGTGTCTCCAATATGGAAAAATTTGAGGTCACAGTTACTGTGGATCTGAGCACATCCTGGTTCAGGAGAATTGTTTCCCAATGTGCTGAAAATTTTCCTTCCTGTTTTTCCCTCCTCCCTCCTTCAGTGATATCAAAAAAGCCCGTTTGCTCCTGAAATCCGTCCGAGAGACCAATCCCCATCATCCACCAGCCTGGATAGCATCAGCCCGACTGGAGGAGGTCACTGGCAAACTCCAGGTGGCTCGAAACCTCATCATGAAAGGAACAGAGATGTGCCCTAAGGTCAGAATTGCTTTGCTTCCCTGCTGATCCTTGTGGCATAGCAGGAAAAAGTTGTGGTTCATGAACAGCACAATCTCTGTTGAGCTTGACTGAGGCTCTGCCCGATACAGCTTCACTGTCCACTGTATTTATTACAGAACACCTGCTTAGCCAGGAGCTGTGATTTTACATTCTTGCTGTGATGTAAAGGAAGCTGGGTTGTTTTTCCTGACAGAGTGAAGATGTTTGGTTGGAAGCTGCCCGGCTTCAGCCTGGAGATACGGCCAAGGCAGTTGTGGCCCAGGCTGTGCGGCACCTGCCGCAGTCGGTGCGGATCTATATCAGAGCAGCAGAGCTGGAGACGGACATCCGGGCCAAGAAACGCGTCCTTAGGAAAGGTGAGAGCTCCTGGGGGCTCAGGCAAGGAAGGCATAACACTCACTGTGTTCTGAGTTGTTCAAGATGTGGCCATAAGTTCAGCTGCTTTTTTTGCTTCCTTGTTGAAATGACAATTTGTGTACTAATGGTGGAACTTGCTGCTGTTGAGCCAAAGAACAAAAGTGTTGAAGTGTTTGTAAAATATCCTTCATCAGAAAGCTGCTGGTACTGAACAATTCCAAAATGGTATTTCACTTACCTAAGCCAGTTCAGCTTGATCACAATTAGATAAGTAGATGGAAGCAATTAAAAAATTATGTTCTAAGGATAAAAAGGTACTCTAGATGTCACCTTTTGATACTTTTTGGAAAAGATACTGGAATTGATTGTTCCTACTTGCTTGTAGCCCTTTAGACGCCACAGTGGCTGCTGCTGGAGGAGCTTTAGAGGTCTTGGGGTTCTCATATCATTCAGCCTGTTGAGCTGCAGGATTTGCTTTAGTGTAGCAAGTTTTTTCCTTGACAAAAGGACAAAAAGCCTTTCTTTGTGGTGCTTATCTGAAACCTTACATTTTCTTGGATTGATTGCACTTGGAGGTTTTCCTCTTTCATGGAATTACTGTCTATTCCAAACAATGATCTCTTCAACAGCAGTTTGTTGTGTTGTCCTGAGCCCAGGTCTTCTTCAGAAGTTCAAAATATGAATTCTTTGATTAGTTTAAGTAGCTGGGTCTGTATCAGGAGAGATTAGTTCCTTCATGACTACTGAATTGTATTAGTTACATCTCCTGCCTTTAAACTAGACAGGGAAAAGGGTCTGGATTTAATACATTTACTGAATCATTGTGAAGCAGTCTGCAGTATTGAGTGGTTTAGGTTCAAAGGAATTAGTTGCCTCCCACCTCTTACCTCTTGCATGTAAAATGCCGCTCTCTAGTGAAATGACCTCTTACTACATCTGGATGAAAGGCATCTCAAAGTTGCTGGATTTGAAGTTCTGAAGAGTTCAGATATTAACTATTCATTAGCTTTTTAAATTTCCATTGGCTCTGCAGTGCAGCATGGTGTGAAGTGCTGCTCCTGTGACACTGCGTGTCCTTCTCAGGAACAATCACAGATATTGAACAGCAAAACACTTTTAAAGGAGCAGAAATAGATCTGTGAGCCCAGCTCAGGCAGGGGAGGGTCTTGTGTGAGAGCAGTGACTTACCCACTAAGTACTGAGCTTTGCTTCAAACACTGTATTTATGAAGAGAAAAACATTCAGTTTTTGGAACCACCTACCTAATCTTGTGGTACAGAGCTGTTAGAGGAATGGAACTGGATTTATCATTCTCTTCCCAATTTCTGCCTGTTAACAGCTTCACAGTGCTCCTCTGCTGCCTAGGGAGCATCAGTAATATGGAGCTTGGAGCTTTAAGTGGCAGCATAACCCATTATTTCTTCAAAATAAAAAAGCCTGAGTGCCAGGTAATGTCACTGAAGTGTGACCTTCCATAATGCATTTCTTCTCTCTGCTTGCTGTGTGCATTCCTACCATCCAGCAGAACCTCTGGAGTTTTTAAAGCCTCAGTCTGACTGGAGACCCAGCAAGCTGAGTGGCTGAAATACAGCTTGAGGTCTAAAAATCAAATTCTGTGTTTATGAAAACATGCTCTGTCCTGCAGAGTGATGCTTTCAGATCTTGGAGGCTGACATTACTCACTTAAATTCTTCAGGAAAATCTCCTGCAGCTGTAGACTTGGAGACAAATGGTTAATGTTTGTTGTAAATCTCTGTGTGTGTCAGGGTAGGATGTGTTCTGAGTTAAGGCTCAGCACTGTACCTCTGCAGCAATGCCTCAAAGAACAGCCTTGCCTAGAAGGCCAGCTAGTTCCAAAGTGGTTTTAGATGCCTTTTCCCACTCATTTTTGTGTCCCTGTGATTGTGCTGGGTTTATTGAAGAGGGATGTGCTCAGTCCTCTGTAGCTGTGGCACATTTGTGTACAGTCACCATGGAAGCAGTGGAAGTAATGCTGCAATGCAGCTGATTTCAGCAGTCTGGGGTGCAAATTGGAGTGACAAAAGGCTAAAAAACCCCTTTGGTTTCTCAATCTCTCTTAACGAGATGGGCTGAGGAAAGTTGTTGTTTAGCATTTAATGTTTCAGACAGAGCATGTAGGACAAGCTGCAGAGAATGCATTTCTACCAGCAGCAGCTAACTCTGGGACAAGATGAAGGAAGCCTTGAAGAATCCTAATTAGATGGAGTCCATGTTGGATTGCTGGAAGTACTCCTGGTGCTCATGGCTTACTGTCAGTGTGACCTTTTAAGTTTTTATGCATCCCTGTTTTATATTTGCATGGCAGGACAACAGCTTTTTGGGAAATTAAGCTGGTTTCTATTGAGCTGTCAGGAGAGGCTTACAGGAAACTGAATTGTGAAGGGACAGTTTCACCGTATAAGGAACTGTATTATTTAACATGTAAGGCTGTATTATTATTTAGTATTGAAGGTGCTCCTTTTCTATAAAGGCAGACCTGGCAGGATTTAAGCTGCCCAGTGTTGAAGATCTTCATCTGCTCATTTGCTTAGATTGGAGGCTCTGGTCAGCCAGGTGTTTTACTGAGTAGGATGCAATTACAGCATGTACAACAAAAAAGCCCTTGGCTCTCCAAAACCTGTTTCCAATTAAAATGATTAAGTGTTTTATTTTCTGATTTTAAATTCTCATTGTTGAAGCAAGCGCCCAAATAAGTAAATTCCCTCCTTTCCCTCCTTCAGGACATTTCCTTGTAATAGCACAAATCCTTTATTATCTCATGTTTAGAAAATACAGATCTCATTGGTAAACTATTTTATCATTATTGACATAATTGTTTTGCCTCTAGCCCTTGAGCATGTTCCAAACTCGGTGCGTTTGTGGAAAGCAGCCGTGGAGCTGGAGGAACCTGAGGATGCCAGGATCATGCTGAGCAGGGCTGTGGAGTGCTGTCCCACCAGTGTTGAAGTGAGTTAAAAAAAAAAAAAGTGAAATAAAAAAACTCCTACTTCAGGCTGGCAGTAGAGCTTTGCAGGCAAAAGGCAGGGTGAGCAGTGTTTCTCCACACAAGGTTTTCTCCCACAGTGGGAAGGATATGAATAGTGGAATGTGTTTTTTTTCTTTGGAGTTAATTGTCTGGTGATCATTACATGGCTCATTTTGGTGTGTAATTGTTAGGTTAGTCATGGCAGTGCACAGCTGTGTCTGCTGCAGGCACTGAGCCATGTTTGTGTCCATGTGTGGTGCCTTGACAGCTGGAAAAACGAGTGAACTTTTAACCTGGTGAATCTAAAAGTTACTCATTTCTGAAACACCAAACCAGAGTGTGCAATTCAGCTGTTTGAGAGGTGATATGAACAGAAAATAGGAGTATAAGAGCCCAGCAGATGGGGATGATGCCCAGAGATGATCAGGGCAGTAACAGCCTGTTTCTGCTCTCCTCCATCGGTATTCCACAGCCTCCTTGCAGTGCTTGAGGACTGTTGCCAAGCAGTAGCAAGCAGCGTGAAGCTGCTTATCTCTGTGGGCTGACACTGCCATACAGCAGCCTTGTCATCTCCTTGTTCTCATCTCCAATCCATCTTTTGTTGCTCTGCAGCTGTGGCTGGCGCTGGCAAGGCTGGAGACATATGAGAACGCTCGTAAAGTCCTTAACAAAGCCCGCGAGAACATCCCCACAGATCGGCACATCTGGATCACTGCTGCCAAACTGGAGGAAGCCAATGGAAACACCCAGATGGTGGAGAAAATCATTGACAGAGCCATCACATCTCTCAGGGCTAACGGGGTGGAAATCAACAGGGAGCAGTGGATACAGGTATGTGCTCGGTCTTGAAGGCCCAGGGGGACTCTTCAGTTCTGTTCTGGAGGCTGCTGCAGAGTCATTTTGCACCTGGCTTATCTGTGGAGGTCCCTGTGAAGAGACAAGAGATGAGACTAAAAAGCTGAGTAGGGTCAAGGCCACGAGTGATACCCTGGGGTAACATCACATGTGTTTTGCTGAGAAGTGTCTGGTTTGCTTCTGTCATGGAAGATAAGTAGCTTCAAGTTGAAGCAGCTGCTGCCTTAAGTAGGATGGAAGTTTAAAGCCTTCAGTGAAGGATTTATGTATTTTTCTGCATATGTCTCTTTTGGCTTGACAGGTATTTGTTTGCCCCACAAGTCTTTGTCAAATGGCATTATGAGAAATCAATACAAATACTGCATTTGCAGCATGTAGGAAATATTCTGTTAGTCCTGTACTGAAGCTCTTTCCTCTTGAAATCTTCTCTATTCCTCCTGAATATCTTCTGTACTTAGTTTGATCATAAGTCTTTAAAGCAGTTTCCTAATGAAATAATTTACAGTGGGTCAAGGCAACAAAATCTTACACTGCTTAAGAGCATTGATAATGAAGGAAGTATTTAATATTAAATGGATATCCTTGTTAACATCTAAAAGAATTGTGACTTTCTTTACAGCAGTAAAACAATTAAAGGTTAATTTCAATTTCTCTTTAAAAAAATCCATGAGAACAGCCTCTGCATCATTGTGTTCTCGAGTTCCTTCTCAGTACTAGAACTGCTCCATTTCTGTTATCTGATCAGAGGGGGTTTTGACAAGTTTAAGCAAGACATGCTTGGCTTTCTGAAAGCTTTGAGTGTCAGGAAACTCCACTTTTCCATACATGGTCTGGTGAGAGAGTCTCTGTACCTTTGACTTTACACTGCTTGATGGGGTACTCTTAAATGTAGTTATTGCTGAGCCCTTATTGAGACTTAACCATCTCAAAGCTGAAAGAAGGTCAGTAGTTTTGATATTACAGTTCTTCCTTGTGAAATTTTTGCTTTTTTATTGGCCAAGTCCCTGCTTGGGTCAGCCCGGGGTTGTGGAGCTGTAGGAAAAGACTTCTGGGTCTGGAAAGATCACACATTGTCACCTTTTCAGTGGATGGAATTGATGTGATCTGTTTCTTAAGCAGCTTGTGAAAGGTTCTGTGTACAGCTGCAGCACCTTCCTGGTGGCTGCAGGCTCCTGCTCAGTGTCAGGGTGTGTTTGAGCAATGAGATGTTTGTGCTGTGGCAGTGACCACAATGTCTCTGTGTTTGTGCACGAGGAGTTGCCATTGCAGACTTTAACCTCTTGTGCTGAGCTCTCAGAATGAGCAGGGCTTTCCTGTTGTTTCTAGGATGCTGAGGAATGTGATAAAGCTGGAAGTGTGGCCACATGCCAGGCGATCATGAGAGCCGTGATTGGGATCGGGATCGAGGAGGAAGATCGGAAACACACCTGGATGGAAGATGCAGACAGTGTATGTCCAGCTGGGATGCTGCTTTTTGTTGGTTTTGTTTTATTTTGGGTATTTTTTCATTTGAGAAAATTGCACTTGGGAAATGGCTTTGTGCTTGGGAAATGGCTTTGTCAGTGACAGTGGATGTGATTCCACACCACCTGCCTGCCTTTGGCCAGTCTCTGCCCCAGGAGGTTATTACAGAGCTTCATTCAGATTTGAGTTTTTGCTAAACAAAAAGTTGATACTGATATAGCTTGTGTGCTAACTTGGTGTGTATTTTTTTTTTTTTTGGTGAGTGTGAGACATCAACAGAGATTGAGTTATGAGTAAAGGAGCTGGGAGTTGAGTTTCAAGGCATAACCATTGTAGCTTAGGAGTTAATGTAAGACTGGACAATGGAGTGGGTAAAAGTTTTACCAGGCTTCTTTTGCTTTAGGGGAATAGTTTGAACATGTGCTAAGAGCTAAATCATATTTCAGCATGAGAAATGTCCAACTTCACTGGCCTTAAATTGGGCTCAGAGCAGTGGGGGGCACATGCTGTGGTGCTTAGGGTTTTGCCTGTGAAATAACAAAATGAAGTGCTAACATGAGATCCTTTCCAATGCCTTGCTGATGTTTCAAGCTGGCCTGTGAGTGTCAGTCCCATTGAAAGGCCAGGGATTCTTGTGCTCTGTAGAGGGATACTTGGAAATTCCTTCCCTGCTTCCTTTTAAAAAGCTGATTGTAAGTGTTCTGTTCTCTATTAATGCCTCAATTCATGGATTACACCGAGTTACTGAGTTCTGGGTTGAATTGTGCATGTGTAATTCCTGCTTGCTCTCGATTCCAGTGCTCCCTTAAGCTGACTTAGTCCTGATCTGTCTTCCCTCAGTGTGTTGCTCATAATGCCCTGGAGTGTGCCCGAGCCATTTATGCCTATGCCTTGCAAGTCTTCCCGAGCAAGAAGAGTGTGTGGCTGCGAGCAGCCTACTTTGAAAAGAACCATGGAACCAGGTGGGTGTGCTGCACAATCCCTGTGACAGGGGGACAGGCTGGGGATGAAGGAAAACTGCAGCATGGTCCCTGGTGTGGTGCAAGTGCAGAGTTAGTGCAGCTGGATGAAACTCACTGCCGTGTTTTGCTGGTCTGACCTTCTTTGTTATTGTTGTGCTCAGAACATCCTTAAGTTTTATGAAGTCATAAAATGGTTCTTGGCAATAGGGGTTACGTGGTAAAAATAGCTGTGAAGAGACAAGGTAGGAACAATTGTCTTTGAGAAGGCACCTCTGGAAAAATATAGGGCTACAAATCACCTAAAATGTGTTTTATTTAGTTTTCATAGATAAACTACTTCATAGCTCAATGTGTCCAAGCATCTCTGGTATTTTCTGATTAAACACTGTGAATGTGTATCACATTCTGAATTAAGATTGGTGTTATACTGTTACAGCTCAGGCTCTTTTTAAAGTTTATTCACAAAGCTTTACGTATCAGAAACTTTCTGCCCACATCTTAGACTGAAGCAAACAATCTCTGCAGTAGGCCACTTATACACATGGAATCATCCTTATTAAGGCCAACCAGGCTATGTTGTGGAAGTGACTGCAGATGCTGAGTTCTTCCTCATTCAAGCCTTTTTTTTTTGTTGTTGTTGGGAACAAATGTACCTTCTCTTTTGATGTTGTTTTGCCATGTTTCCCAGTGGTGGCTGGCTTTTAAGCCTCGTGTTCTACCTGAAAAGTGTATTTGCCAGAGGAGAAAAAAATAAATTGCATAAGATCAAGCCAACCTCATCTAATAATTCTGAAAACCTTCCTGTCTCAGCTTCTAGAAAGGTTTGTTAAGCAGAATGACTCTTTCCAAGAGAAAGGAGCTGTTTGTGTGAGGGCTCTTTCTACAGAGGCTATCAAAGGTGCCTGAACAATGAGCCGTTTGTGGAATGCTGATTTCAGAACCCTTGTGAAAAAAGACCCCACCCTTTCCTTGTTATGAAACAACTTATCAAGGTTTACAACACTGGACTTTGCAACAATATTTATAACACTGAGTGATAGTGGAAATGGTGTGAGAGAGCTGGCCCTTGGCAGTACCTGGAGGGATTGTAACTTGCTGTTTCTTGTCCTCAGAGAATCCTTGGAGGCTCTTTTGCAGAGAGCTGTTGCTCACTGTCCCAAAGCAGAGGTGCTGTGGCTCATGGGAGCCAAATCCAAGTGGCTGGCAGGAGATGTGCCAGCAGCCAGAAGCATCTTGGCCCTGGCTTTCCAGGTGGGTCTGTTACACTTGTCAGAGGGTGTTAAATGTGACAGGTGAAGAATACAGAGCAGGCTTTTTCTGTCAACACCTGATTCCTGCTGCCTTTCAGAGTGATGGAGACTTCCGCTGTTCTTTGGTTGCTTTGTGTGACAAAATGTTCTGTAAAACAGCAGCAAGCTGGAAGCAAGGCTGTGGTACTGCTCTTTTAGTAGTTCTACACCAGGTTCTGAGCTGGAACAAATTGTCCAGAGAGGTTGTGGCTGCCCCATCCCTGGAGGTGTTGAAAGCCAGGTTGGATGGGGCTCTGAGCAACCTGGTCTGGTGCATGGCATCCCTACCCATGGGATTGGGATGAACTGTCCCTTTAATGTCCCTTCCAACCCAAACCAGCCTGTGATTCTATGAATTTGCAAACCCTCAGTTTTACTAGCATGACTCCCACCAATCCTAGTCATGGATCAAAATCCTGTTGTCTTGGGTCACCTCAAGGGAAGGATTGTGGTCTGTCCTAATGAGGTCACTGCATTACTTAGGGCTTGATTCAGTCCCACTAATGAAGGGAATTGCCTGCTGGATGCTGTAGCAACGACAGGCAGAGTGCTTCTAACACTGGGAATTAGGCTTAAAAGCTAAGTGAGAAAAAAAAAGACAGGTCCTGAAATGGAAGGTAAAATATACTTCCTTAATCTGTTCTCAGTGCTCTTTGTTACTAGGCTGAAAAGTTCTTGACTGAAATGACTTTTATTGGAAGAGTTTTCACAGACCTCAGTGGGGAATTAAAGCTGCAACTTTTTTGCTTGAGGGTAATAAAATGAGGGTCTCATTGTGGCAGACCCTGTGATGTTTTCAGTATTTAAACTGGAAGTTCAGAAGATCAAGCATTACTGCTTTTCAACAATTGAGAAGCATCCAACTTCTAAACTGGCATATATCTTTGTGTTGCCCATCTGTTTTGGAGGATTTCTATAAACTTCAAAGGTCAAAGAAGACTGGGAGGAGCTTGCACTGAAAAAAAATCCTACTGTGGATTGACAAAGCTCTGATTTCAATTTTAATCTGGATCAAACAGAGGATTAAATCTGCTGTTGATTCACTGTGTGCATTTGTCTGTCACTTTGTGTTCTTGCAGGCCAACCCCAACAGCGAGGAGATCTGGCTGGCTGCCGTGAAGCTCGAGTCGGAGAACAATGAGTATGAAAGAGCGAGGAGGCTGCTGGCAAAGGCTCGCAGCAGTGCCCCCACAGCAAGGGTAAGGACGTGGGGAGGGTGAGGAGAGGCTCAGGCCTCTTGGCCACGAGGGATTTGGGACGGAAGGAGGAGTTCCTTCAGTTCTGTGGCCATGGGGATTGACCCTGTGGCTCCCTGCCATTGCCTTCCGGGGCATGGGGCCGCTTTGCGAACGCTTCGAATTGCAACACGAAGTCATGGCATGATGGGAAAAAAAGGCCAGGATCAAGTGAAGGGTTTCAATTGGTTTTTTACATAAATGGCAAAAGTCAGGAATTTCCCAGTTTACAGCTGTTTGTGTAATGTTTGTTTTGCATAAAAGCACGTCTTGGAAAAAGAGAAAATGCTTTCACGGAAGACTCACTTATGCTTCTACTAAAGACAGCTCTGGGGTGGTTTGGTGCTTAAAGTCACACTCCTGTGTTTATCTCCAGTTTCCTCTGGTATGATAAACTATCCATTTTCAGCTCTTCATACAAAAGCATTTTAACTTGTCCAAGTAAATGAAAAGTTAGTTTGATCTCTGTCCTCTGTTCCTCCCCCTCAGATGTTGTTACATCCTACATATTTTTAACTGTCCTCTTCCTCCCTGAGTCAGGGAGCTTCTGCAGCTGGGGCTGAAGCTCTGCTCTCAGACTTGGTGCCTCTCTTGTGAGGTCACAGCTGGGGGAGTTTGGGAATGGGGAGGATGGAGATCAGAGAGCAGTGAGAGAGCCTTTGGTTTGTAATGTATTTCTCATAGTTGTGACTTCCCTGTGTAGCCAGAAAGAAGGATTTGGGGGACAGAAAAGTACATGTACCAGTTTCTAATGAGCAGGACAACAGAGCATGAAGCCATAATTGAGGAAAGGTTGTCTTGGTAGCTTGGATCTGAGCAGATCAGATTGTGCTGGTGAAGGAGGCTTGGGTTTGTTAATTGGTTGTGCTGTTAAAGCTGTGCTCTTTATGCAAATACTACTTTTCCAATGCAAGCCATTCTATGATTCTGTGATAATGCAAATGCCAGATCTATGTTAATAATTCTGTAAATAGGTGAGATAAAGGTGGACCACATTGTTCTAACTCCTTTAGTATTTGCATTTACCTTTCTTATTGTTACTTGTTCCTGCTATTATTTAACACTGATATTTTAATTTTTATTTTACTTCAAACTGTAGCTAATCAATAACACTCTAATATGATACATGAAAGGATCCATGAAAGTAGGAACCTGCTGCTTTGTCAGATAAATGGTTTTCTAATGGCTGCTGGTGGTAAACAGGTCTGCTTTGTTCCCAGGTCTTCATGAAGTCTGTGAAGTTGGAGTGGGTGCTTGGGAACATTGCTGCAGCCCAGGAGCTCTGTGAGGAAGCCCTGAAGCACTATGAGGACTTCCCCAAATTGTGGATGATGAAAGGACAAATTGAGGAACAAAAAGAGCTGGTAGAGAAAGCACGGGAGGCTTATAATCAAGGGGTAAGATGGATGTTACTGCAGGTTTGCTTTGTGTTGCTGGCATGGAGAGATGTGTGTCTTTGAATCAAAATGGATAGCCAAAGACATGATTTCTGTCATTGGTTAAAACAGCAAAAGAAAAAAAAGTGAAATGAGCAAGAATTTCTTTTATCCATATGCAAGATTGACTTTCTTGCTTGAGAGAGTTCTCTGTATGCCTGACTCCTCACAGGCAGGAAAAAAGGCTTTGCACAGTAATTCTCTAAGACCTGTAAAGACTAAAACCAGAACTCTTAAAAGAAAATCTTCCTCAGCAGCTCTTAGATGCACACTGTGAAAGGAGGTGGCCTACAGAGCACTACTCTCTTTTAAATGGTAATTGGTGTCCTTGGGTATGAATGCTCAAAGTCCACAGCCATCAAAGTCATTGGGCACAGGTTTCTGCCAGGGTCCATATCCTAATGACTCCCTGCACACTCTGCTGTGGTTTGGGGCTGTGTGAGAGCCCTCCATCTGCAGAAGGAGCACAAATTGTAGCTGTGTTATGGGAGGTGTGTTCTTTGTCTTACTGCTGGGATAGCTCAGTCATACCTGATGTACCTGACTATTTTGGGTACAGGAAAAACTTAACTTATGTGCTATAAGATTAACTGGAGGAATTTGAGACATATAATCTACTCAGTCTCTCTTCTGCTAAGCTCTCCAGGAGAATATAGGGAGGGAAATTATTTTCTATAGGAATTAGAAGATTTTTTTTCAAATTTACCTATGAGCATACTTTTTTTTTTTCAAACAGTTGAAGAAGTGCCCCCATTCCATACCCCTGTGGCTTTTGCTGTCCAGGCTGGAGGAGAAAGTTGGGCAGCTGACTAGAGCAAGAGCCATCTTGGAAAAGTCTCGCCTGAAGAATCCAAAGAACCCAGATCTCTGGTGAGTTGTGTGTAGTTAAACTGAATTTGGGCTACAAATTCAATCTGCTCTTTAGGACAGCTATTTTACATCATCTCAGCTGTTTGAGCCTGAGACTTAAGACCATGCCCATCCTGGAGTTTCTTCTGGACTAATAATTTCTCTGAATAGCAGAAATGCTTTGGTGGTCCTGGCTGGCTACTGTAAGGATCTGGGAAGCAGTTATTTCTTTACTGATAGTTGTAGTGCACAGAGTATGCAGCATGCACAGGGCTCTTTCCTTGCTGTTACTGCTGGTTTCAGATTGTTTTTTATCTAGGCCATTATGAAATAAAAGTCACATTTATTTTTAGATGGAGAGGAATGGGAAGATGTCAGTCACCTACACATATTCAGAATATGGGCAGATGTTTTCAGTTTCCAGTGACCTTCACCAGTGTTTGTTTCAGCCTGGTGAATGTTGTCATAAATATCATCAGAGTCTCTTCCCTACCAGGTTGGAGTCTGTGCGCTTGGAGTACCGAGCTGGGCTGAAGAACATTGCAAACACACTGATGGCCAAGGCACTGCAAGAGTGCCCCAATTCAGGTGAGCTGGGTCTCAGTTCTACCTTAAACACAATTGTTTTGCCCAGTTGATGGAAGCACATTTTTCCCCAAGATATCCTTTCTGGCCAGGTCTCAGAATGTGGTGTTCTGGAGAGATGGCAGCCATCCTTCTGCAAAGGAAATGTTGAGGGTCTTCGAGAACAATCCAAGTTACTTTGTGCTCTCTCACACCTGAGGGATCATGGGTTGATGTTGATATTCCATTTTTCTGCAGTACCCAGTATATTATTGCATCCCTGGTCCACAGTTTGTGCCCAGGCTTCCTGCAAAAGCATCTTGAATATGGGTGGGCTTTTCTCGGAAGCTGGTAGAAGTCTGCCAAGGTTTAAAATGAAAGAAGTGTTTGTAGTTAGGAAGTTCAGTGGAAAAAGAATGGTGCTTTCCCTGTCCCTCTGGAGTACAGCTGGCCTTAGGAGATTCCCAGTTGCTGGTTTGTCTGCACTGGTTGCAGCACTGTGAGTTTAATAACTTGTGCTGGCAGTGAATTTCCACCACCGTCGTGATTAGAGGATCGTGAGCCATAAATGTTCAGTCCTGTTTTTTTGATTATTTTAGCTCATGTAAGAAAAGGCTAAGGGTCATATGATGTAAGTCAGTTAGTTCTAACCAGCAGTGGAAACATTTGCCTCTTGGGATGGGAGGATAACGTGCCTATCACATCCCTATTTTGGGGCAGAATTGCATGAAGACTTAATTATTTAAACATGTTGATGTCTTTGGGGAGAAGATGTCACATAACTACAAATTGTAATAACTTACTTCAGGGCAAGGCTTGACTTTCCTTCAGGCTACGTTTTGAAGGGTGTTTAGTTGGTGGCTGCTTCAGTCTCAGTAAAATAATTGGGAATTAAGTGACTTTTATGACACGATAAACTCATTGCAAGGTACTCTCCATGCAAGTGGGTCACCAAAGCAGCACCACCCAAAATCCTTTGTTTTTGTGAATGATCTAATGAGTGTTTGTCATCACAGGCTGTTTTACAGATCTGCCTGTTGCTATGGAAATGGGCAGCAGGATCTCAGTTTTTGTTTAAACAATTGCTTCCAACTTTATCTTAGACCTCAACAAACCATAATCAAAGCCCACAGGACTTGGCTGGTTGGCCACCTGCAGTCATGTAAACCAGAGGTTTGGGTCCATCGATTGCTGAATTGATTCCTCATGGGTGGCAGGCTGCACAAAGAATAAAATAGAAATATTATGGTGTTTGTGATCCTATATGTAAAGAGCAAGAAGAAGAGAGTCTCTCTCCTGTCCGTCACTGCAGTTATCAAAGCTCGTGTGTGTTCCTGTGGTGCCATTTGTGAGAAGCCAGAGTGCTTTGATGGAGTCCTGGCAGACACCAGCTCTCAGGCTTTGCTTTGAAGTGATCAGGTGTGCCTGGCTGACATGAGAAACTGCAGATTTCATGCTCCCCTGAGCATATTTCCTTCCTTGCTTTTGGCAATGAGAGGAGCTAGGGATTAAACCCAGCTTTCCTGGATCTACTCTGTCCTTCATCAGTGTGTGCGGAGCCAGCATCAATAAGACTGTGGTGCTCTCCAGCACCCTTGAAACTGCTCCCAGACTGTACTTTGCATTTTTTGAGACTTCTGCCACTGCAATTGCCCATTCAAACAGACAGATACCTTTCCCTTTGGAAATGCTGATTTGCCCTCTGTGTCCCAGAGTTTTCAGTGTGTCATCTGAAAAACCTGAGCTCTGAGTTAGGAGGTGCTGGAGCTGCAGGAATTGTGGTACAGAAACCCCCAGAGCTGAAACTCCAGTGTGGTTCACACAGTAGCTAAAAATTCATGGTGCTGAATGAAGTATCTGTGTGGGAAGAGTGGTCTGGGAAGAGGTTGGGGGTGAATAACCACCAGGGTGGGGCCTGTACTGCTGCTTGTGATGCACAGCACCAGCCTGATGCCAGGGTGGGGAGGGTTAACCTCAAAATAACACTAAACAATCTTCCTACTTGATTTGATTAAGGCATCCTGTGGTCAGAAGCAATTTTCCTTGAAGCGCGACCGCAACGAAAGACCAAGAGTGTGGATGCTCTCAAGAAGTGTGAACATGACCCACACGTCCTGCTGGCTGTGGCCAAGTGAGTTTCTGTGCTTGATGCAGTAAAAATATCCATGTCTGTTTGTGGCTGCTTCCAGGATGGAACACTGCACTCCAGTACAGCCGTGTGATTCTGGCTGCAGCAGCTCTAATAAGTCCCAAAGCAGGGAGCAGCTCTCCAGCTGTCTCCTAGTAACTGTGCAGATCTCTCCCTTGATTCCAAGTGGGGAATGTCAGCCTGCCCTCGAGCTGTTCTGGTGGGTCTGGGACTGGCACAGGCAGCAATACACTCACACCAAGCCCTTTGCCAGTGGTGGGTATTGGCACCCTGCAAACTGCTTTCTTTCTGTCCCATGAAGAGGATTTCCCTGTGCTGTCAGGTGAACTAGGCTTTATTAAGTGGTTCAGGATATGTTTTAAGTATCTGTGAACATAGGAACTTTTTTTTAAGCTATTTTTCAAGTTTTATGTGGCTGACTGTAGTTTTCATCTTTTCTCTCTATCCTAGATTCTGTCAGGTGTCTTTTTAAATTTTGAGCTAGATATTCTGCTCCTGAATGTCCCCTATGTCAGTGTTCTTCAGCTATGCCCTTTGCCAGAATGCAAACCACCAGCCATTCTGTAGTTTGCTTCTCTGAAATGGGGAGATAATCTGCTAGGAATTGTTTTCTTGTCCAGGTTGAGTTGTGAAAATTCCAGTGATTAAAACTCACTGTTAGAAAACAACTGCTGTGATGTGTTAACAGCCTTACAGCAGCTGTGATGGAAGCAAACTTACTTTTCTCCCTCTGTGAATAGCAGAAGAGGTTAATGCAGGAGATATTTTGCTCGAAGTTGCCCAATTCTTTCACAACTGTACTTTATAAGCCAAAGAAAACTGTAGGATACACTCCAGTGACTGCAACACTGGGTTCTGCCAGATCCTGACAGCTGACTTGTTCAGCTTTAGCAGCAAGTGAGAAAAATGTTAACTTCTGCTTTATGGCAACTGCTCCCAGGCCCCTTCTGGGGCAACCTCAGGCTGTTTAACAGCTAATCCCAACATAAACAGCTTTCACCACCCATCAGGACTTGCCTCTGTAGGTACAGAGTGTCTCACATCTGTGACAAACTTTTGTTAAATATGTTCCTGAAAATGGCCACTACTTGCAGGTGTTAAACCTCTGCTATCATTGTTCGTGCTCTTGTAAATCACAGTTTATTTAACACAGAACAATCAAGAGTATTATAGGGCTTAAAAACAATCACATAAGCTGTATAATTTTATGACAGGCTAAGCTCTTTATGAGGGGTGGCTGATTTGATAAAGACCGTATAGCTCAAATGAACTCTTTAATGCAAAGGAGTGAAACCAAGAGACTCTTGACTCAGCTTGTTCATTACTGGGGAGAAATTTCAGCATTGACCAGTGCCTGGATGAAATGGCAACAGTGGGGCTGTGCCAGGCTGGGGTTTGACTGCAGAAGCTTCCATACTTGTTTTTCCTTGGAAAATGGGGCTGACAAGGCAGGTCTGCTCCACTTCACTCCAGCAGGCTTTGTATATTTGAGCATGTGACCATACAGCAGTCAGTTACCAGCTTTTAGAAGTTATTTAATTATAGATGCTAAAATTGACTTGAAATGTAAAGAAATTGAAGGATTGGGAATAGATGTAGCCATGTAATCCTGTCTCTTCAACACCAAATCTAGAACAGCAAAATTAAAGCAATTGAGGCAGCAAAGGTTGAGCTCAGTAATGCTTCCCCTCTCAGCAGAGCCTGTCTGTGCCTGGGACTGAGTTACCCTCTAAGTTGTCCTGCCTCAGTGTGGGGCAGGGAATAGGAAGTGCTGGATGTTCTTTTCAGTCCTCTCACTCCCTTCCCTTCCCAGGGGCAGGATGGTCTGCAAGTTGCCTAAAAATCTGCTGTCTCCTTCCTGGGAGAGCAGAGAACTGGAACACCTGCAGAGCCTTTAAGCTGGAGCTCTTGTGGGTTGCCCTGTTCCCCTAAAGTGAGGCTGTCTGTCAGCTCCCCTCTGCTTTTCCCACCAGGCTGTTCTGGAGCGAGCGGAAAATAACCAAGGCCCGAGAGTGGTTCCACCGCACGGTGAAGATCGACTCTGACCTGGGGGATGCCTGGGCCTTCTTCTACAAATTTGAGCTCCAGCACGGCACAGAGGTGAGTGTGTGCCTGGGAACAGGGGAGGCAGCAGCAATCCCTGGCTGGCAGGGGTTGCCCAGTCCTGGGATTGCTGCAATGCTGGGCTGAGCACGCTGCCACTGCTCCTGCCTGTGTGGTCACAGGGGAGGCTGGGTGTCACGCCTGGTCATGAATGAGCATGAACAGACCTGTGTGGTGGCTTTTCAAAGGTGCTGTCATTAGCTGAGCTGTGTTTCAGGCTGTTTTGCTGTCCACAGTTCTGCTGGTTCATGCAAAAATCTCTGAAATAAATCTTCCTCTTGTAAAACTCAAGCTTACTCAGAGGGGATTGTGCTGGAATTGTGGTGCTGGGTTTGTGTAACTGGGGCTGTGTCTTCCCTAGTGTTGAGTACAGGATGCACGTGAACACAGCCAGAGGAGCAGCCAACTCTAATCTCTTACAGCAGTTTTTACTGCTGAAATGATGGGGGTGTTTATCTTCTGACTTCAGAGAGACCTTTCACTTCACACAGCTCCTGCAGGTGGTAATGCACAGGAAGTTTCTGTTGCAATTTCTCTGCAATAGCCAAAACTTGCTTACCTGCAGCTCAGCCTGGCAGGAGACTTGCTGCTTCTGAATTTTGACATGGACTTCCTTTGAAAATAACAGACCCCAAACCCCACCATAATCTTTGGAAGAATTTTTGAATCAGGGAGGGTTCAATTTTTGACTGTGTTCTGGAACAAACCAGGACAAACTGTAATTTCTCTTCCCTGTAGGAACAACAAGAAGAGGTGAGGAAGCGCTGTGAGAATGCTGAACCTCGCCACGGAGAGCTCTGGTGTGATGTCTCCAAGGACATAGAGAACTGGCAGAAAAAGATTGGAGAGATTCTTGTGCTTGTGGCAGCCAAGCTGAAAAACACCTTCTAGAGTGTGCTGGCCTCAGCTGCCTCAGAGGTCCCTGTAGGACTCAACCTGCTCGTGGTGCCCTTTCAGTGGCACAGATTTCGAAGGACAGGACATGGATGATGATAGGAAGGAGCTTTCTCCCAAAAGGAAAAGCTGCTTCCTTCTTTCCCCAGCATGGCCATCAGCTTCTGCAGCACATGGGAACATTGTAGCTGGTGTCACACAGGAGACAGGAGCAGTCTTGTGAGGCTCTGTTGGCATTTCCATGTTGATTCCTGACTCCCCCTGCAAACACAAGCTTTAACTGGCGCTTGTATGGGTTCTGACATGTGGCAGTCCCTCTGTTCTTGGCCCTGGCATGTGTTCCCTGTCCCCCTTTAGTGTTTGGCCCATCTGATGTTGGTTCCTTGTCTGGATTGTTGCTGTTGGAATACACTGAGTGTCCTTGAAGGAAATGGGTGGAGTTTGGGAGCAGCCCAGCAGCAAAGGGAAAGCTCTGGGCTGGCTCCTCTTCTTTAGGTGCTTTAGTTTGGTCTCTGCTAACAAGCTACTGCACAGCTTGGAGGTCTTCCTCCAACCTGAGCAGCTGGAGCATTTTGTCAAATTCAAAAGCATATTTTTAGAGACCTTTTCCTCAATTTTTAAATTTATATGGTAAAGCTTATTCTTTTAGGTATCTGAGTTCATTAAGCACAGTGGTGGTTTGAAGTAACAAGGCAAAACTCAGCAATCCCTGAAAGCCCTTTTGAAGGAAGAACATTTGTTTAGAGTTGTTGGGAGACTGTGCTGTTACACAGCTGTGACTGCCTGTGGCTGGCAGGTTTGGGATGGCTCCCTCCAAGTGCAGATAGAAAAAAGCAAACTCAAGAGAGGGAAAGCTTTGTGTTTGGGACCCTTTGTACACTGTCTTCAATTTTCTACACTTGTGGTGTGTACTATTTTTACCCCAACCTCCTGACTTTCTTGTGATCATAGAATGAGAAGCTGTACTGTCTTACACCTGAGGCTATAGCAGCTGTATCCAGGTCTGTGGATGTGCATTATCCCATGTATTTAGTTGGAGGAGAAGCTCCCTTATTACTTGTTGGAGAATATGTATAAAATACAGCTTCTTTTTTTGTTTCCTTCTGTTGTCTTCGAGTGTGGTCTTGTCCTTTGATTCTGACTGGGAAGAGAGGGTCTGATAGCAGAAACCTTTGTACTTATCAGGATCCCAGCACTCTGGAAAGGTGCCTGCCAGTGCTGGCTGCACCAAGCTGGGCTACAGCCTCTTGCCAAAACGGATGAGAAGCCAAAAACAGATCTTTTAACACTGGAGCAGAAAGGCTTTTGCTTGCAGGTTGGTCTGGAAGCAAAAGGCTTTGCTTCTTTGGGTTCATAATGGAAATTCATGTGCATTCTCTGGAATAGCTGATGAAAGGGTGTAAATCACAGATGTCCCATGGAATTGTAGTTTCCCAAAGGTGAGTGAGAGGCATTGGGAGTTGAGAGGCTCTTGCTTAGGGATTTTGTGCCCTTGCTGGAAGAGAGTGGAAGAGTTTGGGAAGGGGAATGGAGATGATGTTCAAAGGAGAGGGTAGTCATGGCAAGGGGAACCTGGCTGGACAAGAATTCAAGACTGAGGCAGAAACTGCAGGATGAAAACAACTTTAAAAGTAGTTTTCAATGTGTGCTCTCCTTCAGCCTCCTGTGCTCCCATGGGGGCTATATCCTGCTTTTCTGGGCAGGGAATGTGGCATTCTGATTCCTGGTGTAGTGATGTGCTGGGGAAAGCTGGCTGCTTGTGGTGCATAAATCCTTCTGCCCAGTTGGTGCTGCAGAATTGGGATAGGAAAGGGAAGTGGGAATTGCAGTGGTGTGGCTTTTCCTGCTGGAGAGATTCCTGACTTGTGATGTTACCCTTGAGCCAGGTAACACAGGTGCAACCCACTAATGGGATCCTCATGCTACCCCTGCCCCTTGCTTAGGTGGCACCACCACATTTCTCCAGGAATTTTTGGGATGTGGAAGCCCCAAGGAAGGGCCCTTTGCTGGGCGCTGTGGCGCCTTCTCACAACATCAGGCTCCTTTGGCCACCTGCTCCTGGTACCTGCAGCTTCCCTTTCCTTTGGGCTACATTCCTTAGCTTGGAGATTATTTTTTCTTACTTAAAGGGACCATCAATCTTAGAGCCTTTTAATGTTTGTAGATGTCCTGGTGGTTTTTAAATGGATTATGGCGCCCATGAATTTTAGCTATATATAGAACTCAATAAAGAAGTTATATGGGTCCTGTCCCAGTGGAATGCTGCAGTGTGCTGTGGGTCCCACTTCCTGGGCAGGGACATTCTCACCAAGCTGAGCAGAGCTGGATTATTCACCATTTGTTCTATTTCTTACTCAATCACCCACATTCAGCTTCTCAGCGGAGCCTTGTTGCAGTCAGTTCAGTTTTTCCCAAAATCGATATGAATTGAGTCAGGGCTGTTCTGTGCCTGGGCTGGGGGTGAGGTACAAAATGCAGAGGGAAAGGAGGAGAGGGCTTTGGTGGGAAGCACGAGGACACTCCTCGTGTTGATATTTCGGAGGTCTCACCCTGGACAGTCCCTTGGTGCCGTTGTCAGTGTTCACCCTGAACGCAGAGTGAAAGAATCGCCCCACGCCAACAGAAATCGAAACCGCGGGGGTTTGCAGCAGAGCGCGCAGCTCCGGGCTGGGGACACGCGTGGGTTGCAACCCCCGGGCGGCTGCGAGCAGGGGCTGCTGCCCTGCCGGCCCTCCGGCCCACAGGGACCCTCTCGCACCCCGGGCTGCTCCCTGCGGCCGGGGGGGCCGGGCGGGTCCCCGCGGGGCCGGGGCTGGGCCGGCCGCGGTGCCGTGTCCCGTCCCCCCCGCGGCGGCCGGGCCCGTCCCCTCCCCTCCCACCGTGGAGCCAAGTTCAAACCGCGGGCCCCGGCGCAGCGGGACGGGGCCGGACCGGGCTCCCCGGGACCCGCGGGGCTCCATGGTGAGTGCGCCGGGACGCCCCCTTGTCCCAGGCACCCCTCCTTGTCCCTGGCACCCCTCCTTGTCCCCGGCACCCCCTTCCTCTTCTCCGGACTCCCCTCTCTGGAGCCCTCTGACAGAGCGGAGCCCGCCGCGCTGCCGGGATGGGGTCGGCTCGGCCGGACTGGGATTGCAGCACCCGCGGTGGGGCTTGGGACCTGTCGGGAGGTGGCTGGTTCTCCGGGAATGGGGCTTGGATTCACCGGGAGAGGGGCTCGCACTGGTGTCGGGATGGGGCCTGAGCACTTGGGAGTGGGCTTGGAGCACTTGGAGTGGGGCTGGGCTGGGTCCAAATGGGACTTTGTTCCATCGAGACCCCTCTAAGGATCTGAGCTGGGAGTCCGTGAGGAAGGGGCTGGGGTCTGGCTGGGGAAGCTGGTCCAGCTGGGATCAGGCTGCTGGGTCTGGGATGAGGCTGAGACCTCGCTGGGATGGGGCTGGGATCTGGCTGGTCCTGAGGTAGAGGACGGAGGGTCTGTCCATGCCTTGGGGCTCTGGGAGGTGACAGAGTCCCTTTGGGTAGGAGGGACTCGGGGTCAGACTCTGGCTGGCTGGAAGGACCTGGTGATCCCAGTGGGATTCTCAGGCTGGCGGCAGGAATTGCCCCTTGCTGCCTTGCTGCCTTGCTGGCTGGGACTGGCAGGAATGCCAGCAGGAGCTGCTCTATCAACAATGGTGATTCCCCTTATCTCTTCATATTTGCTGGAGGATTAGAGTGAGGATGAGATTAGCTGTGGCTGTCCTGCACCCACGCTTCCCAAGGCTGCTCCTCCACTGCCAGCTCTCCCCTAGGAAGGGATGTGCCACCTGCCTGTAGCTTGCTGCTGTGGGATGGGGGTGAAGGCAGAAGGAATAACCCTGAATCAACTGCTGAACTTGTTCTCCTCCATCCTGAAAGGGGAGAAGTCAGGAGCAGGATTTGCCACCTTAATCTCCCTGCATCCCTCTTTCCTGCTTTCCATGCTGACCTCCTGCCCTGACTGTTCCCTGGACTACTCTGCACTTCCTTCTGGGCTGAGCACTGAGCCCAGCCTTGGCTGTCTTGGAATGCTGGAAATGGTGTGCTTTCTCCTAAAACTGGGTCCCTGTTGTTTAATACACCACTTCAGGGAAGTCATTCCCATTTTCATGGTAAAATTGCACAGCCTTGCCTTCCTGGCAGAGGAGACCTCTAGAGAGCAACCCTTAGACTTTGGTCAGGGTGTCCTCGTGGAAGCAGTGCTCTCCTTTGATTATACCCTCAGCTCTCTGCTTAATCACCTCTGGGGCAAGATCTCTCAGTGGTTTGCAGGGAGCAAAGCCAGCAGCACAAGGAGGATTTTCCCTGCCCTTCCCAGCTCCCAAACAGAGCTCAGCACAGCTCTGCTGGAAGGTCTGTGGTGATTAGGGGTGCTGAAGAGCCCAGTGGGATTTCTACAGGTTACAACTGGGTTTGCTCCTCTCTTTGCACGTGCTCCAAGGTGATGGTTGTGTCCATGTGTCCAGAACTGTGCTGTGTTGAATTCTGCCTCATGTTGAGCCTCCATCACTCCCATTGAGCTGCAAGAGGATGGGAAAAGGTTTCCTCACCCTTTTGGAGCCAGGTCTAGCCCAGGATTGAGTAGGGAGCACAGAGCAGATGTGGATTTTACAAACAAAACCCCCCAGGTTCTCATCAAAGAGGACAGATGGAGTGTGCCTGAGCTTGGAATTCAGTGAGGGAAATTCTTCCTTCTGGCTTTTTGGAGCAGAAGAGCAAGTGCAGAGGTGCTGGGGAAGGCAGTGACCCCTGAGCTGAGGTGGGGAGCAGCAGGCAGAGCTGCAGGCAGAGCTATGGCCCCTTCCCCCTCACTTTGGCTGCAGCACAGGGGTTGCATAGTTGGAAGGAGCTGAGCTGCTTTCTGCCTGCCCAGACCTGACACCTGCAGCATGAGGGTTGTTTGGGAGGGGGTTGTGTTTGGGGGGAACTTTTCCTGAAAATGTGAAATGACAGAAATGCCAGGATGGGGCCCCAGGGCTGTGCCCTCACTCAGAATGTGGAGATGTGTTGAACTGTTGGGTTCCTTTCCTGGAAAAAGTTTGAGCTCCCCATCCTCACTCTGCTGCTGCTGGGCTGCTCAAATATCCCCAGCCCTGGTCACTTGAGCTTGTGCTGGCTTTTCTTCAAAGCTGTGGGATTCATCCCTGCCTCAGAGGGTCCATCCACCCCTCCCTGTGCCCCTCTGCCAGCTCAGGTGTCAGCCCTTGGGGTTCCCCGCTCTGCAGGGGCCAGCCCGGGGCTGTTGGAGGTTTGGAGCCAGGAGCTCAGCAGCTGCTGGGATGTGCTGGTGAGAGCAGATGCTTGTGCTGCTTGTGGTGAGGGCCCCCAAGCCTGGGATGAGCCTGAGCTGCAGGGAAGCTGGAAAAATGCTGTATTACAGAGGTGTGGGAGCATCCCTTTGAGGGTGTTTGGACCTGTTTGAGCTGAGCTGTGGATGTTGCTGGTGGGGCCAGGCAGCTCCTGCCTCCAGCTCCTTTCCAAGGAGCCCAGCACCGCCCTCACTGCTCCCCTTGAGTTTTGGCACTTGAGGCTCTCTGGCCTTGAAAGGGCACAAAGTGGGCATCTAGTGAAACAATGTTGGGGCAGAGAGCTCAGGGATGAGCCCCACAGACTGGCACAGGCCCCTGGCATAGCTCTGTGCCAAGAACCCACTGCTGGCATCAGAGAGGGCTCCGTGTGTGCCATGGGCAGCGCTCCTGGGCTGGGCTCAGGCTGGAGCAGTTTCCCAAGGGCTTTGCCCCACAGGGAGATGGCTCATCAGGGAGGATGTTCTTGGGAGAGGAGACATTGAGGATCCTCGATCACAGGCTGCATCTTCAGGTACAGGTCCAGTAGAGATTCTGCCTAGGGGTTGAAGGCAGGGCCCAGGACATCCCTTAATCCCCAGCTGACTGTGTGCCCTTCCCTGGCAGATTTTCCCCCGGGTGCTGTCCTGTGCTGTTCTGCTGCTGCTGCTGGTGGCCGTGCTGAGCAGAGGCAGGAGGTGCAGCATCGCCAAGATCCTGCGGCAGTACCGTGCAGTCATCTTCCATGAGCTCCAGAACCTGGTGAGCCAAGGCTGGGCTCTGCCCGGGGCCAGCCCTGGCCTGGGAATGCTGCTGGGCTGGGTGCAGCCCTGAGGAGGGATGTGGGGAGGGAACCTTAATGTGGAGCTGGCTGCTTTGCCAGCAGCGCTGGGGTTTGTTGTTTAAATGGGGGATTGTGGTTGTGTTTAAATGGGGGATCTTTGCTCCAAGTGGGAGGC
The DNA here is from genome assembly GCA_024362935.1 of Setophaga petechia. Classification (NCBI taxonomy): domain Eukaryota; kingdom Metazoa; phylum Chordata; class Aves; order Passeriformes; family Parulidae; genus Setophaga; species Setophaga petechia. The sequence goes on from JANCRA010000033.1 coordinate 3,390,954, forward strand.
ACTGATCCTGAGAGCTTCTGGATGTTTTTGCTTTGTTTCTGCAGAGGAACCTGACTGGGTCAGTGTACAGGAGCGGGAGGGCTGGGCCTGCTTGTCGTTCAGACAAGGTGAGCACGGAGGGACCTGGGGCTGGGGCATGGCATGGGCTGAGCCCCCAGGGCTGAGCCTCCCTCCCTCCCTGCCCTGTGCCTCTCCTCTGCAGGACCAGAGGATCCTGCTGTCCATCTACAACATCAGCATGTCCCTGCGGGAGGTGGGGCCCAGCACCCTGCAGGGCCCTGAGGAGCTGGCAGTCTGGAGGGTGGCCAGGAACACCAACACAGTGCTCCGGGAGAACTGCAGGAAAATCAGCAAGGTAGGAAGCCCTCTACTTCCCAGCCACGTCAGTGGCTCCCAGTTCCCAGGGCTGTGGGCAAAGCTTGCCTTGTTTGTGCTCTCCTGGCTGCCCATGAGGAGTCTCCAGGCTCTGCCTGCTTCGTTCTGGGAACTGGGGAATGCTGATGGCACATCCATCCCTGGGAGCTTCAGAATAACCAAGGGAGGGAGGTTCACTTGTGGCAGTGTGGGCCAGGCTGGTGGGGTTTTACCACTGTCTCCTAAGTGGGTTTTTCCACATATGCCACGATGCCATGGCTGAGGGGAGCACACGGCCTTGGCCTGGTGGGATGCTCACCCTTGTGGGTGCATTCACCCTGTCCTGCTCTTGCTCCTGAGTGCTCCTAGGGGAGAAATCCCAATTCTTGCCTAGGGTCTGGTCTGGGTTCCTCTGGAATCTCCGAGGCACTGCTGGGGAATCTCCATCCAGGGGATCCCTATGGCAGCAACCAGCAGTTCATCAACCAGCAGGGAAAACCAAGGGCAGTGGTTGGCAGCTCCCAGCTCTGCCTGACCCTGGCACAAGGCTGGGACTGTCCTCCCTGCTACTGCTGGGGACATTGGCTGGGGACAACCCTGCCTGGGGTCTGCTGGTGCGGGATGGAGCTGCTGCTGCTCTGGAGATCTGCTCTGGTGTCCGTGGGTGTGTTGTGGGGTGCACACCGCCAGCTCAGACAGGGACAGCCGCCTTTGGGGGGATCTTGGGGACCTGAGACCATGTCCTTGCCATGGCCATAGGCAGTTTGGCCACCTCAGCCATGTATGTGGTGCCTTTTGTCCCCCGACTAATATCTCTGTGATGTGGGGGGGTTTCTGTCCCCTCCCTGGGCACCCGGCCCGCAGAGCCCGGCGCTCCCCGCCCCGGCCCCGCGGCGGCAGCCGGCCCGCAGGAGGCAGCAGCGGCTGCGGGACATCGGCAGGAAGGCGGAGAGGCTGGCGACCTGCTGGGAGAAGCTCAACGCCCTGCACGCTACCCGCCAAAGCTCCTGGGACTCGTAGGGACGGCCTGGCCGCACGCCGGGGGATGGATGCGCTGCTCCAGCCCCAGGGCTGGTTTGGGAAGCTGGGACAGGCTCAGCCCTGAGGGCTGGATTCATCCTCCTGCTCCAAGCCGTGCCCAGGCATCCGATCCACCACTCCCGGCTGGGGCTGGCAGGTTGGTTTGCTGTGGGATGGCTGTGGCAGACACCTGGAGCACCAGAAACACTGGGAAGAAGAAGGGAAAGAGCCAAAAGGAGAAGGTGAAGTGTGGATTCTTAGTTGCTCCCGGCCCTGCAGCACCTGCTGCTCTCTTGAGGACAATGGGTGTGTTTTGGGGCAGCAAGAGGACATGTGGGGCCATGACTCTACTCTGGGGGCTCTGCTGGAGCTGAGGCCACAGTGATGTGCAAGGCTCTGAGGTTACCAGGGCTGTGCATGGGGACAGGTGTCCCTGAGGCACCGCTGGGATGTGCAGAGCAGCCGGGCACCTGCAGTGGACAGGGAAATAAAGGTGCATCACTGGGGGAACCTCGGGGGTTCTGATATCCAAAAATGCCAGGCAGTGTGGGGGCTTGAGGGCCAGGCTCAGCCTCGGTGACAGGCAGTGCTGTGGAGGGAACTGGTGCTTGGCACTGTGGGTGCCCCAGCAGGGAGGGATGGTGAAGTGTGGGTGAGGTGAGGTGAAGTGCATCCTCCCTTGTCACTGTGCTCTGCCAGCACCCTGTCTGTGGCCTCCACTGCTTTGTTGGGTAGCAAACAGCCTCTGGGAAGCCAGAAATAAAACCTCTCCTTCCCTGGAAGTACTTTGGGTGCTTTATCTGGTGATCCAGGGGCTCTTGTGCTGTGGATGGAGCTGGCACAGTGCTGGCTCTGGCCATGGAAGCCCAGGCAGAAGCCCACAGCAGGGGATGGCACAGTGGCATCCTGCCTCTGCTCACTCTATCTGCATCCCTGGGGTGGGGCAATGGAAACCAGGAGCTGCTCTTTTGGAAGGACGTTTCCCTGGAGCAACAGCCAGCAGTGTCTGCCTCAGTTTCCCCATCCCCGCTGTGCCCGTGCCTCAGATTCCCCACCCCGCTGTGCCCGTGCCGCAGTTTCCCCATCCCCGCTGTGCCCGTGCCTCAGTTTCCCCATCCCCGCTGTGCCCGTGCCTCAGTTTCCCCAGCCCGCTGTGTCCGTGCCGCAGTTTCCCCAGCCCGCTGTGCCCGTGCCGCAGTTTCCCCAGCCCGTCTCCGCCGTGCGCTGCTGTCCCGGCCCCGCGGGGCTGCGGAGGACACGAGGTGGCAGCAGCGCGCTGCGTGCGCTGAGCGGAGCCGGGCACTGCCCACGCCGGAGGTTCCCATGGCCGCTCCAGCATCGCCGGCCCCTGTCCCCACCGAGCTCGGCCACCGGCCCCGGGCCGGGCAGGGCCGTGCCCAGGGGGGCACCGAGCGCTGCAGGGAGGGGGGTACCCCCTGTGCCCTGGAGGAGGTGGGGGCGGCTCTCCCTGGGCGTTTCGGGGGGTTCAAACTAGGAAGCAGGGATTCGGGGAGGGAAAGGCAGGGGGTGCTCAGGGGTCCTTGCCCACCCCCTGCCTCTGGGAATTGGGCTGGGAGGAGCTGGAAGGGCTCCATGAGCAGGGGTGGATGGGAGCCCTCGCTGCCCTGGGCACAGCAGAGTCCCTAGGGTGCAGCAGGGTGCAGGCGGGACTCGTGGATTTGATGGGGCAGGACAGGGACCCTGGTTTGGGGTCAGAGCAGGGGGTGCTGCTCTTGTGGGGTCCCTGGAAGATGCTGTGTGCCTGGCACGGGGCAGGCTGGCACCAGGGGTCATCCAGGGAGCCACAGCTCAGCTCATCCCAGTGCCAGAGCCCTCCTGGAGCCATGCTCCTCCCCGTCTGGCCCCACAATGCCTGGGCTCCTTCCTCTCAGCTCCATCCTCCTCCTCCTCGGGAGCCAGCACTGCCCTTTCTGCTGCCCCCACAGGAGGTTGTGCACTGGTTCAGTTCCTAGGTTTTTTTCTTATTCCTCCTCCCTTATCCCAACCAGGGTCCCTCCACAAACCATCCCGAAATAGCCCCACTGACACTTGATATCCCATGGATGAGGCTGGGGGCCACGGCAGGACCCGATAGCTCAGGCACCAACACGATGGGGATGGTGGCTTGGGACAGGGTGACTCCCAGCCTTTCTTTTTATCAAGGCTGGAGCAAAGTCCCTCCTTCAGTGACCTGTCAGCACCTTCCCAGATAAACCAGAGCAAAAATCACCTCCCTTTACTACCCTTCCCTCACAGGCAGCTGCTGCTGGGAGCCTGGTGTGGCAGTGGGAATGAGTGCATGGAAAGGAAGGAAAGAGTGAAGGAAGAAGCAACAGGGAGGGAGGGGGAAAATCGAGGTCGTTGTGATGGTGGAATCACAGCAAAAACAGCCGGAAAAAGGAAACAGGCCCTGAAAAGTCAAATAAAAATAGCAGCGAGGCGAACCCAAGTGTGCAGCACATGGGAGTGAGCGCATTTCCTTCGAGGGCAGCTCTGTGCACTCCCAGTGGCTCTGGGGGGGCCGCTCTGATGTGGCTCCAGCCGCTGCCACAGCCCCCCAGTCCCCCCGTGCTGTGCCAGGCACTCGGCAGCAGCTCAGGGCCCAGCCAGCCCCCGCCTCGCCCGGGGGCCCTGTGTGCCCTCAGGGCTGTGGCAGGGGCTGCACAGGGTGCTGGAGCCGAGGGCACGCAGGGGCTGGGGGCTCCTGGCTGTGCCCACAGCCCCACCTCGTGCCCTGTGCCCGGCTCGCTTTGCCAGATGGATCCAAGCGCTGTGTGAGCAGCACAACCCCGGCTTCCTCCCCCTCCCCGCTTGTTTTGCAATCACAGCAGGGTCCCCTGGGAGATGGGGGTTGGTGGAGTGGCTGCGGGGACAGGGATGGGGGTGAGGATGGGGGCTGGTGCTCCTTGCCAGGACCACTGGGCTGCATCCCAACCTGGCTCGGGGCTAAGCTCAGAGCAGCAGCAGAGCCCAGTGAGGGGGGCACCATGCCCGGGGCCCATACAGGGGGGCAATGCCCAGCTGCTGTGCTGTGGGTCCACACCAGGGTACCGTGCCCAGGAGCTGTGCGTGGGGAGCTTTGCCACACTGGGGGAGCATGCCTGCGGGCCAGGGGCTGCTGTGCTTCCACAGAGGCACGTTTCAGCCCTCCTCACCACCACTGTCCCACCAAAACACAACTGTTCCTGAGCCATCACCATCTTGGGGTGCCAGCAGCCCCTCTTGGCTCTAGGGGACCCTTGCCCACATAAACCCTCTGCTTCAATGCTCACTCCCTTGGCAGCGGGGCTGGGGGCCCAGCCCCTGGCAGCCCTGGCACACGCAGGCTGTGTCTGATGGAGCAGAGCAGCGTTTTGTTCTCTCCCATCTCCCTGCAGCTTCGTGAAGCTGCTGAAAGCCCAGATTTACAGTGTGATAAACGCTGGAGGCTCTGCAAAATATCTGACTGCTCCATCCTTTGGAGAGAGACTGGTTTGGAGGAGCAGGGAGCTCTGGGCAGCACACCCAGAGGCAGAACAGCACAGCGGGTCTCAGGGAGGAGGGATGGCCGGGCTGATGGAGCCGTGCCATGACCCAGGTGGGTCCTGGCCGTGGGTCAACGGGTGCCTAAGCCCCTGTGGGCAGTGGGAAAGTGCTGACCCTTCCCCCCCCATCATTTCTTGGGCCTCTTACTGGTTTTTGGAGCATCTGCCGACCAGATTGTGCCGCGGCGTGCCGGGGTGCCCGTGCCAGGACATGCCAGCCGGGAGGCGGGGTGTGCCCAGCCCCGGCTCCGGGTGTGCTCCCCTCCCTGCGCCCTCGCTGCTCTGCTCGCTCCCCCGCTGGCTGCCGCGGGCTGCTCGGCGGGAGCCTGCGTCCTCATCCTCGCCGGGAAGGGCCGGGAGATGCTGGAAAGCGGCTGCTCCGCTGTCCCCGACAGCAAGAGGTTCTCAGCCTCGGGGCTGTGGGTGTGAGTGGGTGCTGGGGTGTGTGTGCACAGATGTGTGCGTGCATGTGTGTCCATGCATCACATGCAGGTGTGTACGTTTGTGTGTACATGTGCGTGTGTGCATGTGTGTGTGTGCCTCACATGCAGGTGTTTGCATGTGTGTGTGTGCACGTATGTGTGTGTGCATGTGTGTCCGTGCATCACATACAGGTGACGTGTGTGCACAGATGTGTGTGTATGTGTGTGTGTACGTCTGTGTACACATGGTGTGTGCATGTGTGTGTGCACAGATGTGTGTGTACATGTGTGTGTGTACGTCTGTGTACACATGCTGTGTGCACACATGTGTGTGTACTTGTGTGTGAGTGCATGTGTGTGTGTACTTGTGTGTGTGCGCGTGTGTGTGTTCACATGTGTGAGTGCATGTGTGTCTGGGCACACACCTGGGCTGTTGTGAGTGCAGGGCTGTGCACACACGTGTGTGTCATTACAGGTGTGTAAACGCCTGTGCATGTGGCTCCCCTCCACCTTCCCCACAGGGTGCCTGAGCGCCGGTGTCGCTGCCCCCGTGTCCCTCTCCCGGTGCTGGAGCTGCCATCGGACCCGGCAGGCCCCGACGCGGGGCAGCAGCGGGTCTGGGCTGCGGGGCTCTCACGGCAGGGCTCTCACGGGGGCTGGTGCTGCGGGGCTCTCACGGCGGGGCTCTCACGGGGGCTGGTGCTGCCCATCCGGCCCCGGTGGGATCGCGGCCCCCCGGTCCCGGCGGCTCCCGGCGCCCAGCGGGATCCAGGCACTGAGGGGCAGGGCCGATCCCCGCTCCGATGGCTCCACACTGTCATGGGGCACATCCACACCGAGCTGCCAAGAAGATGAGGGGCTTCTGGGGCTCGTTTGGGGAAGGGGGAGCCGAGCTGCCTCCCGCCCCCAAGGCCCCTGGCCCCAGTGCTCAGCCCGCAGCATCCTGCGCCGGGGCCCATTGTTCGGCCGCGCCGGGCTGCGGGGCAGGATTTCTTTGTCAGAGCTCGGCAATATTTTATTCTAACAATTAACCAAACACGCCCGGCCCCCCAAGCCTGTTTGTGATTATTGGAGGGCGAATTCCCCAGCCTCTCTCCCTCTTGGTGTTGGCTCCGCCTGGGGCTGCACCGGGTGGAAGGGATCCAGCCCCTCTCCCACCCGCTCGGGGTTGGGGACCCCCAACCTCGCCGGCAGCCCCCCAGTCCTGCAGCCAGCGCTGGGGGGCTCGGTGGCCTCGACCCCCTCGGGAGCCATGGCCCGCATTGTCTCAGCAGCAGCGGGATCGGTGGGGGCGCAGGGGCAGCGGTGATTCACGGCGGGGGGGATGTGAATCACAGCCCTCGCTCCCCGGGCAGGATGCCGCCCCGCGCTCCCAGCTTGCCGCATGCCAGCCATGGACCGCAGCCTTTGTCCTCCGCAGGGTGGAAGCGGCTCGCTGCCCGTGGTGGGATGGGATGGGGCCGCTGCTCTTCCTGGGATGCTGGCGCAGCTTTCCCAGCTCCAGCTTCGGGGTGGGATGAGGGTGCTGCGGGCTGCGGGTGCCTCCTGCATCCTGGCTCTCTCCGAGGCTCCTCGCCGTGCTTGGGCTGCATCCTCATTGCTGCACCAGTGGTAAAAAGGGTTGGCGCTTCCCTTTGCAAACTCTCCTGGAGCGTGAATTGCCCAGCTCAGGTTATCAGACCCCTGTAAAATCCTTTGCTTGGGACCATCTCCCCGCTGCTGCAGTCCCACGTTCCGGGCAGTGGATGCCGAGCTCCTTTCCTGTAGCTGTGGCCTGAGCTGGCAGCCTCCTCCAGGTGCTGCCTGTCGTGGGCAGGGGAATCTGGAGCTGAGGGTCGGGGTGAGCACTGGGGGTGATGCCGCTCGCTGGGAACGAAGCAGCCAAAGCCAGTGCCCTGCAGAGCGGCCGTCTGGGCTCCTCGGGGGCTATTAACCATCCTGGGGAGACAACCTGAGCAGGTCGTTTCTCTGGCTGCTGCCGGGAGTGAATGGATGCTGGGAGCCACTGGGACACGGGAGAGGGGCTGCAGCTGCAGGGTGGGAGGACAGAGAGGTGGCCAGTGCTACGGTACTGACCCAGCTGTGCCGGCATCCTCCACAGCTGACCCCAGGAATGGGGCAGGAGTGAGAGCAGGCAGCATCTCCTGCCTGCTGATCCTGTCTGTAACATTCCCTGATCCTCCCTGCTGCTGCACGAACGCCACTGCCTAAACCCGCTCCTTCAGAGCCAGGGCTCCTTCCTCAGCGCTGCTGTCTGGCCCCGGGCTCTCAGCCTGATCGCGGATTTTAAAATACAGCGAATCCTCGAAGCAGAGGCGCTCGGGCGGCCGGGCCAGGCCGGGCAGCCGGAGGGCGCTCCCGGTGAGCAGCCCGGCCAGCAGCGAGGCACCCACGGCCACCGCCAGCCCCGCTGCCTGGCACAGCGCCTGCCCGCCCGGCCCCCGGGACCCCCCCTGCCCCTCCAGCGCCGCGCTGGCATTGCCCCCAGCGGGGGACAGCTGAGAGGGATGGGACCCGGAGGTGCCCTTGGGGACCACCAGGACAGCCACGATGCTGGCTGCGGCGCCGAGGATGCCGGGCAAGCCGTGGAGGTTGTGGATGCCGCACTGGTCGTGGAGCAGTTTCCTCGCCAGGAGCGGGGTGAGGAACCTGAAGCCGAGGACACACAGCACGGCCGAGAGGCTGCCCAGGGCCAGAGCGGCCACTGGGGGCACGGCCATGTCGGCCAGCACGCCGATGGCCACCCCGCCGGCCAGGCTGCCGTTCTGCAGGTGGCCGGGGCTGAGCTTGCCATCCCTGTCCAGCAGGCTGGAGGCCGCCACGGTGGTTATGGCACTGGCACTCATGGCCAGGAGGGTGTTTAGGATGGCACGGTGCTGGGCATCTCCCGGCTGGCAGGGGACAGCCACGAAACTGGGCCAGAAAACCCAGAGGATGAGCGTCCCCACCAGGGACATGAGGTCAGAGCTGGTTGTTGGGGTCTCCTTGGGGTGCACTGGCTGCTGTGTTGCCCTAAAGAGAGCCTTGGACACACCAAGGCCAAAATAGCAGGAGAAGACGTGGATGGTGATGGTGCCGCCCACATCCAGAACGCCCAGGCAGGTGACAATGACCCACTCGCTGGCCAGGTAGAGGGGGATCTCACAGGTGGCCATGACAAGCAGCTGGCAGGGGCTGGCCCTCCCCAGGATGGCCCCCACGGAGATGAGAACTGTCACAGCAGCGAACTCTGAGAGGAGGAGTTTGTGGAGGTCCAGGTGGATCTGGCCATGGTGGAAGTGGTGGAGCAGGCCCTGCAGCACCAGCGCCCACTGCGTGGAGAAGTTGAGCAGGAGGAAGTTGTGGGTGAGGGCGCTGAACCCGTAGCGGGGCAGGAAGGTCAGCAGGAGTCCCAGCCCCACCACCAGCATCACCTGGATGTCCTGGAAGAAGGGAAAGGTGCTGTAGACCTGGTTGGCCAGCAAGTTGGTATCTTCCACCTGTGCCGAGGGCTCATCATAGGTGACGAAGAGGGCAAAGAAGACGAGCAGGGCGCCCTGGAAAAGCCCCAGGAAGAGGGGCAGGAGGCGACGGGGATAGGTGGAGGGTGGCACAGCCATCCTGGAGCAGACAGGAGGGGATGGTGGTCAGTGGTCAGTAGGGCACTGGGGTGAGGTGACAGCCCAGCAGCGCTTCTGGGGTGAGCTCCGCTTGCTCCTACATCGAGGGTTTTATGGCCATGGTTAATTATTAACCAAAGATCTGAGTTTATGTTCCAGAAGAGGAGAGGTTTGCCCTTCCCTTCTTTAAACACAACACCCATAAAATGACCACATGTTCTTGTTTGGCCGCCATAAAAGTGGACATGAGAGGCATTATGATTTTGAAGAGAAACAAGAAAAACCTGTGGTGGGGCAGATGAGAGAGAAGGAGTTTGGTGAGGAGCTGGCCAGGGATGGGGGTACCACGGCACTCACCCCCATTGAACTTATCCCCACCAGGAACGGGGACCTCCCTGCTGCAGCCCTGGAGTGATGCTGGCAGCTCAGATGATGCCAGCTCCCGCTCTGGCTGTGCCACGTTCCACTCCAGGTTGGCTCTGGCACTGCCGCCACCCCATTCTGCGGGATGATGCACGTTTTCCTTACCCACCACTTGGATTTTGCAAAACCCATAAAGCCCCAAAGCCAGGGCTGCAAAGATCGTTTTCTCACAGGTTTGCATTGGCTTAAATGGCTGGATATTCATTAACAATTAGCGCGCGAGAAAAACAAAGCCCAGAGCAGCCAAGCAGCTACCCCGAAGTTTCTGGGTTGCTGCTTAGTGTGACATTTTGCCAGTGAATGTCTGGAAAAAAAGAAATTAAAAAAAAAATATATGAGAACCACAAGAACAAAAGGCAGAAGGGTTGGTAAATATTTGTTCCAGAGAGGAGATATTTTTGTGCTGTCCCTGATCTCAACACCCCTGCCGCGGGCGCTGGCTCCGCGCCGCTCTTCGTCATTGTTACTGGAGGATGAGGCAGGCGAGGGCACAAAATGGGAAACAATTGTTGAATAATCTGCACGAGGCTCCTCTGCCAAACCCTCCCCGGCCATTTTTCAACCCAAAGATGCTGGAAATGGGGGCAACAGAGAGGGGGAGGTGATGCTTTGAAGGCAGTGCCTTTGACGGATGAGATGGGGCTGTGTTGTGCCCAAGCCATGGTCAACAGCAAAGAGGGATGTTGGGAGCTCTGGGGGTTTTGGGATGGGAGTTGGGATGCTTTGTCTGCCCCTAACATGTCCCTGCTGCATGGCTGGAGGTGCTAACAGCAGTGGATGCTCCCATGGCAATCCCTCACGCAAGAAAATGTGGGGCTGGGGTCTTCGTGGTGCCATTCGGATCTTTGCTGTCCCTGAGGTGGCTGGGGATGGGATGGGATGGGATGGGATGGGATGGGATGGGATGGGATGGGATGGGATGGGTAGGCAGGATGCTGCCATTGCTCCTGTCTCTGCCTGCACAGGGGCACAACCTGACCCACCTCTTGTGGCTGCTGCCAGCTCCCAGCTCCACCAGGCAGTGGCATGAAGGACAAAGGGTGCAGGCAAAGCCTCCCCTGGTTGCTGTTATAAAAAAGGCAAAGAAAGGGGATTTCAGGCCCCAACGCCTCACCTGTGTCCCTTTGCACATCACACCAGCCCATCAAGGGGATTCTCGAGGAGCCAGCCTGGTACAGTGAAACCTCTTTGGTTGACTGTGGGTGAGATACAAACCCAGAGAGATGCTTGGAACAGGTTGTGCTCCTGTGATGGAGGAGCTGAGCTGCTCTTACAGAGCTGAGGAAGCACTTTGGCTCTGGGTCAGCAGGGGTTGGGCTCCTCTCAGGGTGGCTAGAGGTGGGTGCTGCCCTCTCGCTCCTCTCCTGCTCCCCACAGCATCTCAGCCTTCCTCTTCCTGCTTTGGTATGCAGCTTTTTAAAGGTGTGGTTAAATCAAATGCTAAAAGGAAAAGCTTTGATCAGGTCTTTTAAGAAACACAGTGCTTGGAAGACTTCAAGGCTATGGCTCAGTGTCTCCTGCAAGGAGGATGAGGAAGATGCCAGAGGGATGCATCCTTCTGGGGCATCCCAGCACTGCCAGATCTGCTGAAGAGGACAAGGAGCAGTTTGGGAAGTTTGGGATGTAAATGCTCTCCTGTATCTGGCCATCTCTGGCAAGGGGCAGAAGCACAGGGTACCAGGAGGTTGGGGTCCCTCCTCGGACTCTGCCAGGTCAGGAGATGCTGGGGACACAGGGGAAGCTCCTGTGCAGGGCTGGACTCAGTGCCTGGGGAGGGGGTGCTTGAGGGGGTGACATGGCTCAGTCAGTGGGGAATAGGGGATTGCAGGGTCTGCAGGATGTCCTTGGACACACAATCTTTTTCCAAAATCTTGCTCTGACAGCACTTGGGGATTTGGGATGTGTCTCTGGGTTTCTGGGATTCCCTGTGACCCACAGCACCTCACATGCCCACCAGGAGCACCCTCAGCTCTGCCATATCCACAGGGCCAACCAACACCACATTCCTTTGATGAGCTGTTGGGTACCACAATCCCCTTCCCTTGGGAAAAGGCCATCCTGTGAGCCTTTCCACCTCCCAAACCAGATGAGGCACAGAAAGCAGCGATGCCCAGGTACTCCCTGGACCAAAGACCCCTCAGATGAGAGGGGGGAAACCCTGCTAGGTTGCAGATTAAAAAGTAACCTTTATGGCACCCATAAAAGAAGGTCAGAATTCCAAGAGGTCGCTGGGAAGGTGAAAGTCCCCCCCAGGCCCTGGAGCACCCCTGAAGGCAGCGAATGATTAACCCCACAGTGCAGGGTGCACCACTGGGATGCCACGGTCCCTGTGGGGAGATGCTCCAATCCCTCCAGTAACATTTGCAGGCACACCAAGTTTTCTCTTGGCACTGAAGGACAAGGGATGGAGGAAGCATCTGGCGAGGGCCTGGGCAGCAGGGAGGGAGGGGAGCATTGAATTCCACCCCCCACATCCCCCTTTCACTGGGGGGAGGCAGTTGTTTTATGGCAGGAGGACTGGGGAACCATTTTAGCAGGATCCATGCTGGGACTGCTGGAGGAGTTCCCCGCTGAGGGCTGGATACAAAGAAAAGCTGAATTAACCGAGGGTCATATAAGGCAACAGGATCTGACAGATCCGAGCCAATATATGCTGGCAGCAGCCAGTCCATGGCACTGTGAGAAACACTCCTGCAAATTTAACAAATCCCCATGGTCTAGAAAGTCATGTACAAGAAATTACTAATGAAGGGATCTAGTCATATCTGGATTTCCAGACGTTGGTCATGCTCCCACCGCGTTCTGCAGGCCATATAAGTCCATGGATCTGAATCCCGGGTGCTGGAGCCCGGCAGGGCTGTTACGATCGTCCTGCCTGACCTCCTGCGTCAGACGAGGGCTCCCTCCCGGCCAGGAGGGGACACCGGGCGGTGGCGGCCGGATCCTGCCCCTGTGCCGGGCTGGGGATGGATGCAGAGGGAAGCCTGAAGGGGAGCAAGGCTTGGGAATGCTGCAGTGGCAGTGGAGGGGCCGGGTGCTCCCATCACACTGCGGTGATGCACCGGCACCCAGATGGCTGCTGGGCAGGAGGGAGCTCCAAACTCATCCCTGCAGGGATGGGAGGAAACTGCTGACAACACCCCTGACCTGGGCATCACTGTTTAACCCCAGCTCCCTCCAGCCACCCCAAAATTCCCATTCCCTAAGGACCCTGCCACAAAGCCGGGCTACCTGTGCAGCTCCGACCCTGTTCCATCCCTTCCGTGGGTCCTACAGCACGCACCCTCCTTCTGCCGGCAGCGATCACCGGGAATGTGCAGGAGCTCCGGGCCAGCTGTGACCCCGCGGGCCGCGGTGCCGCTGTCACAGGGGCGGGCAGGGGGCCAGCCCCCTCCTCCCCAGCCCCTCGCAGCCGGGTCCTGCCGGGTGGGAGGGGGACACAAAGCGCCACAGACGTCACCCCGGCATCACGCGGACCGAGTGGCCTTCTCCATCTTGTTAGCACATTGTGTAACACAACATGTGGAGGCGCTGGGACCGCACACGCATGCACTCCCCGACAGCCCAACCGGGGGGAAAAGAGGGAGGGAAAAAAAAAAAAAAAAAGAAAAACCCAAGTCAAAAAAAAAAAAAAAAAAAAAGAAAAGGAAGCAATTTAAGCTTTGAATCTTTCTCTTTAAAATGTTCTCATGGCTTCATTAGAATTTGCAGCCACAGAGGCTTTGAAGAACATGGTATAAGGAGTGAAACATCTGGAAAAATTAGGATTAATGAAAACATAATTCCCAAGACTAAAGGAAAGATTAATCCTGCGTTACCACTTGTGTGTTCCACAGCTTTTCCCCAGCTCGTAACACTGAACTTATTAAATTGCCCTGAGCTGAGTTTTCCTTTTCTCTCTCCCTCCCCTATGGAGCCCAATGGAAGCAGCTAATGCCAAATGCAGGGATAACCAAGTGTGCTGGCCAGGGCTGGTGTGAGCACACCCAGCCCTGTGCCCAGGTGGGCACCCCCTGCCCGGCACACCTGGGGGGTCCCTGGGTGCTGGGGGGGGGGGCGTCCAGCGGGTTTTAGGGTGCTCTGTTCTGGGCTGGTGGGTGCTGTACCCCACTGGGGCTGCACCTGCTCCTGCCTGGGCTGGGTGGGCACTGACCAGCTCATGGGATGGGGGATGCTGGGGAATTAAAGGGAAATTGATGAGCCCCCCTCTCTGCTGCTGGGTGCTTGGTCAGGGTCAGACTGAGGTGCTGGTGTCTCTGGGTGGCGTTTCTGTGAGAGCAAGGGCAGCCCTGGTGATGTGCCATGCTGTGCCATGCTGTGCCATGCTGTGCTGTGCCACGCTGTGCCATGCTGTGCCATGCTTGCCATGCCACACCACTCCATACTGTGCTGTCATGCCATACCAAGCCGTGCCACACCATTCCATGCTGTTCCATTCCATGCTGTGTTGTGCCATGCTCTAGCACCACCCCTGCTCCAGGATCCAGGCTGTGACCAGGGGGTTGGGACATGCCAGCCCGGTGCCAGCTGGCAGTGTCCAGCTTTGCCACCCTGGTGCTGAAGGGTGTTTGGGGGCCACATTGGCTGTGCCAGCCCCTGTTCAAGCCCCCTGGACAGAGCTGCCCTGGGCTCTTGGGCAGCTCTGAGGGGAGCTCAGCCACACTGAGGGACCCTCTGGGGAAGGTGCTCTGGGGTGACAGACCCCTTGTCCCTGTAAAATCCTGCAGCAATTCCTTTGCCACCAGCAAGTACCACGGGTGGGTGCCAGCGCTGGTTTGGGGTCACATCAGGGGTTTGTCCCTGCAGCTTTGTCACCTCAGGCTCTGCTCTGCACAAACGGGTGGGGCCGGGCACGGAGTGTGTCCCTCCCCAACAGAGGGGCTGTGGGATCGTGGTGCTTCGTGGGAAGAAGGAAAACAAGGAGAGCTCGCTCCATTGTGTCTCCATCCATCGCGCCCGGGGCACAGGGAGGCCGGGCACTGCCAGCTGCACACCTGGGCTGGCTCAGCCGATCAGCCCCGCGGCGATCCCGGCAGATGCGGGAGCCTGCAGGGATCGGGATGCGCCGGGGGATGGGGACAGAGAGCAGCGCCCGTTCCGGGAATCTCTGCGGGGTCTGGGTGGGCTCTTGCCTGCTGGGTGCTCCCTACCATGTCAGGGTGAGGGAACCAGATGTTTTCTGCATCCCCTCCTTGCCTTCCACCCCGGCTTATGCCAGGACTGCGTCTGGACGGGGCCCAAGGTGTGTTTGACCTCTGCATGGGAGAACAGGGCTCATTTGCCACAGGCCTGGTGGAAAAAGGCTGCTTTGCCCCACACACAGAGTGAAGGAGGCGGCAGCGTGCCCAGGCCACTCCCCAACAAGGGGAGGCTCCCCAGGGGCTCCAGGGGACCCCTCTCTCCCTCCTTCCCACGCTGCTGTCCCGCTCAGCTCCAGCTTGTTTTCCAGAGAGGAAACCGGCAACCTTGCTATTATTTTTTTCGATTTTTTTTTTTCTATTTTCCTTTTTCTCGCAGTGTGAGCGGCGGGGCCCAGCTGGGGGCAGCGGTGCCGGTGCCGGCGGGCGCCAGGTGCCGGCGGGGCGGCGCGGGAGGTGCCCGCCGCCCGCGGGGGGACAGAGCCGGCCGAGCTCGGGGCCGCATTGTGTGAGCGACGAGGAGATGGATGAAGGTCACATCCTGCCACTCTTCCGATGCCCGGCACCAGGAAAAAGCTGCGCTTTGTAAATATAAAAATAAACAACAAACTCTTCCCCCCATTTACCACCTTCCCCCCGCCCCGAAGAAAACAACAACAGCCCCCGCGGTACCGCAGCCACCTGCTCGGGGAAGTGATTTTTCATATAGGCAGGAAGCGGGGGTCTAATTAAATCTGGGGTCAAGAACATAAAGAGAGAACGAAGTTTATTTAGGAGTCCTCGAGGAGGGCGGGAGGGGGATGCTCAGCAGGGCTGTGGGGGAACCATAGAACGGTGTTTTGGTGGGGCTGGGGGGGAACCTGAGCGTGTTTTGGCCCCAGGGTGAGTGGCAGAGCATCACCTTCCTCCTGCCAGCGGGTCCAGCGTGCCACAGCGTCGACAATGGTGGCAGCTGGGTCCTCACCAGGGCAGGGATGCTCTGGGGGACTCCCCACTCTCCCTATCCCCCTGCGGGCAGAGAAAGGAGCCCGGGGAGCGTCACGCTCAGACCTACAAGAGTGTCCCCAGGCCTTCAGCGAGATCATATGAGGTTCCTGTTTCACAAGACGGAGGATGGCATTTCCATTGTGCTCGCCGGGGATGTGTTGCAACGGGGCAGCCGCTTCCATCCTTTGTCCTCCTCCCCGCAGAGGAGGAGTCTCAGCCTCTGCCAGGGTGACCCGTCACACCCTGCCTCCCCCCCCCAGCCACCAAATTTGGCTCCCCTGGCCTCGGCAGCGCTCCTCGGCGGGTCCCGGCCGCAGGCATCGCCCCTCCGCCAGCGCTCTCCAGCTCCAGAGGCGCCTCCTTGCAGCCGCCGCGCTGGGTGCCCTCGGCCGGGGTCCCCACCAGGTTGGGGACACTCCAGGAGGGTGACACCCACCTCGACCCGCTCGCAGCGCTGCCTCTGGGGTGCTCCTGCTGCCTTCCCTGCCCGCTGCGGGGCTCCTGTTCAATTTTCACCAGCAATTAATAAAACGAAGGACTGACCCCACCAAAGCCCAAGCGGGGAGCCCTGGGTGCTGGCAGCAGCCCCAGCTCCCCGGGGTGATGGTACCGCCCCGGCCCCTCTCCCAGCGGGCAGCTTCCAGCTTTTAGGAAGCACTGCAGAGACCTTTGCCTTTGGGTCGGGTGCTCCCAGCCCGGACCCGCTTTCTATTCCCCAGCTGGGGTGTGCCGAATATAAAGTATCACAGCATTGTTATGAAAAATAATTCAAACCCACCAAAAAGGCCAGCAGCAGATGGAAGGGTGAAATCGGAGCAATCCGGGCTGGCTGTAACCCTTCGTGGGCAGGGAAGGCAGGGCAGGCAGGGGACCAGCATCCGCATCCCAGCCCTGCCGCTGGTGCTTGCGGGTGTGGAAGGGAAGGTGATGGGCTGAAAGCGCCCCAGTGCAGGCTGTGGGCAGGACAGGGAATGGTTTCCCATGGGAAAGGGACAGCTCGTGCCTGGGGGCTCATCAAATAGCCGGATTTTTAGACAGGCTTTAGGGATGCTGGGGAGTGCCCTCATCCCCAAATTCCTGCAGAAGGATGGGACATCCGACCTGGGCACCACTCAGCCCGCGGGCTGCCCATCTCCACAGTGCAGCGGGGCGTCAGGTCCCTTCTGTGAGCCCTGCTGGGACACAGGTGCCACCCACCACCCTGGCTGCGTGTCCCCTCCCTGCCACCAGCATCCCGCCGCCCAGCCGGGCACCAGGGGTGGCGCTGGGGACGAGGACGCGTCCCCAGCCGCGGGCCTCGCTCCAGCTGGGCGCTGTTTTGTAAGGACTCCTGGGCCTCTGCGGCGCAGAGATAAGCCCAAGAATTCGCCGTCGGTTCCAAATATCCCGTCCGCTTCCTCCCGCCGTCCTCGCCGCCGCTCCAGCCCGCTTGTCTCATTTCCGCAGCACCGTGCTGGGGAGCGCTTCCTGTTTTCCCCCCGGCCCCGGGGCGGCGGCGGGGGGCGAGGGGCGCGGGGAGGAAGGGCTGGACAATGGGCGCGGGTCGGGACGGGCAGCTGCCCATCGCCCGGGATGGGGGCTCCTCGGTGGCGGATGGCAGGTGGCAGCAGCGGGGACGTGGGTCCTGGGCTGAGCTGAGATTGCGGATGGGGTTTCTTTCATTTCCTGATTTCTTTTTTTCTTTTTTTTTCTTTTCTTTTTTCCAAGGGCTTTGCTGTAATTCAACCCAAGCTCCCTAGAGAGCACCGTCTCTGTACAGCAGTGGGAGCCCCCGCTGCAGCCGGGCATGAGGACAGGAATGAAGCACAGCCCTGGGTGGGGAGACCCTGCCCTCTATGGGGCAATGAATCGCCCCCCCTGAAAATCGCATTTTAGGGTCCCTGTAGTCAAACCACCCACCACACCCCTCTCCTCCCCAGCCACAGCATGGAAGAGCAGCATCCCCACGGGACTGCCACCTCCCAGGAGCTGTGTCACAGGGCAGGAGGTCAGGATGTGGCTCCCCCATCCCAAACTGCAGATTTGAGACAAGAGAGATCCATCTCGGGGCTCTGCTCACTCGGAGCTCAGCAACCTCCTGCCACAGGTAGGACCAGCCAGTGGGCAGCCCTGTGTCCCCCTGGTTTTGGGGCTCCTGCCCCTGCTCCTGGGCTGAGTGTGAGTGTTTACTCGGTGCCTTTCTCACCGCTCACAGCATGGCAGGAGTTATTCAAAGGCAGGCGGAAGCGAGCGCAGCAACTGAAACAACAATGAAAAGGAAACAGAGCTCGAAAAATTCTCCGTTCATAAATCAACTGAACTGCAGGTGATCCCTGGGCAGGAGCGAGCTGAGGAAGAGACACGGCTCGGCTCGGCATGGCCAGCAGCCAGGCAGGCTCCGGCCCCCCAGGCAGGGGTGGGGGAGCTGGGATTTCCCAGGGTGGTCCTGAGTGATGCCGGGGTCGGTGTCCACGTCCCCGGGGCTGCACATCAGGGACTTTGAGGCAGGTGAGGTGCAAGCATTTCTGGATTTATTTTTATTACATATTTTTATTATGCATCTGGGTGAGAAAGGTGAAGCTGTGCTGGGTGGAGTGGGTTTGTGCGGTCAGCATTGCACACGCACATGCACAGGCACACGCCTCCTTTCCAGGCCAGAGGAATGCAAAAAGCCCAGGGATGTGATGGAGTGCAGGGACCGTGCCACAGCCCCTGGTGGCCAGTGGAGTGGGGGGATATGGTAATTTTGGTGCTTGAGGCATTGCAGCACAGCCCTATGCTATTTTTTCATCTCCATGCCTACTTTTTTGGGTTGAAATTCATCACTTTGGAATCAGAGCAGCCAAAAAGGCATGGGTGAGCATGGCTCCAGTCTGTGGCTGTGCCACGGGAGATGTTGGGGTTAACGGGAGATGATCCAGGGCTCTCAGCAGCATCAGGCCATGGCTCCTTGCTGGGATCTCATAAAAGCTTTTTCCTCCTTAGGAAATAGAGCTGCTGGATTGGGACGAGCTCCCCAGTGCTGGCAGCATCTCTGCACGGGCAGGGGATGGGCATGGTTGGAAAAAATCTCTCCCTCTTGCCTCCGGTTGTGTCCTGCAGCATCTTGCTGCAGGCAGCATAGGGGCCAGTTTGGACAAACCTTGTTGTCCCCTCCTAGCTGTCCCCTTTGCCAGCTCCTGTAAACTGAGACCCAGTCCTGGGGACACCAAAAGGAACTTGTGCTTTTGGGACCAGTGGATGGCTCCAAGGACCAGGCTGGTGGCAGTGGGCTGACCTTACAGCAGAGGAAATGACCCAGTCGTGTTCCCCACAGTGGGAAAGCCAGGAGAGATTGCATGTCTCCCTCTGCTGCTATCTGTTCTCCCTCCTGTGAATTCACTGTCATCTTGTCTTTTGGCAGAGCTGGAAAACTGGGAGACCACTGTAAATAAATCCTGTGTCTTTAAGCCGTTTTGTACAGTACAAGAAAATGCACTCGTTGAATTACAGCTTTTTAATCAAATACATGTAACCATGTCACTTAAAGTGCTCGCGAAAAGCAAGGGGGAAAAAAAAAACCCCAACACAATTGGAAGAGCACGATATTAAAACCAGCTGCCTGCTTACCCCCACCACAGTTAATAGTTTTTGAATGTTCTGAATGAGAGAGAAACCAGAGCCAAGCTCCACTTTCATGTCCATCTTTCTGATCAAGCCCTGCCAGACGGGGGGAGCTGGGCAGCCTGGCACAGAGGCGCGGGATGCGGGAGAGCTGCACTCCCTTGTCCTCCCGCTTTGCCCATCCCTTCGGGCTTTCTGCTATGGTGATGGGATGTGGGAGCCCTTCCTGCAGGCAAAGCAGCTCTGCCTGGCTGGGACCCAGCCTGGAGATGGGAGCACAGGTTGCCCAAGCCATGCAGAGGTTAGGGATGCTACTCTGGGACATCTCCACCATATTGTGTGTCTCCTCCTGACCAAATTTAACCCAATTCTACCTCTTGATGCTTCTTCCTGCAAGCTGGCATCACCGCTTGTCCCGCTGAGGCACTGAGCTACCTACAGCATCCCTTCCTCTGAGCATGCCAGTGCAGTCCATGGTGTCACATCCCTGTGCCCCATTCCCTTGGGACACTCATGCCAGGACCTCCTCATTGCCTGCCTCCGGCCTCGCTGGCCACCGACCCCCCGCCCGGCACAGCCTGCCAACCACCCGAGCTGTGCAGTTCCCCCGCAACGTGGACCAATGCTCATTAAGCATGAGGCAGAGACCACCAAATATGTCAAAACACACTTAAAATTTATTGTTTCATACCATACGTTTGAGTCTCTTGAACGCTGGCCAGTGTTTCTCCCTCTCCGCGATGGGGCCTATCTGCTGTCACCGACGCTTTGCGTATATGTATAGCCCGCTCGCTTGCTGGCTTTTCTTTCCCTCCCCCTTCTTTCTTTAAATGCAAAATACAAACAATTGATGGAAAATGTACATTTGTTCCATATGGGACGGTCGGAGCGTGGAGAGGAGCCAGCAGAGGCATTTTTAGGCAGACTCCTCTCTCCAGCGGATGGCTGGATGGCTTCCCAGAACGGCCCCGCGCGGCCTGGCCTGACTCTCCTGACGAGCTTCAGACGCTCTGTGACGCTCCCACGATGGTGGGGGGGACGTGATTCAGTTCCCTGAAGGGATCAACCTCCCTGGGCTGCCGAGCACAGGAGGAGGGAGAGGCTCCCACCAAAACCGCTGCGATATCCCGGAAGGGGTGAGCTTGGCTGAGCAGGAAGCGATGGGGAGACTTGTCTTAGAATTTGTGTAGGAAGTTCAGTTAGGCTGGTTGGGTCATGTTGGGTTAGGTAGGCTCAGTTGGATTGTGCTGGGTTAGGCAGGCTCAGTTGGGTTGTGCTGGGTTAGGCAGGCTCAGTTGGGTTGGTTGGGTTGTGTTGGGTTATGTTGGGATATGTTGATTGGCTCCTTGGGATAGGTTGCATTGGATTGAAATTGGTTAGAATGGGTTAGTTTGGTTGGTTTGGTTTGGGTTGGGTTCTTTGGGATTAGGTTGGCTGGGATGGATTATGATAGGTTGCGCTGGGCTGGGTTGGGTTTGGCCTTATTGATTTAGGTGGACTGGGTGGGCTGGGTTTGTTGCGTTGGATTGGACTAGGTGACCTCTGGAGAACACTCCCAACCTTTCCAGGACCCTTTGGCCTCCTGGTACCTCACAGTATTGATGAATCACCTCAGAACAGAAGCACAAAGTAGTTCTGACAGATATTGTGGGGCTCAGAGCCAGTGAGGAGAAGCCCCCGAAGTCCCTCATGGTTCACACAATGAGGCCCAAACCTACCTCCTTCACAGGGACCTGTCCTCCTCACAGGGCCTCAGCACAGTGCTGGGTGAGCAGATGTTGGTGTGGAGCTGGGAACTGAGGGTCCAGGGCTTGTGGTGGCCCTAAGGCAGGGGAAGGGATGTGAGGACTGGTGGGGGCAACACTGCGAGCTGAGGGGACAACTGAAGCTCCACGTGGGATGTAGAGGCTGAACTTCACAGCAAGAAAAGTGCTCAAGTGTTTCAGGCTGCACAGATTTCCCAGGGCACATTAAGAACTCCTTGCTGGCTACTTTTATTTTCTTTTGGAAAACCTGTAATATTTATGACACCCCAACTACTGTTTCCCGCAGGCCCTCCCCTGCCTGCAGAGAATTCCTGCTGCTGGAAGCAGAGCTGGGGCAGGCACCCAGCCTCACCCAAGCGTTCCTGCTGCCTGGCAGCTCTGGGCATGGCGCAGAGGAAACGGGGCCTTTCCTGTCTGCAAGGAGCACTGAGATTTCCAAACATTTCCTTTCCCAAACTGAGCTGCAAAGAAGAAAGTTGGGGAAGGCTTGGGAACTTTGCTTCTGCTTGACCAGGAAAGGTCGTTCTGGGAACATTTGAAACCTTTCTTTGCATTTCAACCTTTTCCCTTTGGTTAACCTCTCACCACAGAATGCTGTTACCTCTCCAAAGGTTTGTCTTCCATCTAAAAAAAAAATGGAAACT
This sequence comes from Setophaga petechia, assembly GCA_024362935.1. Taxonomy (NCBI): domain Eukaryota; kingdom Metazoa; phylum Chordata; class Aves; order Passeriformes; family Parulidae; genus Setophaga; species Setophaga petechia. The sequence continues at coordinate 3,412,413 of JANCRA010000033.1, forward strand.
TTTTTTTTTCCAATGCGCTTTTTCTCGAGTCAGGAAATGTTTTGGAGTCGTTTCCCACAAACAGGTTTGGTTTTGATAAATCTTTTTTTTTTTTTCTGGATGGGGGGGGGAAGATATAAATCCTATCACTTGGTCTAAAGCAGCTGCCTGGTGCCACAGTGAGGAACCAGCATCGGCAGCATTTTCCTTTTCCTAGAGATGCCCTTATGCTGAACACCCAAAATACAGGGATCAAGAGGCTCTAATTCCCTGTTCATCCCAGCCACGATGACTTCATCAAGGCTGTTATGTCAGTGTTCCCACCCCTACGGTGAGCTCTGGGCTGGGATGGCTGGGGCTGCTCTGGAGCTGCCACTTGCCACCCTGAGCATCCCGTTTGCCCCTGGCTGTGCCACAGCCTCAGCCTTGGGAACAGTGAGCCCGGAGCTGAATGCTGCCGGGCTGGGCTGGCTGGCACATGAGGTTTTAATATTTGGGTGGGTGATGTCATCGAGCGCTCCGTAATGCTGTAAAAAATCCAGAACGTCTATAAAGCTGATCTGTGAACCTCCAGCAGAACACACACACACACACACACACACACACACACACACACACACACTCACACGGGTGTGTGCACATGGACAGGCACATGGACACATGGACATGGACAAACGCACGGGCACATGGAAGGATAAATACATGGAGTTGCACACACACACATGGATGCACCTACATGCATGCACACACATATCCACGGAGAGATGCAAGCATGATACACATGGAGGAACACGTGGATGCGTGTGCAGGCTCAGACACACAAAGGGACAACAAGAAAGATGCACAAAAAGAAACAGCAAACATGTGCAGAGGTGCTCACACTTGCACACACACACAGAGCCCACCCAGATGCAGGCACACGGATATCCAGGGATGTGCACACACACACACAAATATGCCTGCACATCTGGATAATGCACGCAGGGATGGATGTGAACATGGATGCATGCAGTGGTGCAGGTACACACAGGTGCTTGCACACCCATTCACACTGATGCACACCAATGCTTGCACACAGACGTGTTGGGATGCCTGCACAGTTGCACGCGGGTAGAATCCACTGCCCCGCTCCCCCAGGGGACACAGAGCAGATGCCACCTGCCCATAAAGCCCAGGTAGGACCTGGCATCTCTCCCCCTCTCCCTGCATCCTGGGAAAGCCGGCAGGATGGGCTGTCAGGTTTTCCATTTACCTGTCAAGTACCTTCTCCATATTTCTGCCGTAACGACCTGCTAAAAGCCCCTCACTCCTCCTCCCCAGCCCAAAACCATCCGGCCTTGAGCTTTGGAGAGATTAAGTCATAAAAATAGGAAGGGGCTGTGCAGTAACAGCCCCAGCCTGAGCCATAACGGCAGTGAAATCATCCTCAAACTATGTCAGCTCCAGCCATTTCCAGTCCCACGTCACACCTGAGCCATTGGCATGCAGTGAAAGAAAACACTGGGGGATGGTTTCCTGGCCCCAGAGCAGCTGTACGGGGACAGGGGCAGGGGAAAGATAAAAATAATATATATGTTAAAAATATATAAAAGTAACATATAAAAATGTAGAAAAAAATAAAATATTAAATATAAAAAATAGAAATTTTAGTGTATAAAAATAATATAGATAAACAGAACTAATATATAAGATATGAAACAAGATATAAAATTATAAAAATAATATGTAAAATAAGTGGTGTGGATAAAGCCCATCAAGGTGCCAGCACCCTTCCCAAGGACCTAGCACCTCTCCCAGATTCAGCTGAGCCCTCTGCCCTCCTGATGGAGCTGGATCAGCCCCTGTGCCACCAGTCTCACCAAACCCTGCATTTGGAGGGGGACAAATCCTGTCCTGGCCATGGCTAAACGATGAGGCTGCAGCAGTGACTGTGGGGAGGTGGAGGGTTTTTTCCTCTCTCCTTTCCCTTCTTTTTTGTTTCCCTGTGACCTGGGGTAGGGCTGACCAGCGAGGTGGGGCTTTCACAGTGGCTGTGGCTTCAATGTGGTGTGTCCTTGGTGCAGCTATGGATGGGAATGACCATCCATTCCAGCTTTCAGTACCTGCTGAACCCCACAGCAGCATCTGGGACATGAATCACAGTGTGGTTTGGGTTAGAGAGAGCCTTAGGGGTCATCAAGTTCTAATCCTCTGCTGTGGGCAAGGACACCTTCCACTAGACCAGGCTGCTCCAAGTCCAATCCAACCTGGCCTTGGACACTTCCAGGAATGGGGCATCCATAGCTTCTCCAGGAACCTGTGCCATTGCATCACCACCCTCATTCTAATGACTTCTCATATCTAATCTAAATTGACCCTCCTTCGATTGAAAAACCATGGTGAGCTGGCACAGCCTGAACCATGGGGAAAGAAGGGAATTTCTGCTGCAGAAAATGATTTCACGTTTCCTCCATGGTGTGATGGACAGCGGCTCTCCCCGGCACGGCGAGCAGCTGAGCAAGGACCGGCCTGCTCACCGCTGCTTTGAACCGCAGGAAGTGACCGCATCCATGCCTGGAAGGTACCTGGAAGCTGGGAGCTGGAAAATAACTCAGGGCTTTCTTCTTCTTCCCCCCTCCCTCATCTCCTTCCTCCCAGGCCGCTTCGGGGATGGAGCCCATAGCCGGCTGCTTCCTTTCATAGTCATCGGCGGCGGCACAGGATGCTTCTCATTTGGTGTTGTGTTTGTTTGCTGCAGCGTGGGTTCTGGCACCCGCCGGGCGCCCGCCAGCCCTCCCGTGTAGGTAGTGAGGTCATTTTTCCATGTATTCCCCCTTTTTACATACTGTATATGGAAAGACAATGAAGCGCCTTTGTGGCGTTCCATGGGAACGCGTCGCCAGCCCCCGGAGTGGTCCCGTTTATTAGCGCTTCACATTCAACAACAACAAAAAAAAGTGAGTCAGGATTGAGTCCTGTTAACACTAATGTGAATTTAATTTAGGAGAAGCTTGAAAATTAATGTCATTTGTTAAATATCCATTTCCCCTAAAAGGCAATTCTTTGCCAACAACAACAACAAAAAACCTCTTCTTCTATTCAATTTTTAATTTCTTTTTTTTTTTAAACAGCCTTTTTTGGCGATATCAGCCTGGTTTAAATCACTCGGCGCTCAAGGAACGGATGCCACCGGGTTTTAAGCAACAGATTGTTGTTCCTCCTTTTCAAATTGAACAAAAAAGCTCCCTGTAAATCATACAGTGATTCACAGGAGGGGGATGAAGCTCCAGCAAAGCACCAGCAGCTCCGAGCAGGATCCGGCTGGGCATGGTGATGGCTCGGCAAGATCCGCCACTGCTGGAGCTGAGAAGCAGCCAATGAAGGCCAGGAGGAGGAAAGGCTCCGCTACATGGAGTTTTCTTCCAGCTCCGAGGATTGGAGAGAAAGCATTGGAGCAGCCTGGCTCTATTTTTGGGGGGTTTCATGGGAAAAGAGGGTGAGCCATGGGGACCACGCATCGGTGTGCTGCCAGCCTGCCAAAACAATGACCACACCAAGGCTTGTTTCGGAGGAGGATATCACATGTTTTATTATATTTTAATCTGAGAACAGCTGCTTTTCCTGCTGGGAGCATCTCCGGGCGGCACGGCGCAGTGCTGTGGGGCTGCCGCCAGTATCCCATCCCATCCCATCCCATCCCATCCCATCCCATCCCATCCCATCCCATCCCATCCCAAGCTGCTGTCCTGTGCCGAGCCGAGCAGAGCCACGCTCGCGGAGCCCGAGGCGGCTGATGGGGCGGGCGGGCGGCAGCTTGGAAATTAATACATTTGCCAGGTTGTCAAAACATTAATCAACGGATACAAAAATCTGGAAATGGTTGGGACAACATGTATTTGCGGAAAATATGTGTTCACACAACAAGCACACAAGATGGGAACAATTATATGAAGATGTTTTAATAATTAACCAGAATAAAACAGTTTGCTCTCCATACAGTTCTAGACAATAAAAGTGTTTGCAGTCATATTTTTCTTTTGTACAAAATTCCAGTCAGTTGTTCCTCAATATTTACATTAGCATTCCCTTTTCACAAAATATCTCCTTTTTTCCTCCCTTCCTTTTTTTTTCTTTAAATCCAGCTTTGCTACATAAATGCTTTAGATCTCATGGATATCCCTTGATTTCTTTTTAAAAAGTCTAATAAAAAACCCCCAAAAGACATTAAATACCATTTTATATATAAAAATGCTTAGTAAAAATATAGTTTTGTTGCCCAATTAAAATATATTGCTGAGAATACAGTAAAAACTGTCCTAAAGCCCACCCCTAATGGGCGCCGACTCTTTAACAGCCCCGGCAAAGTCTTTCTAATAGTTTTTCCCCCTAAAAGTTCACCTGTCCTTGGGTTAAATACTGGGGACAGGTCACACTTTGGCTCATCCTGGTGTGATTATTTCAGGCAGGATTTACTGGAATTGACTTGAAAATGCCCCTTGGAGCTGGTGGGAGCTGGAGATGTGCCCTGCCGAGGGCTGGAGCGGGGAGCACGGCGGGGAAAGGCGTCTATCTGTGTTATATAGTTATACGGTATATCAGTGAGTTCAGCATGGTCTGTCTCTAAAAAAATTAAAAAAAAAATCAAAATAAAAAAGAACAAACAAGAAAGCGATGCATTTAATGAGATACTCTAAATATGATGGAGCTCGTGGTTAAAGGAGGATGGCTTTTTGTTTTTTAGAGGAGAGTCGGGGCTCTCCTGGTGCACGCATTGGATGGTGGGGTCAACCTAACCAGTGATGCAGGGGCTATAGTAAACAGCACTGCTGGCATCGGACAGGGCGGATATCAAACTGCTCTCCTCGCAGGAGATGCTTCTAGGAGTCACTTTGGACAGGGAGACATGGTAAGGGAGGCCCGAGGCTTCGGGACGAGTCCTGCTCATGTTCAAATACTGGTCAAACTCATTGCGGTCAACGTCTGTCCAGAGCTCGGTTTGGTTCAAGTGATCCACGCTCTCCATGTGGTGGGCTTCAGGCGGGGGCGACAGCTGGCCCAGGTGGGCGGAAAGCCCGTTCTGAGTTCCTGAGCACATCTGGTTGTAGTAAAGGCTGGAGGGATGGGGAGTCCTCATGGCGTCGGCCAAGTGTGAGGGGGTCTGAGTGTAGGGCACGGCCACGTCCCGCCCCATGCACTTCTCCTGGGGAAACTCCATCTGGTGATGGTGGTGGTAGCCGCGAAAGGGCATCATGTTGCAGTCATCCTGCATGTGCGGGGGGAAAAACGCCGGCTCGGTCTGTTCCAAGACATCCAAGGGAGACATCTCAGGAGTTGGCAAGCCATAGTTTTCAATATCCGACCCCATGGAGTGGAGTTCTCTGAAGTGGTTAAGTGGGGGAGGCTGGGGGTGGCCCGGCTGGCTGCCGCCATGGTGACTCATGCTGAAGTTGTCACTGCAAGGCTGGGAAAGGTTATGCAGGAGGATATTGGGTTCCATCCTCTTGATTTTCTTGGCTTGCTTCTTTCTCCTTGGGCGGTATTTGTAGTTGGGGTGATCCTGGAGATGCTGGATTCGCAGTCGCTCTGCCTCTTCCACGAAGGGACGCTTGTCGCTGGCGCTCAGCGCTTTCCACGATTGGCCTGGAAGAGGAAAGAGAAGCTCTGTGAGAGTGGCTCAGCCACCTGGCACTGGCCAGGGCATGGGGGCACCCAGGGAGAGGCAGCCCAAGGGTGAAGGGCTCCTGCAGAGGGCTTGGCACCTGAGCGGGGTCTCACTGCTGGCAGCAGGAAGGGCTGGGGAATGGGCTCCCAAGCCAGGCTGTTCCCTTGTCCCAGAAGAAGGCTCCAGCAGTGCCCAGCACCTCAGTGCTGTGGGAGAATGGGGCTACATGGAATGGGAGCCCCTCTGCCAGGGCTGGGGATTCTGCTTCCCACTGTCTCTTGGTACAGACCACAGTCCCTGCTTCCCTGCATCTCACATCCATAGTGTGCACCTCTGCAGAGCAAATCACCCATCCCAAAAACTCACAGCACCATATCCTGGATCCCACATCCCCACACCCCGCAGCCCCGTGTCTCTGCATCCTGCTGCTCTGTCTGGCCATATCCTGCTTCCCGTAGTCCCGCATCCTGCAGCTCCATTTACCCATATCCTGCTTCCCGTGTTCCCACATCCCGCATCCTATAGTCGTGCATCCCGCATCCTGCAGCCTGTATTCCCATATCCTGCATCCCTGCAGCTGTGCACCCCTCAGCCCTGTACCTCTGCATCCCGCAGCCCTCCTTCCCTGAGATGCTTCCCTGTATCTTGTGTACATGCAGCTCTGTATCTTCACATCCTGACATCCCCATATTCCCACACCATGTAACATCACATCCCACAGCTTGAGTCCTGCATCCAAGAGTCCTGTATCCTTACAGCTCACATGCCTGCAGCCCTGCATCCTTGCAACCTGCAGCTGGTAGTCCTTCATCACACATCGCTAAAGCTTGTGTCCTGTAGTTCTTTACCCTTGCAGCCCATAGCCCTGCATCCCCCAGCTCTGTATCCCATAGCATCCCATCCTTGTACCCCCATATCCTTGCAGTCTGCATCCCACAGTCCTGTACCCTCGGAGCTTGGCTAACAGAGCCCCAAATCCTTGCATCCTACACCCTGCTGCCTTGTATCTGTGCAGTCGACATCCCACAGCCCTGGACTCTCAGCACACATCCCAAATTCCTGTACTGCTCCATCCCACACTCCCAGCCCTGAATTCCTGTACCTCAGCATTTCACATCTCCAGCTCTGTAGCTTTGCATCCCACTGCCTTGGACTACCAGAACCAAACCCGCCTATCCCTACACCCCCAGCCCTGTACCCCAACATTCTGAGCTCTGTACCCCTGCACTCTCACAGCCCACGTCCCCAGACCTGTATCTCTGTATTGCTGTATTCCCAGCCCCATACTCCCACATCTCCGTCTCCTCAGCTTGATATCCTCTCCATCCCACAGCCCTGTATTCTTGCAGCCTGGACCCCCAGCCCCACATCCCCATGTCCCTGGCTCTGCAAACCTACATCCCACAGCCCTGTACTCTTGCAGCCCGCATCCCCAGCCCCGTCACGCAGCATCCCCACATCCCCAGCTCCGTACTCCCGCATCCCCAGCCCCATAACACAGCATCCCCGCTTCCCTAACTCCATACTCCCTAATCCCCAGCCCCGCACCCCGCATCCCCGCGCACCCAGCCCTCCTCCCGCTCCGCTCCCGCTCACCCAGCATCTTGCTGAGCACGGCGTTGTGCAGGTCGGGGTTCTGCTGCGCCAGCCGCTTGCGCTCATCCTTCGCCCAGACCATGAAGGCGTTCATGGGCCGGCGGATGCGGGAGTCCTCGGCGGCCTTGCCCTCGGGGCGGCCGGCCGGGGGGCTGTATCCATAGCCCGGCTCGGGGCTGGGCGTGCGGCTGGGGGCCGCGCCGGGGGCCGCGCCGCCGGGGCCGGGGCCGAAGGCGAAGCCGGGCTCGGGGCTGGGCGTGCGGCTGGCGGGGGAGGCGGCTCCCGGGGGGCGCGGGAAGGCGAGCCCGGGCTCAGCGGCCGGCACGGCGGCGGTGACCCATGAACAGTCGCCCCGGGGTTGCGATATCTCCTCTCGGCAGTAGTTAGACTCAGATATATTCATTCCAGCTAGACAGCACTTTGTGTCCGACCCGAGCGGGTGCCGGAGAGAGAATCGGGATTCCTGCCGCGTCCCACCGGGTCCAGCACCGCCGAGCAGCCGCCCGCAGCTCGCTTCCCTCGCCTGCCTTCGGGGGACTCGGGCTCGCCTGCGTTTGTTTTGGTTTCTTTTCTTTTTTTTTTTTTTCCTATCTTTTTTTGGTTTTTTCCCCCCTTTCCCCCCAAAAAAAAACTTTTGGGATGATGCTGGGCTGGAAGGGGCAAAATATAGCCGGGCTGGACCAATCAGCGGGGCGAGGGGAGGAGGAGGAGGAGGAGAGGGAGAGGAGGAGGAGATGAGGGGGAGGAGGAGAAGGAGGAGATGAGGGGGAGGAGGAGGAGGAGGAGGAGGGAAGGGGGGCGTCCCCAGGCACCAGCAGGAAGAACCACCCGGGGAGGGCCGAGCTGGGACCGGTGTGGAAGCTTCTGCCCCGTTCCCTTCTGTCCAAGGAGAAGGGTTGTTACATTTTTCTCTCATTCTTTCTATTTTTTTTAAAATTTTCTTTCTTTCTTTCTTTCTTTCTTTCTTTCTTTCTTTCTTTCTTTCTTTCTTTCTTTCTTTCTTTCTTTCTTTCTTTCTTTCTTTCTTTCTTTCTTTCTTTCTTTCTTTCTTTCTTTCTTTCTTTCTTTCTTTCTTTCTTTCTTTCTTTCTTTCTTTCTTTCTTTCTCTCTTTCTCTCTTTCTCTCTCTCTCTCTCTCTCTCTTTCTTTCTCTCTTTCTCTCTTTCTCTCTTTATCTTTCTCTTTCTCTCTTTCTCTCTTTCTCTTTCTCTCTCTCTCTTTCTCCCTCTCTCTTTCCGTTTTTTTGTCTTTTTTTTCTGTCCGTCTTTCTTTCTGTCTTTCTTGTCTTTCTTTATGTCTTCTTCATTTTTTTTTTTCCTCGTTGCGAGCCCCTTTTCTGCTCGCTGTGCCCTGCCCTCGCCCCCCGCCACCCGCGGTGCCGAGGCAGGGAAGCAGAGAAGCAGGGAAGCAGGGAAGCGCTCAGCTTCGCCTGCCAGGCTGTGTGCAGGAGCGCAGGGATGTTCAGGGCTCGGCGTTTATTTTTCTTACGACTGACTCCGTGTGTGTGTTTTGGCCGTCATTCCCCATCCGGGGCTGGGAGCAGCCCTGGGGTGAAGGCAGGGGTGAGCCCTCTCTCCCCCGGCAATTTTCTGTGGGAATTTCAGTGTCAGGCAAAGAAAGGACTCCTTGAGTTTTATACGAAAAGCATTGTGTTTTCTAGGGACTACTGAGGAACGGGGGGTTCAGCATCAGCCGGGTGATGGTGGCTAAGCCCAGCCTGCAGGGGCTGGCACGGCTGTGCCATCGCTGCATGCCTTGGGCATGGCTGGGTGCCCACAGCACGTTGCCATCGGCAGCCACAGCAAAGCAGCACGTCCCCTGCCACCAGGTCACTGCTCCGCTGGCTTGGCTGCCATCCGGAGGGGATTTGCAGCACCAAGGGTCAGCCCAGGTGGTCTGAAGGTCCTTCCCGCACTGGGAGTTACTGCGGGACCCATTTACAATCAATTGGCTGGCACACTGTGCCTGCCCCCTGAAACCCCCGGGGCAATCGGGCTGGCTTGGAAGAGATGTCCCAGCTCTGGGTACCTGCCCCCAGACCCTCTCTGGCTGTGGACATGCCCTAGACCCCAGCCTGAAATGTGAACCTCAGCCTCAGGAAGACTTGGGGCACTGGGTTGCGCAAGAGCCCAGCTCCAGCCTCTCACAGCCGTGGGGTATTGCATGCCATGGTTTCTGTGTGTCTGGAAGTGATTTGGACAAGCCGATCTGCTGTTAACCCTAAACAAAACAAAGGCCTCTAAAAAATAAAAAAAAATTTAAAAATCATGTCTCACTTATTCTTCAATCATCAACCAGGAGCGACAGAGGTTTCGGGTGAGATTTCCTTCACGTTTCTGGAACTTCTTATTAAAATTTTGAAAGTGCAAATCAGCACCAGTCCACAGGAGAGCCCACACAGCTGCAAGGAGTCTCCTCTCTCCCCCATGCAGAGGGAGCTGGAGCTCTGCTTTGGTGGAGAGGCAGTCCCTGCTGCCATCCAGAGCAGAGCCCCTGGAGGCTTTGGCTCTTTGTCCCTGCTCTGGGAGGAGCAAGGTGGGTGCTGGGGCATCTGGGGACTCCCATGATGGGACCTGTGGCTGCCTGTGGAGTGAAGTGAGCAGCCTTTGGGGCAATCAGTCTCGGCAGCTGATGGGGACACTCCTTCTCCCAGGCTTCAGCCAAGCATGTGGTGCTTTCCCTGATCACATCCTCTCTGTGCCTCCTCCACGGCCTTGGCACAATCCTTGGCCTCCAGGTGTGCTCAGAGCTGCCCTGGAGCTGGGCTTGGACCTGGTGGCACCAGCTGGCATTTGGGATGTGGTGGGGATGAGCTGCAGCAGGGTGGGAGTGGGGGCAGCTCTGATTTTCCTAGCCCTGGAATGATGTTAAGAGCTGGGGAAACCCTCCCCAGGGGAGGTAGAGCATCATGTCATCCACACTTGCTCTGTGCAGCCACTCCAGGCCTGGGCTCAGGATGTTCTCCCTGTTGCAGGGGGCAGAGATCAGGGTGGTGCTGCTGTCCCTGTTATAGTGGGATTGTTTGAGAACTCCTGACCATGGAGCAAAGCCAGGCACTCTGACCCTCAAGCTTACATGAGACCCAGCCTTGCATTGGGTCTGCAAACCTGGTCTTACAGTGCATTTACTGTTGGTTTTGCATCATTAGGAAACCATTAAGGAAAAAAAAAAGGGAAAAAAAAAGGAAAAAAAATGCAAAAAAGGAAACAAATATGAAAAAAAGGAATGGGATGAAGAGCCATGGAGTGTGGCATGGTTTTGGTGGAGGCAAAGCACAGAGAGAGGGGAAGAAGAGCTGAGAGGGGGATGGAGGAGTATATAAAGCACACAAAAATGCCTGGATGCAGAAATGCCTGTGTGCAAAGCACCCAAACTATCCCGGGAGGAGCCTGCCTTCAAGGACAATGCCACCCTGCTTTGTTCCCCTCGGTCTCCCCACAGCCAGCACCACAGAGCTGCACTCCAGGAGTGAAAGCCCCCTCACCCAGGTGTGGGGTGAAGCTGTAGGGTCTGTGCCTGGCTCAGCCTTCCTGGGAGGGGTTTGATAAAGCCCTCCTTTCTCCCTGCTGCCCACAGGGCTGGAATGTGGCGTGTTGCTGACCCCGTGGCTCCTCACCAGCCACACCTGCAACCACAGGCAGGGAAGAAGCTCTGGGCATCCCCGGGCAGTGCCAGTGACCAGCCGAGTGACCTCTCCCTGTGCCCTCTCCACTGCCCTTGGAATTAGGCAAGCTGGACCCCAGTCCAGCACACAGCCTCTGGAGTTGTGTGTTTTTTAATTTCTTTTTTTTCATTCCCTCCCCAGTTTTATGGAGCTGGCAGCTGGCTGACCCCAGCCCGGCCCCTGGCTTCCCTCCCGAGCATCCCGCGCAGCCCAGCGCCACACCTAGCAGAGGAAGCGTGGCGGGACGGCCGCCCCTGCTCCCCAGCACAAAGGCATTGTCCCTCCCCGCCCCCAGCCCGCCCGCTCCCGGTTATTTCTCCCAGCCAGCTCCAATGCCGAGCTCCCACCCGGCTAAAAATAGATGTGGCACCACCTGGATCATCCCAAGGGATGTCGGGGACTTGAGGGTTCAAGAGGGGCTGGTGGGGATGGCAAGAAGGGAAGAGCCTGCTGCCAACTGAGCCTGGTGGTTATTTCTGCTGCTGCTGTCTGTGGGTTGGTGCAGGAGCCCCAGGCTGAGGCTGTGCAACCAAATCCAAGGAATTTGTCCCCAAAATTTGCATCCAGGTAACAGAGGTGGCGGGTGGATGCTGGCAGGATCCTGTGGCACAGCAGTAGCCAGGCTCCAAGCTGCAGTGGGAAAATTGCTTTTATCCTTCTTTTTCAGAGGGTGCAGGGTGCTTTTTATCCTCCCTTTTCAGGGGCAGGATGGGTCCTTGGGCCTGGGTGCAAATGCTGCACCCTCCTCTGGTACCCAGCACTGCCCTCCCTTGCTCACACAGACCAGCCTGGCCTCTAGATATGTTCACACCCCTAATTGATTAATCACCATGCAATTACCAGCAGTGTGTGGCCAGTGCTGTTGTGTGTCCAATATGGATGAATGAGATATTTCACAGGGAGATATCTGTCATTAATTACAGTGAATAATTATCATTAGGCCACTAGGAGCAGTGCAGCCAGGTGGGATGGATGTGACACCTGCCAAAGGAGATGGGGATCCTCGGGGTGGCCATGGGCTGTTCCTCACACAGTTTTTGGGGACCTGTGCAGCATGGCCCAGGCTGGCAGCTCCTCCAGTGCCCTGAGAGGTGCCCCTCATGCCACAGGTCCCCTGGGCTCCCCTGGGGCTGGGGCTGCTCCAGCCCTGCTGGAACAAAGGCTTCCCAAAGAAAGGCGCTTCCTGCAGAGCAAAGGACTCAGGGCTGGGGCTGTGTGTGAGCCCTGCTGGGAGGCTGAAGTCATCCCTGGGAAATGCTGTGCTCACCGGAGCCTTCCTTGCTCCAGGGCCCAGCTCAGCGCCCAGTTTCCTCGGGCACAAAGAGTTCAGTGGGTCAGGTGGAGCTGGAAAGTGCCGAGCGAGGTTCAGCATCCGTGTCAGGAGCATCCTGGCTACAGCCATGTGCCTGTACAAGGGTGACAAATCCCCAGTGTCCCCAGCCAGGATCAAACTCCCACCCAAGTTGGGGAAAGTGGGAGGTTGTGCCACTCCCAGCCCAGGGAATGCCCAGCTCAGCTATTTTCTGCTCATGTGCTCTTTTTTTTGGCTGCCAGCTCCCTCTGACAAGTGAAGGGCATCAGGGACAGTGGGAAGGTGTCCTAGGTCACAGTGGCTCTCTGCCTGTGTGCTCATTGCCACTCTGCCCTGCTGCCAACCGTGCTGCAGGTCCCCAACAGCTGCAGGGGCTGAGCTGGGAGCATGGTGTGGGCTGTGTCAGCCAAGCCTGGCAATCAGACACTGCATCTGAGGAAGCAGAGAAAGTTGTCTTTATTTTCAGCTCTTTTCAATAACCAGAGGTCAGCCTTGTTTATACAGGATTATAACTGGAACGACAACAGCGATATCCATTGTGCGAGCAGCGAAACCCAGAGCTAACCTGAAAAAGCTGTTTGCTCTGCATGGGCGCAGCCACTGCACCTCCTATGTGATGGCCAGAGACCTTGGGTCTCCCCAAGGCTGTCCTGCCTCCCCTTCCCCTGCTTTTGCTCTGCTACAGCCCCTTCTGGCACAGCTGACTTTCTGTCCTACCATCAGCTCGGGGTGCTGCACTTCCAGCCATGTCACCCTGTGTTTGCTCCCTAAGCTGCTCCCTGTGAAACCTGAGGTGAGGTCCCCACACCCCAAGCATGAGCAGAACTGTTGCAAATCCCCCCCGTGGTGCTTTATGGACACTAAATCCTGGGAAAGGCTTCAGCACAGGGAGATCAGAGCATGCAGGAATGTGCAGGGCACACGCCGCCTGCAGTCGCTTCCCTGGCAGCTGACTGCAGCAGCACTCGTTGCTTTAATACCCAGTTCCCATCACAGAGAGAGCCCAGGCTTTTAGGAAGGAAAGTCTTACACTTCTACCAACTATTTCAAGACTTCCATAAACACATTTTTGGTTGAGCATTAATGAATTACCTCAATGCAGAGCTACTCATGCCAAATACATGAACACAGAGTGTAGAAAAGCCGCCGAGAAGCAGATTTGGCTGCCATTCAGCTGCTCCGATCCGCACAATTTCTTTTCTTGATTATAGCAAGAAAATGCTCCCTGCCTGTGGCACTGCATCCTCCCAGGAACAGGCAGCTGGCCGACAGTTGGGCTGTGCAGAGCCTGGGCATGCCGGGGTTATTCGCTGCTTCCATCGCTTCAGTTGGCAGAGAACGCTGCTTGCTGGTGTCTGTGCAGGAGATGCAGCCAAAAACTGGGATTCTGCTCCCTCTGCATGCCCAGGCTGGCTGCCTCGGGATGCCTGACCTCCTTTTGGGTGCTAAGGAAAGGAAAACTGCAATTAGAATGATTTCTGAGCCTGGGTTTTTTGGGAGGTAGGTTGGAGCTGCCCATCTGTGGCCCTGCAGCCACACATGGCCATGAGAACCACGGCCATCTGCAGCTCCAGCATGGCCCCTCTCCATGGCCTTGGTCTTGGGCTCTCCCAGGAGAGGATGTGATGCCCAGGAGAAGTGCAGTCTTCCCTTTGGATACACCTTTCTCACAGGGCTCTGCTGTGTGCATTCCCAACCTCTGTGCCCAGGTGAGACAGTGGGTGGTGGTACCACTGTGGGCATCGAGCCCCCTGGCTGGCAGCAGAAGGGTCACCCATCCTCTCTCTCACTGGGATGGATCCAGCAGCACAGGACATCTCCATCTAGGAAAGGTTTGCTGTTCTCAGGAGCTGCTGTGCCTCCTGACATGGTTTAACTTTGCATGAGGCATGACCTCCATAGGCAGCAGCAGATGGCAGATGGCTGCTGCCTGTGCCAGTTCCCCTCTTCCCTTTCCCCTCTTCCATTTTCCCTCTTTCCTCTGCCCTCCCCTCTCTCTCCACTTCCCCTGCAGCCCCCAGCCCAGTGCTTTCTGCTCAGGGTTTCCATGCTGGATTTTTCTCACAGGAAAGGTGGCTGCCTGATTTCTGAGCATCACCACAACCAGACCTAGAGGAGGAGGAGGAGCTCTTTGCAGCATCCCTGGAGGAAGAGGAACACTACAGCATCCCTGGAAGGAGGGGAGCCCTTTGCAGCATCCCTGAAGTGACAACCTTTGCCAAAGCTTGCAGCCCACCCCATTGCACACAGGATCTTGTGGCCACCCCTGTGCTTCACAAGGCTTTTGCTGCCCAGCAGAAAGAATGAGGATGTTGCTGAGAGAACCTCACCTCATACAGACAGGGAAAGGCATGTGGAAGAGAGGAATTTTGGCTCAGAGTGGGGGAGATGCTGCTGTGGCTCTGTGCCTCAGTTTCTCCACATCTTGTACAGGGCACGGGGTGACCCAGCCTCTTCTCAGGCCCTTTAGAGACAGCAATGTCCCCAGCAAAGGGCAGGATGTATCTCTGATGGAGTGCTTCTGTCCTCTGAGAGAATGATTATAATAATTACAACAACAATAATAATACTAATAATTACAATAATAACACTAAAAATAAAGAGAAGGACCTGAGAGAATTCCCTCCTTGCCAGCAGAGGAACAACTTTTGCTTTTAGGTGCTACACTGGAGACAGTAAGGGAAGGGAAAGGGGATGTGCTGCATTTGCAGCTCAAAACCCCAAGAATTGTGACATCCCTCCCATAAATTGGCCTAAAAGTGAGATTTTAAAGCTTGCCACAGGCAGCATCGTCTTCTTCGCTTTCGGATTTCAGAGCATCCTTTGTGCTGCAGCTTGGAAAATCCCCCAGCAGCAGAGCTGGAGCTCGGGGGTGCTGGGAGCAGTCGGGAGGGGTTTGGCACAGGGATGCAGGGTGGGATGGGGAGGGTGCTGCGGACCCCCGGGGCTGTGCCGATGCCGGGGGGGGGATCCCCGCGGCTGGAGGAGCGCAGGGGGCCGGGGCAGGAGGGAGGCGGCGGGGAAGGGCTCCAAGGGAAAGGCTTTGTTCGCGGGCCAGCCGGGAGCGTGCGAGGGCCTCCGGGCTCCAGCGTTTCTCCTCCACTTCGCTCCTGCTGTGTGCGGGAGCCGAGCCAAGGTGGAGCACGGCGGGGTGGAGCGGGTCCCTGAGGAAGGCAGGGGACAAGGGACGGCCGTGCATTTGGCCCTTAAATTGCCTGGGAAAGCAGCTCTGTCTTTCCATCTCCCCCCAGGGCTCTTCCCTCACCCAAGATGAGGCTGTTTCCCAGGCTGCTTGCCCCGAACACCTCCACCTCTGCCCTCTGCCAGCGACCCCTCTTCTTGGCCCATGGAGCCCGTGGATCTGCAAGCTCAGGGGAAGGATAAGAAAAGGCTCACGACAGAATGCCCCTTCGAGAAGCGCTCGAGCTGCAGAAATAAGGTTAAAGGCTCTTATCTGATGGAGCTGCAGCCTTGCCAAAGCCTGTTGCTATCAGCTCGGGACACATGTGCTATTGGCAAAGCTTCGGGGACACAATAATACAAACAGTTTTCATTGTCGAGTCAACAATGATGGGAGAAGGAGCCTGGTGCTATTACCGGTATAAAAGGCACTGTAGGAAAGCTCAGGACAGGAGGATGCAGACGGGATCAACAGCAGGGTTTAGCAGATTACAATTATATTTGTATTCGGGAAGGAGAAACCTTCCATCCTCAGTGGGCTGGAGCCAGAAAGATGGAGCCAGCGGTGGGGGTTTAGGCTGCAAGGAAAAACTCTTAGAGCAGCACTGGAAGCAGCTGCAGCAAAGTGCTGATGGCAGCGGGTTTGTACAAGGGCAGGTTTGCAGCACGTCAGCCCAAGGTTGTGCTCTGCTCCTGAGGAGTCACTCAGGGAAAAACTCACAGCTGCAGGGCAAGAGAGGCTGTGCAGCAACAGCCCGAGGCTTGCACAATCCTCCACATTTTCACTAAAAAGTCTGTGTTTATTTGGAAAAGCCAGTGTTTGCAGGGTGGATGGGTGATGTTGCACACACTGTACCCAGACCCTGCTGTCACTTGGGCAGATTTGAGGATCATGGGGAGAAGGTGGGTGCCTCCACAGGGCTGGTGCACAGAGGCCAGGCAGTACCTGTGTGTTTCACACACATCCTTCCAACACCTGTGTTGCTTACCCCCACATTCCTTCTCCTCAGCCTTCCTGGCCCCTGTGAATTTGAACAGGGCATTTTTGGACAACACACACTCCCATGCCACCCCGAACCCTCAGATGAGGATGGTGATGGGCAGCATCGTCTCAATTGTGCTCATGGTAGTGAGGAAGAGGATGCAGGTTTGCCAGCTGTTGTGCCATGGTGGCAGGAATCAAGCATGCATCTATCTATCTATCTACCTATCTATCTATCTATCTATCTATCTATCTATCTATCTATCTATTATTCATCAATCAATCAATCAATCAATCATCTATCAATCAATTATCTATCTATCTATCTATCTATCTATCTAATCTGTCTACCTATAATTATCTGTCTATTATCTATCTATCTATCTATCTATCTATCTATCTATCTATCAATTATCTATCTATCTATCTATCTATCTGTCTGATCTTTCGATCATCTTTCTATCCTCTCAGGCACAAAAGCCTCCCCACCATGGGGGGCCGTGGGAGGCTGAAAAGCCGGACAGGAGGTCAGGAAGTTGTTGGCTAATGTCAGGGACTGAGTGGGGCCAGGGTGGCCATTCCCACCGGGAGCGATGATGTCAGGCGGCGGCCGGGGCAGGAGGCAGGAAGCCCAACGCAGCCAGCGAGTCTGTCCTCCTTGGACTTCCCCATGTGTTTTCATGAACAATGCACCTCGTGTCAGGGACACTGGGAGGCAGGTCCTCCTTCACTTGGGGCACTGCAAGGTTCATCCTGCTGCACTGGGAACACATTTGTGCTGTTTCAGGTGCTGCTCTTTGCTCATGTGAGCTCCGGGATGGTGCTGGTGTTGCAATTTTTGCAGGGAGATTTGGTGTGCCTGCTGCATTGCTGTGAGGTCTGGAGGTGACAGCTCTGTGCTGCTTCCCTGGCACATCTGGCCTTGTGTGGGGAGCAGACAGGCTGGTGAGCTCCAGAGGAAGTGCTTGGAGAAAGCATGGCCATGCCAGCAGCTGGCCCTCTCCCACTTCCAGCTCAGCTCAGACAAGGCACATACCTGATTTGAGCATCCAGCCATGCCTGCTTCAGTGTCCAGATATTCCATGTGGAAGTGGAAACAGCAATTACTCAAATGTGACAGGAAAGGTTCTGTCAGCCTGAGACACTTAGGGAAGCTGCGAGATGTGGAAAAGCCTCTCCAGGCTGCAGGTCCACCTGAGCTGAGGAGTGTCCATGGCCCTGCCTGTATCCTCCCAGCCCAGGCAGCTGGGGATAAGTTTTGCATCTCAGCCCCTTTGTGAACTGAGGGGACATTCAGAGCGGGCAGGGGCTGCAAATGGAGTGGCTGGGACAGGGTGAGAGACCTGGTCAGAAACAGCAAGAGGGAGAGGGACTTCCTGAGGACAGCAAGCTCATGGGTGGCCCCAAGGACTCTTCCTCCACCCCACCCAGCACACCCGTGTTTTCTCGGGGGTGCCTCCGCGCTGGGGCCGCCGCAGGCTGCGTTTGCCAGCGGCTGGCAGCGATGGCTGTGCTGGTGCCGACAGGCCGGCTGGCATGCTTTCCCCCAGGGAGGCTTTAGCAGGAGGCTGTGCATTTCTGGGAATTGTGTTGGTTATTGTTCGAGCTGCAAGTGTGCGGCGCGCTGATGAGATCAGGGCTCGGTGCTCGGCGCTGGGGCAGCGGAGCCGCTGCAGAGCCGCTGATGGGGCGATAAGCGGGACAAGGTCCTTATCAGTGCTGCCATCGCTGCGGGGAGCAGAGGGCACGGCACAGCCGCGGTGACCTGGCTCTGCTCGGTGAGGGCACTGAGCAGGGAACACGCTGCCTTCGCCCTCCGGCAAGCCACAGCTGAATGTTGAGGTTATTTCATGGAAAAGGCCCCAGCCCTCCTCGCTGAGCCTCTCCTTCCTCCCTCTCTGCCAGTCAGTCCCTGTCTCCAGCCCCTCTGAGGTCTCCATCCCAATTCTGTGTGCTCGGACACGTTTGCTCCTTTGCTGACAGGACACAGGTCCTGTTGATCCCAAACTCTGTGGCAGACAATATCAGAGCTCTGCTTGTAAAAGCACTGAGAGGAAGGGGCTGGGGTGTTCGAGCCCTTTGCAATCCTTTGCTGAACTGAGAGGTGCCATGTCACCCCATGAGAATTCAACCGTTTTCCTCCTCCTTCTCCTCAGGAGGATGCCCTCACTGTGGCTTTTGACACAGAGCAAGTCATGAGATCCTGAGGAGGTCAGACCTGCTGCCACGGAGGGGCACTGCCATCCAGAGAGCTTCCCACTGCCCGGGTCTGGAGATCGCACGGGTGAGCAGGGACAGCATAGGAAATGCTACATGGGAAAGCCCCGTGTGGGAGCCCAGGAGCCCCTGCCTTCCCACAGCAGACTTATCAAGGCACCAGTTCAGAGTGGTGCTTTCCATGGGCCAAAAGGGAAGTGCATACACACCAGACTTCTCGGGGTCAAGGATGCTGGGCAGTGAGAGGAGAGGCTGCAGGGGGCAAGGGAGGGAACCGGGGCGTGGGGAAGGAGACACAAATAGCAAAATGAATGGCTTGAACTTCCTATGTTTTATGGAGGTGAATAAAAGGAGACAGAGAGGGGGAGAGAAAGGAGACCTGAGTGCCTGCACAGGCTCTCACGCTCACACAGGCCAGCCCAGACCCACCATCTGCTGGTGGCTGATGTGGGGTGGCAGCCTGCACCCACTTGGCTGGCACGGCTCTGGGCTGGCTGCTTGTCTGGCCCAGTGTCCCTGGGAGGCATCTCACGAAGCGTGACAGGCTGCTGCTTAGCATTTATTCCTCTCCCTGTCATTATTGTTTTGAACAGCAGCCAGTGTAATTAAAATCGTTAGGAGGAAGAGGTTTAGGGAAAATCCAAAATGTCTCAGAAGAGCATCTGCAAAGCTGGAGGTCCAAACTCCACCCTGGCACTCGCGATGAGCAGGGCCCATGGGAGCCATCATCTCCTCTGCATCCTCCCTTCCATGCTCCCCGTTTCTCAGGGTGGCAGAGGCTGGGCTAGCACACAGGGTGGTCCTGGCCGTGTTCCCCTTGCAGCTGCTGCCCACTGTAGCCAAATCCTGCAGCTTTTCTTGTCCCAGGAGGTCCAGATGGCAGTGTCACCAGGCATGGGCGCTCACCTGCAGCTCCAGGTCGGGGGATGTAGGGAGTGGAGGACACAGAGCCTCTGTGGGCTCCTCTTCCAGAATGGCATGGATGGATCCTAAAATATTTCCTGGGAACCATGATGCTTTCTGTTGTGTTAGGAGTGTCTGTGCCACAAGAGGAGGTGTGGAGAGGTCCCTTGGCTCCTCAAAGGAGAAAACAGGATGGTCTGTAAGACAGAAATATAAGTCATCATTCATGCCACATTCTCCAGGTTTCCTAAGTGTTTGAATGGAGGATTTGTCTGCTCTAGGGTCAAATGTCCTCAATGCCAAGTCTCTGAGATTAAGCACATCAGACAGCTGCAGAAAGGAGGGGAAGAAAAGGCAGATCCCTGCCTCCATTCCAGGGCTGGCCCAAGTGCATGGTTAGAGGATCAGCCAGGAGCCCTCCAGCCAAGGCTGAGGGTGAGAACGAGGGAAAACACATCAAAACCATGAGGGTGAAAAGGAGGGGAAACATATCAAAACCATGAGGGTGAAAAGGAGGGGAAACACATCAAAACCTCTCCCCAAAAGAAGTGGTGCTCCTGCCTCAGTGTCTTCCAGTTACCAATTGTTTTTCTCTGGATGGGGTCAGTCATTACTATCTCAGAGCCCAGTGTGTCACCCAGGACAACCAGTCCGCCAAACAGTGACCTGCTGAGGTCCTGGAGATCTGAGCATCCCTGAAGTTAGAGGGGGTCTCAGGACAAGAGCTTCCCTGTGGGTTTTGTGGTGGGTGGATGGACAAGGCAGGCCCAGGAGTGCCTCTCATCTCTGCTTTTTCCAAAAGTAGACCAGACCAAACCTCTGGTGGTTGGGAGCAGAGAAAGGGTGGGGTTTGATGGCTGATCTCCAAATGACTTGAACTTGCTGGGGATAGTGGAAGCAACTTTATCCAGCCCATTCGCTGTGTTCAAATCTGCTGAGAGTTGCTTGGGAAATACAGTAGCCCAGTGGAAAAAACAGGTGAGATTTTGTGGGGTTTTATTTTGCAGGAAACTTCTCCTGGCTCTCCCAGATCTGCCTGCCAAGGGCAGCTGCCAGCGAGGCACCACAAACAGAGACTTTCAGGGAGGCTCTTGGTGTGCAGGGGTCAGCAAAAGCCCCCTCCCAGCCTCTCCCTGACGGACTCGCCCCTGCTCTGTTTTTAGCACATTCAAGTAGCTGCTTTCACAAGAGGTAAAAGAAAGTTCATGGATCCGTTGACAGATCACCCCAAGCGGGAATTTCTCTGGGAATTCCTGCAATAGCAGGTTGGCTCCCGCGGAGGTGGAGTTTCCTCTGCATCTACCTCCACCCAGGCTTGGGGAGCGCTCTGGCCAGCGGCTCCACGCTTGGGGGGGGCAGGGCTGAGCGACGCCACCGCTGCAAGGTCAGCCAGAAACCCTCCCTGCTCTGCAAGCGCCTGGCCTGTGGTGTCCTGTTAACCCTTGGAAAGAGCGGAGCCACAGGCCGGCAGGGTTGGGCTGCAGAGCTGGCCCGTGCCCACGGGCACACAGGGGCAGGGGATGTGCCCAGCAGGCACAGAGGGCTGCAGGCGTGAGGATTTTGTGCCATTCTGTCCTCGGGGACCCGCTGGCAGGCAGGCAGTGGTGGGCCCTGGGTGAGGCTGGCTGCCACTGCAGGAGGCCAGCGCTGGCAGGGTGATGGCTCCTGCTCGAGGCAGGGAGCGCCGGGGTGATGGCGCTCGGCATCAGTGACTGTGCGCTCTGGAATCTCAGACACGTCCCCGGCCATACTTGTGGTCAGGAACCATCTCTGCGTTGCAGCGACACAAACCACACTGACAGTGGCAGCAGTGCCGCTCGAGCGTGTCTCTGACGCCAAGGACCGGCGTGACCCGGCCCCACACACGGGACAGGCAGCTGCTCATTTCCACAAGGTCCCCTTGCTGGGACTTGTTTTCTCCTCCCTAACAGAGGTGGGCCTCTCCAAAATGGCACCCCCTGACTCCACAGCCAGACCCTGCCAAGGGTTGGGGGATTTCCAGGTGCTGCACAGGCTTCAGACTGTGGGGTGGAGGGAACTCGTGTTCACAAACATGGGGCCAAGCCAAGAAGTTTCAAGGTGTCATGCCAGGGAGAGGGTCCAGGGCTCACTTTTGGTCTGGGACCACCTTTGCTGCTTTAGGGATGAACTGACACGTGTCTTACACATCTAGGGCGCAGTTCTTGCTCAGGGAGATCCCAGGGCTCCATGGTGTTTCTATAAATCTCCATGGTGTTGCTATAAAGAGCAGCAAGCTGGCAGCTTGCTAGTGGACAGATTTGGGGGTCAGGCACCCATCAGAGCTTTAGCACTGATTTGTTCAATACTTCTCTCTCTGGAGGTATTCCAAACCCACCTGGACAAGTTCCTGTGTCACCTGTTTTAGGTGACTCTGACTTTGAAGGGGGGCTGGATGATCTCCAAGCCCTTTAACCCTACCAAATCTGTGAGTCTGTGATTATGCCCTCAGTGACCCAGCCTGCCCCAGGACAGAGTGCAGTTGGAGATGAGTGCTGGGAATTCTGGCTCCCAAGACCTGCCTGTGCATCCCGAGGCCACACGTAGCATATCCCCGTGCTTCCACATGATCTGCAGCTCCGCTGGGGCAGGACACGGCCGCTCCTCACCAGCACAGTCAGGGCCCTCTCTGAAGCAGCGTTTGGCCAGGGCTGTGCAGGCGGCTGTGCATGGAAGTTCTCCCTCAGCCAGGAACCAGCTGGAGGGAGCGACAGCGCTCAGCAGTAGCTCCCGGGGGATGCGCTGCCCTCGCACAGTGTGCGAGTGCCATCTACAGGGGGTCCAGCCTGGCCCCCCAAAGCATCCATCCTCTCGCCACTGGTAACTGCTGTCCAGTCCCCAAGGCCGTACGAGGGGCACAGCTTCGGTTCATCCCGGGAGCTTTTATCCAGTTTATCCAGCAGTTTATCCAGCACTGCTCCGAAGGCTCAGCACAGCCATGGACAATAGTCACAGAATGATTTGTGGTAGAAGGGTCCGGTAAAGCTCATCTTGTTCCAACCCCCTGCTATGGGCAGGACACCTTCCACTATCCCAGGATGCTCCAAGCACCATCCAACCTGGCCATGAACATTCCAGGGATCTAGGGGCAACCACTCTGGGCACCCTGTCCAGTGCTGTAACCAGGGAAGAATTTATTTCCAATATCCCATCTAACCCTGCCCTCAGTCAGTGTGAAGTCGTTCCCCCTTGCTCTGTCACTCTAGGCCCTTGTCCAAAGCCTCCCTCCATCTCTCTTCGAGCGCCTTTAGGCACGGGAAGGGGCTTTAAAGGTCTGTCCGGAGCCTTCTCTTCTCCAGGCTGAACGCCGCAGTTCTCAGCCTGTCTCCCCTGCAGAGGTGCTCGTTATCTCCGTGGCCTCGTCCGGACCCGCTGCAGCACTTTGGGACACGGCTGTTCCTGCCGTGCCGTGACACAGCCCCGCGGGTGGGGACAGGGGACCGGGGGTCCCTCAGCCCCGGCTCCGCTCCGAGCCCCCTCCGCGGGGCGAACCGCAGCCCCCACAGCGCCCCCGGCGGCCGGGCGGCACGGCGCGGGGCGGCCGCGGAGCACGCTGGGAGATGGAGTCCCGCCCGCGGGCTGCGCTCCGGCAGGCGGCGGGTGGAGCTGGCATCCCAAGGACTACAACTCCCGTCGTGCCCCGCGTGCGCCCGCCCTGACTGCGGCACCGGGGGCTGAGGTGGGCACCGGGCACCGACCGCAGCTCCCCCCGCCCGGACCCCCGTCCGGCCCCGGCACCGATCCCGGGGAGCGGCGAGATGGGCGGGGAGGACGAGATCGTGCGCATTGCCAGGCGCCTGGACAAGATGGTGGCCAAGAAGAACGCGGTGAGTGGCGGCGTCAGGGCCCCCGCAGCCCGGTTGGCGTGGGGAGCCGCCCCCTGCTCCGGGCTCTTGTCTGGCGGACGCGCCCCCTCCTTTCCGCAGGATTCCCTCCTCGCTGCCGCGCTGGTGGACCCTCGCCTCTCCTTCGGTGCCCGTTGTCAGCAACCTCCCTCCCCCCAGACCCCATTTTGGGAGCATCTCTTCCAGCGCCGCCCCGCTCATTACATCGTGCTGGAGGAGACGCTCTCCCCTTTAAAGTGGGGTTCCCTCCCCCAGGCCCCGTCGCCCTTTCCTGTCCCCATCCTTTGCGGAGGTGTGGGATCCACCCACTGCCACTTACCGGGCGGGCAGCCCTATGTGCCCCTTTGGGTACTGTGGCACTCTCCAGTCCCCATGCTGAGCCCCCGCACCCCAGGCCTCCGGTATCACCAGCCCGCATCTCAGCACTCCGGGGCTCCCCCTGTGCTGCCGTCCCCTCCTGGAGAGCATCCCCAGCCCTGCTCCCCTGTCCCGTTGGGAGCCCTTTGGAAGGGGAGTCCCCATCAGCACTGGCTGGGGCTCCGGTTTGCCCTCGGGGAAAGCCCCGGTGCTGATGGATTTGCTTCCTGCATCTCCATCCCACCCCGACACCACTTCTCACTGCCGTGGCCTCTGGAGTGTGCAGGGCTGGCCAAGCTACTGTCTGCACTCGGGGACTCTGGCAGGGTGTGCTGTGACCCGTGTGACAGCCTGGGGGGACAGGATCCGGTGCTTTCCAGCTTAATGGCATATATCAGTGCTTATAGGAACGGTGTCATGCGAGTGCTAAGGCAGAAAGCTGACAAGGGTTTGTGATGGAGGTAGGCTGTACATCTGTGTTTGGGGTGGGGGACAGGGATTTTGGGCTGGGAAGGGATGTGGGGAGTGGGAGATGATGGGCAAGGAGGGGAAGGGATTAGAGGAGTGTGGTACTCTGTGGTGGGGTGCTGGGTGCTGTTATCACATGAACTTTTGGATGTTGGACTGACCTTGCCAGCTGTGGGTAGGGCGGGTGCTGTCACTTGTGTCACTGTTGGAACAGGGAAGTGTGTTTGGGCTAAAGCACAGCCTGTGATGTCTGTTCTCGCTGGTGGCAGGTTTTCAGCATCAGTGTTGAAATAGGAAAGGAGCAACTTTGCAGAATTTGCTTCCAGCTTTATTGGGAAAGAGGCAGCTTCTTACAGGAGGGGTATGCAACATTTCCTCTTGGCTGGCATTTGAGACAGTGCTGAACTACAGCATGTTGTGTGTTGGCAAATCTTAGAACTCTTCCTGCAGGACAGTTTCCTGGAGTACCTGTTTGTTGCTCTGTTTTTTTTGTGGATCCTCATTTGCTGCCATTGTGGCAAATGGCTCCATTTGGAGTCAGACTGGGTCACTTTGGGTGTTCAGGGCTGGAGGAACAGGAAGGTGTGGAACTACCTGAGGGGCAAGTCAGTCGTTCTGGGTACAGTAAATGTGTGTGGTTTATGCTGGTGTGAGCTGCTTGTGTGCACGCTGAAAGCTTTGACTCTGCTTTGGTTCGAGCATCTGTTCTGTAGGGTGGATTGCAGCTGGATTGCTTCCTGGGATGAGTTGGAAGCAGCCCTTCTGCAGAGGGAGGACTGGATGTGAGGACAGGGCTGGCTCCCCTACAGTGGTGGCTGTGCAGGCCTTGTGCTGCAACTGGGCTTGGAGTGGTCGGTGTTGTAAATGAGCTGCTAAATGTGAACACTGGAAGCCTTGTTTGAGGGAAGGGGGTTGGGAGGAAAGAGCCAGCTGAATGGAGACAGGCCCAGGCCAGGCTGGGATGTGCTGGAGGGAGACAAGTGATTTCCAGTTCTCTGAGTGACTGCCACTTTTAGGTATCTACAGAATCCTCGTCAGATCTTTCCTGGTCCTGGGTTCTGGGATGTAGAGATGAATGTAAGGAGACTTCACAGAGCAAGTTTCAAATGACCAACTCTTCAGCATCACAGCTTGTTGGCTTTGCTTCTGGTCTCTCTTTTCTCCTGAGCAGAGTGGGGTATTAATATGAAAACCAGGAAACAGCTACATGGAGTCACTGACAGTTGTAATTCAGAGTGTCGTTTTCAGGTGTTAAAAATGCTCATTGTAGCAGGTAAGAATATAAACTAATGCTGCACTTGCACCATACACAAGCAAGGACCTGTAGCACTCCACTGATCTTCTGTTTTGCCCATTCCAATGATTCAGGTGCCTTCAGGTTGCAGGATCTACTGTCTGTGTGGAACAGCACCCAGCAGTGTGCTTGCTGATATTTCAGGGAATGCATGTTGGTGTTTTTCCCTTTGAATTCAACTTCCTGTGTCTATTCCCAAGCTGTTGAATTTCTTTAATAAAAGCTGAGGCACTCATTCTCTTTCTCTTTTCCTTTCCAGGAAGGTGCAATGGATTTACTGAAAGAACTGAAAAGTATGCCTATGACTTTGGATTTACTGCAGGTGAGTTGCACAGTTATGGTAAAAAGCTTGAGTTTACATCTGGATGAGTTCAAAATGTTGTCTAAATAAACTTAATAGGTTTCCTCACACTTCTTGCTT
Source organism: Setophaga petechia (assembly GCA_024362935.1). NCBI lineage: Eukaryota > Metazoa > Chordata > Aves > Passeriformes > Parulidae > Setophaga > Setophaga petechia. The sequence goes on from JANCRA010000033.1 coordinate 3,438,289, forward strand.
CATGCAAAGAATAAAAATAAACATTAAATCCAACAAAATAGTGCAGAAGTTGGGTTTTGGACTGGCAGTGAAAGAGCTCTGGGTCACCATGTGTGTAACTGCTCAAATCTTGTTTGTAGGATGCAAAAAGAGGAAGGACTGGGTTAAAGTAGCAAACACAGAGGGCAGTCGTGGGAGAAGTTCTTTGTAATGTTGATATTTAGAACACTGGGGAGGAGTGAGCAGAATTACAATTTGGAGGTTGTGATGCATCTTGGAGTTTTCACTTTAAGCTTGAATGTCACTCACGAGTGTGTAGGGAAGGGATTTGTGGGGATTGATGTGTCTTCTGTTCAGCTGTGCAAGCTGGAGAGTGTCACCTCACTCTTCCAAAATGGTAAGGGTCACAGAATCATTCTGCAAGCCTTTGGATACTCCTGTGTTGGTCATGGCTTTGACTTTGTCGTGGTTATTTGAGATTTCAGTTGGTAACTGATATTGAATCTGCTCTGGGGTGGTTCACTGGGGTGTTCCCTTGCAGTCCACCCGCATTGGGATGTCAGTGAACGCACTGAGGAAGCAGAGCACAGATGAAGAGGTGATATCACTTGCCAAATCCCTCATCAAATCTTGGAAGAAACTTCTAGGTAAGGAAATCAGCATGTTCCTGTCAGATTCAGCTTGTGAACAAGCTGCCTTCAGTGGGAGGCTGAATTTTTTGGGAGAGCTTATCTCTTGATCTGAATAAACATTCTAGCAAATCAGCCTTTACAATTCCACCCTCTCTGTCTTTCGAGTTTTGTGTCCTATCATGCCTCTCTCTAGATTTAGCTCCTGTTTAGCCAGCTCATCATTGGAAGAGCATTGAAAGCTTCAGGGCTATTAACTTATACCTCATCACATAATAATTAGCAATGTTATTTGTGCTCTGAACCCTCTGCTCTCACTTGGCTCTCCGTGGCATTAGCACCATGTGTGCTGTCAGCCTCGTGCAGCAGCTCAGGAAGGGAAGTGCTGGAATGGATTTGGGGTGGTGAGTTGGAGAAGAATCTGAGTTCACCATCTTGTAGATAAACTCACATGGACCATGTCCAGCTGGGGAGGCTTTCCCTTTTATGGGCTCCCATTTCTTGCCAGGCTGGATGAGTGCTAAAAGGGCTCTTTTCCTGTCCTGGTTTGTTACCTCCTCATTAGATTGGGTGTGTATTGGCTAGACTCAGACAATTTACCTCTGGGTCAAACTTGTTCTACAGTGTCAAGCAGGTCCTCTCCAGGGTTGTGCTGTTGGCTTTCAGCAGCACTTGGGAATTAGAAGAAGTTCCACAAGGACCAGCCTGGACTGGCCCTTCAGCTGGTGTTGGCTGGAAATTCTGCTTTTAGTTGTGCTTGAGAGAACTTGATCTAATCCCTGCTCAGCAGCCTCTGAAAGAAACTTTTGTGAAGAGGCTTGTCTTGTGAGTAAGCTTATCTCCCAGGCAGGGAAACTGATTGCTCTCTGGTTTGGTGAGGAAAGCTTTTGTTTGAATTAGTTTCTACTTGGAGGCAAGGAGAAGGTCTGTTGGGAAGCAGGAAGGCCATAAAGGCATTTTCTCCTGATTCTTTTTGGGAGAATAATAAAGCCAACAGTGGGTAGTGTGAAAACACTGAGGAGTATAGGCAGGGCTGTAGCATAAAGACCAGTTTTGAACTTATTCCTTTTTTGAATATAGATGCTTCTGAGGAAAAAAATGAGGACAAAAAGAAAAGCCTGTCTTTGCCAACATCTTCCTCCAGGGAGACTGGTAACTCAAGAGACCAAAGGTAATATTTCCTTTTTACCAAAGATAACACTGTTAAAGAATTTAGGTTTCCTTAAGGCACCTTACTTTAATTTTTATTTTTAAGTGTCTGAGTCAGGAATTTTGTATAGTCATAATTCTTATCAGAGATGCTGGAAGTGTTTCTTCTTCAAGGTTGATCTGTGTGGTGTTAATAATTAACTATAATGCAGAAATACACATCTAAGAATACAGTGGCTTTAGTGAGTTTTTAAATTTTATTCATTCATATTTAATGTTTTTTACTCTTGGTTTTATGTTGTTTTTTCTAGTAGTGGAAGATTCCCCTATTCTTTTTAAGTTTGCATTTTTATGCGTTTTTGTTTATTTCTAACTTCAAACTCCTTAGAGTGAAGATTATTTTTGGCCTTTGCAGTGGATGGGATTGATTGATACATTACTAAAGTAAAACTTTCATTTCTTTGTCCTTGATAAATCCCAGCAGAAGTCCCCTTTTCCCTGTGGCTGATGTCCCCCAGCTGGCAGGTCAGCTGCATGCTTGCTCCTTGCCATGCCTTGGATGCTGCATCCTGTTTCCACTGCCTGTGACTGCAGTTGTTGAGTGCAGGCAGTGATCAAAGGGGAGGGGAAAAATGGGATTTAAAGCCTTCTTCTAGAAATTTCTCCCAGCCTCAGATCCCAGGAGGGTGTGTACTTCCTAGATTTGGCTCCTAAGTGATTTAGCCAATTTCCCAAGTTTGACAGAAGATTTAGAGTATTCAGGCTGTGGTCCTGCTGGCTTGCAGGATTTTCCATGTTTGCTGCCTTTGTTTGTCACTTTCTTGTCACTTCTTTGGTTTTGCTCAGCTCTCTCAAGGCTTGGCACTTCAGAGTGAGCCTTTGCAGCTCGATCCAGAACTGCTGATGGAGAGAAGGCTGCTGATGCTCCATGACTGTAAAAGATTGGTATCTTTGGTTATTTCACTTGATAAAATGGCAAAAAGGATTTGCTAAGTAGTGCAGTGAAAGGACTTGGGAGACTTCACAGCCAGGATGGAGTTCAGTGAGGCAGTGCAGAGTGGGAGCCAGGGCTGTCCAGATCTGTGTGTATCTGTGTGGGATTTCACCCAGAACAGAATCTTGGCTGTAGGCACAGAGGCAAAACCTCTCCTTGCTGCCTCCTTGCTTTGTCACTTATCTTGGGGTATGTGGGGTGGAGCTGTCTGTCTTGTGCTGGTGATGTTCCCTTGTGCTGCAGATACTGCAGTTTGATGGGGTTTTTTAATCCTTGATGCTTTTTACGTGTATTCAACCTCCATCTTCTGACTAGCAAAGCATCCCCTTGGCTGTGAAGGATGAACAGAAGCCAATGGATTAGTGTAGCCTAGACCAGGAGCAGGGGCCAGCTTCTGGTGTTAGTCTGTTGAGCCAGGCTCTCTTCCAGAGACAGGAATGTTTTTTCTCCAGTCCTGCAAAATAAACTACTAATCTGCCTTAAAAAAATAATAATTTATTGGCAGAGGAGAGTCTCTGTTCTTTGAAGCAGAGACTGCAGTGGAGTCAGACTGGTTGCTCAGTGTGTGATAGCTGGTTCAGATGAGGCTGCTGTCAAGACACCAAAGAAATCAGTTTGTATTTAGATATTTCAGCCTCTTAGTCTGTTAGATGTTGGCTACGCCTTCCATTTTGGTCAGGGAAAAATATTTGACTAACTCTTAGCCTGAAACTCATCTTGCTTTCTGGAGCACAGATGTAGAAATCCCTGTGTAGTGACTGGAGCTATCACTGCAAGACCTGAAGGCTCTGAGCCAGCCAGTGTGGAGCTGGCACCTGTGAATTTAGATGCTGCATTACTCTAATCCAAAGCATATTCTGTGGTGCTGCAGAGTTTCAGACCCATAGTGTAGTACATTTTAATGGGCTGTGTCTAATGTTTCTGTCTCTGGCAGCATGAGGTTTTTCTTTTCCAGGATTCTCTAAACTGCCTTTATTAGGAGGTTTTGGATCTGTGGCCTGAATTTAGCTCTTCTGTGGCATTTTCTTCCAGTGCAGCCCTGAGTTCTGTTTGCAATCCCTGGCTGCTGCTTTGCCACCATTTTGTTCCAGCATTGCCTTGTTTTATGTATAAACTTTTGCTGCCTGGATAGATTTACAAGCTCTTTCTCATGTTCAACAGGAACAGTGTGAACCACAAGGATTTCCTGAAATAAGTCTTCTAGGTGTGTTTGAGCTCTATTTCCCAACAGTTCTATTTATAAACTAACCTCTAAACCTTAATAAATAATTTTCTGTCTTTGGAATGGCTGAGAAGTCTGTTTCATCTAATTCTTGAGGGAGCAGCTCTCATCCCAGTGCATGGTTGATGTGTGTGTGCAGGCAAATTTATCTTTCCTCATCAGCTAACAGAGGTGGGACTATCATGCATCTTGTTGAGCTTTTTTCCACCCTCAAGGAATAAACATCTAAATATTCAATTGCAGTTAGAACCTTCCTGAAAATCAAATATTACTTCTGCAAATACAGGTTTGAAGAGCTGTGTTTGCGGTCTCATTGTAGCGAAGGTTGATGTTCTGAGTTCACACTGAGGTCACTGAGTTCACACACAGCATTTTGCTCTGGGAAACCTTTGTTTGTTGATTGAAAAAGGATACAAAATTTAAATCTGGAAGAGCTCTCAGGAAACTTCTCCTGCAGCCTCTTCTCAGCACAGCACAATCTCTGCCCAAGCTGTTCCTGACAGGCTTTTTTCAAGCTCTTTGACTGCCCTAGAAAACCTCAGGGTAAGGCATTTCCACAGCTGCCCTTGGCAGTATTTCCAATTCATAACTCACCTTTACAGTTTAAAACTTGCTCTCAATCAAAACCTGTCTTACAAAACCTATTTCTACACCCTTCTGTGGATTTTTTCCTACCATCCTCCTTTGAAAGGAATTTCAGGACTTGTCTCCTTTAAGTTTCTCTTGCCACAAACCACCCATATTCCTTCAGTCCTTCCTCTTACTGTAAGTATGCTTTGCCTTTGTCCTTTGGGAAGTCTAATTTTTCCAAACTGTTTTATGTAACTTGAGAAGCTGTGATTTTTTAGATGGGTTATTCCTGAATTATGGGTTATTCCTTAGTGTATGCTCTGGTATATACACCCCCATGAGTGGTGCCTGTGATTTGTGTGTAGCTTCTTAAGCACAAAAGTACCTGATGGCAGTTTCTACATTCCAGATGGGAGAAAATCATCATCTAATGGATTCTTTACAGGCAAAGTTGTTTCTTCTTTTGTAGCACGTGCAGTGTAAATCCTATTGAATGTTTTGAGCTGCTTGGACAAAATCTGTTCTTTAAGAAGGTCCTGCAGTGCTGACCAGTAAAAGCAGCTGGTAAAAAGGGATTTTATTCAGCTACTGGTCAGTAAAACACAGTGAGCTGACAGTACAATCTCCCTCACAGAGTGCATCATCTCATTCATATAAGCAAGAAATCAAAGTTCTGCTTTGGTTTGATAGGAACCATTTGCTGAAGGTTCATTAATGAATGCTTCTGAAAAGGGTTTGGTGAGGTTCTGAACTGAGAAAATCTGGTAGCCCCAGTGATGATCTGTGGGATTTGAGCCAGACTGGATATGACCTTAGTCACAGGATAAGTCCCTAAAGTCGTCTGGCTCAGTTTGTGTGGCAGCAGATTCGGAAGGTTTCCAGCTTAGTGCTGGTTTTTTGTGGGCTGACTAATCCCTTCCAGGACAGTGTAGTGGAAGTGCTTGTTCATAACAAATTTATTTTTGATGGCAAAAAACTGGCAGTAGTGACCCAGCTTAACAAAATTTGTCAAGCTGCTTGGGTCTTCAAGAAGATACTGCTGGCATGCCATGGGTGGAATATTGAGGTTCCTTTTTTTCCCTTTCTGTCCCTTTGTGCAATAATGGTACCAGGCATTTTACAGCCAAATCACCAAAGTCAGAGCAATCTCTGCTGAAAAAAAAAATTGCTGTTCTGCTGCCTAGATTTAGGGGGGAGAACAAAGCTCTAGAAAATCATCTGTGATTCATACTAACCCAGATCTTTTACCAGCAGTATTTGCTGGGCTGACTAACACCATGTGCAGATGTTAGGCTTTCTGTGTGCACAACCAGCTGAGCTGCTCATTGAGGTTCCTTCTCTGCATGCAGACCCCGCAGCAGTGACTCAGCCTGCCCACATCATGTGCTGATTGTGCAGGCAGGTCTCCATCCTGCTCCCCTGGCAGGTGACCCGACTGAGTCAGCCACAGCAGACAGGTGTTTGCATTCCCTTGCCTGTGCCCATGACTGCCTGCAGGTAGAAATGGAGTTATTTTTGAGAGCAAAGCAGTATTTCTTAGTCCTGTGCCAGCCTGGCCCCTGTATGAGCTGTGTGTGGCTGTGTAGGGTTGCTCTTCTGTGAGATGAGTAATCAGTGTCTTGCTCAGATTACAGGAAAAAGGAAGAACCTTTTATGTGCTACACTTTGTTGTTGTTTTTTAAATATCAAAGCTGAAGGAGCCATTTTCTTTCTTTTTCTTTGTTTTTCTTATCACAGCTCCTTCTTCTGGAGCTTTCTGCTTGCTTTCTGCTGAGAAAAAACTTTGCCTGGTGTCCTGCAAAGTAAAAGATGAAAAGAAGTACCATGAATCTGCCAAACTGGGCGTGCTGATGGTCTCAGATGTCCTGAGTGTATTTGGGTTACTGGTGGTGTTCAACAGGGATGTTTTCACTTGATGCCCAATGGTGCAGCAGCTGATGTGTGTTGAATAACACAAGATTGTTCATGGATTAAACCTCTGCTGGCAGCCAGCAGTGTCCACAGGAGAGCTCGTGTCTGGGCTGAGGGCGTTGGCTGCCGTGTTGTGCTCTGTGCTGGTTTGGGACAATGACTTTGCACTGTGTTCTGACTGGCTCTGTATTGTGATTAACAGGATGCTTGGCCACATACCTGCTGCTTCCTTCTCTGCTCTCAGTGGCCCAAACTGAGACATTCTGACAGGTGAAGTTTTTCTTTTAGCTCCAACAAAAGGCAGGAGCCTCCAAAGACTCCGACCACCCCCAAAATCACCACCTTCCCTCCGGCCCCCATCACGTGCGACGCTGTGCGCAACAAATGCAGGGAGATGCTGACAGCAGCTCTGCAGGCTGATGGTAAGTGCTGGGGGAAGCCCTGCATTGCCTCAAGTGCTTCACAGCTCCTGGACCATTCTCACAGAGACTCTCAGTGCCAGCTCAGCTTAGACATACTGTTCTAGAGCAGCCTTGTCAAAGGATTATTGCCAGCAGCTCAGTCTAGCCGCTGGTCACCCCTTTGATGGACTGGCTGCTGTTGCAGCGTTTTCAGACACTTACACAGGTGCCTGGCTGGAGCTGGAGGCATGGCAATGTGCAAAGCAATGGCTGTTAAGAACACAGGGTTTGTCACATAGAGTTGCAACATGGGGTGGTCTGTGAGTTTAATCAGGTGTGCAGGGATTTGCTTCACTTTCTAGATGTTTTCTGATTGCTGTTAAGTGAAGCTGTCTTCCCTGTCACCCTTGGGGTACAAAGTGAAGCTGTAACTCAGTACATGGACTTTGTAGGAATGGTGCTTATGCCAGTCAGCATCTGCTGTCAGACTCTGCTGCCATTGCAGACAGGACCCCCTTAAATATTGTGGTCCTCTGGATCTGGGGTGGAACAGATCCCTCTTGCATTCAGACTGTGCCATCTCAAGTGAGAGGCAGATACTCAGCATGTCTGGAAGTTAGAGCATCTGGTTGTGTCCACATTGCAGATCCCTTAAAAAAATTGGGGTCTAAGCACTGTAGAGTCTTATTAATTTGGAGCCAAGGAATGTAGATGACAGATGGAGAAGTTCATGAGGTCTTTATTTCAAGCCTTCCTGTGCATGTCTTTGTATGCTGCATTAAATGCTTTGCACAGCTCTTATAAAAACCCTTTCCATATGAAATCTGGGAAAGAGTTCCCTTGAGTCTTTCCCTAAGCTCAGCTGTGCCCTACCTTCCTTCCTTTATGGTATTTATCATACTGGCTGTCCAAATCCATGGCAGTTATGCACTCTGTGTGATGCTGTTTAACTGGTGTGTGGGAGAAGAGGGGAGGAGCAGACAGTCCTGAGGTGAGTTGAGAAAGGAAGGCTTGATCCCAGTGCTGCACACCTCCTGGCCCTCCCAGATGGTTGGTCTGAGTAGAGTTACTTATTGAGGTGAATATCTGATGAAACAATTCCTGCCTATATACATTTGATTTCAATTGTATGAAAAATATAATGGAAAACTAGTAAGTTCTTGGGCCAAGGCTGTTGTTAGTTTTGTCTCATGCAGTCCATATCCTAGAGAGGCACAGGGCACGGGCTGGCTGGATTAATCCATTTTCATCACTGCCCTTTTCCAAAGGGTCAGAGAGTAGCAAGGGCAAAGGCTAAGATGCCATTTGATGGGATGAGTGAATGAAACTAGCAAACTGTCCAGATGTGTAGCTCAGAAATACTGAGCCTGGGGAGCCCTGGCTTGGTTGGAAGGCGCTGAGCTCCTGTTTGTGCTGTCTTACAGACGACTACATCGCCATCGGTGCCGACTGCGAGCACATAGCAGCCCAGATTGAAGAGTATATCCTTGCTGTTCTGTGCTTCCTGCATGCCCCCAGCAGTGAAATCCATGTGCTCAAAGGAAAAATGGGACTCTCCGTGCATAAATGTTCTGCTGCAGCTTGTCAGGGGTCTGGGTCTACTAAGGAACTACCAGTGTGGAGTTGGAGCTCAGAGACTGTAATTCCTTGTTTGTCCTTCCCATCAGAGTGTTGTTTCCTGCTTTTGATTCTGCTTCCAAATACATGCAACTTCCCTGTCCTCCCTGTTGAGGAGAGTTGCTGATCTAGACAAAAGCAATGGAAAGGATGGAGCAGTGAGGATCAAGTTCCATGGTGATGTGAGATAAGCCATGTGTGAGGAGTTTGCTTAGTTTAGGAACTGTGGGGTTGGAGATGCAGCTGGGCTCTCTCAGTGCAGGGGTTTGTGGCTGCCTTGCTGAGAGAAAGGGGAGGTTGTAGAACCTGAGCATAGCTGAACAGTTCCAGCACAGTGAAAAAGCCCAAGCTGGAAGCCCCTGGAGTTTGGGGTTGTATAAACCTGCTCTCAAATCCAGCACTGACCTCCCAGAGCAGATGCTGCTGTTGTGTCCCAGCAGCTCCATCCTGGCAGTGGGTGACAATCCCTGCTCTTCATGGGTGGCTGGGAAGTGCTTGATGCCTCTGGGTTGGTTGCAGGCTCCTTGACTGCCCTTACGCATCTACCAGGATGTCAAGAACACCGACATGAAATACAAAAACCGCGTGAGGAGCCGCATCTCCAACCTGAAGGACTCCAAAAATCCTGAGCTGAAAAAGAACGTGCTGTGTGGGGCCATCACCCCCGAGCAGATCGCAGTGATGACCTCAGAGGTGAGGGAGCCTGGGGAACAGCGTTTGCTTCTCACAGGGGATGTCCTGAGGCTTAGCTGGGCTGATGCAAGGGTTGCAGTTTTCTCACTAGCTGCTGCCAGAGTGCATGGAGTGAGCTTGCAGTGGGGTTTGCAGAGTGGAGAGTGGTTTGTTGGGCCTTCCCATCATCCTGGGGCCCTGGGTATGAACCAGAAACCAGAACTGGAACAGGCTTTCTGTGTTAATGCCCATCTGTCAGGCTGCCTTGTCCTGTTGGCTGTTTCCACTGTGGTGGGTGTGGTGCTGAAATTGGGCAGATGTGATTTTATTGCCTTTTTTCTTTTTTTTTTCTTCTGAAAGGAAATGGCCAGTAATGAGCTGAAAGAGATCAGGAAAGCCATGACAAAAGAAGCAATCCGGGAGCATCAGATGGCCAAGACAGGAGGGACACAGACTGACCTCTTCACCTGTGGGAAATGCAAGAAGAAGAACTGCACCTACACCCAGGTTGGTTTTCCTGCTCCTGTCTTGGCCTCTGCACAGGCCATGATCTGTCATGGTCACGAGCTCGCACTGCTCCATGACAGGCCCTGCAGCACAACACAAATTTTGCTGCTGGTGGACAGTAAACACTTGTGGCTGTCTAAAATGTACTTCTGCACATGCTTCTGTGAGCTTGTGTAACTTTCTGGCTCACTTGTACAAGAGCAGGAGTTGTGCAGCACTGAGGAGGCTTTCAAAAGTTCAGCAGTGCTCTACACTGAAAGCAGGTGCTGGGAATGCTGGGATTCAGACAAGAAAGGAGTGGGTGGTGTAGAGGAGAGGCTGCAGAAACTGACTCAGACATGTTGATGGTATTAAAAGTACAAATTAAGAACATAGATTACCTGCAGCTGGATGAGTCCCAACTTATTTAAAATCAAATAGCATGAAATGAGTGAAACAAAAGGAATAACCGAAGCTGTGATGTGAGCAGACAGAGGATTTTTCTTCCCCGTGGCCAGCTGTTGGAAGCCTTGTGCATTACCAGTGCTTTTTAGCTCCCATGTTTGTGCCAGGCATCTGGAGATAAATGTGCCTTTGCTGTGAGTCAGTGGTTTAGAATGTGCAGATACCCAAAAATGCACCAGCAGCCACCAGATTGCTGCTGAGTGACTGCGCACAAACTGCGTGTGCAAGTGCCGGCTGAGACTCCTGCATCTGCGTGGACTTGACATATAAACACATGGAAAGAGAAGGAGATCCAGGAATCTGACCAGGGAGTTTCCTTTGGCTCAGCAGCAGCCTTGCATCCCACAGGCTGGCTCAGGCAAGGGGCCTCACTCTGCCAGTGCTCCCAGTTAGCATTCCTGGGCTGTCCCAGCACACTCGCAGCACTGTCTCCACCTGGAGTGGACTGGAGTTTGACTGCCTGGAATTTCGGCAGGAGACAGCAGTGTCCTCTAAATAGCAATATCGGGACTTTCTGTACTTTGATTTGTTTTCCAGTGAAATCACTAGTGGATGATGAGATGTAAGTCTCAAATAGGTGAACTAGCATTTATGAGCATGTTGGAAGCAGACAGTAAGGGGGGAGAACTACAGAATTTAGCTATCCAGCATTCTTGCAAAAATGGTTAATTTGCATCATGCAAATACTGTGACTCTTGCACATGGGGTAATTACACATGTAGATCACCATAATCACCCCTCAACACAGTTCTGCCTGACTAGTGTGGGAAGTACCAGTGTTTTCAGTCTAGATCTGCCTTGTGGTATCCAAATGCCACGAAAATCTGGTTTTTACTAAAGTATGTGTTTCTGGCAAGAGCCAGTCAGAGGCAGCAATCACATCTGGGTTAAATATCGGAGTTCCTTAATGGCTCAAACACAAACCAGACTGGAACTGTGCAGAACCTGGTAACCCGGAGTGTGTTCCTGTGAGGCCAGCATGTTGGACTGCTCTGTAAATGGGAATGACTTGAGTGCTTTTTTAATGCTTTTGTGCTTGGGACTGAGGGGTTTGTCATGGCAGTGCTGACCACATCCCTTCCTGGGGGACAGTTTGGGGAGGGATTGGCCATGCATGTCCACTTCCAGAGTCACCTGCAAGAAATGGACAGCAGAATGGGTGAGGAGGGAAATACACTGTCCCAAAACCTGTCACTGAGGTAATGTCAGGCTGAAGGAAGTCATGATGTGTGTATGTGTGTAACACGACCACCAGACTGATTTTACTGGAAAGCTCCTTTTGCCATCCCAAACCTCGATCTCTCATTGATTTTGTGAGCCCAGCACCAAGCCCTGGAGGCCAGAGGGACAGGGTCATGTGTGATGCTCAGCTCTCACCTCCCTTCTGTCCCCCCAGGTGCAGACCCGCAGCTCCGATGAGCCCATGACCACCTTCGTCGTGTGCAATGAGTGTGGCAATCGCTGGAAGGTAGCACACCAGGGCTATTACTGGCACTGAGGGGTGGTGGGGGGCTGCTCCCAGCATGCTGCAGCCACTTGGCTGCTGCTCAGAGGTGTTTGCCAAACCCTCTCTGGCTCTAGAGAGTGATCTTCCCTCCCAGCACAGAGGTGAGAGCTCCTGGGTTCATCCCTGCAGACCAGCTGGGGGTCAAGTCTCATTTCCACATTCCCTGCTCTCTTCTCATATCCCTTCTTCCATAACCAGCTTCACAGTGCTTTCCATGCTGCCTCTGAGGGTAGTGGTGATGATGTTCAGGATTTCAGAGTGGCTCTTTGATGCTGTGCACAGAGCTCAGGGGTGAGCAGAAATCTCCTGGTCAGTGGCAAGCAGAAATGATGCCACTACAAAGTGCCAAAGAGCCACAGTGAGAGATTCACATGGGAACTCCCTTTGGCTTCTGCTTCTGAGAACCCCCAAGCCCTTGCCAGCTTCTGAAACAAGCCCACACCTGGATCCTTACCTTTTTCTGCAGCTCCCCTTGGCAGTGAGGTTTCTAATTGGGGTTTAAACTCCCTTCTCTTGCAGTTCTGCTGACTTGTGCCAAGGCCCAGAGCGGCAGCCAAACGCAGACCCGAGCGCAGCCTCCACACGCCGGCTCCCATGGCAGTTGTGTTTTGTGTCCCAGTGAGTTTGCATTGTCACACGCTGAGAGCAGCAGCAGGGAGGCCTGGGCCTCGCAGAGAGCCACAGCCATGGGCTGACAGGTTGGCAGGAGAGCTCACTAAACACACCCAGTCATTACTTTCTCATCTAAGCGAGTACGGTCACTTTCTTCTTCAAAACTAATATTAAACATTTTTGTCAGTTTCTGACTTTTATTTCAATTGTGTGTGCAGCACTTTGTTTTTCCAGCATGGGAACTTGACAGGCGGTCCATGTTCAGGTGGATGAGGACTGAATAATGCCTGGAGCAGCAGAAAGTGAGATGTGACTTGCAGGCACACCCTTGGTGTGTGAAGGCTTGTTTCTGTCACCTCATGGAATCTTAACCACTGGGCCACGGCCTGGGGCAGCTGGGTGGGCAGTACTGTTGACAGGAAACAGCTTTTGGGGCAGAGATCAGATGTTGCTTTCTATCTTGGCAGCATTCACTGGATTTTGCATGATTCCTTGTCATCTTGGAGCCTTTAAATGCCAACAGCATCAGCTGCTGCAAAGATCAGAATGTACTGCCCAGGTTGTAACAGACTGAGAGCAGGGTGACACCAGACACAGAAAATTCCAACCCAAACTGTTCAAAATGAGTCCCAGGCACTTTCCTGTTTGTGCTCTGCTTGTAGCTTGACAGCTGAGAAACAGCCTGGAGTTTCACAGGGGCTTGCTGGAGAGGCTGAGGAGGAGGGAAAATGCTGCAAATACAGGAGTTTTTCCAGAGGCTTGGATCTGGACAAGGTAAGGGCTAGAGGGATTGGTGGGAGCTGTTAGCACTTAGCTGGAGAAGTGGAGGAGGTTTGAAGTGAGCTCAGAGCTGGTGCTTGGAAGGGGTCAGATAAGGAAAGGATCCTGTAGCAAAGCCAGCCCCAGGTGCCACAGCTGCAGATGTGACCCTGTGAAGGAGAGATACAGAATCAGGCTCCTTCTGGGAGCTAACTAAAACCTGGTGGGGAAATGCCATCTGAGCTCACAACAGCTTTCAGGCAGAGTTAAAATCCCTCTTCTTTCCTTTTCATAGCCTTTAGCTGGGGTGGTGCAGCATTTGGGGGACCCCAGCAAGCTCTGTGGGTCTGAGGCTGCCCAGGAGCAGTGCTGTGCCCTCCAGCTGTTGTGCTGACGGGCAGGGCAGGAGCATTTGCAGTCACATCTCTCATGGCATCGCTTCCCTCTTCCAGAGTGAAAAACAAGTATTTCCACTGGCTTCCCAGCATGCCAGACAGCAGACATTGAGCAGAGACCTCGGAGATGTTTGGAAAGGAGTAAGCAGCCACATGAAAGCAGCGGAAAACGTGCTCCCAGCCCCTTTGAGGGCTGTGCTGCTCCGGAGGCAGGGATCCCACCAGCATCCTTCGCTCAGGGCTTTCACTTTACAGGGTGCAGCCAAGTCTCCCAAGAAGGAAAATATTCAAAGACGCTGACAACTCCTTTAAGCCTCACGAGTCTTGTGGTGAATGGGATTATTCAAGCCAGGCTTGGGAGGGAGCAGTGTCCTCGCAGTGATGCTGAAAAAGCTTCAGGATCTAAAACCCATGCTGACCACAGCACTGGCTCGTGTGCTGGGAAAGGGAGCCAGCTCTTTACCAGTGCCTCTTGCCTTTCTTCTTGTGTTCCTGTGAGGAGAGGAGCTGAGCTTGTGTACAGCCTTCTGACAATCCTGAATTAGGTACCAAGTCCCGAGCAGGAGTTTGGGAAAACTACCATGTCATTTTACAGTTCCATTTTTCAGGAGAGCCAGGGAGGGGAAGCACATTGGATAAAGAGAAGTTTCAGAAGTAAAGATTTGCTTGTAAGGTGTTTAAAAGGGAATGAGAGCAAGAGAAAAACTAGATTATCTCGTGGCAGTGGGGTCTTCTCTGTGCTGAGACCTCTGTGGTGGGTGGAGGGGTTCTGACCCCCAGCCATGCTCTTGAACAGCTTCAGGGATGTTCAACCTCCAACCCTCAGGCTGGGGCCACATTTCAGAGTATTTCCTTTACTCACAGAATGAACCCAGAACTAAAACTTCCCCTGTGCAGGGTGGAGATGCTGTAAGGTTGCAGACTGGGGGAAAACCTGCCAATAATAACAATACTGACATTCCTAATAAACCATTGCTGGTCTCTCTCAAAAAGACATTTTCTTGAACTGTATTTCCAGCTTGGCAAAGAAAACTAAATTTACTGACATGAATTTCCACACAGTCATGCCATGAGGAAGGAAGGAAACAAAAACAAAAAAAAAAAAGCTGAAAGAATTGGTTTGTTTAAAAAATATGTTCAATAAAAAGCATTTTTTTTCTTTTGGAAGGGCTGAAGAGAGGAGGGGAAGGGATGGATAAATAAGAAACTGCTGTGGTGGATCAGGAGAAGCAAAGACTGGCAGCAAAACCCCTGTGTTGGCTTTGTTTCAGTGTGAAGGGCAGGAACAGACATGTTTTAATCCTGAATACTGAGCCTTCAGTAAATCATTCCTTGTGCTGTGAAAAAACATGGGAATTCTGTATCCTCCCTGTGACACTTCCCTGCTTAGTGAGGAACCAGGGCAGACCCCTGGGCGTCTCCCTGCTGGCACAGCAGGTCTGGGCCTGGGATCCCAGCTGGGATCTCTCATGCAGGCATCCTGTGGGTTCTGCAGGAGGGCAAACAACACCTGCACAGGTGTATTCCCCCTCTCTGAGGTCCATGAACCAAGGATGGAGGATGCTCTGGCTTTGGGGTGACAGTGTGTGGTGTCCTGGGGCTGGAGCAGTGCTGATGTGTCATGGGGAGCTGTAAGACATCTCCTGCCCAGCCCCAGCACATCCCCATGGTCCCTTATGGCACCTCAGAGCTCTGCCCCACCAGGAATACAAACAGCTTCTAGCACCACCCCCCTGCCCTTTGGGCCACCTCAAACAGCTGGAACCAGATAAACCTGACAAGTTTTTATATGTACAGAGATGCTCATCAACCCCCCTCCCGCACCTCAAGTCGCCCAGTAAAAGCCAACCAAAGGAGCATTTAAAATTAAAAAACAAACCCAAACCAACAACAGTCGACTTCCCTCCCACCTCAAAAAACCCCCAACCCAGTCCCCAACTGGGTCTCAGGTGGCAAATGGGGACGTGCTGTGTCCCCAGGTGTGGTGAGGATGGGATAAAGTGATCTCTTCCAAACAGGGTGCGGGGGGAGCCAGGCCCTGGGTGCTGTCCTGTGCTCCCCAGCTCGCTCTGGCCAGCACTGGGGACAGGGCAGAGAATCAGTAGTAAGAACTGGCCCAGGCTGTGTCCTGGGCACAGTCCTGGAGTGTGGCCCAGACACCGGGGTGACAGTTCATAGGTAAAAAGCTAAAAACTTGGTGAGGTCTGGCAAGGAGGGCGGCAGAGGGGAGGAGGCACCGACCGCCCCTGGCCACCATGTCCCCACTGGTGTCCCCACGGCTAGTGGGTGCCCTTAGGACTCCGAGGAGGAGTGGGAGACGGTCTGGAGCAGCGATTTGTAAATGGCAGAGTTCAGGAAGCGGGGATAGGAGTCTCTGTGCATCAGCGTGTAGATCTGGAGCTGTGCGTCGTCGAAGGTGTGCGAGGACGGCTCCTGCATCTTCCGGTTGATGACCTCCCTCACCCGCGAGTCCAGGCTCACCTGGGGGGCACGGAGAGAAAGTGGGGGCTGGGGGATACCCAAGGACAAGCCCCCGGCCCACTGCACCCCTCTCAAGGGAAACCGGGTAACAATGCAGCACCAGATGTGGGGAGACCACAGTGTGCTCTGTCCCAGAAGATACTGGCACTGGAGCCCTGGTGGTTGGGGAAGGTTGCAGGGAGGCGTGGGGATCTCTCTGGGTGCCCTCTGTGTTCCCCAACTGGGCACAGGGAGGTGGTTTGGGGTGGTCCTATCCTCGGTACCCCACTCCGGGGATGCTGCAAGTCGGGATGCAGCATTTTCTCGGCCCGCTGGTGCCCTCGTGAGGTCTCGGCCCCGCAGCACAACCCGGCCCGCAGCCCCACTGCCAGCAGCGTCCCGGGGGTTTTGGGGGGCTGGATATCCCCTTCCCACCGCCGTCACCCTGCTAAACTCATCCCCAGACTGTCACAGCGCTCTGGCAGCAGCTGGAACTGAGCCCTCTCCCTAAGAGCCCTCTCCATTTTAGCCTGAGCCCTCCCCTCAAAGCCTCTCCCTCCTACCTCCTTGGGAGAGAGGATGGAGATGTAATCCTCGTAGATCATCCTGGCCTTCTCGTCGATGGTGTGCTTGTTGCACTCGGTTTTGAGCTCCTCACATGCCAGCCAGAAGAGCATGTTCTCCTCGCTGTACTCAGTCCGCAAAAACTCCCGGAAGACGTTGCGCCCCGCCGGGCTCTTCATCAGCTTGTCAAAGGACTGTGCCCAGCCCTGCACCTCCTCCGGCGTGGGTTTGGCACTGACAGGTCCATGGGGAGGCAAGGGGAAGGTGTTACAGCCGGCCAGGGATCCCACTGTGTCCCTCCTGCTCATCCCTGGTCCCACCCCAGAGAACTGGGCCAAATCACATCCCCCGTGCCCATGAGGAGATGTTCCTGCTCAGGCTCTGGTGGTGTGGAGCTTTCAGAGGTCACTTCTGGGGTCTGTCCTGACTCTGCTCAGCCAGGCTGGAGCGTGGCCTTGCTTTGGGATGGAATTCCCAAACTGGGATGTGTTTTGGTGCTGGCTCTGCACAAATCCCAACAGGAGGAAAAGCCCTTTGGTGGAGAGGCAGCTCTGAGCCAAGAGACTGACATGGGTCCATCACCCCTCTCAGCTGGGGAGGGAGGGAGGCTGTTTCCCAGCAAATGCTCAGCACCTGCTCAAGCAGGCCAGGTACACTCATTATCCATGGCTAATTAGCACATCTAACCCTGACCCAGCTGTTCCAGGCACGGCACAGAGCCCCCATAGCTGGGTGTGTCACACTTGTCACTCAGGGAATGGGTCCTTGGTGCCAAGCATTCCTGGAGTGGGTCACTGGCCCATCCTGCTCCTCCCTGAGTGGATGTGGACACTACTGCTGCTTCCACTTCAGTGCTGAAACCCCCTGGGAATGGCCTGTCCCCTCCTCTCCCTGTGGCTGCAAGATGCTCTTGGCAGTGGGTCTAAATGGCAGAATGAGGTCCAAAATCTGCTGAGGTTCTTCTATGCCTCAGTTTCCCTTTGCAATGGGCCTGAGGGCAGAACCCCAGTAGGATTCAGCCTGTGGCTCCAGATTTCCTGTTTCTTGGTGAGAACTGGGGATGAGCTGGACACATGACCAGGAACCCCTGAGCCCTGGTGTGTACCCCACTGGCAGAACACAGTCCTGGCTGCCATGGAGGGTGGCAGAGGGGACAGTGCCATACTGTGCCATGCTGTGCTTGTCCCCAGCCCAGTGCACTGGCCCTCCACTCACCAGGCTTCACAGTTTGGGATGCTCTCCAGTTTGGTCTCCCGGGATGCCCTCCATGCTCGCTCTCGGTCCTCGTTCCTAACGGGGAGACAGAAAGGTAGTCAGGGGCATTGGGGACACGTGCAGACCCCACCTTGACCCCTGACCACTGAATCTCCTCCGTGGGCACCAGCACCCCCCAGCCATGCCTTCCTCTCACCCACTGCCCTGGTGGCACCCTGGTTCCCTCATGCTGTCGCCATGTGAGCGTGTCCCTGTGCTGTCCCTGTGCTCGGGGGCTGCTGTGGCTCTGGTCCCACTCCAGCACTCGGGCTGTGTGCCAGGGCCATGTGCCAGGGCCATGTGCCAGGACTGAGCTGAGCTGGAGTGGCCACAGCAGCCGGCAGAGGTCAGTGCTGGACCAGCCCAAGGCGAAGCTGATGTGTCCACAACAATTGTGAGCTGTTGTGTCACGAACAGTCACCAAGAAATAAACAAGTGTTTACTGGTGATGTGCCAGCGTGGGTCCAGCCTGGAGGCAGATAGTGGGATAGAGGTGCTGGGGCTTGGGGATGTGGTGTTCCCTGTCCCTGTGTCCCCTTGTCCCCGGGGGTGCTGGTGGCACAAGTGGAGAGCAGCCATCAGCCAACTTCCCCTGGGCCCGTGAATTTCGGTGCCCAGCACAGACCGCAGCCCTTCCTGCTTGCGACACTGTCCTCGCTGCTCACACAGGACTGGCTGTGCAAACCTCTGCCCCAGCGTGGGCAGCTGGGTGGGCAAAGCTCTGGGCATGTCCCTGCCTGTGCCACCCCCAGGACTCACTGCCTGCCAGGCCTGAGCCCCACTCAGCAACCAGCCCCGCTTGCTCCAGGAACAGGATACAGGAGGGATAGCTGTCAATCCCATCTCTGGGATTTCTGCTCCCTCTCTGCTCACAGGCTCTTGCAGAAATGAAGGACAGACACAGGGAATGCCATCAAGCCTAGGACAATGTCTAGGAGGGAGATGCACGGGGCTTAGCTCCAGGGTTTTTTACTCCTCCAAGCTCGCTGCTCTTGGTGGCTGTAAAGACCAAAGCTGCTGCAAAGCTGCAGCCATCAGCAATTTCTGAACGAGCAGATGCTGAAGAGGAAGAGCAGATGGGCTCTCCAAAATCTGGGCTACCCAGAGAATAAGGAGCTGGAGATCCTCAGTAAGGACAGGAGATGCAGATGGAGGCAAGCAGCTGCTTCCATCCTTGGCTTTGGGCAGTGTTGGGAGGGCAGGGCTGGACTCTGTGCCCACTGCTGCAAGGCAGAGCTTCCCAGAGGGCTCATATGGATGGGGCCATCCTTGCCTGGAGACCATCAGGGCAGCACTGGGCAGTCCCTGTATGTATCCCAAGAGATTTGTCTCATGAACAGGAATCACAGTGCACCCAGGACTCTCCTGCCCTGACGAGGTGGGTGGGTGACGCTCGGTGGGCCTGCAGGAGCCAGGGCAGGGGCAGTGGGACGTACCAGGAGCAGCTGCAGCAGCAGCACCAGCAGAAGCAGCAGGCGTTGGGGCGGTGGTTGCTGGCGGGTTGCACCGTGGTCGGAGAGGTCTCATGCCGGGACATCGGAAGGAGTGACTCTGTGGACGCGGGTCCTGCGTACTGAGAGGTGCAGAGGGTCAGGGAGCTGCCAGCGATCAACCCCCACCTGTGCAAGCACACAGCAACAGAGGAGCAGCCCCTGTGCAGTGACTTGCTGTAATTTAGTTTTGGCTCCTGCCTGCCACCCCGGCCTCACCTGTGTCCCAGCCTCATACACGGCGGACGGCGTTGGGTCTGGGTCGTGTTTCAGGGGCTGTTCTGCCGCTCTCAGCTCCTCCCAGCCCGCGGGTGAGCTCTGAGCCCCTGGCTACTGTCCCTGCCGCCTCCTGGATGGAGCCTGTGGGGAGGGAGAGGAGTGGCACCTCGTTACTGCACAGAACCCCCGGCCTGGAGCGGCGCCGGGGGCAGCTCTGTGCGGGGGAAAGCCCTGGGCAGGTGGCAAGCGAGGGCAGGGCAGCAGGCAGAAAGTGCAAGAAAAGGAAGTGAGAAGGAAAGTAGAAGAGGAAATGCATTGGGACATGCTCTGTCAGCCCCCTGCATTGCCTGGGATCCCATCCCACACTTTGGGGACGCCGTGGGGCTCACTGCAGGCAGCAGTGGGGCTTGGCAGGGTGAGGGGCTCAGTGCTGGCCCTGCACACCCCTGGCCATGCCCTGTGCCACGAGGAAGAGTGGCTGAAATCCCTGGTTTCTTCCGGCATGGCATGGGGAAGTCAGATCTGCTTCACAGCATCACGTGAGTGGAAGGAAACAGGGTGGTGGTGGTGAGTTTTCACAGCTCCTGGTGCTAAACCAAACCTTGTCCAGGCCACCCGCCTGTCCCTGCCTGCACCACTGGCTCAGCCTGGAGCAGGGAAGCTCCTGGGTAGGAGAGATGCTGGGCTCAGCATGGACAGTGGTTATGTCAGGCCACAGCTGGCTCTACCTCCCTGTGCCTTGCCAAGGGTGATGGGCAGCAATCCTGGTCCTTCCCCTGCCAAAAGGAAGGAATGGGAGCAGAGGCAGCAGGGAGAGCCCCTGGAGATCTCAGCCTCAGCATCCCCACCTTGAGCAGCCCCAGGCCTCGTCTGAGTCTTGCTGCCACTCAGCAAGGGGACAGAGCAAGGCTGTGGGATGCAGCTGGGGACATAGCTGTCCCCAGAGCCCTCCATGAGCCCTGGGGTAGAGCCCCTCTGTGCCCAGCACAGCCATCACCCAGCAGTGCTTTCCTGGGCCCTCACAAACCCTCCCACAGTCCCAGTGCTCCCACAGGAACGAAAAAGGAGAGAGTCTGTGTTTCACTCCCCATTGTCCCTATTTATAGCCCCAAGTGCTGGCAGGGTGGCTGTGACCTTGTCACCCGGTTCAGCAGCAGCTCTGCTCCCTCTCACACCGTGCTGCCTTCGGGTCCACTTAACCCCTCACCTTTTCCCTTTCCTCTGCCTCCCCTGGCACAACCATCTTTCACTCCCAGCACCCTTCTTGCCACTGCCCACCCACATCCCACTGCCCATCCCATGGCACCCAGCACTGCCAGGGGCTGTGGCACCAACAGGAGCTGGGGCCCAGTCTGTGGGAATGGGGTGAGCAGGACACCCTGAGGACTGGGAACACCCAGCTCCCTCCCAGCTCAGCCTGGCTCTGCCACAGCCCTGGCTATGGATTGGGGTGAATGAGGGACTGGGATGTGGGGACAGTGTGTGGCTTTGCTCTGTGGGGACATCCACGTACTTCATTTTGCTTGTTGGCCAGAGCTGACCGGTAAGCGGTTGAACCAACACACCCTGGAGAGGCAGCAGGAGGCAATGGCATCCCCTGGCAGGAGCACCCCCTTCCCATGCCAGGGGTGTGCTCAGCACCCAGCCAGGAGCAGGATCAGGTCACTGCCCACCCTGGGTGCTGTGGGACACATCCAGGGCCATTCCGGAGGTGCGTGCTGTGCCACGGGGAGCAGGAAGAAAGGAACTGTGGGCCTGCACAGGGACCACAGGGACACTGTCTGATGGCAGCAAGAGGTGCTGCTGGTGTGATCCTTGTTGGCACCAAAAGGCAATGCCAGCACATCTGGGTTGGCACCAAAAGGCAATGCCAGGACACTCCGATGGACATCGAAGGGCACTGCCATCACCATCTGGATTTGCAGGGATGATTTCCCAGCACCCTTTAATGCCCCTGCCACCCCCACCTCCCCAGCTGGCAGGGGCTGGGTGCCATGTAGCTGTCAGCAGCTGCCCCAGTGCCAGGCCTCCCCACAGGGCTGGCAGATAGGGAAGTGCCGGAGGGAAGGCGAGGGCGTGCGCTCGAGGCTGCAGAAAGAGGAAGGATGACAAAAAGGGGACATTTCCCCACAGAGAGAAGAGACACCCCAGAAGCCACCCTCCCTGAGCTCCACAAGCCCCCCATGAGGCTGGGAGTCCCCATAGGCCAGGTGTCCCTGGGCTGTGCCAGGTGGCATCACATGCCTGTGATGTCCCCATGATGTCTGGCACTGTCCTCTTGCCAAATGGAACGGGGACCCTCCATGCAACCAGATAAGATGAACTCTCCCCAAAACCACTTTCAAAGGGGAACAAGGGCCTTGTAGCAGGCCTTGCTGAGACGCTGGCACCATCCCATACACCTGCATATGAAGCTCCTTGTGCCCTGCTCACCCTGGGCAGAGCAGCCTCCCCCAGTTCTGCAGCATGGGGCACAAATCAGCACCCACCTCAGGGCAGGGGCACTCCCAGCAGAGCCTGTGCTGTCCCAAACGTGCCCACCTGTGCTGTGGGTGCTGGGAGGACTGGGGGGAGTGGGAGCAGCCATTGTGCTGTGTCCATACCTGCAGCCTGGCCATGGCACCAGCCAGGGTGACCCCGGCTGGCTCAGGGGGTGCGCGGCATCGCCAGGACCGCCGGCTCTGCGGGCAGGGAGGTGGGGGAGAGAAGAAGAGAGAAAGAGAAAAGAAAAGCAGCTGAACACATCCTCTCACAGGAAAGGGAGTGGTAAGGGAAGTGGCAAACTCAACCGAAGACTTCAGGCCTTTTTTGGGAAAGCCCCAGCCCGGCCCAGACGCTCTCCCTGCTGCTCCATCACTGGGCCAGCTGCCCCATGGAGGGGCACGGTGGGTCCCACCAGAGGCTGAGCCAGGTCAGCCTCCTGCCTCCAGGAGGGCTGCATCCATGCAAGCACCTCGGAAACAGCCCGGGCACGCTGGTGCTGGAACAACCCCGCGGCCGAGGAAGCGGCTCTGCCGAGGGTGCCAGGCAGGACGCGTCCCCAGGCTGCACCGAGGTCCTCGGTGACCGGCCGAGGCCACTTCAAAGCGACAGAGCTTTCTGCCACGCTGTGCTTCCGATGTGCCCGGGCTTCCAGCACTGCCCGCAGGGCACGGACAGCGGCAGCGAGGTGGGCAATGCGGGAAGGGGCTGTGCGGAGGGTGGGCTGAGTCAGAGCCGCCGGCGGTGCCTCCCGGCAGCATCGTCCGTGCGAGGTGGGATGTGCCAGCCTGATGCACGGAGCGCAGCCCTGCTCCCTCGGCCATGAGTGACTCACAAACAAAGTTGTTTGATTTTTTTTTCCTCTTCAGGAAAAATAGAAACAGAAGAGAGAGAGAGAGAGAAAGGGGAATCAGCAGCCAACCTCCGTTTTCTTGATTAAATTCACCCTCGGCACTGCTGTGGGCAGAGGATGCTCCAGCCCACAAGCGACCAACACCGCTTGTGGTCTCTGCTGGCGGCTGCCCCTCAGTGGCACGGTCTCACCGCAGGTGAAGAAGGGCAGAAGGGGAGAAAGAGGGAGGAGGGATGCTGGCAGCCGCCGCCGCTCCCCTGGGGCAGGGCCATGTGCCGGCTATGGGCTCATCCCAGCGCCGCCTTCCCCGGACACGAGTTATCACCTCCCCTCCTCCCGGGCCCGCACACCCGGCGCACAAAACCCCGCGCGGTTGTGCTGCTGCTGCCCCCAGCCACTGCACCCGGATGGAAACCCTCCCGTCACCCAAAAGCCACCACCGGCCTGGGCAGCTCCTTCCTCCGCCGCCACCCCCGGGCGCTCCAGGGGCTCAGCCGGGCGCGGCTTCTCTGGGCACCTGAACCTCATTTATTCCCCCGATGGTTTTCCAGGATTCCCTTTGCTGCTACAAGGCAGGGAGAGAGCTGGGGCTGTCAGGATGCAGCCACGCTCTCACGGCACCCCCAGCTCACAGAGCACCGAGAGTATTTTTATTCTCTGGGCACCTCTTGTCACTCTCCACCCCAGGAACGACCTTCCCTTCGTATTTTATGGGTCAAAACCAGGACAGCAGCCTTGCTGCTCATCACAGAACCCTGCAAGGATCATTTGGGTGGGGAGAATGAACAAACCCCCAGTGGCCTGGAGACACCATCCATGTCCAAATCCCTGTCACAGCCCAGCGATGCCTCAGCCAGGAGCAGCACCAGATCTGAGCCTCTCCATGCCTTGGAGGAGCAGCAAACACCCATCACCTGCCAGACCAGCCCCGCTGGATCAGCACAAGGAGAGCTTGGCAGCCCTGGCGTGCTGCTGGATTCTCCAGTGTCTAATAAGGGCTCAGCACAGCCTTGCAGCTTCCCCACCCCCTCCCTGGCATTCTCCCAGGAGGTCCCAGCACCTCTGATCTCTGCCAAATTTGGCTGGAACCAGCCACGGAGTGCAACCAGAGGCGAGGCAGCCCAGCAGGCAGCTGGGGTGGGTGGCAGGGGGCTGGCAGCCCCCGGGACCCCTCTGCTGGGGTTACCCCATGGTAAGAGCAGAGGCACGGCCCCGAGCCCCACAGCTGCCTCCCGCCCCCGCAGCCTGTCCCAGCCACCTGCCAGCAGCACAGGAAGTTTTAGGAGTTATTTTTAGACTCGGTTTTCAATCCCCCTCTCCACCCCTGAGCAATCTTTTAGAAAAAGATTAAAGAGGTTGAGGGCTTGAGCCCCCTGGCTCTGCGGGATGGGGCTGGGTTGAGCCCAATGCTACCAGCACAGAGGTGCCAGTGACCCCTGGCAGGGCTGGGTGGGCTCTGCTGGGATGAAGGCGTGGTTGTGCCCATGTGGCTGCACCCTGCGGTGTCCTCACTGCCCTGCGAGCCCACGGCACTGATAAGGAGCCCACGGCACTGATAACGCCGCAGATGTGCCCGCACACGAGGCTGAGGCAGCGGTGGCCAGCGGGTACCTCTGGGGAGATCCTCTGCCCTGCAGTGATTTCTCTGCCATTCCCAGAGGCTGGAAAGGCAAATCCTGCTGATGGGAACTGTGAGATGCTCCAGTGTGTCCGAACACCTCCCCAGTCCTTGACACCACAAGAGCTGACAGTCCCTCTCCTGCCAGGATGAGGACAATGCCAGAGTCCTTCTCCAAACCAGCCACCTCCTCTGCTCCCAGTGTATTTCTGCCTGAGCATCCTCCAAGCTGAATCCCACCATAAGCCCTCCCAAAAGGACCACATGAACCCATCCAGCACCTGCTGGGAAGAGGAGAACAGACCCATGGCTCTGTCCTGGCACCAGGGCTGCTGGACAGCAGGACACGCACAGCACTGCCAGCACCCACCCCCTGACCCTGAAACACTGAAACAGAGTCAATTATTTTACAGCATAAAAATAGCCCCATGCCAATCAGCTGGGGGATTCAGTAAGGCAAGCCCTGACAATTGTATTTCTACTACCAGAGGTGTTGTGGTGTTAGGGCAGGGGCCTGTTCTGACCTCAGCAATGATCCATGGGAGAGGAGGAGACAGATCAGTGATCAATACCCAGCAGGGGCTAAACGGATGGAGGAGCCTGTGGGTTGATGGGAGGGAAGATCAGAGGGAAGGGAGGGGGATAAGGCTCTGGCATGGCCAGGGGAAGAGCTGAGCTGGGTGGGTGGTGGGATGCCCCTCGTTCACAGCAAGCTGCCAGGCCCCTGGGACCACAGGGCAATGGTAATTTGAGGGATGAAGAGTGGCATCTTTCAAGGAAATGAGGAACCATAGAGAGAACCAAGGCAGGACTGGGATGAAAAGGAAGAACACTGCATCACAGGGCAGTGCTGGATCAAAGGGCTGGCTCAGCACAGCTCTGTCAGCTCCCAGCACACCTGAAGGATGATTCTTCCCCCAGCCCCAGCACAAGCCCAAACCCCAGTGGCTGCATGAAGAGCCCTGCATGGGAGGCACCAGGAGGTGCAGGAGGAGGTTTGGGAGCCTGTGCTGGCACGGGCAGGAGCTGAGTGCGACCACACTGAGGACAGGTCTGGCCCTGCTCTGCAGCCACACTTCCTGCCCAAAGCATGGCCCCACATGGCATTGATGTGGTCAGGGCAGGGCAGAGCCTGGCTCAACCAGCAGTGGGACCAGCCAGGCCAGGGCCACACCAGCAGCTGGGGACAGCTGGGAACAAGGGGAGCACGTCCCAAATGCTGCACCCAGGGGCATTTGCCCAGCATGGTTTATTCAGCTGTGAGTGCTGCTGCCTGCACACTGCCAGCCCTGACAGATGCCTTTGGAGCCTGGCTTCAGGCAGATGTCACTTTGTGCTGCTGGGGACATGTACCAGGGCTGGGACTTGTCTCCAGCATCAGGTCCCTGGACTACAGCTTTCAGAGCTGGACTGTCACTTGTACCAGCAAAACTTCCTCCCACATCAGACTTCAGTCCTGCATTAAAACACTGAGGGACTGAGGCATGAGCCCCCCTGGACTCATCCTGCAGGCAAACACCCAGGGAAAGGGGGATCTGCTCACCAAATGCCCTGCCCAAGTTCTGGAGAATCCCAAGGGTCACAGGTGACCCCTGTGGTGTGGTCATGGTGCCAGGGCAGCAGGGAGGCTCTGCCCTGCCCCAGCCACCAGAAGGGATCAGGGCAAGAAATTCGTGTCCTCCGAATCCAGCTGCCCTGGTGGGGCAACCAACCTAAGGGGAAGATTGATGGCTGGGTTCAGCTCCATCACCCAGGGAGGAGCTGGCAGTGTGGGGAGGAAGGAAGCACTGTCACCCTGTGTGGCCCCATGCCCTGGGACACTGTCTGGCAGTGCAGCTGCTGCATCCCCCTGCTGCCAGACAGGGCAGGGACAGACGGGGTGCAGGACCCTGGCCATGGTGGGGGACCATTGCAGGCATTCTGGGCTCAGATGGTGGGAGTGGGCCTTGCAGGGCATCTCAGTGAGACCCATGGTGATGGCCTTTGCTGAGCCCCCAGGATGCTGCAGGGTGCAGGTCCCATCAGAGCACACGAGCTGCTGTCACGGCAATAGATTTCTGCACCCCCAAATCTGCTTTGCCAGCTCTCTCCTCCTGGTGAAACCCACACCAGGCTCTCAGGCAGCATCTTCCCTTGGTTTTGTTGGGTTTCTTCCAGTCTACCTTGAAGCTTTCTGCCCACTAATGCCAATATGTACCTGTTTGTTCTTCTCCTGCCCTTTGCCCTGGTGCGCTGCTTGGGCATTTGCCTTCTGTCGAGGAAGCTACAGCCCTGCTTGGGTTAAACCTGCAGGAGGGGCAGCAACTGGAAAACCCAAACCCTTTTGCTGACCCCCTTTAGGCTGAACCAGCAGTGCTTGCAGCAGTGGGAGTGGGCTGCCAGTGCACCCAGAGCCTGTCCCCTGCACGGAGCCACAGCCGTGCACAGGAATGCCGTGACCCTGCTCTGCCATGCCCATCCTGCTGCTCCCCTGGAGGCTTTGCAGCATTTCTGCCTCCAGAGTGGGCAAGTGCTGACAAGTGAGAATGGAGTGTGGCAAACCTGGGCCCCCAAGCCCAGCGTGTTCTCCACAGCTGGAGCAGAGAGCCCTCAAAAGGTCAGCCGAGGCTGGTTCCAAGTGCTCGGAGAACTGGAAGGGCGGCTTGCTTGAAAACTCAACCACACATTTTCCTGCTGTCAGGAAACCCCCTTTTTTCCATGTCTAAGATGAATGGTGAAGCTGAACCCCAAAGAACTTTGTTGTTGTTTTCATTGCTGCTCCACCCTTCTGCTGGTTAAATTTTGCTCTCACGAAATGGCCAAGGGCAGGAGGTTTTGCAGGATGGGTGAGTGGCAGAGCACTCCCTGCCTCTCCTGGTGCACTCACCCAGAATGACTGAGGACCTATGGATCCAGAAAATATGATGGGATGGGCTGAGGCATCACACTCCATGCCCTTCACAGTGTCTGGAGAGGGGGAAAATCACAGGCGGGAGGTTTCTGTGACTGGTCCACTCTGAAGAAGGAACCCAGTGGACTTCCAGCCAAAAATAACAGAAATAAAATAATTCTCCATGCTCCCAGGGAGCGCTTTCGCAGAAGGGTGAAAGGTTGATCAAAACTCTGGGGTTGCTGCCTTGTTTTACAAGGTCCTTGGGATAGGGATGAAGCCAGAATTCTGCCTTCACTAGTTTTACCCCAAAGCCACCAGCTCCTGTGTCCCCAGGTCCTGAGGAAGGCTGGGCAGCTGCACAGGGAACTCACCAGGGCTTGTGAACCAGCACAGCCAACAGCTCCTTCAGAGCATGCACAGCTGGATTTAAGATGTTTGATCCCTGTGAGACGTTCTGGATGTCCTGAAACCCGTGGGAGCAGAGGGGAGAGCTGGCCAGTGGTGTTACTGGAGTTACCATCACACCCACTGGATGGCCAAGGCAGTGAGGATTCAGGATTTTCTGCAGGTCACCCTCCCTGTGCTGCATGGAGCAACCCATGGAGTGGCAACTGGGAAAGGAAAAGGGCTGGCTGAGCCCAGCAGTGATGGGAATGAGCTGGAGGAGGCTCGAGTGGTGCTGGTGCAGGATGGGCAGTGAATAGGGAGATGCTGGGGCTGGATGCCCTTTCCCTGAGCTGCCAGAGCTGGGGCAGTGATGGCACCACGGAGCTGCTTCCCCTCTGTGACAGGGTGTTTGGAGTCCCTGCGAGTTCAGCTCCTTCCCCTCTGACACCACGGAAGATGTTGGACACTTCCCTCTCCTGTCCTCCCCACAGGTGAAACCCAGGTTGTAACACATGGGGGGGGATGTAAAAAATCACTGATAAGGTCCAGGATCTTTTCTTCTCCCAGAATAAGTGACAACTATGAAATAATGTACAAAACCAGCTGGATTTAGATCCCCTCCTCTCTGAAGAGCTTCTGTAATGGAAATGCAGAGAGGGATGTGCAGATGAATAAGGAACTGAGCAATAGGAAGTCTCGGGTGAAGGCCGTGGGCACCAGATCACTCAAAACCTGCTGTTCTTCCAGGCAAGAGCCCATTGCTGAGCCCTGAGAGTGTGGCATGGCAGGGGGGATGCCTGCTGGCCTTGCTGTGCCCTGCCTGTTCTTTTTTGGGGTGCTCAGGCATGGCCAGGGGTTGGTGCATGAACTGATCTGAGGAGCAGGAGGAGCTGGAGGGAAAAGCAGAGTGGCTCTTACCTCCTCATGAGCTTTCCAAAATTATTTTTATCCAGAGGATAAAAATTTGGAAAAAAAAAAAAAAAGAGGAAAAGCCTCAGCAGCTCAAGCTCAGGCTCTGCAGAGGTTGAGGAGTGGCACCGTGGCTGCTTTGCTACTCCTGACCTGTTGCTCACAGGGAAGAGCTCTGAGCACTGAGCTCACCCACTCACTTCACATCAGCCCAGCTGAAACCCAGGTCCAGCCTAAAAGCAAAGACTAGAACCAAAGCTCAGCCAAGATGGGAGAGGTTGCACTTCAGGACACGGCTGAGATGGGCTGCTCCAGCACCTTGGGCAGACTCAGAACAACAACCCTGCCAAGGTATTTTTCTCCCTTACCCTTTCTGGGTTTCATTTGAATTATTTATCTGCCTTCAGTTCCTTCTTTTCTTAAATAATAATATCAAAACAGGTGCCTGCACCCTGACTGAGATATATTCGTGTCACTAAACTCCTGCTTCTCCACTACAATCCTGTGAGGTGGAGGTTGTTTAATTGCTGAAGAACATGACTGTATTTTGATCAGTGGCTTGAGTCATTTGTGGGGAAGGGCTGACGCGGAGCAGCTAAAATCCTTGTAGGGAAGTCTGATGTGGCGCTCTCCCTTGGGAGATACTCTGAAGTATGTGCCCACTGGGGTGACCCGTTTTCCCAAAGAAAACGCCGTGCACCAGGCCAGCAAATGCCACAGCTCCGCTCACCCAGCGTGACACGGGATGAGCATCTCCACTGACGGGGCTGGAGACGCATCCGGAGGGGAATGAACTCCCCTCGCAGCAGGGGAATCCCTCCCACTCGCTTCACACGTTTTGTTTAGTTTCTTAAATAAGGCCATGGATCCGTGCCAGAGCAGCCTCATGGAAGCAGCGGGGAGAGGGAGCTTCCCGGGGAGCCTCTGGGTGCCGGGGGACGCGCGGTGACCCGCACAGGGCGCGGTGGCCGCGCTGTCCCTCTCCATCCCTCGGCCACCGAGTCCAGCGCCGAGCGGCGGCATCCCGCGACGCCGCGCACGTGATGGGCTCGTGTTGGGTGACACTCGCATGTCACGTCCCTTCTGGGGACAGCCGCGTCCTCGACACCCCCGAGGCAGGTCCCTCAGCCAGCCCTCGGCCGTGCCGCTGCTGGAGAACCCCGCGGGCACCGCAGCCCGAGGCTGCCCTGACCTCAGGCAACCTCCCCGAGCCCCGGCGCTGCCCGAGCCCGGCTCAGCGCTGCCCCGAGCCCGGGCGAGGCTCCGCACCCTCCGCACGGTGCCCGGGGAGCTGCACGGGCACGGAGCTCTGCCCGGCCGAGCCGCTGCGGGGATGCTCCGGCACCGCCCTGGCACCCACCTGTGGGTGCGGGAGAGCCGGGGAGGCCTCCGGGCGGGGATCCTCCCTGCAACCCCCGCCCCGGGCTGGGCAAACCCCGGCGCAGCCGGCCCTGCGGCTGGAGGGTGCCCCCCTCCTTCCCCCTCTCCATCCTCCTCCTCCTCCTCCTGGCAGGAGCCCTGCCCTCCCCTGGGGGGATGCGGCGGGGAGTTCCCCCTCCCTGCTCGGTGCTCGGGGTCCCCCCGCCCCGCCGCCCGGTCCCCACGGAGCATCCCCCCGCCCCAGCGCTCGCACACGGGGCCGGTGACAGGCGGCAGCCGGACACACGGACGCACGGACAGACAGACAGACAGGCACGGGCAGGGCTCTCCATCCTCCGCGGGGCTCGGCGCGTGTGGGGGGAGCGGTGCAGGAGGGAGGATGCTCGGGGTCCATGCAGGGGGAGCGTGCGGAGGGGCTGGGGGAGGGAGAGCGGTGGGCAAAGCGGGGTCCGCCGGGGGAGCGGGGCTGGGCTGGGCAGCGGGCGAGGGAGGGGGCGAGGGGAGCGCGTCCCCCCCAGCCGCGGCAGCCCCCGGCCGGGGCGCGGGGTACTCACGGGCCGGGCATCCGCGCCGCCGCCGCCGCCGCCCCCGGCCGCCGCCGCTGCGCTGCCGCCGGGCTGGGCACCGGAGGGAGAGGGAGCGGCAGCGGGAGCCGAGCGGCGGCGGCGGCACTGCGCAGGCTCCGGCCCGGCCCCGCCGGCCACTTCCGAAAGCGATTGCAGCCCTGGCACTTCCTCACGGCACACACACACGCACACTCACACACTGACACCCACCCGCGCCACCCACCGCCCCGGCCCCTGCCCCCAGCACCGGGCACCCACGGCTGTGCCCGGCACCAGCATCACAGAACCAGCGCTGGTACCCAGTACCAGCACCCTGCATCCAGTACCAACACCCTGCATCCAGTACCAGAACCCTGCACCCGATACCAGAACCCTGCACCCGATACCAGCACCCTGCACCCGGTACCAACACCCTGCACCAGCGCCCAGCGTCAAATATTGGCACACAGGACAAGCACCGTGCTCCCACCATTGATAACCAGTACCAGCACTTGGTACAGTACCAGCACCATGCACCCACTACTGGCACCCAGCACTAGCATCACACACCCAGCACTGGCTCCCAGTACCAGCACCCTGAAGCCAGTACTACACCCTGCATCAGCATCGTGCACCCAGCACTGGCTCCCAGTACTCACACCCTGCACCCCCAACTTACACCCAGCACCAGCATCATACACTCAATACTGGCACCCTACATCAACCCTGGGGATCCCCTCTGCCCCTCTGAGGTGTTCTCCCATCCCCTGGGGATGAGGAAGGGCTGTCTGTGAAGCTTCCCCCAGACTGCTTCCCACGTAAGGCTTCTGACCAGGAGTGGCTTTCCCTGTGTCAGTGGTTTCTCTGCTTTTTTTTTTTTTTTTTTTTTTTTCCCTCAAAAGTGGGGATTATACATCACTAAAAATAAAGGGTGATAAAACTTTGGGAGAGAAAGGAGGCATAAAATTTTCATGATCTTGCCAGCCAGGGAAATTATCCCACTTTATTATTTAAAACCTCATTAAAAACCATTTCCCTGGGAGAGACAATGATCAAACCACCATCTATTTCAATCCTCGAGACGTGCGCTCGGCGACGTGGGGGACGTGTTTAAAATAGGCCCCAAATGTGACTCCCGCAGTGAAAACTCCACCCTGACCCCCACCCATGCGAGCAGCACCTCTGAGCTGATCCCTCTGCCTCTGCACTGGGGGATCAGACAGACCCAAAGTGCCTCCCACATTTTCAACCTGTTCAGCACTCTGGGTTTTCCTCTTTTCACCCATCCAGCTCACAATGGGATCTCCACAGCTCTCACCCAGGGGGACCTGCCCCAGGACCTCTGCAGGCAAAGCAGGGTCCTTCCTCTGCCTGCAACTTGTGCAAATCTTGGGAGCAGCTCCAGTGTGGAGTTGTGACTGCCAGGCTGCTCCCTCCTGCTGTGTGACCGGGCCACCAGCCCTCACGGTTTTCTTTAGCAATTCATTTAACTGGAAGCTCACAAATGCCCATAAAGGCTCCCACGTCTTCAGGAACTGCTTTGTAGTGTGTGTTTGAGATTTTTAGAGATTTCCACGAACATTTGCCCCATCCCTGGAAGTGTTCAAGGCCAGGTTGGATGGGGCTTGGAGCAATCTGCTCTACTGGAAGGTGTCCCTGCCCATGGCAGGAGGCTGGGATGAGATGAGCTTTGAGGTGTCTTCCAGTCCATGCCATTCCAGGATTCTATGATTTGGGCTTGTGATTTCTTATGACTCTCCATCCAGTCTGTCCCTTCAGATGATGATGAGAAATCACGTTTTTTCTTTAAAAAGTGTGGGTTGTGAGGAAACGCTTGGAGCTTCCAAACCCCCTGCACCATGGGGCTGGCAGTGAACAGCCAGACTCGCACCCCTGGCTGCCCAGGGTGCAGCAGCTCGGCCTCGCAGCTTTTCCATCAATCGGAAACGCTGCCATCGATAGCCAGGAACACTGCTGGGGGCTGGAAAGCTGCTCTGCCCCCGCGCCAGCCTGAAGAGCTCCCGGGGAAGAAGTGGCAGCATCCTTCCGCGCCCAGAGGCACCGGCGGAGAGAGCGGCAGCTTCGGTCGAGCCGTGTCGGTGCCGAACCGTGACACCCGGGGGGCGGAGGCGCTGCCCGGAGCTCCCCGTGCCGGTGCCCCGGGGCCGTTCCCGCACCGAAGCCGTCCCGGCCGTGCCGTTCCCGCGGCCGCCGCTGCAGTAGCGGGACCTGCCCGCAGGTGCCGCCCGACTCCGCCGGGAGCGCCGGCTCGGGGGCCCGGGAGCCCGGCAGGTCCCGGCGGTCCGGGGATCCCTGGGAGTCCGGCAGGTCCCGGTGGTCCGGGCATCCTCGGGAGCCCGGCAGGTCCCGGCGGTCCGGGGATCCCCGGGAGCCCGGCAGGTCCCGCCGGCTCGGGGGCTCGGGAGCCCGGCAGGTCCCGGCGGTCCGGGCATCCCCGGCGGCTCGGGGTCCCCATGGCTCTGTGGGGCTGGGGTTCCCGGCGGCTCGGCGGGGCTGTGGCCGTTCCCTGCCCTCGCCGGTCGCCGGGAGAAGGAGCCTGTGCGGAGCGGGGAGCGGGGAGCGCACCCACTGCAGCGCCCCAGGAGCGTGGGGCAGCCGCAAACCATCCCCAGGAACTGCTGCCGGTTCCTCGGGTACCCGACGGACACATCGCAAGGAAGTTCTGACAGCAAGAGCTGGGCACTCCATCCGTTTTTCCCCTGATTTTCTGCTATTTTTTTTGTGGCTAAGTAGGCTCAGACCTGGCCAGCAGGACCAGGACAGCAGCTGCCCTCTCTGTGCTGGGAACTGCTGAGGTCACAGCTCAAAACCGGTGTTTGGTTGAAAAGGTGACATTGAGGGGCTGGAGGTGTCCACAGAAGGGAATGGAGCTGGGGAAGGGCCTGGAACACAAGGAGCTGTTGAGGGAGCTGAGGGATCTCAGGCTGGAGAGGAGGCTCAGGAAGGACCTTCTCACTCTACATCTGCCTGAAAGGAGGTCGTAGCCAGATGGGGATTGATCTCTTCTCCCAGGGAACAAACAACAGGACAAGAGGAAATCGCCTCAAGTTGCACTATGGGAGGTTTAGGTTGGATATAAGGGAAAATTTCTTCACAGAAAAGGTTGTCCAGCAGTGGTGGAGTCACCATCCCTGAAGGGATTTAAAAGCCCTGTGGATGTGGCACTTGGTGACATGGTTTAGTGGTGGGCTTGGCAGCCATGGGGTAATGGTTGGACTTGATGTTCTTAGGGGGCTTTTCTACCCCAAACAATTCTGCTTCGTTCTGATTCTGTGATTTTAGGAAGGTGCTGGGTGAGCAGAAGTGAGCTCTGCCATAGGCTGCAGGGAGCTGTGAGCACAACACAACAGCAGCACCTGCAGAGCTGCTGTTCCTCTTCAAGGAGAACTCCAGTAACTGCAGGCAGGATGCTCAGGAACTGGAGGTCTCCTTTGCTGAATATCTGAGAGGAGTCAGCCTGTGTCAGGACTGAGATATACAGCAAGGTTCCAGTGGGTCTCCAAAGCACAATTTGCTGGAGAAATCCTTCAACAGTTGCTCAATGCCATGTCCAAAGTGCTCTGCAGGATCAGCCTGGCTGCAGCACCAGGATGGGCTGATCCCTTCCAGGGTGTTCCCAGCTTGTGTGTCCCTTGAGAGGCTGGCAGGTGATGAAGCTGGATGGATGGAGGCTTCAGAGAGGTTTTGCTTTAGGAAAGCCTTTCCCCCACCAGCTACCTGGACTTTTTAAAGCTTTCCAAGCAGCAGAGCATGTTCAGACTGGAATGACCAAAAGAGATGTTCCTGGCACTGGGCTGTGAGGAAGCAACAGTCCCTGAGATTCTACAGCCCAAGTGAGAGGCAGAGGAGGAGCAGCTCTGTGCTGTTACCCTGCAGGAAGTGCTTGTCAGAGCTGAGATTGCAAAGGTCACATTCACCCTGTCCCTGAACGTGCAGCTCCTGTGCTGGGGGCAGCTGGGGACACGCTGAGGTGATGCTCCTGTGTGTGCACAGAGCTGGCACGTGAGGCTGCAGGAAGCAGAGCTGCTCTGGGGACCAGCCCAGCTCCAGGGCATAAATCCACCCTGTGAATCTCAGTGGTGGAGCTGTCTTTGCAGAATACCTGGTCTGAGCTCTGCAGTCTCATCACAGCTAATTTATTCCTTGTGAGAAAAAGTACCTGTGCAGCCTTTACAGCCTTTTTACTCTTCTAAGGCCTCAAAGCTTCCTGTGGAATGTCAGAGACACGTTTCCAATCCCAGTCTCTGCCTTGGCTATCAGGTGAGCTACAAGCCTGCATATCTCTGTGGCTCCCCAGGGCTGCTCACAGCCTGACTCAAGAGCCATTCTGGTGGGGGCCACGTTTTATCCACAGGGACATGAAGTGCAAAGATTGCCTCTCCTGTTCTCAAGTTTGAAGATAAAGCAGCAGCTTGAAGTTCTGGAGTGTGTCTGGAGGTCATGGAGCAAAGTTTAAAAGAGGATTTTGCACTACCAGGCTCAGCATTTGGTCTTTAAATTCTATCCCATTTAGAGGGAAAAGGGTCGATTATTTTGATTTCCTAATGTAACAGAGCTTATGCAATCACATTGTATATCAGCCCACTCATGTTCCTCCAAATTATTCTCTTCAAAATCTTTTTAACCCCTTGGCCAGTTCTGTCAAAAACTGAGAGTGGTTAGAGCTGAGCTCCTGCCATTACAAACAGCTGGGCAAAGAATGACCCTGCCAGGGCTGCAGCTGTGAGAAAAACCAACACATGCTGCCAGACCTTATTAGACACTGGAGAATCCACTGGAGCTGACATTTGATTGATGCCCAAACCGTGGGAAAAGCTTCAGTCAGGGTCTGTGCCCTCACAGGCACCCAGGTCTGTCCCCCCAGAGACTCCAGCCTGCTGAAAGCCAGGCTCTGCAGATCCTGCAGCTCCCAGAGCTCTTTGTTTGCTTTCTGGTGCCAAGCTGGGAGGGGGTGGGCAGGGAGAAGGAGCTTAGCAGAAATCTTGGCCAAAAGAGCCAGTGCTGGTGTTCCAGGTTGGGGCCAAAGGTCCCAAATCCTGCCTGTGCTGGTGCAAAGATGCTGCCCTTGAAGGAGTCACTGGGTGGCACAAACTGGTAGGGCCTTGGGGGCCCCTGAAATCCCTATGATAGTAAATTTCCCTCAATCCAGGGAATAATGACAGTAGGAATATAGATATTTTCTCACTTTCCCCTCTTCTTTCTGTAGTGGATGTGGGGCAGAGGGCACAGTTGTCACCTGAGCCTCTCAGCGACCTACAGACCTTCTCTCAAACTCTCATCAGTGTTTGGGAGGTGGCTGAGCACTCTTTATGAGGTATGTCAGAGAGAAGTGGTGACAACAAGGACAAAGCTGAGGTGGTTGGACTCCTCTGATTGCTTTTGGCTGAAACTGAGCCAGGCAGGGGAGATCTGGGCAGATGTGCCCTTTCCTTGACTACAAGATGGACAGTGGAAAGAGCTGGAGCACATTTTAAAAAGTCACAGATGTTTTGGAACTATCACAGCAGATTGGAACAGACAGGAATTGAGAGACACTTTGGAGACCTTCCAGCTGTAAAAATGAGCATGGTTTGGTCTGGCCCTGTATAATATTTCCCAAGCAGGTGGAGCAGCTCCTGAGGATGTGTGGAAAGCCCATGGGAAGTCTCCAGTCTTTGGCTGCAGGGGAAAGGTGATGCTTAGAGAGGAGAAGAGTATATTTGAGAGGAAGGTTTGAGAAGCCAAGTGTCTATCATAAAAAGAAAATTCTTTGCCCAAAAGGGGAAGATAAAGATACTCTCAGCTGTATAATCTACCCCCAGAAGAATCTACATTCTCCCTTTTTTATTCTCCTTGCATGAAGAGCATCTCCCCATTGCTTCCTCATCTCTAAATCATTTGGTACACAGAGTTCATGACCTGCTGACTGCAAGACAGCAGAAAAAGCAAATGATGGTTATGAGTGTGTGAACAAATATCACCCTGATATTTCCTTTTGAACACAGCAACATCCAGGAGTCATTGTCAGGAAAAGCTGGTCATGATTTTGAGGTTTCTCACTTTTATGCTAAGCTGAGAACAGCTTTGACATGCAGAGCAATGATGTTTGAATGTGGTTTTTGGTTTAACACCATACAATCCTTATTTCTCATTGATTTCATTGACACTGAAAGGGGTAAAGCTTTGATTCCAGCCTGATTTGCATTGCCTGCAATGTCAGAGCAAACAGTGGAGCTGCAGGACTTATACTGGCATCTTACATCACTCAGACCCGGTGAGATGATGAGTAAAGGAGAGCAGGGTGCTGTGCCCTGAGAAAATACATGAGTTCCCAAGTTATGATAGTAAATTTCCCTCAATCCAGGGGAAAATGACAGGAATACAGATATTTTCTCACTTTCCCTCTTCTTTCTGCAGTGGATGAGGGCAGAGGCCAGGTATTATTTGACATCCCTGCTCTCTTAAGATGTTTTCTCTGTAGAATTAAGTGTCAGAAGTGAGAGCCTTCCCCGGGCCTCACAAAGCCTGGCTCAGTGGGGGAAGCACCGTTTCTGAAGGGAAAGGGTTTATTTTTGCTCAGTCTTGACTCAGTCTTGGCTTTCCCCGCTGTGAGGCTGGAGGAGGAGGAGGAGGAGGGGAGGCCAGGCAGGCTGGTGTGTGAGGATTCATTTCCTCCAGGTCACCAACCCTCAGATAAGGTGACACTGGGGTTCAGCTGCCCCAAGCCCAAGCTGAACTTGAACAACCTGAAATTCCCAGGGTGTTTTGGGGAGACATCCCTGCCCTGCTGCTTGTACCAATCCCCCACTCTGCTTCTCCTGCTGGAAACGAGTGTTAGGAGAGGTCTGACCTCTGAAATCTTCTCACTGTTTTCTAGGACCTGTCCTGGGGACAGACTTCCTTGTCCCAGGAACAAACTGACTGATGCATCCTCTTTCTGCCACGCTCTGGTGTGAGAGGAAGGGAGCAGGAAGGGAGCTCTTTGCTCCTTCCCCCGCCCCTTCTCTCGGTGAGACAGATGCGAGCCACGCTGCTCTCCCTCTGCTTTGGCGAAGGGAGGGGCAGTTTCCTGTTTTTATACAGAAATTCGATAGATCCAGGATGCCTCTGTGCGGCTGCCAGTCCTGATGCACACAGAGGCTGTCCGTGAGCTCTCTGAGTGTTATTTCGGTTTTCCTGCTGGTGCTTGAGATCCTCCTGGCTGCATCCCATGGGCAGATCTCGGGTTTGAGGATGGAGGGACATCACTCCATTCCCCTCCATCCCTCCATTCCCCTCCATTCCCCTCCATCCCTACAACCTAGCAGTGCAGGAGGTTCCCAAGCACCAGGGAAAAGCTTTTCCTGCAAAACCAGAGTCTGCTTTTCCAGGGATGCATTCCAGGCTATTATTTTATTTTATTTTATTTTATTTTATTTTATTTTATTTTATTTTATTTTATTTTACTTTATTTTATTTTATTTTATTTTATTTTATTTTATTTTATTTTATTTTATTTTATTCTATTCTTTTTTACTTTATTTTATTTTATTTTATTTTATTTTATTTTATTTTATTTTAATTATTTAATTTCATTTAATTTCATTTTTTGCAGCACAGCTCCATCCTGCCCCAGCCATGGGACTGCTCATCCCGGAGCGGGGCTGTGCCTGGCATTAACATCCCAGGAATCTGCTGCAGGAACAAAGTGCAGAGCCCTGTTTGCAGCTGCTAGGGGGGGAAAGAAAGCACAGGAACTGCCCAGCACAGCAGTCCCACGGCCCAGGCTGTCAAGGAATTGGTCTTGCACAAGGAGAAATGGAGAGCAAGCAGCAAATTGGCCTTGCTGAGTGCTTTGGGCACAATTAATAAGGAGGGAGCTGGGCAAAGGTACTGGATAATTAAGTTGGCTGATAGCAGAGCTCTGTCCAGAGCAGGAATGTGTTGTGTGCTGTCACGCTAAAATTAGCAACATTTTGTTATAGTGCTTTTCCTTCAGAAAATGCACTCGGGTAAAGTTGCC
The DNA here is from genome assembly GCA_024362935.1 of Setophaga petechia. Classification (NCBI taxonomy): domain Eukaryota; kingdom Metazoa; phylum Chordata; class Aves; order Passeriformes; family Parulidae; genus Setophaga; species Setophaga petechia. The sequence goes on from JANCRA010000033.1 coordinate 3,476,691, forward strand.
AGCTCCCCTCGGGGAGGGAGGCACCACGTCCTCATCCTGCGTGTGGAGGGCTCTGGGGCTGGCTGAGGGACTAGGATGGGGCTTTTCCTGCAAAAAAAAGAGGAATTTTTCCATTTCAGTGCTTTTAGCCCCATATCTGGAATTCACAGGGTCCCTGTGGCTGGGGTGACCTGCGGGCTGGGGGATTTTGCCTGTGAGAAAGCTGGAGAATGGAGGGGTGAAGTGGCCGTCTGAGGTCACCAACTGAGTCATGGGTAAAGCCAGGAATAGAAGGCAGCAGTCAGGCTCCCAGCTGCTGTACCTATGGTTATTTCTGTTTGTGCTCTTCACTTCTCTTGCCCATGGTTTACTGAGTGCATTCCAAGAGTAACTTGCCTGCCAAACTTCCTCCCCTTTAAAACCAGAAATGGACAGATAAGATAGTAAAAGAAATAAGTTTAACTGCTGGTATGTGCACAAACATACCTGAACCCCGTCCAAGTTATCAGCCAGTTTTGTTGTTTTTTTTTTTTAATGCTCTTTTGGGACAGAAGAAACTCCTCCAATCTCAAAGTGCCTGTGGCAGTTTGCTGGCACGATGTCAGATGATTTATTTGCTTTGCCTGTGGTCAAAAGGAGAAAAAATTTAAAAAGGAAAAAATAAAGAAACATGTTAGACATAGAAAAACCCGGTCAAGTGACTCCACTATAAATCCCATGAAGGCAATGGGAGAATTGTGGCTCTGGGAATTGGAAGTTTAGACTGTAAACCAAAATAAAACTGAAACCCCAAATAAATGCTACTTTCTCACCCAATAAATTTTCCCAGAATGCCTTATCTGCTTCTCAGTGAAGGCTCTGAGACTTTCTTCCACCAACTTGTAAATCAGATTGGGCCCAAGGCCAGAGAGTCTGGAAAATCCTAAACTGAGGGGTAATGACTTGGATCCTCCTTATTCTTGGCACAAGCAGCATCAGAATGCTCTGTTAGCTGCTGTTCAGAGGCAGCATGAAAAGGTTGATCCAGGTAGCAGAGTGACATGAAGTCAGACCTTACAGCAAAGGGCAGGGCACAGGTGAGCAGCCATGCTGTGCTGTATCCCCACCCCAGGCTGCTGTCCCAGAGCAGGCACTGAGGATGGGCACTGTGACCTGAGCTTCATTCCCTCAAATTCACTCCAGGTGTGGATGAGGGGATGGGCTGCCTTTGTATCCCACAGCACAATCCCATCACATCTTCACACTTGGCTCTGTCTCTCATTTCTTTGTTTTCTTTTCCTTTCCTTTTTTTTTTTTTCCCTTTCACATTTTGCCCTCTCTGTTTCTATTTCAGTGCTTTTATTGCAGTTTTGTTTTATGGCCCTCCTCATTCCCTGACTGAGGGGTGATGCACTGTGTAAGGCATGCAGAAGCTACTGCTGCTGGCACGAGTCCCCTCCAAGAGCAGAGAGAGGTGCCTGGGTCCCCAGGCTGCCATCTGACCCTCAGGATATGGCCCCGAGTATTCCTGACAGAGATCTGGAATCAGGGAACTGCCTGATCTCTGGCCAGGAGGGATTCAGCATTGGGTGGTTTTCTGTGTTTCCTCTGTTCTACTTTGCTGGATTCTCCCCAACTTTCTCTGGGATTTCTTTGCAGAGGGATCAGGCTGGAATAATGTTGGTTTGATCCCCAGATATTTTGTGCACACATATTTTGTACACCCAGGCTCTCCATTTCCAGGAGTGACTTCCAGAGTGTCCCAGGCATAAGAGCTGACCTCTCCTCCTTGCCCTCGTGGTGATTCCCTGGTGCTGGAGCTGATGAGCAGTGTCCAGCCCAGCTCTCCCTCCTCCTGCCAGCCCTGGCTCTGCAAACTGGAATTCCAGGTCCTTTCACAGAAATTAACATTTACTTTAAGAACTAAAAACAAACAAAACCCAAATAAATCTCCTCACAAAACAAGATCAATAACAACATAGCCAAGTGCTTTGTTTTGCTTAGAAGACGCATCTTTGTACATATCCACTCGTGTGTTGCCAAGTTTTGGAAGTCAGCAGAGGCTGACATTGTTTACTGCAAATTAAAGACCCTTTGGAGACATTCTGTCTTGCTTTCCAGTGCAGCCTTGGGCTGAGGGAGGAAAGCACTTGGACAGTAGCATAGAAGAAACCCTGTTCCAGTGTTGCTAACTATAGCATTAATTTCAGAGTCATAAATAACTGCAGTACCATGGTTACAGCACTAGCCAAGTATGATATCATTTAGTTTAGGATTAGGGGAAAATATCTTCCTTGAGGCTGTGGGTTCTAAAATAAGCAACTTTTCCAGTATAAGTTTTCTCCCAAAGACTACACAAACACCAGCCTGTGGCCGTAAATTAGGAGGATTACTCTGCTAAAACTGACTGGATGAGAAGTGTCAGCAGGTAAAACAGCTCAGAGAGCAGATTCTTCCAAGTTCCTCAGGGAACGACAGCCTGGCACTCTGTCAGCTTTCTTAGAAAACAGCACCTTCCGGGAATGGGAGCAAGCTCAGCCTTTCCAGCCCCAGCTCTTCAGAAATGATCATTGCAGAGATGGATTGAGAGGCCAGCACTGCCAGCTCCCCTGGCTGTGTGGGCAGCATTGGAGGAACTGCACAAAGCAGCCCCAGCTCGTGGGCATCCATTGGCCCAGTTGATCAAACAGCTGGGATGTTTGTTTTACAAAATTTACACACAATTACACACACACACACAGATCTGCAGGAGCAACTGGGAAAGGCTGTTGTGAGGGAAATCCTGAATATATGATTTAGAGAGTACAGCACTATCATGAATTACAGAAAGCACTCAAATGGGATAAGGGTCTCTCATAACAAGAGAAAATTTTATGCACAGCAAAAAGTGGCCATAGTTTGATAAAACAGGAAACCTGACTTTAGGGCTCCTGGGTACAAAATCCTGGACCACACAACCCAAAGCACTGATCCCATTCAAAATTGTTCAAGAAGTTATGACATGAGCTCTGTATTGGTAGGCTTTATGCCAGATTAGAGATTGTCTTTCTCCCTGCTGCCGGCACACAGCCAGCACAAACGCCGTGTTGTGAGCCCTGCCTGATCCAACAGAAACCTCCTTGTGTGCCCAGGCATGGTCTGGATTGAATTTGTCCTGCTAAATGATCCACCCGTGCTCAAACCTGCCAGGAAGGACCATACAACTGTGGTACAAAATTCCATTTCAAATTTCTTTTTCTCCTCTAACGCCAGGCAAGAAGGTTTTGCCCCATGCAGATGTCTGTGATAACCATTGGGATGTTTTCCTTTAAAATTCCATTTAAAGTTTCTTTTTCTTCTCTAATGCCAGGCAGAGGGTTTTGCCCCTTGCAGATGTCTGTGATGACCATTGGGATGTTTTCCCTCAGTGTAGTGGGTTGGATTAGAGGGAGTCCCCCCATGGGGAGCAGTGGATGAAGTTGAACACACTGTGAAAAATAAAATGTGTTTTTTATTTCTGCTCTTCCTGGTTCTGATCATGCAGACAACATCTGAAAAGTGACATTTTGGGATAGGCTGAACCAGTCTGATGCATACACTGCATTCATTAGCCCTGCCTCTCACTGCTGCAGCTGGATCCCTGGTGAGAGATCCTCTGATGGGTAACTTAGATCCTGAGAGCAGAATCTCAGCTTTCAAGGAGATTTTGGGCTTCTGCAGCTCTGAGCAGCCTGACAACCCCAGCCTCTTTCTTTTGCCCTTTACCTGTTCTAGGCTTGACTTGGAAGTAACTGTTCTCCACCACAAAGGTGTGGGAGGCCAGCAAGGTTTTCATTTTCTCACCAGTGAGCTCTGCAAACATCATATACCTTGTTTTGGGTTGTGTTAGACAGAGGGATGCTTTTGGTTTAGCAATAATCCTCTGTGTGTGTGAGATTCTCTGTTTCAAAGTCGTCCTTATTGCAGCTATGCATTGCAAAGCAGCCTAAAGGGGGAAAAGAGAGGAAGAAGATGGAAAAATGATATTTGTGTATGAGGACAGAGGTTTTTTGAATTATCTGGTATGAGTTACAAGATAAAATAAAAAGGTCATCTGGCCAAGGGAGTGGATAGTAGAGGTTAACTGACATTAGTGCTAATTTAGGGTGTCAATAGCTTCTTTAATTCAGCCAGTGAATTAAAGTATTGCTGTCAGGCTCAGAAGATGGACAACACTTGTGGCTTTGATGCTGATCTGTCCTTTAGCACTCACAAACTCAAATCTTTGTCATTTCTTGTCCTATGCCCATTTTCTCTGCAAGAACTGCAGGACATCCATTCGCTGCCAAATAATACAGGACCCTGATCCACGCTGAGATTTCTACCACCACAAAGGGCTTTACTCTTACAGTGACCCAGTCTTATTTCATCAGGGTTATTTAGAGCTTCACTGTTCTCTTCAAACCCTCTGCTGTCAGGGAATAGGGTCAGGTCTGGGGATATTTTGCTGGTAGTTGAGCTGCAATATTGCAGACAGCCTAGTCTGCATTTGGGATGGGGATTGGAGAGCTTAAGGAGCCCTCTGTCCTGCAAGGAGGAACCATCTGTCAGAGCTGTGCGTGGAGCTTTCCTTGGAAGCTCCTGGAAGCTGCTCCCCAGTGTAGTTCAGAAATATGCAGGCAATTACAGCTCACTGCTGTTGTACTGAGGCTGCCAGCTGCAGGGTCAGGTTGTCCCCTTTGTTTCCCAGTAATTACTATTTTTAGTTCAGGTTTCATGAGCCCAAAGGTCCTCTGGCTGTGCACTGTGCAACTTCAGAGAAGACAGATGGGGCATTACAGGCACAGTGTACTTAGTCCCTGCCACTCATGAGATTCAAAGTCCAATCTGGTTGGTGAAAGAACAATGTTTTCAAGTTCTGGGAAAAGCTCTCTCTGCATGGAAGCAGAATATCTGCAGCAGAAGCACAATTAACAGGGAATCATTTCACTCCCAATGAAGCAAGAAGGTTGGAAATGTTCAGGGACCACAGGGAAAGTCTGCTGTGGCTGGGGTTGTTTGACTAGCTCAGACCATGTCAGCTTGGCAAGTGCATCCTGAGAGATCCACAGCCCTCCTCAGTTCCAAGGCAGGGACTGAAACCAGCCCCAAACCCAGGGAATGAACTGGGTGTGCAGGTGCTGGGCAGAGCAAGTCAGCACAGCTCCCCAGCTCAGAGAGAGGGGAAGCTGGGCCAGGCAGCATTCCTGGAGCTGTGCTTCCATCCCAGCTCAGTGCTGAGGCTGCCAGTGGCCATCCCAGCTGCTCTGTGAGCTGAGGGCATGAGTCAAAGCCACGAGGGGCTGCCATGGTCTTGCCAAGCATGAAAAGCACAGAGATGCTGCCTTGTGTGTGCTTTGCTTCTGGCTGGAAACAACACAGAAGGTATAAACCACTGCATATCTGCTGCTCAAGAAATCCCAATACTGCTTTAGTGGATCCTAAAAAGAAAAAAAAGACCCCAAACATTTATGCTTTTTATAATATGCTATCTACATATCTACATATCTATATATCTATATATCTATATATCTATATATCTATATGATGATTTTTAGCATCATACATATATGTTTATACATGTATGATGCTAAAAAAGTATCATGCATATTCTAACCTTCCACAAACATTAATCAAGGGATTGTTGTAAAAGGCCTGGGAAGATCCCAGATAGCTCAATCTTTGTTTTACTGAGGCCACTGCATATCTGTTGCTCAAGAAATCCCAATACTGCTTTGATGGATCCTAAAAAGAAAAAAAAACCCAAAACCAAACATATATGCTTTATATACATATACATATACATATATATTTATATTTATATTTATATTTATATTTATATTTATATCTATTTCTATTTCTATTTCTATTTATATTTATATTTATATCTAATATATATTTTTATATATAAATGTATATGCATTTTTAGCATCATACATATACGTTTATATGTGTATGATTCTGAAAAAGTATCATGCATATTCTAACTTTCCACACACATTAACCAAGGGATTGTTGTAAAAGGCCTGGGAAGATCCCAGATAGCTCAATGTTCATTTCACTGAGGCCACAAATAGTAATTAGCTGACTAAGGAGTGCAAACTCAGCACCCACATTAAACCTGGGGCTCGGGGAGTTCTGCTCATGCCTGGCACACACCTGCAGCAGGGACAGCAGCTGGGGAGCACTGAATCCATCCCAGCATGGGAAACCACAGCTCTGGAGCACAGCACTGTCACACAGGCACAGGCAGGGTGTCATCACACCCAGACAGTCAGGGTGAGGCCAACAGCTTCTGCAAATAGGCTGTGTAAAACAGAAGCTGCTGCTGAGTGTAGCTTGTTGCTCCTGACACAGGTTCCTTGGAGTCTCAGCAGTGTTCCAGAACAAACCCTGCAGTTCAGCTCCTGCTTCCAGCCCTCGGGGTAAAACTGACTGCAGGTTAATACAAGGTGGCCACTGGTGAGAATTATACTCAAGGTGGATAAAACACAGATAAAATGGCTGAAATGTGGTGAGGTGACAGACACAGGGGGAACAGTACAAACCCATGGTTGAACTCTGGGAGCTGGGGTTGTTTCCACCACGTCATGTGAACCAAACCTGTCGAGTTTCACACGAAGGGAACACTTATTTTGTTCTCAGAAACTGGAATTTGTAGTAAATATGTGGCAGTCTGTGGTAACCAGAAACTATTATTATCACAGGAAACGCTGCTGGTCAGGAGGAACAAACGTGTTGGATCCCCGTGGTGTGAACAAACCTTGAATTTGTCTGTGCTGCACTGACCCTCGGGATTATTACATGGGCAATGCTCTTAATAACAACAGAGACTGAGTAAATGGCTTTGACTGTGAGCAGAGAAGCCAACAAGCCATGAAGAATAACATGTTGTGAGCAGAGGAATATTGTGGAGTGTAAACAGTCTGCCTTTGCCTCAGCTGGGCTCTCCTTAGAGCTGCACCCTGATGAACGTGACTAGCAGGGAGGCAAATTGATTGAATTTGTGTATTAATAGAAAAAAAGAAGGTTTAGGGTGTTTGGAGGGTTTATAACACACAATGGAAGGCGGATGGTGATTTAACTGAGACTAAAATAATCTAATTGAGTGTATAGGAGGTTAAATTTCTGCCAGAAAATTCCAACTTATCTCAGTTTAGGATCCATCAAAGCAGTGTTAAAGCTGGGTCGTTGAGTCAGCAGTTTATGTTCCTGTGGGAGGGAGTGGCATCCCAACCACAGTGGGAGTGGTGCACGGTGCCTGCAAATGACTCAGAATACATTCGTTTTTCACGGTGGATTTTAGGATGAAGATGGAAAGGAAATTAATTTCTATTTGAAATAAAGCCAACAATGTTTGTGGTTATTATGACCAGTAAGTGATTTCAGTGAAAAATTGGTTCCTGTGCATGACCTAAAAGCTTTGCTGTGCTGTAAATATGTTTTGTAACAGAAATTGTGGATCTTGGGGCCTCTATATGTATTAAAAAAAATAAAACAGGAAAAAGTGAGGAAAAGGATTTTGACTGTGGAGAAAATACTCTGAATTCCAGGGGAAAAGAAGAAAAAAAAAAAAAAAGAAGAAAATAAACAAGAAAACCTGGTAGAAAAACGCTTTAAAGAGGGATTTTGTAAGTAGATTTGAAAGAAAAGCTGCTAAATACAGAGAAAGGCTTTCTATAAATGAGGAATCCTTTCATTTGTGCTGCTCTTACAAAACAGTGCAGGAAATCGCACAGGATGTGCTGACGAGGAGAAGGAAGTGGTTTTGGGGATGACACTGAGCCCTGCCAGCCGCGCTGGGCGCTCAGGGAGGGTTTGGTGTCCTGCCAGTCCCACCCTGGGCGGGCATGGAGAGCCTGGGGGGCTCCGAGAGCATCCCTGAGCCAAACCTCAACAGCCCCAGCCCCTGTGGCTCCAGGCTGCTGCAAAAGCTGCTCAGGAACTGAAACCTGTGGAGCCTTCCTGAGGTGTCTGAGGATGGCCCCAGCTCATGAGAGTCCTGGCACACTCGTGGGGACACTCGTGGGAGGAGGTGTGATTATAGAAACAGGGTGAAGCACTCCACTCCTGGGGAATGCAGCCTGCCTGGGCCATTTTGAGGTGATTACAGCCAACAAGATAATCCATGTTTATCGAGGTCCTTGGCGTGTTGTTTTCCTCTCCCTCTCGATGTGGTGTGCAGGTTCAGAGGCAGCAGCAGAGCTCTTTGCTGCCCAGGAGGTGCAGGGGGGGTTGTCAGCAGACAGCCTCGTGTGACTGCTGCCGTCACATGTGCTGCTGCAAATAAAAACAGTTTCTGTTCTAGACACCCATTTGCCACAGATTTGAATATGCTTAAAAATAACTGTGCGCAAAAATAATACATAGGGGTGCACCGACAGAATTTTTGTGAGTGTATATATCCATAACTAACTATCTATCTATCTATCTATCTATCTATCTATCTATCTACCTATCTATCTCTATATCTATATCTATATATCCATATCTACAGATTTATATATTTATCTATATCTGTATCTATATCCATATTTATATCTATATCTATACATCCATATCTATCTATATCTATATATGTATCTATTTATATATGTATTTATAGATTTCTATCTCTATATTTTATCCATATTTATTTTTATCTATAAATTTTATATATATTCTATGTATTTTATATATATTCTATTTTCAAATATATGATATATATTTATATATATTATATATACATATTCCTTATATATATTCTAGATATATTGTTCTATATATTGATATATTTTATCTATATTTATATTCTATATTTTATCTATATATTTATATATCTATCTATATCTATTTATCTCTATCATCTATCTATCTATCTATCTATCTATCTATCTATCTATCTATCTATCTATCTCTCTATCAATTTGGCATATTTTCAGTGAAGGTGCCTGTGTGTTTCTGCACAGAGTCTAAGTCTGTGCTTCTTTTCCTGTGTAGCTGCTGTAGCTCAGATTCTTTTCAGCTAATTGACACGGCTTTTAAGCAGTTGAGTTCAGGTCAGTAGCTGCATGAAGCTGAAAAATCTTAAATTTCTCTCAGAGCCCTTAAATCCAAACCCAGAGTAAAATAGTTATTCATAAGGCTTGCTCATAAATGGTTCATCACAGTGTTATATTGGTGAGCCTGTAACAAAATGCAGGTTCCCACCTCCACGCTGTTTGTTACTTGTGAACAGATATTCAGGAGGCTGACTCCACAGTATTTAATTTAATCAGATCCAGTGCAGATCTAGCAGTGCCTGTTTGTGTGTATTAAATCTCCTAACACAGTAATGCATCAGTTCTGTCAGATCCTGCTACAAAACTGAATAAATTTTCCTGCTGTCACCCAAGCACCAGGGGGATGAATATCAGAAGGAAAAGCCCCAGCTCTCAGCTGTGTGGCTCAAAGGGTCCCTGCTTCAGTGGCACATGTCCTACCTCCCCTCAACAATGTGAAATGTGAAATATGAAACGTGCTGTGTGCCTCTGTCTTCCAGGCAAAACATGGCCTCAACCCCTGACTTCTGCAGCAAGGCAAGGGACAGCTTTTTCATCAGTGAGAAAATATTCTGGAGAAGACAAGAAGGAATAAATGTAGTCACATTTTAAACCTGCAATTTATGAAACACAACAGAATTCAAAATATGCTGGAGAAAGAAGTACCCTTGCCTAATAAACAAGATCCACCTGCTGTTTGGCTCTTCTAGTTTCAAGGTTTCTCTTTGCTGCTGGAAGTGGCCTTTGTTAGAATTGAATTCCATAAATGGTTGCACATTGAAATTTAGTGTTTATCCAGTTTCCCAAGTGGAGGTCAGCTCCTGATATTCCTGTGGTCCAAGGTGAAACAACACAGATTTTCATGATGGGAAAAATGAGACAATTGAGAACCTTGCTCTAGAGGTTATCCAAGAGCCCTGGAGCTGAGGCTTCCCCCACTGCTTTCCTTGAGCAGAAAAGTGAGGATTGCTCAGTGCAGTCACTGCTCTCCCATGTCGGACCTCAGCACATCCCTCTGGGTGTCCAGAGTTGCTGGGGCCCCTGTTGGGGGCTCAGAGACCCTGGCACACAGCCCAGAACACCTGAGGGTTTGAATATGACCCGTGGAGCAAATTGCCAGCTTTGTATGAGGGCCTGAAAGTCACAGAAGTTTAAATAATGTAATAATAAAATTATCACCGGGTGAAAAGGTAGATTTTGGGATTTTTAGAATGGGGGTTTTGGGGACAAGATGGAGGGACTTGGGCATGTCCAGTTCTTCTTCTTCTTCTTCTTCTTCTTCTTCTTCTTCTTCTTCTTCTCTGCCTCCATCTTCTGCTGTGATGTTGGCACTTTGGGATTGGTTTAGAATAGAAGTTCACTGTCTAACATAGGTGATAGCTATTCGAAAGTAATTGTAAATATGTTATACGTAGTTTGTAGTATAAAAAGACAACACTGCCCTGAGGGTGGTCAGAGTGCTTGTGGCTGCCCTGCTGAGCTGACCTTGGCTGGACAGGAGGAAAATTTTATAGATAAGATATAATAAACAACTTCAAGACTGAAAACTGAAGAACTCCGGCTCGTTCTTGGAACGCGCGGGCCGAAACAGAGACTTGTCACATATCTCAGAGCTGCAATTAACAAAACTCCCAAGACTCCCAGATGGAAAACACCTTTGCAAACAAAGGAAAGATGGATTTCCCCCAGAACAGTTTCCTGGGCTAGAGGAAGGCAATTCCCAGTCAGCCTGCATTGCTGCTGCTCCAGTGTGGGTTCAGCACACACATTTGGTTTGGTGTGAGCTCCTGGGGCTGCCCTGGCTCCCAGGGCTGGCTGCCCACCCCAGGGCAGTCCCAGGCAGGGAATTCCTGGCAGGCAGCCCCTGAGGCTGTGGCCTGGCTGGGAGGAAGAGCTGTGGCCCCCCAGCCTGGCCCTGCTCGAGGGTGGATGCTCAGCAGAGCTCAGCTGCTCTGAGTGCTCCCTTCAGCTGCCAGGCTTTGGGAACAGCTCAGCCCTTCAGACACTGAACTCGGGGAAATCTGCTCAGTTGTGGAACAAAAGGAGCTGCCACACACTAATTCACAGTGATTCTATCTCTAAGAAAAACCACTTAGCAGACCTGGACAAGGGCTGAAGCTGATAAGGAAAGAACTCATTAAACTGATAGAATTAGAGATCTCTTTTAGCCTTCTCCCCATCTGTCTTTTGCCACCTGTCACTCACTGTTGTTTCTCTAACTCAGAACTGTAGGTTTGGGGAGCAGAGATTATTTCTTCCTACATCTTCTTCTTAAGGTTCTTTTAACATTACATAATTGCCAATATCACAAAGGGAATAAGGTATGAGAGCTGCAGAAAACCAATCTTTGTGATGCTGCTCTTGACAGCAAAAAGCCCCTTCTAGCTCACAAATCCTTTATAGTAAGTACATCTCCTAAATAAAACATGATAAGACTCAAAAAAAAAAAAAAAAAAAAAATGAAAACCCAGCAAAGCTCTCTGGAAAACCTCTGTAACCAACACATTGCTGGAGACAGCAGAGGGATCCTCATACCCCCAGCTGTTGGCTCAGGCTGAGAACAACTCCAGGAGCAGATGATTTGTTCAAACACCACATTTCCCATGGATGCTGAAGAAACAAACCTTACATATATTTGTATAGAAATAGATGTTTTAAATTATTTTTTTTTCCCTCAGGAAGGTTTTGGAGAAATCAGAGATGAAGGAACACAGGACTAACACTCCCTGCCAGCCCAGCCCAGGGTGGAGCAGGGCCCAGCTGCCCCAGCCCAGAGGGGAATTTTCTGTCAGGGTTCTCTCTCCCATCTTCACTCCACCACCATTGCTTCAGGGCAGTGCAGGGAGCCCACAGGGCTCACAGATGTTCACAGACATCTTGTTTTCCCTTCTCATGGCACAGCTTGTCTAGCAGAATAATTCATTTTTTTAATGTTTAAATGCCTTTTTATATAAGGAAAAGGTGTACAGTGAAATCTCAGTAATTGGTACTCAAGCATTCTGCTTCATAAGCCTGTTTTTGTTTAGTTTTTTTGTTTTAATTTATAATGAAGACAAACAAACACTTTCAGAAAGTCCATTTTTATTTCCCAGCATCTTTCACTTCTTTTGGCTGGGCACCATCAGCCAAATAGGTGTAATAAAACCACGGAAGAAAAGCAAATGCACAACAAGGCGCTTTACCTGGGCAGATGTAAAATTGCACTCATTAAAGAAGCACATTTAAACATAAAATGCCACTCAAAAACCTCCATTAAGAGCTTCCACTAGGGAAAAAGATTGCTTTGACCTTCAGAGATTGACGCAATGTGTGCTGTCTATTAATAGTTTTAGTAAGAAAGTATCAATACAGGGGGTTGTCTTGCCTTTTCATCAACCCTATGGGTTGGTGAAAACTCCCTGCTCTTAGGTTGATGTCCAACAAAGGATTTTTTTGTTCCTCTGATGATGAAAGTAGTGCTGTGATTGCTGCAGGACTCTGGGCTTAATCCCATCCACCAGCTTTCCAGAAAGGGAGGGATGGCTCCAAGGCTGTTCTTCATGTGAGAAATGCTCTCTGAACCATGAGGAGCTTGGGATGACTCCTTGGGGAAGCAGCTCCTTGTTTCCCCTCGTGAGATGTTTCCTGCCCTCCAGGAGGTTTTCTGTAATCAAGATTTTCAAGATCTGCTTTCACGTTTTTGCTCATGATTTCTGCTGGGTTTAATTACTCATGCTGAGGGGCTTTGAACACCACTCTAAACCATCAGCACTACAAACCTGTCTCTTTGCTGTGTGAGAGTTTCTCCATCCTCAACAAAGATCAGCTGAATTTTATCAAACCACCCATTTCTCTTTGCTGACAGCGCTCTGCTTGCCCAGGCCAAGAGGAGAAAAGCTGACACACAGAGAGGAGTAAAGCTGACACAAGAATGCCAGTCTCAGGCCTCAGCACTCACATTTAATGAGTCAGGGCCTGAGAAGGCTGCTCTCACTGCCTGTGATGTTACTTTTCACAGGCAGTAAGAGCAAGGCTTTGTTTTTTCCCTTCTCCACTCCTGAAAGTGTTAGACAGGGCTTGGAGCAACCTGGTTTAGTGGAAGGTGTCCTTTCCCATGGCAAGGGCTTGGAACGAGGTCCTTTCCAACCCAAACCATTCCAGGATTCTCAGATCCCAGGATTCCTTCCCCGGAGCCTCTCCCCAGCCCAAGTGAGCCAGCCAGCAGAGGGAGCGCAGCACATGAGCTCACAAAAATAGGAGCCTGCTAAAAAAAAACCCGCCCCAAACAAACCCAAACAGCAGAATGATTACGGTCTTTAGCAGAATAAACAGAATAGTCAGGAGGCAGAAGCTTTTCCCCTGGCAATGAGATCCAGCTGCAGGCTGGATGGGGAGCAGGCAGCACATCTGGCAGGGAGCGTGATCCTGCAGGGGGGAAATCCCCACGGTGAGGATGTTCTGTGTGCCACAGGATGGATTCCCTCCCACGGTGAGGATGTTCCCGGTGCCACCTCTGCTCCAGGGGGTAAATCCCCACGGTGAGGATGTTCTGTGTGCCACAGGATGGATTCCCTCCCATGGTGAGGATGTTCCTGTGCTATCCCAGCTCCAGGGGGGAAATCACCACGGTGAGGATGTTCCTGTGCCACCTCTGCTCCAGGGTGGGTTCCATCCCATGGTGAGGATGTTCCTGTGTGCCACAGGATGGATTCTCTCCCATGGTGAGGATGTTCCTGTGTGCCACAGGATGGATTCCCTCCCATGGTGAGGATGTTCCTGTGCCACACCTGCTCCAGGGTGGGTTCTATCCTATGGTGAGGATGTTCCTGTGTCACCCCTGTTCCAGGCTGGGTTTATCCCATGGTGAGGATGTTCCTGTGTCACCCCTATTCCAGGGGGTAAATCCCCATGGTGAGGATGTTCCTGTGTGCCACAGGCTGAGTTCCATCCCATGGTGAGGATGTTCCTGTGCCACCCTTGCTCTGGGATCGGTAAATCTCCATGGTGAGGATGTTCCTGTGTGCCACCCCTGCTCCAGGGGGGAAATCCCAATGGTGAGGATGTTCCTGTGCCACCCCTGCTCTGGGATGGGTAAATCCCCACGGTGAGGATGTTCCTGTGTGCCACCCCTCCTCCAGGGTGGATTCCCCATGGTGAGGATGTTCCTGTGTGCCACAGGCTGAGTTCCATCCCATGGTGAAGATGTTCCTGTGTCACCCTTGCTCCAGACTGGGTTTATCCCATGATGAGGATGTTCCTGTGTGCCACCCCTGCTCTGGGGTGGGTTCCATCCCTTTTTCACTCTCCTTGGCAGGGGCACCTCTGCATTTGCCCCTCAGAGCAGAGCAGCTGTGGGGGAGCCAGGATGGAGCTTCCTCTCGCAGAGGCAGCAGAGGTGCAGGCGGTGGCCAGGGTGACAGCGGTGTCACAGCTGCTGGGCTGAGGGGCCTGCTCGTGCTCTGGCCATGCTGCAGGTTTGGGCTAGAGGCTGGGAAATTTGGGGCCTCCCTGCCAGCAGCACAGTTCTGCAAACAGGGGGATGTGATCAGCAGGGAGGGTGGAAGTTAACCCGCCTGGCTGTCTTGAAGAGGATGGTAAATAAAGACCAACAGGAACTGGAGGTGTTCTCCGGGACTTTGTCATTACAAAAGGGTTTTTCCAAAGGTCTGGGAGCCTGCCTCACCTGACACATCCTCCTTGTGTCTGGGGGTAGGGCAGCAGAGCTCACAGGCTGTGGGGCTGGTTTGTTTGGGGGGCTTTGGTTTGTTTGTTTGGTTTGTTTGTTTGGGTCCTGCTGGAAGTGTTTAACTCTGGGGCTTGCTGCTCCCTCCCTGCACTCCCCGGGGTGAGAGGCAGCTAGATGATTTCTCCCATATCCCTGCCAACATCTGGGCCCTCAGTATCTCATTTACTGCTTGTGAGGTTTCTAAAACCAGGACAAACTGCACATCCAGTATCTGATCCTTCACTCAGAAGGATGGGGGAATTTTGATGGACTCACTTCAGCCAGGATCTGTATCTGAGACCAAACCATTTCTATAGCAGGCTGGTCATTAGCTGGAGCTCAGTGTTTGCAGGGTATTTCCATAAGAGCTCTGCAGCCCTTCAAATCAAATGCACTACTTTCATTGTGGATTAAAAGTGCAGTATTCAGCCAAGCTTTGTTAGTTTAGTTTTTAACAAGGATTTAAACATTTAAAATTCTTTCAAAGCTGTAAGTAATGCTCATAATTTAAACCCTCACAGACAGATATTATGGCAAAAATATGAAGGCTATTTAAAGACAGCCAGTCTGTCTGCCTGTCCATCCATTTGTCACCTTCTAATCTGCCTGACACGTGCCATGGCCTTTCTCTTTCCAAACACAACGAGGCCAGGTCTGCACAGGCATGTGTGGAGTGACCTGAGCTTCCCCAGGGTCCTGCACACACACTGCCTGCCAGCTGCAGCCTGGGAAAGGGAAAGGGAAAGGGAAAGGGAATGGGAAAGGGAATGGGAATGGGAATGGGAAAGGGAATGGGAATGGGACTGGGAATGGGACTGGGAATGGGAATGGGAATGGGAATGGGCTGATGCTGATCATGGAATCACAGAATCACACATTGGTTTGTGTTGAACTCATTCCACCCCCTGCCGTGGGCAGGGACACCTTCCACTATCCCAGGTTGCTCCAGCCTGTCCAACCTGGCCTTAGAATTTCCAGGGGATGGGGCAGCCACAGCTCCTCTGGTGCTCAGCCCTGCTGCAGAGCAGCCTGGACCTGCCTGCCTTGGAGGTTCAGCCTGGCACCTGCAGGTTTGGTGGAGGAATTTATCCATCATAGGCATTCTTCCCTCTGGAGTCAGTGAGAGGAGGAGGAAGGCATCCAACTCACCACCAGATCCAGTTTCTTCCCTACTTGTATGGGAACAAGCATGACACAGAAACTGCATCACTCTTTGGAATCAAGTGAGACACGATATTTCACTTTTTTAGGTGACCTGAGTATATTTTGTCCCCCCTGTAGAGAATTAAATGATGCTCAGCCAAGTCAATCTCTTACTTGGTCAGGCCTTTCCAGCTGCCTTCATTGGCCAGGGACCAGTTGCCTTGTATGGGAGCCAGAGCTTCCAGAGAACCCACTCAGAGCCATGCAGAGGTTTTTTGGGGAGGCAGGAGGGATCAGCAGCTTGGGCTGACACACACACACATCTAATTCTGGCACTACAGAGGAGGGTAAAGGTGACAAACGACTCAGGGATGGCACATCTCACTTCCAAGGCTGGATTTAAAGAGTGGAAAAAATGCTGTCTGTTACTTGTCTGAAAAAGTTTAGGAATATTATTTTTAAGATATTTTTGAAGTCAAAGAACTGAGCCTAATTCTGTCTCAGGAAAACCATAAAACCATTTTGGGGCTGACTGAAATGCTCTTTGTGTCAGTGGTAGTTGGAAAGAGAATCTGAGTTCATTTGGTGAATTTATATGAAGGGCTGGGGCATCTGAGCAGGAAAGATCATTGCAGAAATTCTTAAGGCTCCATCCTCATGGCTGAAGGAGCATTTCCAGGAACTGTTCTGGTGTCATTCTGAGAGATCAAAGTGCCCTTTGCCTTTAGCTTATCAAAGGGATTTGATTGTGGTGCTTGAGTTGTGCAGCAGTAGGCAGTTCTATGGGGCTTAGCAAGGATCAACATCTGGATACAAAATGCAAATGAGTTCAAATTAGAAACCAGGAAAAGCTTTTCAATTGTGTGAGATTGAAACAGCAGAGCTCTGTGCCAGGGGCAGCTTCTTTATCTCTGAATAATTTTGAGCTATGGCTGATGACCTTTCTGCAGGTTCTTTTATCCAGCACAAGTTCCTGGGCTCAGCACAAAAATAACTCTGAAAGGGAGAAAATGCAGCAGCTTCTTTTGGCCTTAAGGTCTCAGGAAAGTTGAAAAGGACAAGACAAACTAAACTCACCTTGTGTTACTGAGATTATCGAGGAGATAAAGAGGTTGTTACAGTCCAGGTGCTGCTGCTGACTCCCTGCCACGCTTTTTTTCCTGGCTGAGGTCTGTGCCTCAGCCTTGGCAGCCCATTCTTGGGTTTTGGGAGGGTTAATGGGTGTGTGAAGAGTGCTCTGGGTGAGGAGGGAGGGCATCATTTATTGCTGCAGAGATTGGAGACTCCCTGATGTGATTATAACGTGTAGTGATGGAGGCTATTTTTGTTGTATGTTGTGAATATTTCCTTGTATGGAATCACAAGGAGCCTGCTTGTGACTTGCAGCTCTGTTGAAAGCTCCAGCCACGAAGCTCCCAGAGCCTCTGACATTCCCAAGTCAGTGCTGGATGCAGCAGTGTTAATTAGCCTTGGGGGCAGTGGATAATATTGATGAGATGATGGTAATGGGAATGCCTGTGGGCTCTGCTCTTTGCAGAGGGGTTGGACAGAGTGGCACAGTCTCCTCTGCACCTGGAGCAAGTAATCCCCATGGAAGTGGAAGGAAACCCTTAATTCTTCTTAGTGCTCCAGCCTGCTGCTCAGCAAATCCCCTCACCACTGGAGCTGCAGATCTGAAATGGCATTAAAGAGGAAATCAACCTTTTGCACAGTTTCCTCTTGGAAAGTGAGTGTTACTTCTAATTATAGCGATTGCAATGTTTCAAATGCTCTCCCAGGGCCCAGGATGCTGGGGGTGGGGAGGGACAGCTGGAAATGCAGATATGTCCCCCCTGCCCACTGATTCCTGTGTGTTATCTGTGACAGGAGAGGACAGAAACAGCCCTGGCCATCGTCCCCATGGCTCTCCTGGTGCTGATCACCACTGTGTCCCTGGCGGCAGAAACATCTCTCCCAAGCTGTGATTGCTTTTCACAAAGCTCAAACTGTCTCTTTCCCCCCCTCTCTCTTCCTCCAGCATTTCAGTTCTCGGGCTTCCCTCTGATGGTGAGCAGCACATTGTGAGGATTCTGCCCCGGGCCGGTCCCTCCTGCAGAGGAGCCACCCATGGATGAGTTGAGCCTGCCACCTCCTGGCCACACTCCCCAGGACTGACCACAGCTCCGAGCTTCACACCAGCACATTGTGGCTTCACTTTTCCCTCACCCTGACCCCAGAGATGTCTTTGCAGCTGTGGAGTTGCCCTTGTGGCTCTCCTGTGGTTCCTCATCTCTTGAAAAGGTGAGGCTCAGCTCTGTCCCCTGTGACGAGCTTGAGTTTGGTGTCTGACGCTTGGAGGACTGGGATTTCCTGTGTGGAGAGCACACAGCACACAGAAAAGAGATGGACTTCTGAGGAGGAGGGTCCCAGTCACCCTCTGCAGGTCCAGTGTGGCTCTCTGGCTCTGAGCCTGGCCTGGAGCCTGTCCCACTTTGGGCCACCTGCTACCCCTGGGTGGCTGCTGCTGGGTGCTGGGGGAGCCTGGTTTGCCCTGGGAGCTCACAGAGCCCTGTCCCTGCTCTGTGCTTTGCCTCTGGTGATCTCACTGCAGCCACACTCAAATACCATCTCTATGGTGATGGCTCAGGCATGCAGCCCCTCTCTGGGCTCTCCTCTCCCTGTCCAAATTCAGATCTCAGAGGAGCTCTCTGACATCTCGTGAATGTCTCACCACCCTTTCAATCACAACATGGCCAAACCAGAGCTTTTAACCTCTCCTTCTCAGCTCAGGGATTCCCTGAGCTCAGCAACCCCAGGATGCTGCTTTGCTGCCAGAACCTGAGTCCTGCCTTCATCCCCCTCCTCCTCATGTCTTCACATCCTGGGTACCTCAACAGCTTGCATAACCTTGCTAAGCCTTTCCTAAAGCTAAAACTCTCACCTTCTCTTTCATCACATCCCCCTCCACTTGTTGCAATATCCTTTTTTGGCCTCAACAAACTCCCCGTGGGCCAGCTTGCATCCACTGGGATGCTGTTTCAGGGCTTGCTTCCCACCTTTTCTGCCTCTCCTCCCTCATCCTCTGGGCTGCCCTCCTGCCCACAGCCACCCTCTGCCTCCCCTTGACCCCACCCATGTCCCTGCCAGCTGCCAGGGCTGTATCCTGCTGTTAAATCCTCATTTTATTTCTAACTGTAAGCTTCGGGCTTACAGGCAGTTTTCTTTGCTGCTCTCCCCAGCAATGCCAGGCAATCAGGCTGCTGCACTCCTACTGACTGGCACAAATGGGAAAATTCTCTTGTGGGCAGGGAGGAGGGCACTGGATGGACAAAGGATTTCCCCAGGCTCTCGTCAGGGAGGCATCTCGTCCTCAGAGCATCAGACACCAAACCCAAGCACTTCAAAGGGGACAGAGCTGAGCTCCTGAGTGACTCCAAGGCTGCCCATCTGTCCCTGGGGGTGCTGGCTGGGCAGGCTGGGGGACGTGGGGCTGTCCAGGGCTGCTGGCATCACTGTTAGCTGCACCTGCCAGCCAAGGGATGGCATTTCAGGTGCCAATAAACATCCCTGGCTCCAGGCACAGAGAGGACTCAGCTTCTTCTTGCAGCTGTTGGAGTGCAGCTACTCCAAAGGCTAAATAAGCCTAAATAGGCCCCAAAATAGGGATTGGGAAGGGGAGGCTGCTTCAGGGGAGTGAGCAGGGCTAGAGCCTTCACCTGTGAACACAGAGAGGCTGAGAAGGTGAATTCTGCCCCAGGGTCTGAGCTGTCAGCTGCAAAGGCATGAAGAACAGGGAGGAATGCCAGGAACTTGCTGCACCCCTGGCTCTGGTGCCCTTGGTGGGCAGAGGAGGCTGTTCCTGCAAACCAGAGAACTGGGGCAGAGCTGCTGCTGTGTCCCAGAAAGGTGTTGGCAGAGCCTGTACCTGCAGCTCCCCTGCCAGCTGAGCACTCATTTAACAGGAGCAGGAAGCTGTGATGTGCCTCTGCTCGAAAGCAAAGGCTTTCCATTAATTTATTGATGCTGGGCTCCAGCCTCATCTCTGCTCCAGCAGAAGGATGAAAGCAGCTCCTCGTTCTCTCCTGCCAGGAACAGGGCAGGTGTGTGTCAACAGTTTTATGCTGATGTGTGAGGAGCTCTTCCTAAAGCAGCTCAATCCCAGGTTCCTCCTGCTGGTGCCGATGTGCATCCCTGTGCTCTGACATCCTGCAGCCCTCCCAGCCCCCGGGCCATGCCCTGACCTCTCTGCAGCCCTCACAAGAGCTGCCCTTCTCAGATGAGGGATGGTTTTAATGTGGCTGCAGAAGAGGCACACTGACACCCCTTGCTGTGATTCTTTCTTACAGGAAAAGGTTCTGTTCAGGAAGATTACATTGATTTTTTTAAAATTTAAGGATGGAAATCGTAAGAGAACCTCACCACTGCCAGGCTGTGCTCTTTCTTCATTCCCCAAATCCTCCCAGCTGGGATTTCTTCACTTTTGCTCTGTCTCCACTGGGTTTCATCTATGGTGTGACAAAAGCAGTGTCAGGTGTTCTGTTTTTCCTGTGAATTCATCCTATAGCCATGGCCTGCCTGGGGTTAAAAGCTATTTCTGGGCTCTGGGCAGTTTGCTTTGCAGCAGAGAGCACAGCTGCTGGGAGACAAAAATCGGTGATGCAATCCCAATTTTGAAGAACTTGACTTTGGATCACATGATGCCAGCCCAGAAGTCAGTAAAAGCACTGAATGGGAAATCCCCTAAAGTTCCCAAATCCCCATAATGTTCCCACAGTGCTGCCCTGGGGGGATGCTGTGGATCTGCTCCATCTCTGGGCAGGGAAGGGCAGCACAGTGTGGGCAGGCACTGATGGGCTCCTCAGGTCAGTTCTGCCTGCCTGGAATCACCAATTTCCCCGGGATGCCCTGGCTGAGCAGTGCCAAACTGGCTCAAACGAGCCCCAAACAGTTTAGATGGAGCTTCCTTGGCTCTGTGCTTGAAGCATCTTTAGTTATTATCTGAAGCAACAAGGTCTGCTGGTGGTGTCTTGACACATTTACCTTTTCTCTACTAAAACAGCCAAAGGCCAAAGCAGAGTCCACAGGTGCTCAGCCCAGAAAGCAGCTTTGCCTTGCTGTGCTGGGTGATGCAGGGCTCAGCCCTTGCTGTGTCACCCTGCCAAAAAAATGAAGGCCTTGCTGTTTCCACTGAAATTAATCCTTATGGGAATCTGCTCTCTGATGCAACGCTCAGCAGGAGATTTCTTTTTCCCATCACTCCGCTTATTTCAGCTTGAAAAAATAAACAGAGGAGAAAAAGCAACAGACAGACAGTAAAAATATCAGTAAAACAGACAGTAAAAATATCTGGGAGCTGCTGGAAGAGCTGAGGGTTTGCCATCTGCCCGTGGGGAGCGTGGTGTGATGGGGAGCGCCGGGTGCTGCCTCAGCTGCCATCCCCAGCACCGGGAGCCCAGGCAAAGACTAAACACCCTGCCTCCTATTTTGGCTCAGGATTGCACTAGAAATAACAAACATCTGAGCTCTGATTCTCAGCTGACAATATCTGTAAATGGAAGGGAATGTACAGGATGGGAACCAGCAGTCAAGGGCCGAAAGGAGGGAGCAGCAACTGCTGGGAGTAGGAAATGTGTGCAGAGGGAGGGCAGGGGGCTGTGGTGGGGCTGGGGGTGCCTCAGAGGGTGGGATGGGGACCAAAGGAACATGCTGGAACCTGCATTCCTCTGAGGACAATGGCGAGGTGGAGGAGGAAGAGGAGGAAGGCTCTTGTGTTTCTTCACTGCTTCATATCTAGAACATATCTGAATCCTGGGCTTGAGTTTCAATTAGGGCCTGAAAAGTGCTTCATGTCCAAAGTGCTTGGCCTGAGGCTTCTGTTTGTGCTGGCCCATTGCCCACAGCAGGAGAGGGGTGTCCTGGGGCCTTGGAGCAGCCTTTGAAGCCCATGGCTGTGGCTCTCCTGGCTTTGCTCTGCATCTGCAGGGCTGCTCTGCTTTGGTGTTCTGCTTTGGCCCTGTGCCTTTGCTGCTGGGTCCATCTCTCCTTGCCTTTGCCAGCCCAACACAGATCCCCTCACTGATGGAAGCTGCATTTGAGAGGGTTTTTTTAACTCTTCATCAGCAGAGCAGAGTTGAGTGAAGAGCAGATTTCCCTGCTCAGTGGCTGAGCTGAAAACACTTGGGGGAAAAAATCCTGTGGGGTTGAGCTGAGATCTGTGGGAAAGGCTCCCTTTGGGTGTGCCCAACAAGACACATGAGCTGCTGAACACCTGCAGGGGCTGGGGCTGGTGGGCTGCAAGGCTGGGTGACCTTGTGCCTGTCCCCAGCCCCAGGACAGTGCTGTGCTGCCCCACAGAGCCAGGAGGAAGAGCTCCACAGCCATGGGAGCTGACTCAGCCTCTCTGTTTGCTTTTTCTTCCAGGGGTTGTTCCTCTGAAAGCTCTTTTTTTGTGGTTCTTTTTCTCCATTTCCCTCTCTTCTAGAGGGCTCATCTGTCATCCCCTGCAGGCCATCCCCAGTCCTGCTTCCATGAGGAACCCAGTGAGGTTTGATGTGTGAGACCAGAGAAGGCAGAGTCAAATGGCACCTCCATGTGAGACCTGATTTCCCAGAGAGGGAGAAAGGGAGAATCTGCAGGTGTTTGCTGGCTTCAGGATGATGAAAACCCAGACCCACACTTGTGCTGTGCTCAGGGCACACATGTGGGTCCCCATGGTGTGCTGGGCAGTGTGACCTGCAATCTGACAGCAAAAGTGCTGGGGCAGGGCAGGCTCACCTCCACCTCCCCTCTTCCCTGGCTGTAATTTCCTGCAGTGAACCAAATCATCATTTCACTAGAAATAGATGAGTAGCAGGAACACCGAGAACAGGTCCTTGGGGCATCTGCCTTGTCAAGGGGATGGGTCAAACAGAACTACTCAGACTCAAGCACTGGCCGTGTTTTGCCTCCTAAATGTGGCTCCACTCACCAAGAGGTGGATTCCTGATGAGATGAGCTCTAGTCAGGCAGCAGAGCACACTGCTGATAACAGCCTGAGTGAAAAACCAGCCGAGTACAGGAATTTTAATTAAACCTGACAAACCCTGAGAGGAAAAGGGGAGAGACAGAGACCAGCTGGCATAAAGATGCTGAGTAATCTGGGTTTGGTGAGTGCTGTTGACCTGCTGCAGTTTAGGAGGGATGTGCATGTCCCTAGGTGCAGGGCCAGCCACAGGTCCTTCCATGATGCTGGATCAGGAGAGAAGCCACAAGGAGCTCTGGTCAGGCTGTGCTTTGCACAAATACATCAAACCTTCCTTGGCAGGAAATTGGCACCAGGATGCTCTGCCCTGTTTCTGACAGCACTGAGATGATGGGATATGAAGGGAGGATGGACTGTGCTTCTGGGGGATCTGTGCCCCCTCCTCGTGATGCAGATGGGGCTGATCCATCCTCTGCAGCCTCCAGCTGATCCAGGCACACTTTGGGACCCTTTGCCCTTTGCCAGGTACCCGTGCCATGCTCCTGGGGGAAGGCAGGGCCATGCAGGAGCTGGGAGCAGTCCTGACACCTGGAGCCTTGTCAGAGACTGGTTTGGGTTGGAAGGGGCCTTAAAGCTCCTCCTGTTCCACCCCCTGCCATGGCCAGGGACACCTTCCACTATGCCAGGGTGCTCAGAGCCCTGTGCAACCTGGCCATGAGCACTTCCAGGGATGGAGCAGCCACAGCTTCCCTGGGCACCCTGTGCCAGGGCTCTCACAGGGAAGAATTTCTTCCTTATATGAACCTAACCCTGCCCTGTGCCAGTTTGAGGCCATAACCCCTCATCCTGTCACTCTGTCCTTGTCACAAACCCTCTCCAGCTCCACCATCAGCGTGGGCAGCATCCCTGGGCCAGGAGTGGCACTGGGTGGGTGGCACAGGCTCTGCAGCTGGACACAGTGTCTGTGCCATGGGCAGGGACCAGGGAAGGGCTGTGGGAGCTCCTGGCTGTGCACAGAGCCTGGCTGCCCTTGCTGAGCTCTCTGGGGCATTTGACACACAGTCTGAGCCAGCTGTAAGTCCCCCTGGGCTATTAATGCAAACAGAAAGGCATCGGTGATACATTTTAGTTTAGCTGGAAAAGCCTTCAGAGCCATGCTGAATAAGGATTAAAAGGCCATTTAATCCTTTTTTTTTTTTTTTTTGCCTTTGCAAACACAAGGAAAATTCAAACCAGCTGACAGGGCTGGTGTTTTTGAGCCAGTTGCAGCAGCCTCTGGGATTTCCTTGGCATGTTGGAGCTGCCTGTGGGGAAAAGCTGGAATGAACCAGGTAATTTGGGCTGTGTCCTGGTGGTGCTGCAAGCAGGGGTGGCTCATGGGCTGCTCTGCTTTCCCTTGCCCTGGAATGGAGACAGTGAGCACTGTGCCAGGTGTTTTACCTGCCTGGGGTGAGGATGGATTCCTGCCCAAAGAGGAGAGCTGGGGAAACAGAGCTAAAGAAGGCAGGAGGGATGCTGGAAAGATGCATTTGACCATGTGGGTCCTGCTGGCAGCCAGGTACATCCCCAGGCATCCCTCCCCTTGCCTGCATGCCCAGCATCTTTGCTTGGCTCTGCCCTGGCAGATCCAAACCCTCCATCTGTCTCCTGGGCTGGAGATGATATCAAACCCATGTTGATACTCTGTCCCTGCTCTTATTTCCCAGCCCTGTGTGTGTGGCTCTGGGGATCTTTTCCTGCCTGTTTAACCCAACTGGGAGCTTTCTTCAGGTGCTGTTCACATCTGCCCTGTCTGACAGAGCCCAGCCTGCCACAGCCCTGCCTGGACATCAGTCTGACCACCTCATACCTAACCTGGTTTTTCAGCCAGTCCATTCACCAGTCTTGAATACAGTTTCACCAGCCTTGAATGCAATTTTTTCCCGAGTGCAAGTTCCATCTGGAGTAATTGCATCTTTATTGCAGCCATTGTATTATGCAAATAGTAAAACTCCATTAATTGGGCATAAAATGAGGGCAGTGGAGGCTGGAAGGGGGATGCACACGGGGTACAACTGCAGTATCCCGTGCTGGATGTCACTTTTTGGTCCCTCTTGGTGGGCTCAAGCTTTCCAAAAACCACTCCTGGAGCTGTCCTGGTGTCCCCCAGCTCCTGCCTGGAGTTGGGCTGCACATGTGAGTGAGGGCACAGAGCCCATCTCCGTGTGCCTGCAGCACTCTTGGAATAATTGTGCCCAAACACTTTGCCTAAGCCCTTTGCTGTCCCCATCCCAGCTCTGAGCTATCCCTGGAAAATGCTGGCTCTTGCTGAGGGCCAGGCTCTCCTGGCTGCTCCTCCAGCTGCCGCTTGGTTCAAATTAACTTTGCAAGCAAAGCTCTGCCTCGTTTTCTTCTGCCTCCAACAAGCTCGGGGCTGCTCAGAGCCTGTGTGGCCTGTCCCCCCCTGTGCCTTGGGGACAGAGCTAATGAAAATCATTCTGCTTGGAAATCACAGCCTGGGAGAACGGGTTTCTCCTCTTCTCACCAGGAACCCGGCTGGAGAGCCCGGGTGGCTGAGCAGAGGAATCTGGTTTTGGGGAGCAGGGATGGGATGTGGGGCAGGGCTGGCTGATGGCACTTGGGAACTGTGGTGGTGGCTGGGGAAGGGAGACTCACTGCAAAGCCCTGCAAGGTCTGAGCTTTGCTTTTCTGCAAACCATGAGCACGGGCTGGATACACCAGCCAGAGAGGCTGGGGTGCCTAAAGACTTCAAATGCCCTGTGCACCAGAGCAGGCTGCAACCCCTGCAGAAATAGCCTGGTGAACAGCAGACCATGTGAAGGGAGGGATCCCAATGCATCTCAGGTGCCTGCAAGAATTTTAGGAAGAGCCTGGTGTATTCTTGGGAAGCCTTGATCCACACACTCAGCCCGTTGGTCCTGGAGCACTTGGGTACCAGGCTGCTAATTGCCATCCCTGCATCCCCACAGCACCATCCCTGCTTGCCCCAGTGTGGCTGTGACAGATGGTCACAGGAATGGGTTTCTTGGCTTGAAAACCAGAAGAATCCTCAGTCTTCAGGGACATGAGAATCCTTGGGAGTCCAGGAAGGCTCCAGGGGGGTCTATTGGGGCTGCTCTGTTGGGATCATCCCTCCCTCTACAGCACTGCAGGCTTGAGTGGACATGGGACAGTGATTAATTGCATTTCACATTGCTTTGCCCACACAGTGAAATTAGCAATCCTAAAAATGAGGGGCAGTTTCTCAGGGGAAGAGCTGAATCTCAGCCCAGCAGGGCCTGGTCTCCTCTCTGTGGCTTGGTGGAAACAGCATGTGGGGCTGGCAGAGCTGAAATTCTCTGTGTTCCACTTCAGTGAGGAGGAACCAAGAGAGCTGGGCCAGCTCTGAGGCTGTGCTTGGCCTCTGGTCAGTCCCATGTGTGCACAGGGTCCCTCAGCCAGCTCTGCCAGGGGACACATCCCACTGCCCCTCTGGGTTCTGCAGGGTCCCTGGGCTTTGGGAGGAGAGGAGTGTCAGTGGGGAGAACAGCAATTCTCCTGGATCCCAGCAGTGTCAGTGGGGAGCACAGCAATTCTCCTGGGTCTCAATAGTGTCAGTGGGGAGCACAGCAATTCTCCTGGGTCTCCAGAGTGTCAGTGGGGAGCACAGCAATTCTCCTGGGTCTCCAGAGTGTCAGTGGGGAGCACAGCAATATTCCTGGGTCCCAGGAGTGTTAGTGGGGAGCACAGCAATTCTCCTGGGTCTCAGGAGTGTCAGTGGGGAGCACAGCAATTCTCCTGGGTCTCAGCAATGTCAGTGGGGAGCACAGCAATTCTCCTGGGTCTCAGCAATGTCAGTGGGGAGCACAGCAATTCTCCTGGGTCTCAGCAGTGTCAGTGGGGAGCACAGCAATTCTCCTGGGTCCCAGGAGTGTCAGTGGGGAGCACAGCAATTCTCCTGGATCCCAGGAGTGTCAGTGGGGAGCACAGCAATTCTCCTGGTTCTCCAGAGTGTCAGTGGGGAGCACAGCAATTCTCCTGGGTCTCAGGGGTGTCAGTGGGGAGCACAGCAATTCTCCAGGTTTTCAGGAGTGTCAGTGGGGAGCACAGCAATCCTCCTGGGTCTCAGGGGTGTCAGTGGGGAGCACAGCAATTCTCCTGGGTCTCAGGGGTGTCAGTGGGGAGCACAGCAATTCTCCTGGATCCCAGGAGTGTCAGTGGGGAGCACAGCAATTCTCCTGGGTCCCAGGAGTGTCAGTGGGGAGCACAGCAATTCTCCTGGGTCTCAGGGGTGTCAGTGGGGAGCACAGCAATTCTCCTGGGTCTCCAGAGTGTCAATGGGGAGCACAGCAATTCTCCTGGGTTAACTCAGAGAGTGGAAATACCCAAAAGCTGGGGCTGATGTGCTCAGTGCTTTGGCAGTGCCCAGTGTGCTCAGCCTGCTGGCTGCTGCTCCCAGGGGAGAGGGTGGAACCCTGCTCCAGGCTGAGGAAGGAAAGCAGGAGTGCAGAAGGATGCTGTTCTCTCCAAAGCCGGCTCCAGAGCTGGATGGAAGGATTTCTTTTGGAAATGTTGGCACAAGTTGTAGAGGAAATCACTCACAGAGGAAAGGCTGGCTTATTCTGAGGTTTCTCCTGGGTTTAGGTGGCTCAGGAGGGTGTGTTTGTAACAACTGCAACTCTGTGAGGAGCAGAGGGAGAGAATTAACCTCTGAGTGAAGAAATCCCCTGTCAAGCACAGCCCAAAGCTCAGAAGAGCAAATTGATTTCACTCCTGCATTTCTCTCTCCTTCCTATCAGCACCCATGGAAGCACCCATGAAAAACTTGTCAGTGATGAGCTTTGGGAACAATTCTTTCCGCAGACTTTTCTTTCCCAAAGAAAGAAAGAAAGAAAGAAGAATTAAAAAAAAAAAAAAAAAGCTCTTTGAGTTGCTGGGTCAGCTCTTTGGCTGCTGCTGGTGATTCCAGTGGATGCTTTTCCCCTCGTTAAACCCTGCCCTGTGCGGAAATGCGTGAGCTGGGGGACTGTGACACCCTGGTCCCTGCCAGGGCCCTGCCACCACGCCTGCCGTGATTGATGACTGTGCACAGGGGGCTACAGATGCTGTGGTTGCACAGAACAACGGGGAGCTGGTTCCTGTGGTCGGGGGAGATGCTATCTGCCTGGGATTTGCCTCAGGAAAAGCCCCCCCCAAGGCCTTCCCTTCAAGTTGCAAAACCAGTGGAGGCCACCCCAGATTTGGCTGTTTCTTTGCACAAGCACTAAATGGAAGGGAGGATTTTAGCAAGCCCCTTCAGATGTGCTGCTCAGTGGGAAACTGGGCAGGAAAGCCAAAATTCACCACGGCTGCTGCATGTAAGGACACAGGGAAAAACCTCTCAGGCTTTGGTCAGACCTGTCCTGGCTCAGAAACGATGGAATTGATGGAGCCGTGGGAAAACTGAGCTGCAGGGATGGGATCTCTGCACCCTTGACAAAGGAGGCTCTGGAGGAGTGAAGGTGTGACACTGGAAGTTTAAAACCTCGGGGTGTGTGTCCCCAGAGCCTGGGGCAGTGGTCACTCCTGGGATGAGCTGGGTGGACTTTGCCTCTTGCCCTCACAAGGCAGAGCTGAGCCTCCTGACCTCCGTGGGGCTGGACCCATCAGCCCCATGGAAATTCTCCATTTTGACCTCTTTTCTTCTTTCATGACATGTGGCTAAAATATAGATTTCTAGTGGCCTCTTTTTTTGTGTACAGATTATTTGGGAGGGAGCTTCCCAGCAGGATGGAGCCCACCTAAACACACAAATACACATAAAACCTCTTGCTGCTTCAGAGTGCAAAACAGCCCTGCTCAAATGTGTTGTAAAACCAGGCAGATCAAGTCTCCCCTGCTGTAAACAGCTGCTGTCAGCTGTAAAACACCTCCTTTTTCAATCTGCAGTACCTGGACAAAGCAATCTGCCAGCATTTGGTGAGACACCATGCCCATCTATCAGCTGCTGTCACCCTACCCTGAGTCTTGCTTGATCCCAGAGAATCAATCCTGCCTGATGTATAAATACTTGATCTGGAGTCTCAGCTGTGGAGGAGAACACAGAGCTGTCAGATAAGCTGCAATTAGTACATTTATCTACTTTATTTTCCTGTCGTTTCCCAAACACCATTTGCCTGCCTGCTTTTAATACACGTTATTAAACCTGCAGTAAATGTTGATTAAAGAAGCCTTAATCCCAGGTGTTTGTTTTCTAACACTGCTGTGAGATGCACTCTTCAACTGCCTTCAGGAAATTTTATCTTTTTAGGATTTTTTTCCACCTTCCATGCACAGTTATGCCCGGGAAATAGGATTTTAAGAGCAGATTAGTGAGTTGTCCTTCTGATTTGCTTTGATGTGCTTGGCTCCACTGGAGAGGGTGATGGGTCACAGCTTTGCAGGCAGCTCTGCTGCCATGGAGAAGCACTTCCACCCCTTCACCAAATGCTCCACAGCCACTTTAAACAAAACACTGCAGAGGAGATAGATATATTCTTATTAGTCTTGCAAGAGAAACTACAGCAATCAATCCCAGTGCTAGACTAACTCCTTCCCTTTGCAATTTGGATGTTTAGAAGCAATTTGGGGAGTAATCTCTGCGAATGGCAGCATGGAAGTAACTGCCTGCAATAAAACATTGCGGGGGTGATTGTTATCCTAATGATATTTCCAACAAACATTACTGAAATATGTTTTCCTCTCTAAAAATGGCAACAGAATTTAAATGTTCTTAGCGGTAACATGGAAATGGAGTAAAAATTAGCTGGGTTGGTTCTGTGATGATGATGATTTCTTTATTATTGCCATGGTGGGTGGGTTCCCCTCTTCCTACTGCCCTGTTTATCCAGGAGTGCAGCATTATTCCCTGCTCATTATTCTCTGCTTCACGAGCTGCTCATGTGCTATTTCATGTGACAAAGCCCCTTTCCATTAAACCAATATAAATAATTGCTATATTCTTTCACAGAGGAAGCAGGAATATTGCACGTGGCAATAGCATTACAGGAAAAAGCTGCTGGCCTGATCCCAGTGGCCTGTTTTCCTTTTTTTTTTTTTTTTCCAGATGGGTTAGTCTCTTATTCTTTGTGAATAATTTATCCAGGTATGCTTGGAGAAATACTCTAAAGAAATTACAGCTGTCTTAAAACATCTATACCAGTGCTCCCTGTTGGGAGGTTCTCCAGTCATGCCTAAAGAACCTTCCTTTTATCCTTTCAGCAAAGTGGTTTCCTCTGTGTGTGTGAGCAAGCCAGGGGTATTGGGCTGTGCTGGGATTTTGGGAGGGGAGCTGGGGAGGGTCAGATGCTGGAGGTGGGCAGTGAAGGGCAAGGGGTGGGGACCATCCAGCCATCATCTAATTGTGAGGCTACAGGGGGGCTGAGATGTTTGGGGATGCTGTTTGGAGTTGGGCAAACCCTCCGGGACCTGGGACAGAATCACAGAATTTTTAAAGCTGGAAAAACCCTCTAAGATTTTTCAGCACAACCATCACAGCAGCACTGACAAGGGCAGCAGTAAACCCTGTCCCCAAGTGCCACATCTACACATCTTTTAAATCCCCCCAGGGATGGTGACTTCACCACAGCCCTGGGCAGACCTGGACAACCCTTTCAGTGAAGAATTTTTCTCTATTTTCTCTACTAAACAATCTAATTCTTCCTTTAACTCAGTCAGTCTGCTGGCTGCAGCTGGGTTGGGTTTATAGAGTAGGATAGCTGAGGGTGGGGGTTTATAGAGCAGGATAGCTCAGGATGGGGGTTTATAGAGCAGGATAGCTGAGGATGGGGGTTTATAGAATAGGATAGCTGAGGGTGGGGGTTTATAGAATAGGATAGCTGAGGATGGGGGCTTCATGGGGAGCTGCCTACGCCTTCCCTGGGTGTGTGGGTGCATGTTGGGTGCCCCTGGCTGCAGATGGAGCCCATGGTGGCCAGATCTCTCCAGCCAATTGTTTCCTGTTTTTCAGCATTTCCAAACCAAAGTGGGATGGATGGAGGAGCACTGCCAACCCTTGCTCCTGTCTCCATCTGGCCAAGCTGAGAGGGCTTGGAGGCCAGAAGGAAAAACTCACCAGGATCATCATGAAGGCATCTGAAATCTCAGGACATCATGAGCTACAGGAAACACAAGCAGGAAAAAATTTGGGGGAGGCTTCAGACATTTGCTGTGCCTGGTGCTCCTGCTCAGAATGCAGCCAAGCATCTTCCTCCCCCGGAGTCACAGCACAGCCCTGCACGGCCAATAAATTCTGTGTGAAATGAGGGCCGGGGTGTTGCTCAGCCCTCGCTGTCCCTGTGGAAGGAAGGAGGGGGTTCTATCGTTTGCAGGACTGTCCCCCCTGAGAGGGGGAGCCGGCTCTTTGCTGCTCGGGATGCTCTTTCCACGCCCTGCCTCTGGCAGATGCTCAGCTATTAGGGCAGGTGATTAAATGCAATGCCTCTATTGATCCTCTGCAGCTTCCCGGAGCCAAGGCTGACGTTATCCTCCTTGGATATTCATGGAGCTGCTGCTGAGAGCTCGGAAATCCTCCTGGACAAAGGTGTCAGCAGCCACTGCCGCCTTCTGCAGCGCTTTGGCTGCCAGGCTCCCGTGGCTGTGCTATTCACATGGCCTCTGAACACAGAGAAGCTGTGAGACAAGCAGAGACGAAGGAAAACACCATTCTTATCTTGCTTGCTGTGCCTGTGTTGTGCTAAAGTAGAATGCAATATGGAGATTGTGCTAAAGCAGAATGCAATATGGAGATTGTATACCCAGAGTGAGGATGTTTTGTTCCCTTGGCCTGTCAGGGCCAGGTGTGTGTGTGTGTGTGTTGGGACTGTCACAGGACAGTCACAAAAGAATCAGAGATGAGTGCAGCTCTGGGCAGTTGTGAGCAAGAGTGAGTGCATGGCAGATTCAGTTTAGATCAATGCACATAGTACAGTACAATAAAGTAATTAATTGGCCTTCAGATAAGCTGGAGTCCTCATCATCATTGCCTCTCCCCTTTGTTGGGGACGCCTTGCATCGACACAGGGGACAAGGGCTGGTGGTCATTGGCCCGTGAGCCACCATGGTGGTGATTGATTAAAAACCATGGATATTGATCTGGTACCGATATCCAACTGTGATGGACAAAAACTCTCTAACAGTTTAAAGTTAGAAAGTGTATGTTTATTGTGGGATAACTCCCAAATACACCCCGCAATTTACAGGTGATTACAGAGTCCTTTTATCTATACAGGTATTGAATACCCAAAATACAAATGTATATTCATGACTTTGGTACATCCCATTCCCAGCTGGGTATGGTAATTAGTTCAAAAGATATTAAGCACAACCTAGTTTGTTCCTTGAAATGGGTTAGTGGTCTCTTTCATGGGGAGGGGTCCCAAAATGAGGAAGTAAATGAAGTCTTCTTCATTCTGACCTTTTCAATGCAAATATGACAAATGAACCCTTGGTAGAACTCCCATTCCCCATCATCAATTGGTTTCAGAACAGGGGAGGTCTACAATTGTCTTATGTTCCTAAAAGTTATTTATCAGTTTCTATATTCTTCATTATAAACCCAGGTAACCAAACACTGTGTGACCAAGCAATCAATTATCAGTTAACTACTAACTCTTAACTTCATCAAGGCCTACCCATTTATTTTAATTAACTCCAATAAAGCTTATCTCTAACTAAAATCTTAGCTCCTCTAAAATCTCTAAATTCCTTAAAGTTTATGTCTCAGTGTGACCCCGTGTTGGGAAGAGGAGGAGGAGGAGGAGGAGGAAGAGGAGGAGGAGGAAGAAGAGGAGGAGGAGGGAAGGTCCTGGTGCATCCTCCCGTTCCTGCAGCTCAGGGTCCCTCTGGCTCTGCACTGATGGGATGCTGATGTCCTCTCTCCTCTGGATGTACCTCTTGGAATCACTTCTTCCTTCCCATGACCGTGAATACCATTCTTCCAACGGTTCCTGTAGTTTTGTTTTTTTCTCTCCTATTTTCAATGGCAGCATCCCCCCATGAGCAGACCCTGAGGGAACACGAGTGACACCACCCTCTTATTTGGATGGGGAAGTCAAGAACAAAAGGGAAGGTCTTAGAGCAAGCAGGCTGTTCTCCAAATGCATTAAAAAAACAACAAAAAAATTTGGTTTTAAGGCATTTTTACTAGGTGTTTGGTTTGCAGCCAACAGCCTAATGCATCACTGAGTTTAGCTCCATCCATTCTGTGGTGCAGTTGCCCAAGAAATCAATGCCCTGACATACTTTCCTTTGCTAGAAAATACACTTTTGCTTGAGTGGGTGTGAAAACCGAGCTCCTGCCAAAACCTTGTGAGAGCTGGGGAAGGCTGTCCCGCTGAGCCCGGCTTCCAAAGGAGCCGCAGGACAAAGGCTCCGCTCGCCGACTTGTGTTCTGCCCGCAGGGGCCGCGGGGCTTTGAATACTGACCAGAGAGCAATTTAACACGGGAAATGTCTTCCAGTTTCTGGCTGAAAAGAACCTTTTCCTACTGCCTGGCCAGGTGGTTTGTAGTCTAGGCTGATTTTCTGGCTTCTTTTATTCATAAAGCATACAAAATTTCCCCCCTGCATCACCTGGGCCGGGCTCTGGCTCCTGCACAGCCACAGCTCCCTGTGTTTGCTGTGGGCTCCCCCCAGTGAGGGGGATTTTTTGGAAGCTGTTCTGCAGGGCCAAGTGCCTCTGCATGATGACCATTGTGAGCATGGATTTTGGGAAATGGTGGTTTCCTGGAGGGACAATCCCCATGGATTTGGGTCTGGGGGTTGCTCTGCTGCTGTCAGCCCTCTGCCATCCCAAACCTTGGCTCCCAGATCTCTGTCTCACTGCTGGCACTGTCCATCCCCCTGCCTCCCTCCTGCGAGGTCTCTGACTCAGAGCCTGACAACTTTATAGATTTCCCAGAGCCCTTCCAGCCCTGCTGAGGCAATGCCTTGCATTCTGAGGGTGAAGCAAGGAATGGTTAATGCCTTCAGGAATGAGCCATGTGGCTGGGCTGGCTTGTGCAAGGCCACTGTCCCTCCATGCCCCACATCCCTGCTCCTGATGCAGCATGGAAAAGCACAGGAATGCCCTGATGTCATTCCTGGAGGGGCTTGCTTGTGTTTCCAGCTCTGCTGAGGAGAGGCTGGGTGGTTTTGTTCACATCAGAGCCCTTTGCTGCCTGCTGGGATCTGCCTGGAGCAGGGGCATTGGGCAGGGTGTGCAGTGCCCACAGTGAGTGGGGTAGGAAAGCACCAGGAAATTCTTACAGGTGTCCTGGGCACAGGGGGCTGCCAACCCATCAGGGGCTCCTGGATGCACATTTTCTGCATGGACTGACAGCTCCCAGCTCCAGAGCCCCAGGAGAAGGGCAGGGGAGCTCCCTGGAGCCCTTCCAGCCTCACTGTGCTCAATGGCACAACTGCCTGTGGCCTGGGAAAAGCACACACTCCACCTTGAGATTCACTCTGCCACCTCTAAGAGGTACTGATGCCCTGTCTCCTGCCCAGCTGCCAGCTTCTTTTCCTCCTGTGGGTCTGGCCAGCTCCTGGGCAGAGCTGTTTGCTCTCCCCACACCCTCTGATGGCAGCACACCTTGGGGACCCTCTTCTCATCTTGGAGGATGCCAAGGTTGTAAATCCACTTTGTTGATTAAAAATTAAAATATTTGGAGCATGAGGAGCCTTGTCCCAGACCCCTGCTGCCCCAGCACACAGCACCATCCCTTTGAAGGCACTGTCAGTTTGCAGTACCAGGCCAAAAATGGGTTTTTTTAGTGACAAAATAAATGTGCAGCTGGGGAAGGGCAAAAAAAAGAAGGTGTTTACTCCTTTACTGCATTATAACAGGATTGTGATGGGGAGGAGTGAAGTGATGCAATGAGCAGAGTGCTCCTGACTGAGCCCTGCATTTGTGGAAGGGGAGGCTGATGACAGAACCCACATCTTTGGGACCAGGGATATTCTGTGTTAACAGTGGGGTGGAGTAGACAGTGAAGCTCTGGGGAGGAGCAAATAAAACCCCAGAAGAAAGGAAAGCCAATAGCAAAACCTTCAGAATGATCCCTTTCTTCTGTGCCCAGAGCCCTTGAACCAAACCTGAGGTTGTTCTGGAAGGATGCATGGTGGCAGGAGGACAGCAGCTTCCCCCTTCCACATGGGGGTTTGCACAGAGATTGAGATCTCAGCTGGGACAGAAATCCACTCAGCAGAGTGCAGGGGAAGGAGCAGGGAGAGGCACTTAGGAGCCACTGTGGGACACCTGTGAGCTCTGTGTGAGCTCTCTGTCCTGCTGCAGGGCCGTGTGTGGAGAAAGCAGCTCTCAATTTGAGCTGAGCATTTTCCAAGTATCCAAAGGTCCTGGGGAGTCGATTTTCATTACCTGCTCACTGCAGGTC
Source organism: Setophaga petechia (assembly GCA_024362935.1). Lineage (NCBI taxonomy): Eukaryota > Metazoa > Chordata > Aves > Passeriformes > Parulidae > Setophaga > Setophaga petechia. The sequence continues at coordinate 3,511,823 of JANCRA010000033.1, forward strand.
ACTCCTCTCCAGGAGCTGGGAAGATGATCTCTGAAATTTAACTGCAGGAGAGGAGTCAGTCAGATGTGCTCCAAGTAATTTCCACTCCTGGAGCCCCAGAGGGGTTTTGGAGGATGCTTATCCCTTTCAGGGGAAAAAGCTGCTCCCAGTGCTATAGAAATGGTGTGAGGTTGGGCTCAGCCAGCTGCCTGGAGCAGTGAAGTCCAAGGGAGATGCTCTTTGAGCCAGCACATTACACCCAAAGGATCCCAGCTCCTTTCTCCTGCAGGGTGGCAGGGACAGAGGGTGAGGGAGAGGTGACCCCAAACCTCTGCCCTGAAGTGACAACAATCGAATGAGATTGGGGCTGCCATGTGTGAGACACATTGGGAAAGCGACTGGGGTGCAGCTTTAGGGGGGGACAGTTTGGGGAGCAGGTTTGAAGCTTAGCACAGACATTGCCCATCCAGCAGAGCTGCTGTAGGTCTCCTGAACTCTGCTCTAAGTGCAGAGTCGAGCAGTTTGGCTCACAGGTAGCCAGCTGTGAGTGCAAAACCTGGCTCAGCTCCTCTTCCCTCTGGTCAGCCCAGGTGGCTGTGACCTGGAGAAGCTGAAGCTTTGTCCGGCCCTAAACATGCTGGATCTGCAGATGGAATATCCTAAATGCCTTTGCACGAGCTGAGCTGGTACAGAATGGTGTTTTTGCTTTGCTCTTCACATGCCTGCCCTTGTCCCTCTGTCCCACCCTGTCCCTGCTCCATCCCTGCCTCCCTCCTGCCCTGCAGGGGAAGCTGTGACCGCTCCCGGTGTGAAGGAGATAACACTGCAAGAAATGCTCTGCCAGAGCAGTGAATCCAGCTCATTACAGAGTGTTCCCACAAATTTCTGCTGCCCTCTTATCAGCCCATCAGCTTGAGCAGATCACCCTTCAGCTCCCAGCAGACACCTCTGTGCCTCCGCAGTCCGAGCCTTGGGAGCTGCAGCCTGACTCACACTGTGTGGGAGAGAGTAATTGCTCCATCCACAGCAAATTGGACCTGTAATAACCTCTCTCTCCATAACAGCAATGATGCTCCTTCAAAAATATATTTTAATTGATTTTGGATAATGAATTCAGCTTAGCAGGGAGCGGGCAGTGGAGGGATGAGGAATGGCTGGATGGGGAAGAGCAAGGGGAAGGGAGAGCTGGCTGTTGTGTCCCGTGGAGAAGGTGCAGGAGGCTTGGTGCTGCAGGCAGGGCATAGGCAGGGCATGGGCACGGGCAGCCAGCCTCTGGGGCATGAGCAGAGGGTGAGCAACACCACTGGACTCACCATCAGTCTCTCCCAGGGCTGTTTTTGGCGCTGTGCAAGGGCTGTGAGCATTGCATGTGCATGAAAGGGCTTTCCTTCCTCCTCCCTCTGCCACTGCAGAGACTTCCCCAGGGTTCTGTGGCCATGCCCTGGGGTGCTGAGGAGCTGTTTCACATCTCTGAAAAAGGACAGTGGCCCCCTCCTCAGCAGCTGTGCTGTGAGCCAGCAAAGAGCACCTGATGGAAGGAGAGCTGCATCCAAAACCGCAGTGCCCTCCCCTGCAAGGCTTTGTTCATCCTCACAGCTCACAGCAGAGATATTCGGGGGGTTAATGTCAGATTGCCATGTACCACTGCAGCTGTTTCAAGTCCTCTGCTTGGAGATGCCTCTGTTCCTGTCTCTTGCTGGGAAGAAAATGCAACAATGCTCTCTAGAGGCAGAAGAAGTCAAGGAGAGCTTTGCTTTCCCTGGCTCTGTCTTTCATAATGACCTCACTGCTCTTCCCAGCTGTTTATTTCCCACAGAAACAGCAGTTTCTGGGCATTTTGGCCTCCTGAGATGCAGCCTGGGTAGTTTGCTTCCCCCTCCCTCCTCACAGGACAATCTGATGCGATTATTGTGGCTGATCAGAGGAGGGCTGGGAGAAGTGGGGAGGATTTGGGTCAGGATGGAGCTCTGGGGAGAGTTGGCTGTGCAAGGTGATGGAGAAAAGGGGAAAGGGCTGGAGCATAGTCCAGCATCACTCTGAGGCAGGGAAAGTGGGGCTTGTGCTCATGCTGAGCCACAGAATCTCAGAATGGTCTGGGTTGGAAAGGACCTTAAAGCTCATCTCATTCCACCCTTCTGCCATGGGCAGGGACACCTTCCACTATCCCAGGCTGCTCCAAGCCCCATCCAGCCTGGCCTGGGATACTTACAGGGATGGGGCAGCCACAGACTTCTGTGAAGTCAGCTTCACAGACTTGTGCCAGAGCTTCACCATCCTCACAAGGGAGAATTTCTCTCTAATGTCCAATTTAATCCTGCCCTTTGTCAGGTTTGATGCCATTCCCCCTTGTCAGCTGGGCTCACTGTGCTCCCAGAATCAGTGGGGATTGTCCTTTACCTTATACCTGGAGCTGGTTGGATGCAAAGCCCAGACCACCCCTGGACATCAAAAGAAAATAGAATAATTAATTTTACTATCCTGGCCAGTTTCCAGTCCACTCAATTACATTCTGCTGATCCACCCTGCAATCCCAAATGTTGTTGTTTATTTTATTAGCTCATATTGCAAATCTTTCAGTAAGAGCTGCCCTATGAATAGCCTCGCCTGCTGAATTAATTGTGCTGCTGAAAGTTTCAGGTTAATGTATAAAATGTACTTGCAGGCCTTGGATAAAGGAAACAAAGGAAATTATATTACTGAGCTGGACTGGGCAAATCTCGTGTCCCCAAGTGACTGAGAGGATACATAAAGAATTAACTGGACAAATCACCACCCTCACAGAGAAGAATTTCTTCCCAATATCCCATCTAACCCTGCCCTCTGGCAGTGGGAATGGATTCCCTCTTGTCCTGTCTCTCTAAGCCCTTGCCCAAAGTCCTTTTCCAGCTCTCTTGGAACCCCTTTAGGCCCTGGAAGGTGCTCCAAGGTCTGTCAGCTCTGAACAGGGCTGGGTTGGGCTTCATCAGCCCAAACACCTGAACCTGCCCTCCCAGGCAGCTGCCCTGGGGCTCCTGCGAGCTTCTTTATGCTCCTGGTAACTTTCCTGTTGGAAAGCCAGTCCCACATTGCATCTCTGCCTTTACTCAGGATGCTGGGTGCATCTGGCCACATCTTTTAGCTTTCATTATGTGCAGCCTGCCAGCCAAGGTGGGCTGTGTGGGGCTTTGTGCTTCCTCTGCTGTGCTCTGATCTATCAAGAGTGGCAAATCAGCGCCGGGGGCTACACGTGCAGGCTGCAGATAAACATGGAAGGGCAGTTTGTGTTAAATTGCACCAGATTAAAGCACTGCTGTTTGGGAACCCTTGCTCTGGTTTAATTTCATGGAGCTGTGTGCTCTGAGAGACTCGGTTGCTATGGGGAGCTCACTGCCTTTGGAGCTGGAAGGGATCACTTTGGTTATTTACTCCGACCTCCAACGAGGTGTGAAGTATTCCCCACAATTCTGCAAGCCCACAGTTCTGCCTGAGCTCCTGCATATGCTGCATCTTAACTTCGAGACTGATGCATGTCAGCAAACCCCTTGTAAAAAGACCTTGTTGAATTTGGAAATTACGCTGGCAATTGAAATCTGTCTTGTTTCTAGCTCCTACTTTATTTCACTTCAGTTTCCAGGGCCAGGGGCTCGTTATGGCTTTCCCTGCTGCATTAAAAGATGATGTTGGTCAGCACTGGGCTGTCCCAGAGAGACTGAAGGGAGGTGGCTGGATGGCCTGGGTGAGGATCCCTAACTGGGATTCACAGCTGCTGTGGGAAGGGGACAGGCAGGAATGGATGATAAGGGACTCTATGAAATAACAAAGGCCCGAGGCAGGAGCTTTTTCCTTATTTCACATTCCTCAGTTCATCAGGTTGATGCTGGACTTTGCAAACATCCTGGATTTGTGCAAAGGCTCAGCCAGCTCTTGCTCTGTTAAGGCTGCTTTGCTTCTCCATCTGCATTTTCCCCAGCTGGTCAGTGTTGTTACAGGGGTGGGGGAGCAATGCCTTGATTTATCCGTGGTCTTTGGTTACTGGGAGGAGCTGAGGCTGCTGCTGTCACTGTCACTGCCCAGCGTGGTGCTTTGCTTCCCAAGGGCAGAGCAGCATGGCTGGGTGCTGGGGAGCCTCAGGGATGGAGCACTGCTGAGATCAGAGGTGATGCTCTCCTCTCCTCCACCTGCTGATTCCAAGGAGCCATGAGGAGCACAGATTCTGAGGTGTGGGGAGGGCATAGTGCTAAAATTGTGGGGCAATTTGAACCCATGTGGGACCCTTATTAAATGTTTTCTCTCCCTGCTCTCTCAGCCCTCCTTTCCCTGGCTGTGCTGGCAGGATACAAGCTCTGGCAGCACTGCAGACCCCTCCTGTCACTCCAGGGTGAGCTGTGTTTGCTGCCAGCTCATACTTTGGTGCTAACTCTTATTTAACCCAAATTCTCGTGGATGTCTGCAGGAATTTGTGGTGCTGTTGAGGGGAATTTGCATTTGGCTGGTGAGGAAATTGCCCAGCCAGAGGAATGCTAGTGTTTTCCACCAGGCAGTGAGTGCCATCCATTACTCTACTCGCTGCTCTAACTCGATTTGAGGCTGTGCTGTCAACTCTGTAAATCTGATTAGCACAAGTGTTTCTTCTCCTCCTCAGTGATTTGCTGTGGTCTTAATGTGATGCCCACTAATGACAGGGGAAGAAGCTAAACCAACTTATTTTCCCATCGAATAAATGGCAACTTTCATTGCTCTTAAAAACAGTGAATGGAAGGGGAAACCTCCTTTGTGGAGGCTGCTCAGTGGAGTCAATTAATTCTGACTGCTAGGAGTGGGACAAATTGGGAGAAAGGAGTTGGACATGCACTCCTGAGAGGAGGTGATGATGTGCTCTGGCTGCTCTCAGGCCTGGCCAGGGACACTTGGAGCTCAGAGGATGTGTGGTTTGGGACAAGCCAGCTCTGGGAGCCACCAGTGACCCATTAACATCCCAGATTTCTCCTTGGCACCATCCACCTCTGCAGCCCAACTAGCAGGGGGCAGAAGGACCCTTGGGGATATTTTGTGTTATTCTCCAGGTATGTGCTGGTTCCTCTCCCTGTTTGTCATGGCAGAGCCAGAGCCAGGACCATGGGGCTGAGCCAGGCTTTATCTGGAGATCCACAGAAGTTCCTATAACCACTGGAGAGGTTCCAGAGTGTGTCTGTGCAGCCAGCCCTGAGCCTCCCCCCAGCTGCACAGTGCATCCTCAGCTCTGTCTCTGCAAACAGAGGTGGGAAATGCCAGTCAGATCTCTCTGCCAGAAGCACTGCTCCTGCTTTGCATGCAGAGTGCAGCTGCCCAGACAAGGGGAAATGTGGCAGAGGCTTCGAGGTGATGCAAAAAAACCCACTTGGCTTTATTTTTTTTTTCAAATGCCTCTCCTTTTTGTAGAGAAAAAGTACACTGGAACAGGTTTTTTCTTTCTTGATCTTATTTTTCATTCTTGCTGTGTGTGTTTTGCTGCAGGATTTACTACACAGAGCCCTTCATGCTGTTTCCACAGGCTTATCTCGTGTCTGGGGTCTGTAGCAGTTCTTCCCTGGTCTATAGGCTTTGCTGGCTTTTTTCTCCACATTGCAATTTGCCATTAAATTTCACTGTGCACCCTTGAGTGCTTTTGTGGAAGGATCCCACTGATGTGTTCACTATGATAATCATAACCCTGTGCTAATTACTTTTCCATCATAGGTCGCTGTGCTCAGCTCTGAAGCATTTCTCCTTCTCTTTATTCCCTTCTGTCTTCCCCTGTTCCTCCTCCCTCCTGGGCAGCATCTCTATTCTGTGTTCTGCTCATGAGTGCCACTGAAGAACTGCTCCTTGCTGGAATATCCCAAGTAAACTGTTTGTAAAGCAGTAGTGTGTGTTACACACCCCAGAGTGATCCCTGCTCACAATCCCTAATGGTTCCTTGCTGGGGTTTGTGCTCAGGGATCTCTGCAGACTCTGGAATGGCATTTTCCATAATTGATGTCCCACCTAAGGAGGTGATTTAATTCTGCTGAAGTAATTTTTGTTTTCTACAAATCTCCCAAAGTTCATGAGGCCAATTAATCCAAGGAGATGAGACTTTAATGGCACTGATGTATCATCCTGTGTTGAGCTCATTGCCACGTGCCAGGCAGGCTGATGCACGGGATGATGATGAGGAAGGCTTTGAGCTGACCCTTGGGGCCCTGCTCTCAGGCAAGGTGAGATGCTTTGATCCAAATGGACACAGAGCAAGGCCAGCACTGTCCCCATCTGAGGGAATTTGCAGCCCTAAAGTATTACCCTGACACAAGCCAGGACAGATTTGCTGTAGAGCCTGACTCAAAAATCATCCCATTATAAGTAAATGTAAAAGGCTTCTGAAGAGCAGAGCCTCCAGAAGTGGAGTAACATCATGTTACATGTTCCTCTGCTCCCATCTGCTCTGGAGCATTTTCCCTCTGTATTTTCCAGCCTGGGTGATGCCAACTGGCTGGGGATCCAGGACTGCTGTCAGCTGGGTGCTGCTGTGGTTTTTTTCATGTAAGAGGTTGAAGATTAGAGATGTGTAACCTTTACACCCAAACCCTCCCTGGGGGTCCTTCATGTTCAAATCCTCCTGTTTGCCCTGCTCATGTAAGCTGGTTTCTGTGAGCTGCAACTTAATCAGGATGTTAATTTTAACCTTTTCTTGAAGGATTATGTTCCACCCTGCTTAACTCCCAGAAATGCTGACACCCCATGGGCATTCCCTGGCACCAAATGTTTTTCTCCCTTCAAACTTTCCCTTGTCTTTGCAGTTCTGCCTTGTTACTTCTTCCTAATGGCTCCAACACAAATCCTGGGGCTCACTGAATAACTACTGTGTGCTGGAATTAATAATTAATAATAGGCATCTGTCAGCTGGAAGCTGCATTATTCCAAGAGGGATGATGTGGGTGGGCAGCTGCTCTGCTGGGGGAACATCTCTCCCCTGGCATCATGTCACAGCACTGGGGAGGGCTGGCTGATGTGCTGGGTATCAGAGGGTGTGTGGGAAGCATGCAGGTAGTGATTCAGCCCTGTGAAAACACGCCCTGCCTGCTGCCAGGACCCATTTCTGGGGAGAAGGGTGGGAGGGATGGCTGTGAATCTCCCGGGGCTTTGTCAGGATATTGGGAAGTCAATGGGACAGGAGGGAAGAGCTGCCAAGGCAGAGCCTGCTCTGCTTTCCAGGCTCTGCTGCCGTGACTCAGGGGGTTGGATCACAGGTTTCCCTAAGTGACAGCTTTGCAGGTTTTGTTCCACTAATTTAGGTGGCTGGTTTCGTTCCCAGAGGGTATTTCTGGGATTCTGCCTCCTGCTGTTTCCCTGGGGGTTTCTCAGTGACACCTCCGTGGTTATTCTGCAATGCTGGAGCAGCCTCAGGTGACCCACAGTGAGGGAAGAGTTTTTCCCAGTGTTCAGTGGTGAGGACAGGACCCCCTGAAAAAAGAATGCTTATGTGTTTGCTTCAGGAAATACCTGGGAAAGAGATGCTGATGGATGGTACTATTTTAAAATTATTTTTCCCTCTCAGAGGCTTTTTATAAAGTAAGAGCAGGATAAGCATCATCTCCTGGTGCCAAGGGTGGCCTCTCCTTAGCAAGGAGCACTGCCACGGCCATGGAGTGACATTTCAGCATGGCAACAGCATGCTTCAAAATAGTAATGAGGATACAACTGTTGTTTGCACAGATGAATGTAGAAAGTGATGTGAAATGGCAAGAAACCCATTTGTCTGGAAACACAGGTTTCTTAGCACCCACTTAAGCCCTCTGACACATGACATTTCTTCCTCTGAGCTTCAAAGGGAGTGAAGGCTGTGAAAAGCAGGTTGTCTACCACGGGAAGAAGAAATGTGTCTCTAGATTAGAGATGTCAGTCCACGTTTGCTTTTTGCTGCGGAAAGGATGAGTTTGCCCAGGGGGCTGTAGGAACTTCTCTCTTTGTCCCTGCCTGTCCTTGCTGGGCAGGAGGATGCTGAGGATGGGCATGGATGGAAGGCCTAAATTTTGCCATTTTCCTTGCCACCGTTGCAGTTAGTAAACACCATCTGCCTGCCAGTTTTTCTGGTGGAAACTGTTCAGGAAAAATGCTCTGAAAAAAAAAATGCAGTTGCACAGAAGTGATGCTTTCAAATGGGTGCTTTCTACTTTTTTCATCAGCTGTTGCTGTCTTGTGAAGTACCAGTTACTAATTAGCCCTCGTATCTCATTAAAATCATAGTGGGTTTTTTTTACCTACTGAAATTTTGTAAATAGCCTTTATCCTGGTCTTTAATGCACAGTGATTGAAGTATTTATTGGATGTCACTTATGCAGCTCTGTGCCTGTGTTCATTTTCTTCTTAAGACATTTACTAAACCACTGCTTAGAATTACTCCAGCCCATCTGGCATATTAAGTGTTTGTGCAGAGTGTACCCGACTTTCCCATCCACTTCCTCAATTAATATTGAATATTCAGGGGAATTGAATAATTTTTTTTATCCCTCCTTGCCATGTGATCTTGGTGGCTGCAATGGCATATTTGGGTGGAAACGTGGCTCTGGCAGTGGAGTGTGAGCTCAGAGAGGTCAGGAGGGGGTGTTGGAGGTGAGGTCAAGGTGCCCAGCTCTGCACAGCAGCAGAGATTGCAGCAGGCAGATGGCTCTGGGGATGGCTGTCCCCAAAGCCAAGGCTGTCACAGTCACAAGATATTATTCCACACCATTCTGACCTAGCAGGGAAGGGATTCCTGGAGGCAGGGATTGAATTCCACCCTGCCAGCTGTGTCAGCTCTGAGAGCAGCCCCAGGGATGGGCAGCACTGGGAATGAGCTGGGCTGGCAGGGCTCTGGGGGAAGCTCTTGCAGGAAACCTGTCTGCATCAGGCATGACAGCAACCCTGCTCCAGTGCTGCAGGCAGCCTCCCCAACAAAGGGGAGAACAGAACGTGTCACTTGCCTGGTGATTACCCAAAGCTGGCTAAACCCCGTGCCAGCAGCAGAATCAGGGCTAAGAAAGGATTTAAGTGGCAGTAAAATATTCACAGTGGGGTCAAGGCGGAAGGGATTTATTAGCTCTGAAGAGGATCTCCTGCAATAAAGAGCGCTCTGGATTTGTAGCTCTTCCCATCAGATGGGAAAAAGTGCTGCTTGGACCATGCCAGCCTTAAACCTGGCCACTTGGAGGGAGAAAGAAGAGGTACAGAAGAGGAGGGTTTACAGAATTCTTACTCTGGGGTGTTGTACAGTCTTTATGGCAGCATTGTGGCTGGCTTGGAATGTTGATTAGAAAATCTTTCCATAACTGTTTTCCATTATCTGCTTTTTTTTCCTTCCATCCTTTCCACAAGGCAAGAAGAAGTGAGCATTCATGGAAGGTGAAAGCCCGTGGAATCTTTCCCCTGTGACCCTGAGTGTGTGTGCTGCTGTGCAAGTCACCAGGACCTGGTGATGAAATGGCTCTGAGGTCCCTCAGCAGGCACTGGGAGCCCTTGACTGCTGCCATTCATCTCCATCTCCCTGGCAGCTGCTTTCCTGCTTTCCCTACCCCCTAACAAAGTGGCCTCTGCAACTTGTGGAGGTGATGGGGAGCTTGGCTTTGTGTCTCAGGCAGCTGCACTGAGGGGATCTGAGGGGAGACGGAGCATTGCAGAGCCATGGAGGTGCAGGCACACACTCATCAGCATAAACTCAGTGTATGTAATTTATGTTGATCCAAACAAGGCTGCAGAGATGCAGATCAGCTGTCTCATGCCTCATTAACATGCTCCAAACCTGCCTGAGCTGCTCCCAGCAGCAGAACAGCCCCTGGCTCCTGTGGGGGATGTGTGGTGCTGCCACCCTGGCAGGAGATGAGGCTCCATGGCTTCTTTTGGGGTGAAGTTTAGATTCTGGCCACCGTTTTATTTTGCAGTGGAGCTGTGCTGGGTGTGAATTCAGAAAAGGTGGAACTGTGTGTTTGTGGAATTCCTGCCCAAAAACCCCTTCTCCTGTCTCCAGCAATGCCCTGAGATGGATCTTGGCAGGGCAGAGCTGACCACTCAGTGCTGTGCTCCTCTGGGCTTGCTTCCTGTGTATTCTTTCTTCTGGCCTTTTTTTCCTGAAAATGATATGGAAAAGGAAGGAAATACCTCTTCAAGCTCTCCTGTGTGTGTTTTGATCTCTCTTTGGGGCATCTGCAGATCCCGTCCCACTGCTCCCCCTTCCAAGCCCCTGGTAACCCAACCTCCTGGATTTTGGAGACCCTGAGCAGCATTTCCTGCTGCAAACCACATCCACAGTGCCCAGCCCAGCTCCAGTTTGCTGATATTCCTAAACAAAGCAGTGAAAAGCTGTGGTGCAACTGCAGAGTCCTATGGCAATCCTGGTTTTTCTTCCCAAAATAGCAAAGAGACTGTTTAGCAATAATAATTCCTTCTGCAATGGGAGTGACAGACAACAGCATCTCCTGGTGAGAGACACAAATGTGGTGTTCCAGACATTTCCTTTCCTTTCCTTCCAGAACCACAACCTGTGTTTTGCAAGTTAAATTGCTGTGATTCCGTTGGAACCCACCTGGTGACGAGCTGGTTATTTAGTGACACACTGCTCCCAATTGCACACCCCCCCTACTCCTGCTATTTCTAAATTACTTCTGCTAGAAATTAATCCTAAAGAAGGGCAAACACTCAGCGTGCTGACAGCCTGAGGGTTCACTGCCACCCCTTCAGTAATTATGGATTTGGCACGTTCGTGGGAAGGGGGGTGCAGGAAAGCTTTGAGTGAGGTGTTGCCCTCCCTGATGCTGTGAGGGGCCAGGGGAGTGTGACAGGGGAAAAACTCCATTTTTTGGATCATCTGGACGTGGTGGTTTGTGCAGTGTGGGCGGCAGGTGGGCACAGAGGTGGTGCAGAGCCCTCCTCCATCTGTGCTGGATGGCAGCCTGGGGGGGTCTCTGCCCAGATTTTGCTGACAATGTGTCTCCCCAAACTTGCCAAGGCAACAGAAGGGAAAATTAATCACAGGGAAGGCTGCTTGGAGCTGTGCTGGAAAACAGGCAGAAGTGACTCGCTGTGTTGGTTTCATTGCTGCGATGATCTAAATTGAATTTTAACCACTTCCATCACTTTTCTCTCTCTCTAGAGGCAGGGAGGGCAGCCTGTCCTGTGTCCCCACCTCTGCTGAGCAGGATCCCTCTGGAAACAGCTGGAAGTTTCTAATTCCCACCTTCTCTCCTCCTTAGCTGCTGGTTTCTTTGCAGCCAGCCCTCCCATGGGAATCACTCTGGGAGCTGCTGTGGGGATTTGCAAAGGGATATTTGTCTTTGTTCCCTGCTTGTGAAAGTGCCTTTGCTTCCAGGCACTCCTGTGTCCCCCTGTGTGACCCCTGCTGCCCTCCTGGCCAGGGAAGCACCTGATGCAGAGAGAAAAATCCCTGCTGATGGGTGGTGATGATCATGTCCTCATCCACACTTCTCCATGGTGGAAGACATGGCAGCCCAAATTGCTGGCAGATTTTTGGGTCTAAAGGAAGTGATCTCCTTTGCTGTTCCCATGTGGGGGAATTGCACGTGGTGATAGCTCCAGCTTGCAGCTCCCTGCACCCCGTGGTGACTCTGCTGCAGCCAGATTTGCTCCTGACACACTTTGTCACCTCCTCAAGCTGCTCCTCACACGCTCAGCAGCTCAAATGTGCCTTCCAGTGAGAAACGCCAGGAGGAAATGGAAGTGTTTTGCCTCTTTTCTAAGCAAAGTTGAGGGGTTTTCACCCAAACATGTGCCTGTCATCTGGAGTTATGAGAAGCTCCAGAGTGACTCAGTGCCCAGCAGATGCTGGGGAGTGCTTGGTGCACTGATCCACCTTGCTGGAACTGCTGGAACCTCATGAATCAACTGAAAACAGGCCAGGAAAAAGAAATTTCTTTTATTTAACTTACTTATTTGCACTGGAATGTCACCCCTGGTTTTTGGTGGGTTTTTTTTGGTTTTTTTCTTTTTCTTTTTTTTTTTTTTTTTTCATCACTTTCTGGCTTAGTGCTCCAGTTTGGCTGTTCAGAGCCATCAGTGGGCAAACAGCTGGAGGCTGGGAGTCTGCTCATGGCAGTGCAATAAAAAACCTGCCTGGACAAGCCCAAGGTCTTGATTTCAGCAGGAATGGCACCAGCAGAGACCTGAAGGAGAAAGGAACATGGTTCAGAGGAGCTGCAGGTGCCTGTGGGGCTGAAGGTTGGGTGATCAGAGGCACAGGATGTGCTGGGCCTTCCACACTGACCCACCTCAGCCATTGCTGCTAAAATGAGATTTAGCATTTTTCTCACCTAGTGTAGCTTTATTTGGGATGCACAAGCCAAATCTGGAACTGTTCCTATGTGTCTCAAGAGACCCTGCCTTTGAGAAAACCCAGTTTGGAACAAGATGTGCACATGACAGCTGCCTGTCTCTGGGTGTGAGACAGCTGCTCATCAACTTAATAGCAATAAATGAACTCCCAGGTGGTCTCAATGGTGTCTTTGGGATGTCCCTGTGCTTAGGATCTGCTTGGGTAGCTGTACTTCTCTCTATTTTTGGTGATCAGACTTTTAAAATGGCCTGTTTGCCCTGCAGCTCTGAGACTGAGGGAGTTGGGAGTTTTGCACTTCCCTGAGCTTTTCTGTGCAGGTGGCTCAGCCTAAAAGGGAAGGAAAATACACAGAATCATGGAATAGAACCTCCAGGAGCATCAAGTGCAACCTGTGCCTGCATAGCACCACTGAACACTGTCTAACCACTAAGTGCACCAGTCACAGCTCTGTATAAAACCTCTACATCAGCCCTGCCCTGCCTCAAACCCAGCAATTCCCTGCATCCCCCTGGCCTGGAGCTGCATCCCACAGCATCATCCCTCAGTGATACAGGGGTCACACCCGCAGGAGCAGGGAGAGCCTCGTGTGGGACAGAAACCCCCATCTTGGTGGGGTTTTGGGGAGCATCTCTCCATGGCATGTGGGGCTGGAGTCTCCTGCTGTTGCTGTGGCTGCTGGCAGTGCCTGCTGGGAGGAGCAGCCAGCAGCTGGAGCCCTGAGCACAAACACAGCCAGGCTGGGCTGACTCACGCCCGCTGGTGTTGCTTGCCATGTGTGATAATCACCGAGAAATGCTTTGCCTGTGGTATCATTTTCTTTAAATATATCATTAGGGAAAATGACAGCCCAAATTGTGGGAGGTTGTTAATGGCTCTGGAGCGGCAGACAGATTGCAGAAAATAGTTCCCTGCAAACACGTGGCAGGTGGGAGCTGGGAGGGGAGGAAGGGATGGGCACCAGGAGCTGGGGCAGGGTGGGGTGGGACAGCCCTGTCCCCTCCAGCCTGTGGAAAACCCTCTGGGCCCCTCTGCTGCGTTTCCTTGGACTTTAGAGGGGTAGGGTGAGGATTGGGCCGTGCAGGATCACTGGGAAGAGGCAATGTTTGTTTAAGCACTGTGTGATGGAGAGGTGCCTTGGTGAGGTGCAGCCAGGATGGAGCTGGCACCTCAGCCCTGCTGGCCCCGGCTGGGTGCTTGGCACGGGGTTTGTGCTCCTGCTGTCCTTTTCAGGAGGGCTGGGTGTCCTCTCCCTGCTCTGTCAGGAGGTCCTTGTGGTCCCCAGGGCTGCTGAGATGAAGCTCCTGGTGTGCAGCACCAGGACTTTTTCCACCCTTTGCATGAGCTCTCCTTTTTTACCTCTTTTTTTTTTTTTGTCATGTGAAGAATAAAAAAGAAAAAAAATGAGGTTTGAACTTTGCAGCTCTCAAAGTTTGTTGTTTTTAATCAGCCCTATGTCCTCATTTTTTTTTTATTTCTGCTGAGCCTCTGTAAGAGACCATAAAAAAGAATGACATTTAATTTCCATGCAGCAGCCTGCAGTTCCTGCACGAACACTGTGTATCCTGCTGGATAAAGGTCTTCTGCCTTGTTCTTCAAAGATTTTGTACTTAAATCTCCTTGCACTGGAATTTTTACTGAAATTATTCCTCTCTGAGAGCACTCAGCAGTGAGAGCTGCTCTCACATGGAGGCATTAATTGCCTCAACCCATCAGCAGCTCAGATCAAATGCTGGGGGCTGTGGGGAGCCCAGCAGGGCCCTTTGCAGCAGAGGAGTGGTGTGGGGATGGAAGGAGGCTCTTCTGAAGGAAGAACCTGTGGAAATGGTGGTGCTTCAGCTAAACCTGCAGTCTTGAGCCTGCCCAGAGGCAAGGAGAGCAGGATCCATGGTACTGGGAGTGCCAAAGCCATTTCTGCTGGTGGCACAGCCACCCCATGCCCTTGTGCAAAGTCCCTCCAAAGCAGGAGCACCTTTAGGTACTGGAACATGCTCTATGTCGCAGACATCTTTTATAGATAATCCTTTTCTTAGGATTTTTCCTCCTGAGAAGCTGAGAGGCCTCAGGAACAAAATGTAAACATTGATTATCTGCTGCTGTGGAATGCAACAGGTGGATCTGTGATTGGCCCATGTTGGTTGTTTGTAATTAATGGCCAATCACAGCCCAGCTGGCTCGGGCAGAGAGCTGAGCCACAAACCTTTGTTATTATTCTTTCCTATTCTATTCTTAGCTAGCCTTCTGATGAAATCCTTTTTTCTATTCTTCTAGTATAGTTTTAATGTAATATATATCATAAAATAATAAATCGAGCATTCTGAAACATGGAGTCAGATCCTCGTCTCTTCCCTCCTCCAAGAACCCCTGTGAACACTGTCACAGCTCTAAGCTCTTCCCAGAGTGTTTTTCCTCCAGGATACTCAAGATTTCCCCTCAGGGAGGTGGGAATGACTGCCCTGTCCCAGCTTTTCCAATTATTTCTTTGTATATTTGCATTTCCAAGGCTGCCACGTTGCTCCTGGCACTGCTCTGGGGTGAAGGGCAGATTTATGGCTCTGCTGAGGGGGATGTGGCTGAGCTCTCCTCTGATGTGTCTGGTCCTGGGGTAGGAATATTTATAACAGCCAGCCTGGATCGTGTCCTTGCTTTTGATGGTGTTTCAGGGGTTTCCAGCTCTCCAGGGAAGAGGGGATCCCACCGTGCCACCTCCAGCGTGGCAGATGGAGAGAAAAGGGATTTATTTACTATGAACAAGCTGGAAACACCCCCAAATGCTCCCCTCTGCCAGCAGCAGCAGTTGGGAATGGAAAACACTTTAAAATGATGGAATTTGTTGACTGTCATTAATGTTTTATCTCCTCCATGAGTGCTGTGTGGAAATGTTGTTTCAGGCAAGCCGTGCTCCCAGGCAGGGAGCTTCCAACGGGATAAATCAATGGGATAAATCAGATCCTGCTCATGATGCTGGGCCCTGAGGAGATGTTGTGGCTGTTTTCTTTGCTTTCAGTTGTTTCTGCTTCAAATTGAAAGAAGAATTAATTAATGAAATTTACTTGAAAAGGGATTTGCTTCTAAAGCCAGTAAGAATTTAGGTGAAATGGCACCGAATTGTCCTGGTTGATATGGGAGGGATGGATCCAGCACAAGAAAAGTGTTTTCTTCACATGGGCTGACAAACAGCCTGCAATGTGAATATTTTCACACATTCAAGTGAGGTCTGACCCTCTGAGAGTTTTTTCTTAACACAGATCTGTGAATAAAATAACATTTCTGTAAAGCTACAAAATTAAATAACAACCCAACATGAATCTCATGCTCCTCTTCAGACAGTAAGAAAGTCACTGGGTATTTCTTGAACAGAATTTGAAACACCCAAAACGTTAAGGAAAAAAGGGACTGAAAAGATGTTCAGTTGTGTGGAACCATTTGGCAAATCAAAGGCTCAGCTGGTCCCACCTGTGCCAGATTCTTGTTGCTCTCCTGAGCTGGTGAAGCTGGAAATGATTCTGATAAATGTGAGAAGCTGGTGCTGGGAAGGAGATGGGCTGGTGGCCTGAGGGAACGTTCCACCCCTGGAGACACTGCTCACCACACAGGTTTGATGTGTGAGAAGTGTGAGTGTGGAAAGGCTGCCCTCGCCTCAGCTATTTTTATGTGCATCAGTTTACCACTCTAATTCCACCTTAATTTTCCTTTGGCAATTCTTCATGCTCGGTGTTTGATGCAGCAGGCGTGAGATGCTCTTTGATGCAATTACAGCTCTGGAGCTGGAACACCTGATTTAAATTCCAAACCCACTGTGAGACAGATGAAAGCAGTCACTTGGATGGCTGCTGGCTCCTCTGCTATCAGTGCAGGATCTCGGGTTTGCTCCTTGGCTGGATGAAATCACCACCATCCCAGCTCAGGGCTGCTTCCTGGGGCTTTCTGTGGTATTTTTTTCAGTCTTTCTGCCACTTAACTGCAGTTAAAAAGCATCAAGTGCTGCCTCTGGGTGAGGGAAAGCCTGGTTGATGAAATGTGTGTTCTTTTACTCTTGGGCAAATGTCCAATGTGACAGCTCACAAAGGTACATGGAGGTCAGTTCCTCAGGTACCCAAGGGCAGGAGCGAGCCAGAAAAATTGATGGGATATGAGGCTGGTTAGCTCTGCTCTGAAGCAGAAAGGAAAATCCTCATCAGGGGATGTTTTGTGAACAGTTACCCCCATGTCCACTGCTCATCCTGCAAGAAATAACTTAGAGCTGAAACATGATTTGTAGATAAATCAGTGATAAACCAATTCTCACGTTCTGCTTGGCCTTTTCTGCTTATTCCATCCTTCACCTCTTCAAAAGGGCAGTTGGTGATTTGGGTGATTTGCCCATGTTCCAGCTGTGCACACCAGCTCTGTGTTTGCTCCCCAGCCTCCCTTTTCCTCCTCCAGCTGCTACAAGAGGGACTCAGCTCCTGTCAGGAGCTTCAGCATGTGCAGATGTGCTTCATCATCTCAGCTGCTGCTGCTGCATGAATACATTCATTTATTGCTGCTTTCACTAAATAAATAGCCAGAGCTTATCCACATGGCTCTTGAGGAAACTGGAGATAGAAAAGCCAGATAACAATAGGAAAAGCCTCTTGTGGCTGGTTTGTAGCAGTTCTGTCTGCAGCCCAGCAGTCTGACCAGCATGAACCATGTCTCCCATCCCTGTGGGATCCTTCCTGCTGGGATGCCTGCATGCTGCAGGGACCATGTGGAACAATTGCCATTTAATGCAGTGCCAGAACGTGTGTCTGAGGTGGAAATAAGGATGTCACAAGTCAGTAGAGAGGCATCAAAAAAGAGATTTTTCTCAACTTTCACTTGTTTCTCTAAAGTCTGAGATCTCATTGGCGTTTAAGGCAACAGCCAAGTGTATTTTGCTGAAATCAGCAGGACCCCAGGAGTCCCTGACAGGGTCCTGGGGTGCCCCAAACCTTGAGCTGGAGGCACTGCCTTACTGGGGAATCCCCTCTCCAAGGGGAATGTGCCTCCTGCTTGTCTCCAACCATTCTTATTCAGTATTATCCTGAAAAAACAATCAAAGAATCCACAAAATGATTCACTGAAGTGAGGGTAGGTCAAATTGCATGTTATCATATGCCTTGCTGAGATGTTTTAAATTAGCAGAATTAGCTAATTAGGCAAGCTCTCTGCTCTGTCCTGCAATTTGCAGCTCCAGGCAGTGGTGGGTGGGAGCACCCTGCAGGATCTGCCCTGCTCTGGGTCCAGAGGGGTCTTGGTAGTGACAGGAGATGCTCAGCAGACTTTAATGTCTATCAGCTCATTAGGAGCCCTTATTTTAAAAAGGCAAAACAGCCCCAAACGCCCCTGGTTTACACCTGCGTGGGGAAGAGCAGATATTCAATTAAGGTTCTGATCCCTCTGAGCAATTATCTGCAATTGCCTGGTTATCTGTGAGTGCTGATAACTCATCCTGCACCTCACAGGCAAATTGTCAGAGGCTGGGAAATGGTAAAAACCAACGTGTTGGGCTCCTGGCTGTGAGCTGCAGACAGACTTGAGCCCTGCTGAGCTCATGCTGGGGCTGGCGACCCCTCTGGGAGGAGTGAAGGGCACTGAGAGCCCGAGGTGTGGAGGAAGGCAGAGCTGTCCAGCATGGGCAGAAAAGTGGAGGAGGAGGAGGAGGAGAGAAGAAAATTGGAGGAGGAGGGTGAAAAGTGGAGGATGAGGGTGGAAAAGTGCAGGAAGGTGGAAAAATGGAGGAGGAAGGCGAGAAGTGGAGGATGAGGGTGGAAAAGTGGTGGAGGAGGAGGGGTATGAAAAGTGGGGAAGGAGGAGGGCAGAAAAGTGGAGGAGGAGGAAGGCGGTAAAGTGGAGGAGGGTGGAAAAGAGGAGGAGGAGGGTGGCCCACTGCAGCTCTGTGCTGCCAGGCTCCCCCAGCCCTGCAGAGGGAGGAGGCTGTCAGGGAATGCAGTGTCTCCCCTTCCCCGCAGGGTTTCCTGTGCACCATCCAGTGCCTCTGGGGTGTAACTCATCCCAGTTTGGCTCCGTGCTGGCAGCTCCCTGCCTCTAATGAGAGCCCCAGGCTGCAGAGGTTCCAATTAGGGGCTGTTTATGGAAAGTCATTCCCCTTCTCAGATCCGTGGGGAGCTGGGGCAGGCTGGTGTTTGTGAGCAGGGTGAAAACAAAGATCAAGGGGAGCACAGGAAGGTGGGATTCACTGAAGTTCTTATCTTTCATGGAGGCAGTTTCTCTGTGAGACCATCAAGTTTCTCTGTGAGACCACCTCCCTCTGAAGTGACTTTCTGCAAGGACAAGGAAGCCTCAAATCTCAGAGATTTAAGGAGCAACTCCTCCTGCTTATCCACCAGGAGGACATGGAACCTCCTTTGCCCCCGAATGAGCAAGGCTGTGCTGCAGCCTGGATGGGGCTGGTGGAGCTCCCTGCAAACCTCATCAAGCCCAGGCAATTTATCATGAGTGTAATTTTTGTAACAGCTGGAAAACAAGCTGGTAAAACTCCTCAGAAAGGAGATTTGCTTCCTCAGCAACAGGCAGGGAAGGGATTATCCTCATGTTTGTTCTGCTCTCCTCTGGTGAAGGAGGCAGTGTTGGGAGCACTGTTTGCTGTGTGGGGTGGTTCTGTGGAGAAAGATGGAGAAAAATTTCCCATGGACAAAATGAGGTGCTGGTCTGGACTGTCAGGACTCAGTCCTAGCTCAGAAATGGGTGTGGGATGGATTCTGCAGGACTGCATCCCTTGGTGTGGTGCTGGAGCACAGGGCAGCCCTGGGGTTGCCCTGGGATTTTGCTGGTAAAAATGGATCTGTGCCCTTCTGTGCTGTCTTCCTTCCTAAATCCAGCTGGTGATGGGGAATTGCTCCTGATCTTGGCTGTATAGAACAAAATTTTCTGGTCGTAATATAGATGGCTTCTTTTCTAATATCTTTTCACTGAAGAAAGTGGTTTCCTCCCTCTCCAGGGTGACTGTAACATACACCGTAAAAACAAGTTATGTTCTGTGGAAAATCAGTTTTCCTGTGCCCTTTTCCCATCCACAGTGGCTCTGGGGAGGAAAGCAAGACATCATCCTGATGGTCTCATGTGGGGAGAGGTGCAAAGCCAGAGCAGACTGAAACAAATAGGAACCATTTTTCATGAGATGTCCCCATCTGCACACAGTGCTGAGGAGCTGACAAAGTGAGCAGAGTGGGAAACAGGGACAGAGGAGGCTCCTGTGTTGAGCATCACCAGCAGCCTGGCCTGGGGGAGATATTCCTGACATGTTTCTGGGCTTTCATTCAATTTGCAAATTAATTTTACCGTTCTCAGTTGCGTGAAGGGATTCTGATATGTACCTGTGACTGAGACTGGGGTAATGTCCAGGTTCTGAGGGAATTGCAATAAAATTGTGAAATCCCTTAAGCTTATTAGTGAATAATGGTGTTGGAGTGGCAATAGCATTTTAATTTTCCTAAAAGGTCTGTGTAACACCGTGCCTGGTTCTCTCAATAAGAACCACAGATAACTCCTTGCCAAGGAAAGCTTAAAGTTGTTCTCCAACAAATTGACTTTTTTCTTCATTGTTCCTTAGACTCTTATCTCTGATTCCAGGCTAAGGGATGCTAAACTTGAAATATTTGAAACATTAGAAGTTGCACGATGTGGGCAGAAGTGGTCCCAGGACATGGGGTGTGGACAGAGTGTGTGTCTGCAGGAGTTTCATGGTAATCAGGGGAGAAATCAACTGAAATAAACTTTATTGGTGCATTGCTGCATGGCCTTCCCATGGAAGCTGTGCTATGAATCAAAGGAGCAATGAAAATTTCAGTGTTCTCTCCAGGCTCTGTAAAATGACAGCAGAATCTTTGGGTCTCTCTGTCCTGGGCTGCAGAGAGCCTTGCTCCTGCTGAGCTGTTGTGGCTGTAGCAATGCTCCTGCCACAAAGCTGGGCAGGAGATGGGTTGGAGCCCCTGTGCTGGGACCAACACCTGTCCCAGTGGCTCTCTTCCAGTGTTGGGCAATTTCATTTTTTGGGGGTTTGCTGGAAACATCTCAGCCTACTATAACACTGTCCTCACTTGATGTGTTTGTGGGTTGAGGCAGCACAGGTAAAGCTCCAAATTTCACCAATATGGGAAGGATTAGGATTTTCCTTTGGCAAAACCTCAGGAGCTTGAGCTCAGCCTTCTATTTGTGTGAACACTCCTGTCAGGAACAGAAAGGCCGTATGGGAATTGTGGGATAGGAGGGATAAACCTTCCCAGGTGCTCTCACCTCAGTTTTGTGAGGCAGGGGCTTGCACTCAAGCCACAATAATACCCAAACACAGTAAATACAGGTAGTTAAGAAGCATTAGGATTTGGCAACTACCAGCAATCACCACATTTTCCTGGTTTATTAGGCTGTAGAGGGTGTAATTGGGAGTGCTGCTCCTGCCTCTCCCCTGCAGCGCTTTTTACTCACCGGATTATTAAACAATTCCAGGAGAACCACGCACAAGCCACTTGTTTTGCTCTGTTTTTTCCACTCTTTTTATTTAGTTTAATTCTTCTGTGTTACACGAGCCTTTGGGAACATACTGCTAAAAACGTTATTAAGAAGCCATTGACCACAGGTGCCCTGCAGATTTCTCTGATAAGAGCCACTGCCTGTTGCTTTAGAGAAAGGAAGATTAAATACAGGGCCATGGCAAACACGTTCCTGGGGAGAGGGGGTGAAGCTGCAAAAGCAAAGACCTTCAGACGTCAGTGATGTCCTTTGTGGCTGACACCATGGCTCGGGGTCTGTGAGGACAGCAGGCTCCTGAGGAGAGCTGGGGGTTTATGGATGGCTCTTGTCTGCAGAAAGTGGAATTAGATGAGAACATCGTGACCTTAAAGCTTCCTGAGTAGCTGAATGCATGCGCCGAGCTGGGAGATGGAGTGTGGAGGGGTGGTGTGGGGTTTGGAGCTGGGAAAGGCTGGTAAGTGGGAGAGCTGCTGTAAAGGAGGGGTTGTGGCTGAGGTCAGCAGGGTGAGGAAAGTGGCTGTGGTGAGATTAGGGGTGGCAGAGTGCCTCACTCTCACCTGAATACTTCCTTTTGTCATCCTAAGAGGAGAGAAGGTGTTGATGCTGTGGCCTGGGAGGAAGGAATCTGCAGAGCTGTCCCATTCCCACCTCTCAGGCAGCTTCTCTTTCCTCCTGAACATGCCCAGCCCAAGGTGATGGTTATGGGCAGCTGAGTAAGTTACTACTCAGTGCTGTCCTGCCCTGGAAGGAGGTGCTGAGGGGCAGGAGCCAAGCTTGGAGCTCAGCTCCCGGGCTGGAGAGAAGCTTGGAGCTCAGCTCCCAGGCTGGAGAGAAGCTTGGAGCTCAGCTGCCGGGCTGGAGAGAAGCTTGGAGCTCAGCTCCCAGGCTGGAGAGAAGTTTGGAGCTCAGCTGCCGGGCTGGAGAGAAGCTTGGAGCTCAGCTCCCGGGCTGGAGAGAAGCTTGGAGCTCAGCTCCCGGGCTGGAGAGAAGCTTGGAGCTCAGCTCCCAGGCTAGAGCCAAGCTTGGAGCTCAGCTCCCGGGCTGGAGAGAAGCTTGGAGCTCAGCTCCCAGGCTAGAGCCAAGCTTGGAGCTCAGCTCCCGGGCTGGAGAGAAGCTTGGAGCTCAGCTCCCGGGCTGGAGAGAAGCTTGGAGCTCGGCTCCCAGGCTGTGTGACTGGGGCTGCCCAGTGCCTGGGCACAGGTGCCCTCCCTGCATCCCTGGGCTCTGTGGATGGAGCCCCCTGTGAGCACTGACAGCAGTTTTCTAGCCAGGTGCAGAGCCCTTGTCAGCCAGAGCTGGGTGTTTAGCCCAGGCACTTGAAACAAGCTGCTGCCAGCTTTAGTTCCTTTGTATTATCTGCATTCCCATCAGGGAGAGATCCTGCCTCCTCTGGGAGCTGGGCTCTGTGGATGGGGTGACCTGTGCAGCCACACGGCTGAGATGCATCACCCAGCTATGGCAAAAATGTTACAAGGGCTGGATAAAAAAGCTCTGCTGCTCTTCCAGAGGGCTGCTGGATGCAATTCACCCAAGCCTGAAGTTGTTATTTTCCTCTCTGGCTGTAAATTGTTCTGATCAACAACGTATGAAAGACACTACATCAAAAGAAGTGGAAGCAGAGAGATAACAGGCCTTCCTAGGGAGCTGGAATTACTTGGCATTTGACTCTGGCTCTTGAAATGAGCCACCAGGAGACACCTGTGTGTCCTGGGTACCACCTCGCTCACTGCTCATCCAGTGCTGTACCTTGGTCTGGGTGCACCTCGGGTCAGCACAACTGGAATTTTGTTGTTTTGGGGTGCTGCTTCTCCCTCAGTGCTGCAGCTGGGGGTGGGCTGCCCCTTTGCACCCTCCTGTCACCGTGATATTTTCTGAAAAATCCCTTTGCCAGGATTTCTTCTCCTGGGAAGTTGAGAAGCCTCAGAGAAAAAATGTAAATAATAATTAACTGATTTGCTTCTCCTGTGTTTGGCTGCTTTGGAATGTGGTCTGGAGATTGTTTACCAACAGGTGCATGTTTGATTGGTTTAATGTGAATTGTTTTTACTTAATGACCAATCACCATCAGCTATGTTGGACTCTGAGGAGTCAGTCACGAGTTTTTATTATTCATTCTTGTTAAGCCTTCTGTCTGTATCCTTCTCTTTCTTTAGTATAGTTTTAGTAGAGCATTCTTTAATATAATACCATAAAATAATAAACCGACCTTCTGAGAACATGGAGCCAGATTCTCATCTCACCCCGTCCTGGGGACCCTCACAAACACCACACCCTCCTGTGCATGGGCTGGTGCTGGTGGATGGAGAATACAAAATTTTGGGGGAGAAAAAGCCCAGATGCTGCTCTGACAAACCCTCCTGTGCAAAGTGATGCCAACCCCAGCTCTGGAGTCCTCCACTGCGGTGGGAGGAGGTCGTTAACTCTGATTAGAACTCTTGCAATTCCAACAAGGCCTTTCATTTCCACCCTGGCTCCTGTTCTGCATATTTGATGCCGTTCTCTGGTGACAGAGTGCAAATGTTAAGATGTTAGAGTAAGATTGCCCCAAGGTTCAGACACTAATGACAAGAATTATCACAGTCTGAGTAGTTCAGGACTTGACAAAAGGTACAAAACAATTAAGCCGTGATTAACAGTTGAGTGTTCCCGTAATTATAGAGTGAGGTTTTGTGGTACTGTTTACTGCCTTTTACAAAACAAAAGGAATCCATTTGCAGAGACTGGTTTACTAAAAAAACCCGCTGGTGATATTGGGTAAGCAGAGAAGTCCCAGTGAAGCCCAGCCCTGTGTTATGATGTAGAAACTGGGGGTCCCAGCAGGGTGTGGAGCCTCATTAATGCACATTGATGAAACAATTCCCTTCCTTTAGGTGACACACTGTGTTGCAGTGCCAGGGACTACTAAATACAAGCCTTAAAAGTGACTTCCTGGAGATGACACCCTTGTCACCCCTCAGCCTTTCTTGAGGCAGGGCCCCTCAGTCCTTCCAAATATAAAAGGATTAATTATTTTTGCATTGGGGAACATGTCACTGAACAGAAGAGAATTTAACTTCACTTTTTACATACAAAGACTTCCAAAAGCAGTTTTTTAAGAATTAAATGAGGGAATTAAGTCTAGGAACAGGATAGAGAAATTAAAAGGTTTTGACAACAAGGCTAATTATCTGTGAAGAGGGAGGAAGTTGTGTGGGAGGCCAGTCTTGGATGATGCTCTTTGCCCTTTGCTGCCCAGCCAGAAGGTGCCCAGAATATGTAAACGTAGCTGAGCACTGGATCTGTTACATCCATTTAACTTGTCAGCCTGTGAAGAGCTGTCAACTCTATGGAAAAGGAAGCTGGGATAAATCATAAAGAATTTAATTATTAGGGAGTGCCATAAATACTCCCACCAGCCTCCTGGGGATTTAAAAGGTCCTGGTTTTGCTCTTGCAAAAACACCAAGGGAGTTGAGAATCCAGCCTGGCTGGGTGGTGTCCAGGGAGCAGCGAGCCCCATGGGCTGAAGGGGAATTCAGCAGCACACTGGGGCTCCTGAGCCTTGTCTGAAAGCTCCTGAGGTCACTGGGAGGTTATTTACAAGCAATCAGAAATCAGGAGTGATTTGCTGTTACTGAGAGATGCTAATTCAGGCTCTGGAGGGGATTCATTAGCCGGAATGGCTTTGCTGTGTGTGAGCTGGTGACAGCCCTGTGGGTGCAGTGCCTCTGCTCCAGGGGGGCTCTGGTGCTGTGGGGGGCAGGAGGAGCCCCCAATGGAATCAGTCTGGCCCCAGTGGTTATCTGAGCCCACCTGGGCAATATCTCACTGTGGGGTGAATGTGACTGTGCTCCCAGGGGTCTGAGGATGAGGGAAGAGATGAGGATCTGACTCCATGCTTCAGAAGGCTTGATTTGTTATTTTATGATATATATTACATTAAAACTATGCTAAAAGGATAGAAGAAAGGATTTCATCAGAAGGCTGGCTAAGAATAGAAAAAAGAATGGTAACAAAGGCTTGTGACTTGGGCAGAGTCTGAGCGAGCTGGGCTGTGATTGGCCATTAATTAGAAACATCCAACATGGGCCAATCACAGATCCACCTGTTGCATTCCACAGCAGCAGATAATCAATGTTTACATTCTATTCCTGAGGCCCCTCAGCTTCTCAGGAGGAAAAATCCTAAGGAAAGGATTTTCCATAAAAGATGTCTGTGACAGGTGAACAATCCCAGCTCATCCTGGGCTCTCCCAGATGGCCCTTGAGGAGTGGACCCTGTTCATTTTAGAGGACTTTTGCAGCCTTAACATCACCATGTTTCCCTCCCCAGAGGGGATATTTCCTTTCCATGTTTTTCCCCAGTGTTGTGGCAGGGCTGTGGAGCACTTCTTGCAGGAGGCAGCACCACTGGTCCTCTTATTTAGCATTATTTGTTTGGGACAGCCTAAGACAAGGACAGAAAATCACATGAAGCAAGGAAATACATGGGCAGCGTGTCTGCAAATCATTCTGTTCCTCTTGGCAGAGGAGTTAACTGCTGCAGAAAATTGGGCAATTGGTGGTGCTGCCAGCTGTACAGTGCTTTTGGATGGCCAGGGTGGCAGAGCTAATTTTCAACCCTGCTGGGATGGAGAAAGCTGTGAATTACAGAGGGTGGAAAAGGCCACAATAAAGAGATGAATAGAGGGAAAAGCTGTTTTCTTCCCCTGAAATATTTTTTGATATGAAAGAGACAGTTTTGAGCTAGAAGAGGACCGAGCATCCTGTATTTTGTGAGGGTTTTATTGCTGTTGACATGAAGTAGCCATCACTCATCATTTATAAACATGTGAGAAAGGAGGAAAAAATAAAGGAAAGTCTTTATTTCCATATTTCCAGCTCCTTCCTGGTGTAGATGTTTTTCCTGACTGTGGGATCAGCTCATTAATCAGCCACTGCTGCCCTTCCTGTAGGTTATTCACAGGAAGCCTCAAGGAGAACCAGGATGGGTGTACAACAGGGATGTCAGGAGCAGCAGAGCACAGGAGACATCATTGCCATGGAGCTGGGACCTGCCAGGCACTCCCAGCTTTTCCTGCCATGTCTGGGGTGTTTGCAGCATTCCCCTTGTCTGATACAGGCTAGAGCTCCCATTTGTAGGTGGATTTTAGCAGGGGCTTGTGAAAAATGCATATTTTATGATTGGCTTTTTGCAAATATTAAAATGAATATTATATGTGCTATGTTAGAAAGTTATGCTGTATTAATTGTTTTAAGCAGTGTGTTAAATATAGTTTTAGGTTATAACATAAGGTTAAAATAGAAACTATGCTATTTAAGATAATATTTTTAAAGAAAGGACTTGCACCGAGATAGCAGCCACAGGACACCTAAATCTTTCAGAGAAAGAGAATTTATTGCTCCATTATCAGAAGAAATGAACTTCTTCCTGCCTCACTCAGTCCTGGAGACACTGTCAGGATTAGAGGAAGAGGCTGGCACTGCCCAGACAGAATCCTGTGTTTGAATGGAATTTATGCATCATGTGTGAAGTGTATGAATATGCAACAGGCTGTTGTTTTTAAGGGTTAATCCTCTGTTAACGTGGGTCCTTTTTTGCGATTATTTTGCCCAGAAAAGGTACCCAGACTGCCTGTAACTCTTTGTTCTTATTGTCTCATATTGTCCTAATCTCAATTGTTCAAATTTTTACTACTCTAATTATATGACTATTTTTATAACCATTTTATTACTATTAAACCTTTACAATTTTAAACCCAAGTGATTGGCGTTTTTCACAGGCTCTGTCTGGGAGGTGCTCTGGTTCTTGGGACAGACTGGGGAGATGCCTCTGCCCCCATGGCTGGATCAGGGAATGCCTTTGTACCTGGGGCTGGCAATCAGCCCCTGCTCACTCATTTCTGTGCCTCCCCAGCTCCAGCCTGGCTCTCTCTGCCTGGCAGGGAGTCAGAATTGCTCCTGCCTGCAAATAAAACCCCGCTCCACTTGGCACTGTGAGACTGGGAGGAAGCAGAAAGCACCTGTGAAGCAGGGAGTGAGGCTGTCAGCACTGCTTTGTGTCAGTGTGAACCCTCTCAATGCACTGAGGGGACAGAGCTGGGCTGCCTTTGCTTAATGCCTGCCAGGCTCTTTAGGAGAGGAATTAGCACAAATATAATTATTCCAGCAGGATGATGGCTTCTGCAAGGCTGAAATTCCCCTGATGCAAAGACTGTGGGGTGAGGGGAATGCCCAAGAAGAGTGTGAAGGTGAGGGACAGCCCATTGAATTAATGAGCCCCAAAACACTGAAGGAATGAGCTCTGAACTATTCCAGTGCCTTTTGGCCCAAGAGCAGCCTCTGATGGAAGCCCAGCTGGAAACAAGGATGCCTGAGGACTTTCTGCAGCAGAAATATCCCAGGCTTGGGATGCTGTGGGGTGGAGGCAGGGTTTGGTCCTCTGAAGCCTTTCCTGCCCCAGTTCCAGGTGAGATTATTCCAAGGCTTGTGACAACCCTGAGTTATGATTTGGGGAAGGAAAAAGCATTGGAAGGGAGAGGATGAAGCTTGGACATCACTAAGAGAAAAGTTCCCTTGCTTTTGTAGACACAGAGTATTTGTTTTGTAAGACATCTCATCTGGTCTTAGGAACATCAAATATTCATGAATGTGCCCTCTCTCTCAATGCCCTGTTTTTCTGCTCAGTTACCTGGAATGTGAGTTAAACCTTGCTTCAAATCCAGCCTGACTGTGCCAGTGTTCATGATGCAGGTCTGAAAAGGCTTTGCTGCTCTTTTCTATGCATGGAAAAGAAAAAGCAGTGTAAAAAGGGTCCTTACTATTCTTTCCTGCAGGAACTGCACAGTTGTGGCTCATGCCTTGCCATTTCCAGCCTCTCCATCACAAGCTGTCCCTGGGGGCTGGTGACTCCTCTTGGGGCAGCAAAACCTCAGTGGAGATGGGAAACACAGGGGTGATCTGTCCCACAGGGACCCTTTCCTGAAGCATCAGGAATGAAGAGTCAGGTGGGAAAGTCCTTAAAACACTAAAAAAATAAAAGCTAACCCCAGCAGTCACCATCCACCAGCTCAGGAGGATTCTCTGCTTTACCCCAGTGCCTCCAGCATTTTTATTTAACCCACCAACACTTTGCTTTTTCCTTTTGCAGTGAGACGAGCTGTTTGCAAAGAAAATAAATGTGATGTTTAAAAATACAGCAGGATGGATGTGCTTTAAAGCAGGTGGGGACAAATGTGAGCAGCAGCTCTGAAGTGCCCTTCAGCACATCTCTCTGTGTGCCTGCAGCACATCTCCCTCTGGTGCAGAGCCCTGCTGGCCCCCAGCATCTCAGGACAGCCTATGGTTAGTGCTGGAGCAGGGTAAAAGGTTTCTGTTTATCTTGGGTTTGTTATTTCAAAAGGAAGACAGAATAAATACCAGGCAACAAAGCTTTTACCTCTTTGCCCATTGTGTAATACCCTTGTGATTAATAGAGGGTGACCTCAGCTCTCCAGAGAAGCTGGAATTAAAGCCAGGTGAATAAGAGATTGTTTTTCTGCCTTTCTGGGTGGCTCCAGGAGAATCAAGTACTAATTTAATTTGGGCTTAATTTACAAAGATAATTTTTGTTAAGTTTAGGTTGGTTTTTTTTCTGCTGTAATATGAAAGAGTAAAGTCAGCTAGGTGATGGCTTCAAAAAGCCACAGCCTTGTGTCCATTATAAACCCTGTGGATGCAGAAATGCACATCTGATTTTGGCAGGGTGTTTGGGACACTTGCTGGGAGAATGTTGTTTTATTGAAATACTTACTTTCTTGGAGGGGAGTTTAATGGACAGATCATGGAATCCTGGAATGGTTTGGGTTGGAAAGGAAAGCTCATCCCATTCCAGCCCTGCCATGGGCAGGGACAACTTCCACTGGACCAGGTTGCTCCAAGCCCCACCCAATGTGACCCTGAACACTTCCAGGGCTGGAGCAACTTCAGCTTCTCTGGGCACCCTGTGCCAGGGCCTGACCACCCTCACAGGGAAGAATTTCTCCCTCACATCCAACCTAAACCTGCTCTTTCTCAATTCCTGCTCTGGGTGGGGTTTTGCAGGACTCTGCTCTCCTCCCCTTTGGAGTAACCACCATCATTCCTGAGCTGGTTCAACACCTTCTCCTCCAAAATGCTGGAAAGCCAAGCCCTGCACTCACAGAATCCTTTGCAGCAACACAACCTGCAGGTTTGGTGTCATCATCCCTTCACAGAAGGTAAAAGCCAGAAGACAGAATGGGATTTGGGATTTTTGCTCCATATTTATGTTGTGTCTCCAAGTTTCTCTGGAGCATGATAAACCTTTCTGCTGGATTTCTGGGTCCAAACCTTTCACCATTAATGTCAGCTTTTAGGTACCTGGCACCAAAAGTCTTGCTGCAGGATTTAAAAGTATATTGGAAACAATTTTGTTGCAGGCAAGTTATTAAAGATTGAATGATGTCAGACAATGTGTTGAAAGCAGTGTGAGTAGTTTAATATAGGTGTAAATATTAAACTGTCAGGGGCAAGTATATGAGAAAAACAATCCCTGAATGGTATAAGGAGGAATAGGTAAACATCACATTTCAATAAATTCACTTACAAGGATTCTGCCAAATTTGATTCAGACCTTACATTTAGGTATATGAGGAAATAATTGCTACCAGTCAGCATAAAGAAAATGGTTGTTTTTCCCCTTTTTGCTCCTGAGTTCTCAGAAGTGACTTGGGAGTTGCTTTTATCCAGTTTGCTTTACCAGCAGCTGAACACAAGGGAGAGGCAGGTGGGTTTGGGGCTGTGCTGCTGCACCAAACACAAAAATTTCCCCCTCCCTGTACATTCAGACTCAGCCTGGCTGCTTTGGAGCACGTAAAAAAGTGAAATTGTGCAGTGCCCTCTACCTTTGAGCAGCTAATGGGGGTCAAAGATCCTGAAGTGGAAGAAGAAAGTCTCAGGAGAGGGATGGGAGTCAGGGGAGTTTGTTGCATGCAAGCCCCAGATTTGGGAAGAGCTCCACTGCAGGAACATCACTTCCCAAAGAAGCACTTGAGGCTCAGATCCCTCAAATCTTAAAAGCCAGTGAACTGTGGAGTTCCTGAGTTCTCCTGTAAGGGTAATTTCTGCCATCAATTTTAAAAGCGAATCTAAGGGGTGTCAGAGAAATAAAACACCCAGAGATGGGCAATGGCTCTGTGGATTGAACAGCTTGACCCTGAGCACCTCCTGTGCAGCTCAGGCTGCCCAGCTGTGACACAAGCTCAGGTGAAGCTCCTTCTTTACTGATGGAGCCTTTGTCTGGCCATTTGGGTGGTTAAAGTGGGGTTTGCTTCATGTTTAGCAATCTGAAATTTTCCCCATCTCCTGCAAAGAGCTGCAAACATTTATTCATTCCCGGTCTTTGACCTAATTCCTGGCCATAAATATTAAATTTCTGCAAGGGACCGGAGAAGAGATGATAAAGCAGAAGCCCCAGTCAAATGGCACAGATGTGAAACAGCCTTTAATTGACTTGCTTTTGTCAAACATAATTAAGTCCTACATTTCATTGCAGTCCTTGGCTCACAGTCAGATCTTGAGAAGTCTTTAGTGATAAAGGATTATTCTGGCTTCAAATGAGACTGATGAATTCTTGCAACCACTTGCACAGGAGGCACAACATTTTCTGTTGTATTGGCTGAAAGTAAAGCCGAGAGGCACTGCCAAAACCTGGGTTTCTGATTACAATGAAGTGCCAAGATGTCACTCCTCCTTCTGTGCATCTTGCTTGTGTATTCCTTCCACTCGTGTGAGCATCACTTGCTTCACAGTTTGTCAGCTCTGGGTGGGCTCAGCTGCCCACCCTTCCTGTCAGAGTTTGCCATGCTTAAATCTCCAATATATGTATATAATTCCTAATTTTTAAATTTTAAATATTTTTTTTTCCTGGGTGAGCATGGACTTTAACACTTATCCAGGTGGCCCCAGGGCCCAGTGCTGTGTCTGCAAAGCTCCTGCCAGCGTGCCTGACACGTTTTTTGGGAACAAAAGCATCAAGAATTTCAAGTCCTTTGTACTGCTCATTGTCCTCCAGAACCAAGCAGCACCTTTTCCCTATGAGAGAAAAAAAAATTGTGATAAAATGAAGGAGCTGGATCAATGGTTTGAGTGGCAAAGCCCAAGCCAGTCCACATTAAGCTCTGTTAGCTGGGAAGTTGGACCCTTGTGCACCCACCCAGGAGAGCTCGTGGTGAGGAGTGTGGGGAGTACTTGAGGCACCTTTGTTAGGATAACCAGGGAGATGCAGATGTGAAGCCTCCTGTAAGGTTTTCATTCCTCCTTGCAGAGGAAAAAGGACTTGAAACCCTTCCCTTGCCTTGCTCTCTTTGTGTCTGCTGCGTTATTGAATCTCACCTTCGCTCGCTGGGGTTCTCATGTGCTGAAAGGAAATGAAATCTCTGCTGTGCTATTGTTGCTCCCTGCTCAGATAAATAATGTTCTGCTGAATTCAGGGAATTGTATCCTGGCTTCTGCCTGCCAGAGGCACAGCTCAGGGGAAGCATGGCTCTGACAGGTGGGAAGGGCTCAGAAGTGTTGCAGAGAAATCTTTAAATCCACACTTTTGAAGCTGGATCCTTTAATATCTAGGCAAAGCTACTGGGTGTTTTGGATGAGAGTAACTCCAGGAATTGTCACCTACCTGGAATACAACAGAAAAAGCTGAGTTTTGATTCAGTTTTAACAGAGATACTTTGTCTTGTTTTTTTGCCTGCTGGGAAAAAAGGGGAAAAAGCACTTTTCTGAAGGAAATATGTGTTCAGTCTCAGATTCACTGGACAGAGAGAGTCTTGGGGTTTCACACAGCTCAAAGCACAGCTCAGCTGCTCTGAAAGCAGAGCTATCACTGTGATATAAAGTTCTTGTAGGATAGTTTTCTTTGTCCCCAGAATGAAGACAACAGAGAGAGGCAAACATGAGCTGAGCTTTCCAACCTGCTGCTCACCAGGAATGATGCTCAGAGTCCAGCAGCTCTGGGAGATGCCTGATACATGAGAGGAGGGATGGGAGGGAGGGCAGGGAGATGTGGGGGGACCTTTAGAGGTACTGAAGGTCAGGAGGGAGCTCAGGGGGTGTCTGCCCTGCAGCTGAGCCTGGGAGAACTCACGGATGGAGGGGAGGGAGGTTGGGTTGGTGTGATTTGGTTTGAGTTGGTTTGGGTTGGTTTGGGTTGGTTTGGGTTGGGTTGGTTTGGTTTGGTTTGGTTTGGGTTGGTTTGGGTTGGGTTGGTTTGGGTTTGGTTTGGGTTGGGTTGGGTTGGGTTTGGTTTGGGTTGGGTTGGGTTGGGTTTGGTTTGGGTTGGGTTGGGTTTGGTTTGGGTTGGGTTGGTTTGGTTTGGGTTGGATTGGTTTGGGTTGGTTTGGGTTTGGTTTGAGTTGGTTTGGGTTGGGTTGATTTGGGTTTGGTTTGGGTTGGGTTGGTTTGGGTTTGGTTTGGGTTGGGTTGATTTGGGTTTGGTTTGGGTTGGGTTGGGTTGGTTTGGGTTTGGTTTGGGTTGGTTTGGGTTGGGTTGGGTTTGGTTTGGGTTGGTTTGGGTTGGTTTGGTTTGGGTTGGTTTGGGTTGGTTTGGTTTGGGTTGATTTGGGTTGGGTTGGTTTGAGTTGGTTTGGTTTGGGTTGGGTTGGGTTTGGGTTGGTTTGGGTTGGGTTGGTTTGGGTTGGTTTGGGTTGGTTTGGTTTGGGTTGATTTGGGTTGGGTTGGTTTGAGTTGGTTTGGTTTGGGTTGGTTTGGGTTGGTTTGGGTTGGGTTGGGTTGGGTTGGGTTTGGGTTGGTTTGGTTTGGGTTGGTTTGGGTTGGTTTGGGTTGGTTTGGGGTGGTTTGGGGTGGTTTGGGTTGGGTTGGGTTGGTTTGGTTTGGTTTGGGTTGAGTTGGGTTGGGTTGGGTTGGGTTGGTTTGGGTTGGGTTGGGTTGGGTTGGGTTGGGTTGGTTTGGTTTGGTTTGGTTTGGTTTGGTTTGGTGTGGTGCTGCAGACCCTGCCTGCTGGTGCCTGCACTGCAGTGGCCACGTGGCCTCTGAAGGGGGCATGCAGGACACCTGGCACAGTGGCCTCTGGAGGGGGCATGCAGGACACCTGGCACAGTGGCTCTCTGGAGGGGGCATGCAGGACACCTGGCACAGTGGCCTCTGAAGGGGGCACACAGGACACCTGGCACAGTGGCCTCTGGAGGGGGCATGCAGGACACCTGGCACAGTGGCTCTCTGGAGGGGGCATGCAGGACACCTGGCACAGTGGCCTCTGAAGGGGGCACACAGGACACCTGGCACAGTGGCCTCTGAAGGGGGCACACAGGACACCTGGCACAGTGGCCTCTGGAGGGGGCATGCAGGACACCTGGCACAGTGGCTCTCTGGAGGGGGCATGCAGGACACCTGGCACAGTGGCCTCTGAAGGGGGCACACAGGACACCTGGCACAGTGGCCTCTGAAGGGGGCACACAGGACACCTGGCACAGTGGCCTCTGGAGGGGGCATGCAGGACACCTGGCACAGTGGCCTCTGGAGGGGGCATGCAGGACACCTGGCACAGTGGCTCTCTGCAGTTTTTTCCTTTTCCCAGTGTCTGTAGCATTTCTATTTTTGGACATTTTGGGACACCATTCTCCCAGGCCCCTGCTAAGATGTGAGAGCAGGTCCAGGTGACCAAGCCTCCCTGTGATCTCTGTTTCAACCCTGCCCTACTGCTGGTTGGCTGCTGACACTCAGGTCCTTTGAAGGGTGCCAAGGAGTTGGGTTTTTCCTGTGCTGACTCTTTCATCTCCTGCTGCAAAGGGCTGTTTCATGCTCTTTTGAGATGTCTTTGCTGCTTCTTGGTTGTCCACAACCTCCAGACACTCAAGAAACTTTGGAAAAGGATGAGTCTAATTCACTTTTTAATTAACTGAAGAAAAAATAATATATCCTTTGGAGAGAGAATGTTATTTTCTGTCAAGATTTTCCTGATTCAGATTTAATTTCTGCCCAGAGGGAAATTTGAAGTGGCTTAATACAAGCAGATAGGAGCGGAAACCTGCAGAGATTCAGCTCCAGCAAATAACTCCTTACTCAGAAATGTGATCAGAAATGCTGGGAAGCTGAAAATCTGGGAATCACCAGACTGGGAAGGGAGATTTCCATCTTCAGAAGCAGGGAGTGCTTTTATCTGTAGCTCTGTAGGACCTCTTGCTTCTTACTGGAGGAGTGAAAATGTGTGTGGATGTGTTTGCTAATGAACCCTGGGGATGTGGGAGAGGGATCCTTCTCCCAGTGACAACCTGCAAGAAGAAAACTGCCATCACTCCCAAGGATGACTTATGCTGGAAGTCTCATGCAGCCAGTAATTAAAACACTGCAAGGCTTTCTCATAATGAGCTAATAATTTTCTAACACGGAAGAAATTTTGACCAAAGGAAATCTGGAGCCTGTTCTGGACTTGGTTTGCTGGACAGGAGTTTTGTGGTTGCTTAGGAACTGGTGGTCAATGCTTGATTATGTCCAATATGGGCTGACAAAGGGCATTTTCATAAATACCATCATTATTTGCAGCCATGCAGTCCTACAGCAGCCTCCATAAGTCTGCCTCTCTAGCTTGGAATTGTTGGAAAGCTAAAATATGAACAGAAAGGGGTGAACAAATTTGGAAATTTTTAGGTAGAGATCGCCATGTGGACAAGCCCCTGGAGTTTGTTATAAAGAGAGATTGGCTTTGCCTTGAGGGACTTCCAGGTCAGAGAAGATAATCCAAAAAACTCCAAAAAAGAGTAATTTGTAAAAGAAGCTGATTAGCAAATGATATGTATCAGGAATGATGAAGCTCAGCCTGCTGATGGGGGCCAAGAGCTTAAATCTGTGGCTGTGAAGAGTAAGCACAAAAATTTTAAATATCATTAAACAGAAAAAAAAATAGTGCCAGCTGGTGTGTTCATCACTGGGTGACACAGTTCAGTCAGCACAGTAAGATCTGGTCAGTATTTCTTTGTGACATTTGGAAAGACAGAATGATGTGTTTTATCTCTGTAATGGGAGATCAAATCATTCCTGTTCCATCTCTAATCAACAGTGTAGTAAATGATATCTGCCTTGTCAGGGGGTACACTTAGAAATCAGTGTCCATGTCACTCATGTCTGAGTGGCTCAGAAGATTGAGGTCTGCAGATGTTTGTTTTTAATCAACACCAGAAAAGTTGGGCAAGAGCTGGTTTATATTTTCAAAAGGCTGTCCTCATGTCCCAGATAACTGCAAGCCAGTAATCCTGGGCTAAATAATGATATAGGTGAAAGGGAATTCAAATGAGGAAGAATTAAAGGCTGGGGATAAAACTAATGGATTTATGAAACACAGATCCACAGACATCTGAATTCATTAGCTTAGTCATGGTTATTAGGTAGCTCTAATATTCCTGGGGTTTTGAAAAGGGTTTGACATTGTTTCACATGGAATTTGGATTAAACCACCCGAGGGGGCACAGAGAAACACTGGTGGGAGCAGGGAGCTGCAGGGATGGGGGATCCTCTCCCCACAGTGGGAGCTTTGCTGGGGGAGTGGCACTGATGGGGGCTCAACCTCCCTCAGCTCCAGCACTGGCCTCTTCAGGACAGAAAACCTCTTACTGTGCTATTTGTTAGAGAACCAAGCTTTTTTTTTCATTGCAATGTAATAATTATGGGTGAGGATGCAATCCAATAGAAAAGAACGTTTTTTTAAATGAAAAAAGAGATAATTTAAAGGTAATGATAGAAAAGAACGTTTTTTTAAATGAAAAAAAAGATCATTTAAAGGTAATGATAGACTCTACCAGGTAGCTGTGCTCCATCCAGGAAAGCACTTGGATAAAATCTCAGCATTTGACTTAGCCCAGATGTCACAGGGGCTGTGTCCAGAGGAACTTTCTTTACAGTGCTTACAGCAACAGTGCCTTCCAAAGCCAAGGCACGGGATCTTTTTGTCTTCCCCAGGATGCTGAGGGCTCCACAGGAACAAGAGGATCCCAGTTTTGAGCTGTGCCTCCATGTGCCATTCCCCTCCTTGGGGACTGCTCCCAGCTGTGGGTGGCTGGAGGCAGGGAGTGATGCTGCCCAAACCTGGCTCTTCCTCCCTGTTAGCCATGATACCCCAGGAGAAACACAAATTCAGTCCCAAACAGGCCCCAAGCTGTCCATTCTTCTCATGTTTCTGGTTTTATTATCATTTTATAGTATTATATTATATTATATTATAGTATTATATTATATTGTATTGTATTATATTATATTATATTATGTTATGTTATGTTATGTTATGTTGTGTTGTGTTGTGTTGTATTATATTATATCATATCATATCATATCATATCATATCATATCATATCATATCATATTATATTATATTATATTATATTATATTATATTATATTATAATGCTATACAAAGACTATACTAAAGGATAGAGGAAGGATACAGACAGGATATAGATAAGACAGGCTTAACAAGATACTAATTAAAACTTGTGACTCGCCAGAGTCCTGTCACAGCTGATGGTGATTGGTCATTAAGCAAAAACAATTCACATGAAACCAATCAAACAACCACCTGTTGGATAAACAATCTCCAAGCACATTCCAAAGCAGCAAAACACAGGAGAAGCAATCCAATAATTATTGTTTTCATTTTTTCTTTGAGGCTTTTCAGCTTCCCAGGAGAAGAAATCCTGGTGAAGGGGTTTTTCAGAAAATATGACAGTGACACTCAGCCCCCAGAGCAAACCTCTCTGACTGGGCTGTGCTTGTCCACAGGGAGCATCCAGCCCCCACCACTGCAACATCCCATGGTGCAGGGACAATAAAGGTGTGCCTGCAGCCAACGTGCTCTGGTGACAGTCCCAGACCTTGTCTGGGTTTTTTTTGCTGTCCCTAGAGGGATCCCAAGTGTAGAGATGGGGAGAGCAAGATACAGTGAGGAAGGTCACACCAGGACTGGGATGAAGGCTTTGACACCTCCAGGTGTGCAAACAAATGCTTGTGACATTTCTGTGGACTTCCAGTGTTTTTGTTTAATTTTTCAAGTTAAAGACAGTTCTAGGCTAACACAAAATTGTTGTTTGGCTTATCTTCCCCCTGGTTTCACATGTGAGATGTGATTTCAGGTTAAAAGCTGTTTTTGCTGTGGCCTGGTGATATTAGGGGTGAATTGATGCACAAGTGCTTTAAAGTCACCTCTTCCAGGAGGACAAACAAGGGATATTTTAATCCACAGAAGCCAATGTTTTTAATGCCTCAGTGCTCTCTCTCAAGAACATATTGCAAAGTAAAAGGAAACTTGGTTTAGTGAATTTCTCTGGCCAAGTGGAAAATATTATAAATCGTTGTGTTTTGAAGCTGTTCCCCCTAATTTTTGGCATTGCAGGAGTGAAGTGATTGCAACCAGAGTGTGAGGACACAGCTCCCAGCACTTCCACAGCAGCAGCATCCAGAATCCCATTCCCAGACCATGGCAGATGCTCCACAGGCACAAACTGGACATCAGGACATGCCTCAAAGCTTGCATTAAAGGGAGAGGAGTGGGAGAGTATGAGGATTGAGGGGTCAGCCATTATTTTCATCAGTGCTGTTGAACATGATCTTATCCCATTGGGTTTGGGAAGCTTTTATGTAGAATTTGGAGTAAACACAGATTAGGAGGTGGAGGATTTTTTTTCCACTAGGGTTTTGGTGTTGAGAAAAGCTGCAGAAGAGCTGGGGGTTGTGGTCTGGGAGCATGATATAGGAAGCCAAGTCCTGTTTGGGGGTCAGGGTTTCTTCCACAAAACATCAGGAAGTTTTGGAAGCCCTGGGTGAGCTGCTGGTGTGATCTGCACAGAGAGCATAGCCTCACACAGCTAATGAGCTCCAGGGCAGCTCTCCTGCCTTTGATTTGAGGTTTTTCTCCAAGCAGGGATGGTAAATTGTAGGCAGAAATAATTTCTGCCAAGGATCTAACGATGCTTCAGGTTCCTGCAACCTTTCAGATAAACAGGGTGGAACAGTACAGAGAATTTTATAAGGAATCTCTAAAAATGTGCCGTGAACATAATGAAGCAAAATTGATCTGTTGTTTTCTCTCAGGAAACAAATGCTGCACAAGGAAGCAAAAAAGAAGGTGGGCCAGAAAAATACAGCTGTGCTCTCAAAATGGGTCAGTCCTTGGACAGCAGCTGTCCTCAGACATTGTTTTCACATTAAAAAAAGAAGAAAATTTAGAAGCTGTATTTTAAAAGAAGAAAATTTAGGAGCTCAACATCCAAGGATGAAATCACCAAACAACTCCTTTAAGTATTCAGCCCAAAGCCACATAAATTCAGGACCTGAATGCAACCTTAAGACAGGAGTGCTGGCCTTGCTGAGAGACAGGGATTTGGGAAGGGGAGCTTGAGTCTGTGATCCAGGTCTGGGAGAGATTAATTTGCACATAAAGGACAAAATAGGGGTTAGCCAGGAAAAAACCCATTTTTTGGGCCAAGTTTTGAGCAAATTTCCAGCGCATGGTGAGGAGATGGATGCTGAACAGAGCAGGAGCAGCCACTGATCTGCTGGGCTGGGAGAAGCTCAGACATGTCCTCAGCAGGGCTCAGAGTGATCTGTGGTCCCAGGAGAAATTATTTTGGAAACCTTCACCCTGTCTGAGGCCCTTGGTGGAGTCCCAGGTAAATCAGTGGCACAGCTCTGCTCTGCTCCAGGTGCAGGTGGGCTCCAGGACAGTCCTCAGGGGTGAGCCAGAGCCACCAGTGGGGTCATTCTGGGCTCCCAAACTGCATCTGGGACAATCCCAGAATGGTTTGGGTTAGGAGGGACACACTCTATCTGGACCCTGATGTCTCCTGAGGATTTTCCTGTTCCTGCAGGTTTGTTTATCTGGTCCTGTCTCACCCCATAGCAGGGAACAGGCTCCTTTTGGCATCTGCACCTTCTCAAGATGCTGCTCAGAGCTGGGGAGGAACAGCTCCTGCTCCTGGCACTGAGCCACAGCCTGAGGGATGACCTGAGAACCAACAAACAATTTCCTAAATGACCTCCTAAAAGCTTTCCCATGCTTTTAAGACATAGCCCATCATCTGAGGCTGTGAAGAGGCTGGTGCTTTAATGTACCCACTGTGTCAGCTCAGCAGGGGCAAAGTGATTTCTGGGGGTGGAAAAGGTCCCTGTGTCATTCCTGGGCTGGGAGGAAGAGGATGGTGCTGGCAGACCTGCACAGAGGAGGGGGGAACGTTCCTGCCCAAAGCAGCTGATGAACTGCAGACAGGTTTGGAGAAGTCTGGCAAGGGTAAGAAACTGGGATTCTCTGCTGTGAATGTTTATGGCAGAGCCAGCAGGGCTCACATTTATGGCAGCACGAATTCACTGCTGGGTTCTGATGCTGCCATAAACATCTCCAGCTCTCCCAAATTCGGGCTGGCTCTCAGAGCCCTGTGCAGGGCATGGCCAGAGATGTGCTCCAAGTGCATCCATGTCCCAGGGACTGAAGGAACAGCACTTCCCTCCAGCTTCAGGGGCTGCACGTGCTTCATCCTCCCTCATTAGGTCTGGCCACATCTCCTTGTTAAAGAACAAAAAACCCAACAGCCCCTGGCTAACCAGGAAATGATTTTTCAATCATTTCCTTGAGGACAGCAGCTGCACATGATGTTTCTTAGAATAAAAGCAAATCTTTTTCCTTTCTTCTTTCTTTCTTTCTTCCCTTTTCCTAGAAATTTTCCTCTACATGATCTGGTTGCCAGAGGTGACATTTGCTGCAGCTGAGGTGCCTGATGTCATGGCAGGAGGCTGTGGGGGACTCTGAGTGTTTCTGTTTCACGTTTCTTCTGTTTATTTCCCATCAAGGTCACCGTGTCTCTTAGCCAGGATTTGGCTCTGACTTTAGATGGAGCTTTCAAGAAAACATTAGCTGCATCTTTACTTTCTGGGAAAAATGCTGTACAAAGTCAACTGAAACTGCCTGAAAATTTGGATGAAATTAATCTAGGATTGAGCTAGGAATTAAAAAGGAATATGAAAGGTTGCTCTGAACTTGTGATCTTTGTTTGCTCTGTTTGGATCCTTGTGCTGTGTGTGCCTTCAGGGAAATCAGTGCACACAACTGATCTGAATCCTCTGGGGAAGGAAAGGAAAAGAAACTAAAAGCTTTTTGCAAAAAAATATTCATCAAGCAAAACTTTTAAGCCTAGTACATTTCCATCTTGGAAATAAATGCCTCCTACAGACCCCCAAACCACCAAGGTTTACTGCAGCTTTATGTGGAAGGCACCTGGGTACAGTGGTGAAGCTCCTTAGAAAATATGTGAAGGATTTGTGCAGGCAAAAGATGTGCCAGGGCCTCCCCATCCTCACAGGGAAGAATTCCTTCCCTGTGGGAGCTCAGAATATCACTCCTAATGTCCAGAATGACCGAGAAAACCCTTGGGGGGCTCAGAGGTCCTGGAATGCTGCCAGATATTCTTGGTGGCTGGACTTTGACCCTTTTGAGGGTGTGTATGAGGGCAGGAGAATGAGCACAGTTTAGGTGGTGGAGGGATCACACATTCACAGGGTGAATATGTATTTTGGGATTTTGGTACAGGGGGGTTATATCTTGGTACAGGGGGGTCATGGAGACAAGATGGAGGAATCAGGGCGTGTCTCATGCTTCTTCTTTCTTCTTCTTGTCTTCCATCTTCTGTGGTGATGTTGGCACTTGGGGATTGGTTTGTGGTGAAGGTGCACTTGTTAATAAGGGTGAAAGGTATTGGGGATAAAAGGTAAATATGATGTAGGGAGTTTTTGTTATAAAAGGACACAACCGCCCTGTGGGTGGTCAGAGTGCCCTTGGCTGCCTCGCTGGTCAG
The DNA here is from genome assembly GCA_024362935.1 of Setophaga petechia. Taxonomy (NCBI): domain Eukaryota; kingdom Metazoa; phylum Chordata; class Aves; order Passeriformes; family Parulidae; genus Setophaga; species Setophaga petechia. The sequence continues at coordinate 3,552,407 of JANCRA010000033.1, forward strand.
ACCCCGGCTGGCAGAAAGGAAAACTCTGTATGATAAGAAATAATGAACAATTTGAAGACCGAAGTATCCAAGAGTCCAGACTCATCCTTTTAACCGCGGGCTGTCCCAACCATCCTGCGCGTGCCCGAGCAGAGACAGCAGCCGGATTGGACACTTCCAGCATCCATCTAACCCTGCCCCCTGGCAGTGTGAGGCCATTCCCTGTGTCTGTCACTCCATGTCCCTGTTCCCAGTCCCTCTCCAGCTCTCCTGAAGCCCCTTTAGGCTCTGGAAGGGGCTCTGAGCTCTCCCCAGAGCCTTCTCTTCCCCAGGCTGGACACCCCCAGCTCTCATTCTGTCTCCAGCACTCTGAGCATCCTTGGGCTTCCTCTGGACTCCTTTCAGCAGCTCCAAGCATCCAAAGAGAATATTTGGGTCCTGGTCCCCGTGGTGAGTGGGGAAGGATTGAAGGTATCAAACTCTTCCCTTGACATATTGAAGATTGTTTTCCCCTGAAAATTTGGCATGACTTGCACTTGTCAGTGCCTGTCAGGAAGATCTTTTGCGTTTCCCATCCCCTGGAGTGGAGGCTGCCTATCAAGTGTCTCTTCACCACAGTTTAATGTTTCTGGTAAAGCTACTAATTTGATTTTTAGATTTTGTCTGAGCAGAATTAACACATATCACACATTGGAGCTGCCAGTTAAGGGAAAAGCCAAGGAATGGTCAGGGGAATGAAAGAAGTTATCCCTCCAGGGGCTACAGCAGCAGACAAAGCCCAGATGGTAAAAGCCCATGTGATCCTTCTCTGCACATCCAGAGATGACAGTGACAGGGGTGATGATGAGCAGGGTGGGTTCTGCCCCAGTTAGGGGTGAATGTTTGCAGGGTGAGGGTGTCACTGCCTGGGCTGGGCTGTCCCTGCCCTTGGTGGCAGCTGGGGAGCAGCAGCTGCTGTGGAAGTGCAATGATGGGGTGGTGACTGCACTGCTGGGTGGGGCTGGGACTGACCCATGGCTGGGGGAGAGGGGAGGTGACAGGGGCAGGCACCTGGTGCCCTCCTGCCATGCTGGTGCTGGAGGAGGCTGGTGGGAGTTTAAATCTCTCAGGGAACACTGGCACCAAAAAGGGATCCTTTTTCTGCTGGTATTTACTGATGACATCCCCATTTCTCCGTCTTCCTTTTATCTAATAAATGCCATCTCTCCCACAGGCAGATGTCTCAGCCAAAACATTAAGATGCAGAATTAAGTCAAGGACTAAAAATCAAAAAACCAGCCCAGAGAGGCACATCTGTGGCACTGCTAACCCTTGCAATGTTCCAGCTTCAAGGGAAGACCATCAGGATGATTTGCCAGGGAGACTCTCAGCTCAGTGTGACTCCCAGAACCTGCTGATGATGAAGGTGTCCCCCTGCCATGTCCTTGCTCTGGGCAGGGTCACTGACCATGTCTGCAGAGGAGCACAGCAGGATTCAGCAGGATGCTGAGCACAAAGCTCCTCTCCCACCACAGCTGCTCCCTCGATGTTCACTCCAACACCTGCAGACCTGCAAGGGAGCACGTGGTGTCTGCCACAGACTGGGAATGTCACAGGGAGGGCACTGGAGAGCAGCTCTGGGGCTGTGCAGGTGCTGTGGGAAGACCCACTCAAGGAGAGCTCAGACCCCACCAGCTTTCCACTGGAGAAGTTCCTGTGAGTTCAGGTGTCCTTGCTCTGTCCCAGGTGTGAAAAAGCCCAGAGTGTTTTCCCTGGGATGGAAGAGCTGAGCAGACAGTGAGAACAAAGCCATATGCTGCATGCCAGCATTTCTATCTTGTGTTTCTAAATGCCCCACCAGGATCACAGGAGCTTTTTCTCACTTGTGAATTTCATACGGGAGGAAAAGAGAAGCCTAATAGAAGGCGGAATGAACTCCATGTTTTCTGCTTCAGCATCACCTGCTGGTTCCAATGGGAATTTGCAAACTCGTGGAAGAGCTGGGGAGGTGTTGGGCAGGAGGTGCCAACCTGCCCATTTTGCTTTGGGATTTGGAGATTTGGGATGCTTGGGTGTTTCTCTGGAATGGTTCACAAACTGAATATTTTAGTGAAGAAAACAAGGGCAGAGAGGGCAATAAGAAAGAAGCTTGTTAAATCATTAGATTTTACTGTCATGTTCTGAGCTTCACAATGAGAAGACAATAAAAGGCATCCTTGGGCAAAATTTACCAACCACCCTTGGTGACTGTGGCCCTGAACTGCTTTAATTTCTACTTCAAAGTTAGTAGAAAGCAACTCCAAGCATATTGCAAAATCTAATTCACCTTGTCTGAAAGATCAAAGCCTGCAGGAAAGCACAAATTAAACCTCCAAAAATATAATTTCCCCTAAGAATTATTAAAAATGCCATTTCCCTTCTTCTTCCTTTTCTTCAGTCCTCATGCAGATGATCTTGAGACCAATGGATAGCACGAGATGATGCCCCAGCTTGTAGGGTGACCTCAAACACAGCTAAAATCTCAAGAGAGGTTTATAATTTTTGGAATTTTAAAATTCTATTTTCAAGAACAGAGTTTTCAAAAACTTTTTGCTCTTGGGTCTGCTTTCTCACCTGGATTGACCCTCAGTGCAGAATGGGGATCTAATCCACCTGCACCAAACTTCAGCCACAGGGAAACCTTGGGAAGAACTTATGGAAACCTCTGATCCAGAGGTCATGAGGCAAAGGGGGTCAGGGCAGGGAGGAAGAATCATTTCCAGGATTTTCCCTGGCCACTGCAGATTTTTATTGTTGAGAACTGGAAAGCTCCAATCACACTTAAGGATGGTAACTGAAGCCTTCAGAAACTGGGACAGAGCTGGGGTCAGGCTTGGAGGAGCAAGTCCCCATGTCTGAAGGAGAGGATGCCAAAGTGCAGCTGTGCCCTGCTTTGTGCTCCTGGCTGGAAAACACTTAAATAACAGCCCCAAATGTGTTCCCTTGGTATTTCTGAAAGTTGTGGTAGGCTATCTATTTCCTAAAGACCTCTCATGCAATTCTTCACATCCAGATGAGGCAGCTGTAATAGGATATATGTTGCTCAGGGTCTTCTCACACAGTTTTTCACGTTCTAAAGCCTGGCTCGATCACAAACACTCACTCTCAGCATCAGTGGCTTTCCTGACCTGGGTTTGAAAAGCTCCCCCAGTTCCCAAGGTGCCCCTGCAGCATTTGTGCCACAGGCTTTGCTGAGGCTGGAGCAGCCCATGGAGAGGAGCAGCCTCAGGTGGCACAATTTCAGTCCATGGTGAATGCAGGTGATGTGGGCTGGCTGGGAGAGGGACAAAAGGGCTGAAGTGGGGTGGGGAAGGGGTTTGATTGTGTGGAGGGTGAGGGATATGTGGAAATGGATCAGCCTGTGGGATGGGGCAAGTTCTTAGGTAAGGCTGTGGCTTTAGGCAAGGATGGAAAAGCTTCTGATGAAGGTTAAATGTCACTTTTGTGGGGGAACAATACAATTTCCTCAGCTGGGAGTGAGCTCTGAGCAGCCCAGGGTGCTGGACAGCCTCTCATGGCCACCAGTGCTTGTGGCAGGCATGGCTGGCTGCAGCCACTGACATCTGTGACATACATTAAAAGGGTTCTTTTATCCTGTCAAACACTCAGACCCATTTTTTTGGCTTCTGTGACTCAGCACAGCTTTGCTGGAACCAGCTTGTCCCAGCAAGGCTGTTGACTCTCAATCCCACCCAAAATGTTGGGGATTTGGAGTGTGTGCATGGTGCTGCTGCCACGGCTCTCTGTGTGCCATCTCCAGAGCATGACAGACACATAAATAGCATATGTGAGCAGACAGCACATATCTGCTGCTTGCTGCATCTTATTTACATACATCTCCTCTGCCTAACTGGTGGTTCTCCCCAGTTGCAGATTTGTTAAAGGCTGCAGCCTTTTCAAGCCTTTGGTGGGAATACATTTCCCTCTACGGTTGCTTGAAGTTTTCAGCAAACATCCATTGTTTCCTCTTGCTGGAGAATGGAATGAGGGAAGGCTTCTGGGGCTGAGTTCAGGTGGGTTAAAGCTGTGAAAACATCTTGCTTTGGGGTGGTTTATCAGGCATCAGCTGCTATTGATCCACACAACAGTGAGAACTTGAGTGACATCTCTTTGGGGAGAGCAAGTTCAGGGGGAAGCAAAGAGCAAATGGTTTCTGGGTATCTTGGTGTCAGGCTTTTTTTGCAGTGGTTTTGTTGCTCTCCAAGCTGTTGGCTGTATAAAAGGACTGCAGCACAAAGGTGATAAGCAGATCTTTACTTTGAAAGGCTCCTGTGAAATTCACCATCTGAGCACAGAGATGTTTTCCTCCCTAAGGGATAAGAGGTTAAAATGCTGGGATGGTGTTCAGAGGATCTAAATTAATAATCTACTGCTGTTTCTTACTCAGTACCTGTGTAAATCCTGCAACCATCACTGCCTTTCTTGAAATCAGAGACCCTTACTCTCTCAGCCTCTGGGATACCCAAACAGTGAACCTTGGATTATGGGTGCCCATTCCCAGAATGGTGAAAAAAATCAGTGTACTAGGCAAGGAATAATGGGAGGGAGGAGAGCTTGTGTCTTGTAAGAGTAGAGGGACTTGCTTGTTTCCAGGTTCATGAGTTTGAGATGCAAAGAGGAGGAAGACAGTAAAACACAATTTAATGCTACAGTGAAGATTTATGGCCTCATCTGCAGTCACCTGAAATGATCAGTCCCTAGAAAATTGCAAATAGTGATGGCAGACAATAAAATATCAGTGAAGTTGGTACCACTGTGTGTTCTTTCTCCTGCTGGAGCTTGGGGGATTTTGCTCTAAATTAATTTTTGGTGAAAGCATGGTCTGCTCTAATTAGTTGTAATGGGGATCAGGCCTAGCAGCACACAGAGTTTTCTTAAGATGCAGGTGGCTGCTGGCACTAATCCTGGTTATTCTCCTTACCATGGACTCTGTAGATGGGTAGAAGAGAATTGGAGAGATTTCCTCAGTATTTGTGCATGAAATGGGCATGAATTACACTTGTTCTGCTGTCCTGCTGTTTTAGAAAGAGGAGCCCATTGGCTCCAGCTCTGTTAGCCTGGTGGCCCTGGGAACCAGCTGATCCTTCAGGAAATTGTTTTATTGTATAATGTGTTCCTATGAATCAGTTTCTGGAGGCTCAGGGATTGGCAGGGACGTCCCCAGCCAGCCTTAGGGTGGGTTGTCAGGGTACAGAAGTGTCACCACTGGGCAGGTGAGGCTGCCCCTCAGGACTGTGGGGATGGATGAGCTCAGCTGCCTTTCTCTGCTGGGCTGGACCTAAACTCTGTGTGAATGTCTCAGCCTGTATTTGTGACTGGGTCTAAGAGTTTATGGGATGTACTGGGATCAGCCACCTCTGATGGGGCTGGACCATCACCCTGCCATTTGCATCCTGAGATCTTCTCCCACATCTGCTCCTCCTGAGAAGCTCAATGATCATGGAAGGGAGATGGGGACTGTGAGCAAGGCAGGACATGGCCTGGGACATCCCACTGACCCATTCCCCTTGCTGGGACTGGGATTTAGGCAGTGCCCCAACACACCCTGCTGTCAGTGGGATTCCTTTCCCACAGTGTGTTTGTCCCCAGGCCCATCCCTGCCCCTTGGGATGGGAACAGTTTTTCTGGTTTTCTTTTCACTCTGATGCTCAGCAATGCAGAGAAGAGTCTGCAGAGGTTTCTGTCATCTCTGAAATGAGTCTGACTTGAGGAAGTATAAAAGCTACAATGAATATGTGTTACTGGAAATATTGAAGAAGCCAATGTCCTCTTCTTTTTAATGGATGTTATTTCTCATTCTTTGAATGAGTCTGCTGGCCATGGAGGGCAGATAATCCAGTTGTGGAATCTTTCTTGTCTTGTGTTGTTTCATGATTTATAGCACCATGCAAGGAAGATAATTTATCACCACTGTCTCAGGGAAGTACCACTGAATCCCCTAGTAAAGGCTGCTCTGGAAAAGTGGGTTTTAGGATTCAAGAAAAGATGTTTTCATATTTTCATCTCTTTTGATTTATTTTTTTCTTGTTTCCTTGATGCTCTGTTGACCATAAATCCATAAAGATCATCCAGTTCTAACTGCCCTGCCTTAGGAGGGGATATATCATTGCTAAATTTTTGTCATCATTAATGTTCTAATATCACCCATTACCAGTGGCTGTGGTCCAAATTTAGCTAATTAGCCTTTGGCAAGCCATTAATCAGGTGCCCATCATCCCAGGAGTGACAGTTGCATTTTTGAACCTTTGCTTTCCAGCACACTCCACACCCCCCCAGCCTTTCTCCTGCTCCTCTCCATCTCAGGTGCTCATTCCCTGCATGAAAAAATGATTTTACATCTTGAAAAATTAATTCTCTGCTCATGATGGCCTTGATTAAACAGATTGACAAACCGTGCTAAAGGTGACAAAAGAGCTCTGACATGCAGACATCTTCACCCCCTGAAAGAAAAGGCAAAGGAAAAAAAAATCCCTGTGGGCTGTTGCTATTATGAGATGCAGGTGGCTGAGAGGTGTTTTCTGCAGAATCAGCAAAGGTTCTCCACATTTGGGAACAATGTCTGTAAAGTTAAACTGGTTGAAACGGCAGAAGATGCAATTACTGACACTTGAACTGGATTATCTTGAAATAATTAAGGATTTTTCATCCACAGCTGATGCAGACTGTGCTGATGCTCCAGGGGTTTGGAGGTAGAAATGGTGAAGGTGTGTGTGGCTGCCCCATCCCTGGAAGTGTTCAGTGCCAGGTTGGATGGGGCTTGGAGCAATCTGCTCTGCTGGAAGGTGTTTTCACTTGCATGTTGATGCCCTGGACTCTGTTGTAGATTCAGCATCTCCTGATGGTGTGTGAGAGCTGCTGCCTCCCCAGAAGCTCCCTGGGCATCCCCTGGAAGAAGGGTGGCTTTTTGTCTTGGCTTTTGTAACCTTGCTGTCTGCTGAGAACCCTTCAAGCTGAAGAGCTGATCTGTTTTTCAAAGAAATAGGTTGGGATAAATCCTTTTTGGGTAATGTTGACAAAATTTAGGTTGCCTTCATTCCCAGGCTTGGTGCATAGACCCCAATGGACAGGAGGCTTCTGATGAAAAAGAAATCTGGCAATCATGCTCTTGGGATGATTGTCCTCCTCTCACCCCAGGGACCCTGAGCAGAGCATGTGTTAGGATCCCATGAGATATTCTGGAAGGACAGATCTCACCATTATTGAATTATAATTGGAGTGAAACCTTGTGAAGCAGCAGGATTGGTTCTGGAGGTGCAGCATGACCATCCTGGTCCTTTTTCCCCCCACACAAAGAGGGCAGGGATGAGCACTGAGGAAAAACAAGAGGGCTGGATGAGGGGAATTTTTAAGGATATTTGTCCCAGACACATATCTTGGCTGTCAATTGTTCAAAGTACATTCCTGATCCCTTTTCCAGCAGCCTTTTTGAAACACATCTCTCAGGCCAGAAAGAAAACCACAAGATAAATAGGTGAACCTGCTGTATTTGCTGCTCTGCATGAACATAAAGGAGAGTGGGAAGGGCTGAGAGCACTTGTTGGGGTGAGAGCCAGCAGAGAGGAGCAGAGCTGAATTCTGAATTTGCAAACACTCTTCCCGTCAGCTCCTGGGCTGTCCAGCTGGGAGCTCTTGCACTGATTTACTGCTGTCCTTGCTTCAGCCTTTGGAAATCAATCCACTGACAATTAAGGTAATGTCTGGTCTAATATTTATTTCACACTCTCATTAATGGGCTGACAAAACCCCACTTTTTGAAGCAGTGAGACTGTTCTGTTCTGCAGGAGGGCTGGAACTCTGGGTCATGCTTTTTTCCTTGTCCCTGTTAAAGCTGAGATCTCCTGTTGAAGCTTTCAATAAAATTGCCATGCAGCACCACACCTTAGCACTGTGTTCCTGGTGAAGAAGGTGCAGCTTTTGTGCTAAATATCCCCAAATATGCATTAAAGGAGAGCTGGAGCACAAAGGGGTAGCCCTGGCTGCCTGCTGGGGCCCAGGAGCTCTGTGTTGGGCTGGGAAGAGAAAAAACATTTGGTGCCCAAGAGCTCATGTTCTTTTTCTCCACCTCTTGGGCGAGAGTGCCGTGAATTTGCTCTGATCTGTGTCTCTGCTTGTGTCCCCAACACTGAGGAATTTCCCCAAAATGCCAGGAAATGGCTTCTTTGGGGAAACACTGCACATGGCCAGAGGCACCAGAGCAGGGGGCTCTGGCACTCAGCAGTCAAACCCCTTTGGGAGTGGGTCCCAGAGTCCTCTGTGCACCCCGGCCCACCTGGGGGACTCTGCAGCTCCTGGGAAATGAGTTCATCAGGGTCAGTGTCCCACAGCCAGGCTGGGAACTGCAGGTACCGGTGGGCTCTGTGTGGATCACCCCACCTGCAGGTGAGGAATTTACCACTGCAGCTTCTGAAACACCTGACTCAGATGAGAAGTGCAGGATGGTTTGGGTTACCAAAATCACCTTTAGTTAATGCTGCTGGAAGAATACTAAACAATAACAATTTTCTCCTCGTAGTTCTCATTCCTCCTTGGGTTTTTTTTGCCAGTTTCTAGGTCAGATTCCCCATTCCGCCGCTCCTGCGCTAGAACAGCGCTCAGGTTGCACAATTGCAGAGGAGGGAGGAATCTGCTTCCCGAATCCCGAGCTCCCCAGCAGCCTTGCCCGATCCTTCCCTTCTCCCCAGCATCTCCTGCTAGGAGTCCACCCCAGGTAGGCTGGGGGTCGGGGGCTGTGTCAGGGGGGCTTTGGGGGGCTCGGGGGATGCTGGGGGTGGGATGAGGAGGCCACCGCATCTCCCCGGGGCGGGGGGAGGACGCTGCCCGTGTCTCTCGCAGGTGTGGGCTCTCCTTCCCTTTGCCGCGTTTGGTTATTTATCATTCCCCCCTCCCTCTTTTCCTCCTTCCCCCTCCCGCTTTTCTCTTACGCAGCGGGAGCAGCCCGGCAGCCTGGCTCTGCCCAGCCGCCCTCCGTCCTCCCTCCCTCCCTCTCCCTCATCCCTCCCTTTTCCTTAAAAACGTGGGCTCCGGGGTGCAGCCCCCTGCGCTGGCAGCAGCTCTGCCTGGAGAGCAGCCCTGTCCCCTCCTCCACCTGCGGAGCCGCCGTCTCTGTCCGTCTGTCCGTCTGTCCGTCCCCCCATCCCCCGGCCCGGGGTGCTGGATGCGGCCGCGGGCGGCGGAGTCAGCTCGGGAGCTGCGCTAGAGGGGACCTGCCGCAGGTGAGCAGCCCCTGGGCTTTATTGCCAACTTCGGGCTTTTCCTCGCTGTTTTGGGTGTATGAACCGCTGGGGTCGTGCCGGAGCCCCGCTGGCTCTCGGGCGGCAGTGGAAGGTCTGGGGGCACAAAGCCGAGAGTGGGGGACTCACCGGCCCGCAGGGATGGCAGAGGCAGGTGGGGACACGCAGCCCTGGGAGAGGGAGGGATGGATGATGTGAGCAGCCCGCACTGCCGGCGGTGTGCAGATATGCGTGATCCCTGCGAGCTCGGGATGCGCCAGGATCGCGGGGTTGCATCCCATTAAAACGCTCCGGGGAGGGGGGGCTGAGTTCCGTGGCAGTAAATCATCCTTCTCCCTGGTAATAAATCACCCTGCCCAGCGTTTCTCGTGCACTTGCCTCGCTACAATCCCCTGTCCCCCGTTTGATCAGCAGATTTTAAAGCTGCCTCTCGCTGCCCCAGGTCCTTGGCGCAGGCTGCTGCTCCAGGATGGACCCGCTCTTCCCTGCCCGTATTTTTGAAGACCCCGACCTGAGGAAGCTGCTGAACGACTCCTCCATGCTCAACCTGAGCTTTCTGCCCAGCAACTGGTTCAACAACAGCACCGGGGACGGTTTCCTGCCTCTCAGCATCAAGATCACCATCGTGGTCGTCTACTCCATCGTGTGCATCGTGGGGCTGGTGGGCAACTGCTCCGTCATGTATGTGATCGTCAGGTAGGACACCGGGGAGGCTCCCGGGGAACTGGGAGCGGGGCAGACCTTCCCTCCCTCGATCCCTGCTGCGGGGGAAGCAGCCAGGCGCTTCCCTGAGGTTAGAGATGTGCTTTGGAGGTAATGTGTGGCGTTTGTTTTATTATTTTGGTTTTATTTGTTCGTTTTTTTCCCCCTTCCTAGGCTGTGATGAAGGTTTCTGCCAGTTTTCAGCTGCCCTCTGGTGCCTCCTAAAGTTTAACCCAGAGAATGGAATGGAGTGAGCAGATCTGCTCAAAAAATGGATCTTTTTTTATTTTTTATTTTTTTAGGGATCTGTATGTCCCTGGGGAGGGCAATATGCTGGGAGCATTCCACTGCCAGGGTGTGCTGGCTCCTTAATGGGACCTCTCCTTCCTGTGCTGTGTCCGGCACCCCAGCTGTGTTTGCAGGTGCTGCTCCATCTGGGAGCTGGCTCTTTCCAAGCTGAACCTTGTTGCAAAGGAAAGAGCCTGCTGGGAAGCTTCCTTTTACTTTTACAGGAGAAAAAAAAAAATCACAAATGTAAGTCTTCCAACCCTTTGGAGCCTGCAGACTTAAATAAGATGTGAGAGGATGCTGCAGAGTTGAGGGCAACTTGTCTGGCTCCTTGTGCTGAAGTCAGGAGGGTGGGGGGGACCTTTGCAGAGGGACAGCACAGAGCATGCACCACTCCATCCTCCCTGCCCATTGCTGGCATTTTGAGTGTCCCTGTCTGCTTCTGCCATGGTTCAAACCCTTCTGGTTCTGGGAATCAGGAGCCTTGTTCACCCTACAAGTACAGGATAAGTTTGTGCAGCTCTTAGGGCTGTGATTATGTTAAACCCAGCATCCCCCTCTGATGTCTGCACCCTGCATGGTAAGGAGGGAGCTTCCATTTTATCCACATCTTGGAGCAGATTCCTGGTGCAGGTGGAAGCTGCCAGCACAGAAGAGACAGAAGAGGAAAGTATTTAGCAGGTATTCAGACACTGATGGGATTGTCTTGTTCCTGCCAGGAGCCCAACTGCTTCCAGAGCATCTTTCCCCTGAATAACTGAAACTTGGCAGGGGGAGATGCTGTAAAATCAGGTCTTTGGTACCAGAGGTTGCTGAAGAGTGGTTGGACCTCTGCTCCAAGGGCAGAGTGACGTGGCTGTTCATCAGGCTGCCTGTCTGTGCTCTTTTAGCTGAGGAGTTTATGGCACAGAGGGGGGATCCCATTAGCCCCAGGGAGTCTGCAGATGCACAGAGGAGCTTTGCAGCACACTGGTGCCATGTCTGGACAGCTCGTGTTCTGCTCAGTGTAGTAGCAATTGCTGGAGTAGTTTGTGAGTGTGTGAGTGTGTAAGTAGTGAGGCTCTGGAGCTCAGAGGCTCTGGAGGCCCTTGTCTGATGATGGTGATGGGAATAGCAGCCCCTGGGCAGCAGAGGAAGGCAGTCCCTACCCCAGGCATGAGCCTTGGTGTGTGTAAGGAGAAGCCTTGGCAGAAATCTCCTCCCTGTCTGCAAAGCTCTGGTGGGATGTGCACAGCAGGATCCTGCAGGCCCTGCCCAGGGCTGGGACTGGAGCATCACCAGGAACATGAGTGTCCCAAACTGGGGCCTGTGCCATGGCTAACCATGAAAATACTGGCTCCTGCTCCACTCCTTTTTGACTTTGTTACCTTCCAGCTGGATAAATGGCACTCAGGGATTCAGCACTACCCATGGAAATGTGACTCTTTTTGTGTGTCTCCTCTCATTTTACAGTTTTTAAGCAACTGAAAAATGAAGACAGGTGCCACCCCAACCTCTCTCAGGTTTTTCCATTTCTCTATTTCCCTTTATTCAGAAATGGAAAGTGTTGTTGTTAAAACTGAGCTAGAGCACGTGCAGGAGCTGCTGTTCCCCACCCATGTCCCCTGGGAGCCCAGCACTGAGCTGAGCCCAGCACTGAATTAGAGCCAAGGCAGTGACCCTTGAGTTGATGAGTAACAACTTCTGGTGATCTCTGCCCAGGGTTCCTCTCTCCTTGCCCTGTCTGTTCAGGTCAGGAGCAGGTGTGAGGATCAATTGGGCTCAATATCAAACTCTTGACCCTGGCCACATGCACAGATTGGTGAAGAGCTGCCAAATTGTGGCTGCACAAGAAGGAGGCTGATGAGCTTCTCAAACTTATGCTTTTCTCCTCAGATTAGAGCTTTGATGTTTCATGCAGGTTTTCAGTAGGTTGGAAGTTGGTTGCTGGTAAGCCAAACAGGCTTTAGGGGCTCTTAATGATAAACTAATGGAAAATTTTATCATAATGATAAATTAATGGAAAAACCCCTCTGTGCTGCACCCTTGTCACTGTAGGTAATGTGCACCCCAATAAGCTTTTTTTTCTTTCTGTGCTTTGGCAATGATAACCAGGCTTCAACATATTACACAGCCCACAGGAAAATGGTGTGCTACCTTCCAGAAAAAGACTGGTAGTGTTATAGACAGTAATTGTTTCCCATTTTTGAGGGAGCTGGGAAATAAAAAGACTCTAATACCAGCACTCAAGGAAATTGAAAGCATCAGGAAAACTCATTTTTTTGTTCCTCCTGAATGAGTTTTCTGCAGCACCAAGGGAAAAGTTTTAAATCTCCCGGTATTTCACACAGAAGCACAAATTCAAGGTTTCCCCCTCTGATGTAGAAGCCAGCCTGCATCTCTATTGTATTTGGAATGATTTAACGTTTGGAGCTATTAATTTATAGAGACAGTCATCATGTGACTGTCAGTCCCTTCCAGTGCTGGGCAGCACTAATTGGGTAGGATGGAGAAGGGCTCTTGTCAGGAGCAGGATTTCCTGGGCAGTGAGGGGCCTGCTGTGGGAACCTGCCTTGTGTGTGCCTTTGTTCTGCTGGCTCATCCTGGAGCTCCTTGCCAGCACAGACGATGCCTCCCCTCCCTCCTCCTTCTGCTGTTTGCTCTCTTCTGCATATATTTCCTGTTCTGCCTCTTAATGAACGTGAAACAAGGAGCTGAACAGAGGGTTTGGGGAAAACCAGGCTGCTGAGATCCCTCCTAGCTATTAACTGAAGTCTGCAGGGCTGCTTGCCAAAGATCTTTGTATTTAGGAAGGAAAGCAAAGGAGAAGGAGGGTGTATTTTTGTATTTTTGGATGACCCAGGTGTGACAGAGGCCCCAAATCTCTGGCAGCCACTGGTGACCCAGGGAAGGGACAAGGTTCAGCTCATTGTCCCTGCTCCACCATGCTGCTGTGATGTTCAGCAGTGGGGATCTGGAGGACTCCATTCCTCCAGTTCAACCCTCCCTGGGAATGCTGTCTCATTTCTGGGGCACTCCTCATTGCTATGGCAGCTCTCTGTTGGGAGCCTGGCAAAATGCTGGGGATGCTCAGCTCTCAGAACACCTTGCAGAGCATGTTGAGCAATGTTTTGGGCAGTTTAGGGCTGTCAGGCCCTACATTTTCATATGCTGCCTCCAGGTGAAGCTTTAGGAGGAAAAATGGGATGGGGAGGTGCCTGAACCATGAGCCTGCCTGGGGATGCTGTGCCAGCTGTGGTTCTGCTTGAAAACTGCCTCAGTCCCTGAGAACAGGGGTGAGGGCAGCTGCCTGTGATGAGACAGGGGAAATTAACTTAACTATGACATTTCAGAGATGCTGATTTCTTAATAGAAAGCTTTCTCAGGGAAAAGCCTGGACCAGCTGTGTGTCTCAGAGCTGAAATGAAGTGAGTTCTTCGTGCAGGGGGGACCCAGCAGATACGAGTGGGGCCATCTGAGGCCTTTGCTGTCTCTTGATCTGCCTCTTAGTTTTTCCTTGAAAAACAAAATAAATAGACATCAATTATTGCAATTTGTGGAGAAATGAAACCCAAACCAAGGGCTCTTTGCCCTGGAGAATGAGAGGAGCTGGGTGAGGAGGGTGAGGTGAGCAGCAGGGGATCCTGCTGGGACAATGGCTGCAAAGGAGAGGTCTGCAGCTCCCTGATTTCTGGGTCCCCATGAGCCCAGGTGAGCTGGGCTCAGCTCCATGACCCATAATAGCCACACCTGGCCCCTGCTAACACAGGTCCTGTAGCTCCAGTGTGTGTTGAAGGGCTCTTTGTTTCACCAGGCTGGGGTGGGATGGGTGAGAGGATTTACCCATGTGCAGCAGTAACTCTGTGATGTTTAACATGGGACTTGGTTCACAGTGTTTTTCAGAGACTGGGCAATTCCCAGAAGCATCCTGGGTGTCAGGAGAGGCAGAGCTGGCCCATGAGCCAGATAAGAGCATCCTGCTGCAGGGTGGATGCTGGTGAATGCCCTCCTTAGACCAGAGCACCATTCCTGGTGGCCAAGCGCCTGCTCAGGGATGTGGGGTCATCCCTGAGAGCCCCTGGCTGAGCTGCTGAAGCCTTTGCAGCAGCAGCAGCCACAGAGGCTCCTCCCTTGGCATGGCAGCACATCCACATCTCAGTCCCCAGAGAGCACCGGCAGGGCAGGGCAGGGCAGGGCTGGTTTTTCAGAGCTGTCCCCCAGACACAGAGGTGAGACTCAAGGACAGGGAGATCATCTGTGTGGGTCATCAGGGTGTGTGCTCGTCCTGGCTGGCTGCAGATTCCCTCACTAGCCCCTGCTAGCCAGTCCCTGTCTTGCTGGGTAATTTATGGCTTTTAGGTGCTGTGCTGGTGGCTGCCTTTGCTGTAGTGTCTGGCCCCAGAGTCCAGACTAATTTAAATTTGTCCTTCTCCAACTCTGTGCGGTTTTTTCAGGGCCTGTTGAAGCATTAAGAATAAATCACTGGTCAGAAGTTGCAGGCTGAGGGGGCTCTGGGAGGCTGAGCAGAGCAGCAGGGATGCAGAGAGCACCGTGTGGGCGGACACTGAGGGGACACAAATCATGACAGAACGTGCCAGATCAAATATCAGCTCCACACAACCTGAGGGCTGGGAGCAGAGATGGGAGAGAACCGGGGCTGGTTTCCACCATCACAGGGTGGGAGCAGCTCAGTACAAATACTCTTTGAGCCTTTTCTGTTCTGTTTTGCTTCTGCTGGAGCATGTCCAGGCATGGGGGCAAAGGGTGGCACTGCTGCCAGGGTGAGAGTGGGGATGGAGGGAGCTGCTCAAGGTGAACATCACTGTCTGCATCCTAATCAGCTGCAGCTACACACATCAAAACCAGGAGGCTCCAAGAGGCAGAGAGCTCCTGGAAACAATGCTCAGGGATTCTCAGGGCTGCAGGCTTTGCTCTGGTCCCTCTGCCCCTGGTGTCTGCAGCTCCATTTTGGGTTGTGGGTTTGCTGCAGCCAGCTGGTCCTGAGCCCCAGCCCTTGCCCTGCAGCCTTGCTGAGGCTGGGTGGAAAAGGGAAAGATGCAAACACAACAGGTCTGCAGCTCACCCCGAGGCTCAGCTAGGGGCAAAATCTGTTCTTGTGAGGAGCAGGTCCTTAAAGCCCCGAGGGTGTGCCTGCCTGCCTGCCCTTAATGACCCAGCCCTTATCTCCACTCCCAGCCCGTGTATTCCCCTGGCCAGAGGGTCCAGGTAGCACAAAGGAGAGGGAAGAGAAGTGCTGAGCTGATATCCAGGTGTTCTCCCTCATCCCAGGGAACGGGAGAGCAGAGCAAAGCGATTACTGTTGTGACAAAGGGGGAGCTGGATGCAGAGCTGAGCTCCGCCCTGTGGGAGATGCTCCATTAGGAAATTACCTCTGTGGCAGAGTGCAAGAAAGTGGCCCAGCAGGGAGCTAATGTCCTCCATGGAATCCACAGGTTTTTCTGCAGCAGATTTGTGCTGTGGGGGAGGAGACTGAGGTGCCTCCTGAAGCCTGAGAGTTTAATTTTTCCTTTTTTTGGTGCAGATTAAGAGAAAGAACATTACCAGCTCTGGAGGAAAAGAAAGAGAGGTTAATCCACAGAGAAGCGATTGATTGATTTTTGTGTGTACTGAACATTCTGGAAGTGTTTGGGAACATTGCTTAGTTGGGACAATGCCTGTTGGCTCTCAGCATGTAGAGAAAGTGGTGTAGAAGTAATTAATTGGGTGCAAATTAATTTCACCCCCTTTCAGGAGTGCTAAATCAGCTTTAAATTCTGTTGGAAGATGTGTTGAAGGGAGTGCTGGGACAGCCACCTCAGTGTGTCAGGGAAAGGTGGCTCTGCCATCACCTCCAGAGGTGGTGAGGAGGGAGGCAAAGGACAGGGCACTGAGGGATTTTGCAGGGCCAGGCACAGCAATTGTACCTGGACTCTGAATTCATGCCGGGAGGAGTGGGGCCAGTGGGGCTGGAGGGATGTGGGAAGGAGCTGAGGCTTTGCTCTGCACACCCTGAGTTCAGTGCTGGGGACACAGGAGTGTGCAGGGAGGCAGCTTTGTCCCCCATGGGTGCTGGATGGGGCTTGGAGGTTGGTGAATTGTTCCTTGTTTCTCCCACTGGTCAATGACACAAAATAAAACAGGAACCGCCTTTAATTTTTACTGCTTTGTAGTAAAGTTGCTCACCATTGCTCAAAATTGTTATTCCCTTGAGTTATAATGCCAGTAAAAAGGGTTAGAGGCATGATGATGAATTGCCTCTGGCTCCAGCCCTCCTGGAAGGCTGGACTGCAACAAACTTGACCTTTGGGAAGCTTGAGCCAGCCCAGCCTGGTCTGTGGTGCTCAGGGGAAACTGCAGCTCCCAGGACACCTTTGCCACCACAGCCTTGGGTGACTGCATCATTTCCTAAAGCTGACAATGCTTATTTTTGTGAGAGCTGATAAAACAATGATTTCACTTCTTCATTTTAATCCCCCTCTGCTGACCTGGAGGGGAAAATGGATCCACTCACAGACCCACCTCACCCCCCTGTGCTTTGCCACGTTTAGGCCAAGTGCAAGAATTCAGGAAAGGAAAACTTGGCCTCCCTGGGATGCTCCTCTGGAGTTCAGGGCACTGGAGGCTGCTGTAATTCTCCTTAAGAAATCCCAGAGCTTAAACCAGCAGCTGCCTGGTTATGTTGGATTTATTATGCAAAAGCAAAGTGCTTTTGCTCGTTCATCCCATCACAAAAGGAAAGGCACCAGTATTTTCCTTCTGCTGCTTTTGGTTATGTAAGTTTGTCTGAGCTGGCTTTCTAAGAACTTGTGATTGATTTCTGGGCCAGGAAAAGCCTCACTCAGGCTTGTGTGGGGACCTCAAGGTATTTCCAACAATGTTTCCATCAGTGCTCACCTCCAAAAGCTTCCCTTGGCTTTCAGGGTCAGAAAGAGGATAATTTGGTTTTGCTTTCTGAAGCTGCTTTCAGACTTCTGATACAAGCCCAGCTTAGAGCTCCAAGGCAGGTAAAAAAATAGACTTTACAGTCTGGATTGTGGCTCCCCTGTCTGCTTCCCTTGCAAACCTGGCCAGGTCACCATGTGTCCCAGAAGAGTTCAGAACACCAGTGGTAATGTTCTGCCAAGCATTTAAATCATTTATCAAAAGTTGAAGAAGCTCAGGGGAGGGCACAGAACAGAGAAGGAAAGTCGGGGGTTTGCTGTTCTGGATTAAATTGGCAAAAAGAGCTTTTTAAGTCAAATCAACCCTGTAATATTTTAACACGTATCAGGCTGAAAATAGTGCAGCAGTTTATGGGTAGGAGTGTTACCCTCAAATGAACTTGCACTCTGTTAATAATATCATTGTCTGCCATTTTTGACCATGTTTCTGCTAAGGCCATTAGTAAAATAAATGATGGATGAGCTGTAGTTTTAAAATTATACCTATTTGAGCTCTTATTCTGCCCATGAGAGGAATATCCTGGAGCTGAAATGTTAGATTCAGTCACAGAGTCACTGTTGAGCTTCCATTTCTGCAGACACTGCACGTCCCCCCGGATAGGTGATCACAGCTGGCTCTGCATCATTTCCCAAGTGTGAAAAGGAGATGATTGCCATTAGAGCAAGGTGACTCTTCCTTCAGGGCAGGCAGCTCGTGTGGTAAAAGTAATATTGAAATGACAAAAAAATCTTTAGGGTTTGACTTGTGACTTTACTCCTTTCTCTAGAAAGATCCATTGTGATATTCTGATTTCTGATTCAGACCTAGTTCCTCACCATTTTTTGGCTGGCCATTTTGCCGGCTCTGATTTGACAGCTCACATTAGCCCTGCTCTCTGGCTATGAGCCCATATCAAATGGCTGATCAACTTGCTCCTTCATCTTTCATTTACTGGCTAAAGCTCTCACCAGTACTTCTAACAATGAAGCCATAGGTAGTGAAACCCTAAGTTGGCCTTATTGAAGTAATTTTTCAAGAAACACCATCTGATAGCCTCAGGCTTTCCTGGTGCTCACTGGCTGTCTCAGGGAATGATTCTCCTGCCAATGGAACTGACTGTGGAGGGACCATTTGGTTTTGTGGTTTTGTAGGAGATGGGCTGAATGGTTGGTAAAGCTGTGGGAGGCTGAAAGGGGAGGATGGCCAATCTCATTACATAAGAAAATAGAGCATCTCCTTTTGAAATCAGCGGAATCTGCTTTGGTAAAGTTCAGTGTCTGACCCATCTTGGTCAGTGGGAGCTCTAACCATTGCTCATTCCTGCCTTTCAGATTCACCAAGATGAAGACAGCCACCAACATTTACATCTTTAACCTCGCCCTGGCTGACACCCTGTGCCTGATGACCTTGCCCTTCCAGGGAACAGACACATTCCTGGGCTTCTGGCCCTTCGGCAATGTCCTGTGCAAGATTGCCATCTCCATTGACTACTACAACATGTTCACCAGCACCTTCACGCTGACCATGATGAGCGTGGACCGCTACATCGCCATCTGCCACCCCATCAAAGCCCTGGACATCCGCACGCCCCACAAGGCCAAGGTGGTCAATGTTTGCATCTGGGCACTGGCTTCTGTCTTTGGCATCCCAGCCATGGTGATGGGATCTGCAGAGAACGAGAACAATGGTCAGTAAAACTGCACCCAGCGGGAGGGACACGAGAGCCTGGGGAGAGGGGGGCAGTTTCATCTGTGGGGTGAGGTCTGTGCTGTGAAATCATCTTAACTCTACCCCTGCCTCTCTGTATCACTGCTGCTGCTTTTCTAGTGTCAAACGTGGAATTGTTATGTGAGGAATTGAACATTAAACATAGAATTGTTATGTTAGGTTGGGAAAACCCTCTAAGATCATCAAGTCAAACCATTAACCTAACTAACCAAACTAATCTGAATGTGCAGATGCTTTTCTTCTTGTTCTGAGTTTGCTGACCTTCCTTCCCTTTTTGTTGTTTTAACTCTTGCAGAGATTGATTGTCTAATTAAGCTCCCTTCTCCCGTGGACTACTGGGACCCAGTGTTTGGCATCTGTGTCTTTCTCTTCTCCTTTATGATCCCTGTGTTGATCATCACCATTTGCTACAGCCTCATGATCAGGCGGCTCAAGAACGTCCGCGTCCTCTCGGGCTCCAAGGAGAAGGACCGCAACCTGCGGCGCATCACCCGCATGGTGCTGGTGGTGGTGGCAGTCTTCATCGTTTGCTGGACTCCCATCCAGATTTTCGTGCTGGTGCAGTGCTTGGGAGCCAAGGCAGAGAGCGAGCTGGAGCTGGCCATCTCCTGCTTCTGCACTGCGCTGGGGTATGCCAACAGCAGCCTGAACCCCGTGCTCTATGCCTTCCTGGATGAGAACTTCAAGGCGTGCTTCAAGAAGTTCTGCTTCCCCACCGCCTTCAGGACCGAGCTCCAGATGTCCAACAGGATGTGCAGCATCGCCAAGGATGTGGCCTATGCCTGCAAGAACTCGGAGGGGACTAACAATCCGGCCTGACTAGGCATGGAAATCCCCATGGCGGCTGTCGCCCAGCAGAGTCCGACCACCCCCACGTCAGAACTGACTCAGATAACGGCCCTTTAGCAGGACCTCAAAACTGAGAGGTGAGAAACCAAGGAAACCATTGTGGGGGTTGGGAAAACCGGATACTGCGAGAGCACGCAGAGAAAGTGAGCCCACTTGATGCATTTTTAATTTCCAGTGCATCCTGCACTAAGGAACGTGTTTGAAATCAGCCCGCTGATTCCTGCAAAACCCTGGGGGTTTGCAACATTATTGAGAGTTTGGGAATTAAGCGTTTAAAATAGGCATCGCTCCTGGGGCTTACACTTCTGCTGCTGCTGCTACTGGGAGACAGACAGAACATGAACTCTTGCATTGCTTTTTTCCTCCCTGGGTGGAGATGTTAACAGCTCGCCTGGCTCACCAGGCGCTCGTGTGCGGGTTTTCCTCCTGTGCCATCGCTCTGAAATCAGACTTTGCTGCAGCCAAAGTGGGCAGGAGCCATCAGACAAAACCCAAGATCATCTCCAGGATGAGTCATCGCACAGGGAAGGATGCAGGGAGGGAGAGGAGGGAGCTGACGGGAAGAGAAATTCAAACTGCCTTGGAAGGACAGCGCCAGCTCCTGCAGATGGGATCTGCAGTGAAACCCCCCCTCTCAGAGGGGAGCAGGGTGGGGAGAAGGGACTGTCAGAGCTGATGGTGTAGCTCTGAAGAGGAAGAAGAAAAAAGACTGAGGAAATGAACACAATTTCTCATTTACATGCTGCTACTACTTTTTTTTTTTAAACTGTATTTCCAGCGTAATAATGGACAGAATGTGTGTGTATATACATGT
Organism: Setophaga petechia; assembly: GCA_024362935.1. Taxonomy (NCBI): domain Eukaryota; kingdom Metazoa; phylum Chordata; class Aves; order Passeriformes; family Parulidae; genus Setophaga; species Setophaga petechia. The sequence goes on from JANCRA010000033.1 coordinate 3,572,915, forward strand.
CTGTAGTGAAATAGGTGCAGATACATGGTAGGATTTCACCTTACCAAGCATGCCTTGGGCATCTTCCTCGTGAGAGGAGGAAGGAATGAAGTGGCCTATAGACACATGTATTTATGTATAGGAAAAGCCATTTTGGAGAAGTCAGAATGGCAGCTCTTCCAGAAGACATGGACATTCCTGGTGGGAGGAAGCAGCCTAAAAGAGTCCCACCCACTCCACATGGGATAAGTGGGGTACAAACCATACAAAACCTGGGGTTCTGTGGTTTGTTTTATGTTTTTAACTGAAATGAGACCCACAATGCTGAAAGCATGTGGGAAATGCTGCCTGGGTACCACCCCTCCTGCCAACCATGGATTGATTTTCCTCTCCCAAAGTAGGCCAGAGCTTTGTGGGAAATGAAATGTCCTGTCATTTCACTTGATAACAAAAGCTTCCCCAAAGAGTTTCACCACTTGAGTGTCCTCTGTGCTGGGGAGAGCAGCAGGCTGGGGTTGTCCCTGTAGCACAACAGCCCCAGGAAATCTGGGCAGAGGTGCTGATGGGGGAGCAAAGCACCAACCTCCACCTGGAGATGGGAAGTCAATTCCAACATGAGAACCAGCAGTGTCACCTGGACTGTACAGATTCCAATGTGAATATATTTCTTGTGCTCTGATCTATGAGACTCTGTATTTTTAATGTATTGATTTGCCAATATTTTAATGCTGTCATGTTCTTTCTATATGCTGTACAAAGGAATTGGATGTTATATTTCTATGTAGAGTGTTTCTCTCGTGGTTGGACTTAAAATATAGATGCAATTCCAGTGTCCCACGTGTAGGACCCAGATCCATTGTAAACTGCTCAAGCTGGGAGGATTTTGATGCTGATTAACATTGGATTGGGAATCTGGATGTGTACCAGAGCAAACTTTGCAATTAGCACTTCCCCATCCCAATCTGGAGGGAGGAGGAAATCTGGGCACTTTAAGCACTTTGTAGTGGATGTTAATCCCAGAGCCCTTACCAGGAAATCCCATATAAACCCCAGGCATGTGAAGAACAGCTCCTTGAGAACTGTGCTGCTGGCAAGCTGCATCCATGCCTTTGGAAAACTGGGTTGGGTGGGATGTTTGTGGGTGGTAACAGCACTGGGCAGTGAGAGACCTTGGGTCTGCTCAGCCCTCACTGTGGGATGGTCTGATGGGGTCTGGGGCTGAAGCTGGGGACTGACTGCCAGGCTGTTCTTACCTTTAGGGAGCAGGAGAACATTCATTAGTGGCTGGCCAAGGAACAGCCACACTCCCTTTGTCGTTCTTGGCTGGGTTTTTAAATAGATTTATGTCCTCTGAAAGAAAATATACCAGTGTTTGGCATTTTTTAAATATGGATTTTGTTATAATGACTATGCTGCAACGATCTTACATAATCAAGTACTCAATAAATGTGTGTTTACCAAGCTTTTGGGTATTTCCACAGCCCTTGCAGTGGATGTGTTTAGGCATTCTGTTCAATGCTCAGTGCAGTTTGTTATAAGAAGAGCAGCAAACACCTGAAAGCAAAACTTTATTGTACTGTGCCTCTGGAGTTACAGGCTCATGGTCAGCTGGATGGCTTTAGTGCTGACTCTGTAATTCCCTCTGGAAGTGGTTGTGTTGGTGTGATTTTTTTACAACTGCCGCAGTGTAAATGACATTTAGGTGGCTACTTGTGTGCTTTAATAAAGGAAAATTAAAACTCATGCGGTTTGGATGATAACCTGGGAGAGTTCACTGGGTAGATTTGGAATGTCTCAGCCCTGTGGGGTCTTTTGTTACACAGACAGCTTGGTCTGTAGTTAACACAGGCACAGAAGATGTGAAAATTGGGTCCCTGGCTCTTGAAAAGGGCAGCTGAGATGTGTAGCAGGGCAGCAGTGCAGGCAGCTGCCTGCTGGTAGAGGTGAAGTCTGCTGAAGGATGAAAAAAGCTCTTCCCACCTCCTCTCCCCACAACTCCCATGAGTTATGGGGTTAGGTGTGACTTGGGAGAACAATAAATTGCAGAGCTGTTCTGAAAATAAAGCCAAGGCCGTATTCTGTAGAAAAGATGGATCAGACAGTGAGATGTGCAATAAGGTAAGTGCTTTCTCTCTGCAGAGATCAATATTCCTACCCAAGCAGGTAAATATCAGGAGATTTGTTTTTATTAGCAGTGGTGGTTTTTTCTTAAAAAAGAAAAAGTAAATTGGTGAGAAAAAAAATGGAAATCCTTATTTTTTTTCTAGTTCAGTTAATTGTAAGTATCCAGGGGTGAGTTCTTACAGCAAAACCATAAACCAAAGTGCTTTATTCAGTATTATGGGATTTATTAATGTACCAGGTATTCTCTCTGCTGCTGTTGGCTGAAATCAAGTGGTGGAAAAGGCTGAGGAATGGATGAGCTGGGGACTGAGCTCTGCCCCAAGCAGCTCCTTGGCTCTTGGTAAACCTGGGCAGAGATCTGGCTTTGCAAGAACCAGATCTCCCTTTCTCTCCCTCAGCCAACAACACTCACCCTCCATCAATTACAACTTCTAACAGCAAAAATAAGGAGCAGAATTTACACTTTCACCAAGGTTTGGATGGACAACACCCTCAGGCACATGGTGGGGTTCTTGGTGTGGTTCTCTGCAAGGCCAGGAGCTCATCTCTGATCCCTGTGGGTCCCTTCCAGCTCTGGATGTTCTGTGGTTTATGGTTTGATGCCGTGGGAAGGGCTGAGCTGGGCACAGTCTGGGTTACCCTTTACTGGGCTGCAGGTTGGGGGGGTTGTTTGTTTTGGGTGAGAATTCAGCTGAAATCCCTCTCCCCAAGCCCACAGCCACAGCAGCCACAAAGCCTTTCCTCTGCTCCAAATTGTGCCCAGGGCTGGGGACAATTCAGCAGGTGGGAGAAACCCCAACTGCAGAAAGAACAAAGCTGTGTGGGGTCCTTGTGATGCCCCCGCTCCAAAGCTCCAGACTTGCCCTGATGAAGACTCTGCCTGAGGCTGAGCAGTTGCCACGTCAGTTTTCACAAGTTTTTCATGAGAAGTTAGACTGTAAATATGTCTTTCTTTTTTATAATTATCTTTTCCTTTTTTTTTTTTTTCTCTCCAGGGAGGTTTGTTAACTATTTAAAGAGCTGTCACTGGGCTCCAATCTCTCTCTGGATACTCTGGAACATCATTGCAGGGTACAACAATGTGTGTCCAGAGAAGAATGCCTCTCACCCTGCAGTGCTTTATAGGGAAAGTGGATACTCTCCATAGTTAGAGCTCCTTTTTTTAAATGAAAAGGATCTCCAGCAGCAGCTGGTGTGGGTGCAGCCTTTGATATCTGCTCAAAAGAGAGACTCAGACTGGCAGCAAAGCAGGCTCTGCCAGAAAAACTCCAGCTTGCTTTCCCACTCATTTTGCTGTGCTTCCCCTCAGCTATTTTTGTGGATATTTATGCAAAAGCAAATTCCTCCTTCCTTCAACAGGAGAATTTCCTTCGGACACATCTCAGGCTGCAGCCCCGAGTGTGCATTCCTGGCCTGTGCATCTCTGGGGCAGCAGAGCTCACTGCTGTGACTTTGCAGAACCTGTTGGTTATTCCCACCCCTGATCTTCACCCCACAACCCCTGCCCAGGGCAGTCTGAAGGACCAGATCTTGCCCACCAGCCTTCTCCTCTGCTGAGGAGAGCCATGGAGCTGAGAAGGGAGGGATGGAAGGTAGAACCCAGCAGCAGCAGATGTAGGAGGGAAAGTTGTCCCATCTCTGTGGACTGCTTGTGAGGTGGGGAGGCCAAAGAAGGGTGAGAAGGGGACAAAGGGAACCTGTTGGAGCAAGTCCAGAGGAGGCCACAAAAGTCACACAAAGGGCTGGAGCATCTCAGCTAGAGACAGGCTGAGAGAGCAGGGGGTGTTCAGCCTGGAGAAGGCTCTGAGGTCTCCCTTTCCAGTGCCTAAAGGGGCTCCAGAGGGCTGGAGAGGGGCTTTGGACAGGGGGAAACAGCTTCAACCTGCCAGAAGTCAGGTTAGATTGGATAGTGGGAAGAAATTCTCCCCTGTGAGGGTGGTGAGGCCCTGGCACAGGTTGCTCAGAGGAGCTGTGGCTGCCCCATCCCTGGAAATGTTCAAGGCCAGATTGCAAAACCTGGTCTGGTGGAATGTGTCCCTACCCATGGCAGGGGGTTGGAATAAAACATCCTTTAAGATTCTGTCCCAGCCAAACCAATCTATGATTCTGTGCTTCTGGGAAATGGAAGGTGGGAAGAGCAGCCCATAAGCCAAAAATCCTGGTGCTGCATGAGGAACAGAGATGGACTGTAAGAAAGTAGAGCATGTGCTGTGTGATGCTGATGGATGTTTGGCACAGGGTTTTTTTGGACCCCTTCTTGTCATGTCTGAGCTCCTGCCTGCCTGCTTTGAGTGGCCCACAGTGGCTGCATGCACTTGCCCTGTTGCCTGTTTAGACTGGGGATTCATGACACCCTTGCTCAAAATGTGGCAGCAGAAGTACCAAGGTCACAGCTCCTTTTGAAAGGGGGAGTTTTAGGATTTTTCCAAGCAAAGGGATTGTTATTAGATTGGGTGCTGTTAAATCAAAGAGGCCCACGGCTCACAAACTCCCTTTGTTCCTGCTTTCAGCACTCTGAAGCCTGGATAGATTGCATGACAGAATGAAATAATCAATAAATAGAGCAACATGGTTTTGTATCTTGGCAACGATGATGCTGCTGAACCATGTAAACTGACTTTGCTCTCTCTCCCTCAGTGCAGAGATCCTGTCTGGCTGCAGGGAAAGAGTGATGCCAGCTCCCCACAGTGCAGGGGGACACAGGCAGCCCCTTCTCCCAGCTCAAGGTCTATGCTTCAGCAACCCCTGAACTGCCCTTGGGTTAGAAAGTGCACAATAATATCCTTCCCCAGCTGGGATCACCTTCTCCCCACAGTACAACATCTCCCATGTCCAGATTCCCAGAATCTCACTGTCCTGGAATGGTTTGGGTTGGAAAGGACCCCAAAGATCATCTAGTTCCAACCCCTTGGCATAAGCAGGATTCTTGGGAATTTGGTCTTCCTGTGGCTGAACTGCTGGAAGGGCCTCTGAGAGGAAATCATATCCTGTTGAACCAGCCCACTCTTGCAGCAAAAGGGGTTTTTCCTCCAGTCTGTGTTATTTCTGAGGGAGGATGTAGCTCCAGTGCTGATGGAGGCTCCTGCTGCCAGCAGTGGTCAGGGAGAGCATGGCTGCTTCCCTCCCCTCTGGGCCTGAAGCCAGGCAGGAAGGGCTGGAGCCTGGAGCACCACCAGCACTGCCAAACAGCACATTTTCAGTGCAGTGAAATGAAGAATGATCCTTCAAGAAACCAAGCAGGAAACTTGATTTTTCCAAGGAAACCATTGAAAGAATCAGCATCTTCCCTTAGGCTGCTTTTGGCTGTATTAGATCACCATTTTCCTGGCCACAGAGAGGAGCCCAGGCAGAGTCTGAGCTGGCTCTGTCCATTCAATAAACATCAGTTTCTCTGTGTGCTTCCAGCCTGGCATGTGCAGTGAATGCTCCAAGAACAGCTCATGTCATGCTGATTTCATTCAGTGATGAGGAATAAAAACAGAAGCTCCGTAGTCAACATGAAATTAAGATTAATGGCTTTTCAGGTTGATTTCCTCTGTGTGAAACAAACCCCATATTGTGATTTGGCTATTTAATGTTTGCTCAATGTTAGCCATTAATAGCAACTTCTCCACATGCACAGGTCATTTGCTCACATATTTTGGAATTTCTCTGATCTCAGCCTTGCACTGCTCTTCCTTTGTTAAACCCCAGGGGAAATCATAGAATCACAGGATGGATTATGCTGGAAGGGACCTTAAATGTCATCTATCCAACCTTCATGACATTAAAATTTCTGGAGATAATCACCTGCCTCCAGGGACCCAGCACAAAGGGGCAGAAAATGAGCCCAGCCCCTGGTACTGGTGTTTATCCTTGTCCCTGCATCCCAGAGGTGACTGGGAGGTGGCAATGGAAAGGCAACCAGGGCTCTCCCTGTGCTTTGCTTTGGCATCTGCACCGGGGTTTTATTTGCATGTGCTTGGCTGGAAAACTGCATCATCATCTGGTGAGTGTCAGCGATGACACAGAGCCCTTCTGCCTGGGGCTGTTCCCTAGGAACTGTGGAGGATGAGCTGGAGACCAGGCTGGATGGGGCTCTGAGTATCTTGGTTAGTGGAAGGTGTCCCTGCCCATGGCAGGGGGTTGAAACTGGATGATCTTTGAGGTCCCTTCCAACACACACCATTCTGTGATTTTGCTTGTCTGCGAGTCTGTGAGTCTGTGATTTTATGTTTCTCTGATTCTGTGAGTCTGTGAGTCTGTGAGTCTGTGATTACATGATTCTGTAATTCTGTGAGTCTATGACTCTGTGATTCCATGATTCTGTGATCCTGTGATTCCATGATTCCGTGACTCTGTGACTCTGTGATTCCATGATTCCATGATTCTGTGATCCTGTGATTCCATGATTCTGTGACTCTGTGACTCTGTGATTCCATGATTCCATGATTCTGTGATCCTGTGATTCCATGATTCCATGATTCCGTGATTCCATGACTCCATGATTCTGTGAATCTGTGATTCCATGATTCCATGTTTCTGTGATCCTGTGATTCTGTGATTCCATGGATCCTGTGATTCCATGACTCCGTGATTCTGTAATCCTGTGAGCTGTTGGCTCTGACCTGCCCCATCCATCATGGAATGGTGTCCATCAGCCTCACATCCCAGCTCCTGGTCAGCGTGGATGAAGAAGCCCAGCTGGGTGTGGCCACAGCATGAAGGATCCTGCTGAACCCATCTCATGGATAAAGGAAATTTAATTACATCTGTAGGATTTCCATCAATGCTGAGCAGCAGCAGGCTGGGTCTCAGGGGAGATTTTTCATTGTGTTGAAATCTGACTTCGTTAATTACCAGTCTCTGATCTCATTTGGGGGTTAAGTTTATGAAACAGAATCCTTATTTCTCGGATTTCCTTATCCAGCTGGTTTATTGAGTGTTGTAGAGGGGATGGTTTGGACCTTAGAAACTCCCAAGGTGTCTCACACTTCTGGCATGAGCTGTGCATCGGAGCAAGGGGAGGTGATGGAGATGTGCAGAAGTCCTGGTGAAAGACACAGAAAGAAAACATCTCAGGAAAACTGAAAATGAGGACAAAGGTCTTGCTGCCAAATTATGGCTTATTTTACCCCCAAAGGGAACTCTCCCTTCCCACATGGGAAGCACCCAGAGCCCCAGCCCCAGGCAGCCAGGGAACATTGTGGTGAGGGGCTTTAGCAGAGTGACACCAGCCTTTGGTGCACCCCAGGCTGTTCACTTCCTCTTGGGGAAAGCTTCCCATCCTCTGTTTACCCAGGAAGCACCAGATTTGGCTGTAGGCTGTCAACAGAGTGCCTGGTTTTTATCTACACATCAAATTTACTTTCTTTTTTAAAGAGAAAATAGCCACTGAACAGCCCTTGAAGCTTGGGGCTAGTGTCTAATTCCACTTGAAGAGCTTTGTTAGATAATTGCAGTATTTTTCTGAGAGAAAATAGAACAATCAAGGCTTGTAATTAAAAGCCATTCAGGCAGCTTTGATCCTTCTCTCTGCATCTTCACTTACCAAACACAAATGCCAACAAGGACTCATGGCAATATTTACAGTCACTATTTTTGGCCTTTGCCTTTAAATTAAGTCCTCTTCCTCTCTTCCAGTCAAAAGGAGGAGGAGGGAGGGAAATGGGGAATGTGGTTTTTCAACAGGTGTTTCTTTGGAAAGTTTTTTTTTGAGGATGCCTATATCATGGAATCACAGAAAATTAAGTTTTTAGAGAAGCTCAACGAGTCCAGCTATCATACACTAGCCACACCACCACATTCACCACTAAACTAAATTAAATGTCACACACAGAGGTTTTTTGATCACTTCTAGGGGTGGTGATGCCATCACTGTCCTGGAAACCTTTTCCAGGGCTTGACCACCCTTTTGGTGAAAAAATATTTCCCAATACCTAATCAAACCTCCCCTGGCACAACTTGGGGCCGTTTCCTCTCATCCTGTCACTCCATGATGACAAACCTTGAGCTTCTCTGGAGGTCTCAGAGCTGCCATAGAGCAAATTTATCACCCCAAAACTGCCTCCAGGCACAACCTCAGCTGCAGTGGTGGTGTGGATGGGGCAAGACCCACACACTCTGCCCTGGGCATGGACAGGGACCTGCCAGGGCCGTGTCCCACAGCCCACAGGGGATCCTCAGGTGAGCTCCTGACTCACTGGGAGAGGGAATCCAGCCTGGGAAGTCCCCTTGCCTTCAGCAGCAGGTGGGAATGTCAAACCTTGATGTGCTGAGACCCTCTGAAGGCACCAAACTGGGCTTGTTTCTCCCAGAATTGGCAGTAAAGCCAGTGGGTCACCATTTCCTTGGGTTTATGGTGGGACCATCAGTGGCTCATCAGCACCCAGGGGCTCCCTGCAGTCCCAAGGAAACAAAGTGAGTGCTACAGGTGTCAGGCTGTACAGAGAAGGAACAAATTTTCTTTCTTGGCTTGATTTGAACGCTATCTTCTGGATACCCTTCTGCTTCTCATCTTTCACAGTCCACGTTTTTGCTTATCCATGTTTAATTTTTATTTTTGTATTTTTCTCACATCAAGATGTTTCTGAGAGCCAGGCTTTCAACTCCCAGTGGGGTATTATTTCTTTTCTCACCCAAAAATCGTGACCAGCCTCAGGGAGGCAGTGTGAGACTGTGTAAGACCCAGGGGATTGGAGCTTCCCGGGAGAACAAGCTGCAGCACGGCTCAGATGAGGACAATTGATCCAAACAGCCAATATTGCTGCAGCACGAAGACTTAAAAAGCAGCAACAGCTTCCAATCCCCCGCCCTAGCTGAGATGCCTGCGTGGAAAGCCTGTGGAGCCCTAATTCCTAAAAGTGGGAATATGAGCCCTAATTCCCGTTCCAGGGCAGGAAATGACTCCCAGGGAGGATGGAGCAGGGCCCTCCAGGGCTGTGTCCTCACGGGTGTGACAAAAGGAAGGCGATGCCTCCCCGCAGCAGGAACCCGCAGCTGCAGCGGGCAGGAGCAGCAGAGAAGCTTCAGCTCCTGCCGTGTCCAGGGAGCTGCGTGGCTGCCCCGCACCTTTGCACCCATTAAATCAGCGCACACTGTCCCAGAAGGAAATCTCCCTGGCTTTGAGGCTGAGCTGACTTTGTGCATGGCTGGGAAGGGGTTAGGAGGAGGACCATGGGGTTCCTAATTCAGCCGCCCTGCAGACCCCAGATGGGATGCTTGCTTTAGGAGGGGATTGATGCTAATAAAGGGTGAATCGTTAATAGGGTTTATTTCTCTGCTTCTACTCTTCAAGATGCAGCCGATGTGGGCTGGTGTGACAAGCCAGCCCCAGCAGTGGGAGGAAATTCAAAGGAACGAGCAGGCATGCGGGGTTTCCCTGGGGAAATCTTGTGCTGGGAGTGGGCAAGCGTCTCCCTGGAGGTGTTTTCTGCTCTCCCAGAGGGAGCCGAAGCAGCCTGGCTTCGGATGCTGTGTTCCGAGGGTCTGCCCAGGCACGGGAAGCCCGAATGTGCTGTCTCCCCGCAGGAGCAGGGTGCCAGGCTGTGTGTGAGGCTGAAGATGCTGCGATGGGGAGGGATGCAGCGATGCTGAGCTGAAAGCAGCGAGTGCCGCTTAGTGCCGCCGGGCTGAACCGCACCGGGGCTCCGCGGGAGCTGCAGCCTCCCCTGGGCTCGGGAGGGGACCTGGCCAGCCCAAATCCTTCTCCCCTGGGAGCCTGGCACCCGCACGAGCGGCCAAGGCTCGCGTCGGGTGTTTGGCAGGGAGAAAATCGCGGATGCAGCAGGATGCTGCCATGGGGAGATGCTGAGATGGGGCTGCCCGTGCTCAGAAAGGGAAGGGGCAGGGGATACCAGAACGTCTGGAAATGCCCGTGGAGGGTTCAGAGAGGAGGGAACCAGACTCTCCTCAGTGATGTCCAGTGACAGGACACACCAACTGGAACATGGAAAATTCCATTAAATCACACGAAGGAAATTCACTGTGAGAGGGGTGAAGCACAGGAACAGGTTGTCCACTGTGGCATCTCCATCCTTGGAGACATTCAAACCCAAGTGGACACGGTGCTGGGAAATTTAACCCTGCCTGAGCCATGCTGTGATTCTGTGACTGTCATGTCTTGTGATTTAACACAAAAAGCTCCAGCAATATCATTGTGTCTGAAGTGGGTAACTCCTTTCCATGCAAAATAATACAATAGTTTTCTAGTTAATAAAATATATTGCCTTTCCTAGAGCCCCAATGCCAATGAACAGCAATGTTCCAGCTGTTTGGGCAGTTTGTGTGAGAGGTGACATAATTTGAGTCAGTTTTCTCACCCAGAGATGTTTTTCCACCCGGGAAGTCCATTGCCAGCAGGTGGCAACCACGCTAAAGCAAAATTCCTGGAGAAGGTTTGCCTGGAAGAATGTGCCCTCCTTTATTGTTCTACCACAGCTAGCGCCTTTAATATGGAGAAGGCAACAGAGTGATCTTCTATCCACACATCTGTTTTTAGTTTTCCGTAAATGAAATTGGCATCCCGAGGTATTGAGGGTTGTCAGTTTGGGTGTTGGGGTGCTCTGGGCACACAATTGCCCCGAGCAGTCTCACCTGGGGACCCCACCTACACCCACCCATGGCTCTGAGAGCCAATTCAAGCTGAGAACTGCAGGGTCCTTTCCTTTTGTGTGCCCTGTCCTGCACTTTCCTGGGCGAATTTGGACAGGTAAGACCCAAGCTTGGTGCCTGGGGTCAGGGGAAAGCTTGAAAGAAATATTTTAGCTAAGACAGCCTTCCTAAAAGCAGTAACATAAAACTTCACAGGGCTAAAGGTTGTGAGAATGAGTTTTCCAAGCTTTCAATATGGAGTTTCTGATCTCCAGACTCTCCCAGTCACGTCTTGGTTTTGTTCATATATTCTGACTATTTGTCTGTGAAAGAAGAAACTTTATATCTGCAGTGCTCACTAGAGTTTTTCTTATGGCTTATAAAACACCTTAATTTTGTTACAAACCTACCATGTTTTATTTTATAATAGGCAAAATGCAATATATATAGCAAAGATATGGCACAAGTAGCATCAATTTTCTCTTGTGAAAGAAGGACCAGTCTCTTTATTCCCCCATGAGGTTTATTTCATTACTCACTCTTAAATAAATATGTATTTGACATTTAACAGGAACAACTAGTTCAAAATGATTTCTAACACAAGTTCTCACAGTTGTTATGGTATTTGTATGCTGTGCTGTTTAGCACTATTTTTGAGACTCAAGATCTTCCTTTTGGTCTAAATTAAACAAGTCAGAAAAGAGGAAATTTGTGGTGGGGTGGAAGATGGACAATCCTTCAAAATCAAAAGAAAGCCAGAACACACAGCAACATACATGAACACTGAAAATAGTTTCTTTTCTCTTCCAAATACTCATCCTCTGTTTTACTGATGTTTCATTGAAAGTGCTTGTTAGCTCTGCTCCATTAAACAATCCTCCCTAATAACTCAGTGATAAAGAACTGAGCTTTGCACTCCTCTGGAAATTGGTCTCCAGCCTGTCCGTGCTGTACAGCAGATGGCAATAAAGGACCACTCTGTGGCAGAAGTACACCCCTGAAAAGGAAACGTTCTGTCCTTAATAATTCAGAGGGTGAAATTAAAAATCAGGGTCTAGAAATGCAACTCTGAGAAGCTGGTGGGGGCAAAGAGGGGACATACAAGAGTTGTAAGTGAGCAGAACAAACCCTGTTGTTGATGAAGGTTACAAGCAGACCACACATTACATGTAAACCAAAGAAAGGACATTGTGCATTCATTGGCCACTCCTCCAGTCTGCCAAGCTGCTCCTGAAGAGCCCCAGAAGGGCAGGGACCTGCCAGCCCCAACCCCCTGTTCAAGAAGTTCTGCATTCCAGCAGCTTCCGGAAACTTTTCCGAAAGCTGTCATCCAGGAAAGCGTACAAGAAAGGATTCAAGCATGAATTGGCATAGCTTAGGCTGGTGATGAAGTAAGATATCCCAATGACCATGGAGGTCTGGGGTAAGTCAGTGGTCAAAGCCACGATGGTGGCCAGGTGGAAGGGGGTCCAACAGAAGAGGAACACAGCCAGGACTATGAAGACCATGATGGTGACTTTCTTCTTGGCTTTGTCCAGGGCTCTGGCATTGGAGTTCAAGTGCATGTTCCTCAGCTTGTAAAGCATCATGGTGTAGAGGATGCAGATGGTTGATACTGGAATGGCAAAGCCAAGGATGAGGGTGTAGATCCTGCTGGCTTTGAACCAAAACCTCTCAGGCTTGGGGAAATTGAGACCACAACTCTTGATCTCCAGGTCGTCGGTGTAGACATTGGCGAAGATGATGAAAGGGAGGACTATGATGGTGACCAGGATCCAGATGCACAGGCTGACAATCCTGGCTGCTCGGTACGTGCGGTGGGGCATCCTCTTGGACCTGACCGTAGCCAGCACCACCAGGTACCTGTCTATGCTCATCACTGTCAGGAAATAAATGCTGGAGAAGATATTGTAGTGGTCTATGGACAAGATGACCTTGCAGAGGATTTCTCCGAAGGGCCAGTAGCGGAGGAGGTGCTCTGCAATATTGATGGGCAAGACAAGGGTGAACAAGTCATCAGCGATAGCGAGGTTCAGGATGAACATGTTGGTTACAGTCTTCATCTTGGGGGCCTTGAGGATCACATAGATGACAGCAGTGTTCCCTGTGAGCCCCACAGCACAGATCACAGAGTAGATCACGGGCAGGACAACATAGAAATCAGCTGCCTGCTCTTGGAGGGTGAAGTTGAACCTCATGCTGTTTTCCAGGTAGCAGCTGTTGCCTGCGTTGCTGCAGGAGCTGTTCAGATCATCCCAAAAGGAGATGTTTCCCATGCCTATTGACCACAGACCACCCTCAGATTCCGCTGAAAGCCTTGCTAGCCCAGAAGTGAGAGGTTTTTTTGTTTGGTTGGGGTATTTTCCCCCTCCTGTGAGAAGCAGCTGTTACCTCATTTAGATGCAGCTTATTTTCAAAGGTGAGTTGTGAGACTTCATGCACCACCTAACTTACCTCTCCCCCCTGTTGGAGAAGTTAGATTTTGAAGTGATGATGGGAGAAGAAAATGTTTGGAAGACATAAGGCTCCATGAACCAAGAAAACAAGAGAACAATGACTTTCTAAATAAGTCAAGGAACTCTTCTTTCCGAGAGCATTCTGGTGAGCTTTGGCTTTTCTTTGCCGGGGGAGTTGAGCAGTTCCTGTTCAGCAGTGTACAGCGAGAGTTTTTTTGGGGCTGGCAGGAACAAGGAGGCAGAAGGGGGAATTTCGTGCCTGGCTGGCTGTTCACAGCCCTCGGAGGACTGGAGGGATGGCTGCAGTTTCTCTGGCACAGCTCTTGCTTGCCGTGCTGGAGCAGAAGCGTTCCAGTGGTTAATTAGCGCCTGCCTTTGTGTCGGAGTTCAAGCTCTTCATGGATAAGGATTTCACAAACAATGAAGAAGTTTCTGACACTGCTACTCCCCACTCCCAGGGTCCCCTAGCAAAAGAAGGAGGGGGAAAAATAGTTCAGGGAATATTTCTGAAATTAACGGTTAAAGGGGATTACCCTGCAATCAAAGTACACCTTTAACCAAGGGTGGGCTATGAACTTACTCTGAAAACCATCCCCGCTACAAACAACTGGCAGCACCCCAAATTTGGCACAGGCAGACAGACAAACGTGTAAATCTCAGAAGTTCAGGATTAATCAGGGAAGAGGGAGAAAAGTACCCTGAAAGCAAATCCACTTCAGAGGCACAGCAGGAATCATCCCACCTGTAGCAGTTACCACATCCATCACTATTGCCTGACCCATACTTCCAAGAATTCCTGCACAGGGAATGAACAAACAACCGACCCCTACCCCTCCACGGTGAAGATCAAAGGTTTGGCAACCAGTCCCAGGCTCTGCAAAGAGAAGTGCCTCACTTCTGCCTTTTGTTGTCGCACAGCAATAAAGTGAGCGGGACTGCCGGCGCTGGGGATGGGGAGTGAAGTGTCCCTTACCTGGGAAGCGGCTCCTCTGCCTCCTCCAGCACCTGCTGCTCGCACTGCTGAGCCTCTTCCCTCTGATCCGAGCTGGAGGAGGGTCTCTGGGCTGCTGACGTACCGGGATTTGCAATCAGATCAACACGATGCTTCTGTGTGTGCGTGTTGTGTGTCTGGCCAATTAGCACTTGCTCGGATCGGGGAAGGGGGGAAACAAGGGTTTTCTCTCTGCAGGGTTACTGAAATAGTAAATACGGTGGATATTTCCTACAGGAATGAGGGAGATGTTGAGGGACACAGGCAGCACCCAGGACTGGCTGAGTGAGGGATGCATGAAACGGTGGGAAGCAGGGGGTTAAACTGCTTCAATAGGGAACAGTGGCTGGTTTTAACAAAGGGAGTAGGAGGAGGGTGAGCTACATTACAACGTGCAAAATAAACAAATAAACAGACGTACCTTGCCAGATCTGTGCTGTTTTCGGCTGCTCTGGGGGAGTTTGGCTGAGTTTCTCCAGCTGGGTCTCTGATCTGGCTTTGGAAATTCAGTGAAATCCTTCAGATGAGCATCAGGAGGTGCAGGAGTCCTGTGAAGCTTGTTGGAAATGCACCCCAGGTTATAGAGCAACAATGTAAGATCACTTTACCAGCATGTCCCTAAAGAAAAAAAAAAGAAAAAGGAAATCAAGAGTCTTTTGATTCTCCTTTAATCTTTTAAATATTGCACGACCTTTGTTTCCAGATGAGGCAAGGGAAAACACAGGAATCCATCACTGCCATGCCTGGCTGAGAGCATTTAACCAGGAGGGCCAGCTCATAGATCTGAGACAGTAGCCAAGAAGTGTGTTTGACTTTGCTCCTCTTCTTTTGTTTTTATATTCTTCTGGCAAGATTATTGTGCACCAGTAGCTGGGTGGGAGTAAAACATTTCATTGCACTTCTTAAAGACATGGCTGTAACCGACTTCAGCAGATGGGATTTTTTTTTTTTTTATGTACAACTCTTCAAGATATTTCCTTGACCAAAATCTAACCAGACATTGGGCTTAAGGAAAATGAAACTGGAATTATATTGTCCAATGATATTGCATAGGAATGATATGGATGATACTTCTTCAGATGAAACACCCCTGGAGCTTTCTTCTTGCCTGTTTTGGGAGAGCTGGTGTGGTTTATAAGGAGTTGTAAATGAAGCAAGGCTTTGGTAGGTCTGCAGGGAGAATGCAGTTTCCAGGAATTGCTGTTGTCTTTTTTCGGAGAAAAACATACAGGAAGAAAGAAAAATTCAGGAGAATGTGATGTTGCATTTGCTGATCTGAAACTATTCCCTGGGACAAAAGGGTTTTAAAGTATTTTTCATCCACAATCCTTTGAGTCTTTCTGGTTTTCAGCATAAAGTATATCTCTGGTCTCTGGGATAACTTAAAAGCTGTTCTTTCTCTTCCCCAATTATATTATCTTGGAATTGGCGTCATGCTGCCATGGCCAGAGGTTGTGTGCCTGGGTGCTGTGTGTTTCAGGGGCTGGGAGCTGAGGGGGCTGCAGGAGTTGTGGTGCTGACGATGCTCCCTCGTGCTTTACCCTCTGCCTTGTGCCTTACTCCTCATTATCCATAGTGAACATGCTCTCCGTGCCTTGGTTAGGATGTGCTTGATTAAAATGACCTGTCAGAGATGAGATGGAGACTAATTAAAGCTCATTGCCTGGTGTGGGTAGAGGGGCTTTTTCTTCTATGCCCCAAACAAATTACTGGCACCTGCTTTCGGAGCTCCTTGCCTGGTTCTCCAATAAAATTTGTTTGCTTTGGGGAGAACAATTGCCAACAGATCTAAATTCATGTAGGAAATTGCTTTGCAGTAGGAACTGTTCTACCAACAGGGAAAATATTTCCTCTGTGTGTCTCTGGGCCCAAGCAGGGCCAGAGGCTGTGCACAGGGGAAACAGATCTATTTATATTGGTGTGATAGGGAGTGCTTGGAGAGAATGTTTTACTCTTCTTGTCTTCTCTGGCTGAGCATCCCTTGATTATAAATATTACAGTGGCATAAAGCCCTGGAAATCAAGCACTGGTTTGAAGATGCTGCTACAAAGGGCATGAGCTGCCTGGACCTACTTTTGTGCCAACAGCTCCATCATCAGCACAGTGCAGCAGGGACAAAGATTTTATTCCTGGAAAATCCATGCCATGGAGATGGACTTTGCCTCTTGAAGCCCACGTTCACACTGTGCAGCTTGGGTCAGCTGTGCAAACAAAGAAAAGACAGTGTTTTAGGGAGGGGGAAATCCCTGCCAATGCTAAATCAGTGGTGCTTTATTGTCTTCTTAAAACTGATGTGCTGCTGGCTCCAATGGTGGCCATAACTCCACCATTTTGGAGTTATGGAGAACCTGTTTTGTTGGGCTCCTGCTGCTGTCAAGGAGTCAAGTTCATCTCAAGGACACAGATATACAATCAATAATCTGTTTACCAAAACAAAATGTTCTCGGCTGGCTGTCTTGCAGTCACTGGTTATTAAGGTGATTTATTTGTATGAAGTGTTCAGGCTTTTAAAAGCATTGCAGGTTAATAATAGAATCAGGGAGTAGTTTGGGTTGGAAGGGACCTTTAAAGGTCATCCAGTCCGATCCCCCTGCAATGAGCAAGGACATCATCAACCAGATCAGATTGCTCAGAACTCAACCATCCCACCTGACCTTGAATGCTCCCAGGGATGGGGCATCTGCCACCCCTCTGGGTAACCTGTGTAGTGCCTCACTATGCTCATTGTAAAATAACTTTTCCTATATCTAATTTAAATCCACCCTCTTTCTGTTTAAAGCCATTTTCCCTTGTCCTACCACAACAGGACCTCCTGTCCTGAGAAATGTCCAGAACTGATTACATCAAATGGGCTGAAATTGCTTCTGGCAAGGTAAGTGTGCCTGGTCAGGCTATTTGTAGGATAACATTCACCCACAAAGCTGGGAGGTCCCCCTGCTTCCCCCCAAAACCTTCCCAGCCTTATTGAGCCAGGCTGGCTTAGGCAGGTGATGGTGCTCACCTTGTAGGACACCTCAGGGTACCAGGCAAGAGCTGCAGGTGGTGAGGGGTGACTGCAGGGCAAATGTCCCCATAAATAAACTGGTGAATTGTGACAAAGAAAGTGCTTTTGAATGGTGATAATTGTCATGGATCCAGGGGCTGGTGACACATCCTGCCCGCCCGAAAGCTGCAGTGAAGGCAAAGGGCTTCAGGAAGTGATTTAAGGAAAATGGGACTCCATAAACGGCCTATTTTTGTCAGGGAAAGCACATATCAATAACTGCCCCGTCTGGCTCTGCGGGGGAGCAATCCACACAAACCGTGCAGCAATTTCCTCAGACCAGCTGTGATGGGGAATAAAAGCTGCAGCCCTGGGAGCTGGTGGGTGGCTGTCTGAAGCTGTTTGCTCCCTGCCAGACAGGAAAGGGGTTGGGAGGCTCCTACAGTGGGTTAGCCCTCATTCCCAGCACCTCTTGGAGACCCTGGCTCTTGTACCACACCTTCCCCAGCCCTGTGGTGCTGTCTGAGGCCACCCAGAGGTGCCACCAGCTGTGGAGGGCAAGTGGCATTGCAAGAGGCTGCCTGGCTGCCAGCAGGAGCTGTGCTGGCAGATGTGTTAATGAAGGGAGCTCTGGTAGAGTACTCGTGACAGTGGGAGCAAGGACATGCTGCCAGTCTTGCTGCAATTAATACATAACTGTGAGAATTTGAGTGCAGAGGGAATGCTGCTCTAAACACCCTCATTTCCTCTCCCACTCCCCGCTGGTCTGGGTTCAAGCAGCCTTGCTCCAGAGAGAAACTAAAATCTGCTTCCATTCCAGGATGCTTTTATTCTCCAGCATTTATTCCTGCGTTGTTTATTGTTTATTTCTCCAGGGCTGGAAGTGAGGGTGTACTTTGGTTGGTTTGCTGCCCTGAGCCAGCTCAGTCTGTTGAAAGCAGAGCCCTTTGGAAGAGGGAGGTTTCTGGAAGTGAACTGTCCCTTTTCCAGTGCTGCTCATCACCTTTGTGGGGTGTGAGGGGCTCAGGGCAGTGGCCTGGGCTTCCCTTGTGTCAGTGCTGCCACAAGGAGAGGGCAAAAACTGTCCCATGGCTCTGACTGTGCCAGAGGTGCTGCTGCCTCCTCCTCCTGAACTCGGGAAGCAGGAGAAGCAAATCTGCTGCATCAATCTATAGGTTCATTAGTCCTCTGGACTTGAAGTTTTTGTGCTTCCCTATCTCAGAGTTCTTCCATCAGCCCACGTGAGTGACAGGTTTTGTGTAATTTACCTGTGGGACCTGTGAGGAAAAAGCCCTGGATGTGATGGGACCTGGTGCTGCAGTACTCTGGGGTACAGATAATTGCTTCCTTTTGGAGTTCTCTTGACCATGGATTTATTACCAGGGCTCTGTTTCCTGCTGGTTGCCTTTATCAGATGTGCACAGAGAGTGTGCAAGGGGGTTCCCCAGCACAGCTGAAGATTAAGACATGAGGAGGAATCCTAGTTTGAAGGGATGAGAAGAAAACCAAAATAAAAGGATGGTTTTAGCCCAAAGTTAGTGTGAATCAGCAGGTAGGAATCAGCTCTTCCCTGGATCCGTGTCCTTCCTGTGCTGCTGGCAGATGAGGGTGTCCTGCAGTGCTGTGATCCATCAGCATTCCTGGCAGGAATATACATTATTTAGTTGCTATTAAGCTGGTTATAACACAGCTGCTAAGAGCCCTCGGTATCTGCCACATCCAAGAGAGAGAGTTGTCACTTTGACTTTTTTAATGCCATCTGAACTTTCACTTATGAAAAGTCACTCTTTCTGTCATTGCTTGACCTGCTTGGAAAAGCTGTGAGTCTTTACAAAGAGCAGCACTGCATCAGGGCTATAATGCATCCTTGGAAAAACAGCCAGGAGCCCTTCAGGGATCTCACCGGGGAGCAGGCTCTGTGCAATATATTCCAATATCTCCAAGCAACAGCTTAATGTGTTGCCTTGTCTGCTTAAGCAGCAGAGCTCCTCTGGCCTAAAAGCCTCATCACAAGAGGGTTATGGAGTGCAAATTGCTGCTGAATGAATTTGATGCTTTGTTCACTCTGGTTTCCCCTCCCTTTTGTGTTATGACAGTGAAATGACTCATCTTCACCTTCATATCATATTTTAGAGAAATGGTCTAATATTTTGTACAATGTTCAATGTAAAAAAACCCCAAACCAACAAAACAGATGAAATGTGTTTCCTGGAACAATGTTTTCCAGTGCAATTACACAGAGCCAGCACCTTTCTCCACACTCTTTTGGGCAACAGACATTGTGGAGTACAACATTTACAATACCATCAACTATTGTAAGGAAAAGAGGGAAAAGCAGAAGGCCTGGTTTGAGCTTAATGAAACTTGACTCTGGCTTTGGACTGCAATAATTTATTACAGCTCTCTTTCACAATTAATGCCAGCCTGACCTTCTTAAATAGAACATCATAATTCTTGTGGCCATGTATGTGGTCATGAAAATTCAGAGCTAAGAGCATGAGCCATGTTGGTTATGTCAGTGTGACAGAGAAAAATATAAGTTGGATAACTCAGGTGAATTGAGTAGGAAATGGTGTGCTAAAAATGCATAAAAATAATTTAAAATGCAAAAGATAAAAGGAAAAGGGAAGGGATTACTGCAAGATGAGGTTTACGGCTGGTGCTCTCTGCTCATCTGCACCACATGCTCATGGCCATAGTGGGGATGTTAGGGACTGGATTCAGTGTGGGCCCCAGAAACAGTCAAAAGAGCAGTGGCAGTCAGGAACACCTGGCTCTCCTCTCTTTAAAATCTAATTTCAGCCCCAAAGCAAAGCCCCAAATTTAATTCCCTGGGGATTGAATTTGTGTGTGAGGTCTTTGGCTGGGGCTTTCACAGCATGCTGGGTAGATAAAGCCCCCATCAGAAATCATATTGATCCAAATTATAGACAACCACACCAAAAATAAGTTTTGGATGCTTGTGGAGGAGAAGCAGGAAAAGCAAAGAAATAAAGATACTTCTGTGTTTTCCACAGGGAATAATTTCTGAAGTGCAGAACTCCCCAGGCCATGCAGGGCCTCCTGCCAAGGGGAATGATTTCAGACAAGTGCTGACTGCGTGGGAGAAGGTGTTTTGTGTTGGAGGGCTGAGTTATCACTGAAGTTTTTCACTTCTAATACTTGGTAATATCAGTGTCATTTTGTTAGTAAGGAGCACACTCAGTGTTTGAGACATCTCCATCTCCACCTGCTTCACAACTCCACTTGAAGGCAGATGAAAATTATTTCCTTTTAAATGACCTGTTTTCAACACATTCTGCAAACCCTTACTGAGGCTCCTTGCCATTAAGTTGATTTTCTATTTATTTTTTTCCTTTTTTTTTTTTTTTTTAATAAGAAGAATTGCTTTCTTCTTGCAAATGTTAAGTAAATTTTTCCCTACCTGGGATGTCAGGAGGTGCACATCCTGTACAGAAACACTCCCCAACTGCATCAATAATCTTTTTGTACTGCTCAGTGAGTCCTAGAAAACTGCAGAGCAGTTTTGTGTCTCTGCAGGTTACTTGGCAATCAATTCTCCATCTCTGATAAACCCTAATTTACAGGGAGGATGTGACGAACTCCCTCCTCTGCAATCAGGAATTGGCAGTGCCCATTCTTCTGCAGATTTATGGGTTCAGCAGAATAATATCATAGGAACAGAGGTGTTGTGCAGCATTCCTGCTTGGTTTGCTCCTCATTTTGTGGGGCAGACAGCAGCCTTCTACGGCCCTAAAAAGGGCAAGGAATTTTCTGGACTGGGAAGAAAAGCATCCTTGAGAGAGGCAGAATATGATGCTGTTACCCGTGGCTGATGTTCCCACCTCTGTTGTCAAATTTCTCTCCCCTGCTGCCTGGGACACCTGAGTAAGGGATGGTTTGTAGTGATGTTGTCCACATTAAATCAGTCAAAGGGTTTCTGGACTTATTTATCGCGTGAAAGCAAACCCTGTTTTTCTGGTTGTATGAGGGAAAAATTATTTCAGGCAGAGAGAGGCAAGAAAAAGGTGAGAGACCAGTGAATATTTTCCATGTGGCTGCAGGGAGGGAGAACAGTTGTGGTGTGGAGATGCATTGTTAATGTAAAAGCAACAAAAGCAACCCAAATAATGACTGAGCATCACTGGAGCTGCACCTCTGTCAGTAAGGGATGGATCCCTCCTGCTCTTTCTCCTACCAGAGGTGCTTGTGTGGGGCTGGTTGTCCCTGTCATTTACCTTTTGATTGCACAGCTGTTTCTTACAAAAGAGTTGGCTCTTCAGACTCTCCTGGGCATTCAGGGGAGTCCAGGAGATGTGGAGGGGGTGAGCTGGTAAGTGGGTTTGGATGGTCTTGGCTGTTAGGTGTTGCTATGTTTCCTGATGCTCATTTCCAAAGCAATCCCTGACACACTGATTTTGTGGAAGGCAGAACAGCTCTGTGCTTGAAATTATCTGCTCAGGGAAAATGCAATGAATTTTCTGCTAGGAACTGCATGTGAACAAAGATGGAGCCTGAATTAGGGATCTGCCCTTGTGGGGGTCCCTTACACTGACACAAAGCTCTCTGTGCCTCTCCAGAGGGCTGTAACCCTACAGAAACATGTCACTTCAGGGCAGGGAGGGGGATTTGACATCACAAAACATCGAGGGAAAAACATCGCGGCAAATTCTCCTTTTCTGGCCAGGAAAACCAGGGTGTGTGCCTGCTGTGTTCCACGAGCAGGAAATCAATTGCTGAGGGATTTCTGCTGGGAGATTTGTGCTTTATGAAATTCCTGCCAGGGACAGAGGACTGGGGAGCTGGAAAGGATAGTGCTGTCTTCCTCCCCTGTGCTGCTTTAATTGTTTGTAATGATTTAATAAGCAGCACTAGTCTTCCCTGCAGCCAACACAGACATGTGGCATTTTATTACCTTTATTAGGGCCCCTGTTTGGAATTTCTTTGCTGTATTTCCTTCTTTGCAGGCTTGGTCCAAAACTTGGAGAAGTCAGTGTGAGAACTGGACTTTGTGCTGTCAACATTCTGAGTGTTGAGCCAGCACCAAATCCATGCAACTGTATGGGAAGGAAATAATAAGGACAAATGACATGATTTAAACAAGGAAATGCTCTTGGCTTTGGCATTTTATGTGCACAAATGCACAACCAGGAGAGGAAGAGCAAAGCAGGTTCAAGCTCCCAGTACTTGCAGAAGAATGAATGGAAATAACTTCCTGTTTAGGCTGGAAATCAGGAGAAAATTTGTACCCATCAGAAGGGTACAAATTGGGTTTGACCCTTCTGGGGTTGAACTGGAGCAGCTGCCTAGGGACAACAGACAGGTGGAGAAGTGAAACCCCAAATTAAAGGCTTTTAATGTGGAGTTTTTTGGATGTTGGGGTCTTTAGAAGCAGACCCTGTGAGTCCCATGGGCAATGCAGGAGGCGTCCCAGGGGAGCATCTCTGTCCCGTGCCAGGGATCTGCTGCCCTGGTCCCACAGAGGGATTTGGGTTGCACCTGATGGCTCAGCAGAGCTTGGGGAAATGCCTCAATGTTTGTTGGATTTGCATGGCATTTGGGTCAAATCGAGTTCCTCCTCTGAGGGATGGAGTCTTGAGCTCTCACAGGTTTTGTTTGAATATTTCTTTAATCTGCCCCCCACCCCAAAACCCCCCAGCAGATCCCCTGCTCCTGCCACTCTGTGTCTCCCACAGCTGTGGTCCTCAGAGCTTTCCCCTTACACTAGAAGAACTGGAAATTGGCTGGGTTTTGTTGCCTCTTGGCAACAAAATTGTCTCTTATTGTGCAGCTCAGGGGGAAAGAAACCTCTTCCTCCCTTCAGTCTGCTGCAACAAAGTGTTTCCTTCCTCTTTGTGAAGAACTAGGAAGAAACACTTCTTTTTAAGATGAGGGAACCCAATTTAATTCCCTTATCATTTTGAGCAAAATAACCAAGTTATTTATATTGAAAGTCACTCCAAAATTTTGAAGAGATCTTTTTAGAAAATATTTCTCTTGGTGACTGATTATGAGTGGGTATGGGAAGAAACTCTTTGCATTGAACCACTCAAAGCAGTAATTTCTTCCCAAAGAGCAGATGTAATTACATTTTTTGGGTGAAAAAAAATAAGTAGTAGTGAACCAAAGGAGCTTCAAGCAGATCTCTATTTGCTGCCAATGGCTGAATAAAATGCACAGGGTTCCTATCAGCTCTGCCAGACAAAACGTTGCATTTGGCTTATTGGGGGTTTTGTCAGAAATCTTTGTAGCATGAATAGTTCATGGACTTATCTCTGCTGGCTTCAGCCATTCCTGCTGTCCATCATATCTTGCTATTATAAGGCAGCTCTTTTCATTATGTTGTCTTTTAATTCAGATATCTGAGCCTTTTTCTACTTCTAGTCCCACTTTTCAGTAGGACAAACATTTTCACATTATCTGTGAGTGTATTCAGTGGTGGCTACACAAGTGAAGGCAAGGAGCTGGCAGGTGATAATTTATGAAACTTTCTATAATGGGAAAAAACTCAGCATTCAATTTCCATCTCCTTAGAAATCTCTATTTCTTTTCTTGTCTCTTGTGCTCTCTGTGGCTGGTCTGAGTTTAGTGCTTGGAAATGCAATTATACGGATTCCAATTCTTTTTAGAGAGAATAATCTTGTACACAAAGCCAAATAAATTTAACTTTTCAATATTAAGCAGTTTGACATCCAGGTTAGGGACCTGGCAGTGGTTAGTGCCTGGCCAGCCTCAGAACACAGAGTTAGTCTGATTTAGGTGAAATTTCATTCATTGGAGACAAAGTAAAATTGTCTCTTATTTGCTCAGCACTAAAAATCCATCTGAAGCTGATTGCCAAGACTTGCTGCTGAATGATGGGATTAACTCCTGCAACGGCATCATGAAATGAGAGACTGGGAGAGGAATATTAAAAAATGGCATTTCTGACCACGTGCAGGCCCTGATGTCCTGTTGGCTTGGTGCTCCCAAAGGGGCTGATTTTGATGGTTTTAGAGGCACTCACCTGGGCAGTGAAATGCACCTCAGGCAGCAATTGCTTCTCTGGTGTCTGCAAGTGCCTTTATCTCCCATTCTGCTCCTCAGAACTGAAATCCTGCATGGACTGAGTGAATCTGGGGCTTTGGAAAGGCCCAGTAGTGACAGATTTTGGTGAGATTTGAGTCAGGAGATGGAAGCAGCAGCAGAAGGTTCTGTAATCTTCATCCTTGTGCTCCCCTGCATGCTGATGCAGTGTGAAGGAGGCAGGGATTCCATACAGCACCTTTTGTAGCTCCTGAGGGGAAAAAAAACAAGTGGCAAGTTCTTTAATTTATTAGAGTTTCAGGCATGTGCTTTGCGGCTGTGCTGTGCCTCAGGGCCAGGCTCTGCCTCTCTCTGCTCCAGCTGGTGCTTCCAAGCTGTCCTCTGTGGTTTTTATTTGCAAACCACCTCTCTGACCAGCTTCCACTTTAAAAAATTCAGCACCACGTTTGTGGCTGAATGGGTCCCAGAGCTGGGGAGAAGGATTTGAGATGCAATTTGCATCACAGAGTTGTTACAGCGGGAAAAATGTCGCATCCCTCCTGTGCCTGGAGCTGCTAATCTTGTTCTGAACATTGAAAACCTCTTCAGTTTCTCTCATTATACCTAAATTTGATTACTGCTTTGATTTCATACCTCTTTCATGCAGGCTTTTTCTCTCTCCTTGGCTGGAATTGTCAGGCCTGAAAAGAGAAATTTTGTCAAGCCTTGGGACAGTTCCCATCATCTATCTCTGCTCCTAATACTGCTTTAAATTATCTTGGGAACCTGAGCAAGAGGGAAACTGGGAGGAGTTTAGTGAGAGGAAAAGTAAGGCACAGAGACCAAAGTGTAAATGCAGAGTCTGGGTTACCAGAGTCTGCAGTGTTGTGGGGATCTGGGCCATGCAAACTGATGTTTTTCTCTGTGAATGGCTGATTCCTTCTGTATCTCCTCCTGAAATTCTTGTAATTCCTGTGCACCAGGGCTGGTACTGGAACTGCAGCCACACAAACGCCCCATGGAACTGTGTGGGACACAGTGGGAATCATTTATTTGCTGCTTTTGATGAAAAGTTGTGACATGAACCTTAGTGTCAGGGAGGTGACATGTTAATGCTGCTGCTGTCAGACAGTGCCCACACACTGTGTCTGGAGACAGCTCAGGAGAAGATGAAGAAAAACCAGGATTAAATCCCATGTGCCACTGAACTCTATCAGAGATAAATTGCTTCGAGTGAAGTCTGTGAAGTGACTGGGGAGAGCTGGATGAAAGGGACAGCTCTGAGAAGAGTGGGGTACGTCAGTGATGTCCTAACACTGATCTTTGCATAGAGATGAAAAAGTATCAGTTTGCATGGCCTGAATGTTTGGGTCTGGAAGTTGTGTGTTGCACAAGCTGTACTGAAATATCATCTCTACACCTTAGCCAGGAACAGCATCAGAGTTCTGAACAGATTAATAAAAATCAGCCATAACCCAGAAGCAACACTTGGCAATACACATCTGTGGCTCGTGAGGAGACCAAAAGCTTTAATTATTGTTCCTGGAGAATGAATTCAGCAAGAAAAAATCCTCTTTCTTGGCATTAGAATGCTTTAGTTTCAGCTCAGCCCCAGACTATCAATGTCAAGTGTTTCTCTGGGTGGTTGGGGGTAGGTTCTCCCCCATAGCTCTCTGCAGGTTGGTGCTAATTAAAGATGTTCTGTCAGGTTCAGATGTTGTGGTGCCTGACCAGGGAGTGCAGAACAGGGATTACAAGTGCTGACATTTGCTGTACTAGAAAGTCCAAGGGACAAATTTGTGCCAATTAACACCTTTAACTAGGAGGATCAATTCCTGTTGTGCTTGTACCGGAGTCTGGGGACAGAGGGGGTTTCCAAAGGAAATCTTGGTCCATGTAGGGCTGAGGCTCCCTCCAGGCTGGTCCAGCCCCTCAGGGTGCCCAGGAACAGGGGCTGCCCACAGCCCAGTGCACCCTCCTTAGCCCTGGGGCTCCCCAGGGAAGAGCCATGGCTGAGGAGCAGGCAGGCTCAGCCGTGCTCCAACGTGGGATCCCATGGGACAGGACATGCTGGGATTTGCCCCTGCAGCTACCAAGTGTGTCCAGAGAAACTGCAGGGAGAGGGTGACCTCTGTCAGTGGGACCCCTCTGTGCACAGGGACCCCCACTCCTGGGGTGGCTGTGCCAGCTCCCCCAGGGACCTCCACCCCTAGGAACCTGGAACAAGTGGAAATGACAACTTTACAAATGCTGCCTGTGCCTGCAGCAAATGCAAAGAGAACTGGGGTGTGAAAAACAAAATTTCTTTATTTACAGAAGAACAGCAACAATACAGAACGCTTTTACAATGTAAGAATATTTGTAACAACAACAACAATCCATAGAACGTATATACATAAGAACCTATCTAGTAAAAATATATGAAATATTTGCAGAATATAGTCCTAAATCCTATTCCTGAAGACAACAAACTGTAAAACCTATGTACAAAAAGGGTGGCATCTCTGTTCTCAGTGTCCATCAGTCCTGGAAGAAAAGCAAGTGCCATGGTCACTCCAATCAGGCACAGAGGGCTCTTCCATGTGCCCCCAGGCTGGCACATGTTGGCACAGCAGGACTCTGCTACCAGAGCTGAGCCTGGCTGGATCTGGGATGGAGCTCATGTGGCCCAAAGCGAGCACAGGACAGGCTGTGGATGGCCACCAGTGCACAGGGTACCACGTCCCTGGGCAGGGACCAGCCCAGCTCCAGCCTGGCAGCAGGGGACCCACTTGGCCTGTGGGGACCACATGCCTGTCCTGCTGCTGGCATTGGTCTTCATCCCAAGATCATAGCCTCTTCCTCATCTTTTTCATCAACATCCATATCCTCAATGTGGTCTTCCACATCCACTTCCATTTCCTCTTCCACATCCATATCCACCTCCATCTCTTCCTCTCCAGTGTCCTCCTCCATTTCCACATCCTCCTTTGTATGAGTCCGGATATCCACCTCCATCTCTTCCTCTCCAGTGTCCTCCTCCATTTCCACATCCTCCTTTGTATAAGTCCAGATATCCACCTCCATCTCTTCCTCTCTGTCTGTGACAGCCTGCAGAAGCGGCAAAACCTCAGAGTGGGGTCCCTGTCCCACACCATCCCCACAGAGCTGCAGCCCACCCGGGCAGTTGTGGGTGTCCACCTCCATGGAATGGCATCATACCTTCTTCAGGGCAAACGTGAGCATCCTGCAGTGATGGATGACAAAATCCAGGCACTAGGGAGCTCTCAGGAGTGATGGGGGTAGCAGGGCACAAGTGACCAGAAGGGTGACAGGAGCTCACAGGAGCAGTGCGAAGCGTGCGCTGACACAAGGGCCAGTGGCTGAGCTGTGCTCTTTGCTGGGTGCTGGCAGTTCCAGATGGAACGTGGGTATGTGACATCACAGTTCCCAGGAGTCTGGGGTCAACTGAAGTGGACACTGGGGATCCCTGAATGGTTGGGCTTGGAAGGGACCCTGGAGATCATCTCGTTCCAAGCTGAGCAATCCTCCCCCAGACCTTGGGAGAGCCCTGTTCCCAAGGATGGGGCACCCACAGCCTCTGTGCCCAGCCTGGGCCAGTGCCTCACCACCCTCAGTGTAAAACAGCAGCTTCCTTAGATCCAGCTTCAATCAGCCTCCTGCAGTTGAAAGCCATCCCCCTTGTCCTGTCACCCCAGGCCCTGTTGAACACTCTGTCCCCTTCCTTCCTGTGGGACCCTTCCAGTCCTCACAGCCACAGTGAGGCCTCCCAGTGTCTCCTCTCTCCAGGCTGAGCATCCCCAGCCCCAGTTGGACAGCAGTCAGTCAGATCAGGGGATGTCAAGGCTGAAGGGTAGCAAATAGCATCAGGAACTGAGAGATGGAAGCTTTAGGCCCAGGTTTGCCTCTAAATTGTACAAAATTAATAACAGTGGAGGGGAAAGTGGTGGGACACTTGTTCTAACTGGTGAATTTTATTTTTTTCTTCTTTTCTATCATGCTGGTCCAGGTTTTTCTGTTTGAAAGGAAGCTTGGCACAATGTCCACTGTATTCTCCATTTGTGAAACACCAAGCAGAGTCTGGGCAGGCTGATGATGCAGAGCGAAATCTGCAAATATACTGGTGATCTTGAGCCCGGGGGTGCAGCTAAACCCAGGCAAAAGAAATTTCTGGAAAGTCAAGTCTGGTTTACATTTTCTTGAGTTTGGCTATGCCAACTTAACCAGTCATTTATAAAAAAAGCAAATAAAAAGCTCAAACCAAAACAGACAAAAACCCAAATAAACAAACCCACGCAAACCAATCAAACAGATAAAAAACCCCAAATAAAACCAAAGGGAATGAGGAGTTAGTGTTAGTTGTGAGGATATCACAGCAGGCAAAAGGCTGCTTCCCACAGGATCACCATAAAAAGCCACATATAACAGCTGCTCCAAAATATACCCAACAGGAGAAAAATAAAAAGTGATACATGGCAACTTTGGGGGCAAATCCACATTAAAGTGAAGGATGAGCAGTGGTTCAGATCCAGCATTCCCCACCCTCCAGGCTGCTGTTTGCTCCTGATGAAAGACCCTTGCAGGACTGTGGCCCCTCTCAGTGCAGTGTAAATCATCCCCACAGCTCTCAGCTGAGCCACTGGCATTTCCAGAGTGACATCCAGGCACAATCCTGAGCATCTGTGGAAGGTCCTGAGCACCTTCATGCCTGGAACCACAAAACAGATCAGGCCCTCCTTGGACTGGGTTTTCAGGGGAGGTTTCCATATCCCTGTAAGATTTGTCCATCCCTCAACATATCTGACTTTATGTACAATGATGCATTTGGGTTCCTTCCTTGCTCCTGTGTGCCAGTGAGGAACCATCCATGTGAATGGAGGATGTTGTGAACAGGAACATTTATTCCTGGATTGCCATTTTGCTTCACTGTCACTCAGCTGAACATGGTCCTTATCTATGAAGGACTTACAAGAAATGTGTAGGAATTTTGGCTCTGAGAGGAGCAGAAAGCACATTTTCTACACCACATTCCCAGCAGATGCAGTTTCCCTGGCAGAACAGTGATTGCCATTCATCTTCCTGGGAAGAATGTGTAGAGCCATTCAGAGATCACAGGTTCAGCTGGCCTTTGGCTTTGTGTCCCTCATTTCACATGGCCAGTTTCAAGGGCCATTAAAAGAGGCTCATGTTTGCCTTGCTACCCAGAAGTGCTGTACTTATTTCCAGGAGAAAACCAAAAATTGACTGTCCTCTGGTGTGGTAGAAATCCCACCACAATTGTGACTCTGAGAGCAAAGACAGCCTGTGCTTTTTGGGGCTGTAACAGCTGAGAGTGTGGCAGAGCAGTTTTTATATTATTTTTAGAGTCCTGAAAACATTGTTCCCAAAACAATCTTTCTCTCCTCTTCTGTCATAAACTGTAGAACAGAGAAAATGGAAAGGAACAGAGGTTTGTTTAAATTGGCTGAGGTTTTTTTAAGTCTTAAAATAGTGTCAGCTTGATGCATGATACTTTAGAAATTGGATTAGTAGCACCTCTTTCATCCCACCAGAGAGGTGGGATTGAAGACTTCCAACAACAGAAACCCTGGATGTGCAAGAGCTCAGTTTTCCACCCCTCACACAAGTATCTTGCTATACTATTTTAAGCAGCCTCAGCCAGATATATTAAAATATTGCTCCAAACAACAACAGAATGAAAATGTTCCACCAAATGGGGAAAAATAAGAAAAGTGGGCGGCAGCCCTTTCTGAAGAGCTTGTGTTGATTTTGCAAAGTTGGATGCAAACAAGGTTTGCCATATTTCTTTCCTAGAAAAATGTGGATATTTAATAGAAATCTGTGTGTGAGGCTGCTAAGTTTGGTATGATTTTAGATCTGAGAGGAGCAAAACAGGTTCCAGAGAAGCTTTGGTTGTGTCACCCTTGGGAGTGTTAAAGGCCAGGTTGGATGGGGCTTGGAGCAACCTGGTCTAGGGGAAGTGTCCTGGCTATGGGGAGTCCATGAAAAGAAACTTTTGGTTTTCCTGAGATGCTGCCTTTGCAAGGGGAGCTCACAAATACCCCACGTAGTTTGAAACGCCCTGAGCAGAATCCAACTCAGGTGATGAGGGATTTTCACTTGGATTTTATGGGGGATTTTCAGAGGGCAGTGCAAGAGCTGCTGAATGTGTTTGACAGGCAAAGAGGGCCAGTGTGGCAGCAGCTTAATTCAATGGAGTTTTCCTTCTGTGATCCTGTATAACCTGAGGCACTCTGGGGCTCTTGAACCCGGCAGCTGGGCAAGTTAATCATTGTAACAAGTGATAAATTAACCTGCTCCACTCTCCTTAGCATGGCTGTGATGAGCATTAAGTAAACCAGCGAGCCCTTGCCAAGATGGGAGCTTGTTCTTTGCCAGGGAGGAGGGAGAAAATATTGCTTGGAGTAAATAAAGCAACTCTGCTTCCCCAGGAAGAGGAAAAGAAGTAATTAAATATGTGAGTGCTGCATGGAATAATTTGCACAGGGATATATCTTCTCTGCTATGAAGGAATGTTCCCAATAAACCATGCTTCTCCTGACCTTTATTTTTCTGAGTTTCTACCACATGATACAAGAGACTTAATAAAAGCACCTTGTGGGGAGGAATTTTTTTCCTTTCTTCAGGCTGCCTCTTTCTTTTGTTGCCTCCAGAGCTCTCACTTTTTTCTGCTGTTCTTTGGAGCACATGCTTACCTCTTTCCTGATCCCCTGGGCTTGTTTTGGCTCTGGGTGTCATGGACACTATTAATTGTGGGTTTTTTTCCCTCCATCTACTTCTGTCTCTTCAAGTGGTTTACATTCATTTAACTGTTGGAGTGATAGATTTTTCTCACCTTTTATTACTTAATGCTTTTTCTTCATTCTCTAAAACCAACTTCTCCCTTGTCCTGTGGCTGTTAGATGCCATTTATGGGAGGGAGCATTAATTCTTTCTCTACTGCTTGTCTGAGCTTTCACAGTGAGCTGAGAGCTCTTTGGGGTTAAACTTGGCTCACTTCAGTGCCTTCCTTGATGCTGCCTGTGTACTTGGACACTTTAAGGGAATAAAGTCTGCGTGTGGAGATTACAGCTGTGAAATAATGGCTCTTTTGAAGAAGACAAGAATGCTGCTGTCAGTCTTTTCAAGGATAAACTGAGCACCTTGTTTTGGGGAGAAACAGGCTCAGCTCAGCACAGAGGTGGCTGTTGCAGGTACCCAGGTTTGGAGGGAAGGGTGCAGCTCCTGGGGGTGTGTTTGTGGGGGCTGTAAGGTTTGTGTGGGGTCCCTGGAACAGTGGGAACACCCCACTGGGAGATGCACATGAGGAAATGGGTGCGCAAAGGGCCTGAAGTATGACCAGCTTTAGTGAAGCTTTCCATAGGAAAAAATACTTTTACTGGGATTTTGGATAATTGGAGTCTCCTTCTCATATC
Organism: Setophaga petechia; assembly: GCA_024362935.1. Classification (NCBI taxonomy): domain Eukaryota; kingdom Metazoa; phylum Chordata; class Aves; order Passeriformes; family Parulidae; genus Setophaga; species Setophaga petechia. The sequence continues at coordinate 3,604,460 of JANCRA010000033.1, forward strand.
CTTTTGTGAAGCTTTCCATAGGAAAAAATACTTTTACTGGGATTTTGGACAATTGGAGTCTCCTTCTCATATCCTTTTGTGAAGCTTCCCATAGGAAAAAAATACTTTTACTGGGATTTTGGATAATTTGAGTCTCCTTCTCATATCCTTTGCCTGATGAATATTACCCCACTGCAAGAGCATGGGGAATCCTGAGCTCACACAATGAAAATCCCTGATAATTATATTTTTTTTCTATTTTTCAATGTTGTCATCCCAGCAGGAGTCAGAGAATATGTGTGACCTGCCTGTCTTTAACTTCGTGACAGGAACAATGCCATGGGGAAGCTGGTCAGAGGAGCATCACTGCTCTGTCCTTAATTTTCCTGCACAACTGAGGATGATTTAAGAACCAAGGCACAGCCAAGACCTTTCCTCCTCCTGTGCTCATCAAGCAATCAGTGCCTCATCACACCTCAGCTTCAAACACCTTGTTTGCATCTGGCTGACCTTGACTGCCCTCCCTGGATGGGAAGATGAAGAGGTGGAAGTGTAAAAGATTGGGATTTTATGGGTGAATTGTGAAATAGTGGCTGGTGCAGGATGGTTTTGTGGAAACATCGTGTGCTGGGCCATGGAGGATGAGAGTAAATGGATTAAACAGGAGATAAAAAGGGCAAGGCACCTGGTTAGCTACTGTTGAAGAAAATGTTGGAAAAAAAAATTCATGTAAGAAATATGTCAGAGATGGTCATTAACTGCACTGCAGGGTCAGAGCTCCTTTAGTAATTGGCCATGTAGTGAATACTAGAAATGACTTAAAAAGTTCTTAAGTGACTATGGGCTTTTAGTGAATGGTTGGGGGAAACAAAGGAATACTGTTTCTGGCAGAACTTTTATTATAATTTAAGCATGATCCTCTTTCTGAGATAACAGCTGCTTTGTATAAACTGAAATATCTTTTCCATTAGCTCTGGATAAAGCTTTCATTCAGGTAAACTTTAATCCAACATATGTCTGTAGAATAATAAATTTAATGAGAGTCATCAAGCCTATTGTATGAGTAAGGATTGTGCTTAGGGCAAGAAGAAAGAGTAATTAGGAGTGGACAAACCATGAATTATAGTGGGGAAATTATAATTCGTGGTGGTTTAGGGGGAATATTTAACTAAGGTAAGATAAAAGGCTACCTTTGTTGCAGGCTAAACTTTATAACAGAATTCTACTAGAGCAAATTTAGTAGTCCTGGGCTCCAGACAGACCTTTAGATACAAGTTTACCTCTGCTTTGAGAAAGCTCAGGGCTTGTGCAGCATTTTATGGCTTTGCTCTTGACCCTTGGGCTATAAATGCTCCTGTAAAATTAATGCCAAAGTTATAGCTTCTACAAATTTCTAAGAGTTCCAATGAAGAAAGGTCCACCTGGACTTTGGGGACAGTTTCTCAGAGCAGAACGTTTCAGGTGCTATTAAACTGCATTCAAACTCCCTTTTATTGGGGCATAAATTCCACACCCCGGTCTATCAGTCTGACACGTACTTTGAGAAGAGACAAACTTTACAATCCACTTTAAAAATAATTTCACTGCCAGGTTTGCAGCTCTGAGAACGTTAATAAACTGAAATGGCTTTTCACCCTGCAGTAGCCACTAAGTAATTATGATTGTCTGTAGGCAGACTAATGAAACCAGCTGTTAACAACCTAATGAGAATTTTTACCAGCCCTCTGCTCCACAGACACATCCTTTTTCTGTCCCTAATTATCCTGCACCCAGTGCTTCCCAGTGAAGTTTAGTGTTCTTTGATGTTCAGGTAAAAACTGCATTATTTTGTAGAAGTGGTGATGCTTCACCTGGGGTTGCTGCCATGCTGGGGTCACCTCACAAACTCCAGTTTCTGCAGGAGCTGGGGAGCATGGGGAGTTTGATAGCACAGCATGGCAAAGCTGGAGTGGAGGGATTCTGGTTTAGTGTGCCCCTCAGTGGCAGACAGCATTAGTTATTGATAAATCTTTAGTTCAAAGATAAGGTGTTGCTGTTTTGGCTCTAATCTTAGGTTGCTTTCAATACAGTTTTCCCTGGTACTTAAGATACTGTTTTTCTCTTGCTTTGAATACTCTGTCATTGCAGATGACCTTTAAAGGTCCCTTCCAACCCAAACCATTCTATAATTCTTTGGATACATGATGAATAGCAACATGCATTTTACCCTTATTATGGATGATATTACATCATGTCTGGCCTTTTGGGGCTCTTTCTTCTCCAGGTCCTTGTGATTACACTCACTCCTATATGCTCTTAATTTTTTCTGTTGCTAACCAGGGAGCATTTTCAGTTCTGCCACCCATGTTTAGAGCAAGTTTTCTGTGACTCACTGCACCAGACACCAGGTCTGTCCAAAGAAGAGCATTAGGAAGTATCCAGCTGTATTTCCTCTTCTTCCTTCTGTGTACATGCTGCTGTTTTGAGCATTCTGGCTTTCTGAGCTCCCTCACATGTCTTGATCTTTTTCTGGAGAACCAGAGGGATATCAGGATTAAATCCTGTCTCAGCTCTGAGGTCTGGCTTTTGAAGAGGCCCAGTCATCCTCTCCCACTCATCTCATCCTGGCCTTGATGGAAATATTATGTGTTCATGGGATTGTTGTTCAGCTTTGGGGCATTCTGCACTGCTGTTCAGTGTAAGTTTTTGAGACTTTGAAAGGTTTCCTGGTGTGGCAATGACAATCCTCAATCCTAATGCTTGATGGGGGTTGCAGTCGCCCAAGTAGTGAAACCTCCTGAAAAACGTTGTTTGCTCTTTTTTCCTTGACTTTTCCTTGACTGTTTTCATCAACAGATTAGGAGGTTTGGGGATATCTTTTCAAAGGGAATTTCAATGAATCTCCTGTCTGGCATTTCAAAGGGGAACAGTGGTTTGTTTTTTTTAACCAGCACCTGCTTACAATCCAATTAGCTAACTGCCTTTAATTAAGCATAATATATTCCAGGAGAGCAGAATAACAAGGGAACAAAATCAAGTGGCAACAACTCTGTGACTGAACCTGGACTTCCCCTTTCCCAGGTGCAGGATTCTGGGCAGCCCTGTAACCCTTTGCTGGCCACTTTGAGCTCTGCTATGCAGTGCCTTGGGTTTCTGGGGAGGGAAATCATCCAATCCCTCAGCTCCAGGTTCACACCTGCAAATCCAGAGGCCAGTGGGTATTTCTATCTGTGGGATTTGCACACTGGATGCCCCATAGGATTCTGGTTTTGAGTTTTCCTCAAAAACGTGGTGAGATGGGGTGTGCAGGACTCATTTCTTCAGAAGGGCAGGAGAAACCTCTGAAGGCCTCCCCTAAAGGGCCTCCTTACCCAGCAGTCTGACACAGATTTGCTTCTGAAGAGCTTTGTAATTTGTCCTTATTATGTTCTATGTGTGATTTAATGAAAGCCTCTTTCTCTACTGTAATTGAGCTCTTAATCTCATCTGAAAAGCAGAGCACAATCCCTTCAGAGATGGTGTTTGAGTAACAGCCTGTTTGTGTTTCCTCTGCTGTGGTGCTGCTCATGGAGCTGCTCACTCCTTATTTAAGAGCAGAAAATAAACAGATTTCTCTGAGTCAAAAATACATCAGTGATGCCACACAGAGTAGGTTTGAATAGAAAACTCTTTTTTCTATTGGGCAAGAGATCTTCCAAGCAAGATCTTTCCTGGTTCTGCAAAGAATATGAAGGAGTTTTCCTTAGTGACCACCTGAGGCCTTATGCAGGTGATGCTCAGCAAATGGTTTTGCTCAGTAAAACAATTGGCTCTAGGCAGGTAAAAGTTGGCAGGAGATAGAAGTGGAAAGTCAAAACAACCGGATGCTGAAAAACTTGTAAGAGGAATAATCACTTCAGTGAAAATCCCTCCATCTTAAAGCTTCAAAAAGCATTTTTACAAAAATCCACAAAAATGTCCTGATTTTGATCAATCTGATCTTCCTAAATAGCATTTTACAATCAGAATTAGGAGTTGAGAGGACACTAAAGAAGGCTCAGCAGAGGATTTTTCATTGTGACCTTAGTACATATTTTTTACTGTGCTGTAGTTTGGAAGGAGGCCCCAAGCTCCAGCTTAGCCTGGGGAGATCCTGTTGGCCTAAACACTCCTCAGAGCTGCTGTGGGACTGACCCAGAACCAGAATCTGTAGGGAACTGGGTAAAATACTTCCCACTAGAAAATACTTGAAGCTTGATCCACAGTTCCCAGTTCAGACCACAGGCAGTGCCAGTAGTCACCAGTTTGCTGCCTGCTCTGTGCAGAGCTGGTGGCTGTGAGTGGCAGAGCTGTGGGGTGAACAGGCTGATGGCTTTTTGGGGCACACAGAACCTTCCTTCTCTACTGCTTTGTCCCCACTACAGAGTGGATTTTCCTAGAGAAATACCTGGAGAGTGGGAAGGATGAAGAGCAAATCATTCCCTGCCAGTGGATGCTGTGCTTGTTGCAAACACGGAGTTACATCTGGTAGGAGTCCTTGCTGTCAATCCAAAGGGATTCCAGGCTGAGATCAGCTCAGCTCTGTCATTTGCCAGGGGAGTGAGGATCAGACTTTGCACCACACCTCCAGAGCTGGGGACGAGTGGGTTGAATCACATCCAGAGACAGGATGAGGAATGGGCTGTGTTTTGTCTTGCCATGCACAGCAGATATCCTAATTTAAAGCTGTGCTGTCTTCCCAGATTCTGCTTCTTCCTCTGAGAAGACCCATCCATTTTGATCCTGTTCCTTTGCACCCATCCCTCTAAAGGTCTCCATTACTGGAGTAATTGGCACTATTGGATCAGCCTTTGATGTGATGAGCAGTGGATTTTTGTAGTCAACATGCCCATTTAAAGTGCCACAAATAAAAGATCAATTACTTCTTTCCTGGAGAAGAAATTAAGGTAAAATCTTTCAATGTAATGGGCTGAGTGTACAAAGCTAAAGAAGTAGAAGATTTAAATGAGACTGTCTCCTGAGAGGAGTCAATTTGTCAATTTAGCAAATTAGAGAGAATATGCTTTCACCTTTGAAGTAGTCAGGTACCAAAATGATGCCACTTGGAGTAGGCAGGGCTGGGAATTGCTCCCGTGGGCCTTGACAGATCTGTTCACACAAGAGCCCATTTGCTGCAGCCAGCCCTGGAAGCAGGGCCTGGACAGACAGCTGGTCAGGGGCAATGTCTCTGCCTGATTTTACAGCATGTTTGACAGAGCTTCCCATTCCCTTGGCAGCCCTGTGTGTGGTATCCTGGGTGAGACCATCCTGCCACACGCTGCCTGCCTGGTGGCACCAGGGTGGCTTTGCACGAGGCCCCCGGGCCTGCGAGGGCCCTGTGCCCTCAGCCAGAGCTGTGACAGGTTAGAGGGAATTTAATGAGTTACTCAGCAACATCAAAGGCCCTGTGAGAAGTAATTAGTGCTGTGAGGTGAAATCAGAGGGTTTAATGCTTTTTGGCAGAGGATCAGGTGCTGCTGCACAAATTCCCACCCAGAGTGTGGCAGCCCAAGGCATCAGGGAGAGAGATGAAGTCCCACATAGCTTTTTGTCCAAAATCAGCACAAAACACATTCCCTCCTAATGCAAATAACTTCTTTTTGGTGCCTTCTTCCAGAAACAGGGCAAAAATTGGGGGGGGGAACACCAGCCCTGAAATGCTGAGGAAAAAGAGCTCTGTTCCATAGGGATGCTGTGGAGGGGGCTGGAGGCAGCGTGCGCCAACTGGCGAGTCCCTTCTGCAACTGCTAACGTGCTCCTGATTTTATTTAATTAATTAGCAGCGGGGGGAGAGTGTGTAATCAGGGTTGTGCTGCTGGAGTAACAGGAAACAAGACGTTCTCTGGGTGCTGGAGCTGCTCTCAGGTGCTCGTGGCTGTGCTCGCCAAGGTAACAAACGGGGCAGTGACTCAGAGAGGGAGCAGGAGCAGCTGCTGGCACCCTGCCAGCCCAGCACTCAGATTTTGCTGCTCCCAAGCACGGACCTCACATCCCTGCAGCAGCTTTCCATCCAGGAATGGTGTGGAAAGGGGTGCTGAGCCCATGGGATGCGATGAGATGAATTTTCCACATCAGCCCTTTCTTGTTGTGTTGTTTCCTCCCCTAGTGAGATGATGTGCTGGGGCTTGTTACTAAGAAAAAACTTAAGGGTTTTTCCTCCTTTTTGGCCCTGATTTTGTGGCACTAAAGCCTGTGTTTTATTGAAAAATGTGGTCAGTCCTGCCACTTTCTCAGGAGCTGCTCAGATACTTGAAGTTAAGCAGGTTGATATTTCCCAGGTACCTTCAGCTGTAATTGCAGTGTAAAATACTTTCTTCCTTTGCAGTCTCAGGGAAATGATCTATTATTTGATTTCTGGTACCTTCTTAGTTTGGTTAATTCCTGCTAGTCCCCTTCATGTTCCCTTGAATACTAAAAAGAGGCTAATGCTAAATACTTAACAGAATCAGAAAAAGGTTTGGGGATATTTGAAAACCATCATGTATTGCTGCCCTCCCTTAATTAAAGTTCCCTCCTCTTTATTTTATATTTTTGGGGTGATCTTTTCACCTCTCTCTCTTTTTTTTTTTTTTTTTTTCTCTCTGTGCTGCTGCGATCTCACTGCCAAGCTCACAAAGGAACCCCAAGAAATCAGCCAGCCAAGCAGATAAGAAATCAGATATTGTAGAACACAAAGGTTTAATAAATACAGAGAGCTTGAAGAAAAAAAGGATTTGCAAAATGGTGGGAAGCTGCTAAGGTTAAAAGAAAGGGGATTTGGGATGGGATTACAAAGGGGAAACCCTTTTCTGAAGAGAAATAAAGTACCTTGGGCTCTAAAAATATCTTAATTAATTCAGGGTAATTATAGAAAAGGAATAAGAATTTGCATTAGGTAAATGGGAAGCCCTTACAGCCAGTGGACTCTGTTCAAAGCCCATTGCAAAGCTGTGCCTGGTGCATTTAGGTTCTGATTATCTCATTGTTTTTTGGTTTCTTTCACATGAGGAATAACAGGGAAGAGTCCAACCCAGGAAAGCATTTAACAAGCTGTGGTGGGTAGGACTTGCAGGGTCTAGCCGGCTGCTGACCCTCATGGTGGCTTTGTTCCCCATGTCTGTGTAACTCAGCTTCTTTCTGGCCTGTTATAAAAAAGCCAATCTTTAATGAAAACGCAGTTAACTCCAGCCTCATTAGCCCGGATCGTATTTCACCGTTCCCTGGAACGCAGGCAGAGGTGGGATTTGTGCTTGTTTCATTACAAATGCAAAATGCCACCGGGTGGTTCGCTCTGGGAACAGACAGCGCCTTACACTCCAGCGTTTGTCCTCCTGGAATGCAAAACCCTCCCTCAGATCCATCCCAACGACTCCATCAGCCACCCTGGCGCCCCGGACAGGGCAGGTCTCTGCCCACCCTTTGCCCTGGCAGCGCTGATCCCTCCTGGTGATGCCCTCCCCTTCTCCTGGCAGCGTGGGAGGGACGCAGAGCTGATCTCAGGGAACCACAGGGCTTGAGGGTTCCTGTGTCATGGCATTGTGTTGATAAAAATTAATGAACCATGTAGCTCTTGTCTCTCAATTATTGAACTCTGGCTGCTTGCTGGAATTGGTGAGGATGTGGAGCTGCTGGAGCCAGACCAGAGGAGGCTGTGAAGATGCTCAAAGGGCTGGAGCAGCTGGGACTGTTTGGTTTGGAGAAGAGAAAGCTCCAGGGAGACCTCTGAGCTCCTTCTAATGCCTGAAGGTGCTTGAGGAGACCTGGAGAGGGACTTTGGACAAGGGTCTGGAGTGACAGAACAAGGGGGAGTGGGTTCAGCCTGACAGAGGGCAGGTTTAGATGGATATTGGGAAGAAATTATTTTCTGTGAGGGTGGTAAGGCCCTGGGGTACAGGCTGCCCAGAGAAGCTGTGGCTGCTCCATCCTTGGAGGTGTTCCAGGCCAGTTGGACAGATCAACCTGGGATAGTGGAAGGCAGGGGGTGGAATGAGATGGCCATTAAGTTCCTTACTAACCCAAACCATTCTAGAATTCTATGACTGGGCTGCTGAACCCAGCCAAAAGAAGAGCTACATTGCCGAGGTTAAGTGAAGAAGGGGATTAAAACCACCTGTGTTTGCACTTTGAATCCCTTCCAACATCAATTAAGATTGTTCTGATAAAGACCCGGGCAGTGCTCAAACAGCTGCTGAAGCTGTTCCCGGCTCTATCTCTGGGTAGGATCACAAAGGAGCCTTTGTTGTTCTTCAGTCGTGGCTGAAATCTAAATCTCAGCAGTGCAGCTCAGAGGGTGACATGTGCTGGCACTGGGGCCACTGTGTGAGACTTGTTCTCAGAAAAATGGGAGATGCAGAGGAGAGATTCCTGAATACAGTAACTCTACCTACACCCAGAACTCAGGCATCTGCCCAGGGATTTCATATTCACCGAGAGGGAAATCTAATCAAGGCTTGCTAATTTTCATGAAGTCAAACACCTGGGATTCACTTCAGACTCACATTTTCCTGGAATAATTCAATACAAACGTTGTATATTTATACACAGGCACTTGACTTTTCTGTTGTTTGATGAGACTAAAATTTGTCTTCCTCTTGTAGTTCCTGCAATCCTTCCTCTCCTGTGGTTTGCAGTTGAATTACCAACCTCTACCCCAGGAATATTCATCTGTTTTGTTTTGGATATTGTTGTTCTTCAAAGGGAAGCAAACAATGCCAGTTTAAGCCAACCCTCTTCCCAGGCAGATTTTATTGGAACCAAATCCTGCCTCAAACCAGAATCCAATCTCCTCTCCATTGTTGTGCATCTCTATTATTTTTCTCATCATTGCTTTTCCATTTCTTATTACTATGCAGTTCTCAGTCTTGAGCAACATCATTCAGAATTACACAGAAGACTCATACTGCAGCTTTTCTATTCATATCTGCTTGTTACCTAATCCAAACCAGCTCTCTGTTGAAATCTGCTTTTACCTGGGCTGACAGGTGTATTTTTTAGCTGCAAATATTGCAAATCAGGGGTGCAGAATTTTTCTTACTCTGTGAATCTGATCAAGGTCCTTTTCCAATGTGTCACTGAACACTGAATTCTCCCTTTATCCCAGCAACCTCCAGTGCTGTTTTTGGCTAAGATAAACCAGACAGTGCTGTTTGTAGTCACTCCTCACCTGTTTTTCCATCTCACCCAGTGGATGGGGTAGGATGGCTGGTTGGGTTGTGCAGACAGCTGCACCTTCCCCTGCTGGTGTCCAGCCTGGATCATGGCAGGTTGGATCCATGGGACCCATCCTTTGCCATGCCATGTGATCCTCCATGCACTAGGGATAAAAAGCCCAGCACTGGGGAACCCCAGGTGCTGCAGCAGTGATATTTTTGGGAGAAACACAGAGCTGTGCATGGCCAGTTTGATGTCTGCACTGGTGTGAGCACCAGGCCTGATGTGCTGAGCCCAGTGCTCACCCTGGCTGTGACACTGAGCCAAGGAGCTTTGCAAGAATTGTTTACCTTGGAAAAACTCTCAAAGTTTGTGGAGTCCAACCATTCCCCCAGCACTGCCAAGCTCACCACTAAACCATGTCCCAGATGCCACATCCACACTTCACCATGTCCCAGATGCCACATCCACACTTCTTTCAAATCCCTCCAGAGATGGTGACTCCAGTGCCCTGGGCAGCCTGTGCCAGTGCCGGACAACCCTTTTGGTGAGGAAATTTTCCAAATATCCACTCTAAGCCTCCACTGGTGCAACTTGGGCCATTTCCTCTGGTGCTGTACCTGGGAGCAGATGCTGTGCACACACACACAGAGGGACAGATGGGCAGGGGAAAGGGAATTCCCTTTGACTCCTCAAGCAGAAACCCATGTGGATGGTCCTTCTTTTTGCACAGCAGGTGAAAACTGAAGCAGTGAGATGTATCCTAACTAGGGAGGTGGGGGTAGAAAGATGCTTTGAAAGGGGATAAAACTTGCTGCCAGGCTTTCCTCTGTGAGCAACTCCAATTTCTTTCTTTCTCTCTTTTTCTTTTTTTTTTTTTTTTCTTTTGGTACTGTGTTATTCCTCCGTGGGCAGGAGGCTGCAGGCATTCCAATTTTCTTCAAGTCCTTGTTTCAGAAAGGGCCCAAAATATGTTCTTTTCTCAGAGGCAGTAAACAGCAAGTGCACAATGCAGCTTCTCTAAGCCTCTCTTCTCCTGTCTCAGGGAGAAAGGAATTCTCCAAGCCCTAGAGCCTGACTCACTCACTGTGTGAGCATGAATTAACCAGGAATGTTCGAGAATTATTCCTGAATAATTCATGAACCTGAATTAATCATGCATTTTCATGAATTATTCATGAATAACTCATGGAAATGCAAGGTTTATTCATGCTCCAAAAAACCCAAGGCTTTTTCTCTTCTCTTCTGCTCTCTCTCCCTGTAAGAAACAGACCTGAAACAAGCTAAGGAAAAAAAATAATATATGTATATGGGAAAAGAACAGGAATAGTAATGCTGAAACAAAACAACCAGGAAAAAAGAAAGCAAAAGCTCTTTTCTTTTCTTTGCAGTGGGGACAGCAGGTGGGAGCTTTCCAAACCAGACAAAGGAGACCTGAAGGACCTGTGGTGAAGGGGCAAGCCCAAGGCAAGGAAGTGTCCGGTCACCTCCTCTCCTGGAACAGGCAGCAGACACCTGGAGAGACAGGAGACATCTTGCACGACTCAACACCTGGAGCAGTGCTAACCAGGCAAGGAGCAGCTCTGTTGCTATCAGGATTGTGATCTCTCTTTTTTTTTCTCTCTCTCTGTTTGTGATTTTGTGTAATTTTGTTGCATTCATAAGGGTAAATGAACAACTGGTTTGGGGAAGGAAGATGAGTGTGTTTTCTTTAAATGTTAAAGGAAAACCCCTCCAGAGAGCTGTTTGGGCTGGGGTTGTTTGCTGTCTGGAATGTGGAGCTCTGCTCCTGGGAGGGAGAGGGCTCAGCTATGCATTTATCCCAGTTTCTGCTCTGTAGTGTTCCCTGTGTTTGGGAGAGGGCTGGGGGCAGCTGCCTGCTGCAGGGAAGGGGATGTGGGGAGACAGGCACACAGAGATTTTGTATGTGGTGTTTCCTGCTAAAAAAATCAATGCCAGGGTGTGTATCAGTCGGGAGAAAAGGGTTGGAGAGAAGCAGGTGTGAGACTGTGCCAGCAGGGCAGACTGGCAGGTTTGGGGTGAGTTATGATTCCTGCAGGGAGCTTTGCTGCAGCTGATGGTGGCTGAGATAGGGATGGAGAAAGTTCTCCAGGGTGAACTTGGACCTTCTGAGTGAGAGAAATCAAATCCAGGCAGGACTTTAATGGGGGTGTGGAGACAAAACAAGAAACTGGAATAAATTGGGTCCTAGCTGCCTTTTCTGCCGGCTCCAACTCTCCTCTGCCTGCCCCAGCTCCTTCCCATCTTCTTTGGACTCTGTGGCCATTCCCCACCTGGTGCCCCGCACATGGGCTCAGCCCTGTCCCCAGAACCCTTCTGCCAAATCCTGCTGCCAAGCAGAGCAGGCAGGATGGGGTGATGCTGCCAGGGCCCTTAGGAGCAGGAAAGAAACTGCTCCTGAGCTCAGCAGCCCTCAACTCCTCAGCTGCTCCTCTGGCACGGGAGGTTTTGGAAATCCCCACCAGCCTGGCTCTCTGTTTCTGCAGTGATTGAAGTCTGCAGCTCCAGGGGCAGAAAGAGAAAGCTCAGTGGGCAGAGCAGTGGGGTAGGACTTAGGATCCAGCTCCTTGCAGCTTTGTTGCTTGACTGCCTTAGACATATCCAACACTGGTCTGTGCCTCGGTTTCCCCATGGGTGAAATGAAGGGAATTTTCTGTTCTCCTTAACAAAGCATTTTGATGTTTACTGGGGGAAATAACTGTTCAGGCAAAGGAACGATCATTTCCTGGAATACCCCTGGGTCTTTTTGAGTCTCTTCTCTGCACTGCCTTGATGTCACACAGACACAGCCCTGCACTGGAGAAAACTGCTGTAGATCCACTGAAGTCCTTTGAGCTGTGATGGTTCACAGGGGCAGAGGAACCAACCTGTGTCTGCTCAGTGCCTTGCTCAGCATCTGCTCAAAGTGTCAGCTGTGAGGGCTGCCTGATCCCAGGTGAGACCTGGCATGGCTGTCACTGCAGAGGACGCTTGGATGCACTGGAGGCATGTGGTGCTGTGCTCAGCCAGCAGCCTCCCAGCAAAGGGCTTTAGGATGAGGCAAGCTTAGAGGGGTGGGAATGGGAACAGAGAAATAACTGGCATAGAAAATGCAGTGCCAAGTACTTTATATCTGCGGGTTGTGCTGCCCTGGGTAAAGCACAGCTTGTGAACACTCCCACCCACAGGAGAGCCCAGACCCCTGTGGTGACATTGCCATCCTGCCCCTCTGCTCCAGGTGGGCAGCCCTGATGTCAGGCAAGCTGTACGTGCTCATCAGCTGGCCCGATGGCAGCCGGGTCATCAGCATGGAGAACATCAAGGAGCCCCGCAAGCCCTTCCACCTCTACAGCGTGGGGGAGCAGGTCCTGGCCCGCTGCCCTGGCTTCAGTGGGCTCTACTGGGGTGTGGTGGAAGGCATCAGTGGTAAGTGACCACCCCCCCAGCCTGGGTTTGCAATTTGGGGCTGCTCAGAAGCAAGAAGGAGTTTAGTGCTGAATGATCTTCTCTTCCTACAGAGCATAAAGGTATTTTGGAGAAGAAGCTGCTGGAAGATCGACAGCTCCTGGAGAAGTTAAGTGAGTAAGGGCTTTTGAACATTGCACCTTTCTACTTCCATGGGGCTTTTTGGGTAGGAGGATGGTGAGCATGTTGCAGTGGCATTATAAATTTCACATCACTGCAATCAGTGTACAAAGCACTGAGTGGGAGTGGAAGGTTCACACATTGCTGCCCCATTGCACATCCTGAGCCTCTCCCTTTCAGAAGAAGAACCAGCTGTCCACAGCATGATGCCATCCCCACCAAAAAAATCCAGGAAAACCTTTCCAAAATGGACCCCAGGGAATGCATCCAGGAAACACCCCAGTGACAGGACCTATCCTGCAAAGCCACCACTGAGGGTGGCTGAGGCCAGCCTGCCCCACGATGCCAGCAGCTCCTCCATCCTCAAGGACAGGCGTGTCCTGGGAAGCGTGGCAGGGAGCCCCCGCCCACTGGCAGCTCCCGCCCACCCAGCCAGTGCCTTCACACCTCCCTCCACCTTCATCACCATGGCCATGCCAGGGCCAGGGACTTCCCAGAGTGAAGAGGACAGGGCTGGTCCAGCTGCCAGAGGTAACCTTGGGTTCTGGCTCTGCTGCCTGGTCCTGAGGGTGACAGGGTGGGATGGGGACTTGCAGAGCAGCCAGAAAACCTCTGCTTTGCTCTGGGGCTGTATGGGCTTTGTCTCAGGGCTATAGAGGTTAGAGATGGCATTTCCTGGTCCTTTCCACCTGGGAGATCAGTTCCAGGAGGGCTGTCTAAAGGGAGATGCAGTGTATGGTCTCTGCTCTGTCTCCTGGGCTAGCAGTTCTCTCCCCGCAAGCCAAAAGACAATCTGAATGAATGCCTGCCTGAATAACTGAAATTCCCAAAAGCCCTGTGTCTCCATTAGTCAAACCTTCTAGATTTGCCTATTTCCCTATTTTTCCACCCACTTCTACACCCATTAAATGCACTTATGAAAATGTGCTAGTGTCTTATTTACCTGCTGACTAACAGCAGCATCCAGAGACAAGTTGGCTCTTCTTGCCTTGCCCCCACCATATCATTTGCACTGGGAACAGAAGCCCTTGAGATGCCACCTTTTTCTAATAACAAATCCCCATTGATGAGTCCTGGAGAGCCTGTCTGGTTCACTGTTATGCAAATGGAATAACGTGTTGCCATGCAATGTAGCAGGGGTGCTTAGATAATCTGCACCTTTTCAACAACTGATTCTTCAGCTTGTCTCCCACCCCTGCCGCAGATTATGTTGCCCTTCCAATGAAGAGAAAGTCAGATGGCATCTTGTCCCCGTGCCAGCAGCAGATCTGTCTGAACAGGTAACACCTGAAAGCACAGTAAGGAGCCTGAATGTTTCACACCACACATATTGATTTCTGTCCACTCTGTCTCCATTCTCTGCCAGTGCTTGCTTTGAGTAGATGCTCATGGAGGTTAAACCCAAGGCACAGAAGATAATAGGAGTTTGTGTAGGCACATACAGCAAAAAAATGAGTCTGTGCTCTAAAGTCCTGATTCCATGGTGGGTCAGTGGGAGATCTCCCATATCTGTGTGCCAGGGGGATGCACAGGAGTTTGTTCACATCAAGAACCCCTCATCTTCCCTCTCAGTCTATTTTATTCTTGTTGCAAATGAAGCCAGAATTGACTTTGCTTTGCATTTCAGATAATTCTCTTCAGGAATGAAATTGAAGATGAGCACAAAGCTGTTTGTGGCAGTACTGTTTAACTTGCTTGTTTCTTCCAGCCGTGAGGAGCGAAAGATTGATGCTTTGCAAGAGATGGATGGCTTTGAGAGGGCTCACAAAAATTTCAGTCCTGGTGAGATGGAAAGGTAATTAGCAAAAGAAGGCACTGTGTTCTCCTCCTCACTACAAGAGTGAGCAGTGAGATAACAGATGGGTGGCAAAGTGGGGCAATTTTAAACTCCAAAGTTGCTGAGTCTCTTTACAATTGAGCCAGGTGTTTCTGATTGTAGGGCTTGGATTTAGAGATGCAAGAAGGCTTTAAAACAGTGCAGAAATGACAAAACTCTTGCCTGTAACAATCAAAACGTTGGTTGTGTGTTCCTTGTTTTATTGCTCATTACTTTGATGGCCAGTATCCAGTGATAAAGTGATGCTAGGGACAGTTTTCTTGCAAAGAAATGGATGCCAAAAAAATTCAAGTTATGGTTCTTGTATTGTCGTTTTCCACAAGTCTGTTGTTTAATACCACAAATATGTGTGTCCTGGGACTTGCAAGACAGGCTTTGTCTTTCCTTACAACTGAGAAGAAAATTGAGCATCAAAGTCTCCATGTATGCATGCCCAGGGGGAGTTGAGGGTTAAACTGAATATTCCTGAACACTGAAAAGTCCAGACCATGTTATTTTCCTCTCCTGCTTTATTCCTCAGCCAGGATTAGCTGGAAGGGCTGGCACTCTGTCAGCGAAGTTGTCCTGCCCTGCTGGCAGAAGGCATCTAATCACTGCTTGGGTGGAGGAGCTACATCCACAGTGAGGGCATGGTGTCTTCTTGCCTTTACACAAGCAACTTTAATTTTTCAGGGTGGAGAAGATGGAGCAGCTGGAAAGGATGGTGTTGGACCTCCAACAGGACGTCCTCTCTCTGAAGAAGAAGGTGCAGAGGTTGGAATCCCTGTCCTTCCAGGAGGAGCCCCACCGGCAGCCGTGTGAGGTGGTGGAGCTCTTCAACGGCTACACCAAGGAACAGCTGAAAGAGACCATCAGGTTTGACCAGAAAATCAGCACAGCCTGCAAGACTCTGCTCTACAAACTCTTCACCTCTGACTACATCCAGAGCCACTCCATCACGGGGCGCAGGGGCAACACCTTCCGCGAGGCGAAGCCCATGATGGACGAACGCTGCATCAAAATCATCAGGGTGCTGCTGAAGCAGAAGTTTGGGGATCACCTCAGTGACACTGTGATCACAGAGAAGATCCAGAACGTGCAGAAAGCCCTGAGGCAGAAGTTTAAGACAGAGTGTCTCTGAGGTGTGGGGCATTTGGACTCTCCTCCTGCCATTCCCGTGTGTGTCCCTGAGCAGCTTTCCCAGGAGAGATGAGCTGAGCGGCTGCTGCTCAGTAGATTTCCCCCAGGGAGCCAGCCCAAGTAAACCACTTGCTAAACACAGCTCAAACACTGCCAAACCTCTGCTTCCATTAGCTGAGCAGGAATTGGGCCCAGCTTGGCTCAGTTTTTGCACTCTACAAACTTCTTCCCATCCAATCTGTGTGCAAACCTCACTGTGGGTGCATGGAATCACCTCTGTGACTCTGATGATGTGTTCAAAGGCTTCAGGGCTCCATTTGGGCCCAAGAATGGGTCAGGAAGATGGCCCTGTTCCACACTGCAGAAATGTTGGCTTTGGGATAGCGAATCCAGCTGCAGACAGGCTGTGTCACCCAATGTGGCTTCTCTCTGTCTGCCTCTGGCTGCTCGTTCTGCCTTGTGGGACAATATTTACTCTTTCCTCACAGTGAATGTTTTATTTCCAGCACTAGCAGAAAGGCAGACTCATTAAAATGACATCTTAAAACATTCAGAAAAAGATAACTTGGTTTTTTTCTGTTTATTTTAATGTAGCTGTATAGAGGAGTTGTCTTCCCTAACAAAAGCCTGCTGAACAAGAGAAGGGGTCAATTAATGGAACTTCCAAGGGAACCCATGGAAGTTCCATTAATTTTCCTTTCAACATCAGATTATTTCCATACAGGAGAAATCCTGAACATTTTTATGACACAAGAGTGAGGGATGTAGGACAAAATATGGCCCAACTTTGCTTTGAAGGTATACATCTTGTGGACACTGTCACTATTATTTAAATACAGTATTTTTATCCTAGATAAGAAATGCCAAGTACAATCAGTCCCTTTGCTGAGGGACTACAGAGAAGGTCTAGAAAGACACATCTTTTCCTAAATAATTCAGAACTGGAGTGTGGGTGGGTTAAAATTGTTCTAAGTGTAAAAAAGAATGAGATGCTGACACCAGTCCAGCACTTAACAGAAGTGCTGCAAAATACCAAACATTCCCTTTTACAGAGGCTTCTCAGACAGGGAATTGGTTTTCTCAGCTTAATTTTTAAATTATTCAGGAAAAGAAATGCCAGTGGGTTTGCATTAATCAAAACATTTGGTTTAATTTATATGTTTTGTTGTGTTTTCAACTATTTAATTTCTTCACAGTTACATGAGAAATAATAATGCAAAATAAATGTATTGGAGAAACAAGGAGCTGTTTTGAAAGGGGAAAAAAAAAGTGTTATTCTCAGAATTTTCTTTTCCCTTCAGCCTTTTTTTTTGAGCTCATCCATTAAAGTGGGGTTGATGCTGTGATGTATTTTGGTTTCGAAGGGAGATAGGCTTGCCAATGTTTCTGGCACTATTTTCATCAGATGTTTCTAACAGTCATGCTAAATTGCAGAAGTAACAACTAAAGATATTCCTTCTGTTTTACCAGTGCAAATGAGTTTCCTAACTATGGTGCAAACACATTGGTGATGATTTCTCCTTTGTAGGGACCTTGGCCTGAGCAGCTCCTAGAGCAGGTCTGCTGTGGTCACTTAGAGCCCAGAGTGAAGCCAGTCCTGGAAAATCCTCTGGAACTGAGCAGAACTACCCCAAAACCTCCTCAGTGCAGAAACACCTTGAAATACACCAGCCCTGCCAGAAACCTGGCACCTTAGGCTGGAACCACTGCTCAGGGAAATGCCCCAGGTGATGTTTTTAATGTTAACTTCTAAGATCAAGGAGGCACAACCAGCCTTATCCTGCAGAACATTAAAGCTCACCTTGTTCCATCCCCTGCTATGGCAAGGGCACCTTCCACTGCCCCAGATTGCTCCAAACCCCGTCCAACCTGACCTTGGACACTTCCAGGGATGGGGCAGCCACAGCTTCGCTGGGCACCCTGTGCCAGGGCCTCTCTCAGTCTTTCCTCCCTGATGTTCATCACATCCCTCACCAAGCTGCAGCCTGGAAAGCCAGCTCATGAATGTTATTTATTAAAATAAGTGCTGCTGCTGTCCTCCCTTGCTGAGCCCCCTCTGAGGAGCTGCAGATCATTACTGTGAGCGAGGGGAGAAAAAAGAGCCGGGGAATGGACCTGCTGCAGGGCGCCACAGCTCCCGAAACACGCAGCTCTAATCATCTCCCCTAGAAGCAGATGAGCTGGGTGACCTTTCTGCTTGAAAAACCCTGCTTGAAAAACTCTTTGGTGGCTCCCTCAGAGGTGACTTCCCAGCCTAACACACTTGCTGGTGTTCAGGAGTGCTCCTGGTAAGTGGGCTGATGCACGCTCTGCATCTCCGTGGGCAGCACAGCCGCAGCTCTAATGAGCCAGCACTCAAATGGGCCCTTCTCAGCTGTAAAAGTTGTCCTCAGATACTCTCAAAGGCTTTGATATGGCAGAGAGGGTTGAAGAATGGCAATGCAGGTGGCTTTTTGTCAAATTTCATTTTTGAAAGTGTTTGTGAGCCGGAGGCAGCGTTTGCAGGCTAATTGGGAGCACAGGCAGCCGCTGGATCAAACGTCAGCGCCAGGACGCTGGTGCTCTCACCTCCCTGAACTCTCCAGCTCTGGCTAATCAGCCTCCAGAGGGAGGATAACACAGCCCTGGCATGTGGCATTCCCCTGGGATGCAGGGGTCAGGGCAGATAGAGGAGGAGGAGGAGGAAGGTTTGTGCCAGAGCTGCTTCACTCAGGGATGTTCAAAGCTGTGTCTCTCTCTAAGCGGTGAAGGGCAGCTCCATGGAATGGAATTAACTTCCCACTTTAAATGAATTACCAGGAAAAAGTGGACAGCACTTGCTGTTGAGATTAATTACTCTGCTGAATCTGCAGCATCTTGTTAAAAATGGTGCTCCTGATCAGCTCCTGGGTGAGGTGGGTGCAGGAGGGTGTGGACAGCGAAAATGAGGGTCAGAACTTAGGGAGGTCTCCAAGGAGGTTTCGCATTTGGTTCAAAAGCAGGAGAAATGGTGCCTGTCAACACTTGCAGAGGCAGAACTGGAATGGAACATCCAGGCCTCTCTGCCTCCAGGAGGAGCTGGAGCAGCAGGGCTGGCCTCAGGTTGGATTACATTGGGATGTGCAGGGACCTCAATGGGCTGTGGGGCTCTCTGAGGGCCCTTGGTCCCCAGCCCCCCAAAATGCTTCAATGGGGCCGTGCCACACCCCCATCACCTGGGTACATCTCTGTTGTTTCCTTAGGAGCCAGCTGAAAGCTGCATGTTGCTCACTGGCAGCAATACACAGGTTTTCAGGGAGAGGTGGGAGCCTTTCCAGCCTGCTCTGTGTCAGCCTTTACATTTTCAGCTGGGCCAATGTGAGGCTTCTGAAATTTCATAGAAATCATAGAATTGCTGGAGTTGGAAGGGACCACTAAAGGTCTTCTAGTTTCAACCCCCTGCAATGAGCAGGGGTATCAAGTGGCTGTTTCCAGGGGTGGCTCATAAACAGCTTCTCTGGGCAACCTGTGCCAGAGTTTAAAAAAATAAAAATAAAAATCCAGTTGTAGAGGTGCTGCTGGCAGCATGATTTTTTGTGGGAAAAAATCCCCAGCCCAAACAAGATGGAGATTCTTTGGTGTTTAACCCCATTTATTTAAAATTAATTTCCTTGACCCTGCCAGGGGGGTTCCATGCTCAGCACAGGCAGATTTTAATTTTCCCATTACGTGGTCTGTAGGAAGCACTCACTGCTGAGTCTCTCAATGCCTGCACTGTGTGCATCCCCCAGAAACCAAAACACATTCACTTAATGACATGCAGACTGTGAGTATCAGATAAAGGAATGATGTTAAAATGGAGCTGAATCCCTCCCTGGGTTTTAATCTAGGCTTAGAAAGCCTGGCTGCCTTTCCATGAGCCCCAGACAGCCATCCCTGAGCCTGCTTGGTGTTCCAGTCTGGTTGGATGCACTTGGAAAAATCCTCTGCACAGGAGGAGTGGTGCAGTGAGTGGTGGAAGTGTCTTTGGTTTGATACCCTCCCATCAGGCAGCTGCAGGAACAGGGAGATCTCAGCTGGGAGATGAAAGAAATACCAGAAGGACAAGCCTTGGCCTGTGTGAGCTTGGAGCTGTGTGTCATTTCCTACTGTCACCCACACACAAATACTCTGTGTCACAGGAAGATTTTTTTGTTGTTGTTCTGGTAAGTCTTTGTCTTGTTCTGTTTTCAAAAAGCCAGTAGAAATAAAACAATCCATATAGAGTGTGGCCCCAGAGCTATATCTGGACAATATTTTTATAAATGTAAGTTTTTATATAATTTTATTTTCTTCTTGAAATCATATCTGATTTTGGTTTTGGTTTTTTGATTTTTGGGGTTTGTTTTTTTGAGAGTGCATTCCCATGCCTGAGAGGTGAGCAAATACATCAGATTTTGTACTTAAAACAGTTTTTTGTATCTCTGCCTCAGTCATATATTCATTACACTTCACTTTAGCCAGTATTTCTCTGTCTGCAGTACGTGATTACATTATTCCAACTCTCCATATCTCTCCATCTCCCCCACCTTTTCAGAGCCGAATGGAACTGGGGAGATCATTATTAAAACACAGAAAGCAAAGAAATAAAATTAACCAGAGCACCAGTTCTCTTTGTGCTGAATACACTGAGGAAATAAAAGGACCTTCCACTTCTAATAAAATCTGGATGTGAATTACCTCATAAAAGCTTGGATAAATTATATTCAGAGGCCAAAAAGAGAGAAGGGAGGGAGCTTGGAGCCCTCCACCAGCAGGACGCTCTCCCTGCCTTGGTGTGCAGCCCAATGGAAATGCCAGGAGAGCTTTGGAATCAGGTGAGATGTTCTGCTCAGAGGATGAGCTTCGGGCCTGGGTGAAACACCTGAGTCACAGGGCCACAGGCTGTTCAAGTCCCTCCCAGTGAAATATTAGTGCTGCTGAAGTTTCTGGAGCTCTTCCCGCTGCCTCCTGAGGTCTCAGCCCTCCCTTTGGCTCTTGCCCAAGTTGCTGGATGGTGGAGGAAGGATCCTGCAGAGCTGTGGTGACTTCTCAGCCCTGTTCATCCCCACTCTGATCTCCCAGGGTCCCAGGAAGGTTTTAGGATATGGACAAGGCTTCTCAGCTTCATCTGTGTGCTGGAAGATGAAGGTGGTGAGGGATGTGCCCCAGGTGTCCTCTTGTCACCAGCAATTCCTGCTGTCCCAGGACACTGCTGCTCCCAGGAGATGCAGTCTGGTGACATGCTCACCTTTAAGGATATATCTGATGGTGTTGGCTTTTCTTTTGGCACACAGGTTCAGCTGAAGCCAAGGGGACTGTGCCCAACTGAGTAATGGAGAGATTAACAGCCCAGAAGGCCGGGCCTGCACGGTGCTCATTGATTGTTTCTCTCAAATATAAGCAGAGCAGCCCAGAGTGTCAGGCATCTGAGGAGAGAGGAGACTGCAGAACTGATGTACTCCTGCTAATGAATAATCGTTAAGCTCCAAAGGAGTTTATTATTATTGCCATTAATTCTGGTTGTACTGTGCCTGGAGACAAGGAAGGTGGAGAAAGATGAGTTCATGACCTTCATATTACAGAGTAGATTTTATCCTGGTAATATGAGAAAATCGATCATTTCTTAAGTGAGAGGACTGATAAAATCACTGACTTCTGAGGAGCAACATCATTGCTTTTCTGTGTTCAACAAGCTCATTGGGATGGTGTTGGAGAAGGGTCAAATCCCTCTTCTGGACATCCTAAGGTGAGGAGTTATTTTGCCTTCAGTTTCCCAGAGGGAGGAGGGAAGCAGGAACTACCATCAGCATTCACACCTTCACTTATATTAGGATTTCTCTTCCATGCTAACTATGAGGTTTTACTCACCCTGAACTCAGAATAAATTGCCAAAAGTCAAGGAAAGCCATAGGAAGATCCCTCCAGCCATAACAGCGATGGACCCAAGACAGGGGTTTAATGTTGTTCCTAAAGGTGTTTTGGATCAAGAGTAAAATACCATCATGATCTGAGAACCCTTCTCTTCACACTCCCCAAATGACTCCAGCACATTCCTGAACAAGAGGATTCCTTCTTCTCCTGGAAACTAAAAATTGAAAGACACAAACCACCCACAAAAAATATCTGTTGTCATTTGTGCAGGCCAAAAGGGAGGTGCAAGCTGCTCTGTGCCTTTTGGCTCTTTGATCAGTGTATTTCCAAGTCTCTAGAGCTGAACCAGGAAGAAGTTGGGTTTGCTTTCTGCAGAAGTGCTGCCTTCCCATGTGGAGATGTTTCTCTATTTCTTGGCTCAGAGTGGAAGGAGCAAATATGAATGTATTCATGACCCTTCCCGTGAGATCTTTAGGGTGAAAAATGGAATCAGTCACTTCAATGGGTTGTCTTGGTAGAGGAATTTTACACCTTACTGTAGTCTAGTCATTAATTCAATAATTCCTATTTATATAATACCCAATGCTGGTTTAGTCAAAGCTCTGAGGAGTGGGCTAGGAATGCTTATTTGTGGGAGGGAAAGCAATTCCTGAGAAAGCCAGGAGCAGACCTACTTTCTGGTGAATAATTTGAAAGTTGGAACTGTGATCCCCATATTTTTCCTGTAAGTACTGCAGACTCTGACCCACCTTTTTGTGCTTGCACAGCTTGGAGAGCTGTGTTTGCCAGGTCACTTGAGAGCCACCAATACAAACCAGGGAAATGTTGGCAAAAGAACTGAGAGAAGGCTGGGACCCAGCAGCACTGATCTTTGGGAAGAATAACCCACTAACCCTGCCTGCCCTGGCAAAACTGTGTCAAAAATCTGGACTAATCTTTGGTGACAAATGACCTGGAAAGTGGGAAAGGAGAGAGCTCATGTTCTTTTGTAAGAATAAAGATGAGTTAATTCTTGATTAGGAAAGACAGCGAGTGGAGACACTTCCAGCTGCATGGACATTGTCTTGACATTGCCTGTTAAATGCCTAATGATGACAGTTAGAGTGAATTAGCTACTGAATATGTTTTATTGTGTTTTGTGGTCCCCAGGGCAGACATGCCAGAGACTTTTAAAGAGAATAAAAACAGAGAAGAGGAGGCCTCCCTATGGCTCATTTTGAATTTGTAATGTCTGGTTATTAATGAACAATCAAAAAGCCACATATGGCTCCCCTATAGTATGTGTTAAGCCTCAGCATGTTGTGTCTTCATAAATAAAAGCATGGAAAAGTGGATGGATCCCAAAATGACAGGCAGAAACATACCTGTACACAGGAATTGTTTTTTTTTCATTTTCCAGGCTGAAAAGTGGGGTAATGATTTTGGGAACCTGTTGAGCTGGCAGCTTTTCCCATCCCTTTCCCAGGATGCCAGTGCAGGGTCCAATTTTCATTGCTGAAGTCAGTGTGAGTTTTTCTCAATACCTTTGACCATCAGAAATTCAGATACAAGGAAAAAAAAAAGTCATCAGAACTCAGCAGGATCCAATTTTCCATCCCTGAATTTCAATTTGACAACAACAGCCCATAGAAAAAATGCAAATATGATTTTTGCTGCAGACAGGAAGGAGAGGGGATGCTGAGAGCTCTCATATTGTTTGATCACTTTAAAGCCTTTCCTGCAGAAACTGAAATGGTGAAATTCTGCTTGAAATGTGCTGGGTGCATTTACAGCCAGAGAGATGAGACCAGTAAATCTTCTTCAGCTTGGGGCAGCCTCCCCCAGACCTTTATGTTTATCTGCTTAAATTCAAATACAGGATTTTTTATTTTTGTGTAGCTTATCTGTGGATTCACCCTGAGTGCTTCTGGTTTAACCATCCAGTTCAGGGAAGGAAGAACCAAAGAGGTTCCAGCTCTTTCCCCCAGCCCAGCCTTTTCTGTCCTGTGATGTTAATGAGTGATAATGCTTCATGAGGGTTTTTCACAGGCTATTGCTGCTCAAAATCACTTTGTTGCACTGGGACTCTTATTTTCTGGGTATATCAAGAGCTTTCTGCAAAGCAGAGGAATAAAGACAAATGGAGTGTTGTGGCTACAAACCCCTTAATGGCTTGACCTTTGTTTCTCTCAGAATCAGGTTTTAAAGAGTGGGTCCCTCACCAGGCACGCTGGGGATGCACAGCACTGCTTTGTCCCTCTCCTCCATAACTCACACTTCCAAAAGGCAATAATTTCCATTCAGACTGAGAAGTTATTGGGAACTAGACAAAGATTTTTCTTTTCCTGGTTAAACCTGAAAAATATAAGTCTGGTGAGCTTATTGCCTGGGGTGGATATTGTTGTGAAGGAGGCTGAGCCTTTGTGGCTCCATCCCTGCAACCTCCTCATTGCCACAGTGAATGTCTTGGGCTCTCAGTAGGGGAGGGATCACTGGGGTTTGGGTAATCTAGATTTCTTTGGGAGTGGTGGTAGCTGAGGCATTAATGTAGTCAGGAGAAATGAGAAGGACTCTCTGATATGACAAATATTTTTCTCAGTCTGTGACAGAGCAAGCCCCTCTCTCCAAGGCTGTAATAAAGCCTTGCAAGCAGAGGTATGAACCCTATCACATGTGGCAGGGAGCTGCTGGATGGAACCTGGGCAGGGGGATGAGGGAAATAATTTCTGAAACCTTCTTGCCTCTCAGTAAAAAAACAGCAAGTCCTCCATGCATCCTCTCATTGATTTTAACGTCCTTTCCAAAATTCCATGGTTGGACCTGCAGTACCTGCTTGTGCATATGAAGGTATGGATACTGGGATTTCATTCCCAGAACTTTTGTCTTCTTTCACTTCTTCCTCAGTTTTTCTGGTCCCATGGGAGACTGGAAACAGGAGCAGCTGCAGAAGTGATGCTCCACAGCTGGACTCAAACCCACCTCACAAGCTGTGCCCTGTCAAAGCAGTGAGAAACCTGACAGTGGCACAGAATGCTGCATTTTTTCCTTCTCATTTTGGCACAGAGAAAATGCTTTTGGCCTCTCCTGCCCCAAGAGGGGTGAGACGCAGGTGTTTGACAGAGCTGTGAGCACGAGTCGAGAGCCATCGAATCCGTGGGCGAGGTGCAATATCCTCACTGCCCGTGTCCATTTGCTTTGGTGCTTTGAGGCAGCTGCATTCCCAGCTTGCAGAGGCACTGGCAAGGGATTTCTGGGCTCACACTGTACCATTTCTGAAGGGATAACAGCCTGGATGTTGAAGAGCCTCTGAGGGAACAGGAGCAGCTGTGCGATGTTTTTGTAGACCGAAGGTGCAGCTCTGGCAGCACTGAATCTGGAACGTCAGCAAACAGATTAAACAGGATGGTTTAGCTCTGAGAGCCAGCCTCTGACTTGCCACTGAAATTAGTTCTGAGAGGCTGTAATTGAAAGGAAGTCTGATATTTCTGAAGCTCAGAGGGTTTGGAAGCTGTGGGTGATGGTGTGCAGGTGTGGGTGGGTGCAGCTCCATCCCAGTGAACCACTTAACTTCTCTTGTAAACATCCACAGATCACCATTTCATTAGGAATTAGCCCTTGCTGGCTTCAAAACCTAGACTAAGGTTATTAATTATTTGTTACATCTACTTTCCTTTGCCCTTTGGTCTGTGTGGAGAAGGATGAGTGTGTGTCTGGCTTGATCACAATTTTTTCCTTATCTCATGCAAGGAGTCCTTACAGCCTGCAGCTGACCAGATTTTACAGCCCACACTTGCAGAAGTGGGACTCTGAAGTGTCTCCCCTCAGTCATCACCTACCAGTGATGACTGGTAGCACCACCAGAGGTTCAGTTCAGCTTCTGAATATTGAAATATTGTCACCCAGGTTTAGGGGTTTCTTCAGGAAAAGGGCAGCACAACAACGATGCTTTCCCTTTCCATCTACTCAGCACAGAATGAATTTTGCTCAAGTGTCAACTTCTATTTTTCAGAAACAATTTTATTTCTTTCTTTGCTGGACAAAAATGCATCTGTTTTATTTTCTTATTCAGAAAAGAAATGAAACAATCCCCTCACTTATTCTCATCGCTCAACTTTGATAAAACTGTAGCTTAGAAAACTCTTTAAATTAATAGTGTGAATCACTTAAGTGGGGTATAAATTTCCATGATGCTTTTAGTGTAGGCAACTTATCAGGGGCTGCCTTTTAATCTGTTGTAGCAATCTTGAACATTAAAGCCAGGTTGTTTCATAAAGGCATGTATTCCTTTCACTGGGGAGGTTAATATCACCCATGATTATATTTGACATTTGGGCCTGGCGTATTATTTTTCATACTGTGTCTGAGCCTAACTACCCACTCCTCTCATGAGCAGGGTTTGAAGTGGGTACATTTCAAATCTCTGCACACATCCATGAGTGCCATCCTAACAGCCTCATCACTGGAAACAAGAAAAGACAATTTAATGAACAAAACAGGGAGGGTGAATTCAGTAAATGAAATTTCTCTGGAGCAAGCAAAGGGTAAATGTTGTTGTGCATTCCTGCTGAGGAAACCACAGAAGGGGAGAGGCTGCTGTGCTGCTTGGAGGAGCATCTCCAGAGCATCCTCACTGGAAATGCCCCTCAACAAACACTGCTGAGGTGCAGCTGATGTGCAGCCAGCCCTCCCAGCTTCTTGCAGAGATTCTTTTCAGAATACAACCCACAGCAGGGCTTGGGGTCTCCTCTCCCTGAGAAACAGGGAGGCATTTGGAGGGACAGGTGCAGGGGCTGATGGCTCAGACTGAGGACATGTCCTGTAAAGTCTCTAAAACAGATTTTGGCTGGCTGTCAGTGCAGGGCTGCTTGGTTGTGAGCCTGGAAGGACCCTTCAGAGCTGAAGATGACAAAACTAATCTTGAATTTCGGTGCTGGCCTGGTGAAGCTGGCAGGTCTCAGTCAGGGTAAATGCCTTGTGCTCTGTAGTCAAGGGAGCCCATGGCTCATCCTTGTCTCCACAAGAATTGTTCTGCAAACTCGAGCTGCTCACTCTCTGTTGGAGCCTCCACTCCTGTTTGTCTTTGCTAACAGCAGGGAGTTGAAGGTGGAGCTCTGGATGCTGTTCTTGGACATGAATCACTTGAGGAACTTAGTGCCACCAGCGATACCTAGAGCTGAGCAAGTTCTTGAGGAAACCAGGGCTAAAGTGTGAGTTCCTAAAGTGGGAGTTCCTAAAGTGGGAGTTCTTGGGCTCTGTGCCTGTCATTAGCCAGCTGTTTGCAGCAGGGCCTTGACGTGGCCTTTAGGT
Source organism: Setophaga petechia (assembly GCA_024362935.1). NCBI lineage: Eukaryota > Metazoa > Chordata > Aves > Passeriformes > Parulidae > Setophaga > Setophaga petechia. Next base: position 3,631,242 of record JANCRA010000033.1, read on the forward strand.
GTTTGGTTTTGTTAAATCACTGCCCTATTTTAGGCTTTGTTTGTTCAGCCTTAGAGCCTTGGTTATGTCCCAATGAACCCTGGAAACAGAGCAGTGGACTGAGAGGGAAGAAATGGATCTGAGGAGATGACAGAGCAGGAGAGGGAAAGAGTAAGTGGAATTAAATTACCACCAATTGCTGAGGCACAGCAATGCATTAGGGGATTTCATGGAGGATTCAAACAACTGGGCTTGGAAAAAACTCCTTTCCCAAAATTTCATGTCATCAAAGATGCAATTTCCACAGTCCCAGCTTTTGATTTATTTTCAAAGGTAGCTGATAATGCTGCCATAAATTCCTCTGCCTTTGTCTTTTATCTGATGCTGACACTGAGGCTGCAGTAGAGGAAGGATTCCAAGCAGTGAGAACAGCAGCTCTACCCTTTGTTTCCTGCAGTGCAGGGAATTTGAGACAAAAGGGACCCTGTAGGACTACAAGAGCAAACCTAAGCAGGCGATGAAAGAAGGAATACCCAGATTCCAGTCTCTCTGAGCACTGCTTGGGTGAAAACCCCAATCTGTGGGATCAGAGCCCACTTCCCTTTGCTTCCTAACCCAGCCCTGCTCACCCTGGGGTTGTTGGCCATGAAGGGTTCTCCTGGAATGGGAGCCCACTTGACAAATCTAAGCACAGCTTGGCAAAATGTCACCAAAATGAAGCCATTTGGATTAATCACAAAACACCCTGAACTCAACAGGGCAAGGATTTTATCCTGAAATTCCCCTATTGCTCTCACATATTAAAACAGTCCCAGTGATGGAAAATGGGGGTGGGAGAGGGCATGAGGCTGTCGCAGAAATCTGCTCCTCCATCCACCTTTATCTGGTCTATCATTTCCACTCCTGTTTACACAAGTCTCATAGATTTGGAGAGACTCAACTTTCCCCACACAACTGGCTCTGGGGAAGCCTCCCCAAAGCCTGACTCCCACCTGGTGTGGGTTAGGGAAGTTCCAGAGGTGTGTTCAAGGTACAGATAACCTTGCACATATTTTGAGAAGTGATCGAGTGGAATATTTTTGTTTCATAAGACACACTGTTGGGCAAGCTGATGGCTTTTTATGTATCAGCCCCAAATTTTTAAACCCACCTGTTTTCACCTGTGGCACAGCACTGCTGAAACAGAGCTGCTCTTGGAGGAGCCCAGGACTGTTCAGGGGGAGGGAAATGCACCTCTGGACCCCCTGTCCCCTTCCTTCTTGTTCCCCACTCACATGCTCTGCAATCAGACCTGGTTCCAATCAGAACTCCTGTACTCATGTTCTGGGGTTTTTTATGACTGCAATTTTGTTTAACACTGCCCCTGAAGAGCTCTGTAGTGTTTTGCAGAGCTCCAAGTACAAGAGCTCCTCGAATCTTTCCCCTAAGTATTCCTGCTGCTGTCAGGAAAGAATATTAGAAGAGTGTGGTCCTGCCTTCCCCTCTCTCATTTGGAAGCTGTGATTCATGTTTTGCAGCATCCTGCTCCCATTACCCAGCTCTGTTTTCTGGGGTTTGTTCTCTAGCATCTCAGGCAGCAGCAGGGCTAATGAGTTTTTATCTCCCTTAGGTTTTTATCCTTTTTCTCATATCTGCTGTCTTTGATTTCAGTAACCCTGATCCTGCATCCTGCCCCTTGGCCATCCTGTCCAGATGAGACAGGGCAGAGGGAAGGATGTTTTCCAGCTGAAGGGATGCAGACTGGTCCACCAGCATGGCCCAAGTGGCCAGCAGCACGCTGTCACCAGCAAACACAATTTTTGGTTGTTTCATTTACTTTACTCAGGCCATACTTTCACTAAAGTTCAGTTTCAGACCCTTCCTGCCTTCCTCCCATCCACCCTTCCCCTCATAACTGAGTGATTTGACACATTGGTAATGTTTAAACATTACCATGAGAATGAACATGAGAAACAGCCATGAACATGAGAAAAAGCCAGATAACCAGCACAGTTGCAGAAACCTCTTCTCCTTTAGAAACCAGGATAAAAATCCAGCTGCAAGGACTTTGAAAATGCAGGGAGAGGATCCTACAAACAACTCCTACCAGGGAATGCTTGTGAATGCCATTTGATAAGAGCTTGTCAGCATAGTGGGGTGGAACAGCTGAACTTGTTAATGAAAATGCCTTTTCTATCACCATTCAACCATTTTGCAAGGCAGGATTGTCTCAAACAAAATTATTTTTGTAAAGAAAAAAAGATTTCTCTACTATCACATCTAATTGTGGCATTAGGGAGCAAAATACAATTTTGAATGGACTTTTTTGGAAGGGAACTGGTTATTTATAGCCATACTTTGTAAAAATTGGTCAGAGCAATTGTTTGAACTGAAAAGAAGCTCATTAATTTTTTCTCTCCCTTTCCTCTGCCAGGGCAAACAGCTGCTCTTGGGCTGTGCCCAGCGTGGAGCTCTCTGCAGACCAGCAGTGCCACTGCACCAGTGTCAGACTACAGCAAAAAGGAGCAAAAACATCATCTGGATGATCATTATTTCATTTCAGACTTTTTTGGTCATAGGAGGAGAGTCTCGAGGTGAGGGTGAGTTAGAAACATCCATTGCTGGTGACTTGCCTGGGTTTGTGTGCTCGAGCTCAGGGCTGGGCTTTCCCTCTAAGGTGTCCATCCCAGGAGAGCTCCTGGTGGCCCTGGAAAACCCAGCCATGCTCCATCCCTCCTGCTGGAAGGATGGGATGTGCTCCCCTGGACCCCTGTCAGAGCCCATCTGTTGGAGCCCAGGACATTCCTCTGGCTACCCTGGAGACTCCAGATCCTGGCAGGGGGCTCAGTCACAAACACCTGTGCCTTCTATTTTAACCCATGGAAACAATTACCAGCTTTGTGTGAAGGTTTACAAGCCACAAGAGTTTGAGTAGAATGATAGTGAATTTATCACAGGGTGAAAATGTAGAATTTTGGGGATTTAGAATGGGGGTTCAAGAGGCAAGATGGAGGAATCTGGGCATGTCCTGTCTTTCTTCTTCTTCTTGTCCTCCATCTTCTGCTGTGATGGTGGCACTTTTGGATTGGTTTAGAGTAGAAACACACTGTCTAAAAGGTGACAGGTATTGGAAAATTATTGTAAATCAAGTACATGTAGTTTTTAGTATAAAAAGATAACACTGCCCCGAGGGTGGTCACTGTGCCTCAACCTGACCTGCTGGACAGATCTCAGCAGGTCAGAGAAAGAGTGTAATAGGTAAGAGAAAAGAAACAACCTTGAAAACTAGAGCCAAGGAATCTCGACTTCTTCAAGTGCAGGGCTGAGGAAAAAGACTTTTAATACCTTGGGAGCCATTTCAGCAACACCAACCTGACACCCACCCTCCTCAGGCCTCCTGCCCCTCTCCAGCTGCTGCTCTCAAGCAGGTCTCTGCTGAGCTTTGCCTTTGCTGAGCTCTGCCTGTCCAAGCTTTCCAAGGAGATAAATGCTGGCACAGGCCCTGCATTGCTGATTAGCAGTCAGTAAATGAGCCAGCATCCCCTGCAAGGGGCACTGGTGATGCACTGACACTGCCTGGTGTTGCATGGTGATATCTGGGATCAGAGCAGGGGTAGCAGGGACTGATTTCACTGCACATCTCCCCTTGTGAAACCTGGAAACTGGCATGGAGGACATCACCAGGATATCACCACCCCACCTTTGCTTCTGGGTGGTGCAGCCCAAGCTCATTCCCTGGCCAAGATGCTGTTGGATATTATCCCATGGGTGTGTAAGAGGAACAGGCAATTTCAGGCTGTGATGTGGACTCAGCTCACCCCAAGCTGGCCCCAAACCCACCCCAGAATCCTGGGAGCTTTCCCCTCTATCAGATTTGTTCTGCAGCTGAGCTGCTGGGGCTGGAAAGTGTTCAGCATCATGTCCACAACTCTTCTTTCCACACAAGGGAAGCCCAAAAGTCTGGTTAAAATATGAGGGGGGAGGATGGTCCTGACAGTTCAATTAATGCAGGGATTGGGACATAAAAATCCATCAGGAAATGTTATGTACATTTGTGAAATGGCACTTGCTAGGTAGGAGAAAATGTAATGATGGTGCTTTATTTGAGAATTAATATGAGCCCATTTCACTGCCTGGGGAGAGCCAAGGGGGAGTGTGGCTCTGTGCTTAGATCTTCACACCAGCTTCTACTTTCAACTGTTCAAACCCAGCACCACTTTAAACTTTTTGTACAAATAAGAGTGAAAACAGCACTAAGCCCTTCATTGTGAAGCACAGAAACATCATTTTTCTTTGTAAGTCATCATGAATTACAGCTGCAGAAGCAAACACTGCTCCACCTGTGTGCCCAGTAAATCAAACTAAGCTCCTATAAAACACAATGCTCTCCCCACAGACTCAAAGTCCTTGCTGAAAAACACAAGGATAACATGAACTGACCAAAGAAGTGAAACACTTTAATCTTTGTTTTGAAATCCCCTAAATTGCAGCCCTGCCACTGCTCAGAGCCACCTGCTTCCTCTCCCCACTGACACAGCCCAGGCTATTTAGCTCCAGCCTCCAATTTTGCTCTTCATTATTTGCTGGCTACTCAGAGCTGCTCCACTTGGGAAAATTGCTGTTTCCATGTGCCAGCCTGGCTGTGATGTGCTTTTCTCCCACTGCTTGGCTGCTGTGTGTGCATGAATGCATCCAGGTGCAAACAGCTGGGGAACCTGTCCTGCAGAAATGCACGTGCTTCCCTTTGGGTTATTCCCTGCCCCTCTCCTTGGCTGTTCTGGAGAAGTTCTGCGTTAGGGCTGTGCTGGGAAGGGGGATTTAGTGTCCCTGTGGGTGCAGTGGGGTGAGGTGAGGTGTTCCCTGGGGTTGGGTGGGTTAAACAAGCAAAGGCCAGGCTGGGCTTTCCCTATGGGAGGAAAGGTGAGAGCAAACCATAGCTCAGGCTTTGTCTTCCAAAATCTGGCAGTGCTGAAAACCTGCTGGTGTCTGGGAAGCAGGTGAGGAAGATGTTGATTCCCACGGGAGTCTCATTGTCCTAGTTCAGGAAACTTAATTACCAGCAGTGCCAGCTTTGCTTTGGATGAGAGAATATTTTCTGTATCAGACAAACTCAGGCAGGAGAACCCACGGAGGCATCACACCCAGCAAGAAGGGCAGGTGGCATTTTAAAACTCCTGCAGTATCCTTCATCCCACCCAGCTCCAGGAAGAAATGGGAGCAGACAAAACTTTCTCTGTGCAGCACGAAGGTGTTACCAGAGCAAGCTGGAAGTGGGACCTCCTGGCACGTCAATATTTGGCTGGGGGAGATGTGGGGGTGGCATTGATTGTGTTGTGGCTTTGATGCATTGTCACTTCAAAGCACCAAACTCCCCAAATAGTTCAGGATCTGCACAGATGTTGGCAGGTGATGATAAATCCGTGCAGAGATGGGAAAACCCAGTCTTTGGGGAGAGCTTCAAAGCTGAAGCTGAGAACATTGCAAATGTTATGAAATATTTCAAAGACTGTCAAGTGGGAGCTGTGCTTTTAGATTAGGTTAAGAAATGTGTGGGCTAATTTTGTGAGACTCTCCAGCATTTACTGTGGATTATGGAGTCTCTTTTAATCTTGAAGTGGTTGCACTTTTCTTTTAGTTTTCAAAAAAGGAAAAAAGCCTCAAAGAAACCTAACAGAAGTGTTTCTCCATAGGCTCAGTTTGAAGACAACTCCCAAATGACTGCAGTTAGTGAATTATACAGAGCCTGTTGCTAACAGAAATGGACAGATGGGTCAAATGTGCTCCCAGCTCAGAACCTGCAGCACTCCTGGCACAGGGAAGGACACAGCATCAGGGGACAGCAGCAGGGGGACCACAGCCTGCTCACAGCTCCTCCTCCCATCACCTCCTGTTCTGCTGCTCTTGCTCATCCATCTTCATCTTTCCAGCTCAGTGTTTTCCCAGCCTCACAGGAGAGACACAGAGCTGAGAGAGCATCCTGGACCTCCTTGGCTGCTGCATTCCAGCAGAGCTCCTCCCTTACAGATACAGCCCTGGAAGGGTTTGCATTGGAAGGGACACAAAGATAATTTAGTTCCAACTTCATCTGCAACTTGCCCACCTGCCAACCGTGCCCAGCCTCACCAGAATAAATTCCAGGGCTGTTTCTTGCTGCGAATCCCCTTTTAACTCTGCTTTGTTTGGCCGCCTCTGCCCTCCAGCCAGATGCGGCACCCACCTAAATTCAGTCCCGTGAGTCAGCGCTAATTTTTTTTGCTGGGAAATATTTATTTATTTCCCGGTGTGGGAGCCCTCTCCACACACCCCAAGGACCAACAGCTCCATTAGTGGTGTCACTGTAAACACACGAGCAGCTCTGGGCTTGTGGGGACAGACTTTTAGCAGCGTGCGTCACCAGAGCCACCAGCTCTGCTCATTAAAACAAAGTCAAGGACCGGCTGCTAATGGAGTGCCAAGTGGCTTTTTTTATCCTCCTTTTCCTTTCTGTACACAGGGGAAAAAAAAAAAAAATAGAGTGAGCCTCTTGAACCTCCTAATTGTAAGCTAATGTGTTACTCGCTCAAAAACCTGTCAAAATCAAGAGGAAAGAATTATAATTTTGATGTTCAATTGCATGATTTCTTTGTCGCTTTGAGTCAAAGCATTGTTTTAAATTATTTCATCCATCAAAGCTTATTTAGCAGAGATTAAAATTCAAAATGAGTTTAAGAAAAGATAAAGAAGCATTTGGCTTGTTTTAATTCCTGTTGTCTTTGTGGGCGTTAGTGTGAATAAAATAGAATAATACATTTGGTGCTGGAGAGCAGAAAACTGGAATTTAAGCCTAAAAAACCAACACATACTTATGTAGGCACAGTATATTTTTTTTAGGAATTCTTTATTTCAGATACTTAAGGAACCCAAGACATTACAGAAATGACAAAAAAGGAGAAATATCTTGCTTTATGGCAGCTCTAGAGCTGTGGAGGCAGGTATTGCTTCTCTTGAAGGCAATTTGCTGTGGGAGCTTTGGTCTGTGCACTGGGTTGTAAACTGGTATTGTTGGTACCTGCTGTACACTCAGACATCTAAAGGTGATGAGCAGGGGGCACTGAGCAGGAGTGAGTGAAAAAGCTCCTTTGGGATTTCATTTTGTGATAATTGTCGAATTTCTTTCTGGTTAGAATAAAGCATTTCTCCCAGCAGTGAGCCCTGTGCTTTTCCCGGGTTTCCAAACCGAGTTCATGAGCCTTCAATGAGGGAGGCCGTGTGAATCACTAAAATACAATGAGTGCTGCTGAGCCTCCGGGGCAAAGCTCATTCCGGGCTGTGAGGGGCACTGACATCCCAGAACCACACTCCCCCAAGGCTGGGGCCAAGCACAGAGACAATGAGGCTCAGCCCTGCTGCTGGCCCTGCCTGCTGCTTGCACAGGTGGAATGAGGCCCTGGGAGACAGCAGCCTAAATTGATTTGTGGGATCTGTCACACCTTGGCTGGTGCTGGTGCTGAAATGGCATTCCCTGGTGCAGAAAAGGCATTCCCTGGTGCTGAAAATGACATTCCCTGGCGCTGAAAATGACATTCCCTGGTGATGAAAATGACATTCCCTGGTGCTGAAAATGATATTCCCTAGCGCTGAAATGACATGTCCCTGGTGCTGAAATGACATTCCCTGGTGCTGAAATGACATGTCCCTGGCGCTGAAGGGACATGTCCCTGGTGCTGAAATGGCACTCTCTGGTGCTGAAATGGCATTCCCTGGTGCTGAAATGGCATTCCCTGGTGCTGAAATGACATGTCCCTGGTGCTGAAATGACATTCCCTGGTGCTGAAATGACATGTCCCTGGTGCTGAAATGGCATTCCCTGGTGATGAAATGACATTCCCTGGTGATGAAATGGCATTCCATGGTACTGAAATGACATGTCCCTGGTGCTGAAAGGACATGTCCCTGGTGCTGAAAATGACATTCCCTGGTGCTGAAATGGCATTCCCTGGTGATGAAATGACATTCCCTGGTGATGAAATGGCATTCCCTGGTGCTGAAAATGACATTCCCTGGTGATGAAATGGCATTCCCTGGTGATGAAATGACATTCCCTGGTGCTGAAATGACATTCCCTGGTGCTGAAAATGGCATTCCCTGGTGCTGAAAATGACATTCCCTGGTGATGAAATGGCATTCCATGGTGCTGAAATGACATGTCCCTGGCGCTGAAAGGACATGTCCCTGGTGCTGAAATGGCACTCTCTGGTGCTGAAATGACATTCCCTGGTGCTGAAAATGGCATTCCCTGGTGCTGAAATGACATGTCCCTGGTGCTGAAATGGCATTCTCTGGTGCTGAAATGACATTCTATGGTGCTGAAATGACATGTCCCTGGTGCTGAAATGGCATTCCCTGGTGATGAAATGGCTTTCTCTGGTGCTGAAATGGTATTTCCCGGGTGCTGAGGGGGAGCTGGAGGGGCAGTGGCTGCAGTGTCAGCTCTGCAGCACCACAATATTCCCATGGAAGCCCCTCCAGGAGGTTTTCCAACAACCTCATCGCGACCAAAGACAGGGCTGCTGCTTCTATTTCTGATTAAATTTCCCACTGAGGACACATTTCAGCAGTGGGAGTGGCTTTGCTCCCCAAACCAGCTGGGGTGGGATCCTGGGATCAGATACAGAAAACCAGTCCTGGTCCTTTCTGCATCTGAGCAGAAGAGATGTAACATCTGCATGTTTGTCACAGCCATCTTTTCATGAATAATCCTTTCCTTAGGATTTTTCCTCCTGAGAAGCTGAGAGGCCTCAGGAACAAAATGTAAACATTGATTATCTGCTGCTGTGGAATGCAACAGGTGGATCTGTGATTGGCCCATGTTGGTTTGTTTGTAATTAATGGCCAATCACAGTCAGCTGGCTCGGGCTCTCTGTCCAAGACAGAAGCTTTTGTTATCATTCTTTGCTATTCTATTCTTAGCTTAGCTGGCCTTCTGATGAAACCTTTTCTTCTATTCTTTTAGCATAGTTTCAATATAATATATATCATAAAATAATAAATGAAGCCTGCTGAAACATGGAGTCAGATGCTCGTCCCTTCCCTCATCCAAGAACCCCTGTGAACACTGTCACACATATTAAAACAGAATTTATGGCAATGCAGCATAAATGAAGCATATGGATGTAATGGTCTTTTTGTAAGTGTGTTAATGAATATATGGAGAATGAAGATCTGCAGGGATAACATGAATATATTGTATATTTATGCCACAGAACAACACCAGCAAGATTTCCCTCCACTTCAAACCAAAACCCCCATAAAGGGGTAAAGGAGAGGAGATTTAATCCCAAAGTTTGCTGTGTTCAGCCACAGGACAGCTCAGCAGGAGGAGGGAACTCAGCCTCCTCTTCCTCAGCCTGCCCTGAGCAGAGGGAGCTCCACTATTGGAGCTGGGGAGAGAAATCAGCTCTGATCAGGAACAGGTAATTAATGAATTCACTCTCCCCTCCCTGCCCCTCCTCAGCCTCATCCCAGGCAGCCCTGGGAGAGCTGCTTCTGGGTTGAGGTGATGGTAAAAGTGGTTATTTTGTCAAGATTTTGGCCAAGATTCACTTAAATGAATACAAGTGAGGCTGTAGGGACAGAAGGGCGTTTTTTGGTTTTTATTTTACTGCTTCTTGTACCTTGAAGTGCTGCCTTTAAGCCATCAGGAAGGTCCCTAAAAGCCTCTCTGGGAGAAAAGGGAAAGCAAAGCCACTTGTCTGAACAGTGGTGGGAAGTTACTGTGCAATCAGGATTAGTTGGTGTTAAAAGTCAATATTCTGGCAGTTTTCTGCCAGGGATGGAGCATTTTAGAGGCTGTAGTTACAGAATTTTACAAAGCCCTGTGCTGCTTCCTGAGGCGGGCACCTTCACCTCTTCTTTTCTTGTCCTGTGTCCTACAACAGGAAAAAGAAAATTAAATGGGGACTGGTCATCCAGTGATGAAATGTGGGGGTGAAATGGGAGAGTCCCTGAGCACAGAGAGCTGAAAGAGAAGGGAAAGTTAATTAATCCATCAGGCTGAAACCCCCAGTGTTGAATATTCTTTTCCACCAGAGTGTGTTGACAGTTGGAGCCCATGAGCAGCCCAGGAATGACAACCAAGAGGAAACTTGGGACCAAAACGAGGGAAGAAAACCTCAGCAGCGTTTTCTTGGTAAAACTTGTGGCAGATGCCACATGAGAGTCAAGAGAAATGAAAGAAGCAAATATGAGGTGCCAGGGGAGGGAAGGGAGAAGCGAACATTTTTCTAATCCCTGAATTTGACAGCCACTTTATATGAAATAAGCTCTGAAGGCTCCTGCCTTCCCCAAGGAATTTTCTTTCTAAATGGATCTATAGATACACTAATTAGTCAATGGAGAAGCACGGGAGTTAATCCCTAATCATGTAAATGTGTTGTTTCAATTAATTAATGCACGTGGCACTTGTGCTCTAGTGATCAGCACCCTAAGGAAAGACAGAGGAAAATAATCATATTTAACAGTCTACTCCCATTAATTCCTCCAAACACTGATGGTGTCAAAGCTTCCCATGGTCTTTCCCTATAATTCAGTGTTGTTCTGCAGGGGTGTGTTATAAATTAACCAGAATCACAGGCTGGAAATGGCAGTTTTGGAAAAAAAGAGAAAAATCAAAAATTGTTTGGAGGGATTTTTAACAAAGTTTTTGATGACTCCATAAAGTGGTGCAGAGGAGGGGAGAAGTGAAACACTATTTAATGGGTGCTGAAGGGGCTTTGCCAGTCTATAGGATTATAGGGGGGTTGTTGGAGCAAGCAGAAAGACCTGGAAGAACAAAACAAATCAGCAAAGAGAATATTTTCAGCCATGAAACAACTCTTCCCTTAATTAAGCACCTCTCTACTGCCCTGCCTAAGATAGTTGCCCAAACCATTTCTACTGCTTTTTTTGCCAAATGTTAGCATTTCAGCTCAGACAGTCATCATGGAGGTTAATAAAAAGAACATGTTTAAATAAACCTGAGGGGACTGTAATGTCCATTTTGTGCTGCTACTGAGAACTGAAAACACCAGAATCAGAATTAAAAACTGCTTTGTTAAGGAAAAGGCATAAAAGCAATATATGAAATAAGGCAAGATGGATGAGCCCTCCAGAGCAGACAGCACAGGATGGGGCTCACAGGAAAGTTCTGGCTCTTGGCAAGATAAAAATACCCACAAATGGGGGACAGAGGCATCTGTGGAGGCAGTAATTGCCTCCTGACCAGGCAAAGGCTGCTTTTATGAAAAGGCAGAGCTCTGTTTGGTTTGTCTGGGGTCTCTGTGGAGAGGTGTGGTGTTTGCAGAGGTTGTTCTGTTTTAGTTTCACTGGCCAGCAGCAAACATGCCCTTATTGCAGCCCAGCTTTTGGGATTTGGGGCTCCAGGGTGATGCTCAGGATGGAGGATGTGCAGGTGGCAGAGGTGCAGGAGCAAAGTCCTGGTGGTGCTGGGGGTCTGTGGTTTGCAGAGTTTGGGGTCTGCAGAGCCCCCCGTGCTTGTCCTGACAGCAAGAGCCTTCTAAGCTACAAGTTCTTCTCCAGCATAAATACAATTATTGCCAATAACTGAAGAAGTGATTAAAGGAAAGGCAGGAGTCAGGTGAATTGCAGAGGCCACTGTGGCTGTTAAAATTGGGATTTTTGTGTCTGCTCCCTCACCAGGTAGCTGTGGGCTGATCTGAGAGGAGCCCTGGGTCTCTGGCAGCCCAGGGAGATGAGGTTCATGGCTTTTGGAGTACATTTGATTCTGGCTGCTTTGCACCTGACTGCACTGCTCAAGGTCTCATTAATCCTCCTGGAAACACCATTTTTTGGAAAACTCCTTGGAAATGCACTGCACAGGGGCTGGGGGCAAATGCACATGGACTTCTTTGGCCCCATGGGCCAAATCTGTCTATTATAAATTTGATTTTTTGGAAACTTTCTTTCCCTTTCCTGGAGAACTCACACTGCAGCTTCCTCAAAGCCTTCCTCCTTCTTCTAGAAAGCAAAGAAAGTTCCTCACCCATCAGCCAGGGTTTCCCAGCTTTCTCAGGCTGATGAAGAGGAAGGGTTTGCAGTAACCAGCTGTGAGCTCTGCCCTGGCTCTGCAGCATCCCAGCACAAACCCCAGCCCACAGTGGCTGAGCACATCTGTATGATGCTCAGTGTAATTAGAAACTGTTTTTTCCTCAAAATTTATTGGGGGATAGGGAAATATCTGAATTTTTGTGGCATATTATTTCCCCCATTCACTTCTGGAACACTGTTATAATTTACAAAAACAACATTTCCCTGCTGGAGACTTTGCATTTTCTTTCTCAGTTTGAAATTCCCTCGAGTGGGTTAAGAACTTCCTAATAGCTCCCAGCAAAACTCTCCTACAAACCTCAGTGCAGACAAAAAAATAATTGGAGTTTTTTCTGTTCTGTTCACCTTTGCCCAAACCCCCGGGAGCTGTTGCTCCTGTTTTCCGAGCAGATTCAATCCTGATTTATTCCCGTTTCAGGGAGGTGGGGGAGGCTCAGGCATCAGCATCCGGTGCCTCCAGATGAGCGATGGAGCTCTGCCACCTTGTGGGGCTGTCGCCTCATCTGCCTGGCAGCTTTCATACCCAAAGATCCCTTTTACTTCTTTATACCTTGCAGGGAGCTCTGAAAACAAATTTGTGAGGAATTGCAGAACATGGCTGGAAATCCTTGGTGGGACAAGGACCCCTCAAAGGTCAAACCTGATGCTGAAGTTGTGGTTTCAGTGGAATATCTTGGGAGAAAAGCGACATTTTCATTCACCCCAGGGCTCTGCCCTGGTGGGGTTTGGGTGCTCCTGTGCAGGATCTCGATGTGGAAGGGGCAGGGTGAGCTCTGCAGGTCAGGACCAGAGGGTGAGTGGTACCTTGGGGTGTTTGCTGGTTTTGGGAGGTGCCAGCTGCCAGCTGACCCCACAGGGATGTGGGGCTGTGCCATCCTGGGGGCACTGAGGGCTGACCTGTGCTCACACACCAAGTGTCACCTTAGTGCCACCTTCCTCTGCCTCGGGAGGCTGAGCAGGAGAGGGACCTGGAGCTCCCTGTGTCCACCCCAGTCACTGGGGGATTTTTAAAATCCTCAAATTGATTAAATCATGGAATGGTTTGGGTAGGAAGGGACCTTAAACTCATCTTGTTCCACTCTCTGACATGGGCAGGGACACCTTCCACTATCCCAGGCTGCTCCAAGCCCTGTCCAGCCTGGCCTTGGACACTTCCAGGGATCCAGGGGCAGCCACAGCTTCTCTGGGCACCCTGTGCCAGGGCCTCAGCAGCCTCACAGGGAAGAATTCCTTCCTAACATCTAATTTAAATCAACTCTCTTGCAGTTTGAAGCTGTTGTCCCTTGTCCCATCACTATGGGAGCTCCAGCAATCCCTCAGAATTTCCTCAGGTTTTGAAGATTCCTTCATCCCACAGGTGGGATGCTTTTGCTGATGTACTGTGGAGCTTAATGAATCTGATCTACTGCACAGAAAACAAATACTCTAAAGCAGTTATTCTGAGGAAAAACTTTATTTTAGGAACATTCTATCTGTCCTAGGAGTAGCAGAGAAATTCTCCCATCTCTTCAAGTTTACACCTGGGGAACTTTTCAGCCACAAATAGTCAAGAGTTGCTATTCTGGATGTTCAGAACTGTTCAAAACAAATAAAAATAACCCTCCAAAGCACAGAACAGATTTCTGATCTCTGCCGCCTTGGGCCTGTGGGACTTTGCAGGGGAATAAACTCCCACAGATTTGATTTGCTTTAAAATAATATAGGTGCTAGATTTGGAAGTAAATCTGCTCTGTTTTTGTTTAAATGGTTGCTATTGTTTGCTCTGCTCTTTTGGGAAGGAATGACTCACCACCTGAAATCAGTATGTGCTCAGAAAAGGTTTCAATTTAACAAAAAAGTCAACAAAATTCATCTCCAAGCAACTATAGACTATTTATGATGTCAGGTCTCATTTGTGGAAATAGAGAATATAAAAACACTTCCCTCCCCCAACCAGAAGGAGTTGTAATTTTTAAAGGAAATAAAGCAAACAAGGGAGCTTGAGCTAACAGCACCAAACTGTAGGATAATCTGCAGGATTATCCTTTAGGTATTGATCTCAAGAAAAAGAGGAGCAGCTGCAGAATCCTCTCAGGGCAAAATAATTGTGTCTGAAAGCTTGTTTGCCAACTGATCTGTATCCAGAGCAAAGGAATTATTTTGGCCTTTGGGGGGGCAGGGGAAATGTCAGACATGATAATTTAGTTTGCTGCTGGGATGATGCTGGGAAAGCCTCACTACCTGCTGAGGCTCTGCACCACACTGAGTTTCCTCTCAAAATATTGGATTTTTGAGTTTTTACTCCTTGGGAGAGCCATGCTGCCCTGGTGCCTTCTGATCTGTGTGACCATGTTCACAGGGGTCCGAGGATGAGGGAAGAGACGAGGATCTGACTCCATGTTTCAGAAAGCTGATTTATTATTTTATTATATATATTATATTAAAACTATACTAAAAGAATAGAAGAAAGGATTTCATCAGAAGGCCAGCTAAGAAGAGAATAGCAAAGAATGATAACAAAGGTTTGTGGCTCGTCTCTCTGTCTGAGCCAGCTGTGATTGGCCATTAATTACAAACATCTAACATGAGCTAATCAAAGATCTACCTGTTGCATTCCACAGCAGCAGAAAATCATTGCTTACATTTTGTTCCTGAGGCCTCTCAGCTTCTCAGGAGGAAAAATCCTAAGGAAAGGATTTTTCATGAAAGTTGTCTGCGACTCAGCTGTTTCACCGAGGGAAGTGGTTTCACTTTGCCAAACCCTTCTGGCACTGCTGGAAATGGGTGTTCACACCCCTCTGCTCCCTCATTCCCTGTCCTGTCCCGTGGTGGGAGCAGCACTGGGGTGACCCTGGGGTGGCAGAGTCCCTGTGCAGCCCAAGGGATGCTCCAGGGCGGGCTCAGGAGTGTGGGCACAGCACAGATCTGGGTGCTGCTGGCTGCCAGGCTAAACTGAGCTGGTGTTTAGGCTGGGACTGTGAAATTGGTGTTTTATGCTGAGTGTGGCAGAACAGGGCTGGGGAGGGGGCAGCTGGAGGAGGGATGTGCTCAGCCCAGCACCTGGGGAGATGCTCTGTGGTCCCTTTGTGCCATCCAACAAACCTGGCTCTGTTGCAGCCCTGAGGCTGGGGGAAGGCAGAGCAGGAAGGAATATTGCCTGTCCTGGAAGTGGCAGCACTACAAAGCCTGCATTGAAAGAGGGGGATGAACTGAGAGGGTCCTTTTAGTCCTTGGAAACCTTCCTGAGTGAGTCTGAGGCACTTTGGAGTTGTCTTTGCTTGCTGAGGGGTGCATTGACAGAGCCTGACCTCATTTCCCCTGGAGCACAGACCCCTGTGTATTCCCCCTGCTTTATTAACCCACAATTTCTGTCACTCCTGTTTGTCTGAACAACATCCCCATGCTTCTTTCCTGGGTGGGGCCTGTCCTGCTCTCTTTCCTTGTGCATCCCCAAGCCAAACTACCTCAAAACTAACTTCAGAGTCATTTATTAGTAATAAATTGATTTATTAATTTATATTAATTAATATATTGATGTATATATTAATAAATTACAGAGTAATTTATTAATATATAATAGTATATTATTAAATATACTATTTATTATTTATTTATTCTTTTCAACCCCTCTTGCATTAGATTGGATCACTTTGAACTCTCCAGCATGAGCCTCGTTGCCAGTTTGTGACAGTCCTGTCCTGGGTGGCAACTCCTTTGGGAAGCCACTGCTTGCTCTGGCTCCTGCTGCAAATCCTTGGTCACCTGAGGGCTGTGTGTCCCCCTTGGCTGGAACAGCTCTGCCCTGGCCTTTTGGTGTGGTTTGATTTCCTCTCTCCCCTCTCTTGAAGGGAGAAGGGACCCTCTCCATCAAACTCACCACCCAAACTGCACAGGGAAGGAGAAACAGCAGATCCAAAAGCTGCCTGGGGAGGATGAATGTGCAACTCAATCATGCAGAGGAAGCCCAGGATGATACAGAATGGGGTTTTTTGACTCTAAGCCAGGAAGTTACTCAGCCATTCTGCTCCTGTCTCCTTTCCTCCTGCAAAGGCTCTGCATGGTGCCCAGGGAGGCACAGATGTAGGGATGCTTCCATTTGCCATCAGCTACTTCTGGAAGGCAGATATGCAGGAGACTAAAAATGTCAGTGCTCCTGGAGGAGGAGCAGGACTGAAATCCCATCTGGAGCCTGCAGAGCAGAACTCAGAGTTGAGGGGGATGGCACTGAGAGGACCTTGTTCCCTCATGTCATCACATCTGACTGGGAGACCAGAGCAGGGGAGGTGAAGACCAACCTGCCCCAAAAACACCGTGTAAGGGCTTTCAGTTCTGGGTGAGCTTTTGGGAGGAAAGGGGAAGGGCAGGCATCTTCCTGGACACCCAGCCCTGGATGTGCATGTCTTGTTCCCAGTGTTTGGGCAAGGCAGAGCTCTGTTCGACCAGGACTTTTGAGAAAATCCCTGGGGACACTAAAATCATGTTGGAGTGGTGATGGGGACCAGGGCCACTGGGGTTCAGGGGGCTCCTCACAGCAGGGAAGGACTTTGAGCAGTGACAAATTAATGGTGGAAAACCCAGCTCAAAGAAGCCCCAGGGAGGTGCCTGAGGGGGTTCCAGCCTTTGTCCTCTCACTTCAGCCAGGGGGAAACTGCTGAGCAGGACATCAGGCCTGAGGCTGGCTTTGGACCTCTTCTGATGGAGAAGATTTTTAGAACGGGGTCTCAATCTCCCGTTCCAGTCTCTGGGGAGTGTGTCACTCGTGTGCCATGGAGTTATTCCCATCCTGCCTGTTGATCCCTTGCCCGCCGCCCTCACATCAGTAGATGGCAGCAGCTTCCCGGGAGCTGGTGGAGGAGCCTCGGCTGGGAAGAGCTGGGATAGACGCTGGGGTTCAGCCTTTCCCTTCCCTGCCTTCCCCTGGCTCCCAGCCCAGCCTCCTGCCGCACTCCAAACTGTAGATGGCAGCAGGAAAAAGATTTTCCTGTTTCTTTGTGACTTCTGGGTAGTATTTTCCTGCTGCTGGCTCTTGGAGCCTGCTGGCTCTGGGTTTTTGGGTCAGCTCAGAGCGCTGGCTGGAGTTAGGTCACTTTGAAGGCTTTGATGAATGGGTTGAGAGAATTTTCTGTGCACGCTCCTGCTTGCAGCAATCTGCATGGGAAACTCCTGTAAGTGTCCATGGGGATGTGGAAGGGGAAGCTCCCAGCAAATCACTCAGCACAGTAGTCCAAAAACTGTGGTACAAACTGGTGCCTCCCAGCCAAGAGGGCAAAGTGGCTGCTGGTAAAGGAGACAGGGTTTAAGCAGGAGTTGTGCTGGCAGAGAGATTTTGCCATTTCCATCCTTGGAGGTTTTCGAAGCCTGACTGGGCAAGGCTCCAACACCCTGAGTTAACTTCAATCCCTGGTCAGAAAGGAGGTTGGATCAGGGATATCCAGAGGTTTTCTTGTCAGTCTCCTTTTGGACTTTCTACTCTGCTGGGCTGATGTACCATGGTTTTCACTGCCTTGTATGTGACTGCATCATTTGTGAGCCCTTCTTGAGCTGGGATAGATGAGTCTTCAGAAACTCCGTCCAGGCTGTTTGGCACCTCACAAATAACAGTCAGTGTGTCCCAGGTGTGTCTGTAGGACCCTGGGGCCACATCCATCCATCCATCCATCCATCCGTCCGTCCATCCGTCCATCCATCCATCCATCCATCCATCCATCCATCCATCCGTCTCCCAGGTACAGCCATAAACCTTCCTGAGGTGCTTTTGAGACTTTATTTGGTGATATTTTTTAAAGTTTCACTCTTGATCAATGCAACTGGAGTTTAGCAAGCTGATGTCCTGAGGAACTTGGATCGTTTGAAAAAAATACCACTCATTGGAGGAGGAAATGTCACTGTGGCACTTGCCAGCTAGGAAGAAAAATCTAGATTAAGGTGAATCACAGAAAACGCTGCCTTGAAATGAGAGCTATTAGCTATTAGAGTAACTCATGAGGAGAGAATATTTAGGCTATTTAATGCACCATAAATTACACAGGAATTCTCCTGCTTTAACTCAGTAGTCATTTGATTTAAATCTGCTTCTTTCCCCAGCTTCCTATAATTACAGCATAGCTACCAGCCACATCCCAGCCACCTGCAGTGCCTGTTCCCAGTGAAAGGGACTCCCAGATGTTCAGCACCTCTCAGCACAGGGTCCCACATCCATGGGGTCTCTGTGCTGGAGCTGCTGGGTCCCACTCCCACCCCGCCAGCGGCTCTTGAACAGCCCGGCTGCTTTTCACTCTGTCTCTCTCTTTGTGGAGCTGGGAAAGCATCCAGAGCAGCTGTGTTAGGACCTGTCAATCTCAAATTGCAAAGTCATAAGGAGGGAAAATAATCATCGTAATAATAATAATAATAAAGTCATCAACTTGTCTTACCCTCTAAGAGAAAAAAGGTTTTGGTTGGAGGTTTGCATTAGCTATAATTTTCTCCAAGCTGATTTCTCTCTGTGATGCCACTATACAGCCTCTGAACGATGCTCAGGCGAAATCTCCTCTGACATTCATCTCTGTTTACAGAGCTCATCCAAAAACAAGAGGCCTTTTCTTCACTTTATTCAGCATTGCCACGACTCGGTTGCCAAGGCATCAGCCTTTGATTCCTGCAGTTTGGCTCTCACCAGCGATGCCCCACACATCCCATCACTGACTGGTGAGTGCAGCCACCCCAGCATGGGCCCTGCAGCCAGTGGCACCGTGTCCCCAAGGTGGGATATCTGTCCTTGGGGTCTCTTTCCTGACATTGGAACCTGCCTTCAAACCTGATTTTTCAAAGGATAAAATACAGGTGGAAAAGACTATGGAAAAAATATTTTGTCAGAACTTGTGCATTTATGGCTGTTCAGCCAAAATCAGCTTAATTCTCTAGCTGAATGGAAGGGCTGGTTGAGAAGATCCTGAGGCTCATGAAGCCCTTGATGGGTCAGGAGCAAAGGTGTGGCTGTTGTAAACTCTCCTGTCTGCTCACTCTCCCAACCACATCACCTTCACCCCCTGAAGCACATCTGTCCTCCAACACCCTGGGATTTCTGGAAAAGCAGGGTCTCATTGCATAACCCCCCCTCCTGAGTCAATCACTTGTTCAAGGTCTGAGCTGATCTTGGATATGAGAGCTTTAAGCCCCTCATCCCCGCACTGCTGCTGAAACTGCCATTATTTATTAATAGCTCTGAATCCAAGTGTGATCCACGGGAAAAAATGTTTCTCCTTTTCTGGTTTTCCACCAAAAAAGAAACAAACCTGTTTTAGGCTGCACAGCATGCCAAGGGAATAGAGTGGAGGGAAGCAAGTTGGGAAGGGACAGAGAGTGAATCTTGATGCCTTTAAGTCACTCAGTTGAAGTTCATTTCTCCTTGTCTGTACAAGGTTGGACTCTTTGCATTTTCATGGTAAATTTGTTTACCGAGCCGTTGTTGAAATTCTGGAAGCAGAGAAAATGCATTTGCTCCATAACCTTTCCGGATCTGACAAGTCCTATAAAATCTATTAAAGCCTTTAATGAAATCCCCGCTCGGAGCCAGCTCCCATGAATGAATGTGGAATCGGAATTTAAATTAAAATGTTGTTTTTGTAGTCTGTGGGCTTTAGCCTCGACAGAAATTAAAGGGACAGTTCACATTTTGGGGTCTGTTGCTTTTTCCCTGTACTTTTTTACTGCCATCCTTGCAGAGGATGGGTGTTTGAAGCTCTTTTCCTCCTGCTGAGCCTGTGGCCAGTTGTGAGCACTCAGCTGCAAGAGCAAAACCTGCTATACTGAATAATTTTAATTAGAAATGAGTAAATTGCTTAATAGGCAGTGCTGTCCTTTAAACAGGATGCAGAATTCTCATTACAAATGGAGGGTTTTGGGTTCAATCCCCACTCTGAGGAGCACAGAGCTGGCCACTGTGGTCAAGAGCATCCTCAAACACATCCCTGCCATCAGACACTCTGGGCCATGCTGTGGCTCAGCCCACGAGCCTTGGCACTGAGGAGACACTTCAGCAAGGAGCCTGGTGTAAATCCACTGGCTGTGCTTGGCTTTGCCTTCCCAAGGATTTAATTTCCATATGTAAATACAGGTCTGCATATGCAGGGAGTGTGCAAGCAGTTCATTATTTTTGATCTCTTCTGCACTGAGCAAAGAGAAGTGTCCCACAGTGGAGCATGTGTCTGAGCCTGGAAAGGAAAAGGCTGCTCAGGGCTTGGATCTTCTTCTGCTGAGCTTTGACCCTGCCCCAGCCTGGCCCTGCACAGGTCAGCAGCAGGTCAGGGTTATCTGGGTCTCTAACTCCTTCCCCCAGTGACAATTTGCCAGGGTTTGCTGGGTTTGGCTTTCCAGGGAGTGATGCCAGCAGCTGTCCTCGCTGCCTCTTTGGGTGTGTGTTTTCCAGCAAGAAGTGACAAAAGTCTGCCTTGTTTCCTTATACAGGTTTATTCCTTTTTGACATATTTTGGATTTAGGTATTTGCCCAAAACTGCATTAGATCTTTGCATACACTGCAAGGAATTGTCTCTTTACCTATGGGGAGGAAACATCCATCCTCCTTTCCTGGGAGCCAAAACTGCTCCAGCTCTGGAGCTCCCCAGCTGCTCATCCCTGGGCTGGGACCTCCTTCAAGGGGGCTGCTAAGGTACCCAATTCCCTTCATTTTGGGGATTTGAGATTCTATTTACTCTTCTCACAGCTTGCAATTCTTTCTGTTTATGTTTTTCCCTTTGCAAGAGTAATTTTTATCCAGAAGGGCCCTTTGGCCTGGATTTGTGCCATGTGAGGGGCTCCTCTTGCCAGG
The DNA here is from genome assembly GCA_024362935.1 of Setophaga petechia. Lineage (NCBI taxonomy): Eukaryota > Metazoa > Chordata > Aves > Passeriformes > Parulidae > Setophaga > Setophaga petechia. The sequence goes on from JANCRA010000033.1 coordinate 3,652,069, forward strand.
CTGAGGAGGCCTCACCCAATGCGTCAAACCAGATGGAGGGTGCCTGGTATTCATGGTGCCATGGACCTGAGTGTTACTCAGCTGCTCCTTCATGTCCTTTCCCTGCAGGCTGATTCCAGAAACACCTTCCCAATCCCCAGGCCTGCACTGGTCAGTGCAGGGTCTCAGCACAGACAGGGACTGTTAAGACCAAGGCATTAGGAGGAGGGTTGCAGACCACAAATAAGTGCATAATAAACACATGTAAACAGACATTTGCTTCATGGCTGATAAACTTTCATGGTCCATTTTATTGCTGTGTGTGCAGAGGAGGAGGCCTCAGGATGCTGCTGGCTGTGGACCAACCCTCTCCCCTCTGTCCTGCAAGAGGTTTGAGTGGGATACCAGATCATGAATCCCAGAATGGTTTGGGTTGGAAGGGACCTTAATAGACCATCTCATTATTCCATCCTCCTGCCATTGGCTGTGACACCTTCCACTATCTCAGGTTGCTCCAAGCCCTGGGATGGAGCAGCCACAGCTTCTCTGGGCACTCTGTGCCAGGGCCTCACCACCCTCACAGGGAAGAATTTCTTCCTAATATCCAACCTAATGCTGATCTCTGTCAGTGTGAAGCCCTTCCTCCTTGTCCTGGCCATGCCCTTGTCCAAAGCCCCTCTTGATCTCTCTTGGAGCCCACTTAGGCGCTGAAAGGGCTCTAAGGTCCCCCTAGATTTTTCTCTTGTCCAGGCTGAGCATCCCCAGCTCTCCCGGCCTGGCTCCAGCTCCTGTAGCATCCTCATGCCCTCCCTGGACTCCAACAAGTTCACACCCTTATGCTGAGGGTTCCCAAGCTGGGCACAGTGCTCCAGGTAAGTCATGGACTCGTTTGGATCATGCACTGGTTCCTCCAGCCTGGGATACAGGAAGATCCAAAGTGTGGCTGGAGCCAAAGGAAAAAGGTGATTTCTGGCTTGGGGTATAGCTCAGAGAGAGGTTTCATTCTGCAGGATGCTCAGCACCCGAGCAGCAGAGGAGGCAGCTCATCTTCCAAGGAAGCTGCTGGTGTTGAAACCTCTTTGGGCCAGAAGAGCAGCAGTGGGCAGGAGATCCTCCAGAAGGCAAGAGCCTGTTTTCAGTGCAGGAAAGGAGGGAAACTCATTAGTACAATGTGAAGTGAAACAGAAAATGCCTAAATTTGTTGGCAAAATGACAGGAAGAGGGAAGAAAATGCTCTTTCTATGTCAATGTGTTGCTGGAAGGATGGTGAAAAGTTTTCTCCTCGTTCCTTTTTCTTTAACTCAGGTTATTACAAAGCAATCCATGATGTTACTAAGGAAAAAAAATCATTAAGTTTCACTTTGAAAATGTCAAAACAAAATGTTTTGGCATTTCTGAAGTGAAACATTTCATTAAAAATGCTGCATCTGAGTGTTTTGACATTTTTAAAATTCACTCTCCTCCTCCTCCCATTTTCTCAGCCTAAATTTGTTAATATTTTTAGTCCTTCTTAAACTTAATTTCCCAGCAAACATAGTAGCACTGAAAAAATGAATTGCAGCTTTGTGTATACTGAAAGCTGTGAGCAATGGGCAACCTGGGCAGCCCAGCTGAAGCTGCCAGTGCCTTCAACCTGGGCTGTCCTTTCTGTGGTGCAAAAGAACCCACAGTCTCATGGGACTGTGCAGTGAGAGCTTTATTCCCTTTTGATTCCTTCAGAGCCAGGCTGGTAGGAATACCTGACATGCAAAAGGTGGGGAGTGGAGCTGGAGCAGGTTGGGAGCTGGGTGATGATGCTGATGTCCCTTTTCCTTCCTCCTTCTCCCCCGTGGCACCACTGGTTCAAGCAGTGGCAGCCTTGGGACCCCAAAATGACTGCAGGGAATCGTCCTGGTGCTTCATCCAGGGGAGTATGTGGGAATGGATTGGGGTGTAAACAGCCCTGCAATACAACAGGATGAGCTGTTTCTGGGTGTTTCCCACCTGACACCACCACCCTTCCAACCCTCTGGCACACCCTGGGCATGCATGGGGCCAGAGCCAACCGCTGCTGCTCCGAGGCTGTTCAAAAATGGGCCGAGTCAAACGCCATCAAAAGCTGCCTTTCAAGTGATGCTTTTTGTGCAGGGGAGGGAAGGGCTGGTGGGACATGTCACTTGTGGCAGAGTGTGATAGTCACCTACAAAGGCTCGAGGTGTTTGTCAAAGGGGCTGGGGAAGCCTCTGAAGCCAAGAGATGCTTTCAAGAGGAGAGCGCGCCGTGCGCACCCCGTCACTCGGAGATGAAAGGATCCAGCCTCTGCTGCATTGCTTGTTGCTGCAGCCCCAGCAATTGCACACCCTTTCCCTGCCAGAGCCTCAACACTGCCTCAATTAAAGGGGAAAATGGATGAAAATGTGGAGGTTTTATATCTGGGTTCAAAGCCCCTGGCTCCAGGAGCTGGGGTGTGTATGGGCACAGCCAGAACAGGCTCAGAGCAGCGCTGCTGCCTTGGCTGGAGTTGCTGGAGGAGGCGAAATCAAGTGGACTCACCCCTGATCCTCTGGTCAAACCAGAGTCCCCCCACCAGCTCCTGCCACAGGAGAGGCTCACACCAAGCTCTAGTGGAGAGGGTGGAATTTGTCACTTTTGCTGCTCAAACACAAAACACATGGTCTAGTGCAGTGTCACTGTCATAATTTCTGGAAAATCCCCTCGCCCAGGATTCATCTTCTGGGAAGCTGAGAAGCCTCAGAGAAAAAGGAAAACAATATTATCTCATTTGCTTCTCCTGTGTTTTGCTGCTTAGGAATGTGGTTTGGACATTGTTTACCAACAGGTGCATGTTTCATTGGTTTCATGTGAATTGTTTTTACTTAATGACCAATCACAGCCAAGCTGTGTTGGGGCTCCGGAGAGTGTCACGAGTTTTTCATTATTATCTTTTAGCCTTCTGTCTGCATCCTTTCTCTATTCTTTAGTATAGTTTTAGTATAGCATTCTATAATATAATATAATATAATATAATATAATACAATACAATACAATATTATATTATATTATATTATATTATATTATATTATATTATACTATATTATAATATAATACCATAAAATAATAAATTAGCCTTCTAAGAACATGGAGTCAGATTCATAATTTCCTTCCTTTAACGGGGGTCCCTGAAAATACCACTGTGCAAAGCGTCCCTGCTCCTGGTGGGGGCTTGGATCAAGACCACCTTTTAAGCCCCTTCCAAGCCAAACCATTCCAGCATTTCTTTGGTGACTATTGCCTTCTCAGGGCTGCAACGCCTTTGTCCTGCATCACTGTGCACTCGACCTCTGCAGAAATGACCTTCAAAGGTCCCTTCCAGCCTAAGCCACGCTTTACTGTGCTCATCCAAGCCCGCCCGTCTCCTTGGAGCCCTCCACTTCTCTTTCCTAAACAAACATTAAGAAAATAAGGCGGAAGGGAGGTGGTGGTTCAGGAACATAAAGTCCCACAAAGAAAATTATCTCCCTTTCACTTGAGTTTTTTGAAAGCTGCTGGGTTGCAAAGGCGGTTCTGTTGATTGCAGTTTTAGTCCTTGATTATGCAGTAATGGAAGCATCAGAAATCATCAAGCTTCCTTCCTCAATTTCAGTTTGCCCTTCATCCCGTGGTTTCAGACTAAGGATAAAATGGTCATTTGGAAGAGGAAGGAAGGAAAAAAAAACCCAACACAATATTGTTTATCTCCCTTAAAGTCACAGCTCTTTATTTGCCATTCCCGTTTTACAGCTTGGCCATTTGACAGATCAATTAGCAACTGCCTCGTACAGGAGCAATAAAACCTTTCAGAGGGAAACTTTTCCCCAGGCTGAAAAGTACTTTTCTGTCCTTCTTAAGAAAGAGGAAAGGTCAGGTGGCTCCTGAAACCAGGAACTCCCAGGTAAGAAGTTCACAGAGGGTTTCAGAGGGGCTGTCACATCCTGCTCAGTGGGCTCTGGGCTGAGGGTTGGCATCAGTGGGAGAGAAATGAAATCAGAAAGTGAAAAGAGGAGGAAAGCACCTGCAATGGGAGGGTTTAGTGAATCTGCTCATCCTCTCCCTTTCAGTGTATTCATTCTCTAATGGTTGGGATCACCTAGGTAGGGACTAAGCAGTTAAACCACTGAGTTAGGTTCATTCTTTTTGGGGCAAAAGTACAGCTTGTATTTAAAGTTTATATACGTGCACTTCTATTTACCCACAGGATTTATAGACATTTGTGTAGATAAGGATGATCCAAAGTTCACGGGGCCAAAATCAATGCAAAGCCCAATTTTAGGCCATTGCAGCTGGAAAAACCCCTGGATTTTGGGGTACTGGAGCTGCTGAGAGTGACTCTGCCACCTTGACACCTCATTTTGGAGAGAAGGTGAAGCTCTGGCCATCCTACCATTCCTGGGAGACTGCCCCTGCTCTCATGGTGCCCCGGGCAGCTGATGGTCTGCACCTCTCACAGGGGCTGAGCACTTTTCTCTCTCTTGTATTCTTTTTTTTAAACTCCAATCTGTTTGCACTTCTCCCCCCTCCCCATCACCATCCCTTAGGCCTTCTGGGGAAAGAAAGAAACAGCCTCTCTGTTTTTAATCAACCTAATTAGTGTATCTTTAATACAATTAGAGGGAAATTTTACCGCTCCCCCCCTCCCCCTGTATCAATTAAAGCCCCACAGTCGCAGGGTAAATTTTTAATCCATTTAGGACCATCTCCCCCAGCCCCACATCCCCCTCCTCCTCCTCCCGCCTGGCAGAGTGTTGCTTCCTCCTCCGTTTTCTTTGGGAGTCTGTTCAAACAGCACATTGTGAGGAGTAAATAAATTACTCTCTGCCCCCTTGCCCTCTCCTGCACGGCAGCAGGCCCCGTTCCAGGCAGCTGCCCTGATTGTAGGGCGGGCTCAGGGGGGCAGGGGCCCGCACAAAGCCGGGGCTGCACGCTCCGGGTCAGGGGGGGTCGCGCTGTTCATCCTCCTTTCTTCTATTCTTCCTCCCCTCTTCTGCATCCTGATGGGGTTTGTTTTAAATTTTTTTCTGTTCTGGGGGTGCTTGAGGAGTAGTGTATGTTTTTTGTGGCGTGTTTCCACCTCTCCCCACAGTGGGTTTTTCTCCCCTTGGGGTCTCAGTGGGGTGGGAGGTTATGGTCCTGTTTCGGTGGTTGTGTGCCCAAGATGCTGCATGGGGAGTTATGGGGTCCCAGTGTGCCTGGCTGCCTCCCCACCCCACTGCCATTCCCATGTGGAAAGAGCCTTGGGCTTAGCTGAATTTGGAGTGAACAGCCCCATGCCATCACTACAGACCACCAGGCTCAGCCTCATCCTGCCCTGCACCCAATGAGAGCAGCTTGGGGACCACGAGGGATCTGCAGGTGGAGCAGCACCTAAATAATGAGAGCATTTTCCTTGGTTTAGGATTTTTCGTGCAATAAACACAGATGGCTGCTGGATCTGCAAACTGAAGATTACCAAATGTGACATCCTGCAGTTGGAATCACAGAATTTCCCATCTCTGAAGTTCCCCAAGATGGTCCCTGCCTGGGATGCTTCACTTCAGTTCCTGCAGGACTTGAGGAACCAGCCCAGAGAGCTGTTTAATTAGTGCATGTTCATTTGCAGGCTCCTGGGATAGGCTGGGGGCTCTGGGCTGGGTACCTGGAGCATGGAAGGGAACCAAGAAAGAGAAGGCAGGATCCCACCTTCCCCACTCACCCATGTGGGTGTAAGAGCTCATTCACAGAGGTGTGAGGGAAGCTCTGGGTGCTGTGGGCTGGGCACTGACCCTACCCAGTGCCTGGCTGGTGTCCCAGCATGGAGTGGTGGCCTGGCAACCCAACCACAGCCAGCAACTGAGCTGAGCTCCAGAAAGTCCTGCCAGTGGCTCGTTATCATCGTGCAAACACAATTAGCAGATTTGCTGCTGCCTTTTGGAGGTGGATGAGTGAGAGTTCCCCTCTCTGAATTTCTCCCCAGCTGGCCCACAACTACAAGGTCCTGCCTTTATGGATCACCGAGTCCCTGCGCTTTCTTAATGAACCTGTGTTTAATGCTTGACTTCTCCGTGTCATGTTTAATTACAGCAGCTGTAACTTCCTCGTTGGCTGGCTTGAAATAATATCTAAGTGCTTCTGAGCTTTAGAGCCTTGTTATTCTTCTATAATTAGAGTTTTAAGGCTGGTGTGAGCCATCTCTGTAAAAAAGGCAGCCATTTGCCAGGCATGCTTAGTGCCAGGCTTCAGGTTTCCCAAAGATGGGAAAGAGATGCTGGTAATGAAAGCTGGCAGGTTTAGGTGGAAGGAGAGGTGAGCCTGGGGTGCAAGAGGTGGCAGCCATGATCCCAGGCTTGCTGGCACTGGAGCGTCTTGCTGAGCATTTCAAAACTCAAATGTCATCAAGGAATAGACACAAAACTGATCCTCAGGGTGTATCAGACACAGGAGGATGGGGTTTCTTTTGCATCAGGTTGAGTTTGCCTCCTTTCATCTTTGAATCTGCTGCTTTTCCCCTGGGAAGGGCTGGGGTTGGGGGAGATTTGGGGTCCTCACTGTCTCTTCTTGTCCCCTCAACTTCAGTGTGTGCCTGGTGATCCTCCTGGGAACAGGGATGAGCATCAGCCTGCGTGAATGATCTTTGAGACCTGAGGTGACACGAGGGCTGAGACAGCAGCCAACTTGCAGAACAAGTGGCCTTTTAGGACCTGCCAGCTCGGGAGAGAGGGGGCTTTGAGCAGGCAGAGAGCCCCCCATTTACAGCACATCTGCGCTCCCACAGAGGGGCCCCAGTGTTCCTCCTCTCAATCTTCCCCTCTGTATTTGCTGCCTTTTAAAGGAAGGGTTTTATTCCAGCAAAAGGGAAGGGATTGATGCCTTTTTCTTCATTTTGTCTTCAGGTACCTGTGTTGTTGAGGCAGCTGCAGGGAGAGGTTGAGCATGCAGACACTGAGCCCAGCTGGAGGGGCTTGTGCTGGCCATGGTGGGGGACTGAGCCCCAGTGACCCCCCAGCTCTGTCCTTGCTCTGTCTGGGGGTTCTGGAGCTTCATGGGGGACACAGGCACTTCTTGGCTCCAGTCCTGGTGGGTATGGTGTGTTCCAAAGTTTTCCAGAGCCAGGGCAATCCCCCAGAAACAAGGTGAGAAGAGCTCATATTCTCAAATAACTTCTATGGTTTATATTAAACTCACACACTTTTAAAATTCCCAACAACTGGAGGGTGTCATTGCCCCAGAAGAGGCAGAAAAACCCCAGCCTGTGATGGATTTTTGAGGTATCTCCAGGGTACAATCTCAGCTGTGGTACATGTGGGGATCGAGCCCCAGACCCCACAGTATGGGACAGAAATTTGGGAATGGACTGAGCTGCAGAGGCAGGGAGGCACTGGGCACGGGGGCTGGGGCAGCTGCAGGCAGGACACCCCAGGGGCCACAGCAGCCCCTCGGTGTGGCTTAGGGAGGACCTAACCCCCCCATCCCTGTGGAAAGCTGTTCCTTGGCAGGGAAGGGCAGCCTGCTGATCCATCCTTAAATTGGGATTAGTTAAAAGAGACCAGGGCAATCCACCCTGATACATCAATTTACACTGGAAACTCTTCCCTCAAGCATCTGCATTTGGAGGCAAGATCCCAAATCCACCAGAGCTCAGGATGAGGCCACAGCACAGGACCTTGCACTCGTGGCCACGGAGAACCTCATCTCCTGCCAAGATCCTCATGGAGTACTGAGTATTAAGAGGGCTTTTTCCAGCGAGAAGGGGATGGTGAGGAGTGACAGTCTCTGAATTGCAATTTGAAACGTTTACAGCCCAGTCAATCCTAATTCATTATTAGCTGTAATTGTTTCAAAGAAAGTGTCCACTGTTATGTAAAATGCAGTCCCAGATGCTGCTAATGGTCCAGGCTCTCTGATTGCTGTAATTTGCAAAGCTTTCGCCTTTTTTTTTTTCCCCTCCCTCTGTAGTTATGATGTGCCTTTTATGAGCCAGCGAGGAAGAAAGAGAAAAGCAGCCATTAGAGGAAAATAATAATGTTGTACCTGAAAGGCCATTAGTGAGTCTCATACAGAAGTATGCATCTGGTCTGTGCCCGATGCTCCCTCACCCCCGGACGCTGCCTGGGGACTCTGGGATGGGACACGGGAGGTTGGGGACAGCTCTGCTTGCAGGGACAGGGGCTGGACTCGGGCGTGCAGCCCAAAGTGCTGCTGTCCTCACCCAGGATATGTCAATACCAGCATGCCTCAAAATTAATTTTGACGATTAATTTTCATGATTAGAGATGGATGTGTGGATGGGAAATCAGCTGGGGTGGGGCAAATTTTGGTTGCTAAATTTGTTGTGGGGGACGGTGGTTTCTGCTGAGGGGGTTTTGTCTCTTTTTGACATGAAGGAAACACCCATTTCCCATTTGCAATCTCTGATTCTCCTTTGTGCAAAGGCAGAGCCACAGGGATGTCTCTCACCAGGACACCCAAGCTGTGAGCTGGGGGCATTTCAAAGCTCTCATGACTCGCTGTCTTTCGCCTGCACCTCTGCTTTCAGCTCAGGTGTTTGTTTTAGCCTGTCTGTGTCGATCCTGTCACCAGGAGCTTCTTAAGTCCATAATATCAACCTAATTTAAGGAAGGCTTTACTTGATGAGACAGGTTTCAGCCCCTGCTGTGTGCAGAGGAAAAGAAATGAAGGTTGATTTGGTGTTTCCATCACACCCTAGCCGAGGCTGAGCTCCCATGGGATGAGGCATGATCCTTGTGCTGAGTTTGTCAGTGCAGCTTGCCTGGATGAGCTGCGCTAGATCTGCAACTGGGATCAGACAAAGAGGCACTTTTAGCTTTTTTGGGGGGGCTATTTTTAGGCAAAAAAAAAAGGAATGAAATTAAATGGAATGGCATGGAATGGAATAGGATGGAATAGAATAGGATGGAATGGAATGGAATGGAATGGAATGGAATGGAATGGAATGGAATAAGATGGAATAGAATAGGATGGAATGGAATGGAATAGAATAGAATAGAATAGAATAGAATAGAATAGAATAGAATAGAATAGAATACTTCAGTTGAAATGGACCTGCAATGATCATCTAGTCCAACTGCCTGAATAACACCCAAACTGACTGTGAGCAAGGCTAGAGGGTGTGAAAGCTGAGTTTAACTCCAGCGTCCATCCCATGTCTGGCAGATGCTGTGTCCGTAAATTATCCGGGAGATAAACACTCCCTGAATTGTGCTGGGATTTCCCTCGTTCCGAGGCCAGGCTGGGGAGCAAAGGGCAGGAGGGGCGGTGGGGAGGGCGGCTGGTGGGAGGGCAGCGCTGCCCTTTCACCGCTGCTCCTCCGGGGCTCTGCCGAGCGACCCAGCCTTGACACTTCCCACCAGACAGCGCTGCCCCCGCTGCCCCCTGGGCAGGACAGGCTTTGTGCGGGGAAGATGGAGAGGCTGCGGAGCGGGGCGGCTGCCGGCCCTTGCCCTCCGAGCACGGTGGTCCTGGGGGTCATTGCCGGGGGCAGCAGGGCAGGGCAAGGCGGCTTTGTCCGCTCGGGAGCCTCGGGACAGGGAGAAAGGCGCAGCGAGCCCATTCCAACACTCGCCGTGTGGCAGCGCCCATCCCTTCCCCGTCCCCGCCGCCGGAGATTTCCCGGCGCTGCCAACAGAGGGGATAACTCTTATTCATGGGGAGGGTTTTACACGGGTTAGCACCGGGGCCCTGGGTCTGGCTCTGGCAATTAGCAACAGGCACGGGCTTGGAAGTGTCAATTAGGCTTTTGAGTCATTGTTTACTCATTAACACGAGGTCTCTAATTACCCTGACCTGATGCTACGGGGCTGCCGAAGTTGGCTAATCAAACATGTAGAGCCTTCAAAAGGAAATTAGGACTCGGCATTGAGTGCAAATACCGTTTCCGTGGCTAAGCCCGTGTTGTTCGGGGATTTATAACTCCACGCTCTCCATCCCAGCGGAGGGCGAGGAGGAGGAGGCAGCGGGTGGCCGGGCTCTCCAGGTGTCTCGCACGCTGCCGGAGCAGGGCTGGGATGGCTTTATTGCCTCCGCTGTCTGCGGCTCCGGCTCCTGCGGGAAGTGTTAATGCAGGTCAGGGCACGGCTGGGATGCGGGGACAGCAGACAGGCAGCAGTGACATTCCCTCACCTGCACCAGGAGATGCGGTTTCTGTGGCCGGAGAGCTCAGCTTTGCACCGAAATGCTGATTTTTGGGGTGAGGTAAACCACTCTGAACTCCCCAAAATCAGAGCTAGAAAATGGATACCACGATCGTGAGCACGATGGTCACACAGGAACAGAAACAGCCTTTCTTGTTCGGTCCCCCACCCCGGCCCCCCCATCTCAATTAAGTCTCTTTATTATTCCATCATGGCAATAGTTTGTGCCTTTAACGAATGGGAGGAACACTTGCAAATGCCTTTTTGTCTGAAAGCAAAGCTGCTTGGTGTTACTGAACTTCAAGGGATCATTCCCTGTTTCCGCTCCTCTCCCTTTCTCTGCTGAGGCAGAATGTAGCGTAACTTAAAAGTCAGTGATTCAGACTGCAATTATAACCTAAAAGCACAAATAAAAGATAAGCTGGCATCCTACTGTTCCCCATTTGCATCTGTGTCGCATGGGATGAAGGGAAAAATAAAATCTGCTTTTATAAAGTGTTGAGCCAGAGAATCTCGTCCAGCAGAAAGAGGAAAATAAACAGATCCCCCGAGGCACCGGCTGTTTGAGCTGCAAATGACAACTGGGGTGGAAGATGCACCAGAGAGGCAGGAGGGGTTTGCACACAGGTTGGTCACCCTGGCCACAGATGGAGCCAAACCATAAACCAGACACTGGTAAAAAATTATCTTTTGGGATTTTTTTGTGTATCCCCTAAGCACCACACACCTTTATTGGGGGTTTTTCCCATTGCCGCCCCCAATATTTGCTGTAATTTCTAGTAGTGAGGAAGGGATGTGGTGGATTCCAGGTTTGCCCATCCCATCAGTCACCCCACAGCCGCTCAGGACCAGCAGCTCAAACCTTGGTCTCTGTTTTAGGGAGCAATGGCTCATTTTAGCATCAACAGGGATTTCTAGTGCTCCTGTCTTGGTCGATTGAAAAACCACCTCCCAGAGTGTCTCAGGTTTCTCTGTTTGCAGAGATGACTGGGAACTCACCAGGGCCCTGTAAACACTTCTTGCTGAAAATAAACAGGTTTTTGAGACAATAGACACTGTTGGGTTTCCCCCCACTCCCAGAATGTGATGGGTTTCTAACTGAAAAAAACAATCCAAAGAGAAGGCAGAAGGAGGAGTGGTTTGGCTGAGACACTGAAGAAATCCAGAGGTATCTATCTGGGGGGGCTGTGCTTTGTGTCTCGGGCTGGAGGAAACTGAAGCTCTGCCATCAAGTCTCAGCTGCAAGAAATTGTCTTCCAGCCCGGGAGCTTCCCAGGCACTGGGCTGGACAAGGGAAGCCCCAACAATACAAAAAATATTCTGGTTTGGTGTTCTAACAAGGCATCATCCCCTTCTGTATCCCAGACACCTACCCTGATACTTTATAAAGGCAGCTTGATTTTTCCCTGTCCCTATCCAAGACCCTTCCACACTTCACGGCAGACCCCGGGCAGGACGTGGAGTCTTTGCCTGAATTTGTGCCGTGCTTTACTGGGTGTGCCGTGTCCCGGCCCCGCGGTGTGTCTGGCCGGAGGGGCTCGGCCCGGCCCCGGGAAGCGGAGCAGCTGTGCCGGGGATGCTCGGAACAAAGTGCCTCCTCTCGCGGTGCTCAGCCTGCCATTTGCATACAGATGCGTGGGGAATCCTGTCAGTCCCGGCCTGAGGGGGAAGGGGAAGGGGAAGGGAGGTGAGGAGACACAGTGCGTGCCCTCCAAACCTCCACTTTCTTCGGCAGAATGGAGCTCATCAGCCAGGCCGGCCCAGCCTCCAGCCCGGCAAGCCTGGGGTGCGGGGTGTTCCCCACAGTGCAGCACCATCCTGCCCTGTCTGTTCATCCTTTCTCTCTTTCCTGCCACTTCTCTCGTTCCTCCTCTTCCCTTCTCCATCAGCCTGTTCTCCTGTATCCCCCTGCTGTTGTCTTATGCTGAAATTCTCGGGCAATGCCTCAAAGAGGTGTTTAGATCCTGTTCACCAGCTGTCTGACTGTCCCACCCAGAGCAAATCCCCACCTGACTGTGCAAATGGTGTCAAACCCTGTCCCACCACCCTTACTCCTTGAGTCCCATCCTGTATCAAAGGTGACCACAAGCAGTGGATTTTGCAAGTTCAGGAGAGTTGAACAAACCCTCCATCAACTGCAGACTATGATCCCTTCACCTCTACTCAGCAGAGAGACTCCAACTGGAGACTGCCATGGTCCATCAACCCACTTTACTTTAAAGAAAAGTTATCCATCAAATCTGTTTGAACAGCAGATAAATGCAGGGAAGCTGTGAGTGGCCATGAAGAGTCCTTGGGCAGAAGGGGAGGATGAATTTGTCAAACCCACTGTTTGTACAGCTGAATCTCTGAGTGTTTTGCAGCATCCAGAAGGCTGAGGCTGACTATGAATGAAACCCTGAATTAATTCCCTGGTTTTTATGTTCTCTTCCCCAGATGCCAGTGGCTCCAGGTTGCCTTTGCTGCTGGACTCCAGATCCCACCTGACATGACACTAGTGATGGAGGGACTGATGACAGAGGGACACAATGGTTCAGCAGCACACATTGCCTTCCCAAGCTTTCCAAAAGTCTCAGAGAGGTTAAAAAAAAAAAAAAAAAAAAAAAAAAAAAAAAGTAGATACAAGCATCACATCTCAGTGAGGAGGAGCTCAGAAAATCCCTCTCCTCCACACATGCAATTAAAGAGAACAAAACCCCAACACCGTGGAGGTGCTGGAGACGAGGCCACTCCCTCGCTGTCCTTGTCACTCCCATTAACAAATACCGTCCGTGTCACCCCAAACGCATGACCTCGGCAAACAGCAAATTGAGTCTGTTTGTCACGTGGCTCCTTGAGAGGTGCTTGCCTGGTGAATGGCCTTGGCATACATTAAGTGAATAAACCACCCCATTGTTCTGCTCCTTCAGCCGCTCTGCTCAGTTGACCCATTCAATAACTGTTTGTTTGCACAGATTTCCCCATACAAGTGCAACAAGCTGAACCCTGGATCTGAGCAGATGTGTTTGGAGTAGGCTCCCTCTCTTCGCTTCCTTCCCATCAAGGTGTATTGTTGTGTCTTTTGAGAGCTCAAACTCTCCCAAGAGTGACTCATTCAGGCAAAATTTCTGTGCTGTTCTCAGGCACCCTCAAGGATTTCCAGGCATGATTCACCTCTTCTGTGGCCATATTTTGAGGCTCAAACTAACCCAAAACTTCCCAAGAGTTTTCTTTGTAATTTATCACAGTGGATCTGCACGTGAGATAACAGAGGGTGCAATGGGGAGTGGAAAAGATGTGTTGTTTAAGATCAGAATGTCACCAGATGTGCCAGCATCTCCTTTGCATGGCTGCCTGGCTCTGCAGTAGGTGCCCTGAATTCCTCTGGGAATGCCTCCTCACAGGCATCCTTTGCCTTGGCCTCACAGCACTGTGAGATCATCCCAGCCCTTCCCAGCAGCCTGGAGCTCTGCCTGGCCTTGGAGGTAGGGAAGGCCCAACCTGTACTTGTGCAGTGCTGGGAGTGCTGTGGGTTGAGCTTCTCATTGCCAAAAATGACGTTAAACCATTTGGTTGAGCCCTTGTGCTACGGCCAATGCTTGCAAGTGACTTTTCCAGACACGGGATCAAGAGGAGTTTCACAACTATAGAACTTCTTGGCCTCAAAACCATGGTTTGACCCCTAAATTGTTTGACATACAGAACCTACTACTCACAGCTCACGTCTTCTACCCAGAAGCACTGAGTGAGTGTCACGAGTTCAGGCTGTTCAAGCAATCTCACCTTGGTGCAGGGACCCAGTAGCTGCAAGATTCATGGAAAAGCAGTTTTCAGCAGGAAAAGTGAAGGGATGCACCCTTGTGTTTTAAAAACGTGGGTGACTTGGTTTGCAGAAAGGGTGCATTCTTTAAAACAAAGAAAAGCTCTGAGTGTGGGATGTTGCTGCCTGGAATCAAAGTCAGCTCGAGGTTAGCTAAAAATACAGTAGGCACGTTCTGTGGGACTGTGGGTGCCAAGACTCTGTGAGCTATTAAAAGTTCTGGAGATTTTAAATCCTTTTTTTTTTTTTCCCATTGATGCATCACATGAATCACAAATACCCTCAAACGAGCCATTTGTGCGTCTCCCTCCAGACGGAGCTGACAGGGGGATAAACCAAACGCATGCAAATATTATCTCAGGGCAGGCTGAGATTGGATGGGGTGAAAGAGAAAAGTTAAACATGGAAGCATATTTATTTCTGCATAATTTTGTCAGCTTTCTGCCGGCAGCGAGAGACTAAACTTCGGAGGAGCCTGACCCCGGGATTATCCCAGGGAAGACATGTGCTCGCTGTTTGGGAGTCACCATCTGCGAGGGAGATGCCGGGCAGCGGAGACGCGTGGCAGGGACACGGCTGCATCTGCCCAGCCGGCAGAGGAACCGCCGGCACCTCAATTCCTGAGCATCCTCCCAGCCCTGCCCCGCGCGTTCATCACCGCGACGAGTTTCTGCCCGACAGGAGGGTTCTTGGGCTTTTCTATTCCTTCCCCACCAAGCCTCCAGCCCAGCTCCGGGGGACTTTCTCCCCCCCTCCCTCAATCAGCCCCGGCGGGTCCATTTGCTTTTGTCTCCCATTAATTGCTTGCTACTTTTCATTGCCTGCTCCTCCCCCTTTTAAAGATAAATTTTAAAGCCCGAGCGGGGTGGAGAATGGCTGAGCCCGCTGTTATTTTTGACATTCGCCCCAGTGACAGCTGGACCTTGCAAGGCTGGGGCCGTTCGCACACAAAGCCTATTAGCTATGCCCACTCACTTAATGAGCCCTGAAGTCTGGAAGGAAAATTTCCTCCCCTAAGTGTGGCAGAGCCCTTTGTCATTGTAAACAGGCGCTGCTTGCCGAGCCCTGCCTTGCCTTTCTCCTTCCTGCCACCGTGGCTTTTCTATTTACTCAGGAAACAAAAGCGGAGCCGTGTCAGCGCGCAGGGAAGAAAATGTACCCAGCGACTGGGGCTCACACGGGCCCGCCTCTGCCACCCACCGACCGCGGCCGGGGCTCCCCGGTGTCACCAGCACCGAGGGGACACCTTGGATGGGCTGCGGGAGATGCTCCCGGGACTGCAGAGCCTCCAGCTGCTCCCTGCAGGGACCGGCTGTGCAGCCCAGAGCAGCCCTGGAAATCATTCCTTCACCTGAGCAGGGTGGTTTGGGGCTCCAGAAAATCCTGCATGTGCTCAAAGTTGGTTTGGAGGGGTGTTTTCTTATGTGAATTCCTGTAGTTATTTTCTGGATTCTGTCCCAGCCCTACAAATAATTCACAAAGGAATCTTCCTTCCTTCTGCCTCTTTTGAACTTGCAGCCTGCCCGGGCTTGCTACTTTTTAAGCCCAAACATGTCCCGTTTTATGCCCATTTCCAATGCAAGTCACTACCCAACAGAATAAAACCTTAAGTGCCAATAAAGCACGGTAGAAATGGGAACACTTTGGTGTAACTGGCAGCACGTGTTTGTTGAGACTACTGGCAATTGTAAGGAAAGGGGGAAAAAACCCACCCAACTGCTTGGCCTGAGCAAGGCCAGGTCACAGATGGTCCTTCCTTGGGCTGAGGGTGACCAGCCACTTGACACAGACCAAGGGCAAAGTTACTGGGGTGAAAGATCTGAAATAGAGGTCTTGATTTGATTAAGAAGGTGGAATCTCTAGGTCTCATGATTTGCAACATAATCTTCAATATCTGCTGGGTGTAAAACCGAGCTGGAATATCTTGTCTTCATCCAGGCTGGGAAAGAGCTGTCCCTGCTTTGTAGTGCCACTAAGGGAGCCTAAAGAACGTTTAAATATCCTGCTCTGAGTGTGTGTGAGGGCAGGCTGAGGCTGCTGCAAGCATCACAGCCCGCACAGACATGATTTGCTTTTCAGGTTCAAGTGTGCTTGAGAGCTGGACCTCGAGGATGTCCTCATGCCATTGCTTTCCTGGGCTGTCCCTGGTGAGAACTTCCAAGAGGCTTCAGAAAAGCAGCTCCCAGCCTGTGACATCTCTATATTCACTGGCACCCCTTCCCCCACTTCTTTTTTGTTCCTTCTTCTCCAGGGATTTGCTTGCTAGTTTTTAAATATTTGCATATTTCAGTGCTTTCTTTCTGTTGGTAACCAAGACTGTTTGGTAAAAGCAAAGACGTTTCTGAATGTAAGTCAGGCAAAAAATTACCTTTTTTGTGTGCTTTGCAATTATCACAGCAAAATGATTCCTTTCTTCCTCCCGCAGTCAGTAATTTATTTTTTAACAGAAAATCTAAAATGTTACTTCAAGAATGCTGGGTTAATGCTGTTCTTGTTTTGCCTGTGAAGTTAAGCTGGCTTCGTGACTGAAGTGTTTGTCTTCAATTTATAAAATTGCTTGTGGGTATGTCCCAGTTTGGGAAGACACAAGAAGCATTCACAAACAAGAGAACCTCAGGTTCCAAAGTGGCTGTTTGGTAATGAAGGAAAAAGACGAATCTTCATTCTGTGTTCTCAACTTGCCTTTGCCAGCATTTCTAAAGTGGCTTTTCCCTGTTTACTGCAAAAATCCTAAGGTGTAGAACTGACTGTCAGGATATTCACAGGGGTCTTTGATCACCTCTTTCAGCATCTCCTGCTCATTCCTGCTGTTCCTGTGCTGACACCAGCCCATGTGGATGAGGATTCCTGTGCCCAGCTTGTGGCAGCCTCTCCTGAGCAGGCCTCCATAGAGATATGATGGAGACAGAACTGGAATAAATAATGTTGGAGAGAAATCACCTAGTCTTTCCCTTCCCAAACCCCACAATTGTCTTTTTGGTCCATTTGAAGTTCTGTTGGAGCAGAAAAAGGGATTTTTTTCTCTTGTTTGTCTTTGTGTTCACTGCTGGGACTGCTGTGGCATTTGGGGGGGCCTTTAGTGACCACCCTGACTCCTGCCAGCTTGGGTCAAGACCATCCTTTGCATCAGCTTAGTCTGTTTGGGGTAGTGGAGTCCTGACAAACAATCATTTGGAAGTCCAAGTGTCCGAGTTCAATGAGTGTCCAGTTTAGGGAAATGTGGGTAAATGCTGACTGCAGAATAGGAGTATGAAGGCCAGGGCTAAAATGTAGCTTTTCTGACTGCTTGAGCAAACTTTCCAGGTGCTCTGCATGACAGCTCCTGCAGGTCCAGCACACCCGAAATCCTCTCAGTCACAGTTCTCCATAAATGCTTGGAAATTTTCCCCAGTGGCGAGAGAGAACCACTTCGCTGCATTGTCACCTTGTTGCAGAATCATAGAATAGTTTGGGTTGCAAGGGACCTTAAAGATCACCTGGGTCCTGTCACCTTGCCTAAGGTGGTGACTGGGGAGCAAGAAGCCTGCTGTTGCTCATTCCTTCTTGTTCTGCATAATTTGGGGGCTGGATTTTGACATGGAGAGTCAATAGAAGCCCCTCTTTCCTCTGGGATCATTTAATCCCTGTGCAAGGGGATTAAGACATGGCAAAGGAGCTACAGAAGTCAGGAAGGAGATTGTGCTACAAACCAAAGTGAGGGCCAGGAGCCTTTCCCCACTGCTGTGGCCCCTCCATCTTAATATCCTTCTAATATCTGTTAATCAGCTTTTCATTTGTGGCTCCATTTTCATTCACCGGTGTCCATACCTCCGACATTAAGTTGGCAAGCTCGTGTCTGTGTAAAAAGTGTGAGTCAGGACTGGCCAAACGGCTCAGGAGTGCCGTGAGCCTGGCGTGTGTCGAGGGGATTTGCATTTTGAAGACAGAGCTAATCCCTTTTCTATGGCCTGCACTCGTAGGCAGCTGCCCTAGGAGCGTTTGCCGTCCTCTCCTCCATGCACCCTCGCTGTTGGAGGGGATTTCAGAACAAAGAGGGCCGTGGGTCAGGGCTGGGAGCACAGACTGGCATGCAGGGACCTGGCTGCAGTCTCTGCTCACACATAGCCACTCAAGGTGACCCTGGATAAGTCCTGCAGGCTGCACCTACCGGGCACCAGGGCAGGCTTATGCATGCGGACACCCGATCCACCCATGAGCCTGGCCCCCAGCCCAGCCCTGGCTCTGGTGGCCAGCCCAGGCCAGGAGACCTGCTGGGGGACACTGCTGGCCAGGAATAAATACATAAACACCTTAGCAGCACTTCCAAGCAGCCTGTTACACCTGAATTGCTTCTGCTCGGTATTGCCGGGGTTGTTTTGAGAGCTCTGCGGAAATCTGGGCAGGTTTTGGCTCCTCTGGTCTGCAGAGCTTTCTAAAGAGCTGACATCGAGTGAGGATTGTGTTTCATATCATCTCAGCTGGATGATGCACATGCTGCAGGAGCTGCTGTAGCCAGCAGCTGACGGGGGAATGTCCAGGGTCCCTGGATGAGACACGATGTTCAAAGTCAGCTGCAGGATGCAGATCTTCAGCTCTCCCAGAAATGGAGTGTTCAAGCTAAATGTTCAGCTGGCTTTGCCAAGCAAGCACAACTCTTGGGAACATCCCTTTTGCTGCTATTTCATTAGGAGAATTAGCCTCGAGGTCTGTCCTGAAAGTAGGAGAATTGAATGCCAAGAAATTTGGCTGGGTTTGACTTCTGTGCCTCATTTACAGAGGCCACAATGATCTTCCCACACTATGGGTGACTATGTGCCCCAAACATGTCCAGTGACACTTTTACACAGTTGGGATGAGGGATTTGGAAGCTAAGGAGGATTTTTTGAACCATTTCCAGCTCCTTCTGTGTGACTCTGGACTTACCTGCCAAGTTGCTCTTAGATTCACAGAGGGCAAACTGCCTGCTTACCTTTTCTGGAAGAAGGAAAAGCTGCAACACCAATTTCTATTCCATGAATTCTTCCCTTTCCAGCCTACATGATCCAGTTCTGGGAGGTAAAATGTTTCTGGGAGGTAAAATGTAAAATGTAGAATGTTTAGAAAATCTTCCAACAGCTTCACAGCTCCACAACAAGCCCATCACTAGGTCAGGGAAATATCATTATCAACATTCAAAAATGACAAAGTTTGCAACTATAAAAAACAAATATTACCAAATACCCATATTTGAAAAAATTTTAGAATATTCATGTGTTAATAAATACTTTTTCAAATACAATTTCTACTTCTACACTCACATTCATGTTGGTAAGTATGGCAGTGTTTGGTCTCTGACTCCTTCTCTTGGAGTGGGAAGACTTGCACCAAAGCAGACAGTCCTCACCTCTGTGTTAGTCCTGGGGAAAAAAGCCCAGTGCTGACAATTTTTGATTATTTCACATCACAAGGTTGGTGGATGCTGCCAGGGCAATGAAATCACCCAGCACAGTTCAGGCAGGTGGCTCTTGTTGGCCATGCAGGATTGCAGGCGAAGAAAACAGAGATGGGTTGCATTTGAAATAAAGCTCATGCGAAAATTTGCATAATAACATGTAAAAAAATGTGCCATGAAACTAAATATAGTGCGGTGCTATTTTACCAACCCCTGGTTAATCAAAGTTAACAGCATTATAATGTAACAGACGCTGTCTCACTGCATATCAAATTTCCGTTCCTCCAAACCATTGGCGTGGCTCTACATAAAGAGTGCAGTGAAAAACAAAATCCCAGTGATACTACACTTCAAATCATGACTAAACTTGCTTTTACATGATTAAAAAATAGTTGTAATTCTTTCAGTCTCTCCATGTGATCTGAAGCAAACCTGGGGGAAAGGATTGTGTGGAAGGGCTACTGGAAGGATACACTTGTTTCCAGTGCTCTGGAAATAGCCAGGTTTGTCTGTCATGGCTGGAACAGACATACAAATATTTACTTGAATCAAACCCACAGTCTTCTGTAGAAAGAAAAAATGTTTTCAGGTAAAGCTTTTCAGTTTGCTCTATTTAATCTGCAGTGTTTTGAGTCTCACAGAGGAGCATTATCACTTTGAGCATTAGCCAAGGTTGGTCCTACAGGAAAGTCAGAGAAGAAAGCACCAATCCTTTCTTTGATTTTTTGTTTCTTTATCTTTTTTTTTTCTTTTTTAAGAAACTTGTCCTCTAAACCTCACATCTTTCCATTTTCTCCTTCAGTTTCTATCACAAAGTGTGATCTCTGTCCTACCAACTGCTTGCTGTGGCTCCAAGGTGCATTGCATGTATTTCTGTGTAATCTTGATTTGAAAAGCAGAGGTTGTGCTGTAAATCAGAGGCTGGGCAGTAACCCCGTGCAAACCTTTCTGGCCTGGACAATCCCAATCCCTCTTTGCTATTCCTACAGGAGCCAAGAGCAGCTCTGATGGGCTCTGTGGTGTTGGAACCCACACAAACCCTGCTGAGTGAGACTCTCCCGTTTCTGAGCCGATGGTTGGGTGCCCTGAGCCGGGTTTGACGCCGCGAGGACGCCGGCGTTGGGCGCGTTCCTGGAAAAGCCCTCTCGGAGCCCCTGTGGGCTGAGCTCCTCCGTGGTGCTGTTAATAGGTTAATGAGCCCCTCGTCTGGGAGTTAGAGTGCCTGGCTTTCCAAGATAAAACTATCCAGCCACATTAGGAGGATGGGCCTCTTTATGACTGAACGCCATTCATCCTGAGTACACAAGAGCTCGCAAATTTAATAAGCAGAATCCATTTCAGCCCCGTGGCCTACCATGGCAACAGGAGAGAGGGGCTCCAGCCTCCGCTGCTCAGGCATCATTATCTCCAGGGCCATCTGCTCCAGAGAAGCACAATCCCAAACTCATTTAAATAGAGCCAGCCTGAAATATGTGACGATTTTTCCCAGTCTCCCCCTCCCTCCCTGACGGCTTCCCCCCCTCTCCCTGCACACGGCTACACCTCCGCACACAGGCGGGAGGAGATGTAATATTCAAAGGGTGAGGAGAGGGTGCAGGAGATAAGATTATAGTGATAATGAACTGAGGGGAAGGAGGACGGGGGGAGGGAGGAACTTTCTGCCTTTGGCTGCTGTTCCCTGACAAAGCAAGAGGCTGCAATAAATTATAAATGTATTTTTTCAAATTGTCTTCTTGGAAGAAATATTTCCTAAACAATGATTCATCATCTTCCCCAGAACTCTGCCTCTCTGGAACAATTAAGCAGTGAAGAAAACTCACTCAGTTAATTCATCTTTCTGTGTTTTCTGACTGACGGTTTACCGTCTTTGTCATAAGTGGATAAAATAAATTACTTAAATGTGTTCACCCCTCGTAACTGGTGACACTTTAGAAAGCTAAATGGGAGGGGTTAGAGGGAAAAGGATTCAGTTTTTTTTCCTGTGGCAAGGATTTGAACCCATGACATGTGCTGTCTCATGCTAAGGGCTCCCAAGCCAAACTTTGGGACAGGGATGAGCAACAACTCACGGAGATTGGTGGCCTCAAGGGACAGGGGCTTTGACAGAGGGGATGAAGAAGGCCGTGCAAAGTTTCACCATGTCTCTGCTTCTGGACAAAGTTTTTCTGAATGGATCTTGTTTATTTCAGACACAGGCAGGAGCTGTAAGGAACCAAAGCAGGAGCAATGGGGGACCCTGGCAGGTGGTTCTACAAATCATTGCCCCAACAGTGTGTAAAGTTTGAGGAGCACTTCAGGCTGTAGCAGGGAGGATATTACTAAAAACAAGCACTGAAAGGCCCTGAGGATACATCCTGGTTGGCACCCAGGCTGGAAAGGGTCTCTGTGCCTGGCCTGTCCCCCTTGGATGTGCATGGTGGGAGGAATGCAGCAGGCAGAGGGGAAAGAAACTACTGCAGGAATTTCTGAAAGATGCCATTTCTCATTTGCTTGCTGTCAGGGCCTTCTGACCTCTGCTCGCTGGGTCACAGGAGTAAATCTGTCACGGGCTGAAAGACACATTTCCTCCACTGAGGCAGAGGCAGTGCCTGCCCACTGGCACCCCTGACCCTCCCCAGGGTCTGCCCTGTGTCTGCAGAGCCCTGCCCTGCTCTCACATTTCCAGGTCTGCAGGACATGTACACCAGCATGAGCTCAGTGCTCTGAGGTGCTCAGGGGATGGGTGGGATGGGATGGGATGGAGTGGGATTGAATGGGATAGAATGAGATGGAGTGGGATGGAATCCCCTGTAACTCTCAGGCCAGGCATGCAGTGGAATATATGACATTTCCAGCTCATATCCGTGCCTGTGTGGTGCCAAGGTCTCTCTCACCTGCAGCTCTGACCTCACAGATCTCCCAGCCCCACTCTGTGGCATGTGGAGCTCGTGTGGATTATGCAGTGAAGCCTCAGTACACCAACAAGACCAAAGTGCAGAAATGCATCTAGCAAGGGAGGAAATGAAATCATATATATTCATTACATTTATTTAGTGATGTGAATCCTCCCAGAGCCCACAGCACCCTGTATCTGCCACCATCATTCACCCAGAGCATGGCAGATGGCCAGGAAGCCAGCACAGCACTGCTGGGATGGGATGTGATGGATGCCTGCAAGGACAGGCACCTCCACCCCGGCCCCAGGGAGTGGGCAAGGAGGCAGGATGGAGTTATGTAGCCTGGAAATTGGAGGTTTCCCCCATCCATTGAGTCCTGGGGTATTTCAGTGTCCCCTTGTGTTGCTCAGGGTTGCTCAGGTGAGGAAGTTGTGATGCACACCCAGAAGGATCAAGGTGCCCATGTCCCCTGCTGGAGGCTGGAGTGCTCTGGTCACATCCCTTGGCATGGATATAACCTTTAAATGTTCACTAACTCAAGGTGTCAAGTCATTGATTAGGAATGCAGACTCAGCAGACCCTGGGTGATAGATGGCCTGTGACATATTAACTTCCACAGAAAGCCTCTATTGCTTGGAAATCTTTTTAGGTTGATAAATTGGAGGATCTACCACAAAATCCATAATAATGTGTTTTTCTCTGTAGCACAGTTAGAAATGATAAGGTACCAAATGTTATCAGAGATGAAAAAGCTTCAAAGTATTTGCAGAGGTATTTTAATTTATTAAATCTGCAGAACAGTTGAAAAATTAATAAAAATGGTTTTGCTGCAAATTTCTCAGCTTTTTCTTTTCCTGGACTGGCCAATGCCTTATAAAGACCTGAACCTAATCAAGCCTTTGAGTTTTCATCCTGGACAAAGATTTGGAAAACAAACAAAAAACCCTTAAGAGGATGCAACTTCAGCTCCTTTTTAGCTCTTATTTAGAAGAAACATTATTTCCTTTAAAGGAATTTTGAACCTTTGTATCTCCTCATGTAAATCCTTGTCAGAAATGTTCCAGGAATTGATGTTCACAGCAACACTCAGTGTCTACTCCAGATAAAAGGAAATGCAGATATCTTCACAGAGAGACTGGTGCTGCCAACTCCAGCTGATGCTCTGTGAGAGCTTGGCCTGGAGTCACCAGCCAGCCTAGACCTTTGCCTTAAGCACATGCATTCAATTATTTAACAAGGAAAATGGGCTCCTGTAACTAATAAAATATCTGATTTAGCCCCTTAATCCCACACTAACGTCTTTAAACCACTGCCAACACAGGTGAGACCTCTGGGAGAGGAAAGCTAAATATTGCTCCCTACCTCGTGGCTTGCTTTCAATCCTACATTTCATTCCATCTCTGTTGTTCAGAATTAATGTTGCAGGGAGAGTGGCAGAGAGCTTTTCTAGGAAAGCATGGCAAACACCCAGCTCCAACAGGGACCAGCCTACCACTGTGCAGATCTGCTGAAACACAGGGAATTCATCCTGGATGGCAAAGGCTGGGCTGGTCTCTTTTTTGCCTCTTTTTTTTTTTTTTTTTTTCTGAATGCTCAGCTTTTAGAATTATGAGAAAACCAACTCATGGGTCAAAGCTCTCAGAGCCAATCTCTCTGCCTTATTTTTCAGGTTTTAAGAGATGGAGCCCAGCAGGTGGGAAGGGAAAGATGGAACAGGGCAGTTTTTCATTCTTCCGTGAGTAAATTCTTGGTTGCAATCTCTCCAGCTCCCTGACGTAAGGAGCCAGCAGAGCCCAAACCTTCCCTGCAGAGCTCTGTGCTTGGCTGGGCTGACACCACCAATGGATTTGGCTCTCCTGAGGCTCAGCTGGAGGTGGGGTGGCTTTCAAGGGGCTTGGGCTCTGTCCCAGCATATCACCCCACACTGATTGATCACCTTTATTGCAGACTCTGACAAGAGGTAGGAAATTATCATTAAAGATGCCCCTCAGAAAGGCTCTGAGCCGTTTTCTGTCAGATTTACACCGTGTTGGGAGGAGGAAGGCAACTAGCTTCTCCCTTCACCCCTGTCCTGTGCAGCCCATGGAGCTGGCTGGGGTTGAAGGGATGACACAGAGGGAAAATTGTGCTGTGAGCCAGGTCTGGGAGATGAGCAGATACCAGTGTTCTGGTTTTAGTCTGATACAGGTCAGCTCTCAAATTTGATCACATTAGCAAGAGTGAAAAAAAAAAAAAAAGCAGAAAGTTTGACATTTTCTGATTAAAAAAAAAAAAACATTTGGGTTGCTCACAGTGAAGAAGCATTGGGCTAAAAGTCCGGGAAAATTTGGGGCAGGCTGTAGCTATAAATGCAGCGAGCCTCCTTCCCGGTATCTGTTCACACACAGCCTCGCTTTCTTGCGTATTTTCTATTTTTGTTTTCTTTAATGGGTTTCAGCCGTGATATTTTTAAGAGCGCTGTTCTGTGCATAGCAGCTGCCATTGCCACACTCCCAGCCCCGTTGCCATGGCTGATACACGGGGCTTGTGCCAGCGTTTTGTTGGTCAACAAGTCACTGTCAGCGCTGTGGGCAGCGTGTTTCCATAGCTATCCGTGGAGAGGGGCATCCTCAGGTGATGGGATGCTCAATCTCCTTTTTAAAGGACTCAGCCTAAATGCACTGCAAGTCTGTAGTGCTTAATGGGACTATTTAGCACCCTAACAGCTGAACTCTTTCCAAATTAGCCGGAAAAGCAAGTGAGACAATTTTTAACACAGCGCTGGTGGAGCAGCTCGTTTGTGCTAATCAAAAGAGAGTGATCAGCTTGAAAATGTCCCCTCTTAATTTCATTCATGGACTTCAAAAATAAGTTTTTTCAGATGCAGGTGCCTTGAGAACATCCGTTTTTAACTCATTTGAAGTGGTGAATTCCTCTCACTGGACTTAATTAGGGACAGGTATTAAAACAAATTGGGCAAGAAGACCTTAGAAGAGAAGTGATTTTATTAGGAAAGAACTGTAGGGCGCTTTAATTAATGCCAGAACAGCTGTCCTTAAACTGTTTCTCTCTTATGAACAGATTATCCCAGCAAAGGCTGAGAGGCTGTGGAGAACAAGGAGCAAGTTCTGCTCAGAGATTCTGTCCCTGCCTGTGCCACAGTCACCAGAAATCACAGAGCATTTGTCTGGTCCTCCCTTGGATTGCAGCATTTCTCTGTTTTCTTACAGTATAGACTCATCCCAGTTTGTTTCTGAGCAAATTGCTTTTTTGTTCATGTTGCATATTCCCCAAACAGCCGTATTAGTGGTGGCAGCATGTCATTTTGATGGTGTTGTGACAGTGTGACGCCAAACTCATATTAACATAACATTTCTTTTTAAATCTAGTCTGGAAACATATTGTTCTCCCTTGCCAGCGCTTCTCTGTTTCTCTCACCCCTTGCCATGGTTCTGGGTTGTCTTTTGCTTTAACTCAGTTGTTGCAAAAGGGCCAAAACTGCATGTACAGAGGAATTTTACTGATCATTCAGGTGGTGGGACCGAGGGAAAAAAGAACAAACCTGTTTGCCCAGAGCTGTCCAGAAGTCTCTCCTGCAGGAGATCTCCAAGCTCACATTTCTCTGGCTGGCATAATTTCTCTTACGCTTCCCTTTGGTTTATTGAGATTTATTGAGTTTAGATTTATGAAGTTTAGGTTTCAAGATCTCCCATTGCTTCCACGGAGTTATTTATATTTCTTTGGTATTTCCCTCTACATTCTCAGTTAAAAGGTGGACTCTGACATCCCCAAATGGTGAAATCAGTCTTAAATTGAGAGAACGGCACCAGGAGCTGGCAGAGAGCCCCAAGACTGGAGGCTCAGCCTCCCTGTGGGACTGAACCAGCAAAATTTGGTGGAATTTCTCCCCCAGGCCTTCTCACTTCCCCAGAGGGGTGAGGATGCTGTGTTCCAGGATGTCTTGGAGTGCTGCTGGCTGCAGGATTTTCCTGGCTCTCAGCCCGTTAGTGATGAAGGGAGGATGGGATGTGAATGGGAAATGTCCCTGGCAGTCACTGATGGGGTGGAACACCTCTGCTCTGCAGGCACCACCCCCATCACCCTGCACCTCTGCACCCCACAGCTCCTCCTGCCCCTTGTCCCAGCCCCTTCCTCACAGCAAACCTTTGCTCAGGTTTGATTTTTACCTGTTTGTTTTCCCACCCCTCCCTCTGCTCCCTGACCTGACAAGTGCTCCTTTTAGCAGGGTATTAATTATCATTGCAGTGCTGGGACAGGTAATTATCCCTCCCTTGTGCTTTCTGGGCTTCCCAGCACGGCTGGTGACGAGGACAGGGTGAAACAGCTCAGCTGGCAAAGGGGCTCAGGATGTGTGTGGTAATTTTCCTGTGCCTGAGAGCAGGGAATGAGACCAGGAAGAGGAAAACGAGAAAATTTTGTCCTCTAATCAATGGAAAATGGAAGAATTCAGCCTGTAACCTTTAAGCAGAGTACTTTCTTCCCAGTGGCTCCCAGAGTTTATAATGGAGGAGAAAAATAGGAGTAACTTTAGGCTGTCCACCAGGAGAGGGAGAAGCCCAGGAAGGCGGTGAGGATGATGATGTTTGCCAGTGTTGAGCTATTCCCTTATAACAAGAAGCATGAGGAAAAAATCAGAATAAAGCTCTTGAGAGGAGCCAGAAGGAGAAGATTTCAAGGATGTGGGTACACCTTTTCCTCTGTGGGTGTTTATATGGGGCAACTGCAGCAAGTTTTGTTTTTTTGGGGATCACTCATGCTTCCTCACAGGGCTCACATGGGCAGAGCAGACACTGGTTCTCTCTCTGGTATTAATTACCCTGCTCGTGCCTGGTTTACCCATTTAGGACCTTGCATTTCACTGAACATTTTAAATGAAAAACTCTGTGTTTAACTCTGCCCCCTCGCACCAGCACAGTAATTCTGTTACACTTTGCTGTGTTTTGGTGCCAGAATTACCCAGCTAGGGCTGATGCTCTGAAATGTTCCTCATTCCAGCGCTGCCCTGCCCAAAGGGACCTGCTCTGGGAGGTGAAGGCCGTGCTGAGCCCAGGGAGGAGGCACCGTGTGGGATGGCAGAGCCAGAGAGCATCGAGGCAGGAGCCCGGCTGCCTTCCAAGGCACAGAGCCACTGCCACTGCCAGGAATGCAACAGCTCTCTGACACCAACAGAGTGAAAAAAAAAATCAAAGAAAATACTCCTCTCTGGCCAAAACTGTGAATTTTTCTTCAGCAAAATGACAACACTGTGTTAGTGAAAATTGCCTTTCCTTGCAGCAGGGAGGGGAAAGGGAGATAAAAATGAAATAAGATGTGCTTTCCTCCCCTTTCTGTCTTTTTTTGCAAACCTATAAGTATTCCTTCTGTGTTTCCCCCCCACCACAGTTTCCTGCAAAGGTGAGAAGTTTTATTACAATTTATTAAAATTTATTGGGCTCTTTTCTAGGAATTTAGGGGTCTCAAGCAAATCACAGCCCCAGCCTGTTAAGCACAGCTAATAGTTGTAGTAAGAGGCAGGATGTGCTCTGAGCACCTTTTATTTGAAATAGAGAACCCAGGTGTTGGAGGGAAAATGGATGAAGACCCTTTCCCACAGCCACCCCCCAAAAAATCAGTGTCAGGAGTAGAAATGAAATTCACATCTCCCTCTGTGGGAAAACCTGTGCAGTGGGGGACTTTCCCCCCAGTATTATGGATTAATTTCAGCTATGGAGCTGGGATACTGAAGTCCTAAGCAAGAAAGCAGCAACTTGCCCTGGCTATTTCTCTGTCCCATGCTCGACTTTGGGACAAATGCCACATGGGAGGCTTGAGGCCATGCACTGACCCACTTGTTCACTGTCAGCAGACATTCCCACATGCAGCATCTTGGAGGTTGTGGGATCAAACTCTGCAGCTTTTCCCTATAGTGGTATAGAGCACAGGAGGGGCTTGTCTCCCTAGAGGACATTTATCCCACAGAGATGTCCTGAGCATGTAAATCCCATCCCATCCATGCTGGACACCTTGTTCCTGGGGAATTAGGCAGAATGGTTAGCTCATCATCAATGGGAACAGACAAAAACACGAAAACGGTGATCCACCCTTGGGCCAGGACAGAGTTATCCTGGGATATTCAACCCTCCAACACATAAACCTGGGAAATTTAACCCTCAAACACATAAATCTTTGCAGTAAGGGAGCTCTGAGTCTCATCTCTGACACAGTGGAGCCAGCCTGGCTTTTGGGCTTGGGGCTGAGGAAGATGATTCCTTAGCCTTTCCTTAGATACCTCAGATTTTTGGCTTTGGGGCTAAGGAAGATTCTTGGCACTGAGTCTGCCTGCGACTCTCTAACTTTGGTCAGATCACCTTGAGGTGGATGAAGGAAGGTTCAGTGCAGCAGCTCCTGAGGGTGGGCAGCCCCAGCTCTCCATGTGCTTGAAGGAACGGAGCAGGTGGGCACCAAACCAGAGCTGCTGAGAGTTCCAGTACGGCTTCATCCCCCTCCTCCTCCTCCTCCTCCTCCTCCTCCTCCTCCTCCTCCTCCTCCTGCTTTGGGGCAGCCATGGATAACAGGCAGTCTGCTTTGGCTGCCTCTTTTTTGGCTGCTCTGTCTCCAGCTCAGCAAAGAGATTCCAAATACAATCCAGGATCACCACGTGCCTCAATTTCCCCATCTGTTAAGCAGGGACAAGCCTTGATTCCAGCCTTGAGCTGTCAGCGTTGCACTGCCTTGCAGAACCTGACAGAAAAGAGAGGGGGATCTGCACCCTGGGACTGAGCAATGCCCCTGGTTGGGCATCCCCCATCCACGATGGCTCTGCTGATTTTGGGAATGTGCTCATCCTTCCTTCATGCCAGATAAAGAACTGGCTCAGGAAACTGCATCCATCCTGCATCTCGTGTGAAGGCAGATTGTTCACGGGCGGAGGAAATCTCCTGGAGAGTGAACCTTGTCAGCAAAAATGCAAATATTTAGAGACAAAGTGTTCATTACAGCAGAACTTGATTTCAGGGTCAACCCTTTTGCAGCAAATTGTTAGCCAGCTAAAATGTTTATTGTCACCACACTCTGGCAGTTTTGACAGTACCTATCAAGTTGAGCTTGACAATATCTGCATACGGCTTCTCCAGCTTTCCCTCACGCAGCCATGAAAGGGATTTAAGGCAGAATAAAACAGTCCAGAGATAATTGGAGCTATCCCCTCCTTTGTGGAAAAGCTGGGGTTGCCATTGGCTGAGGGAGATATTTAGGCTGTTGATGAGATGGTGCTGGGGTACACAGAGAAATATCTTGGCGATTTTATTTATTTCAGATGCAAAACTGCACACATGGAACAATAACCCCCTCCCAGTCTGGCAGTGCATCAACAGAAATCAGACTACAAAGGGACGGTATTTCCTTTGGTCTTTTTCTGTGTGAGCCACATGGCTTCCCAGGCCCCTCAGCAGGGAACCACCCAGATAGGAGTGGAGTTTCTGTGATTCTTCTCCATTCCCATTTGTGTTCTCTTCTGCTTCCCTTAATGTCCACGGGACTAAGACCAGTGGCACCTGGGAAGAGAATCACTCTGCTGGCAAGCTCAGAGCTCACAGGGATGAGCTCCCATCTCTGTACTGTGCTCCAAGACTGGGGGATGGATGGGGCCAACTCTGCCTCACTGCTGAACTGGGGAAAGGACAGGCAGCTGCAGGAATTTTGGGAAAAAAATTCAGGGTGAGATGCTGATGAAAACACCCAGGAGTGGACGAGGCAGCTGCAGCTACAAGGCCTCTAATAAAATTTTGGGGCTTGCTCTGCTAGACAAAAGACAGCAGCTTTGCAGACTCTTTATCCTGCTTTCTGCTCCTCCGTGCCTTTACCTTTTCCCCCAGCTAATGCTCAGGGAAGGTGAGCCAGTCTGGAGCCACTGTGAAGGGGTTTTGTTTCCTTGCTTGCTGGAGCTGAGTGAAGGCTGTTTCATCTCAACAGGCTGCTCCCAACACCCCTTAATTTGAGAACTCCTGCATGCAGGAAGCAATGGAGTTGAGTGACCTTGCTGAATCCTGGCCACTGCAGCTGCTGGAGAACAGGGGAGGAAAAGAAAAGAGGGGAGGAGGAAGAGGCACTTTGCTGTCTCCCATTAAAGCCCCAAGAGGCTGAAGATGAGAGAGCGGAAGTTTCAAATTGCCAGAACGTAATTCTGAAAGTCATTTTCCAAGCGCAGAGCTCTCCGCAATGTCACCTCTCATCTTCCAAGGTGGGGATTGAAGGGACAATAAAGCACAGAATATTCTGCAAAGGCAGAGCTGCTAATTCAAAGAGGGAAGAGGTCCCAAACGGGCTGTGTCACACCCCTTTCTGCTGGAGAGCTGTGCAGTCAGATGGAGCTGTGCAAGGGGCCAGCTCCAGCTCCTTTCCCAAACCATATCCAGCCTGATGCAGGACCCAGCTGCCTCACCCAGGCCCTGTTTAAAGTGAGGATATCTCCCTATTCAACAGTTTGATTTTTAATTTGACTCACACCCCTGACTTTCAATCCAATGGTAATGATAGTGATTATTGTGATCATTATTTTCTCAGCCCTCCCTGAGACCAGCAGAAGATCATGATAGATGTGTAGAAGAAAAGGTGCACTTTGATATTCACAGCCCTCATCAAAGTTGTCCCTGCCTGCTCTCTCTTCCAGCCCTCTGCCTGCAAAGAAATCAGAATTAAGGAGTCAGATGTATTCAACAAAGAGTTTGGCCCAGGGTCTTGCCTCAAAGAGTGAATTCTCATCTTTTTCTGCACACTTTATCAATTTTTATTCCAACTGCATCCCCCACTATGTTGATAAAAAAAAATCCAAATATGCAGGCATGTCCTGCTGAGATGAATTGCTTTCAAATCTCCCTCAGTTAACATCAGCTTTGTCCCTTCTTCCTTATTACTGGTGCCAACTGTTCCTCCAAACTCAGGTTTTTCCCCTTTCCCAAATTACTGGAGCTGAGACTGGGCCAGGTTTGTTCCTTTTTGTGAATTCACTTATTTGTCCATCCAGGTGAAGGTGCAGGGTTTTACACTGACAATCAGTTTTCACCAGGAAATCCCTCCTCTCTCTCATTTTCAGAAATTACACTTTTCCTTCTCTTCAGACCAGGGCTGATGCATGGAAAGAGCTGGCTTTGCTTTAACCTCAGGTGATGAGCTGGGAGCAGGGGGCCAAAACCTAGAGACAGCACTTTGCCCTCTGAGCCAATGGGATATCAAAGTTCAGTGCTATCCCTGGCTAGTTTATTATTATTATTATTATTATTATTATTATTATTATTATTATTATTATTATTTCCTGGTAACTATTTCCCTGCTTTTCCATCTGGGAGGCCAATCAGAGTATTGCTTGCTGGCCTGTATCCAGTTTTCTCCAGCTGGGATCAGTTCAGTCCAATGTTGCCATCTGTCCTTTGAGGTAGGGGGACATCCTCCTCCATTCTGGATCTCTCCCAGAACCAATCCCCCCTTTCCCTTCCCCAGCACACCCTGGACTCGACCAAAGCATCCAACAAGCTCTGTGTGACCATCATTAGACTTGTGCATTTCTAAATTGACTTGGGCATGTGAGAGTCCAGTGGCTGCTGGCTGTGCAGGGCCCTGTGTGTTGCCCCCAGGGCAGTGGCCTCTGTCCCTGTCCAGCTTTTGGCTCAGCTGTGCACAGGGTGCTCAGAGAAGCTGTGGCTGCCCCTGCATCCCTGGGAGTGCTCAAGGTCAGGTTGGATGGGGCTTGGAGCAACCCGGTCTATGGAAGGTGTCCCTGCCTGTAGCACTGGCTTGGAATGAGATTCTCTTTAATATCCCTTCCAACCCAAACCATTCCACCGCTAAGTTCTCTGGGGTTGTTCTCCTGGGGTTGTGCGCCTGCCCCGCCACCCCCGTGCGCTGGCTGTGCCCGCTGTCACTGCTGTCCCCTAATTACGGGCAGGAGGGATGCGGGGAGCCCCCGCCCGCGGGGAGGACGAGTCCCCTTGCCCCGCTCCCCCCGCCGCCAGCCCGAGGGACCCGGACCGGGAGGGACCGGGAGGGGCCGGGAGAGCCGGGAGGGGGGCGCGCATCCCCGGCCCGGGGGGAGCGGATTGGCCGCCGAGTGCGCTGCGAGGATTTTGCGGCGCGGCCCCATTGGCCGCCGCCGCCCATAAGTTTTTGCTCCGGACGGGAACTTTTGCCAGGGATGATGGAGTAACCCCGGGCGGCTCCGCGCCCGCTGCCCCCGCCACCCCGGGCCCGGCAGCCACCGCCACCCGGCAAGGATGAAGCTCTGCGGGACTTTCCTCGGTTCGTAGCCGTTCGCCGGCGGATGCGGGGGGTGCGGTGGGAGTGTGGGGAGGATAGTCCTTAGTGTGTCTCCCTCGTTTCTCCTCTAAAACTCTTGAGTGTCGCAATTCTGCCGAAGTCACACCTTGGCAAAGGGGCTCGATGACCGAGGGTCGGGGAATACGGATCCGCCAACTATCCCTCCTTGGTTTATAGTATTCCCCCCCCCGTTAGACGGTAAAAATAAGTTTCCGAGTACATTTCGGGGCTCAGGGCTCCCGGGTTTGCGTTTCCCGAGCGAGGTGCCGGTGTCACCCCCGCCCCTCCCCGCAGCGCTCCGGGCTCAGCTCCGAGGGGGCTCCAGGTGCGGGGGGTGCGCGGCCCCCGGTGCTGCTGCTCCGGGCCACCGGCGGGGCTTTGTCCCCGCTGCCGCGGGTTTCACCTAATTGCAAAGGACGAGGAGCGCAGGGGAGGGGGACTTGGAGCAAATCCTGTTTTCTGCAGCTTCTGGTCGCAGTTCTGCTGGGCGAGAGGGTGGTGGTGGTTGGTTTGGTTTGGCTTTACTGGTTTTTTCCACCCCTCTTCCTAGATAATAAAGGGGCGAGGGCGATGTTATTAAATAAAAAGTTAGTTCGTGCCCGTTCGGCTGAGTGTGTGGTTCAGAGCCTGCATTACCCGAGGCACAAAGGAGGAAGTTTTGGGATAATGCGAGGTGCCTTTTGCAAAAGATGGTGATTGCTCCAATTATTGTTCTTCAGGGAGAAAAGAGCTCTAGATTTGGCTTAGACAAAGGCATTGCCTCTTCGGAAAGGACCCGCCCAAATCAGAGCGAAGGGGAGCGCTGGAGAGCGAGCAAAGGGTTATTAAAAGTTTTTTTTTGTGCCTGTGCATGTTGTTCCATCTGCCAGGGGCCTGTAGTGGGCAGGTTTCTTCGCAACCCTTCAGCTGTTCCATATACAATATTAATGCTGGCCATTTCTATTCGGCATACAACAGCACTAATTGTAGTCTGAGGCATTAAGGCAGCCAGCCCATCTGCATAGAAGCTTTCAGAAAGAAACAAGGAAAAAAAAAAATCTTTCACCCCCAGCTGGTAACCGGAGAAGTTGGTGCCAATTACAAATGCGTAAAGTTTGAGATCTAATTTTCTTTGAAACAGACTCAAAGAAGCCAATGGAACACAGTGCGGTGGGTTTATGGCTGTGTTTACACAAGCAAATGGAGTTTTATTTTAAATAATTTCGAACTTGAAGAGATTGATCTGAAAACACGAGAGGG
Organism: Setophaga petechia; assembly: GCA_024362935.1. Classification (NCBI taxonomy): domain Eukaryota; kingdom Metazoa; phylum Chordata; class Aves; order Passeriformes; family Parulidae; genus Setophaga; species Setophaga petechia. The sequence continues at coordinate 3,685,801 of JANCRA010000033.1, forward strand.
GAAAAGTGGTATAGAGAGGAGGGGAGGGGCGTGAAGGGAATCTGCTTTTAAAAATCCTCTCTGGGCTCGGCTCTGCAGGCACCCTGCAGGCAGGGACTCTCGGAGCCCCCGTCTCAAACCCCCTGAAGATGAAAATACATGAACATCTATTTTAGACCTCTTTGCTGCGCAGCTCCCTTTAGGAAAGAGACGGCTCTTTGGGACCTGGAAACACACGATGATTATCTCCTCCCTGAAAACAGCTGTGGAGTGACTCTGGAGAGGTTTATGGAATGCGTGGGGGAGAAACAGTATTTTTTAAAAATGGCTGAAAAATAAAAGGGCGAAACTGGCGGGAGGGAGCGGGCGGAGCTGTCCGTGGTGCTGACCCGCCGCCGCCTGCAGCCCACGCGTGGCCTTCGCCTTCCCCCACGGGCTCCTCCAAGGTGGGCTGTGGGGCTTTTGGCCCAAGCCGGAGATTTTCTGGGGGTAGGAAGGGATTTGGGGGGCTGCGAGATGGGAATTCCCGCCGCTGCTAAAGTTGGTAGCAGTGAGAAACTCCGGGAGAGGCGCCGCTCCTCTGCGGCGTTTTGGGAGGAGAGCAGAGGGAAAGTCTGGCGAGTTTGGGAACAAAGGAAAGCCAAACACCCTCTGGCAGCCCAGAGCTCAGCCGGATGCTATCAGAGCTGTCAGCTGCCTTAGGGCTCGTAGGTGCGTCGCGTGTTAATAAATGCAACAGCAGCAGTAATAAAATCCCTCTCTTAACGCTCGGGGAGGCACATGTGTGTGCTCATATCCATGCAGGCGGCGTGTGCTCCAATTTATGGGGGAGCACACGCAAGTAAACACACTTCCCTGCTGCCTCCCGGCCGAATCTATTGTGCTTTTGTTTCTCAAGTTTTAGCATTAGGGCTCTAAATGAAGCAGCGGTGGAGAGGAGCAGGCAGCATTGTGAGCGGAGGGGAGCCGAGTCCACCCAGCCCTCCCTTTGATTCTATCGCGGGTGCAGAACAATGGAGATGCAGTGTAGCACCAGGCCTGCTGCCTGCAGATAAGAGTTTAATAGAATTTCTGAATGCCAAAGGTTTAGGATGTAAAATATCCCTGTCTTCGTGGTGTGTCCAAAGGAGATAGAAAACAGCTTTTCAGGAGTACTCTCTGCTGAATATCTCCTTTATGTTAATGGTTTAGGAGCACACCAGGCTGGCAAGCCAAGGAAATGTGCATCCTAACAACCTCCAAAGCGGCCTCAACAGTTTAAAATTAGTATTTCTGTCACCCTCTCATCAATAAAATTAATGAGATGGGGAAACCGAATCCTTCCTTCCCTCCGTGTGCTCTGCAATGGCCCGTGAGTGACACGGAGCTGCCGGCAGTACCTACCCAGGTTAAATTTGCCAGGTTTTGGGCATTCTGAGAGGCTTTTTCCCACTCCCGCCTGCACGGAACCTGCCCAGGATGGGGGTGAGGAGGAGAGGAGCCTGGGCCCCTGCAGCTCTGGAGCTGGAGTTTCCCACAGGAGAGTGCATCCTCAGCAGGATTCAGCTTTCCCTGCCAGGCTCTGCCTCAGCTCTCTGAGGACTCCTGGGGTTTCTGTCCATTTGTGAGCTCCCGCATCTTTTTGGAAATCTTCATTAAGATGACAGGGAAGTCTTAATTGTCTCGGCGATGCTGGGGATGGCACGAGGGTGCAGGAAAAGCGCTGGGTAGAAAAGTGTCGCTCCCCCTCTCCTCTCCCAGCCCGGGGGGCTGCAGCCTGGCTGTGTTTTCCCTCGCTATTTCCGAAAAGTTGCGATCCAAGTGCTAATGCTCCCGTCTGGCAGCGGCAGGGATGGGATGTGCTAATGCCCTTCCTGCCGCTCCGTGCCGGGGGCTCTCCCCAGAGCCTCCCTCCCTCCCTCCAGTTCGGGACTTTCCCCTCCCGGGGTGGCCGGACCCCCACGAAACAAACATTTTCAATGAAAGGCGATACTAACTCTTGGAAAGTATGGCTCTTTCTCGGAAGAAAAGATGCATAATGCAAGAACGTGCACTTTTACCACTTGGAAAAAAAAAAAAACCTAAACGGTTTTAGTCACCGTTTTTTTTAGGACTTTTCCTTCTGTTGTTGCTCCCATCCCAACATCTATAATGTAAAATGTAACCCACCTTCCCCGGGGTGAGAAGTTGTCTACTGGGAATATAATGAGTCTTTTTTTTTTCCTTCTTATTTTTTTTTTCTTTTAAAGGGAGGCAAAAAAAAAAAATTAAAATATTTATACACCTTTTAACCACCAGCTTTTGAATATGTATATCAGCTAATATGCAATACTTCCAGGTTCATAGAGGCGATAAATTTCCCGGTCTGTTCTTTATGGTGATAGGTCATCTTCCTAACCACCAATAAATATTGTAAAGTACTTTCGCTGGAGCTGTGCTAACCCAGGGCATCTGTCACTCGCTGCTTGCTGCTATTAGGAATTATTGGGCCGTACCACGCGCCGGGATGCGCGGGGGGGACACGGAACGGCGCTCGTCGCGCTCGCCGTCCTTTTGTGTTGCTGCTGTCAGAGGAGCCCCGAGCCTCGTGCATATTAATTATGAATCAGCTCGGGTAAAATCATTCACCTTCTGCTGGGTCTCGGGGAGGGGGGAGAGCCAGGAGAGAGGGGCCGGCGGGGCCGGGAGAGCCCCAACTCTCGGTGCACTCAAGGCAGCCGCTCCATCTCTCTCGCTCGCTCTCTTTGATGCTATACTGTAAATTTATTTCACCTCAGAGAGTAAACAGATATATTGCAACCCCAAGGGTTCATGGGTAGTGTATTTACAAAGGGAAGGCGCAGCAAGCCCCCTCTGTGCCATTTCCATTAATGAGAGCGGTCATTAAGTAAATGAGACATTGCCTTTAGCAGGCTTAAGAGTTCACACACTAAGGAGTATCAGATATTTAATTGAAACCAACAACCCGTCTTACACGCGTGTTACTGGTGTAGGGAAGTGGGCTGCCCTCCAAGAACTCTCCCCCCACAACCTCCCCCATGCAAATTTCATGATTGGTTTCCGTGATGTCATTTTGTAAAGGGGCAGACAATAGCTGTGGGGAAAGGTAAGTCAATATTATGTTCTTTCGCTGACAAAGGCAGATAATGCTGGCTTTTTTTTTTCTTTTTTTTTCCTTTCTTTTTTTTTTCTCTCTTGGTTTTTTTTTTTTTTTTTTTTTTTCTCCCTCCCCTCCCCTCCCTTGGATTGAGACAGAGGGGAAAGGCTTTCGGAGCACACAGTTGATGTAAACAGACGCAGGCGTTTCGCCTTTACAGCACGAAGGCTGGGTTGTTGTTTTGAAAATTGCACTGGAGAACCGAGGGGATTTTTATGATGATCATCATGCTCCTAGGTCCATCTTTGCTCGCTCGCTCTCTCGCCGGCTGCGAGACGCTAGTGGACATGTTATGCTTCTGACTGAAAAGAGGTTGGATAAGATGAGAAAGGAGGAGATTTATTAAAAAAAAAAAAAAAAGGCACAACGTCGCATTCAACCGGGAAACTTTCTGAATATTTCTGGAAGAGGATGCTTGCCGGGTTGGTGAACCGCGGGATCGGTGGATGTTTATCCGGAGGGAGGTGTTAGCAGAAGACGCTCCCGGGCGCCGGGAGGAGTTTGCGCCGGCGGCGGCGGCCCCGCGGCCGCGGAGCTCTCGGAGGTGCTGATCCGGGCGGGACCGGGGCTCCACGCGTCCCTCACCGCGCTCCCCTCACCCCAGGCCCCCTCCTGCCAAAACTCAGCCCGAGTCCGCAGCTCCGCACTCCTGGGGCGCTCCGCGGGCCCCTCGCCCGGGGACGCGGGTGCGGAGGGCAGGCGGCTGCTCCCTCCTGCCACCGCCAGACTTTTCTTTTTCTCCTTTTTTTTTTTTCCCCTTTCCCTCCCTCTTCTTTCCGATTATTGCCTACTTTAGAGCTCTCTATTTATAGCAGCGAGGCACAAGGGAAGTGTGCCATGTTTGTGGATTTCTCTCTATACGTTGACCAAGACAGAAATCTGCGTGTTCTTATTTTTAGCTTGCTCGGAAGAGGCTTTGCTTGGCTAATCTCTTTATCAATTTTAGCAAAGTTTGTTGTTGTGGTTGTTCCGTGGGTTATTTGCAGAGGGAGCGAGGGGCAGAGGAGTGCTGCCTGAGGATGTGTTTGCGCTGCCATCCACCCCGGCCACTTGGGCTGAGTTTGAGTTTGGGGTCCGGGTAGGACAGACCCTCCCCGGGGAGGCGGCCCCAAAGGGGGGTCGGCACCCTCGGGGGCTCTCCCACACAAAGGGGCAGCTCCTGGGCATCAGCGCTCTCCGAGCAGGAGCCGTGGGGCATGCCTGGCTCCCCGGAGCTGGGCAGAGCAAGGGGGCAGGTTGCCCCCCTCGATCCGGCCGGGCAGCCGCTCTCCTCCCGCTATTGTTGAGCCCCCTGGCTTCGAGCAGCCGCTGAAAACAAGTGCGAAAACCCCCGGCTAAACCCTCGCCATCGCCCTGCCGCTACTTTTAGTTATTCTTTTTTTTTTCTTTCTTCCCCTTTCCCTCTCTCTCGTTGGCTCATCTGCTGTTATTATCAGCCTTTTCCATATGGCCACTTTAATTAATGGCAGACAAAAGGGAGTTTGGGGAGGGGGGGGAGGAGGAATCTAGGAATTAGAGTTTATAGTTGGTTTGTCTCTCTCTGATGCTGTCATAGAAACCAGAAGCAAAGATGCCGCCTTTCCACTTCTTTGTATGATCCTGTTTATTGTTCCCGAGCGGCGCAGATTGGAGCAGGCGCGTGTTGCAAAGCACAAACCAGCGCCGGCTGCTACCGCCGGGAAACCCGGGCACAACTTGTCCCCTTCGGCTCTTTCAAACCTTCCTGCCCTCCCCCGTTCTCTCCCCTCTTTCACCTGCCTCGGGAAGAACAAGGAGAACTTCGTTTTCCTTTTTTTCCCCCCTCAATCTTTCTTTTTCTCTCTTGTTTTCCTTTTTATTTTCTTTTTGTGCTTCTTATTTTTTTTTTCCTCCAAGTGATGTTGTGGGTCTCCGGGATCCCCGCCGCACAAAGAGTAGGAAAACTCTGGAAAGTTGGGATTTTCCCTTCCCGGAAAGCGGACGGGAGCTGTCCCGTGTCCCGCTGGAGTTGGGGTCTGGAGCGGCGGGTCTGGCTCTGTCCCGGGTGCTGTCACCGAGCTGTCCCGGCTCCCTCGGGCTGGGTGGCCGCGCTCGGGGCTGGCGATGTCCCGGGGGTGTCCGGCCGAGGAGGGGTCTGGGCTGGCAGCGCCGCTTGTCCTCTCCTCGGTCCCCATGAGGAGCGAGCATCCCTTTGCCCGCAGGGTCCCCACTGTCCCGGGCAGCTCTCGGGGAGTCGGGGGGCAGTGGGGACACCTCGAGCTGTCGGATACAGAAATTCCTTCCCCTGGGAGTGCTGGGGCTTGGCTCGGCTGGAAGGATGGAGCTTAAGGTCACTGCCAAGGGTGGCCTTGGTGACTTTGGGACCGAGGTGCTCCCTCCCCTTTTGGCAAATCCTGGGCTAGAAGTGGGGGAGAACTCTTTTCCCTGAAGATCCCAAAACTCCCTCATTCTCCCCCCACATCCACTCCTTGTCTGTCTGATCTCCTCCGTCCCTTTGCCCCCAGGAACATCCTCGTCCCCGAGGCAGGGGGACACCAAGCAGGGGACAGCAGCCGGGGGTCGGGGCGGCTGCCGCCCCTGCATTTCCCGGGTCTTGTTTTGGAGGGGCTGGGAGAGAAGGGGGGCACAGGGACCTTCTGGCCCGTGACTGCCCCGCGGGGCCGGACTGTCCCCAGCAGCCCGGAGTGACAAACTGGGGGCTGGGACAGGTGAAACCCCCCCCGGTTCTGCGCCTCCCCCGCCCCGTCCCGCAGAGCCCCGCGAGCCGGAGCAGTTCCCGGCAGTCAGATGATGATGATGAGGATGATGATGATGATGAGGGCAGGGCTGACTTCGCAAGACGTAGCTCGGCGTCAGAGCAGCTGCCATTTTAGCAGACGGTACTAACCCCCCCCTCCACCCCCCCGGAAGGCTCGGGTTTGGGGTGCTGCCTCCAAACTTGGGTTCTGGATGGGACACGCTGCTCTTGTTGGGCTTTGGGGGGAGCAGTGCACCCTAAGCCAGCAACACTCTCAGGAGAGGCTGAATGACACAGCTTTAGAGCTCAGGAAATAGAAACTCCTTTCCCTTCCTGAAATCCCACCGCAATTTTGCCTCAGGGCTTGAGGAGGACGGGTGAGGTTACACAACTGAACCCCCAAATCAGTCTGTAAAATTATGTCTCCCTCCCTTCCCGGCCAGGGGCGGAGCCCCCCTTTTGCAGCCTCGGGGGGGCTGATTTTGCCAGGGATGCTGCTGTCCCCAAATCAAGGGCTGGGGGCACCGGGACCCTCTGCCCCCCGAGAGCAGAGCGTGGCAGGGGAAGGGGAGGATTTACAGTAAAGGCTGCAGCCAGGGCTGGGCTGGGCTTCCCAGAAAACACGAAATGAGGCGTGTGGAGGGGAGGGAGAGGCGGGGAAGCATCGCCTCACCACGGGGAAGTCAGATGTGGAACTTCAGTGGCAAAGTGGGGCGCAGGACCCACAATTTCCTTTGCTTTGTGAGTTTGTAAATGGAAGGGCTTATTTTTCCTGCTGTAAACTGAGTTGTTCGAGCCCTTTCCTTAATGACAAAGTGCATCTCTTCTCATCACTTTATAGCTGTTCCCCTTTCTCATTAGGGGAGCTGAGCATGGAGGATCCACGCTTCAGGCTTCCAGAGCTGTGTTACTGTGCCACTGTGTGTTACTCCTCTCTCCCCAACAAATCCCTTTTGGGGTATTTATTGTGCAGATGCTGTTTGCTCCCTGGCTGTGTGGACAAGGAGGGAGGCTGAGGTGTCCCTTATTCCAGGTTTATTTGGCTTTACTGTCCTGCAGCAGCCATGAAAGTTTTATCAGCCTGGGGTTAACTGCCACACAGTTCCCAGGTATTTGTGCAGCTCTGGCAGGGTGGAAATTGCTGTCAAGAAACTTTTCCCACCTTTTTCTCTTCCTTTTCCTTCTCTCTCTTGTGTTTTACTGGTTTCTACAAAGAATAATTCCACCCATGTTCCCATGCTGGTTTTCCTGGCTGTGTGGTGCAGAGCCCACTGCTGTCTCTGACACCCTTGATGTGGGATTGTATGAAACTTCCCATCTTAAAATCTTTTTTATCACTTCTGAGGCTGTTTACCTTTGCACAGTAGAAGTTTGATCTATAGCCCAGGCCTTAGAGAGGAGAATCATGGTGTGAATGGAAAAGTGGACAGATAAGTTTCTAGAGTGGAGAAAGGTTGCAAATACTTTGTTCCTAGAATGAAATGAAATTATGTGAGAGTTTCTTCTCTGGAATCTGGGACTCAGGTCCTGAGTAATGGCAGAGAGCAGGGCTGGGACATCCCTTCTGCTCCCTTCAGAGCTGGGAGGGAAATCTGTCCCCTCCCATTCCCCACAAATATTTTCACCAAGGAGAAAAGGGCTTTGTGGGTTTATATTTGGAGTCTCCCCTCTTGGCAGGTTAATCTGTCAAAGGGGATTTCTGGAAGTGCAGTTTGCCCTTGCAGAGCTCAGGAGCTGCTTCTCTGGGAGCAGCTGGGAGGTGCCTTTGCCCTTTGGGATGGGGCTGACACACAGAAGGTGAAGAGCAGTTTTCAAGCATCTCCTCCCCATGCAGGTGCCCTGGGAGCAGCAGCACAGGAGGGCATCCCTTGGCTACCCTGAGCTGCTTTCCCACAGCATCGTGCCTGGAAGGGAGGCTGTTTCTGATTTGGGGAATAGCTGAAGTTGGGCACTGAGGTGAGGACATCTCAGGGGCATAAACATGTGTTGAACAATTGTGTTTAAAGACTGTAAACATTAAAAGTCACCAGAGTGGAGCAGATCCTCAAAAACTTTAAACACTGTGGATTTTCTAATGACTGTTCATAGAAGGCACAAGTTGGAGTTTTAAGGAAAAATGGCAAATACACATCCCAAAATGAGTGATTTTCTATTGTTGATGTTATTCACCCCTGCAATGCTCCTGTGACCCTTGCTGTGGGTTTGTAGGACTGGGTGGGGAGGCAGAGAAGATTTCTGTGCTGGAGAGGTCCAGACAAACACGCTGACCACTTTCTATGAAATGTTGGTCTCTTGAACCAGGAGTTTGCCCTTTGAGAGGCTGTCATTTGAACAGCTCTGGCTGTTTTTTAAAACCATGCACCCCTCCATGCTACAGCAGCCTTTGGGGAGGCAGTGCCTGTAGCAAACTGGTCCAGCAGTGCCTTGCATGGACCCAGGGGTGGGAGCTGTGGCTGGTTTTGGGCAGACCCAAGAGGGAAAAGGCAGATGTGGCTTTTTAGGGACAGGATATGGGTTTGGGTTCCATCCCACTGCCCTGCTCCTCTGCTGCTCCCATCAGAGCATCCTTGGTGCCCATTGCACACACACATTCATGTGTGATTCCAAGGCCAGGTGTGTTTTGTAGCAGCAAGGAAATGATTTAGCTGGGAAAGTTTGCCCAGGGAAGGTTGGTCTGGCGTAAAGGATGTCAAGAAAGGGAAGTAGGGAATTTCCAGGCATAGTTTGGTTGGGGAAAAAGTGGCTGTGATCGCCTTGTTCTGCCAGTTGGGCTGTTCCCAGCAAATGTCAGTCTTAGAGCAGAATACTAAAGTGCTGTGCTCTGCAATCCTCTGGTTTTCAGTTTGGTTTGGTTTAGGGAAAAAAAAAGAAAAAAAATATTTCACCTAAATTAAAATACTTTTGATCTTTGTCTTTCATTGAACTTTTTGCTTCAGAGAGAATAGATTAATAAACACTTTCAAATGGAAAAACATAGTTTGGAAAGGTTCCTCTTTCATCTTTAACACAGAGCTTTAATGCTAACCGGAGTTTGAGTAGGCTGTTCCCCCATTCCTTTTCCCTCGCTTTTTTTTTAATCTTAACAACAATAACTTTGCTTTTATTGTGATCATGCTGGCCTTTACTGGTCACTTTTTATTCTTTCCTTTTTTATTTTGAAGTCAGCACGTTAAAAAGAAAAAAAAATCGCAATGTTATTTTAATCAGACCAAATGAAAGAGCAAATCAGAGCGAGAATTTTAATCTGCCCCAAGCAAAACTGCCTTGTACATCTGTCATGTTGGGATTAGTGGAACTCTTTAAAGAAGCTGCAGACTTTTAAAACAAAGTATTAAACATTTGTGACCTGATTTCCATTCTTACAATATTCTCATTAATAAGAGTGCAGGCTGAAAAGACATCTGTTAGGTCCTATTTGTTTTAAGAATATTAAAGGCTAATAAGAATATTGGAGAGTGGGGGTGTGTGGGGATGGAGTCTAAGTGTAATATTTAGAGCCAAATCTCAGAGCTGCAGTTTTCCAAAGTGATTTTGGGTCTAACTTGGTGCAGGGTAGAGGAAAACACAAATCTTAGACCTCGAGTTGGATGCTCCATGTTGTTGTTTGTGATCGATTTAGGCTGATGGTGCTTGTGTGAGCTTTCCCTTTGGGCTGGGAGCTTTGCCTGGGGCTCCATCCCTGTTTAGGGAATGGAGAAGGGGGAACTCTGCCTTTCCAAGATAAAATCTAGGCTGAAATGGTGCAGAAGCAGAGATACAGTCTTAAATTGTACACAAACAAAACTAGCATGCGTGTGTCACCTGCGCCCACCCAGTGCTACTTTGGACTAGCCAGGAAGCAGGGTAGAGAGGGAGTGAAAATGTCCTTCATGGGCTTGCTGCTTGTTTTTTGCTGAATGGGAAGGCAGTTAAAGTAAATGGCCTGGCTTGGACCCCTGAGGAAAAAATAAAGCCAGGCATGTGTTGGGTAAAGCACTGGATGAAAGAAGCCTTCAGCATTAACGTGCATGTATGGTTTAAGAGAAGGTTGCTGTCGACTGCAATCTTTGCATCTTGTTTATGCTTGCTGGGTAAAATATTAACTAAAGCATCTGAACATAAAGTTCTGGTGTGAAAGAATATCAGCAGGGGAGAGCCATATGGTGCCAGGCTGCTAACAAAATACCAAACGCTGGAGATTCCTTTTTGCAGAAGCCTGAAAACTCTCGTTCCCATCCATAATACATGAGTTCACGCCTTTGATTACTCCAAACATTAGTCCAAGTGGTGCAGGAGTCTCTTTGGAGCTTACACAACTTAGGGCACGCTGTGCTCTTCCCCCCTCTTCCTTTACATAAAAGAAATCGATGTCGAGCTGTTAAGATACAAATATCCAATATGCTGTAAGACAATATGTTTCTGAAACTGCTGCGTAAGCTGCCTTCCCTCTAATTAAATATAAACTGCAGCAGAGACTCGCCTTTCTTCGTTCCTCTGCTTGAAATTGTTTGGCAAGCATGTGGCTCTCCCTAGGACAGCATCTGCAAGCGAGGCTGGTGCCAGTTTTGGGGAAGCCTCTTGCTCCTTGTGGGTGCAATCAGAGCCTCTCTGATCAATGCTGGGGGCTGTGATTGTCTCTCTGAGCAGCAGCTGCCAGGCTCGTTTATCTGAGCCCTCTCTGCAAGCCCAGGGTCGGGTGTGTTCAGCAGCAAAGGGTTCAAACCCAGAATTAGGAGGATTCCCTTGGTGAATATTATTATAAGGTACAAGAGAGCTCAGGGGAGCTTTCATGCACACGGTACTTGAAAAACTACTTATTGCTGGCAAAATCTATAGGTGACAGTCTGATGACTTTTGAAAATCTTCTCTCTTCTTTTAAACAATCCCTTGAAACAAACAATATGATATTGAACAACTTGTGCTTGTCACTGGGCTCCCTGAGAGCGGCTGGTTGAGGTTTGTGGTGAGCACCTGAATACCTACAGAGTGCAGATTAACCTCCCCAGCAGCTGCCTTTGATAAACTCACATTTCAGAGCTGGAGCCTTTCCCTGCTCCTGGTGTTTCTGCAGCCTGGGAGCTGCAGGTCTTGGGGTTGGAAGGCAGTGGCTCTCTGGCAGCAGTGGGTTTGGAGCCAAACCTTGCATTTGAGTCGCCTGTTTCAGCTCTTGGAGATCCAAACACTCTGGAAGCACATCAGGTTTAGCACCTAAATGCAGAATTAGGCTTTCCTTTTAGCACTGGCTCTTCTCATTGTGGCTGTGCGGGCAATGAAGGGTGATGGAATGGAATTAAGTCAGTGCCAAAATGCTGCTGGCTGAATGTTTGGCAAAAGTTTTATGCAGGGAAGGGCTAAATCTGCAATACTGTGTCCCAAAGAAAGGTTTCTCTGGTGAGCTGCTGGGATAAGTGAAGGTGTCAGGTGGGCTTTGAGAGAAGTTGTCTGGTTTCAGTCTAAAACTGAATTCTAGTGGGGCTTGAAGCCTAAATTGAGCCTTCCTGAGGGACATGTGTTTAGTCCTTGCTCCCAAATGCCTGTGTGGGAAAGAGAGGAAAATAAATGAATTCGCTTCCATAGCAAAGGAAAAAATATTCTTTATTTATAGGAAATAAAAATCTTTGGGTGGGTGAGATTCTGGGTGAAGTTAGGTTGGGTGAAGTTAACCCAACTTGAGTGGCTCTGCAGAGAGGAAAGGATTCACCCCTCTAAAAGCTGATGTGGCCACAAGCACGTCTGGAGTCCCAGCTTCTGCTTTTGCATACATTTCTCTTCCATAATTCTGAAGCTTTGCATCTAGCAAGCTTCTGGCAAGTGGAGTTAAAGGTTTGTTTGTTGCCCTCAATATTTTGATGTAATTAGTCAGCGAGCGACTCACTGCTTTTGCCCAGAGAAACGCGCTCTCCAAGAACACAAGTGACAGGAGAGGATTAATAGCCTTCTGGAGAGAGCTGCTCCGTTTTTTATTTAATAAAAAAGGAAAAAAAAGTGCCTGGGAGCAATGTTGTTGCTTTAGAAAAAATGACATTTGAAATGGTTAACTCTGCCTGTGGTGTCTCAGCGGAGCACAGAGTTGTCAGCTCCTGTCCCACATTCCCTGGAAACTTTCATCTCCCTCTCATCATGGAGCAGCTTTCCTGGCTCCCAGGGAGGCAGGTTAGCTGCTCCTGCTGCACTCACCCACCCAGCAAGGACACCCTGCCAGAAAGGGGACAATTGGGACAAAATGATTTGGAGAGGAGAGAAACTTCCAACTTGTGGGATGTGAGCTGGAGCCTGGCTGTGGAGCCTGGGGGTGACTGCCCTGCTGGGGGCTGTGGGTTACCCCTGCTCATGGCTCAGTTTTGGGGCAAAACTGGTGCAGCACAAAGAGCTCGGTCTGTGAAAGAGGTTGGAAGTGGGGATGAAAGCTGCTGCTGCCTCTCCCTCCTCCTTGCTGTCCCTACGTTTCATTCCCAAGCAAGTGGAGGCTGCAGGAAGGACAGAAAGGTATCACTCGCCTCTGTTTAATTTCAATTACACAGAGCCCGCAGGAGAGCTCAGAGCAGTGCCAGCAGGGCTATAAACTCCACATATCTGATGATTCTCCTTTTTTTTCAGGCAAATGGTGCACAGCAGCCGCCCCATTCAGCAGCAATAATCCAGGGGGGCTGTGACACTCGTGCTCCAGTGGTGGCTGCTGTTTAATGAGCTGACCCTTCAGAAGGCATTAATTGCCTCATTTCATGGTGGGCAGCGTGGCACCCTGTGCCTGCCCCTAGTCTGGGGGTTCTGCTGAGGGAATGGTTTGGTTTGAGTGTGCCAAGGCCAGGAGGGGGATGCTGGTGGGGGCTGAGAGCCAGCAGGCACTGAGCAGAGCTGCCTCGTACCCCTGGGGAGTTGTTGCTGCACGATGATCTCACCTCCTTTTATGCCTTATTGCTTCTGTCTCCCTGACTCCATATGACACACGCTTACGTGTCAACTTTTCACTTCTTATATGGCAGCAGAGAGAAAAGGCTTAATATCGTAAAGACAAGCTGGCAGCTGGGAAGTAGCCCATTTAGTCATCTACCTTTGCGTCAGAGGCACTGCCAGCCCCTTCCCTGGCTCTGCCAGGCAGCTTCTCCCTCCTCTGCCTGACCTGGTGTCACATGTGCTACAAATCCCTGTCAGGAAAACACCTCCCTGAGCAGACACTGCTGTTGGAACCCAGTCCTGTGCTGGGGGAAAAGCAGTTAGTGTCCCACAAACACATCTGTGTGCCCAGCTTGGGCTAAATTTGGGTGGAAAAAATGTGGGGTTTTGTTTAATCTTTTGGGCTTTTGGAGCTGTTTTTACCCAGAACCTACAGGGCTGAGGGTGAAGTGTCACAACAGATTCAAAATAACTTGGGCTGTGACAATCAGCACTGGAGTGTCTCAGGAGGTTTGGAGCTCAGAAGGAAGCCAAAAATCATTGACAGATAAATCTGTGGATGACCAAAGTGGGAGAGGAAAGACCAGTCCATATTTTCTATTTCTTCTACTCTTTCCTTACACACTGGGGAAATCTGTATTTGTAATTGCTGCTCAGAAGCAGGTGCTGAACCTGCGCTGCATCATCCCAGGGAGGCTGTCTGTAGTTGGCTTTTTACATTTGGCTTCCCCTCAGTGCTCAGCCTTGTACAAGCACCTTGCTTGGGCTCTCTCTTCTCCCATCCCTTGGTTTCCAAAGTGATGATGGAGTGGTTTGGCTGGAGTGTGTCAGACACTCGAGCTGGATCAACGCCTCTGGCTCAGTCTGTTTGTCACCCATCCATGCTGGGAGTACTTCCCTGTGCAGGCTTACAGCAGCTGTGGGGAAGGGAACTTTTGTTTCAGCAGTTGCTGATGCTTTCTGTCACCCCCCAACTTGTTGGGATGGGCTTATGTTTAGCAATTTGGGGACAGCCCTGTCCCATACCCACAGGGGAGGAGATGCACAGGGGGCTGGGGCTGTGACTGCTGTTGTGGTGGAGGTGGAAGCTGCTTTCCACCAAAGGTGTCCCAGCAGTTGGGAGAAAGAGAAAGCTGAATTAGGGGAGTCTCAGAGCTGAAATCCCAGACTCATTTGTTCCTCTGAATCCTTGTGGCTCCTTCCTCACCAGCCCCTTCTCCAACCACCCTTTTCCCTGTTCATCTTCAGGCCCACAGCCCTAATGCTGCCCTGGAGCCCCTCTGCACAGCACAAAGAGCACACAGAGCCCTGAAGGTCATCCCAGACCTCCTCAGGTGGGGAAGGACATCCTTTCCCAACACCTGCACTGCCAGTGGCCATGCTCCTTGTTCCTGTTCTCACCCTGGCTCACACAGGTTGTTTTCCCACTCCTGAGGGCTCCTGATCAGCAGCACCTCGGGAAGGGTTTTACAAGACCTTTGTCACCTCACCCTGAGCCATCAGGTGGTTTCCTTCAGCAGCAACTGTCTGGGGACTGTTTCTTTCCCACTGGTCCAAGACATGCTTGTCCAAAAGCATCTCCAAGAATTTATCCACACTGAATTCTCCTGCTGGTGTTTCGACACGTTTGCTCCACAGAGGCTTTCAATTTGGTATGAAAAGTAATTATTGCCAGGGTGCAGTTTAGCTGTTGTGTTTTACAGTGCTGGTAAGGTTAAAAGAAATAATAATAATAATACAAGAAAGACTCAGCCGGAGTAACTGCCTGCAACATGCTATTTGCATTTTTAAGGAAATACTTCTTTGAGACAGCTTGGGTGAAAGGTCGGCATTTGCATATAAATGGAAAAGAAAGTGTGTGATGCTGGAAGTTACATCTATATTATTTTCTCAGCAGTGAGCTGCTGTTCTGGAGATTAAGGGACGCCGTTTGCATTTGGCTTTTGTTGAATAGAGAAGGTAGCAGGAAAGGCAAATTAGAACAAAATAATGAGGGAAATGTGCAAGAAAAAAGAAGCAACATCCTGTTTCTGAGAGATGCTCTCCTGCATGTCTGGCACCTCACACGCCTGCTTGCACACGCGCTGGGCACCGTGGATGAGTGTGGCTGAGAGGGGCTCCCTTTGCTTGTACAAAAGGATGGATGCTGGGGAGGGGCCCTGCTGTGAATAAGCCTTGGCAGAAAGGAGGATGATGATTCTCATCATTTGGAAGGGATATGCTGGCGTTTGCATGTTGTTTTTTTTACAATATTGTTATTTTCGATTTTCATCAGTCTCTGGTATCTTTGGGGAGGGATTACCAGCCATCTCAATGAAGTTCCTTCAATTGCAGTAGGAACATTCTCACTTTGTGGCTGGCAGGGCAAAGGCAGGAGGCAGAGAACTCCACAACTCAGGTCTTGCTCTTGCCTTGAAGGGATCCACATTGGCCAAGGGATTTTCCAGGTCCTGCTGCTGCCCTGGGCCGTGGAAACACCAAAAGGATTCTCTGGTGGAGAACCCCATTGCTTTGTTTCCCCTCTTGTTGGTGGCCTCCCTCGCCACACTCCGAGCAGCTTTGTGCTCTGACAGCTCCCCCACAGAGCTGGGGGAAAATGGGATGTTGAACAATGTTCACTCTTTAATCTTTTTGATCAATACTTAAGAACACCGTGCAGACAGCAGCGGAGCTGTGGGCACGTGGCTTTTGTTCCTCTCTGAAGAGTACACAAGTGGTTCAAGGATGGAAAGTGAAAAACACCTCCTTTTATACCTTCTGCTGTGTCCTGCTGCTGTGTGCTGTGCTGCTGCCACTTGGTAGGAAAAGAAAAAAGGCTCTAATAAAAAACTCTTATTAACTGGCCGTGAACACTGGAGCATGAATATTGCTCCTAATGAGGAGACACCGCAGCCTCATTTGCTTCCCTTGCATTGTAGGTGCACAGGGCTTCAGCTCCTGCAGCCCTGGGTGACACAGACAAACAGGAGGGAATGTTGGCCCTTCCCTAGAGCACAATTTGCTGTGCAGAGGTGGAAAGAGGACCCCAGATGAAGGGTGGCACAGCCATCAGCAGGGGCTGGGGATGGCAGGTCCCATGGCAGGGTGATGCCTGTACCCTGCTCCTGGCGGATTTTGAGCTTGTTAATGAACCCCAGCACTGAGGGTTTTGCTCCCTCTCCAAAGAGCAAAGAGCAGTTTTCCATGCTTCTTCCCATTGCAACATGTTTTTGCGTTTGGGAAATCTGAATCTTTTTGTGATTCCACAGCTCACTGTCCTGTCCTGGAGCTGTAGGGAAGGGGTGATTTCCTGATTCCCTGTTCCCATCAAGGACCTGACAAAGAGTTCAAGAGCATGCAAAGGTGCCAGGTATGACAGGACAAAGCATGAGCTGGCAGGGCTGAGGTGAGCACAGGGCTGACACAGCTGCCAGCATCAGTAGCAGGATGAGCCCAGAGGTGAGGTGTCAGGGGCTGGGAAGAAGGACGTGAGTCACTTGTGCTTCAGGCAGTGCTGGAGGAGAGAGCCAGGCAGGGGATGCTCCCTGGGCTGCAGGAATGGCTGGAAGGAGAGTGGCAGGTTCTTGTGGCTGGAAATGGGGAAGCAGCAGCAGGGTGCTGGTGGTGACCTGTCCTCTTTGGCACAGTCTGGTGCTCCCCTCCTGTGTCCTGTGCCCCAGGACCCGCAGAGCTGAGCAGGCTGTACTTGGCTGTCAGCACTGAACACCTCAGAGCTGTGCTGGTGCTGAGCCAGTGGCTCAGTGTGTCAGCAAGGCACGGGCTGCAGGGGGCTGCTTGGCAGGGAAAGCACTAGAAAGGCTTGTTCCTACTGAAATCAAACCCTTCCTTATAATAAATAAAAGGTCAGAGTGTGCATCACAGATTTCATGACGTCACAGCATGTGGTTTGGTGGCAGGGCAGGCTAAGCCAGCGCTGTGTGTTTGCTGGGGCAGTGGAATCACAATTGCAGCTCTCTGGTGCAGTGAGTTGTTGGGTCTCTGGACAGCCATGTAGTGCTGCAAGGCACCCTCTGGCTCTGTGCTGCCCTGAGAGGAGCCACTGCTGGGAATGATGCAGGGCTGAGGAGCAGAGAGCTCATGAGCAAATTCTGAGCTCTGCAAACACAGTGCCAGGGTTGGGTCACCACAGCTCAGCCCCAGCTTTTAGGAGGAAACTGCATGTGACCCTTCAGTTTTCCTTTTTATAGAGATTACAAACACATTGGGACTTCTTGCAGGGGAGAACATCAAAGCTCAACATCCCCATCCCTGGAAGTGTCCAAGGATAGGTTGGATGAGGCTTGGAGAAGTCTGGGATAGTGGAAGCTGTCCCTGCCCATGGCAGGGGGTTGGAATGAGATGAGCTTTGTCCTTTCCAACCCAAAACATTTGATGATCTCCCTGGTGATTGCCCGGCTCCTCTCTAAATGTGATAAGGAAAACTATCTTTAGATAGCATATGAACAAAGTAATCCACAATCCAGCCAGCCATGCTAGATCTCCCATCCATACATCCCATCTTAACTAATTATTAAATCATATTTGCTGATAAGTATGAGATGTAATATCTATTACACAGCTGTTAAACCTCAATTAATATGTTTTAATGATCAGTCGTTTACTGTGCAATATACAATTAACATCCGGTATTAGATCTTAAATTAAATGCGTGTTTGGGAAGCTAAATTTGCAGCTCTGAACACAGCCCTGCTGCAGTAAACAGAGATAATTGCCTGGAATAGGCAGCATTCCTGTGCCCTGAGAGGGGGCTAAACCAACCCTCCTGGCATTGGAGATGAATGGAGGAGAATTGCTGGAAAAGCTGGGTTCTACTTGTTCAGTGTATTTTGATTCCTGCAGAGGTTTTAATTCCTTTCCTTTGGAAAAAAGCACCCTGATGCAGAGCTGCTGTTTCTGCAAGTGGAAGGTCGAGGTGCGTGGGGTGCTGGTTCAGAGGGGTTTTTACTTGGTAAATGCTGGGCAGGAGCGTGGGGCAATTAATTGTGCTGAGTCCTGGGGCTGTGTGAGGGTGTTCAGTGCTGCAGTTTGCAGCTGAGACTGAGGCCTTAAATCAAAGATAAGGCTCATGTTACCTGCCAGCAGGAAAGCTCTCATTGCACCAGGGGCTTGGGGCTGTGCAGGGCAGTAAATTCACTTCTTGGTGTTCTCCAGAGCTGTGTGTGTGGGCAACAAACTGCAAAATTGCAGAAACACAGAATGGGCTGGGTTGGGACCTTAAAGATCATCTTGTTCCAGTTCTCTGCAGTCAGGGACACCTCCATAATTGCAGATTGCTCCAAGCCCTGTCCAACCAATGTCCAGGGATCCAGGGGCAGCCACAGCTCCTCTGGGCAGCCTGTGCCAGGGCCTCCCACCCTCTGAATAAAGAACTTCTTCCTAACAGTGAACCTAAATCTCTGGTTTAGTTTTAAGCTGTTGCTCCTTATCCCATCACTATTTAGCCATGTAAAAAAGTTGCTCTCCCTGTTTTGTATAAAATGCAGGGGTGTCAGGCAGCCAGTAGTGCAGAGGGGTGCAGCAGCCCAGGAGTACCTTAGGATGAAAGATTTGGTTTTGAGATTTAAAAACAAAAAACATATAAAAGTTTGGGCCACAAAATGCTCCCTCTGATCCCTTACACTGCTGCAGTGTCTGCTCTGAGAAGAGGGCTCACATTGTCTGGTGGGATGCTGAAGGATCAACCTGCTCTCAGCATGCTGCTGCCTCCTTAACTCAGGATTCACCTTTCCCGTGAAAAATGCGCCTGAACAAAAATGAAGAAAAATCTTCCTCCCTTCCTTTTTCTTTTCTTACTCTTGGAGGAACAAATGAAGATTGATATGTTTTTCCTCTAGTCTTTCAGTTTGAATATGCAGTGATGGATGTTACAAGGAAAGGAAGTCTTCACCCCCCCATATTTTCTCTACAGAACCTTCCCCTCACCCCATCACTTTGTCATAGCAGGTGTAACCTCTGCAGAGATTTGGGGATGGGCTGGGGCTGCAGCTGGGGCTCCCCTGGCACTGTGAGGACATGTGTGAGAGCTGACTGCCACCAGGCACCCCCCTCCTCATTTTCTATTCATCCTCACCCCAAAGCTTCCTATGAGGTTTGTTCTGTTTATTTTTGGGGGACTTTTCTGTGATTCCTTAGAGGGTTATTTTTTTTTTCTCCCCTGCCAAATTAATGCTTTCTTCTCTCTTTGGAAATGTGAGGTAAAACACACATGAGTCTGAGTAACACTCCAAATTGCTGTGGTCTCCCTCCCAAGGTTCCACATCATCTTGTTTGGGGTTGGATGATGGTGACTCAAACCTTTCAAGGAACTTGTTCTTTTGTACCAGGATTCCAGACAACTTGCAATGTTTTGGTTCACAGCTGTAGATATCCCAGAGGGGGACAGATAGATTCAAGGTTTGGGGTAAACCTCACTTGGCAGAGGATGGTGGCACCTTGTCATGAATGTTGATGGGGAAAAGCAGCCTAAGACTCCAGTGTGTGCTCCAGTCCTGCCTGGATGATGGCACTGAGGAGGGAGGTGGTGGGGGAAAGCTGCTGGTTTCCTTTGGGATTGATCCATCAGACCAGCTGAGCATCTCAGTAATTTTCCAAGGGGGTGTGGATGCAAGTGCTCCATGCTCTGAGCTATCACTGTCCAACCTCTGTGCCAGAGGGACCCCAGGATGTGCCATTCCCGCTGGGATCTGCTTCCTATGGGCTAAAAAACCTATCTAAAACATTATCCCACAGCTGCTCGTGGGTGGCCCAGGCAGGGTTAACAGACATGTCCTTCACACAACCAGAGAGCTTCCTTTCTGCTGAAGCCAGGATCCAGAGGGAGGTGGGAAGGGCAGAGCCAGCAGCGCAAGCTGATCCTCCCTGGAGACCAGATGCATTTAAGCAGCATGGAATAGAGGAAATCTGATTCCAGTGTTGACAGAGCTGCCTTGGCCATTCCAACTGGGCTGGGCAGAGGGACTGGAGCAGGCTGGAAGGCTCTGAGCTGTGTGTGGCCAACACACCCTCAGCCAGGCCAAGGCTCCTTGCCCCAGCACTCAGTCCTTGCTCACCTCTTGCTTAAAGGGATGAAGGCATGTGACACCAAGATGGGGCCTTTGGCAAGGATGAGATGGCACTTTGAGCTAGATTTAACCACAGCAGCTTCCAGGATTCACCCTTTAATTGGGCTCACATGAGACAACAGGCCCAGAGAGGATGAATCTGCACATGCTGCTAAATTTTTCCTCCTTGTGGTTGAGTCTCATGACATCTCATCCTTTCAAAAATCTTCTAAGCCATCTTTCAGGTTATCCAGGATCCATTGTTTGTACAGTTTAACCCTCTCTTTGCTCCTGCCCTTACTGCATCCCATAGAGGATGCTGCTGTTTTAAATGTGCAGATGGATGAAGGATGCTGAGGGAAATGCTTTAGATAGACAGGCAGGCAGGGCTGACCTATGAATGTGCTATTGAAACATCTTTATTTCATCTTAGTTGATATTTCCCCCCTCTGTTCTCCTTTCTTCTGTCCATTTCTAGCTTCTTTCCCTCATTTTCTTTAGTTTTCATCATCTGCTTGGCCATCTGTGCCTCCCCACTCCCTTTCCTCAGAGCTTCTCCAAAGCAGAATAATGTTTCAGCAACTCTTGGATTTTTTCTGCAAGGCTTGAACCTTTTCTGAAGGTCCAGCCCAGAGCAAAGTGCTTCAAACATGGTTTGGAGTCTCCAACGAAAATAATTTTCTTGTGAGACCTAGAAAAGTCCCCCCAGCTGCCCTCTTGGCTTCAGAACAACTGTGTTAGGACAAATACATAATGGGGACTTTGACAGCCAGAACCATCTTAAGAACCACCTTGGATGTACATCACCCTAAGATTGAATTATTCCAGTGTTTCAACATTAATTTTCAACGTTAACAGTGTGTTTTCCAACTGAGGACCGAGCTGAGCAGAGCCACAGTGTTTGGGGTAGGCTGGGGGTGGAAAATCTTTATGGTTTGGGCTCTTGGGTTGGCACAGCACCCTGGGGTCCTGCTGGGGGCATGGAGACCCTCGGGATCTGTATGGCCATTAAAGAAATCAGGCAGAGAATAAACACTGCACTTCTACCTCTGGTGGGTGCTGCTGAGAGGGGCTGGACTGACTCTGGGTTCTGACCCTGTTTTCCTCTTTCTCTCCCCAGAAAATGAGTTTCGGGGTGAGCTGCTGAGCCAGAGGTGGACCTGTGGAGAGAAGATCAGCAGCTGCGAGGGAGCCGCTGGCCTGCATGGCACACGCATCAAGGTGGGCACACAAGCAAGGACATTTTTAGGACAGTGACCCCTCCACCCCATGAGCTGGCCATGGGACAAGGGCCACATGTGCTCCAGCTCTTTCTGGACCAGCTGCTCCTGGGGGAACGGAGCCTTTCCGGTGCCCACAAAGTGATGGGCAGCGCTTGGAAATCTCTGCGTCCTCGCTCAGGCCAAACCTCCTGTGCAGTGAATCCGGGCAGGGAGGGCTTCCAGCTGTCAAAGTTTGGCTTGGAGTCCAGATATTTAAATCCTTGCCTTCCTCTCCGGTGCCATCCTCAAGGGTGGCTCAGATCTGGGTATTTAGGTCACTCCCAGCCCTGTTAAAATAGGCTCTTTCTCCAAGGCGCCGGCTGGTCGGAAGGAGCCCCTTGAACACCAGGTGAAGCTGTGGTGCCTTTGGAGGGGACAAGCGAGTCATTCATCCCCACCGGGACCCTGGACAGCTCCCGGGGCTCAACACAGCCACTCATTTACTGCTGCAGCTGTGGCTGATGAAAGAGGTACAGCCAAGGCTGTCAAACCTCCCGGCAGATTCACTGCCAGCAGATTAGGAAGCTTTAATTAAGCAGAGAACTGGGCTGTTCACTGCACAAATGTGCTTCCTGTCCTATTTTGGCCTCTCAGCAGTCAGGCACCGTCTCCAGTGAGTGGATGGACCCACCTGGGTGATGAGGAAGCTTCCTTAGGTGACTGATGTTACCAACTCTTTCTGTATCCCTAGATAAAACCAAACCCTGGGAAAATTCCACACCAGCAAAAATCCACACTTAAAAACATCCTTCTTCCCTAACAAGCTGTCAGCTGCACGCAGGTGTCGCCAGGAAAGCTCACACCTTCTTAGAAAGCAGAGTAAGCAGTTGTTGCTATATTTAAAATGAGCTCAATTAAGGCTTTTCTATTGAACCTGCCAAATAAGCACTTAGGTTAGATTTAATAAGATTGTCGTATGTTAATAAAGTAATGATTACAAAAGGTAACATTCCCAGTACCTGGTGCTCATCTGGTGCTCTGTCTCTAACAAGCACATCACGAATATTTAACCATTTCTTGCAATCCTCAGCTCTGCTTATCTGTGTTTTATCTGAGTGCCTGGCTCAAGGGTGAGAGGAGGGGATGGGGAGGGGGAGTCTGAAGGGAGCCTGGATATTGTGTGAGTGTGCAGCCTTCTTATCTCACAGGGGGAGAGGTCCTGATCACTCTCTAACCTTTGGATCTGCATTGTGTGCACATGCTTGCACTTCTCTGTGTGCTCATAAATATATATTGTATTTAAATGCAGTTTTTCATGCCAGTCACAGCTCGTAATCCACAGGATGTGCAGCGGTGAAGGACAATGGGATGTGGGGCACGTTTACTTATTTATTTTTGCCTCTAAAGAAGTCCAGGCATGGGATAAAATTTCCCATGACAGGTTTGAAATGAGATCTCTGCAGTGCTGGGGAGAGCTGATCTCTGCATGGAGCCAGCTGAGCCCGGACTCTGCTGCCAGGGCTCATCCTGGATCATGGTGTCTGGTGGCAAAAATGAACTTTTGCCTCCCAAATTTCTATTTTCCTGTGCCATTGGGATCCAGCTGGGAGGCAGCTGAGTAGCAGGCAGGTTGTTGGTGAGGGCTGACTGCTGTCAGGACAGGTAGGGTGGATGGTGGTGGGGCCACCAGAGCCCATCCCTACTGTCCCCTTCACAGAGATCTCAGCAATCCCCTCACATTGTGCCACCCAAGGATAATCTCATGGAAAAGGCAGCTGGCTTATCACAGAGCTGGAAAACAATGAGATTGAAGAACTACAATTATTTTCCCCCCCTCTTCCCTACCCCTCCTCTTCTGGCACGAGAGCCATCGGCACGTACGGAGCCACTCGGGCCTTGCTGGCATTGGGATTGCGCGCTGTAGCACTCCCAGGAGTGGAGAGGAAGGTGTGTGTCAACTCCAACCACGGCCCCTGCAATCAGCCAGCCTAATGCTGGGCTGTCAGAGCTGTGGAGGCAGCGGTGCAGCTGCGCCTGTGTCAGATGTGATGCTCAGGAGCAGCTTTTCTGCTCCGCTTCCCCCGAGTGTGGAGGATGCTGCTGCCATCGCGGCAGCGCTCGGGAAGTGCTTCACTCGCAGCACTGGGTGATTCTGGGGGGGCTGGACCCTTTCTGCAAATGCAAAGTGACAGCACGGCTTCAGGAGGATGTTTGTGACACAGCTGGAGTGTCAGATTCGAGGTGGGTACAAGCTGTGGGTTTGCATCTCGACATGTCAAGGCAAAATCCTCCCCCCTGCCCGGCTCGGAGCCGGGAACACCGTGCAGGGTGTCCTTTCCTGGAAGCAGTCAGAGCAAAAGGCAGACGGGAGCTTATTCAGCTGAGAACAGGACTCACAATAGGTGGAACGTCAGGAGGATTTAAATCAAGCAACTAGAAAGACCCTGAAGGAAGGAGAGGGAAAAAAAATCCCTCTAATCTCAGAGTGTGGTTATAAAATAGCAGCTGAGAGCTACTATCGAGCCTTTTTTAAAAAGTAGAGGCACACTGTTGATCAAGAGTATTTCTTCCTCCTTCACCCCTTATTTATTTGTTTTAAAAATTCACTAGCTAGAGAAGGTCCAGCAGGACAAAGTCCTCCTCATTTTCTGCAATGAACAGAGATGCCATGGCACTTTATGGAGAGGAAAGGGGAGAAATTTGGAGACCCAGATCCAAGTCTCTCCACCTGTGTTCAGCCTGCAACAGCCAAGGAGGAATTCCTCATAAGAAACAAGAGGGAGGAGAAATCAGGATAGGCCATTCAAATCCATCTTCACTGAGAGGCAGTTTTGCTGCTTTTCCCTTGAGGAGCTAAAGAAGGGACTCTTTGGATCTTTGAAAGGGGAAGGACCAAGCAGAAAACCCCTTTTCAACAATTCTGTAGGAAAAAATGTCATTTCTTCTGGCACTTTCTTTCTGCTGCTAGGCAAACATAATTTGGAGGGGTTTAAAAACTAAAAATAGAGACACTGTGTGTCTGTCTGTCTCTCTAAAGCTCAGATGCTGCTTCTTGCAATTGGCATTTTTCTATATCCACAAATGAGCACCGATGGAAGCTCTGCTGGTTTCAGTGTAAAATAAATATTCCTGCTGAATCCTCACCTCCCTTTGTCCAGCTGAAGGGTTTTTCAGCATGTTTATTTTCTCTGAGCTCCGTGGTGCTCTTGAATACATATAAAGTATTACTGCTGACCAGGGGGAATTTCAGCAGGGCCTTTAATGGCAGATTTGCATAGAGCTGTCGAAGCCCAGGCACACCTGGGCAGCAGCACGTGCTGGGCTCCCAGTGGGTTTGTGTTCTGTTATGTTCCTCGGGCTTCCAATGCAAAGGAAATGTGTATTAAGACAAGAAGGAGGAAGAAAATGTCAACCCTGTAGGTACTCCATAAAATGAAACTTCAGATCCGTGCTGTATCCCTGTCTTGGCAGCAGAACAAGACCTGGGCTGTAGAATCTGGCTGTTAAAATTTGCACTGTGCTCGGGTTAAACTCTTTTTCAAGTTTTTCTGTCTGAACATCATTGATTTAAGTCTGCAGCATTGACAAATTTTCATTAAAACTTGTATTCTTCTCATGTCAGGGAGCTCCTTAGTGAGGATAAACAGGATAGGGGACAGTTCTTACTTTTAGAGAGAAAAGATGGGGGAAAAGGGGAACATAGAGATGCAGTCACATTCCCAAGATTACCACTGATCTGAATCCTGAAGGGAGTACCCTGAGACCCAGCATAGGGTCCTCTCCTGCAGTGTTGGTTTAGGAAACTTGCTAGATGCTGATTTTGATTTAATCTTAGAGATAACCCATGCATAAGATGAGGAGGTGGGGAATAAGCCTCTGTCTTTTCCAGCCAGACTAATGTTCTTGTGACTGGCAACTGGCAGCAATAATTTATTTGCAGGTTTCCTTTTGGGCTGCTTTGTTTTCATTCAGAGTTAAAGCAATAAGACTGAAATCCAGACAGCTCCTCAGCCTGGCTGTTATGTGAACAAGAGAGAGAGCTAATGAAAATAGCCTGTCGGTCTCCAGGACTGCAAACATGCACTGTGTGACCTGAAATTTCACATTAAAACGATCTGTCTAGAGGGCTTCTGGCTGAGAAGGCAACAATAAAGGACAATGGTTTCATGTAACCTTCCTGCATCTGAGCCTGATATCACAGAGGCTCCAGAAGCACAGTCAGGGCTCTGCCAGTTGTTTAGGTTGCCTGGGAGGAGCAGGGGCTGAACTCCATAATGGATCTTATTCCTGGTGTTTCTGCACTTTGGAGGGAAATGAGGATTTTGGAGGATGATCCTGGTGTTGGTTTAAGCTGAAAAAAGGAGCTTGATGGTAGAAAAGAGAATCTGGGAGCACAGAGCCCACCCCATCCCAACAGTGATATAAATGAAACTTTATAAAAACAGCAGTGGGGCTGTGTCAGGATCTCTAAACAAGCAATGGGGTGTTTCCTATGGGGAAAACTCCCAATAATTTCGAAATTTGGAGTTGGGTTGTTTTGGGTTGTTGTTAGTGTTTTTGGGTTTTTTTGGGGTTTGTTTGTTTTTGGGTTTTTTTGTAGAATAGGCGAAACAAGGCAGCCTATTTGGCTTTTCCATTCTTTGGTCCTTAGCAAGGTTGGGTCACCAGATGTCCCTTCCACCCCTGAGAATTCTGTGACTCTGTGGGCCTGTCCCTGCCTTAGGTGGCTCCTGTCCCCTTTGCCCATGTGGTGACTGAATCTGTTCCTGCCTTCCCAGGATGTTTGATCCAGGCTTGAAAGAGGAATGGGAGGCAATGGGAGGAATTGCTCTGAGGAGCTGTGGTGTAGTGAGGAGCCTGCATGCCAGCTCACATGATATTTAACTCCCAAAGACAAATGTGACCTGAAATGGGATCTCCCCTATTTATAGATAAGCAGCTTGAGCCTGTCCCACCTGTCTGGCTAAGAAAAATGAATTTTTGCTTTGCTTTTCCATGCTGTCTGTGAATCCTGGCCCCTCACAGGCTCTGCCCATCGCCCTTCCCGCAGCCTGACCTCCTCTGCCCCTTTGATCTGCAGGAAACCCATATTGCCCTAACACACACCAATTCCCTGTAAGAATAGTCCAAAGAGGAATAAAAGAGAGAGGAAAAAGAGAGAAAAATCCCTCTCTGGCATTGCTGTAGGTGGAGGCTCCCAGCAGTGCAAGGTGCTGTGCGTGCGGCGGCATTAGGGAGCGAGCTCAGTGCACGCCGGCGTTGGAAGGCTCATAAATGTAATGAAGTCCCTGTGACACCTGCTCCTCTCCACTCTTTAAACCAGAGCCATTGGTCCACAGGGAACTGGGGCTTTAAAAATACAAATTATAGTAATTGTCTGCTGTGTTATTGGGAAGATTGTAATAAACGTGGAGCACAGCACTGCCATGCCATGAGCTGAATGCTGACAGGGTGCATAAATTGCTCCAGGTTTTGATTCTCCTCACCCCTCCCCTTATTGTTTTTTCTTTTTTTCTCTCCACCCCCCCATCTAACAAATCATTGCATGTTCACATTGAATTTCTGGAAGGTGGCAGTGTGAAGGAGAGAGGTGCCTGGGGAAAACTTCATCCCTCCTCTGAGGATTTTTAGCTGCGATGCCCCAGGGGCTGGAGACCTTGATTCCCTTTCCCTGCCTGCCCCAAAAGCCTCCCTCCCTCTTTGCTGCTCCCAAACCTCAGGGAAAGGCCCAAGCAGTGTCTGTCCTTTGAGGGTGAGGAGCCCCTAGCAGCTGCATTCATCAGGATCTTTTTAGGGTGCATGTGGGGATTCAGCAGCACACACCCTACCTGCACCATCCCTACTGCCAGTGGAGCAGCACATGCTCTATGTGCATGTCCCTTCCTGTCCCTGGACCAGAGAGAGCAGAGGTGGTGTCCCTGCTCTGTCAGGAGTGTTGGAGCCATGGGACCCCCTCATTTATGAATAATACAGGAGCTGGCTTGTTCCTTCTCTAACTGGGCCTGTAGAGGTTATTCCAAAGAGAGCTGGTTTTTATTATGTCAAATCCTACTTGTAAATGGTTCTTGCACCTCTTTTTCTCTCTCCTTGTAATCTCTGGAGGAAGTGTCCCACATGGTAATGCTGCAGTAAAACCCAAATTGTCTGCCCAGCCTAGCAGGCTCTGACCCCCTGCCCTGCTCACACCCTGATCTTACCACTCCCCCTTGGCATTTACTGCCAAACACTCCTGCCTGCAGAGAGAGCATCTGTGTCAAGGGTGAGACAGAAAGCAGCTCTTTGACCACTTCAGCAGCTCCTCTGACAACTTTAATGAAATCCCATTTATATCATTCCAGCCATGCCATGCAGGTCCCTGCTTTCCTGCTCCCACCTCCAGGCACTGCCTGCTTTCAAAGGTGCTGTACCCCAGAGGTGGCTGTACTTCAGACTTCTGCTACCTTGTGGCATGTGGTGATGTTTAATTAATATCCAGAACTTTGAAGTTCCTGATGTTACTAATTCATGTCCGTGTTCCCTGCAGACCTGGTGTTTGATGTCCATGTTGTGAGTTATTTGGATGTAGTCATCTTTGTGGCAAATTTAAGCAGAGAGGAGAGCTTGTTCTTTAGGGCACTTGTGAAAAATTGCCCTTTTTCAGGCAGGAGATCAGCTCAGACACATCTTCAGAGATTTCTGATTCCACCCAGGTGCTCACAGCGGTTCTGTTCTGTAAATCCAGAGAAATCAGCTCTGCCCTTAACAAGGGCTATCTCATGCACAGCCAGCACATCTGGGTGTTTGTTCCTCTGTGCTACTCAACAGACAAAGTCCTTCCTGTGTCCCAGGATGTGGAAATTAATTTAAAATTGCTAAGTCTGGACACTGTGGGTTGAACAACAGCATCAAGGTAAGAAGCTTCCATCTCAAAAACACGGGAAAGCTTTCCCAGCCACCCACAGAGCCACAACCACATACGAGCTTGTCCTTTAATGATGATTTTCTGGTTATCTTTCAGTAATGATTCTTTTCTTTCTGTTGCAGATGAGTTTAGAAAATGATGATAAGAGAGCACGCACACGATCCAAGTCTGTCCGAGGTGAGTGGGAGCCCTGGGCTGTGCAGAGCTCAGCTCCCTGCACCTCCCTTGCACCAAATAAGCTTTGGTTTTTCAAATCCAGGCTTAACTCTTCAAGTTAGGCTCACTACCCCTGCCCCAACCCCACTGAAATTTGTCTAAAAAAAACCTGCAAAAGTCCCAACCACAAAAACTTTATAGGTCCTTATGATATTTAACCCTCATCCACTACACTTAGCTGAAGGAAAATAACAAGCAAGTAAGGGGAAAAGCCCCCGTGCCTGCTTTGCTGTAGGGGATGGCAATCACTGGAGCTTCAGATCAGCTCCCAGGGCTTTCATCAGGCTCATTCTGCCAGCGGCTTTGAAGTCACACATCTGAGAGTGCCTGGCAGAAGTAGCTCATGCTGCAGAAGCAAATGGGCCATGCCCCGGCAGGGATGGGAGGACAAACAACTGGTTAATTGAGATTGATTGGGATTTATTTCTGGATTAAAAAAAAAAAAGAACTGAAATTTTGTGCATGTTTTCTCTCTGGGAGAAGGCGAGAGGCTCTGACAGAGCCCAGGGTGTCACCTCATGTAGTCCCATAGCCATGGGTGATGGTTACAGAGCAGCCTCTCTATTTTTTGGTTCATTTTTGTGGCTGTAGATGTGACGAGTGACAAAGGTGGCTGGAAGTGAGGAACCAACAAGGTTGGAAAGGTGTGATGGCTGCAGGGACAGCAGCTTCATCCTACAGCTGGGCTGGGCCACCTTCCTTTTGTCCTCACCTTCCTTCCTCCTTGCTCTTTACAGCATCTGCACCTTTTAAAAACAAAACCAAACCCAACCCAGATGTTGCCAGCTGTGTTGAGCTGAGCTCGAATACTTGAATTTCATTGCTTTGTTGCACATACACAAAGGTGCTCGTTCAGGTTGCAAATGAGACTGCCCTGATTCTATTTATTTTCTCACACCCTGCCTTTTCCACACTTGAATCTGGGTTTCTCGATGTGAAAAGGTAATTTATTGCCTGCACCCTGGGACTCGTCACTGCCTCCAGTTTGTTGAAGCTTGTGAGTCATCCCACTGGGAGCTGGATCCCAGGAAACCCAATTAGCTCAAACAAATTGAGCAAACGTGTTATGGTTTTTAGCCTGGGCAAATTTAGACTTGTGCTGAGGGATTTTTTTTTTCTTCTTGATTATTTGGATTCCTGGCTGGATGTAAGGTTTCAGCTGCTATGTGAGGTTGTTGTGTGTTCTTGTTATGAGCAGTGAGAAGCTCTCTTACTGACAAGTGGGGAATAATCCCTAAAAGTCCTACAAATTCTTGTTTACCCTATACCCCAAGAAACAAATCCCCACCATATGTCTGAGCATTGGCAGGGACTCCTGCCTCAGTCTGATGGGACAAGGAGAGGAGAAACATACTGGTGAATGTGGCCATTGCAGGAAAACAGTTGTGAAGTGTGAAGAATAAACTGATGAGCAGCTTTAAAGGGCAAAAAAGAGAGATGAAGGCATTAGAAAACTCTGTCTTTATTTAGAAGTGTTTGAGTTACATGCATGCATGTTAGAACAGTTCCATTGACTTCAAAGTCATCACAGATTCAAAGAACAGAGGCAGTCCCTGATGCTGCCAGTGTGCACTCACCTGCTTGAAAATGAGCACAGGCGTGAGGATTTACAAGGCAGGATTATAATTTGCCACAGGCTGGCACGCAACAAAGGACAACAGGATAAATTTGCCCTTTCTTTCCCAAATGGGATGTCCAGGGAGGAAGCAGAAACCCAGCTGCTGGCAGGAGAGCTTCAGTCTCGGGGGGTCGGGCACCTCTGGTTTGTTTCTGACCTTGTGTTTGTTTCCATTGCTGCATCCTGCCCCTTGCCCAGTGCCCACGGAGCTCATCGGCCAGGAGGTGAGGTAAGGACCCTGCTCCTCCTTGGCCATGGGAGGGATGGAGGGGGGCACATGGTGGGACTGGCTTGAGAGAAGCCCCTCAGCTGGGAAACCTGGGTGAGGGCAGAAAACCCATGGGATTAATGGGGTCTTCTATTGGTGGTTGTGTCCAAGTCCTCTGGGAAAACACATCAGGGAAATCACAAGAGTTAAAGCAATGAACTGCAGCTCAGGATGAATGACATTACACTGGAGACCCTCCAGCCATCCTCTGTCCCACCCCAAATTTAAACCCCAGTCAAACCTAATGCCCGCAGTTTGTGTTTCAGGATCACTGGGGACACCATCCTACTAACCAGAGGGTTTTTTCCACATATTTGTCACACCACTTCTGGTGCTGGATGCTCCTCCAGGCCCCCTGTCCTCTGCTCAGCCACGGTGCTTCTGTTGTCACTCATTTAGCAGTGCTGGGATGCCAACAGCAGCAGCCAAAAGAGCAGGAGCAGAGCCTGTGCAGCCTCCAGAGCTTCTCATTTGATGTAACAGCCTCCCCCACCTGCAAGCTCCCCCTAAGCCTTGCACAAGGGCTTTGCCAGAGGTAGGAGCCTTTAATCTGGACAGGGGCTGCCTCTCCTTGCAGCCTCCCGAGTGTGTCAAGGAGTAATTGCACCCAAACCGACCCAATTTCAGAGCATTTTGCTCCTCCACTCTGGGATTACTCTGGAGAGCCGGGAGGAGCCAGCACTGGGCATGCCCCTTCTCCAACTTTTATTGCTGAACACTTGAGTGGAGGTGGTAATTGGAGCAGGTGACATATCTAAGGGGCAGGACAGAGTGCTCCACAAAGCCATCTCTGCAGCTGTCACCTAATTGCCTGAATAACTGGACGATTAATCGACTAATTGGAAGCAGGGCATCGTCTGCATAACAATAAGAAGCCCTTTTGTCAAGCAGATGAAGGCAGCAGAGAGGGGGGAGCTGTTCGGTGTGGTGGCTCTTGAGGGATGGAGAGCAGCTTTAATAGACCTCGAAGCCCGTTTCCCCTTTCGGGACTCGTGCCAAAATACACGAAAACTCCCCAAAGGAGAGTGGGGAGGGAAAGCCTGGCCCAGAGCATGTAGAGCATCACCTTTGTGCTGATGCTTTTTAAAGGCATTAAATCAACTAAGTGAAGCCAGAAACATCCCAAATCGACACCTGCTTCAGCAAACCTCGATGCTGAACCACTTGTGTCTTTCGTATGAACTTTTTATTGCAGTCTTCATTAGACCACATTAAAAATGGGGTGATGGGTAATCTGCTTTAATTGTTACAGGAAAACTTATAAAAGCCTGTAACATCTTCATCAGAGCTGCTCCTGTTTGCCATTGAATAAGGCCTTTCTCAGGCAAGTCACTGGTGACATAAACACTGCTCTGTCTTTTGGTGTGCAGTCACTGAAAGTGTGGCTGGGGCTGCTTGGGACAGAGCAGCCTAAGGCAGGCCTGAGGACAATTAAAATTAAATAGGCTTTTAGATCATGAGCAGCAAAGAGGGAAGCTCCCTCTCCCAGTTGCACATGTTAGTGGGGTGAGATCTGGTCCTCTATGACCTCGAGTGTCCTGCTGGAGAAGGGACACCGTGCTGCCAGGCCAGACCCCAGGTGTGGTGGGGCTGGGGCTGTGTGCGGCTGCCAGAGGAGCTGGGAGCCATCCCACAGGAGATGGCACTGCAGGATGTGCAGCAGCACAGGTTCAAGCCAGGTCACAAGCAAAGGGGACAGCAGGATGGGGGGATTTATCTGGAGGAGCCATGAGGGGCAGCTTCCACCTCCCCAGAGCACTGTGTCCCCTTGGGGGATGTGGTGCCACCTATTGCCCTCTCAGCACTTGCTTTGCTAATCTAAAGCCAGCGAGTTTCCCTGAAGGAAGGATTCCTGCTCTCCCGACAGCTCAGCAGCACTGTCCTGCCCTGGTTTTAGGTTGAATTGTGGTTTTTGAACACAAAGATCTGACTTGAATTCTAGGGAACTGAACCATTAATAACCCACCAGTGCTCCCAGAGCTGCTGCACCCATTAGTGCAGCCAGACCCTCTGTGTCCTCAGCTTTCTGCAAGGGCTGAGCTCTGCTGAGAGCAAAACTCTGGGTCCCTAAAGCCTGACTTGGCACTCGGTACTATTTAATATTGTCCCATGTCTTTTACTCTGAGAATAACAGGCTGGCCAGATCCCCTCTGGGCTGGTGATGCCTTCTCCCTTTGCACTGTCATCAAGAGATTTCATTAGTGCTTCCAGCTTCCCAGGCTGAGGATGATACAGTGCTAAATGAGGTTATTAATCCTACACGACTCCAGAATTCCTCAGACATCAGGCAAGTCACTTGGGCATCCTATAATCAATGCCATAATCTGGTTTTGCCAGAAAATGTTTGCTTTAATGCTCCTTATCTGGAGCCCTTACAGCTCCTGAAGCTGGGACTAATTACCCCTGCAGGGGAGGCTTGTGGTCCCGAGTGAGGGATGCTCAAGTGAAGGCAGCAGTGCCTGTGAGCAGGCTCAGAGCTCCCTGCAAGCCTTTAACTCATCCTCTTCTGCAGAGCAGCAAGAAAAAATTGCAGGGATTTGGGAGATCTCATCACCTAAATCCCATGCATTCCCCCAAAAGTGAGGTTTTGAGGATTTTAGTCCTGGGGATCTCCATCCAACATGTCTGGTTAAAACCTCCTTGATAAAGTCCCAGCCTGCTCCTCCCCAAAACACATATATTTCTTACTGTAAGTAGCCCCAGTTCCCTGACAAGCCACCAGATAAGGGAAAATCCCATGTTTTCCTCCTGAGAAAAAGAAAACTGGAGAGTAGCAGCGGGGAGGCAGAGTGCAGTGGCTGTCTGCCTTTAAAAGCTTGCTCTCACACATGCAAATCTTTAATTAAACACACTCATAAAACTATAGCAAACTGTTCATCTAATTAAATGGGGTGAGTAATTTCATTAATTTTTAGCAAACTGCAAGGCTGCTCTCCTGCCCTCCTCCCTTAGAATTCAAAGGGACAAACTGAACCATTTGAAGAAAATTACCTTCCTGCTTCAGTTAGTTTGTTCCTTGGGCACAGGACCTGTTTAACTGTGTGTAGGTGATATAACCCTCATTAATTCTCTGAGTTCTCTTGCTGTTCCTGATGGTGGTTTGTTTCCCTCCCCAGCTGTCCAACCCCAGGCTGCAATGGCTCAGGACACATCCGTGGGAAGTACGCAAGACACAGAAGGTGAGGTGGGCTTGGAGGTAGAGGGGATGAAAAAATGAGAGCAACAGAGCCAAAGACAGGTGTTCACTGGAGAAAGTATGGTTCAGAGCAGCAACCTAACTTGTCTGCCCCAAATCTTCTTGTTTCTGGCTCTCCATTAGTCCCCAGTGGATCCTGGGGGGATCTGCTCCTCCAGACTCATAGCAGCCTTCCTAGAGACCCCAAATGTGGCCAGAAGTGCCTGACTCAGCTGTCTGGGGTTGGTGGGAGCTGCTAATGGGCAGAGATTCTGGTCTGCCTTATGGATGGGGAAGGCAAATGAGAGCACATTGGCTGCCTTGGAGGTCATGCAAGCCTTAACTTAGGGTTTACATCACCCCATGAATCGTGAAATTGGAGCACTTGGGGCTGGTTCTGCACCCTATGTCAGGTTTCATCACAAACATTAGTCCTGGGATGCCACATCCCAGTATTTGTGTGCTGATTTCTAGGAAAAAAGTTGATGTAGTTGCACAAAGTCAAGATCTAAGAGCACATGTGGCCACAGAGGTTAAGCCAGCTAAAAATCTGAGGTGCTGGATGATTTTTTGGGTAGTATTTGTGTATTTGTCCCACTTATGTTTGCCTAACCAGCTGGGATGAGCTAGCCAGGCCTCTCTCACTCAATGCCTCCTCTCTGCTCCTTGATCCCATCTGCAGTTTACAAAGCTGCCCTCTAGCCAAGAAGAGGAAACTTCAGGATGCTGAGGCCGAACATCTGGTGTCCAAGAGGAAATCCCACCCTCTCAAGCTGGCCTTGGATGAAGGCTACAACGTCGACAGTGATGGCAGCGAGGAGGCCGAGGCCAAGGAGGAGTCTGGCTCTGATGAGTCCGAGGGGATGCTGGAGGAGGATGAGGCAGAGGCCATGGAGCAGGAGGAGACCCGCAGCCCTGAGGCAGCAGAAGGTGCTTCATCATTACTGATGGCAGAGCTGTGTTCTGCAGATGAAGAAAGGGCAGGAAGGGTTAACAGCCAGGAGTTACAGCTCCTCTGGATTATGTACAGGATGTGTGCCTCAGTTACTGGGTGGATCCATTGTTGGGTAGAAACACAATGGCAGTGCTCGGGTTAAGATGAGAAGGCACAGTGCCTCCAGTGTCTTAAAAATGAGAGCTCTTCCTTCAGGGATGCTCTGTAGGGACAGACCCATGGAAAGCACAGAGGAGCTTGCTGTGTGATGGGGGTCCCACACAGGTGCCATGAGGGGCACATCAGGATCCTCCTCCCTGGACAGATCTGGCCACTATCCAAGAGCAGAGGAGTGGCAGGAAAAGGACATGGAGAAGGACATGGATTTTCAGCTGGGATCCTGACACTGCCTTGCTCACTGGTTTGGAGTCCTGGCCTGGGGAGCACAGGCAGTAGGGGTGGCTCTGGGCAGATGATACATCAGAGTCACAAGTGGAAATCCTCTTTCCACCCGCCATCCCCAAATTCAATAAATTAGGATGCTCCAGGGGTGGAGCTTCTAGGCTCTGGTTTCAATTAAGTTTAAGCAAAACAAAGTTGTATTTTATGAGTTTACATAATTACTTTCTTTGCCTCCTTTCTTATTCCCTCTTCTTTTCTCTTCCCCCTCCTTTTCTCCTTTACTCCTTTCTCCTTTTCCTCCTTTTCTCATTTCCTCACTTTTTTTTTGGTTCTTTTCCATCTTTTCTTTCCTTCCCCCCTTCTTCTTTCTATTCCTTCTTTCCACCCTTCAGAGAGAAGCCCAGCAAAATCAACCCACTACGGACAAAACACAGCAACAACTACATCTGGGCCCAGCAAGGCCAACTACAGCAGCTACCAAGAAATAATCGCCAACTCCCTCCTAAACTTAGGCCAAATAGCAGAGGAAACCCTCGCCATCGAAGGGCAGCTGCCCGAAGCAGAGCTGCAGGGCTCTAAGCCAGCATCCAACGTCGTGCATTTGGTCCATGAGGACGCAGGAGAGGAGTTGGTGGAGGAGGAGTGCGACAAGGAGATCATCATCCAGACGGAGGATGCGGAGGAGGTCATCGAGGTCACCAGCGAGCGCAGCAGCGAGTTGTGTCCTGAGCCCCGGGACGACACGAACGGAGAGGAGTCCTGCAAACTGGAAAAGGCTGAAGCAGAAGAAGAGGATGAGGAGGATGATGATGAGGAGGATGACGAGGAGGAGGAAGAGGAGGAAGAGGATGATGAGGAGGAGGAGGAAGAGGAGGAAGAGGAGGAGGAAGAGGAGGAGGAGATGGCTCCTGAAGTGATCTGCGAGGAAGCTCCTCACACTTCTCAGGACCCCCAGAAAAGCCACTGTGAAGGGCAGTTCAGCCCCAAGCCCGAGTACTCGGTCATCGTGGAGGTGCGCTCGGATGACGACAAGGACGATGACGCCCGCTCCCAGAAATCAGCCGTGACGGATGAGTCAGAGATGTACGACATGATGACCAGGGGCAACCTGGGGCTGCTGGAACAAGCCATTGCCCTGAAAGCCGAGCAGGTGAAAATCGTGCGGGAGCCCAGCCGGCTGCCAGGAGAGCACGTGAAGCACTTCCAGGTGGAGGACAAACAGAACAAACCGCTGGACAGCATCCGGAAAAGCTACTATGGCAAAGGTATGGGACAAAACTTTGTTTATCTCCCTCCTTCCCATCCCTGGTGGAAGAGCTGAACTTGTCTGCTCAGCACAGACCATTAGGCTGAAGTGGGGAGAGCTCACAGCTGACAGGGGGAATTCAACCACAAATCCTCAATGCCCAAAGGGATGGGGACATCCTTGAGTTCAACAGTGAATACATAAAATGATGGTGTCCTCTACATTGTCAAAAGGGTTCCTCCCTCTGAGTAGAGGAATTGCTTGGCTAAATTGTCAGTTAACCTTGAAAATTTCAGCCTGAGCAGAAGGGCTGGTTTAAAATCCAAGCGGGTTTTAAAGTAGTGGTAGGAGTCTGACCACAGAAACATGAGGACAGGGACATCAGTATCCCCTAGCTCTGAGCCAGACTGTCTGCTCAGTCTCTGTGAATGTCTCCATGTTCTGAACTGTGCCAGTTCCTAAAATCACTTTGCTGATTTCAATTTTTGCAACTTCCAGTGTTACACTTCCAACTCCAGGGAAAAAACCTCCAAACCCAAACAGTCAAGTTTCCCCCTGCTTGACTGTAAAGGTGGTAAGAAGCATCCTCAGCACTTTCCACTTCTTCCCCTCCAAATCCACTAACCTGCTTCCCTCTGCCCTTTCCCCACAATCCTTAGATCCTTCAAGACCTGAGAAGAGAGAAATCAAATGTCCAACTCCTGGCTGTGATGGGACTGGACACGTCACGGGACTTTACCCGCACCATCGCAGCCTCTCCGGCTGCCCGCACAAAGACAGGATTCCCCCCGAGAGTGAGTACATGGTGCCATACCAAGGGCTGCTTCCATTAGTCTGGAGCCTAATTTTCTTGGGGGAATTTCTCAAATGATATGAATTTTATGACATTAAGTTTGATGTTATTCCTTGGAGTATAACAGGAGTTTTTGGTGTGGTGTGGTGCTTTTCCAAGTTGATCCTGGATGCTGTTATCCACCAAAGTGTTATCGCTAATCACGGGAAACATGATGGGGATTTACTTGGAAGTCCCGTCCTTCTTAAAGGATTTTTAGCACCATCCTGTGGAGAATGAGATCCCTTCTCTGAAAATCAAAGAGGGGCTT
This sequence comes from Setophaga petechia, assembly GCA_024362935.1. Taxonomy (NCBI): domain Eukaryota; kingdom Metazoa; phylum Chordata; class Aves; order Passeriformes; family Parulidae; genus Setophaga; species Setophaga petechia. Next base: position 3,722,610 of record JANCRA010000033.1, read on the forward strand.
TAAAAACGCCTGCCCATCTTCAGAGGTGTGTTAAGCAGTGCCCTCCTTTACACTGAAAGTTGCATATTTTTCCCTACTCGGGACATCATGATGGGAAAAAAGGGATATTATTCTACCTTGCTGTGCAAATATGTTGCCATGCAGGAAAAAAGAGAAGTGATGAGTGATTCAGGATGTGCAGGATTGCAGAGTCTCCTGTGCCCTAATCTCTCCAGAATTCCCTAAGGGCTATACCAAGATTGACCTATTCTACAGAAAATATTTATCATCCTCATAACAGATTTTTATATATACATATGCACAGAGAGAGAGATTGTATTTCCACCTCTCTACCAGCATCCTAAATAGCTTTCCCTGTATAGATACATAAAAATCAATGTTGTATGTTTATGATAATGGCATAATAGACCAAAAGAAAGAGGAACCCTTCCTTATCAGTAATTTCAAAGGTTGCAGACCAGATATAAACACAGAACTGGAAGAAACAAGGAGAAAGGACAGTTATCTTCACAGGCTGGAATGCAAGCAAAAATATTAATAAATAACTAACACAAGCTGCGGGCTTTACAAAAGCTTGCAGATCAAATTATTTTCTTTACTTTTAAGGTCAGCGCTGCAGGAAGCAATAATCCTGAAGATTAAAAATTAAAAAAAAAAATCAAACAAAGACTAGTCCTAAGGATAAAAGCAGAGCTACAACTTCAATCACTTAAAACTACCTGAAACTGAAGACCTGGTTCCAACACAGGGGTGGGGAGGAGGGGCTGGATGGGGGAAACTGGATTGCAATCAGAAAATGGGGAGAAAGCCCAGGCTGTGTGCAGAGATGCTAACCTAGTACTGACCTGGGCTCTGCTGCCTTGTGAGTGTTTTATTTTTTTCCTCTGCAAACTTTAATTACAGCATTTCACGTTCCCTGATTTCTAGGAAACCAGTGTACAAAGCTTGATGATTTTCTCTCTTTTTTTTTTTTTTCCTCTCTGATTTTTATTAAGTTGTTTTTCTTTCCCTTCCCTTCTCCCCTTCCCCTTCTTGCTCCCAAGTCCTGGCGATGCACGAGAACGTGTTGAAATGCCCCACGCCCGGGTGCACAGGACAGGGTCACGTCAACAGCAACCGCAACACGCACAGGAGGTACCGGCTTTGGCTTCTTCTGTCACGGCCACGGGGTGACAGGGTGGGAGAATGGCTTCAAAATTACAGAGGACAGGGTTAGATTGGAAGAAATTCTTCCCTGTGAGAGTGGTGAGGCCCTGGCAGAGGTTGCTTCATCCCTGGAAGTGTTCAAAGCTAGGTGGGATGGGGCTTGGAGCAACCTGGGATAGTGGAAGGTGTTCCTGCTCGTAGCAGGGGGGGTGGAATAAGTTGAGTTTTAAGGTCCTTTCCATCCCAAACCATTCTATATCATTCCATGATTCTGTGTTGGTGAGGTGCAAGGTGAATTTGTGTTGTTTATTGAAATTGTTCAGTGTGGTGGAAGCAAACTCTTTTCTCACAGGCTTAGTGTAGCTCTGGGTCTGTGAAATGAAGGTTTTTGTGCTCATTCTTCATGCTTGGTTTCCTTCTCTGTTTTTCTTCTCCTTAAAAAAAAAAAACCCAACCAACTCCCACAGTTTATCTGGGTGCCCCATTGCTGCTGCTGAGAAATTAGCCAAATCACATGAAAAGCAACAAACCCAGTCTGGTGATCCTGCGAAGACCAGCTCCAATTCTGACCGGATACTCAGGTAAGGGGGACAGGAAGGCTCAACTCTATGTCCCCACCCTGCCCCAGCCCTCCCTGCCCTGCCACGCTCCCAGGAACAGCAGCCACGGCTCCAGCTGTATTTTGATACTGCTGAGTCCTGTTATTATGATCATAGGTCTCGCCAAGGTGGGGAGATATTTAATTGATGATCCCAGGGAGAGCATTGAGGACAATGAATTGCTTCTGTAGCATCAATTAATGCTGAGGCTACAGGCCAAAGGGTTTTAGCAGTGCAGCAGAAGGCACTTGTGCCGATTGCTCCGCAGCACAAACTGCCAGCCAGGGCTGGTTATTATATCAGCATTATAAGAAGGGTGGGCTCGGGGAGGGGGGAGGAGAAGAAGGAGGAGATTTAGGCTACACACAAATCACTCCATGGCAGTTGTGCATGCAAGTCCACCTGCTTTTCTTCCTTAGCCTGCAGTTTTCAGAGGAGAGGAACCTGCCGCTTGTTTCCAAACCAGTCACATTAATTTTGATACTTTGCCCATCTCTCTCTTCCCGAGAGAAAGGGCTGTCTCCCATTAAGGATGTCCCTGATAGATGCTGGCTTCCGTAGCTGATGTGATTCACGAGGCTACAGATGGATTGGAATATGGTTGGGTATTTTGCAACGAGAGCGGGATAAAAACCGTGGTGTGAGCCCTGAACAGCCCTCCCACAAAGGCAACGAGCTCTGATTCATTTATTTATTTGCTCCCCAGGACTGCTGGGCACCCTGGTGCTCCAGCTCTCGCTACTTTGGAAAGGCCATTTAGAGCGATTACTTATTTATTTGCAGCGGAGCCCGTGCAGAGCGCTCTGAACACATCACGAGGACGGTCCATGCTCCAAGGAGCTCCCGCTCCGAGGACTCTCTGGTGGAAAGAGGTCACGGGAAGGAGAATAACAATAGGCCATTTATATACAATTTATATGCAAGACAAATTGATTCATGATAGGCAGCCCCGTAACAGCAGGTCTCTAGGAGGGGGTGAGGCAGGGCAGAGGCCCTGGTGCCCCTGCAGTGAACCTGCAGCAGGGAGCTGAGCTGAGCTGGGGTCCTCATGCCTTTGTGTGCCACCCTGTGTCATGGGTCCCATGAGGGAGTTACTGCCCAAGTTTGTTCTCTTCTGGAAAATGCTGCCACATCATGACAGCCTGCAAGAACATTGTGCTGGATGAGGTAGACGACTCGATGTTTTGCTTAAAAAGACAGTAAAAAAAAAGACGGTAGAAAAGGATGGAAAAAAATAAAACTGGAGTCTGAGAGATCCAGATCAGAAGCAGACTTGCTGAGGGAGAGCAAAATGACTGTCACTGCCTCCTTGTCCCCAGGAAGCCTTTAGGAAGAAGGTGCAGCTGTGCCCCCATTGTGTCTGGTCCCCTTTCAACAGTCACCTCGTCAAGGAAAAGAGAAATAATTGCTGTTCGTTGTTTCATCCTCAGGCCTATGTGCTTTGTGAAGCAACTGGAGATCCCTCAGTATGGAAGCTACAGGCCCAACATGGTCCCAGCAACCCCCCGGGCCAACTTGGCCAAGGAGCTGGAGAAGTACTCCAAGGTCACCTTCGATTATGCAAGTTTTGATGCTCAGGTTTTTGGCAAACGCATGCTTGCCCCAAAGATTCAGACTAGCGAAACCTCACCTAAAGCCTTTAAATGTAAGTTGGGAGCTGGGATGGACTCGGGTTTTGCTTTTTCTCAGCATGTTGTGAGGCTCTTGGGATTGTGGTTTGGGGTGATGGGAGACTCTTGGGGCTGAACTGATGGAACCTCCTGGGATGGGGAGGGTGAGGTGGGTCCCAAGGTGAGCACTTTTGATGGTGAGAGGAGTCCATGGCTGCTGGGAAAGCTTTGTTTGGAAGAGAGGCTCTTCGGCTTTGGGAAGAACTGTGGTGGGAACATTAATCTGAGTGATGTCTCGAGGTAGGATAAGTTACACAGTTGTCCTCAGTTGGTCCCCATTGCTTTGCAGCTCATATCTATTGATCTGGCTTTCCTCATCTAGCTAAATGGATTACAGTTTTCTTCTCTTCCATCTTATATATGACCCACTCCCCCCATTTGTCTTCCCTGCCGTGCTCTGCTCTACAGCTCTACCTATCGATCACCCACCTCTATCTTCCAGCTCTTTCCTATTGTAGCCACCCACCTCTGCTCTGTTCTGAGGACTTTGCACTGGTTATAACCCTGGGTGAAAATGAAATGGCTGAATAAACCCTGAGGGGTAGGGCTGCCAAAGGCAAGAGGGACACTGCATGGGGACACAGCCCTTGCAAATGTGTTATTTGACACGAACTGTGCACCTCAAGACATTTTTTTGAGGGGCAAAAGAAAATATTTAGGACCCCATTTTGTAGAAGTCAGTGTCCTCAAGAGGGCTTTCTGTCTGGCTAATCCCACTTCCACAATCCTGTTTAATCCTGATGCAGCTGCTCTCTAAAAAGTGCTCGTACTTGAAAGCATCCCGGTTGTTGCACTACAATAGGAGCGCTCTTTATTACAGTACTAAATCTGTACGGGATCAGACAATGAAATTGGATGGAGGCCAGAGAGCACAACTGCCACTGTCATCCTGGGTTAGGGCTGATGGAAAAGTAATTTGTTTCCCAGTACAAGTGATTCTCTCGCTGAATAGATTGTGTTATTTGCAATATTAGCAAAGAATTTTCAGGGTAATTGTACTGACAAAAATAATTCCAGCAGACCCACTAGGATAATCCTTTCTATTTTTTCTCATCACTTATTTCACTAATTTGCTGATTGCGAGTCTATTAGTGCTAGAAATACTTATGAAACGGAAAAGCATCACTGAGCCTACGGTGTGAAATTGAAATTGGCATCTCCCGATCCTGGATATTGTCAGGTTGGGTTGGCAAATACTCGCACCCCGCCTCGAAGACGTGGATTAAACCGGACAGGAAAACAAGCAGCCAGACACAAGAATAACCATGTGGGCAAGCCTCCAATGAGTTAATCAAAGCGACAGGATGAATATGATTGCCAATCATAGCAGGGAAATCTGCTCCTTTCACTGAGAACTTATTTTAAAGAGATCTTCATCCAGAGGGATTTATATTCCCCCGCATGTGTGTGCGTAACTCCCATTAATGTCAATATGCATTATATACGCACGCAACGAGGAAGAAAGCAGGGCTGGGGAAGATTAGTATTTTATAGTGTCTTATATTACGAGTTTGTAATGGGAATAATGAAATCACTTTGCTCCGTGGCTGCATCAGCTGAGGCTGGCTTTGTTTTGCCATGATCAGGCCAAAGCTTATGAGTCTCCCCTGGATGAGCCTCCCACTAAAGTGGGGATGGTTTCCCCCAGAAAGAGGATGGTGGAATGAATTAAGGATTTGAAGATTTTGCTAATTGATTGAGAATACAGTCCTGTGGCTGTTTTAAATCAGATGATCTCCTGTTTGCACCCACTGAAACTACTGAGGGCCCCTAAATGGGATCAGCTTCAAGTTTTATTAATAGGGAATTATTAGTCGTTATTATTAGGGAAAGTTTTATTGTGTGTCCACCCTGAGAAATACTTTCATTTCACAGGTCATGAAGAGAAATTGCATCTCCAGGCTGGTTTGCTGTTGCTGTGACACACAGGAGCAGAGCAGCAGAGTGGCTATGTGCAGCTGTGCAATAAATCCTATTACTCTGGCATATTTAAATGATATGTCAGCTGTCAGAAAATCCATATTTCACCAGTGTCATCCTTGGAAGCTCATATTTTATGACCATGTGTTTTCTATTAATGTAATTTTATAAATTTAAAGTTTTCAAACACAGTACTAGAAATCTCCCTGTAAGGCAGCCCTGCAGATAAGTTATGGACAGACAGAGAACAATAAAAAATGAGTCAGGAAGCTTCTCTAAGCTTTCTCCTTTAACTGCTTCCACTGAGCAGCAGCTCTAATGAAGAAAAGCACTTGTGTTTTGGGTATTTATGGCAGAGTCAGTTAATGAATTAACCTTTCACACCAAGCACAAGCTGCAGCCAGCACTGCTCCTGTTGCACATCCCAGGCAACAAACCAGCCCCTGGATTGGGAATAACCCCAGGAACTGTGCATACATTAACCATGTCACACTGTCTTAACCTTCCCCTGCTGCTCATGCCACTTATACATTAGCCTTGTGTTGTTCCTTCTCTTTTTTATTCCAGCCAAACCTTTTCCAAAGGCCTCTTCCCCCAGCCACAGCCCCTCCAGCAGTTACGTGAAGAGCACTTCATCTTCCTCCACAGGCTTCGACTACTCCCACGACGCTGAGGCTGCGCACATGGCGGCCACCGCCATCCTCAACCTCTCCACCCGCTGCTGGGAGATGCCCGAGAATCTCAGCACCAAGCAGCAAGAGGCCCCTGGCAAGGTGGGTGAACGTGGCCAGGAGGGACCAAACTTGGAATTCAGGATGGGAGAGGCGCCTTGGTTTACTCTTCCTTTCATTTTGTTTTTTTAAATATAGAGGCAATGCAGGCATTCATCCAAAATCACCCTTTCAGTTCCCCACTTTGGATTTGGGGAAGGGAATCTTGGCTTTTTGAGTGTTGTGCAGGTGCCTTGTGGTTCAAATTTCCCGTGTGAGATGAGCATCAATTCCAAGTTTTGGGCTGAGACTGGATATTAGGAAATATGATTTATGATGGCCAAGCCCTGGAACTGGCTGTCCAGGGCATTGATGGAGGCACCATCCCTGGGGCGATTTAAAGGACATGTGGATGTGGCACTTGAGGACATGGTTTAGTGGTGGGCTTGGCAGTGCTGAGTGAATGTTTGGACTTGAAGGTCTCTGAGGGCTTTTCCAACCCAAACAATTCTGTAATTCCATTATTCTCAGAGCTGGTTTCAGTTGTTCCCTGATCTGTACCTGATGCCATTTGAAGTTCCCCAGTTGTGTCCAGTCTGATCTCTAGCTGTTTTTCAGAGGATCACAGGTTTTCCCAAAGTCCCACAGGGCATTCTGAACTTTGGGCAAATGTTTTGGATGCCATGAGGCATCCTAAGTGGCACTAGATGCCTGCATTCAATCAACTAAGTCAAAATGCCAAGGCTTGGTTGGATGGGACTTGGAGCAACCTGGGATAGAGGAAGGTGTTCCTGTTCATGGCAGGGAGGTTGGAATGAGTTGAGCTTTAAGGTCCTTTCCACCCAAACCATTCTAGTAGAGGGGTGACTTTGCATGACATGTTCCTGAAATATTTAGGAAAGAACAACCCTTTTTATTCAGTTCCTCCTACCTGACAGTGAAGAGGATGGGACATGAATACCTGCCCACTGCACTGCAGGAGACAAACAGGGGCAAGATCCCCATGGGGACCCTGTGGCAGCTACTAACATTGGCTGTGTTTCCAACCTTCCAGTCCATGGACATTGAGGTGGATGAAAATGGAACTCTGGACTTGAGTATGAACAAGCACCGCAAGCGGGAGAGCACCTTCCCCAGCAGCAGCAGCTGCAGCAGTAGTCCCAGCATGAAGTCCCCAGACGTGTCCCAGCGCCAAAACAGCACCAGTGCCACGAGCAGCACCATGACCTCCCCCCAGTCCAGCCAGACCTCCCGCCAGGACGAATGGGATGGGCCCATTGACTACACGAAACCAAACCGCCAGCGGGAAGAGGAGCCAGAGGAGGTGAGTGGGGCCTCTTGATGCTTGAATAACAGCTCAGGGGACACTGAATGCCTTGTTTGCCTGCACAGTTGTCTTGTTTTCCCCAGAAACCCCAGTTTGTCTGTTGAGCCAAGGAAAGAAATGTTCCTGGCTTTGTCAGTGCTATCAGATATCAACCAGGCAGGAAGCAGCTGCTTTTGGATCTGTTGGGATGCCCTTGCAAAGGAAGAACCCACCATTTCACCTGTCCTGGGTCTGCAGTGTTTTCTTCATTGTAAATCCTGTCAGCTCCCTTGCAGCAGTGCTGCTCCTGGTGATGTTTTTCAGGATGATTTATATCTGCCATTAGCAGCTACAGCCCTGCATGGCACTGACATTAATCCTGCAGAGGGGGAATCCAGCCATGACCCCAGCTGGGGTGGGGGTTCTGGCTCTGAGAGCATCACCTGCCTCTCTGCCCACAGGGAGGCTGCTGAGGAAGAGTGTGTGAGGGCTGCACTGATCTTCATTCCTTCAAGATATTGGGAAAGCCACATGTAAATCCCTTTACAGACATGGTTTACACAACTCTCCTAAAAACCCAGGAAATGACAGGCTGTTGGATCTCTGGGCTGGGTGCTGTGAGGTGCTTACAGGGGGCTCAGGGGTGCTGGCAATGCTGCACTAACCCTTAGCTTTGATGAACTTGGGATCCTTTCCCACCACAGCCCAGCAGCAATGACCACACCACAACTCTGCCCCTTTCCTTGCAGTCAGAGCCTGCTGCTCACTCTTTTGCCTCCTCGGAAGCTGATGAGCAAGAAGTGTCAGAGGAGAACTTTGAAGAGAGAAAATACCCAGGTGAAGTTACTTTAACCAACTTCAAGCTGAAATTCCTCTCCAAGGACATCAAGAAAGAGCTGCTCACGTAAGTCCTGCCTTCTTGTCTCTTCCTCCAAAATCTATTAATATGTACTTAGCCAGGATGGTTGGAAACAAAATTACAACATACATTATAGAAATAAGAACTGTAGCTCCCTTTCCTACTGTGATTGATCTTACTCATCCTCCTACAACTGCTGATCAATGAGGCAAAATATGTTCCTACATTACTTTGCAGTGATGAAGGGAACCTGAGAGCTCTGTGTTCTGGATTCATGGACAGGGATGTGGGAAACTCTTTTCAGGGCCAGTTTTTCCTGGTATTTTCCTGCAAGAGTGTTTCTGGCATGGTGATGGCCCCTACCCAATGTCCTAATTCCCTGTTTTGGGACACTGGCTGATGTTGTGGAGCCAAGAGCACCCAAGAGAACTCAGCACTTTCTTGAAGAGGATGTTGAGCACAACATTGAGAAGATGGGATTTGTTGGCTTAGAGCAATGGGTCCCAGCACTGTGATACTACAGGAACACAAAATGTGACCTGAGGCTGCAGCAAATCTGCTGTTGTGTTGCATTTTGCATTGGAGAGAGACCTTGACCCAGCTCACATCTGTCTGTCCATCATGTGGGTGAAAGCACAGACCCAGACCTGCCCTATTGGATGGAGTATGGCTCTGCATCCACACCAATTCCCACAGGAATGGTTAATGTTTGAGGGTTTGAGCCAAACGTGGCAGCTTGGACCTGGCTCTAGTCTAACAGCACGTCAGGATCAGCCTGGAGGTTGTGATGGAGAGATTTCCCCTCCCAGGCATCCCAGCTGTTCCTGGCTTCTTTCCTGTGCATCTGCCCCTCCCACACATCTCACAGGGAGTTGGTGGGCACTGTTTTGCTGAGCTCATCCAACCCACTCCTTATCTGCAGGCAGGCAGGGAGGAGATCTGTGGGGGCAGAGTGGCAGCAGCATCTTCCTTAATTGAGCAAAGCTCAGAATCAGCTGCCCTACACAAAGCTCTAAAGGGTTTTTTAAAACCCGCCAGTGATGTGAACAGCAGTTTCTGAGCTAGAGCCCTGAAGTACTCCTGTGCTTTAATTTTATTGTGATGGTAGAGAAATTTCCTGAATGGAAAAAGCCCTGGAATAAATAAATGGTGTCATGGGCAGCCCTGAGCCTTCCCTCTCCATTTAATATCCTTGTTCCTCTCTGGCCCAGGGGCTGTAATGAATTAGCTGTAGTTAACTCAGGAGCAGACTCGCCTGCTGTGTCTGATGCTCTCTGTCTGGGTGCAGTTTTTCTGCCACTTCCAGGCAGGTGCCCCTCACTTGTACCTGCCCATCACCCCCAGGCACAGCCAGAGCTTACTGTCATTCCCTTTTGGCAGCAAACAGTCCCTTCTTTGCAGCTGTAAGGGCTGGGAGGAAAAAAAAGATTTTAGAAAGCTGAAATCTGAAGCACCTTATCTGAAATCTGAACAAGATGATTGCTGCAGCCAGAGTATGACAAGAATGATCCAACCTGGCAGCAGCAGCCAGGAGTGGCCACATCTGTCAGGCTGTGCCACCCATCAGGATGTGTCAGTCCCCCCCTGCCACCAAACCATCAACTAAAGGTTTTAAACACCTTCTTTACCTTTGCCACAATTTTTTCTCTGTTCTTTTTTTTTTTTTCTAATTGTTTTTAGCATCCTTATGATCTTTTAGAAGCAAAAAGGGAGGAAGGGGAGCTGAAAGGGGAACAGCTGGTTTATATCCATGCAAACACAGAAACACACACCAAGATCTGATGGATGGGGCTGGTGTCGGGGGTCTGGCAGCAGGGCTGGACTGAGACACCCCAGACAGATCCTGAGGGGGCTCTGTGCACCCGTGGGTCCTGGGGAATCCATTCCTTTCCCACACTTATGCTCTTTGTTGTTGTTGTTGCCCAGTTGCCCAACCCCAGGCTGTGATGGCAGTGGACACATAACGGGGAACTATGCCTCTCACCGCAGGTGGGTCCACATTTTCTACGTGGTTTGAACTTTAAAAACAACTTTTATTTTCTTTTGGTATAGTTTGTGACCATGTGGATAGTTTGGTTCTGTTTCCTCCCCCCTTCTGTTGCCCCTCTCCCTCCCCACGTCCCAGCCCTTTTTCTTTTTCCTTTTTCTTTTTCTTTTTTTTTTTTTTTTTTGCTTATCCAGATATTCCATCTCTTCTCTTTCAGCCTTTCTGGTTGTCCTCTTGCTGACAAGAGCCTCAGAAACCTCATGGCTGCCCACTCTGCTGACCTCAAGTATGTTTGCGCTCAACTTGGAACTCCTTTTTTTTCTTTATTTCCACCCTTTTTTTCTCTCTTCTCCCTTCCTGCCCCCACACCTCTTGCTCTGCTTTTGCTTTTCCATCCCCTCCCTTCTCCTTTCAAAGAGCTGATTAAAACCTGCCTGCAAGGAGCTCTGGTGGAGTCCAGCTTCCAGCTGCTGCATTGAAGAGGCAATGGCATGGAGGAGGGATAATTTTGGGGAGGGGGCTGATGGCAATGATTGGAAATAACCTGGATGCTTGGCAGGTTTCCTCTGGGTATTGTACAGATGTTATTTTCCTTTTCACTTGGTTTCTTTTCCCAAGCTCTTGTTGCCTAGTTTGGGCCATAACCCTTTTCAGTTAACGTTTTTGTCCATCTCAAATAATCCAGAGCCTGGATTTATTTTTGGGTAGAGACTCAGCTGGGAGTTCACTGCCAGCACAAGCAAAGCCAACTCTTTTGGAGAACCTGGGGTTCTATTTTTATGCTATTTTTAGGAGCTGTTTGGGATGTAGTGAGAGAGGTTCCTCTTCATTTCCATGATGTGTGAGGGGATGAAAGGAGTGAGCAAATGCTTGGTGAGGTCAGATGCTGAGCCTGTGGTGAAGGGCTCACAGAAATCCAAACTTCCCATTCCCATTGCTGTCTCTGAAGGGAGGAACCTGGTTTTGACATTTTCATTCATGTATCTTCCTTTGAATCCCATATTCAGCTTTGCTGTCTTCTCCAAACTCCTCCTTTTCAGTAGAAGCTCATTCTTCACACGTGGGTTTCCCAAATGCTCTCTTAGGTTGCCTTCCCTAAAGGAAGGTGAAATTGTATTTAGTTGGGAGCACTGGGGAGAGCCCAACCCTCTCCACCCAATCTGCATCTCTGGTGTAAAGTCCACTGAGATTTTTTTTCATCATCTCTTCCATGGGCCCAGCCTATCCTTGCAGGCTGAGTCTCCTCTGAATTCCCAGCCTCGCTGAATCCAGTTTTTGGACCATTTAGACACTGAGCTCAGAGTAAAGCCTCATGGAGGGCTTTACATTGCACAGGGTCATCATGAAAAAACCCAAAGTGCTGTGCCTTGTGTGCCATCAGGGGTTTCTGGAGGTGAGCCAGTGGCAGCCCCACTGGTCACTGAGGCCATTGGAAAAGTCCCAAATCCCTCTGTGGTGGCTCCTGGACTTCTCTGTGCCCCACCACCAGTGTGGGGCTGGTGCCAGGAAAAGTGTTAGTTAACCACCTGCTCCTTATCACAGAGGTGGACAAAGTGGCAGGATTAGCTGATATTAATAGAATTTGCTGGTGGATGGCAAGGACTGCTGTGATTAGTGCTAAGTACACTTAATCACACACTATAGACCATACACATTCTGAAAGGAGCTCTTCAAAGAGCTCTGCTGATTTGGTGTTTCTCCAACAGTTTGAAAGAACAGCCAAGTGATCAGACAATTAGTGTTAAAGATATTAAAAGCTCTCAGGAGCAGTGGCCATTCCTAGGAAGGGCCAGACAAAAAGCAAACAGGCTCATCCCTGAGACTGAGCGTCGTGTCCAGCCTTGCTGTGTTACCCTCTGGCATCCAATGTCAGCACTTTTTATCAAAATACTGTGTAAAAAAGGAGCCTTCTGGCCCAAAAATGCTTGTTAATATTATTTCCTCAAATACCACTTTTTATTTTCTATGTCCTGGTGAGGATGGGAGGAAGGGATTTTGAGATATTACAGATTGCACAGTCACAGCTTTTCAGAACTCCAGATAAGACCATGTCAGTGTTTCTATTATAAATTCTATTTTAGGGGTTAATATCCCTGATATAAAAAAAATAGCTCCAGGCTGGAACATGCAATAAAAGGTCTCTGTTGGTATGATTTTTCTCCAGATAATTAAAAATAAAAATCAAATTACTTCTCTCTCCTCTTTAAAGAACCTGAAAGGAAGAAAGAGTTTGGTGTTAGTGTTTTCATAATTTCCTCCCACCCCGAAGCTAAAACAACAGAGAAATAGTTTTGCTTTCTACTGTAACAGTGTAGAGCTGGGAAATATCCCAGTCATCTCCCAAACCTGCAATTTCGAAATGAGTTGAAGAATTTGCACCCTCATTGGGGTCCTGCTGATGTGTCCTGCCCTTACTGCACCAGACCCATGTGCACTTATGTTTTCCTGGCTCTGAGCCTCCCTGTTTCCCCTCTAGGACCAGGTCATGTCCCTGCTCTCTTATCACAGGTGAGGTGCCAATTTTTTTTGCCAATGGAGATTATTCAGTGGCATGCAAACACCAAAGTCTCCCTCAGAGCTGCTGCAAAGAAGAGAATTTTGGTATTTTCTGAACAAAAAGAGAAGACTTTTTAAGAAAAGCTGCTTTCCAAGCTGCCAAACTAAAGCCACCTGTGGAAACCATTGCTCCACTGACTCTCAGGGGGCAGAATCACAGAATAGTTTGGGTTGGAAGGGACCTTAAAGGCCAAACCCCCTGCAGTAAGCAGGGACATCTTCAGCTACATCAGGGTGCTCAGTGCCCTGTCCAGCTTTAGGGAAAGCATCCTGCCTTTCCAAAGGGCCCTGAGCTCAGGGGCTGCCCGTGCACCACCACCACTTCACTGCCATGTCCTGGAGACACTGACCCTGCCCAGCTGCAGGTACCAAACAGCCACCCACACCAGGCACCAGTGGGTTTACAAACAGGGCTGGAGAAAGTGGGGTCACCAAAAACCCCTCCCTCAAGGAGAAAGGGTGCTCTGCAAGCTCCTGGATGTGCCCTGAGCTTTGCTCAGAAGGAGCAGTGAGCATCTCCCCCTGGTCCTGCAGCAGCACCCTGCATTTCCTCTGCACACCCCTGTGCTGTTTGTGAGGGTCCCCAGGACCAGGTGAGAGATGAGAATCTGACTCCATGTTCTCAGATGGCTGATTTATTATTTTACAATATTATATTAAAAATGGTATACTAAAACTATACTAAAAGAAAGAGAGAAAGGATACATCAGAAGGCTAACAAGGATGATAAGGAAAACACATGACTCCTCAGAGCCTTGACACAGCTGGACCATCATTGGTCATTAAATTAAAACAATTCTCCTGCTGGGTAAACAATCTCCAAATCACATTCCAAAGCAGCAAAATAGGGAGAAACTGAAGCCTCTCAGCTTCCCAGGAGAAGAAATCCTGGTGAAGGGATTTTTCAGAAAATATCATGATGACACACCCCCTCCCCTGGCCTCAATCACTTGACTCAAAAAGCCCTGGCTAATTGGCAGGCTGACCTGCACATCCTCTGCAAACACTCCTCGCCTCTCTCCCTTGTCCCCATGACAACTTTTATGTCACCTACAGCCCTGGGAGAGGATCTTTGTGCTCCTTTCCATCCCTCGCTGTTAACGATGCGCTGCTGAGCTCGGGCCATTCCCTGCCAGCTTTGGGTGATCACAGCAGCGACCTCCAGCCTTTGTGGGGCTTTGGATGATCACAGCAGCGACCTCCAGCCTTTCAGTGATCACAGCAGAGACCTCCAGCCTTTGTGTGGCTTTGGGTGATCACAGCAGTGACCTCCAGCCTTTGTGGGGCTTTGGGTGATCACAGTAGTGACCTCCAGCCTTTGTGGGGCTTTGGGTGAACACAGCAGCGACCTCCAGCCTTTGTGGGGCTTTGGGTGATCACAGCAGAGACCTCCAGCCTTTCAGTGACCACAGCAGTGACCTCCAGCCTCCCATGGAGAGCTCTGGATGCTCACCTGGAAACTCACGGCTGCGGATGCACCTACTCAAGGATCTGCAGGAAAAAAGCCTCTTTTGGCTCAAATACACTGAATTGCTGGTGGTGTTGCAAGGCTGTGCCATTAACCAGTGACACAGAGAAGGAAAGGGCAGGCAGCAAGTTGGTGATGTGCCTGTTTTGTAAGGCAGTGGCTGAGGGGCAGAGTCTGCACCAAAAGGCACCATCTGTGGTGTCCCCAGCTGTCCCCAGCCCAAGGCCCTTCCTCCCTGCCCCCTGCCCATGGTGCTATGGAAGGAGGGGTCCCAGGGCTAACCTAACCTTTTTCCTCCTGTTTCTCTATCATTTGCCATCAGAAGCCTCGGCCAGTTTTGCACTCTGCAGACCCTCCTGCCATGGGCTGCCCACTTGCCCTCACTGAGATTATGCTCCCCAAGTCACCCAGATCTGAGCCAAAACCTTCTGTTGGTGGTGGCCGTGGTGGCCCTGCTGTCCAGAGCTGTCAGCTGTCTTTCTGGTTTCTGCTCTCTGCCTGGGTCCATCCTGCTGGCCCTGGATGGCCCTTGCTGTCTCCTTATGCCTTCCTAAAGATGACAAACATTGTCCTGGAGGGGCATTTTAGCTCATTATCAGCTCCTGAGCTGTCCCCTTCACGAGGGTGGGGACTCAGGCTGGGACCTGTGTCCTCTCATGGCAGAGCAGCTCCTCACCGTGCCCCCAACATCCCAAGGTGTTCCTCTCCAATGCCACATCATGCAGTGGTGCACTGACTTCAGTACCACGGGTATTACAGACCAAATCTTGTCCTTACAGAGGGGGAAGGGGCAGGAAGGAAAAACCTGCTCATGCTGACAGTGCCCAGATTTCTGTTTGAGAAGAGCTGTCGCAAAGAGTTGATCCCCTGCTCACATCCCCAGGCTAATCTGAGCCTCCCTTCCCTCTGCAGGTGCCCTACTCCTGGTTGTGATGGCTCTGGTCACATAACAGGAAATTATGCATCACATAGAAGGTAAGATCTCCCTTAAATTATTTTCTCTCTAGTCTTTTTCTGTGTTGCTTTCTTTCTCCTTTTTTTTTTCCCTGCAGTGGGCAGAGTTGTAAAGTTCTGAATAAAACATTAATGTTACTGACAACTGAAGCCTATTTTCATCTCTTTAATCTGACTTTTTTTTTTTTTTCCTGATGTTTTCAGAATCTGATTAGAAGCTCCTTTCAACAGAATAAAAGACAAAGGGTCAGATTTTAGCTGATGCAATGTTCCTGTTAATATTGCTACCTATTTATGACTTCTATTATCACTTTAGAACATTAATTGCACAGATCTGAGCCTTCTGTTTCAACAATTCCATTAAACATTGCAGGCTGTTAGCAGATATCTTCTTATCTCGACACCATTAATTACTGTCCATCTCCCTCAATTTTTTACTATTTTTTTTCCTTCTGACTTCTCCTCGTGATGTGAGCTGCAAAACGAGAGAGATCAAAAACACTGTGCCAAATTCAAGGGAAAGATGACTGAAGCGGGGGAATAGCAAATGCAGAGATTCTGCCAGTGAGACAGGCCTTTCTTCTCTTTTTAACCACAGTCTGTCAGGCTGCCCTCGTGCCAAGAAAAGTGGGATCAAGATCACCCCGACAAAGGATGATAAAGAAGACCCAGAGCTGATGAAGTAAGTCTGGGAATAACTCCTGAGCAGAGCTTGTCACTCCCTCCACTTCACCTCACACAGATTTACGTGGGGGATCAGCACCTACTCCTTACCCCCCCTTGCTCGTGCTGCTTTGAGCATCCTTTGCTGTGTTTGGGTGTTGCAGTTTTGATATTTGATGGAAAAATTGGGTGGTGGGGAGGCAATGGTGTGGGTTTTTTTGCAGATATGAAAGGTAGGGCACAAACAGCTTCTCTGCTAGCTGTGCTTTATATAATTTCTGGAAAACCACACCAGTGCTGTAAATGAGGGTAGAACCCCACAGCCAAGTCAAACATGGCAGGTTTTTGGGAAGCAGTGGATAGGCAAGGGCTGATGGAGTAGAAACTACCCAGCACTGAGTTGGGTCAGGATCTGGTAACCTTGAATAAACTGTGTTTTGTTGAGTCTTTACCAGGGCAGAATATTCTAAGTGAACTGGAAAAAAACCTCTCTCTGCTGCCTCAGGCTGAAGTTTTCAAAGCATCCCAGGGGGTTTATTCCTGTGGGGAATAGAGATTTGAAATTGCTTAGTCCACCTCAGGAGTTTTCATGAGCTGTGAAATCCATTTGTCCTGACTTTTAGCAAGTCTGAACATCACAGGCTCAGCATGTGGGGTCTGGGATCTGTATCT
The DNA here is from genome assembly GCA_024362935.1 of Setophaga petechia. Classification (NCBI taxonomy): domain Eukaryota; kingdom Metazoa; phylum Chordata; class Aves; order Passeriformes; family Parulidae; genus Setophaga; species Setophaga petechia. The sequence continues at coordinate 3,739,120 of JANCRA010000033.1, forward strand.
CCTTACACAGCTACATGACATGAAAGGCAGCACTGACTCCAGGACCCTTTTTTAAAAAAATTATTTGTTACCTCAGAGCATCTCCAGCCTTTCTGAAGCCTGTACACTCACCCAGCAAGTGCAGGCGGAAGGGGGCAAAAAGAAACCTGAAAAAAATTCTCAACCACTTCCAAGGGTTTCTGGTTGCCCATGAGTGCTGGCTAATCTGTCCAAACCCCTTTGGCTCAGCAGACTGTCTCCAAATGGAGCTTTTTAAAGAATATTTCACTCCCAGGGCAGGTCTTGCCCTCTAGAGGAGCAGAGGTGGGTATCTCCATGTGCCCAGGTTTTGGCCTGGAGCAGAGGCTGAGCCAAAGCAGGACCCAGTGGGGGTGGAAGAGCCCTGCAGGGGCTGTGGGAAGCTGGGATGTGCCTGCTGGGGGGGAAGGACCTTTCAGAAAAAGATGATATTTGAGCCATCTGCTCTGTTCTTCCTCCTCAGTCTACAGGAAGGAAAGCCTCTCAGTTAAATGAGCCGTGTGATAATTAGCAGGAGTTTGCAGAGTTTATTAAAAATTAAGCAACCTACTCGAGAATCTGTAGGAAAAAAAGCCTCTTTTGGCTCAAATACACTGAATTGCTGGTGGCGTTGCAAAGCTGTGCCATTAACCAGTGACACAGAGAAGGAAAGGGCAGGCAGAAAATTGGTGATGTGCAGCTGCTGGCTGTTGTACCTTTGCTCTCTCCATGGTTGGAGACCCCAGTTGGGAGGTCACCCCTCTCCATGGTTTCTCCAGGAACACATGCCCTGTAGGGTTGGGGAAGCTGTGGTTTTGCTCATTTGTGCCTTCCCCATTCAGAGCAGGACAGAGCAGTTTCTCCAGTGTGGTTTCACTTCCCAGTGTAAGGAGAAAGGAGTTTTTATGTGGCTGTTTTGTTGTGGGGAACATGGGGTGACCCACAGCAGAGTGAGGGTCCACATGAGCATCCTCACCAGGAGCTGGGTTTCTCCTAGTCCACCCTAAAGATGCAAATACTGGGAAGACAAAGTTGTAAGAAATCATTTAATTGTTTGGGTTGGAAGGGATCTTAAATCTCACCTCATTCTAACCCTCTGCCATGTGGTGGGACACCTTCCACTAGAGCAGATTTCTCAAAGACCCATCCCGTCTGGCCTCGGACACTTCCAGGGGTGTGGCATCCATAGATTCTCTATGTTCCAGGCTCCAAATGGGGCTGGATTTTCTGACTCCTGGAAAGATGGTGCCATCCCCCCCAGACAGGTCTTGGCAGAACCACGGACATGGGTGCAGGAAATGTGAGATGGAAATGTGAAATGTGAGGCTCTCTGCAGCAGCAGGAGGAGGAGGCATTCCCAAACATCCCGTGGCCCAGTCAGCAACCCCCCCTCCTCCAGGAGGAGCAGAAGCTCCTCTGAGATGTGCAAAACAACGTGGCACAGCAATCCCTGGCTGGTGCCTGCCCCCAGCCTGTGGCAGTGTTTGTCCCACCACCCACGGCAAGGTGTGCCTGGTGTGGGTTTATCTTAAGGAGCTTTGGCTCTAAATCCTTCCTCTGTCTGCACTGAACTCCACTTGGAACCCGGCCGAGTTTTGCACATCATCACTGAGGAGAAAGTCATTTAGTCCCTGTTGTTTGTGCTGTTCATCCTTCAAGTAATTTGCTGCAGATGTGATTGAACAGATCACCTCAACCTTCAGCCCAGCCCATACAGCAGAAGCATCCACAGGTGTCTAATTGATCAAACACTACTGGTGCTCCCATTAAATAATAATAATGTTAAAAAAAAAAATTAAAATATGTCCAAGACAGCTGTTTTGCACAATAAGGCTCTGGTTTATTTTTAACAATGAAAATGTAATAAAAGTGAAATTAACGGTGTAAAATATGTAATGGTTGGGCTGTAACGGCTGAATACGAAATGCTGGGGTTTGTCTCTTTCTCTCGTGCTCTTCCCCCCTCTCCCCCTTCTCCTTTTCCTCCTGAGGATTCAGTAATTTGCTCGTGATCATATAAAAGCAATGATGTTATGAATTTACTGAGGATCCTGCTGGCAGGGATATTATAAGTGAATTGTGCTGCATTTGCAGCTGATTAAAATCGAGATCAGCATTTTTCAAATTATCTTGGGAAAAGGCTGGGTGTAGGGCCCCCCCTTTTGCTGTCATCTCCCTTTTGTGTGGAATGTAAACAATCAGGGCAATAACTTCTGCGGTGAAACGCAGCTTGTGATTTTCAGGAGCAGCTCTGCAAATGCTTTTGCTGGAGAGCCTCAAAGTCCCTAATTGCTTCCAAACTAAGGACATGCGGGCTATTTTTGTCATTTCTTACCTCCTTCCTAGTCCCCTACTTTTGAGTAACCTCCCTTGAGTAATAAACTTTTAACTGTATTTATAATTGACAAGCATTTTTAAAACAAATGCAAACCACAGCAGAAACCCTGATAGATACACTGGGCTTGTAGGATGGCAGGATTTAGGTAGAATGCCATTAGGTGAGGAGGGAGGAAAGAGGTGCCTTTTAGAGACCCACTCATGTGCTTGGCAGTAGCACAAGTTGTGTTGGTGCTTTCACAAGGCTCCTCACAGCTCCTGTGTGTTTCAACTGGACATAGAGAGCTGAAGTCTGGTAAGGGCAGGGCTCATGTGCTGCCTTGATGATAATTCCCACTTTATCCCCTTGAGAGCGTGGGTTGATCTCCCCAGAGAGGCAGGATGTGAACCAGGAGGAGGAGGAGGAGGCAGCAAGCAAGGCCATGCTGTGGCTGCAGGGTGAGGGGTGGTCCAGTGATTTGTCCTGTCTGATGGGGTGCAGGCTCAGAAACCCCTCGGATGCCCTCCTGGCAGGAACAGGGCTGCAGCTCTTTGTGCACAGCCTGAACAGCTCCTGGCTCAGGGACTGGCTCCTGGGGAGGGCTGTGTGCCCACGGGCACAGACAGGGCTCCTGTGCTGTGTTGGCTGTGCTGGGGCAGGATGTTAAGAAATGAGCCTGGGTTCATCAGCAGTGACACAGGGCAGAGCCAGCAGTACTGTGTGATGGCTCAGTGTGATGTCAGCCCTGGGGTACATCAGGATCCCATGTCAGGCAGCCCAATCTGCCATTTTTGTCCCCAGTGAGGCACCAAACACCTGGTTTCTGAGACCACTGGGACCTACTTTTGCTGCACATGATGTGACTTCCACAGACTTCCCTCCTGCAGAATTCTCCTTGATTCTCTTTGGCTCTTTTGAAGGAGCATCCTAACTCTTAATTTCCCATCTGCTATTTCCATCAACCAAACGTCTCCCCTATAAACTCCAGACGAGACCCAAATACAAACGCTCTCCTCCCAGGCTTCCTCATTGCTGCTCACCAATAATTTCCTCCCTTTCTTTATTCCTTCCTTCTGCTCCTTGCCCTTGATGTGACTTTGGGTGATTGCCCGTGCCCAGGTGTCCCGTTCCGGGCTGTGTTGGGCTGGGACACATCAGTGGCAAGTACGCATCCCACCGGAGCGCCTCCGGCTGCCCCCTGGCCGCCCGCAGGCAGAAGGAGGGATCACTCAACGGCTCCTCCTTCTCCTGGAAGTCCTTGAAGAATGAAGGCCCAACCTGCCCCACGCCAGGCTGTGATGGCTCTGGCCACGCCAACGGGAGCTTCCTCACTCACAGAAGGTAAATCCTGGGGTTTGCGTCAGTGTGAGTGGGATGGTTTTGCTGTGGATAAACGTACCTGCTGCGAGATGCTGCTTGAGCAGTGTGCAGCTCCTCATGCCAGGCTCAAGAATTGGTGATTTTGATGCTGAGTTGGGTCAGGTTGAAGTTTACTGAATAGGGAAAATGTGTGGTTGTTTAAATATTCACAGAATCACAGAATGGTTTGGGCTGGAAGGGACATTAAAGATCATCTCATTCCAACCACCTGCCACAGGCAGGGACACCTTCGACTATGCCAGGTTACTCCAAGCCCTGCCCAGCCTGGCACTGGATACTTCCAGCAATCTTCCACAGCTTCTCTGGGCAACTCTGGCCTCATCACCCTCACAGGGTAGAATTTCTTCCTAACCTCAAATCCAAATCCCTATTTACATGCTGAGCAAATAGAACAAAATTTGAGCACCACAAATAGGAATTTGGTGCCCAAGACAACCAGACTCATCTCACCCTCATCACCTAGCACACCTCCTCTTTTAGGAAGCAATGTGTTTTTAATCTTTGCTTAAAGAAAATCGCTCTCACTTCATAAATGGGGCATTTTGTAGCATTATTCATAAAGCAATTTCCTCTGTACCATAAAAAGCTTTTAGGAGAACTGTCTCGCAGCTTGAATTCCACCAAATGGCACATGTTCTTATGTTGGGAACATAAGCACCTATAAATACTGAGCGTTTATGAAACCCATTTTTACTTGTTTTTCAGTTTGTCAGGGTGTCCAAGAGCTACTTTTGCTGGGAAGAAAGGAAAACTCTCAGGGGATGAAATTCTCAATACAAAGTTCAAGACCAGCGATGGTAAGATTTTTCACTCCTTTGCCTGGCAGGTGTGTCAGGGTGTTGGGATCATAGATCTTTTTCTTTTTAGACTGGGGAGGTTTAAGCTGAAATCTGGGCACAGATTTCAAGGACATAATGTACTTTGAAGACCCATTCCTTGTGTTTTCTGGGTGTTTGTGCTGGCATGGTACCAGCCTCACTCATTGAGTTACACATTTTAAGGGAGCAACAATAAAGAAGGCAAAAGAAGTAATGCTGAAATTCAGATTTATTTTTCTTTCATATATTCACTGGCAATTTTACAAATCCCTTGCAGTCACTCAGCGATTTCCACCTATTCAGGGCTTTTAATACTGAGATATTTCTGGACCTGGAATTTTGTTAGCGATGGCACTTTACATTTCCAGTGTTATTACTGAGCTTTCTGTGGTATTTGACAAGGTTCAAGCATTGAACTTGATAGTTTGGAACCTATAAATACCTGCACTCCTCCAGAAATATTGCTTTATTTTATGGACCTCGTAATTTCTCATCAAGATATGCATTAGTTTTTTAAATGGCATCATTCCAAACTCAGGATCGGAGACAGTGACCTGACTGCTCAGGACAATCAACCTTGCTGGGTATGGGCATGTGTTGGACTCCAGCTGCTCTGCTGTCCTTTGCTTTTGCATTTACATATTGACATGTTCAAGTATCATTGACCTGTGACAATAAAAATATTGATTATAAAAATAATAGAAAGAAAAAGGCAGGTGAGAGATACATCGTGTTTCAAGGATGTAAAAGCCAAGGTAAGGATGGTGCAGCAGGATGGGTTCAGCAGAAAGCCCAACACTTTTGCTTTTCCCAAGAGCATCTGTTGACTGCCCATTATCTTCCCTCCTGCAGTTCTGGAGAACGATGAGGAGATCAAGCAACTGAACAAGGAGATCAGTGAGCTGAACGAGTCCAACTCAGAGATGGAAGCAGCCATGGTGAAACTCCAGTCCCAGGTTTGTGTCCTTGGCCATGAATTCAAGCCCAGGGGTGATGGGTGTTGGTGGGTGCCACTGGTGAGGGTTGGTGACCCTGCCGTGCTCCTTGCTCCACAGATCTCCACCATGGAGAAGAACCTGAAGAACATTGAGGAGGAAAACAAAATCATAGAGGAGCAAAACGAAGCCCTGTTCCTGGAGCTCTCAGGGTTGAGCCAGGCTCTCATCCAAAGTCTTGCCAACATCCGCCTTCCGCACATGGTAAGAAACTTTGACAGTGCTCAGCCCAATCCAGCATCATCGAGGGAGCTGTGCCAAACCCAATTCATGATAAGGCTTTTTCACAATTAAAGAGTGGGAGAATTTCTTTCCATACACCTATGTGTCCTTTATAAGATCAGTACTTTTCCCTTATCTCTGAAGCTTGCATTGTATCTCCCTTTTGTTGTCATTTTCTGCTGATCTCCCTTTTTATCTATTGTTCTGTTTCATTATATCTGGGAGCATTATCACAAAATGGGAAACTTTATCAAGGGCACCCAGTGCCTTTTAGGCTAAGACAGCACAAGCAGAGATCAGGAGGGATTGGATTTCAACGTCAGAAAGATCTTAGAGCTTCTATTACAATGCAGGTAGTTTCAATTCAGTTTTGAATAGCTGGCAGCTAAAGAATAGCATTCTTAAAGAGAGTGTATTTTGTTTAATTTAACAAGGTCTAACAGCCCACAGCATGTTACCATAGAGTTACTGAGAAATGAAAAGACTGCATTAAAATAGTAAAACCACAAAAGGCTATTAATTACCTTCTCTCTATTCCCAGGAATGTAATTACTGTTGTCAAAACCAGGTGTGTGGAGGTGGGGCTCGTGTTGTTGGGGAAGCTGTCCTCTTACAACTCATAAAGACCATTGCAATGATCAGAGGAATGAGCTTTTGATTTATTTTTTCTTCCATCCTTTTTTTTTTTTTTTTTTTTTTTTTTTGGGAATCCTTTTCATTGGGGTTTGTATTTAAATTCAGGCTGGTTGGAGAGAAGCCATCCTCCAGCAGAGCAGTTTTGGATAGTATTCACCCAGCTGCCTAACTGGCAGAAAACCACTCGCTGAGAGCTTTTTTGTAAAGTATTTGACACATAAAGGTCAAATAAACTGTTCAGCAAATATTTTTTCAAGGTTTCAGGCAACTCTAATTAAATGATGCCCATGAGACTTCATGCTCATTTTATTCCTGTTCTTTTTCTTCCTTCTCCCTCTCTTTTTTCCCCCATTAAACCCAAGTTAGATGCTTGCAATGCCCCTGAAAAGCAGAAGCTGTACTGCAGCAGAGAGCTGGGCTGGGCAGCTGTGAGCCCAAGGTGACCTGACTTTGCCTTTGGTTCCCTCCGTGATGTTTCAGCAGTCCTGTTGTCCTCCAGCCCTTCATTTCCATGCCTTAATTCAGCCCCCAGCCTGTCAGGCTGCCTGCACACACGTTACCTGATGCTGTTAATAGCTCCACAAGGCCAGTGCATAAAATTAAGGACCTGGTTAAGATCCAGTGGGATTAGGGCAATGATGAGGTTCCTGTAGACGCAGCACTGCACACAAAAAACACCTTTGATGTGGAGACCTTCGGCTGGAGAAACAAGGAATGGTTTGGGTCAGAAGGGACTTTAAAATTCACACTGTTCATGCTCTCTGCCATGGGTAAGGACACCTTCCACTAGACCAGGTTTCTCCAAGCCACTTGTAGGAATCCACAACTTCTCTGGGCACTAAAATACGCCGACGATTTATTGCAAAGACTCTCATCCTCGTCCCGGTCTTTTACTAACGCTTTTATTTGACTTTTTTTTTTTGGCTGCAGGATCCAATTAGTGAGCAGAACTTTGATGCCTATGTGAACACGCTGACAGACATGTACACCAACCAGGAGTGCTACCAGAACCCGGAGAACAAGGACCTGCTGGAGAGCATCAAGCAAGCTGTCAAGGGCATCCAGGTGTAGCGCCGTGGGATGGAGAGCAGCAAGCAAGCAGACTGTAAGATGGAACTTCCCCTCCAAGTATTCAGGTTTACAAGTTAAAAAACTTGTTTAATGAATGAAAAAAAAAAAAAAAAAGGACCAAAATGTAACCAAGAGGCCATTTCTGAGACATGGAACTGATCAAACTCAATGTTCTCGTTTACTTAATTTGGACCTTCTTGAGAAAAGTGGGATTTTTTTCCACCTTGACCACGAGGTAGATCAGGATGGAAGGCTAAATTGTCCAGTAGGCTGTGGGGCTTGGTAGCAGGTGAAGAGCAGGCATCTTCCATGAGTTGCTTGGTCTTGCAGAATAGATCCAAGGGTTAAAACGTTACAAGAACAGGGTCTTGTCTAATCCAAGACTAGTGTATGACTGGCTTAAACCCTCATGTCGTCTATGGTCGTATGTCCAGATCACCTACTCACACATGAGTTATGTTCTGTGTTGCTACAAGTGCTGGAGCTGCAAGCTACCTGTAAATCTGAACCTGTGCTGGGCCTCCCAACCCTGAAGTGTTCAGATATCCACTGGGCATGGGAACTCTGAAGTATTATAAAGTAGCTTATTTTTATTTTCTGAAAGAAATCTGAAGAGCAGTTCTGGATCTCCAGTGGAAAGCGCAATGGAAAAAAGGTTCTCAGGGAAGCTTTTGGAGTTTGCAACTACAGTATTCCTTTGTCTGTCTTAAATATAAGAGTAGCTATTATGAATAGGCCAATTCCAGATATTTCAAACAGAAGAATTTCTTTAATGTGTCATGGTCCGGTGTATATGATTTTTTGGAAATCTGTTTGATGACAGTTCTGGTTCTTTTCATTATTGTGATCATCCCTACAGTGGCACAGTACTGCCAGTCCAGAGATCATACATCAATGCCAGAGAATGGTTGAGATTGTGATGAACAAAACAAAACAAATCAAATCCAAAAGAAGCAAAAACCAACAAAAAGAGAGATGTTAATTGATGGCCAGAAAAGTGCTTATGTACTGTGAACCAGGAGTTGATTCCTTACACGTACCCACAGGGCAATGGCGGTGGTTTGGTTTGGTGTTCTAGGATTTGTGCGAAATCAGCGTGAGCGCCATTCTGCAACAAAAAAAAAGGGAAAAAAAGGAAAAATAAAAGAAGATTCAGGTATTGGGAATTCTTCCAAAGAAGCAGTTGAAAGCAGCTGGGTACACACAGCCCTCTGTGCACTTAGAGAACAGCTCTGTGAATGTCTTTGGGGCGCTGCTCTGCAGCACTGCTCCATGGCCAGGGTCAGCTGTCACCCCACGGGGCTGTTCCCCACCTTTGCTCCCACCTGGAGCTCACTTCCTTCTCCAAACACTTCAGTGGGGCAGAAACCCCTGAGGGGCCCCAGCCTGGGGCATCCCATATCCCACATCCCATATCCTGCATCGCTCCCAGCCATGGGGCAGGCAGAGCTGGGGAGGTTCTTGTTGACCCCAACAAAAGGCAAGAGTGTGGTGTTGTTTTGAGCCAAATCCTGCAGATATTTAGGGTATAATTCCCAATTTGGGGAAGTCAGTGGGAAGCCCCAGTGGCTACCATGGCCACTGGATCTGGCCTGGAAGGCCATGAGTGGCTTGGGTGCAGTTGTTCCCTGTGTTGAGTTCCATAGGGCAGTCTGCCTGGCTGGGCTTGCTCCCATACTTGAGTGTTTGCAGGATCAGACTCCACGAGTTCACTTATTTTAGAACCCATTCCAAGTGCAAAAATACAAAAAAAAAAAAAAGAAAAAGGGAAAAAAAGTATAAAATTTGAGGTGTTAAAAACACAACGTTCTTAACATGTAAATAGAGTCCAAATTGATTGTGACTGCAATTCAGTTAGTATTTAAAGGTAGAGAAATTGCACTTACTGGAAGAAAGAGAGGAAAAAAAAAGTAGCTAGTTTAATTATGCTGTAAATTATTTAATTTTGGCAAGATGTATGTAATTTATATTTACAACACCTTATGTTAACTTTTTGCTATTTATTTAACTTTTTTATTTATTAATTTTATACTTATTTTAAACTGGACACTGCACCATAGAAATGATGATAAAAGAAGCAAAAAAAGTTAAAAATTAAAACTTTGACCATAAAAAAATGATATTCCAAAAAAAAGAAAAAAAAAGAAAAAACCCTATCTACAACTCCTACTTGTAATTTTGATGCAACCAAGTTATTTTTTATATATTTTGTTATTTATTCTTTTAAGGATGGGAATTTTTTTAAAGATATTTTATAACTGAGACATTTTGATAATTTTTTGGTTTGTTTTTTTGTGGGGGCAGGGGCACTGGGGGGAAGAGAGACTTTTTCAGTTTTTCTTTTTTTTTTCATTCATATTGTTTCAGGCACTGATAACAGGAAATGAAAATTCTGTATTTATTATTTATTTAATATTTAAGTCGGGAAAAAAATGAACTGTGCTCTTGTTGTATATTTATTTTGTTGTTTGTGTGTTGGTTATGTGATGACTGAGTACTTGTTTATGTGAAGGAATACTGTTAATATTTAAATAATAAAGAGTCACATTGAAAGTTATAGCAGGCTACATGTTATTCTGTGAAAACGAATACTGTGATCTACTTTCCTCAGGAAATGTATTTTGCAGACAGAACTTCCTTATGTACTGGCAGGGTTATTTCATAATAAAACCCAGTTCTGTTTGTGACTTTAGTTCCTATGGTCTTTCTTCAAGCCGTTGCCAATGTCTCCCTGCTGGGCTTTGTCCTTGTCCTGCGCCGTGGCTTTGGGGTGGTCACTGTGTCCCTGCTCCCCTGCAGCTCCAGCCAGGACTGTGCACCTCCCACCTGGCTCTTCCCACCTCCTAAGCTGGGAGATTCCAGGGGAATTTAGGTTTGGTATCTCTGAAGGCTTTGGAGAAGAAGGAGCTGCCACCATCCAGCCAAGCTGGTGCTTAAATCCTGCTGGCGCTGCGATGGGAATCCTAAGTCCCAGGAAGGCTGGAGGCAGGATTCCTCCAGGCAGGGCTTGCCCCCTGCACCCCCAGGAGTGCAGGAGCACCTCTGCTGTGGAGACAGGCTGAGAGAGCTGGGGGTGCTCAGCCTGCAGAAGAGAAAAGAAGAGCCTCTTCCAGTGTCTGAAGGATGCCCAAGAGAGATAGAGAGGGACTTGGGCAATGCTGTGGAGGGACAAGACAAGAGGGATTGGATTGACACTGACTGAGGGCAGGATTAGATGGGATATTGGGAAGGAATTCTTCCCGGTGAGGGTGGAGAGGCCCTGGCACAGGGTGCTCAGAGAAGCTGTGGCTGTTCCATCTCTGGATGTGTCCAAGGCCAGGCTGAACATGGCTTGAAGCAGCCTGATCTATGTAAGGTGTCCTTGCCCATAGCAGGGATTGGAATGAGATGATCCTTAGGGTCCCTTCCAACCCAAACCATTCTAGGATTTCATGATCTTGTGGTTTTGTGCTCCTACAGGTGGTGTGTTAGCAGAGGAGATGCCATTGGAAGCAGTACAGAAGATGCCAGCCCTGGGATGCAACGCAGAGATGGACACTTTTCCTTCCTGGATTTCCAAAAAAACTTCAAAACCTGATTTTTGTCAACAAGATTTGCTCAGTTGCATCCACCCGACAGTGATGTTCACAGATTGCCCTCTTGGAAGAACAGAGCCTTTTCTCTGGTAAGAGATTATGTTTTGAAGCTGTGGCAATGAAGAGAATTTTTCACTGATCTCTGTGTTGGATCTTTGAGTTTCTAAAATTGCCAAAATTCAGTTTTGCTCTGCTGTAGCAGAGGTGAAATAATGCAAATCATGTTAAGGCCATTTGGAGCTGCGTGAATTGGATCAAATGGGAATTTCAGGCAGGTTCATCACCAAGAAATTCAATTGTCTGATTAACTGAACCAAACTTCTCTCTCTGTCCCTGCACGGAAGCACAAGCATTGCTGGGTTACAGCAAAAGAAGGTGGCCCTACCACATGCATAAAAGTGAAGGGGTAGAGTGAAATGCAGCTGAAAAGGCAAGAACTGTAGTAGAAATATCTGGAGAAAAGTTTGAGTAGAAAGAAGATTTCCTAAAGCCTTTCCTTGAGTATGTGCATGGCCATGGGTGTTCACTGGAAGTATTTTCTGCCTTCATTTTCTGTCTGCAAGGTGTCCTGATGCAAGACAACTTGCAGAAGCTTAGGACAGGCTTAGGATCCCTTAGCCAGTGGTCTCTGAGAAGGAACACCCCCAACAACAGACTGCTGGAGATGGAGCCCAGCTTGCCCAGGAGCCCCAAGAAGAAAGTCTCTTTGAGGCTTTGCTGGACTTAACTTGGACTTGCTGGGATTTTGTCCTTTTCTCACGGAGGAAAAGCAATTGGACTCATGTTCACCTCACCGGCTGGCACGCTGTTTTCCTGAAGGGCACATAATTGTTTTATGGGGGTTTCGCTCGACTTTGCAGCGCTGAGCAGTTCCTTGTGCCAATATTTGATTATGATGATCGAGCTAATAGAGGTGCTTGCCTGTCCTTCCTTAACAAATTGGCTGAGCTGGATAATAGAGCGCTCAGATTTGTGCTAAATTGCAGCTCGGGGAGCCATCACAGGGAGATGTTATCTTCTCGGAACTGGCGTCCTTTATCGCAGGGAAGGGAATTGAATTGGTTTAAGATGGTACACTCTCAGTTTATAGGTGTGCTTAGGAGAGCTCTTAAGCCTCCTCCAACAGGGCATAGGGTGAGAGAGGAATGTCAGAGCAGAGTGGGCTTTTGGCTTCAAGGATGCCAGGGAAAAGATACTCGTCAGCATATGGTTGTCTCTAAACACATCAATAAACCATTGACCAACGAGTCATTTGGCCTCACTCATGCTGCTGTTAATTGTTAAAAGCTGCTAATGACCCATTCTTCCAGTGGTACCTTCCACTTGTCAGCATTGACCTGATCTCTCCCAGAGAGGTGTTCCAGCCATGGCTTTCAGCTGTAAGCAGAAATGGGGGGTTCTTTCCCAGCCTCGTGCATTTCTCTGATTTTTGTTTCTCTTGCCCTACAGCTTCTCTGAGTGAAGGCTCGAATCCTGCTCCCACAACCAAGGGGTCCTGAAAAACACACAGCTGGGTGGTCAGGAAGGGGTTGCCTCATTCCCATCAGGCTACTGGGGACAGCAAACACCTTTGCTCTTCAGAGATGCCATTTAGCATCAAATTCATCCCTCCTGGGCCTCAGAAAGTCAGTGTGAGCAGTGGGATGAGCTGGAGATGACACTGCACCCAATAGGGCAGCCCTGAACAGGAAATTGTTCCAGCACAGCTTGGTTGGACTCAAAGGCTCTGACCTGCACTTGTTAGCACACTCACTTCTCCTACGCTTTTATGAGAAGATATATCCTGAAACGACCTCCTGCTTTGTACAGAAGGGCTTGTGGGATTGAGGCTTTGAAAAAGCACGAGTATGATGCATTCTTCAGACAAATAGCTCTTGTTATTCCAGCTGCCTTCATCCCCATCCCTCAGTGGGATGAATAAACCAGCAACTATTGTAGCAATGGTAGTATCTGTTTAAAGACATTTTCGACCCTGTCAACAAGGAAGTATAAGAACCTCTAAAGCCTGCTTTCATATTTATGACTGCAGTGCTCTTTTGTTCAAATGACAGGGACTACCTGTGATGACCCAAAGAGCCACAATGGGGTAGAACAAGGACATGTTCTGTCTGAGCTTCCCCAGAAGGACCTGTCCATGCTAAGATGCCCTCGCAGCAGGTTAACACCAGCACATCCTTATTGAAACCAGGATGTGCCAGAACTTTTCCTTGCCTCTTCCTTACACACAACAAGCCCCAAAGTCCACCTACACTGAGCATGAGGCAATGGTTGAATGGTTTCTACTCAAACAGGGGCTAACTTGGCCTTAGCACTGAAGGGAAGTTGGTTTTTCTAAGCCAAGTCCAAGATCAAGTTCCTCAGGTTTTGCCATTTGTTAGAGGACTCCCACTCAGGCTCCAACATTTAATAATCCAGCCTAACCATGCTGAGGCTGTTTAGCAATTAAATAACATAAATCCAGAAGCTAGATTAATAAACAGTCTGGTCTGTCTAGAGCATTATACAGGGTGGAGAGATAAAACTATAAAATATTTATTACCAGCTTGGGGATGAAGTCATTCATTTAATAACTACCCATTGCTTTGCTTCTTACAGTTCTTAGGAGTCTGAAGGTTGCAGAAGATTAGGTGGGAAACTTACTGCTTCCCTGCTGAGTGGAACCTTTCCCATGAAAGCCAGGGCCCAGCTCCCATCTGTCACCCCATTACGTTCAGAGGTGGTGAATATATTACTGTGCTGCTTCCCAAAATAAAACAAAACAAAATTTCTGCTGGCCACATGGCAACCCTCCACAGGATTTAATGAGGACACTGCCCTTTGTGCTGAGGCCACTTCCAACAGCTGTAGAGATGGAGGCAGAGGGATCTCTGACCATTCTCATGATGTGGCTCCCATGGTGAGCACAGCCCTGGCAGCACTGTCTGTGCAGGTGCCTTTGGGGACCAAAGCTTTGGCTGCCTCTTGTCCTGAGAGGTCAGGAGCATTGTCTGAGCCTCCTTCATCAAGGATTTCTCAGTGGGTCTTCACGTTTCCAGGAGAGGGAACAAGGGTATTAGCTGTGTCCCTGCTGTGATTTGATATTGGGGAGCATCCAGGACTTAGATCCACGCATCCGCTTTGCAGTGATTATGGCTGGAGTCCCCTGATGAGTGTTCTCCCCTGCTGACTGCTACAATTCACAGCAATGCTGTAGCAAAAGTCATGGGTGGAGAGGGAGGGAGGGTGGCTGTGTGCCCTTGGCATGTTTTGTCATCAGTTTCATCCAGGGACAGCAAAGGGATGCCAGCTGAAGGAGTGGGGTTTGAGCAGGAGCAGTGTATGAGGTGGGACATCACTGCTAATGAGGGGCTGCAACAGTGCTAATCCTCCCCAGGACTGCACTGACAGCAAAGGCACTCAAATTCCCTAAATAATTAAATCGAATTGTTAGCCTGTTTTGTAAAATAAGCAAACCAAAACCAGGCTCAACCAGTGGACACCAACCACAGCATGGGTGAACACAGGGGTGCAGCCACCCAGCCCCGCCTGGCCTGTGGCTGCTGACTTGCCAGCAGCACTTAGAGTCCACCCCTGCTCCTGAGAAGGGCACAGGAAACAGGTCAGGGACTCCTGAAGGGCACTGAGGGGCTCCTGCTGGGACAGAGCTCAGCCACCAGCCTCAGAAGAGCCCCGTTGTCCATGGGCATCCTGATCATCCTCCAGTCCTGCAGAGCCACAAGACTGATCCCAGCCAAAGCAGGATGAGTGGGGATCCTAAGTGTGTGCCTTGAGGCAATAAGAAAGGTCAACAGCAGAGATGGTGGCCACGGATGGAGAAATGCATCTGTGCTGTCCTGGAAAACAGCAGCTGTAAAAACACTGCTCTGGCTTCTGAGGCTCCCACAAAGGAGGTTCTTGCATGAGGTTTGTAGGCGGCTCAAAACAGACAAGCCCAAACCTGGTGTCCAGGTACTGGAGATGAGAAGCTCTGGGTGAATGGACCAACTGCAATATCTTGGCCAAAACTTTGTACCACAGAGTGAGATTTTAGGGGTGCTCTTAGCAGGGTAGGGAGGAAAAGGAAAGAGAGAGAGAAAATTCTTGTGAAGCACAACAGACCAGCAAAATATTTCTACTGTCACCCAAAAAGTAACAGAAAGGTTTCTGCAGAGCATTCACCTCAATTTTTCTGTCACAACAGACTAATTTGAAACTGTCAGCACAAGCATCTTTGTCCTGACCATCCTGCACTGCAGTACTCATCCAGCATAGGCAGGGCTAACTGCAGAGGCCCCACTCCAGTATCATGTCATCACATTACCCTTTCATTTCTCTTATCAATGCTGCCATTCAGTTCCGCTCCTTATTCCCAGTCCTTATCACAACGAGCCAAAAAAGTGCGGAACATCAGTCAGGAGGGGAAAAAAAAAAAAAAGAACAGGTGAAATTCTGATTTTGTCAGCTAAAATAGTTTCTAGATGAACTGTGCCCACAAAGAAGCTGAATCTTGGTGATTTAGTTCCCAAATTTTACATTTGCTCCCTCTCCCCCATCTTTCCTCTCAGCTCTTAGCTCAAAGTGAAGTCCTGACATTGCAAAGTGTTAATAGAATTAGTCTCCTGCTATAAACTGTTCACTGGGGCTTGTTAGCTCAATTGTTGATGCTAAATTCTTATCAGCAGAGCCACCTAAAAGAGCATTAATCAAGAAAGGCTGAACTCCCTGCCTGGGTCACAGAAATTTAATTAAACCCCGAGTAAAACTGGAAAATCATTTTGAAAAGAGAAGAGACGAATGCAAAATGTTTTTCATCATTTGACTTTGCATCTCCGCAGTCAGCCGTGATTTCAAAGGGTGTTTTGCCACAGCAAAGGCTGAGGGAAATACTGGGAAAATGAAAAGAAAATACTTTCCTCAGTGCCTGCTTTAATACAAGGTCCTGGTGCTCATCCAGGGTAAATGAAATATGGAAACTCACTGATTGAGGCCTGTTAAGGACCTGCACCCACAAATGCAAAGGAGCAGAATGCAAGTCCAAGTAACACAGTGATCTCCTTGAGCAAGGTTCTGTTATGTTTAAGATTGTGTTATGCCTATTAATTTATGGATTTGCATCTATTTTCCATTTGTTCTGCAGGAAGTCTCATGCAACAAACCATTTATTTGGCAGACACAGAGAAATACCAGTATTGGTACAACCTCGTGTGGGATATTGTGTGTAATTCTGGGATCTCTCTTTGGAAAAAGAAAAGATTAATTTATCCTTGAACAGGTGCAGAGAAGGACTGGCAGAGTGATTAGCAGAACTGAGATCCTGTCTTAGGGGAGGAGATTAAAAGAGCTTGGCTTGTTTAGCCTAGAAAAACAAAGGTTAAGAAGGGATATGATTACTTTTCATAAATACATTCAGGGTGGGAGGAAGGAGAATGATTTATGCTAGAAGATAATACAGGTGAGAGATCACACATCTTGGCCAGGAATAAATTTCCACCGGATATTTGAAGATGTTTTCCTATTGCTGGAGGAGGGAAGTTTTGTAAGGGCTTTCTGAGCAGGATGGATGAGCCCCTGTGGTCTTTGAGGGGACAAATGTGGCTGGCTCAGCCCCACCAGTGACTCTGCAGGTGGGACACAGAGGACTGCCAAAGGCAAAGGAGGGAAGTGTGATACGGCTGCCATCTGATGGCATTTTTATTATTTATAAATCCATGAAACCCATTGATTTTATTTAATCCGCAAATCACTTGAAAGATCCAGGAATGCTTTTCTTCCTCTATCAATATGGAAAGCTTGATTTCTGAGATTTTTATTTGGGAGCTGCCTCCTAAATCATGGCAGATGGGCCACAACAAGGCAGCAGAGGGACAGGACAGAGAGCTGGGCTCGCTGGTGCTCCTGGCAGTACCAAGAAGAGATGAAACACCTCTCTGTTCCATGTCCCCACTGTCAGGGATGCCTGGTGATGCCTCCTCCCACTCTCAGCCAGGCTGCAGCATCTCCTGGCTGCCTTCCTTCGATGACACACTTAAGTGAGATGAATCCAGGGCTTTAGGAGTCCTTTTTCCATGTGGCACTGGTTATGTGCAGTGCAATCCAGTGGAAATCAAGACATATGTTCTTCCTCTTGCTTCAGCAATTACTCACAGAGCCCTGAGATGAAGTGAAGCAAAGAGGACACACACAGACACACAGATACAGACACACACACACACACATATATATATATATAGAAATCCTTTGCATGGGCAACAGGATCTCAAGTGATTTGCTGTCAGTGTGTTAATATTAATTCTAGTGTAAGTGCATATATCTGCATGTATTTGCATATATGCATGTGTGTGCATATGGATATATAGAATATTTGCATATGAAAGTGGTATAGAGCCAAACTGACCACAGAAAACGCAACACAGCATGTTTTACAAAATGAAAAAAAAAATGGTGAAAATATACCCCTATGATTTAATGCTCCCCCAGCTCTTAATTTATGTGAGTCCTCCTGTCACTCACTAATTACCCTGCTGACTTAACCAACCATCTGTATCGCCAGGCTGCAGGTCAGCTCAGTCTGCTGGGCCCTGGTTTGGGGGCTAAAATGCATTTCTGCTGTTTGATCTTCCAAATAAATGAAATAATCTCATTTTAACTCAACATCACTAAGAGATCAGAAGTTAATTCATGCTGATTGTTGCTTTGAAAATATTTATTGAAGAAATTTGCTTTAAAAAAAATGAAGTTGGAAACTGTAAAACAGGGGGAAACAAAGACAAGGAAAATCTTGGCTTCAGCTTGGCCTTGTGAAAATTGCTCACTCTCAGCAATTATCTCAGCTAATGAAGGATGGAGACTGATTCTCTCTGGTGAGACTGTGGTTGCTGAGAGCAAGGACTTGTGTCTGTGAGGGATCCTGCCCCAGCCGGGGAGATGCTGAGGTGCCACCTCAGAACCCCGAGGCAATGCCTGTACTGCTGGGGACACCTTGTGGTGAAAGGGGTGGGACACAAACGCTGCCACTGAAGTGCCACCAGGCTCTGCTTTCCTAATCCTGCTCCACTTTTTCCACTCCCAGGGATGCTGGGGCTCTCCAAGCCAGGGGCAGCTGCCCACAGAGGTTTGTAGGCAGAGGGGAGTCACTGATTATTGCTGACTGTAACTCCTGGCTCACAAAGACCCAGTGAGGTGTAAGGAGGAGAGGAAGGAATTTATAAAGAGCAGAGAAAGAAAAAACACAGAGAATCAGCGGCTGGAGACCGGTGGAATGATGAAACACCCAACTGTGGTTTTTTTTCTAAATGTGGAGATTTTTGCAATATTATCAGGCAATTTTTGGTATCCCCCAGAGCTGGAGCCCCATGCTCTGACACCCATAGAGGTGTTTTCAGCCACAATGACATTCTTGAAGAAATGAAATGGGAAAATGCTGCCAGGGGAGGACAACCAGGGGATGATGGGGGTGAGCCCATGGAGCAGTGACAGTGGGGCTGTCTGGGCACAGCGTGGCACCAGAGATTTGGGACATGTGCAGTAGAGAGTCAGGAGTGCAGAAAAAAACCTGTCCCTGGGGGATGATGAGTCCTCTAAGCTGCTCCCTCCCCATGGCTGGGTTCCTGATAGGTTTGAGGTGCAGGCAACGAGGTGGGGACCTGCAGTGGCTAAATATCTTCCTTGTGTGTGTTTCTCCTGGCTAATTCCTGTAATTCTCCGGCTGGAAACAGAAGCTGCAAGCTTCACTGATCTTGGCAGTTTAAGGCTGCTAGGAGATATGAATATCTCCATGAGGAGACGGGGGATTTGGGACTCCCTAAAACACCCCTCAGGTTCTTACTGGGCTTCCTGAGGACTTGTTGCTGCCAGAAAGAAGCACAAGCACTGCCCTCCTCTGCCCCTGTGAGCTCTCCGCCATTTGTGACCCCCGCTCTTCCCCCCACCCCCAGCCCAGGTCAGACGGCTCCTGGGCCCCACCCCCAGCTCTGGCTCCGCCCCCGGGAGCCGCCCAAAGGTTAATTGGGGGAGGGGCAGAGTGGGGGAAAGGGGGGAGGGGCCGGTGCCCATCCCCCACCCCTCACCTGCCACCCCTCCCCCACGCCCAGTGGAAGAGCCTCACCTGTATGAGGAGGTGGAGCCGTGGGGAGGGGGGGGAGCTATGAGAAGGCGAGGGGGGAAGGGCTTGAGGGGTGGGAAAGGGGCTAAGAAGGGGTTATGCGGTGGGGGAGGGGCTTCAGGAATAGGAGGGTCTGGGGAGGTGATTCATGGGGTGGGGCCTCAGAAGGGGGAGGGGCTGGGGAAAAGATGTAGGGATGGTGGAGGGGCCTGAGGTTGGGGAGGGGCTGGGAAGGGATTTAAGGGTGGGGGAGGAGCTAAAGAGGCGATCAAGAGGTGGGAAAGTGACCTGAAGTGGGGGAAAAGCACGGAAAAGAGTTCAGAATGGTGGGAGAGGACCCTCAGGAAAGGGAGGGGCTGACAAAGAAAATTTACAAGTGGGGAAGGTGCTCAGAAAGCAATTCAGAGTGGGGAAGGGGCTGGAGGTGAGGGAGGGGCTGAGGAGGAGATTCGGGGTGGGAGATAATAAAAAAAGCCTGGAGTGGCACGAAAAAATCCCATAAATTTGCACAAAACCCCGACGAAATATCCTACAATACGACAATAAAAAAAAGTGCTGTAAAGCACGACTGTCGCGAAACTGCCATAAAGCAGCACTGTCGTAAAACTGCCGTAAAGAGCGACTGCTGTAAAAGCTGCCGTTGAGCGCGACTGCCGTAAAAACTGCCGTAAAGCAGCACTGTCGTAAAAGGTGCCGTAAAGCAGCGTTGTCATAAAAGCTGCCGTAAAGCGCGACTGTCGCAAAACTGCCGTAAAGCGCGACTGTCGTAAAAGCTGCCGTAAAGCGCGACAGTCATAAAAGCTGCCGTAAAGCACGAGTGTCTTAAAAGCTGCCGTAAAGCAGCACTGTCGTAAAAGCTGCCGTAAAGTGCGACAGTCGTAAAAGCTGCCGTAAAGCGACACTGCCGTAAAAGCTGCTGTAAAGCGCGACTGTCGTAAAAATGTGCCCTAAATCAGCACTGTCCCAAAAATGCCGTAAAGCGCGAGTGTCGTAAAAAGCTGCCGTAAAGCGCGACTGTCGTAAAAGCTGCCGGAAAGCAGCACTGTCGTCAAAGCTGCCGTAAAACGCGACTGTCGTAAAAACTGCCGTAAAGCAGCACTGTCGTAAAAGGTGTTGTAAAGCAGCACTGTCGCAAATGGTGCCATAAAGCAGCACTGTCGTAAAAGCTGCCGTAAAGCGCGACTGTCGTCAAAGCTGCCGTAAAGCAGCACTGTCGTAAAAGCTGCCGTAAAGCAGCACTGTCGTAAAAGCCGCCGTAAAGCACCACTGTCGTAAAAGCTGCCGTAAAGCGCGACTGTCGTAAAAGCTGCCGTAAAGCGCGACTGTCGCAAAAGCTGCCGTAAAGCGCGACTGTCGTCAAAGCTGCCGTAAAGCGCGACTGTCGTCAAAGCTGCCGTAAAGCGCGACTGTCGTAAAAGCTGCCGTAAAGCGCGACTGTCGCAAAAGCTGCCGTAAAGCGCGACTGTCGTAAAAGCTGCCGTAAAGCGCGACTGACGTAAAAGGTGCCGTAAAGCACCACTGTCGTAAAAGCTGCCGTAAAACGCGACTGTCGTAAAAACTGTCGTAAAGCAGCACTGTCGTAAAGCTGCCGTAAAGCGCGACTGTCGTAAAAGCTGCCGTAAAGCGCGACTGTCGTAAAAACTGTCGTAAAGCAGCACTGTGGTAAAAGCTGCCGTAAAGCGCGACTGTCGTAAAAGCTGCCGTAAAGCAGCACTGTCGTAAAAGCTGCCGTAAAACGCGACTGTCGTAAAAACTGCAGTAAAGCGCGACTGTCGTAAAAAGCTGCCGTAAAGCGGCACTGTCGTAAAAGGTGCCGTAAAGCGCGACTGTCGTAAAAGCTGCCGTAAAGCAGCACTGTCGTAAAAGCTGCCGTAAAGCGCGACTGTCGTAAAAACTGCAGTAAAGCGCGACTGTCGTAAAAAGCTGCCGTAAAGCGGCACTGTCGTAAAAGGTGCCGTAAAGCGCGACTGTCGTAAAAAGCTGCCCTAAAGCAGCACTGTCGTAAAAGCTGCCGTAAATCAACACTGTCGTAAAAGGTGCCGTAAAGCAGCACTGTCGTAAAAGGTGCCGTAAAGCGCGACTATCGTAAAAACTGCAGTAAAGCGCGACGGTCGTAAAAACTGCCGCAAAGCAGCACTGTCGTAAAGCTGCCGTAAAGCGCGACTGTCGTAAAAGCTGTCGTAAAGCGCGACTGTCGTAAAAACTGCAGTAAAGCGCGACGGTCGTAAAAACTGCCGCAAAGCAGCACTGTCGTAAAAGCTGCCGCAAAGCAGCACTGTCGTAAAAGGTGCCGAAAAGCAGCACTGTCGTAAAAGCTGCCGTAAAGCAGCACTGTCGTAAAAGGTGCCGTAAAGCGCGACTGTCGTAAAAACTGCCGCAAAGCGCGATTGTCGTAAAAGCTGCCGTAAAGCGCGACTGTCGTAAAAGGTGCCGTAAAACGCGACTGTCGTAAAAACTGTCGTAAAGCAGCACTGTCGTAAAGCTGCCGTAAAGCGCGACTGTCGTAAAAGGTGCCGTAAAACGCGACTGTCGTAAAAACTGCAGTAAAGCGCGACGGTCGTAAAAACTGCCGCAAAGCAGCACTGTCGTAAAGCTGCCGTAAAGCAGCACTGTCGTAAAAGCTGCCGCAAAGCAGCACTGTCGTAAAAGCTGCCGCAAAGCAGCACTGTCGTAAAAGCTGTCGTAAAGCGCGACTGTCGTAAAAGCTGCCGTAAAGCAGCACTGTCGTAAAAGGTGCCGTAAAGCGCGACTGTCGTAAAAACTGCCGCAAAGCGCGATTGTCGTAAAAGCTGCCGTAAAGCGCGACTGTCGTAAAAGGTGCCGTAAAACGCGACTGTCGTAAAAACTGTCGTAAAGCAGCACTGTCGTAAAGCTGCCGTAAAGCGCGACTGTCGTAAAAGGTGCCGTAAAACGCGACTGTCGTAAAAACTGCAGTAAAGCGCGACGGTCGTAAAAACTGCCGCAAAGCAGCACTGTCGTAAAGCTGCCGTAAAGCAGCACTGTCGTAAAAGCTGCCGCAAAGCAGCACTGTCGTAAAAGGTGCCGAAAAGCAGCACTGTCGTAAAAGCTGTCGTAAAGCGCGACTGTCGTAAAAGCTGCCGTAAAGCAGCACTGTCGTAAAAGGTGCCGTAAAGCAGCGCTGTCGTAAAAGCTGCCGTAAAGCGCGACTGTCGTAAAAACTGCCGCAAAGCGCGACTGTCGTAAAAGCTGCCGTAAAGCAGCACTGTCGTAAAAACTGCCGCAAAGCAGCACTGTCGTAAAAGGTGTTGTAAAGCAGCATTGTCGCAAATGGTGCCGTAAAGCGCGACTGTTGTAAAAACTATCGTAAAGCGCGACTGTCGTAAAAGGTGCCATAAAGCACCACTGTCGTAAAGCTGCCGTAAAGCGCGTCTGTCGTAAAAGGTGCCGTAAAGCAGCGTTGTCGTAAAAGCTGCCATAAACAGCGACCGTCATAAAAGGTGCCGTAAAGCAGCATTGTCGCAAAAGGTGCCGTAAAGCGCGACTGTCGTAAAAGGTGCCATAAAGCAGCATTGTCTTAAAAGGTGCCGTGAAGCGCGACTGTCGTAAAGAATTTCGTAAAGCAGCACTGTCGTGAAATCCTTCAGGGCAGCCACGTGACTGGGGGGGGGCACTCACGTGGCCGGCACTCGGGAACCACGTGATTACGGGGGGGAGTCACGTGTCTGGCACTGGGTAGCCACGTGACCGGGGGGGGGGGGGGGGTTTGTGGGCAGTCATCTGGCCGGTACTGAGCAGCCATGTGACTGGGGGGGCAGCCACGTGTCCGGCACTCGGCAGCCACGTGATGTCGGGGGGGGGAGTGACGTGTCCGGCACTGGGCAGTCACATGACCGGGGGGAAGTCACGTGGCCGTCACGCGGCAGCCACGTGAGCAGGGGGGGTGGGGGCCGGGCCCAGTCACGGTGCCGGCACTCGGCAGCCACGTGATTGGGGGGCGGAGAGGGAGCTACGTGGGCGGCGCTCGGCAGCCACGTGACCGGGGGGGGGGAGGAGTCAGGTTGCCGGCACTGGGCAGCCACGTGATTCGTGCAGGGCAGTCACGTCACCGGCGCGACTGTCGTAAAGAGCGCCGTACAGCAGCACGGTCTTAAAAGGTGCCGTGAAGCGTGACTGTTGTAAAGCTGTCTAAAAATACTGTAAAGCACAAGTGTAAAAAAAGGTGCTACAAAGCGTGACTGCTGTATAATGCCTTGCCATTCATTAGCGTTGGCCAGAGGCTTTGTGGGACAGTGTTGGTTAATGCAGTTATATAGTATCTTCCGCTGGTCCATGGTTGCTGTGGAGCCGGTCCCAGCTTGCTGGGCGTTGCTTGAGCTGTTTTATTCATGGGGGATGCCGGCAGCAGCCGCCCCGCTGAGCACGGCTGGTGCTGCGTCCCACCCCTTGCCACCGCTATGACTCTGCAGCGGGACACGCCCTCCCACCGCCCCTTAGGGCCGCACGGCCCCGGGCACCCGCGGTCCTGCTCACCCCTGCCTCCCCGCCCCCTCCCACCGCTCTTGCCATCCCCGCCTTTTCCCTCCCGTCCGTCCCCGCTGTCCCGGCTGCCGCGGGCCCCGCCCCTCAATCCCGCCTTTAATGGCCCGCCCACCGGCCTCTACCGCGGCCCCCGCCCCCTCCTGCCCCGGCTCCCCGTGACTGCGGCCACTGCGGCCGCCCCCCGAAGTCCCCCTCGCCCCCTTTGCCGACACAGCGGGGCCGGCGGCGGCCCGAGTCCCGTCTTTGCTGGTGCGTCTGTGCAGTCCCCCGCGGCGCCCGGCTGGGCGGGGCCGAGCACGCCTTGCACGGCCACGTTGAGTCCCCAGCGCCCCTTGTGCACGTTGCCACGGGAAGCCCTACCCCTCCCTCCTTCCCCCCCTCACCCCCCCCCCCCCCCCCGGCGTTCAAGCTGCTTGGGCTCCGTGGCAGGGCAGACACCCACGGCTGACCCCGTCCCGTTCCGGCACAGCACCGGGGCGCCCTAGCCCGCCCCGCCACCGCATGCTGGTGCCGCGGTGTCTCCAGAGGTGGCTGCGGCCTCTGCCGTGCCTGCCGCCGCTCCAGCCGAGCCTCCTGCGACCCCGAGATCATCTCCGGCTGACGAGGCGGCCCCGCCGCCGCTACTGCATGGCGGGCCGAGCTACGCCTTCCCCACCACACCCTCCCGCTTCCGAGTCGCTGTTTTCTGCATGGGGGAACGCGGTCCGCCGCCTCCTGCGTCCACGGCCGTCCCGGCGTTCTCTTCCGCTGCCCCCTTCCCGCCGCCCCCGCTCCCCGCTGCCCCCTTCCCGCCGCCCCACTCCCGCTGCCCCCTTCCCGCCGCCCCGCTCCCGCCGCCGGGCACGCTGTTATCATGGCCCCCTTCCCGCCGCCCCATTCCTGCCGCCCGGCACGCTGTTATCATGCCGCCCTCCCGCCGCCCCGTTCCCGCTGCCCGGCACGCTGTTATCATGGCCCCCTTCCCGCCGCCCCGTTCCCGCCGCCCGGCACGCTGTTACCATGCCGCTCTCCCGCCTCCCGGCACGCTGTTACCATGCCGCCCTCCCCGCCGCCCCCGCTCCCGCCTCCCGGCACGCTGTTATCATGCCGCCTTCCCGCCGCCCCGTTCCCGCTGCCCGGCACGCTGTTATCACGCCGCCCCCTTCCCGCCGCCCCGTTCCCGCCGTCCGGCACGCTGTTATCACGCCGCCCCCTTCCCGCCGCCCCGTTCCCGCTGCCCGGCACGCTGTTATCACGCCGCCCCGTTGCCGCCGCCCGGCCGCGCCGCCCGGCACGCCGGTATCACGCCGCTCTCACGCCGCTCTCACGCCGCCCGAGTGACGCAACCTATGCACGTGCGCTGGCTACAACCGCCGCAGCAGCGATATCACTCCGCGCCTCATCCAACCACAGCACTGCTCTCGGGATGAGTCGCACGCCAGCGATATCACTCCGCGCGGACTCGTTAGCGTTCGGAAGCGCAAAATCACGAAAATTATTATATTCGGGTGCTTTTCTTGAAGAGCTCTAGGTGTCAGGGGCTACCAACCCAAATCTAACTCCGACATGCGTTCGGGATGAACGTGTTTTTATATTCTATCGTTATATAACTTTCATGTTAATTATTAAATTTATATTGTTCTGTTGTATTCATAGATTTCAGCCGAGCATGGGCTCCTCGTGGCCTTCCCCCCCTTAAACTTCTCACATAGTTTCTCATGATTCTTCTTATGATTGTACAATAACTATATAAATAAATATATAAACCGCAAAAACCCAGTAAAACCACCCAAAACCAGTGTTCCCAGTACAAACCAGTATAACCAGTACCCGGGTCTATGCACGGCACCACAGCAGGCAAATACTGCAGCGCCCTTTTGGGGACTTTTTGGAGGGAATTTTGGGGATTTTTAGGGGAATTTTTGGGACTTTTTGTGGGGATTTTTGGAAGAAATTTGGGGGTTTGGGGAATTTTTATGGGGAATTTTGAGAGGACCCCCAAGCCTAAGGCAAAGGGAAAAAACCCTGAGAAATTTTTTTTTTGATTTTGGGGTTTTTTTTAATGGGAATTTCAGGACTTTTTTAGGGTTTTTATAAAATTTGGGGGTTTTTTTCTGAGGGGACCCCCGAGCCTGAGGGGAAGGGAAAAAACCCGAGGAATTTTTTTTAATTTTTTTTTTTTTTTCCTGGGGTTTTGGGGGATTTCAGGGTTTGTTGTTTGTTTGTTGTTTTTTTTTTGGGGGGGGGTGGATTTCAGGACTTTTTAGGGGTTTTTTTTGGTGTTTTTTTCTGGCTTAAATCCCCAATTTTGCATGTATCCTTCCGTGTCTCTCCTCTGCCAGACATTGAGGTGTACTTGCCCACGTACTTCCCTGAGGGGAACCAAACTGGGATTACTGGGAGCACTGGGAGGGACTGGGAGGGGATTGGGATATACTGGGAGGGCCTGGGAGGGGATTGGGGGGGGACTAGGACTGAGATAACCCCAGCTGGGACAAACTGGGAGGGAACTGGGATGTACTGGGAGGGGCTGGGAGTTCGGGGGTCCCCAAGGTTCTCACCATGGCCCCAATGTCCCCAAATATCCCCAATGTCCCCAATCCCTTCAATGTCCCCAGTGTCCCCAATGTCCCCAATGCCCCTGATATCCTTGATGTCCCCAACATCCCAAATGTCCCCTGGATGTCCCCAGTGTCCCCTCGGTGTCCCCTGTCACCGTTCATCTTGTGCATGGCCCTGACGCAGTCGTTGGGGTCCTTGAAGGACACGGAGCCCCAATGTCCCCAATATCCCAAACGACCCCAATGTGCTGGCCAGGCTTCACTCAGGAGGCTTGGATCCTGTGCCTTTGCCAGCCCCTCACTCCTGCATCCTGGCATGCCTTGAGAAGGCTGACCTAGAACAGAGGCTGGATGGAGTTAAAGAATAGAGCAGGGATTTATTAAAAGGCCTCGATGGATCCACCTTGGGCAGCACAAGAGCCCAGCCAGGGCTGCACCCAAGATGAACCAAAATGGTCCCAAAATGCACGACCACTCACGGGGCCTCTCACCTTTATAAATTTTACTCCATTTGCATATTGGAGTTAATTTTCCAATTATAGCTTTAGCTTATGAAGTCCCATCCTGCTTGTTTTTCTCTCTTCAGCCCACATTGTTTATGCTCTTGGGCCTGAGATTTGGATCATTTGTCCTTGGTCCCCAGCTAGAGAAGGAATTGTTTTGTCTAGCTACTCTGTGAAGAGAGCTTACTATCTCCTAATATGAAACTCAGAAGTACACACTAAAGCAGTATAGAGTCTGACAAAAATATAAAAGCTAAAACCTGAGGCATCACCAGGAGGCCCCAATGCCACCAGGAGCAGGGACAAGGCTGTCACAGTGCCCTTGCAGGCCACCAGGCCTGGGACAGCTGGGACAACTGAGCAGGTGTGGAGATGAAGCCTTGGCCATGAGCTGGAAGAGCAGGTGTGGAGATGGAGCCTCGTGCTGGGAACACGAACTTCGGGAAGGGCAGAGAGTCCGGGAATGCGGAAAAGCACCCAGGCTGCCATGGGGAGATGTGCCCAGGAGCTTTGCGATGGGAAAAAGGAGAGTCACAGCCTGTGTCTGGTCCTGGTACGTCACACTGAGTGCGCATGGCAAGGTTTGGGTAGTGGGGTGGCTTTTGGGAGAAGCTGCTGGAAGTTTTCCCGGATCTGACGGAGCCAATTCCAGGCGGCTCCATCCCCCGTGGTACAGTCCTGCTTCCCCCGCGCCTGCTCTCCGTGGTACGGCCCCCCCTTACCCCCCCTCCTCCCGCGGCCGTGGTGCGCTCCGCGCATGCGCAGTGCCGCGAGCGGAGCTCAGCTGGGCACTGTTTACAGCCCGAGAGCGCCGGCCTGGGCTGAGCCGAGCGGAGCCGAACCGAACCGAGGCCACCTGAATCGAACGGAGCCGAGGCGAACCGAAACGGGACGAACCGAACGGAGCCGAACCAAACGGAGCCGAGCCCGAGCCATCCGTTGAGGTACCGCTTTTGTCTGAAATCCCGGAATAACCTCCCCTGTGCCACTCCCGGTGCCGTGCCGGGGCAGGGTCTGCCCTGGAGACCTGCCGGGGGCGAGCAGCCGCGGTTCTGTGCCTCGGGCATTGTTCGGAGCCCTCCCCGAGCGGTGCTGCCGTACCGGGGCTGCAGCTGCAGGGTCCCGGTTCGCCTTCGGGTTTGTTTTTTTGAGGGGAGGATGGCAACGAGGGGATGGTTCAACACGCAGAGCCACCTTTGATGTCTCTGTTTTGCCCCCTTGGGTGTCTCTGTTTTGGGCAGCGGTCCGGGTTTCTGCCTGTGGACTTTGTCCCTGCTCAGATTTGGGGAAATCTCTGCTTTGCCTTAACAGCGAGGAAAATGCACCCCGGGTTTGCTGCGGAGGGAGAGGGGTTTGTTTTGAAAAGTTTAATAACAATAAGCCGTAGTGGGTTCCCATTTCCCATCAAATTAAACAAAGGTGTGGAATCACATGAAGAGAGCCGTTTGAATGTCAGAGTTTTAAAAAACACACGTTTTACTGCAAGTAGGTTAATGTGCAGGGAAAGTGATGATTTCAGAAGTGACTGACACCTGTCACAGGGCGGGTATTCCCTGCTCCCATTATGAAAATGTCTCAGCCAGCTGTGTTTGTTGTTGTTTTCTGTGGTGTAGAACATGGAAGAGCACTTGTTGTCCATGGAGCTGAGCTGAAACCAGGTCAGACCAGTTGTCCCAGTGGGGCTTGCGTACATCAGCAGGAATTTGTTTGGGATCCAAAGTGGAGCACTGTTAAAGGCACAACTTCTTGCTTTAAATGTAAAAATCTAGATTTTTATTTATTTTTTTTTAAATAGCAAAAAGGGTGGAAGAATAAAGGAAGCTTAAGAACAAAAATATATAAAAGAAAGTCAAAGGAATCAAAATCTTTGGCGAAGAGAGTATTTTAATGTGGAATGTTAAATTAAAGGTACAGGCAGCCCTGTGTTGCAAATGCAGTGAGGTTTTGTGTATGTAAGAGGAGGGGGAAAATGTAATTGGTACATTAACCCAGCTGAACCTTCAAACTGATGTGTTCCCACTGTGAAATAATAAAACAGAGTCATTTTTTGTAGAGGAAATGAAGGAGTAAGTGTGGAAAGGAGAGGAGTGATGTTTTATTTCAAGTCTTATTAATGGTCTTGAACTGGATTGATGTGTTTGAGACATGAATGGATTAAGAACTGGCTCGAGTTCCCTGCCTAAGTATATCCTGTTTTGTGTGCCTCTACAGGTAATCAGAACGGTGTGTTATTTGAACAACTGTGAAATCTCCTTGGAGTCCTGTAGCTTTGCTTTGTTTCCTCAGAAAATGAAAGTTTATAATTTGCTCTGGCTGAATGTAACAAACAGACCCCAACAATTTCGCTGTAGGTAGATCTTCTGATGCCAGGAGTGAACTCCAGAGCTGCTGCTTTGTGGTTATTACTGTGAGCAGGGAAAGGCATTGTAAACAAACACGTCTTAAATCATGCTGTGCTTTCTGGAAAGGATTTTTTCCCCTTAATATATGAGAAGGGGAGAAGAAGCCAGGTTAATTCTGAGTGGTTTTGTTCCCCTGTACATTTTCCTTTAAAACCTGTAGGCTGCAGTGGGAATTCTCTGTGGAGCTGCTGTCTGTGTCATTAAGTGCTTTACTAATGGTGGTGGCTCAGGCTCTGGAGATGAGCTGTGTGAAAGTGCATTTGCTAAAGTGCATTTACCAAAGTAAGCAAGGTTGATAGGTCAGAGTTTTGTTGGGTTTTTTGAACCTCTGTGCAGTCAACATCCTGATGCACGTTCAAAGGAAATGCAATTTGAGATTTTTCTGGATTTTCTGCCTATTTCTTAATCTTGCCAGGTGCTGATAGAGGTGGAAAGTTTGTGTGTGACAGGAGCTCTGACAGACAGCCTTTGGGCATTGCAGTGAAAAATGACCCCTAAGCGCAGGAGCTGGAATAATCCTTTCTATAAAAGGGTTCAGTGGAAAAGCTGATGTGCTGGTAAAACGGTGGCAGGGTTTGAAGACAGGCCTTGCACACTGAAATTGCCTATTGTGATTTTTTTTCCTCCCCACTGGTGTCAGGTCCTGGATGCCAGATCTGCTGCATTTTGTTTTCCATTGTTGGCACGGGGGGCAGGAGCACTGGGTGAGGTTTTTCTGGAGCTTGGAGTAGGTAAAGATCTCTCTCAAAGCACTCCATGTACAGCAGCATAATTTTAGAGTTGGAGTGTATGTTCTGTACCTCACCTTGCTTTTTGTTATTTCCCTTTCAGTGTTTATAGGAGGCTGCTGAAGATGGGAGGTGCAGTGAGTGCAGGAGAAGACAACGATGAATTGATTGATAACCTGAAGGAGGCCCAGTACATCAGGACAGAGCTGGTGGAGCAGGCATTCCGAGCCATTGATAGGGCAGATTACTACCTGGAGGAGTTCAAAGACAATGCCTACAAGGATTTGGCCTGGAAACATGGAAATATTCATCTCTCAGCACCGTGCATTTACTCAGAGGTGATGGAAGCTTTGGACCTGCAGCCGGGGCTGTCGTTTCTGAACCTTGGCAGTGGCACTGGTTATCTGAGTTCCATGGTTGGACTCATCCTGGGTAAATACCTCTTCAGTCACATTAACTGCTTGTGTTAGAGCTTTAAAAGCAGGTTTTGAAATCGGGGATGAGGTGTTCCTCCACTAATGGAGCTAAAAAGGTAGCTGGGAAAGGAAAGAATGCATTAATCCAGCTCGGCAATTTATCAGGATTCTCACAGCCTTCTCTGGAACTGGATGGGATCCAGATTTCTGTGGCAGATCAGAACAGGCAGCAATGTTGTTCCAAAGGTGGCTGTAATGGATTCCTGCAGGTCTGGGCACAAACCTGGGTTTGTGCAAGACCCCAGGTCAGAATCAGGAGTGCAGAGTTGAAACTGGGACTGAGCAAGTCCACAAAAAGCTGTGACTCCTCTGTGCCTGGTTTGTGTTCACAGCCCTGTCTGAGACAGGTTTGAGATATCCTATTTTGACTCTTAACTCCCCAGAACACAGATGGGAATATTCTCTGGAAAACACTTTAGTGCAGCAGAACTGATTTTGTGACCACATCTACAGCAGCACAAAGCATATTATCCAAGTGGAATTGGACAATTTAAATTCCCCCTGCAGTGTTTTAGTCAGAGTTGTGCTGCCAGGATAGATAGCAAGTGGCTATAGGGTAAAATCTGGGGGATTGTCCAGAATTTTATGCTGGGATATTTATTCTCAGGGTAAAGTCTCATTTCCCATTTGTGATTTTTTCCTAGGTTTGTTGACATTACTTAGAATTCCAATTTGTAACTCCAGGGGCTTTTATATTCTTTTTGCAAAAGTTACCCTGTCAGTTCTGAATAAAAAGCATGGCTGCTGAACAACTTTTGTATTTCCCAGTTTCTTTTTGCTGTTAATTGAGGTACGGTGTGTGATGACTGTTCCTGATTAATTGCAGAGATTTTTAGCATAAAAATAACACGGATGTGTAAAACATGCAGGCCATTGGTCACTTTCACAGCAATGGCATTAGTGTTTCCCTCCTGTAGAGAAGTTTCCTGCATAGTTAAGAGCAAATGATTCAGAATCAGCTGTACACAAGAGGCTCAATTGCTGCCAGAAATTGCAGGTATAGGGTTGCAAATCCCATTGTAGCTGTGAGAGAGCTGACCCCACGCAAACACGGACTCTGACACTCATGGAACACCCTGCTGGAGAAAGGCACCCAAAGTGTGTTAATCCTGCTGGATTTGGTGTTGTTGCTGTTGCCATTCCCTGGTGTTGTGCACTTGCAGGTCCTTTTGGGGTTAACCACGGTGTGGAGCTTCACTCTGACGTGATCGAGTACGCCAAGCAGAAATTGGACTTTTTCATTAAAACAAGCGACAGCTTTGACAAGTAAGAATTCAAAATGCCTGTTGGGATTAATTTTGTGCTTTGGGCTTTACTCAGGGCAGTTCTGGCTCCCATGTGGCCCCTCTGGATTCAGGGTAATCTGAGGATTCAGGCTCCTTAGGCTTGCTGAGCTGCAATGTGTGACCTTCGAAGCCTGTGTATGTCATGAGGGAGTTTCAGAAATGTTTGCAGAGTTTTTAATAGCAGTGCTGATGTTGCAGGGCTTAGAGGGAGCTGAGGAAGTTTGTTTATTTTTAAATGCACTTGCAGTAACACCTTAAAACTTGCAAGTAGCAGTACTTGGTTGTGCCTGTGATCTGAGAGCCTGCATAGTGATGAGATTATGAACTGCTTTTTGTAGTGGCCTAATATGTTTTATCTGAGAAGAAGGAAAAATGGCATTTTAAATTATGAAGGTAGTTTTATGATGATTAAGTTGGTACTAAAACTGCCTGGGATTTGATTTATGTTCTTCCTTAGACCCTCCATTCTGCTGCTGTCACAAGTAATAACTTCCCAGCTAGATAACCACTGCCAATAGTAACCTCAGCAATAAAAGTTGTGGCTGTCACATTTTTGGATCTGTTTCACAGTTTGTTCAAACAGGGAAGCAATGCATCTGTGAATACCTGATATCCTCCTCTCCTGGGAGGAAGAAAATGAAAATCATGGCATGCAGGATTTTAGGCTGCTCAGCCTTTTGCTCTGGGAAGCTGTTGAGGAGGGGGTTGTATTTTCTGTATCTTGGCAGAAGACTGAAAGTTTCTGGTGCTCAACAGGGGTTTTTTTCAGTCATGTTGCTGTTGTTTGAGGAGATCTTTTAAGGAAGACTTTCTTCTCTCTCCAGACAAATATAGTAATGGAGCAAAAGCGAGCTGAATTCAGAAATTACCATGCCTGGAAAATTGGCTTTGCTGAGTGATGTCTGCTGGGTTGTGCTCCTGGAACAGCATGTGCAGGAACTGTTCTCTGGCTGCTCTGAATGTCCAACCCTCTTTGCAAACCCAGAAAGCTCCAGGAAGCATTGGGAATAAATAGGTGCTATGTTGAACTGCCACTCAAGATACCAGTAAAAGAATGGATGTGTTGAGAAACTTCTACCAAAATCAGCCTTTAAACATAGGGCTTAAAACTTAGGGAGTTTTGGAGCTTGTAAGAAAATCACAGGCATCAGAAAATCACTCATTCTTCTTTTAAATCAAGTCAGAAATAGTGTAGGCAAAAAATCTTTTTTGTGAAGGGTGAAATCACAGTTCTTTTGAAGCTGATGGCTAAACTTCCATTGGCTTCAGCACAGCTTACTTCTGTATCATCAGGTGGTAATTCCCCACATCTGAAAACCACTTAAAAGCTTTTGAAAATTCAAAAATAAACCCAGGTGCAGTCCTTAAAAGACTTTGACATTTGGGAGTGCAGGTCTAGTATTTATATTTGCATTTTATAACTGAGTCAGCATCAGGTGACTAAAAATAGCTTGTTCTGAAGAGTTACCTGCAGCTCAAATATGAAATTATGCATCCTTATCCTTTGGAGATTTTAATCCATGGATTCTGACCTCATTTTGCTGTGGTTTTGAGACTTTTAGCTGTGGTCTGTTATAATAATGTCTACAATAGATGGGCTTTGGAGGAGAGATCCTGTAAAACTGTGGGGTTTTTTTCCAACGTTTTCCACAGTTCAATTTTTCCAGAATTGTGAGTATAATTTATTTTGATAAATCATTGTGTTCTTGTCTAATACGAGTCTTTTTCGCTTTCAGGTTTGAATTTTGTGAGCCATCCTTTGTCATTGGCAATTGTTTAGAGATTTCTCCAGACTGCACTCAGTATGACCGTGTTTACTGTGGCGCTGGAGTCCAGAAGGAGCACGAGGACTACATGAAGAACCTGTTGAAAGTTGGGGGAATTCTTGTCATGCCTCTAGAAGAGAAGGTTGAGTGCCTTTTTACTCATATTTCAGTTATTCTTAATTCTGATCATGGTTTGGTCAGTAGCTGTTCTTTTATCTTGCTCTTGTAGCAGGCTGAAGAAAGAATTAAGTGCTCTGATTTTCACTATGACTGAAAACTGAACTCTGCACATTCCTAATTTTTAAGAAATATGTAGTTTTGCAGTCTTCCATGTATTACAATCTGTTGTTAATTGCAATTTTACTTCCACACTGCAGAAAATATGAGCAAAACTTTGTTTAATTATATAATTCAGTGTTTTGTTTAATTATATAATTTAATGTTGTGCTTAATGGCAAAACACAACTTTTTGCTCCCTGACTGGCTCTTGAAAGAGTGTGGAGGATGTCTCTCTTCACAAGTGTCAGTGGATTCTTTTAGTAAAAAGTGGGTCAAGTGCCTGACCTTTTACCACTGTCAGGGAATGTGAGAGAGCAGGGTGCAGGGTTTCTTCCCAGTGAGAGGCTGTGCAGTGGCTTGGGGCAGGAGATTTGATCTGTGACCTTTTCAGGAGCCAGTGCTCGTGGTGACTGAGGATTTTTCCCAGAGGTCAGACACAGCTGCTCTGGCCCAGCCTGGAGGAAGATCTGGTCAAACAGAGTGACCCAAATTACCAGTGCCCATGCTCTGTTGGAACAGATGAAGTTGCTTGGGGCTAGTCCTGCAAGGAGTTCCCAGTTATTTTCAAAAAACCAATGTTGTTTCTCATCACCTTTTACTGTTGGAGCTTCCATTACTTCAACTTGTCCAGACAGAAAAGTCATTTGTTCATTTTTTTTTGTTCAAAAATGTCACTGTAGTTCCCACAATGGACAATAATCTCTTGTTTTGCTTCAGCTGACTAAGATAACTCGGACTGGTCCTTCTGCCTGGGAGACCAAGAAGATTCTTGCTGTTTCCTTTGCTCCTTTGATTCAGCCAAACCACACAGATTCAGGAAAATCAAGGCTCGTTCACTTGCGTGAGTACAGACATTCCTGAGCTTGAGGGACTTCCTTCTGCTTGGCTCTGAGCTGTAAGATCCCTGGGAATCCTTTCCAGGAAAATTACTCCAAGTCCTTCCTTTTTTGAGCAGTTGTCTGTCTTGTGCAAGCGCTGGAGTTGAATGAAATAGATTTTAATAACAGACTCATAGAATGGCCTGGGTTGGAAGGGACCTTAATGATCATCTAATTCCAATAGCCCTGCTGGGCACCCCTTCCACTGGGCCATCATTCTAAACACAACTTATTTCTTGAGAAATTGTACCTGAACTTTGCAGGGTGTTTTGTCCTTAGTTTTTCACATTCTGTTCCAGTCCTGAATGATTGAATCCTGTCATGGTTTTCAGGCACTGTGCCACAAGGAGAGGGAAATAAACAAGCAATACCTGTGAACAAATGTTGTATCTACTCAAAGACACTCACCCCCAGCAATCCAGAATTGTCCTGAACCTGGAATGCTTGAGGGATACAAGCTGTGCAGTTCTTGTTTAGCTGTTTGAAGTGCAGGTCATATCAGTGGCCCCAATCTTTAGATTAAGACTTCAGTGGTCAAGAGGCCTCTTAAGAACACATGAAGACAGAGGAACTTTCATAAAGAGATTAGGCAGGCTTTGGTCTTAACCTGGAAAGGTGTCTGCATAACAGGAGCTCCAGAGACAGTCTGCAGCATGCTAGGAAGTCCAACAAGTGCCTGTTCCAGCATGTTCTCACTTTGTTGTGAGACCTGCCCATGAATTATATGTAGTTATTTTCTCCTTTTTTCATTCAGGTCCCAGGAAAGCTCACTTGTTGGCAGAGGACAGGGACTTTTTGTATCACTTTTAATTCATTTTAGTTCATGGATTTGTGTGCATCTATACATTTTTTAAATTTTTTGCTGCATTTCTAAGCTGGCAACAAATAAGTGCAGAAGACAGAATAGTCTTCCAAGCTATTAATGTGGGAGGCATTTTATACAGTAACTTACTGTGATGTTGCTATAATTACTTCTACAAAATGGTTTCCAGCCTGTCTTCACTCACTAAGTCTGAAGCAGTTTTTGAAGAGCATAAATAGTACTTATGTTTTATAAGTGCAGAACTTGGCAAAGCTGAAGGAGCTGTACAATAGAAAAATAATTTTATGGAAGGATTAAACAGACTTCAGGTTTAGTTATCTACCAGAGGAAAATATCTGATTCTAAGCCATGAAACAATCACAGCTCCCATCACTAAATCTGCATTCAAACAATCTTTAAGATGTGCATCTTAGAATAATTGAGAACTTGAAATCAAGGCGGGACATTTTTTAATGAGAGAAACGCGCAATTAAATTTCATTGGGAAAGTTGCAACACGGTTTATCCGAGTTGACAGGAGCTGAATAGAGCTGTTTGTGTAATCCCAGCAGGGAATTCAAATGGCCTGATTTAATCTGAGCAAACAGAACTTTTCCTGGGAGTACCTCTTGGGGGGAAATTTCTCCCTCTGCCCTCACCAGGTTTCGTTTGCTCGCAGCGCCCGTGGCCGTCCGCAGCCTGCAGGACCTGGCTCGCATCGCCATCCGAGGCACCATCAAGAAGATCATCCACCAGGAGGCCCTGGGCAGGGCTGGGGACGGGCTCAAGAGCCCACCCAGGTTCAAGAGGAGGCGGCTGCGGCGCCGGCGCATGGAGACCATCGTGTTCCTGGACAAGGAGGTGTTCGCCAGCCGCATCTCCAGCCCCTCCGACGACAACAACAACTGCGAGGACATGGAGGAGGAGAGGCTGGAGGAGGAGGAGGAATCCAAACCCTCTGAACTAAAGCCAGACCCTCCCGTGAACTTTTTGAGAGAAAAGGTCTTGAGCCTGCCGTTGCCTGATCCCTTGAAGTATTATTTGCTTTATTACAGGGAAAAGTAGTTTTTCTTCTTTTAGGAAGTGGGAAGTAGGCAGAGAATAAAGTATTCCTTAGGGCTTGACAAACGTGTCCCACTTGCTTGCCTGCCAATGTGACACCCGAGGCAGTAGGCTGGCTGGGGAATGTGGCTGCTGTAAACTTTGACATTATAGCTTTTTCGAGTTCTTTCTTTCTTCTCAGTTGTGTGCTATAGTTTTATTCTACAGCAGGGATTCCTTAGGAAGCAAGTTGGTGAAATGCTCAGCTGCTTATGGAAAGGAGGATTTAATTCCCTCAAAACTAACTGTGGGAGATACTCCTATAAATCTCATGGCTGCTCTACTGAATATCAGTTGGGAAAAACTCCTGAGCAGCTCCCCAAAACCTTTCCTGTCTGTGCTTTCTCCCACTACACCTGCCATGTATTTGCCATGGTGTGTATTTAATGGAGGATGGAGATAATTAGTTGAAACCTGACCTGGCAAATCATGTTTCTTCCAGTAATCTGAAAAGCACAACTTTTACAGAAAGGAAAGAATTTTTGGCATTACCCTTGTGGCATCCAGGCTTTGAATGAGAAGGAAAGCATCAGCTCCCCTTTGGCTGGTCTGCTTTGCTTGTAAATTATATATAATTTTTTAGTAGAAAGTTTTACAAGATACTGTTTTTTTAAATGGAAATCCCCTGTTCTAGAGAACGAGTTGTTAGGTTTTTGTGGTTCTTTCAAAGCTATGGATGCAAGTGAGGAATTGCAAAGCTGTTTAACTTTGACAGGATGCAAGGTAGTCAGGGTTGAGACTGCTGTCTCTGAAAGTGTTTACAGAGTAATTCTGAGTGGGGAAAAGGGTAGAGAAGAGCTGTGGAGCAGTGAGTTTGTGCAAGCTGAAAGCAGTGTCTGTGGGTTTTGCTGTCTTGTGAGATAACTCAGATTGTCTGGGCTGAGCAGAGTGAGGTGCAGAGCCCCAGCCTGAGCAGTAAATCAGCAAAACAGAGTTTTGTGGGAGGTCTGCAGAACCTGAGAGCAGCCTAGGGAGCCAAACTGATGCAGTTCTCAGGTGTTCTGTGTGTGTGCCCCTGCTGTGGCAAGGTGGCCAGAATACAACTTGTTCACAAGTGTTCCACAGGGGAGTGGAGCTGCTCAGCCTGGTAGGGGATTTTATTCCTGCAGCAATGAAGTAGAAATTTTAGCAGCTTCATATGGAAAGACTTGTCACTCTGCAGTTCTGTGGATGTGAGCTGTAATTTTTATTCCCAAATCTCTCTGTCATGGTGATGGAAGGGGATGCCATGGAATCATAGGATCACAGAATGGTTTGGGTTGGAAGGGACCTTAAAGCTCATCTTGTTCCAAACCCCTGCTATGTACAGGAGCACCCTCCACTAGGCCAGGTTGCTCCCAGCCCCATCCAGCCTGGCCTTGGGCAGTTCCAGGAATGGGGAGTCCACAATGTGGATGATAAAATACTGTGTTTAGAAGAGATTTACTTGGTTCAGCCTGTTTGGGAAATGTACCTGAACTGGTAAAGACTGGAAAAAAGCCCTGGAGTCTGTCTTGATGTGAAATAGTCCCAAAGCTGGGGAGCATGAAAAGCTCTCTTTCAGCAGGTATTGAAACTGTGTTAAGGCATTGCCCCATCAGAAGCACTTGAGTTGGTATCACTTTGATATCTTTTGGATTTTTAATGTGTGCTGTCTCCTCATTTTCTGAGGAGGAATGAGTGAAGACTGTATTGCCAAATGGTCCTGAGTTGCACAAATTGCTTCATGAAAAACAGTTTCAAAGTTCTGTGTGGCTTTGAAAATAAATGAATAACATATATGTCTAAGCCTGAAGTGGAGAACTTTTCCTTGCTTAACAGGATTTTTGGGTCTCTTTGGGAATATTGTCTGATAATCCTGTATCATGTGGCTGATGGCATGTAACAGTCATAGGCTGGGTTTTGCCTCTGGTTTTCTGTCTCCACTTCTGGTCTCAATGGTACCCCAAGTTATCTTGTTCCCTTGGATTTTGATTTCTTTATTTGCAGTGGGGCAGTCTGTGGCCCCTGTGCTGATGTTTCCTGTGAAGATGCACATCCCCATCACTGGATTCTGGCAACTCCCATGGATTTCTTTCTAGAAATGCAAATCCTGAATGTGATGGTAAATAGAGGGTTAATAGAATCTCTGTGTAATTATTCTCAGTGCTTCCCTACAGGCTGTGGCCTCTTTATTTGTTGGAAAAGTCTGTTTAATGGGTGTCATACCAGGTATGTGCCTTTCTGGATTGTGGCACAATTTCCACACCCCTCCATAGTCCAGGATGCCTCCTGCTTTTGGCTACCAGGTTATCCTTCAGTTTAATCACAGCATTTTAAAGAAGTCCCTTTAAAAATGACATTAAACTTCAGGTTCCTGTTAGTAAGCCTTGCAGAGATTCTGTTAAAGCTGACCAGTTATGGAAGGATTATCTTTCATTTATCCCTTGTTTGGTTTTTATCCCCATCCCAGCCCCAGTTGTAAAAGGTATTTTATCATATTTTTTCACCAGATTTGCCTTTTTTATTACATTTGCTAGATTTTTGTAGCTTTCTATACGATGCATAAATACTGCTATTTTTTCCTGGATAAGGTTGAATAAATAAATATATATATATACACACAGGAAATTTATGTTCTAGGTTGTCAGATTGTCCTCTTGTCCAAAAAAACCCCCACAGATCTAAACAGATAGTAGAAATTCTATGTATAATATAACTGTGAAATAGTATTGCTTATAGCCTGTAAAGAAAGGGGAATTGTAAATACATTTTCCCTGTGCACAAGCACTTGCACTGTAGTTTTGTAGGCATTTCTAGCAGAGGGATGGAGGCAGAGCTGGGTTTGTATGGATCTGTGAGCTGTCCAGGAATTGTACCTGCTTTGTTTCCTTTTGTGTTCTCAGTAGGTGTCACTTTTTTTTTGTATGTGACTCCTTTTAGATTTCAATCCTGCAGCAAATTTTCAAAGAGAACTGAACTTCAAACTGCTTTAGTCATGAGTGTGTAAGCTGAAAAATCTGTATAGTAATTAGAGTTCAGTTGGCCTGAGGCATGCAGAAGTGTTATGCAATTTAAACTTTATTAACAAGTGTTCTGTATCAATAAAGTCAGTAAAAACTTTTTAGCCTTCTTAACATGGCTTTGCATTATGTTGTGGTTAGAATACTTTGTAGGTGAGTGCTTTTTTCCATGATTGGAGGTCAAGACACAAAAACAGCAGAAAAAGTGCTTAACAATATGGTGCAAGTGCATGGTTTTAGCTGAACTCCTCAGAATGTGATGTCTCAAACCTGCCCAGATGATGAGTGCCAAACCTTGAAGTAATGCAGCTGTGCAGGAAGAATTTTGGGATCAGCACACACAGCACTGATGCAGGTTTAATGTGTCAGAGTGGTTAAAGAGTGCGCTTAGTTCCCTGCCTGTCTGACCTGTAAACAACAGATACCAAAAGGTGATTTCATCCATTTCTGTACTTCAAGGAGTTGCCTAGAACAAAAGTGTCAGGAGTTTGTTCTGTGCATTCAGAACTGCAGCTCCCCTCTTGTCCCCTGGGCTCTCTCTGAGTGTTTAATTAATGTGGATTTTTAAGAGTGGGTGTTCAAGGCTTTCATTTCTCCAGTATTGAGAACAATATTTTGGTTTCAGCTGTGCTAGGAATCTGATGATAATAGCAAATAC
This sequence comes from Setophaga petechia, assembly GCA_024362935.1. Classification (NCBI taxonomy): domain Eukaryota; kingdom Metazoa; phylum Chordata; class Aves; order Passeriformes; family Parulidae; genus Setophaga; species Setophaga petechia. Next base: position 3,779,109 of record JANCRA010000033.1, read on the forward strand.
AGCTGCTGCTAATTAAATGAATCTGTTAACCTTTATTCCATAGGATAATTGCCTGTCTGTGTGTTTCTTCCTGTCATCTGTGTGTATGATAAATGTCCTTTTCCCAGCTATAACAGGAGATTAGTTCAACCTTAATGTTTTCCTTCACGTGATGCGTGCTGAAAGAAAATCCTTTTCTGCTGTGCAAAGCCATGGATGTGTCATACAAATGGTATTGAGGAAATTAAATTTGTCAGATGATGTTTATGTTCACTTCATTGTAAAACATGGAACATCACAGTCCCCTGGGGTGTAGAGAGGGGGCAGGTCCCCTGAGGGAAATCTTCCTGCTGAAGAAAAAGGGATAGAAGGGAGAGTTAAAAATAAAAAATACAAGGGGTGAAGGGGAAAAAACCCACCTGAGGGACCCCCAACTTTCTTGCTTTCTACAGGTGTGAAAAACCTGTGTAGCAGAGGCTGGAAGTGCTGCAGCATGAGACACAAGGGTTGACATCATTCCTGCTGTTCAGGAGACAAGTTTTGGTTCTTGCTCAGAGCTGCACACTCCTCATGAGAGGAGATGAGCAAGGCAGGAGAGAAGTGGTGAAGATCTGCTGCTCAGAAAATGTGTGGGTTGCAGAACTTGCCCTGCACTGAGATGATTCCCCATGTTCTGTTAACTCTGCTGCCTTGGCTCAAGATCCCATTCCTACAGAGTAGTGGGCAAGTGCCCCTCAATCCATCCCAAAGCTGCTCCCCCCCAGCACAGCCAGACTTGAAATGCAATTGCACAGACAGGACTCATCCCACAGAACTGGGACTGAGCCCTGGCCCAGCTCTCCTCTTTGCAATACAAATAAAAAGGGATTTTTTTTTGTTTTTGTTGCAGAGGGTTGGTTTAGAACTCAGGATTTATGCACCACAGAGGCAGACAGCAAAGCCTCATGTTTGCAAAGTGGCCAGATGTGCCAGGGGAAAGGATGGCTCCAAAATAACTTATATGTGGCTTGGAGAGAGCATTTTTATCTTCCCAGCTTTGCAGAACAGCTCCTACCCCTGTGCTCCCCTGTCCTAGCAGAGTCCATTGGGCTTTGGAAGGAGTTTATGTGGGAGCAGTGAGGCTGGAAGGACAGAGAACTTCAGTCAGGAGGATTTTCACATAACACACACTGCCTGATGCACGTGGAGGATGTGCTTCTAAAGCACTCAATGCCTCCGGAGTTAAAAGCTGTGCTATTCACCAGAGCAGTCTGCTTTCAGCTGTCAGTTGTTGTGTGAAGGCTGAAGGTGATAATTTGGCTTTTTACAAGCTGTTTTTTGTGAGCAGGGTCGGCCTGGGTTGGGTTGGGTGGCCGCTAGAGGACACTCTGCCCAAAACCATGAGTTCGGTGAACTTGCTTAGATTTCCAGGTGATGGCAGGACAAACGAACAGCCTGAGGGCTGAGTGCAGAAAGCCTGCAGGATAATTCTCTTTTAACAGCTGGACAAACCAATACATGTTTTACCTTCCATGGTGTGAAATTCCTTCCCTTTGTGCTACTCTTATCTGATACCTTGTCTTGGATGACCCTTTTTTTGTAAGTAGTTGGAAAGACTTGTCAAAAACACTCTCCCCAAATGCTCAAGTGACAAAGAATCTGAACCAGGAAGGTTTAAATGTCACTCTTGTCTTCTTTGCCACATTAATTATTTTGTATTGTACAGTGCAAAGGAGATGTGCAGGTTGATGGGAAGCTTTCATTTGGCTTGCCAGGTTATGTGGGAGGGTGCTGTGTTGGAAATTCCTCAATAAAAATCCTAATGTGTGTAAATGCCTCCTTTGTGCTCAACCCATACATTTAGGATATTGTGTAGTAATAGCTTGAAACCTAAAGTTAAGCTGTTTTTAACTGTAGCTTCTTCATAAAAGTGATTAATTCACCAGGAAACAAATTCTGCCTTTTGCATCTCTATTTTATCTTCCAGTGGGGAGAAACAAATGGAGGACTGCATTCCCTACAGTTCAAACTCAGGTGATTTAATATTTTTTACTCCTCTTCACCCCTCAGTTGCCTTGAATTTCTCAAAAACATTTTTCCAAATGACATCCTTGTTGAAAGAATTTATACTTGGTCAAAGACCCTTGAAATGAATCAGCTTTTACTCTGCCTGAGAAACTTTACAGATTCCTGGGTGGAGTTTTGTCTTTATTTGCAGGTTATTTATCTCTGTTAGTGATCTCCCTTTTAAAATCCCTTGTCTGTTACATCCCATGCTCACTCAATGGTTGGAGGCATATTTTTGCTTGATGTTGTAGCTACATGTAATAGGAGACAGCCTCTACCCTGAAAGTCTTACAGCACCATACATTTGACAGGCTGTTAGATAAACCTCTCTCTTTAGTTTGCAGACTGTGCTAGGACAATAAAAAAAAATTGACATAAAAACTTGGCCCTGGATCTTTTGCATCCCAGCTCAGCCCTGGACCACGAGGTCATTTTTTGGTTGCTGTTCATGGAGGTGCACTGTGCTTTCAGAGATGCCTGAGGAGAAGGTGAGGAGTTAACTTGCTGTTTAAAAGAAGCAACAAGGCAAAAATAGACTCAAAGGAAGAGTTTGTATTTCAGCGCCACAATCAGAGAGGCGTGGGGACAGTGTGATCTCCAGTGATGTGCAGAATGGCAGAGGGGGTGGGCGGTTGGACTGTCAAACTGCCTTAATTTAATTGCAAACACATGCTGATGAGTCCCCTCCTCCTGGACCTCAGGGCTGGGAAACTTTTTTTGTCAGCTCCCTGCAGCTCAGAATTGAGGCAAATACGCTCCAGCAAACACCATGCTGCTCAGACCTTCAGTTCTTGGAGGCTTTTTGTATTTTCTCCTCCTGCCTGGTTTCTCCTGCTCCTGCCCCAGCCGCTGCCTGTGCTTCAGGACTACAGTGAGATGCATGCATCTGATGTTGGAAACCATCCCCGAGATCCCGCCCCAGACAAACATTCTGTGAGTAACCACTTCATTTTCCTGCCTTTCTTACCTGCATGGTCTTTAAAAAAAGGGGAAAAAAAAAGTCAAAGCCAAAGGCATACTTTTTATCTTCTTTTCCCCCCCAACAGAATTATAATCCTCAAGAACTGTTTTGTGCTTTTAAAACACAAAACAGAAACTGCTGCTTCTGACATCAGTTAGTTGCTAATGGGACAATCAAGGGAATAGAAAAATTTAATGAGAGTAATTCCAAGCAAGTACTGGAGGGCAGTTTTGGGGAATCAAAGGTCAAAAATGTTAAACTGAGTTTATGGAAAGAACACAGTTTGCATTTTGGAAGGCTTTGTGTATGGGTGTAGGGGAGAGAGGAAATAGAGCAGCTCAGGCTTTTGTCTCCAGTGACACGAACACTTCCCTTATATATACAACACCATTTCAGTACTGAATTTCTAAGTACTGGTTTTCCACTTTCTACTTGAACTGTTCAAATCAAAGCTGAGGCTTATTTGGAAAGTAACAGCTGTGATAACTCACAGATTACTTGAGAAATAAGAAGATGAAGGAGCTGGTAGCTGAATCCATTCAAACAGGAAAGATGGAGGAAAAGGACATTGAATTCTTGGAGAATCTTCAAGAGCTCTTATTGATAGGTGCAGAAGAGCACTTCCCTGTGATTTTAAACTAATCCTAAATTTAAAGGTGGCTTTAAGATGCAGTGACATGTGACAAATCTTTCCCTTCATGCTACTCTTATCTGATCCCTTGTCTTGGATCCCTTTTTCTTGTAAGTAGTTGGAAAGACTTGTCAAAAATGAATCTTCATGCTCATCCTCCTTAAACTGCTGCCTGTTGCAAAACTTTTCCAACATGAGTTTGAGCATCTTTTTCCTTTGCTTATAACAAGCTCACTTCTATCTTGGCTGGCACATCCATACCAGCATTTCTCCCTTGAACATCTCACTGATATTGCTAATGCACACTCTCTGCTGGCAGCCAGAGGAACATGCTGTGGGCAGGATGCTGGCATTGGGCTGCTGCCATCCAGGGCTGCTGTGGTGGGTGGAGACCAGAGATGTTCTTGCATTGGTGGCCCACAGGATGAGCTCTACCCTTGCTACAGCTGCCAAAGCTTTCTCACTGCCTGGGCTGGTGCTGGAGTGATTATTTGCAGTGTGAACCTGCTCAGTACCTGCTCACTGGGCAGTGCTTGTGTGCTCTTACAGTGACTTGCAGCATCTGACTCTTCACACTCTTACCAACCTTTTTCTCCCCCTTATTCTCCTGCATCTTGAAATAATAACATATTTAAAGTACCCCGACACTGATTTTAGCAAAGTAACTTGTTCCTCCTTGTTTAAACCTAGATTTTATTGAGGGAAATGTTTGTTCCATTGGCTGAGCTGAGGTATTTCTGAGATCATTGAAGCTTAATTCCTGTTCTCTGTTTGCAATGAGGCAACATTTGCTGTCACAGTGGAGCCTGAGTTTCTGCTCAAGATCCTTGGAGTGTAGAGGGAAGGAAGTTTACTGTGTCACCAACTCTTTCCCAGTTCTGGAATGGTGTGCTCCCTCTGGCAGCAGCATGCTTCATTCTCTGCACCACCTTGAATGGGAAACTGGCTTTAAAAACATTAAAGAAATAGTATAGGTGTGAGATATAAAAACTGCAATATTGAAAAGGAAGATGACTCTTCATGAACCAGTATTTTTAACGTGACTTTTCCATTTTATCCCCTTTTACTACTGTCTACATAATTATAAGCAAACCACATATTGGTGATCATAGACATAAAGAGAGATAAGCCTGGTGAGTGCTCTCTGTTGGCAGATCATGGGCCTTTGTGTGGCAAGGAAAAATCCTGACTGTCTGGCTATCTTGAAGATCTGATGTATGCAAATGCATTTCCCAGCCAGCATCCCATTTGTATCTGTTATAAATAGCATTTGAGTAATTAAACTTTTTTTGAATTGTGGAAGATCAAGGAATGCTTCTTAACCAAGCCCTGACTCCTCCAGCTTTTTGGTATGTTAGTGTTTCTCCTGGGAGAACCCTTGTGTCAGACTGAACATTTGGAATTATAGCAAGAATAGGCTTGATCACAGAGTTATTCTGAGTAGAAAATGTGGGATTGGGATATTTTCCACAGTTATTCTTTGGTGTGAACAGGGCTGAGTCTGTGACTGCAGCTCCCAACACCCATCCCAGGCTCCAGCTCGGTTCCCTCGAAGAACAGCTGCAGTTTCCAGGTGGAATTTGCTTTGAAGTTGGGAGTTTGGGACTTTCTGACCTCCGTGACTCCGTGCCACCCTCTCTAAGAATCCTGGAAGAGTGGGGAAGTCTCCTGGCTGGCACGGGCTGTGCTTCACCATTGGCAGATGGCCCCTGGGGCTGCAGCCAGCTGGCGGCACTCGGAGCCGCCCATCGCCTTCCCTGAGCGATGCTGGGATTGGCACGGGCCCAGCTCCAGGATTGATGAGCTGTTACTGGCTCCTCTTGGGTCGCCATTTCCCTCCTGCCTTCCCAATCCCAGCTGGGTACAGCTGAGGATCTGGCCCAAGGTCTGGTTTTAGCAGTAGACTATTTATCTTTGGTAATGGAGACTGCTGGTTTTATCCTGAGCAGAGAATGGGATGGCAGGAGCGACTACACGTGTACAGATAAGCCATAAAAATTCATGGTGTAGAACTGCAAACGTATTTTGGCTGGTGTCTGTTCAACTGGAACACGATTATCCAGATGTGATCTGCTGGTTACTGCTGGGATTCAGGCAGTTCTTCCAGCCAGCAGCCCAAGGAAGGGAACAGCTGTGGAACATACACTCTGAAAATTTCAATAGGTCTTTAACCTTCGCAGCCATTTGTTCTGCAGTGTGACATTTAAAACAATAAACTTCGAAACGTGTGGACATGAGTAGAAGAAATCCATGGAAAGAAGTTCCCCTCTGGCTGGCAGCTAATGGATTGCAATCCAATTATCCATGGGTTATTCTTCTTTCTGCATTATGCAGGGCACATAATGAATGAGTACTGCTGGAGAAACATAGCTGAGGGCACAGGGCAGGATCTGGGATCTGAGCACATGGCTGGCATGAACTGAAGGTGACCCAGTTGTTCACAGACCTGGTTGCTAATTGGGCAGTGTAAGCATGGCCAGCTGGACAAGTTTTCTTTCCCTTCCTTGTTGTGCTGCTTTTGGTGCCTGCTCAGCTCCTCTCTTCCTCCTGCAGGAGGAAGGCTGGAGCAGGACATGGTGTAGCTCTCTTGGTCTATTAATAAGCACATTTTGAGAAGGAATTTTATACATTTGCTGGGGAAAGGTTTACTGAGCAAATGAGTTCTTGGAAATGCTGCTCTGTTTGTGGTCTCTGTCGTGTGTTTTGGGTTGAAGAAGGGATTACTCATTTCCTCTGTGTGTGATAATCTTATATACAGCCATTAAATGCACACCCACACATTCTGCATGTGCCAGGTAGAATCTCTTTCTGACTTCTTTCACTGTAGTATTTAATCCTGATTAAACCTTCTAGAGGTGACCAAGAACTTTATGTTCTATTGTTAGAAGTCTATTCATTGGCAAGAAAATGGGGGGGGGGGGGGAGGTATTTCAAATATATTTTCTTTCTAGAAGCATTCCAGGATCTTTTGATGGAAGCATTCTAAGTCTTGTGATTGTAGCTACCTTAAGTGTTTAAAATTCTGCTTTTGCTGAACTTCCAGTGCTTCAGCATCTGGTTCCCACTTGAGTATTTGTATTTTTGTTGCCCTCACCACATCCCTCTCCCTGTAGGGATACCAGGACTTTTTCCTGTTCTCTTTAAGGAGAAGTCAGTATTTTTTTTTTTTTTGTGAAAGAATGTGTGTGTATTCTGGGTAAAAACTTTAATGATCATGCTCGTAAAAAGTGGAAGACTGACACTTAAGCTACATGAGACTCAATATTAAAGTGTTTATTTTACATCCTCTGAATCAGGGTCAGAACACACTTCAGGAGGAGGGAAAGTTTTCTTCCTTTCATCTATCTTGGATAAATGGTGCAAAGGAATGATGCATTAGGTTAAGAGAGTCATGCTGCCATGAATGCCCAAGAATAGACTCAGCTGCTTTGGGTAGGATCAAACCCTACTCTTCATCCCACTGCTAATAAATAATAGCTCAAATTATCTAACACTGATGAATTTAGCATCTTCTTATGTAATCTTCCAACTTGAATATGTGTTCAGGACCAAAACTATGTTTTGGAGATATTCCTTGTCCCTACCCTTCCTGGAAAGAGCTGAAGGGATGCCAGGTGGTATTTGAAATGATCCCACCAGGAATGAGGCACCAGCAGATCCCTCCTGCCCTGGCACTGCTCTTCAGGCATGGCATTCTCAGCAGCTTACATGGACAGAAAAAGTGAGATCAAACCAGCTTGGTACACTGGCTGCTGGATGTTGGTCAATTTCCTGCCCCAGCTGACGCAGAGGGAGCCCTTTAGAAAACCTGACTCTTGTTTGTGGGAGCTGGAATCTTAAAAAGCTGTGTTCAGGAATGCCTGTGGTAATTTTCTTAATTAAAATCTAGTGTTTCTGAATCTTTAAAATAAGTGGTGTGGCAGTGCAGCAGGGAGCTACAGCCTGTTCTGCAGAGTGAGGCTCCCTGCAGCTGCTCTCTCTCCACTGTTTCAACTATGATCCCATCATTTCATTTCCTTGTATCTCCATGCTCAACACATTTTCCTTCCTCTTCACTCTTTGAACAGCCAAATCTTGATGTCTTAAGCTGGTAAGGCCCAAAATAGTCAGGACTTGGAGAATCCCCAGCCCTGAGCCTCCCCATGGTCTCCTCATCTGCCTCTCAGGGCTGGCAGGGCTCAGCTGTCCATGTAAGGGGTTCTGGGATGAAGGCTGTCATTTATTAAAGCCACTTGGGGACTCGTGTGGGACATTCCTGAGCTGGGGAGCTGATGACAGTGAGTCTGGAACTCTTCATTTCCATCTCAGCAAGGCAGTTTTCCCTTCCTGCCAGGACTGGAGTGGTTTGGCAGGACTGGAGAACCTGCAGAGCTGACTCTGATGTTGTGCAGATAAATGTGAGGAATGAGCATCTCTCTGATAATGTCCTGGCTCCTCTTGTACGGTGGAAACTTGTCTTACAGGATATTTTTAAAGGATGTCTTTCACACTCTCCCTTCCTCTGGAAACATTGGGAGGAACTTCAACATCTAATCTCAGTAAAAGCACCTTTACTCTGTGTCATTGTTGGTGGTGATTGTGTGGCTGCCACTTTCCAACCAGTTCTGGGCAGAACTGTCAGCATCACTGCTGTGCACAGCGTTGGGAGCACAAAGGATTCTTCAGTGACACAAACCCAGTAATTTCCACAGAACTGCAGTAAAACGCCTCTTGCAGCTAATTATCTGCTTAGTTAACATAGTAATACATGAGTCTGTGAAAGCCTAAATAGATTAAACAGAAGTGGAAGTTTCTTGTAAAAGCCATTGATTGCTTTATGTGCTAATCACTGATAATTATTTAACAGAAGGCTTGCAGGGATGATTGTTCTGATAGCAGCTGAGAGGCTCAGACTGTGTAATTCTGTAAAGATCCATTTCCCCATCCATGTGCAAATTCTGGCATTCTTTGTAGTCTCTGTCAATAATTCCCAAATTCAGAAAAGGTGACTGATTTCTGCAGCAGATCCTGGATTATCCACACTTATTCCAGGTCACTTTCCTGCCAGAGCATGAGGGTTTGGTGAGATTTTAAGCTGAGCCAGTCAAACTGGTGCTGTCCAGAGGGATCTGTGCAGGGTGATGCTGCTGTCCCAGGCCTCCTCTCTGTGTGGAGGCAGAAGAGGATCCAGAATCCTTTAGCAGCAGCTGCTCCTTGTGGGAAGGTCATTTGTAATCCCAGACTGCCATCCCTGAAATCATGGGGGAGAGTTAAATCACGAGGGATTATTTTTCCCCCAGTTTTTCAAATTTGCAGGTGGAAAGAAGCGGGCAGGAGGGAGGGAGCCCAGCTGCTGTGGGATGGGGCAGCTGGGAGCAGCTGCCCTGGGAGGGGCTTTTTGGTGAATCTCTGTAAAAAACACATTTGTTCCTGAGCAGAAACATGAATTTCCAGAGTGAGTGCCCTGGGAATAGAGAGGAACAAGTGTTTCTGTGGGAGAGGGGACAAACTCAGTGGGGAATGTTCTCAATCAAACACATGCAAGCCAGGGATTCCCTGTGCAGCCCTTCACTGCTGGCGATGATTTAGGCTGAGGCAGGTCTGGGGTGAAAATGCCAAGGATGAGCCAAAGTATTGGGGTTTTATATGGTAAAGAGGAATATGCAGGTTCCTCTGCATGCCCAGGGGCATCAACACTGGTATCTTTAATGCTGTCTGGGGTACAGGGGCAGAATAGCCTGGTCCATGCTCCAGGGCAGGATCCACCTTCCTAAACCATGTGTAGCTAATGCCTGTCTCACCTGAAGTGCACTGGGTGTTTTATGACCTTGCTAATTGAGATATTTTAAAAAACCCTGAATCTGCAGTTTCAGTCAGTGACTATTTGCCCTTTCTATTTGTAGCAATTTCCTGCCATAGTTATTTTATCTATGGTTAAATAAGCAATTTCAGTTCTTTTCATTGTCATGTTTTCTAGACTTCATATCATTCCCATTGCTTTATTTTGGATTCTCTCCAGTTATTTCACATCATTTCTTGAAATGAAGTGCTCAGAGAAGGGATGCAGTGATTCAGTTCCATTTTTGTCTGTGGGGAAAGCTGTTGCCCTTGTGATGGAGAGCAAACCAAAAAGAGCTTTCCAAAGGACTGAAAGATAGCTGAGGGCCAGAGAATCATCTGAAGGCCTTACCTGGAACAGAAAACAGAGGAAAAATTAAAATATTTAATTAAAACAATGAGCTAAGCTTTATTACATGTTCCTTGGGGGTGGTGTAGTTTAAAAAGAGCTGTAGTTCTGTGTGGTTTAAAGGACTGCAGTTGTCTGAAGCTTTTTGTCCCCACCTGCAGCCTGTGACCCAAAGTTGGATTTTCCATTTCACTCCCTGCTGCCTTCCCCGAGCATGGTCAGCTCCAGCCCTGACCCCTGTGTGCTCCTCCCATGTTTTTGTAATAATCCCTATTACCTGCAGCTGCCTGCACTAATTACAGGGCCCTTTACATCCCCCCAGGGCAGCAGGGTTGGTGTTGCAGGCTGTAAATCAAGTTTGCATTTCTTCACCTTTTCTCCTGGTCTGGTCTTTCCTCGTTTCATTTTAACAAGGTTGTGGAGAAGAGGCAGCACAGTGTGCAGTCAGGGTTTAATTGTGTTTGGCTTCATGGTGGCAGCCATTGCCTGGAAAAATCCATAAAGATACCCCTCAAATTCACATTGTCAAGGAAGAAAGATACAGAACTCTCTCCGAGAAGAAGGGCAAGAAATGCACATTTGAAGCAATGCAAGTTAATACCAACGTTTTCTGCCTAAAAAGTAAGAAAATTTATTATGAATTTTTAAGCATAGAATGACTACATTTTGGAAACTGCTTTTTTCCTCTTAAACAAAATGCCCTTAAAAGGCTGCCTTAACATGAAAAAATAGCTGTGTATTCCCTGAATGTGATAGATCAAGCAGTGCAAGAGGAAAAAAAAAATCCACTTCAGTGTGTGCTTTGGACAGAAACTTGCAGCAATCCCCGTTTGTCAGCTTTTGTGATTTGTTATAATACACTGGGCCATGCAAGGTGCCAAATCAATGCACCACGTTCCCTATAGATGTGTTTATCCTTGGTTAACCAGGTTAAACCACTTAGCTCTTATTTCATTATCCCATCAGCAAGCCAAACCCCATGGTTTTTGGTTCCAAGCTGATGTAGTTCCATGGGCAGCCCTTGAAATTTGCCAGAATCCCCTGGACTCCAGTAATTCTAATTGCAGTTGGCACAGATCTGAAATGCAGGCAGAGATAAGCTGTTGTAAGCCTTGGAGCATTGCAGAGCAAAATGGGAAATTCTTATTATATGAGGTTATTTGAGCAGATTTAACCATTGTAGGGCAGAGATAGTTTTAGTAGGCAGCTAAATTATGGGTCCACGTGATGATGTGTGTTCCTCTACAGATCAGGATGAGATGCAAGAGTAATTGCATGTGAACTTGGGGTGTTTTGCTGCAGACTCTTTTCTGGTGCTCATGGGAATGATTCCTTTTAGTGTCTGGTTTTCTGTGGAATTAGAGTAAAGAATTTTATCACTATAGGCTTTTCCCAGCTTTTGCCTGACTTTGCAGACAAGAGCAGACACCAACCACTGTCCCTTATCCTCCTCCACTCCCTTCCTTGGTCTAATGACTTGTTAATATCCTCTGCTTTTAGAGATTTACGCTTCAACCACATCAAGGAGATACAACCTGCAGCCTTCAGAAGACTGAAGAACCTCAACACACTGTAAGTTGCACTCCAAGGAGATCCATTTATTACTTGTGTTAGCACAATCCCCTAAAATGGCTTAAAGATGGCCTTGGAATTTTATTTCTTTCAGTCAAGTTGTGCATATCCAGCCAAAGTTTTAAAATTCCCTCTGTTCCACCCTGTGTCATGTTTCTTTTTTTTTAATGTGGTGTTTAATAACTTTCATTTTTCACCAGTAACCTCTCTGCTTAAAAATAAAACATGATGAGCTCTAGCATTGATTGAAGATGTTTGTGCAGGTATGGCCTTAGAGCAGCCTATAAAAGAAGTTCTCATCTCTCTGGGATCAGAGAGCAGAGAGGTGGATTAAAATCATCTTCCTTTCCATGGTCTCCTCTAGCTCATGAACCACATCAGTTGCTCTGTGTGAGTTCCACTGAGCATCCTTCAAACACCATCTTTCCCTTTGCCCTAGAAGAGGAGCCTACATCTACCCTACCCAGGTGGGAATGGGGGTGGAGAGCTGCCCCTCCAGCCTTGTCTCACACTGACATCAGTGCTCACGCTGCTGCCCTAACGAGCTTCTCACTCTTCCCAAGGGACATCCTGGGATTCTCTGCTCCTTCTGGCTGCTGCAGGGCTGAGGGCTTGGAGGCAGATCTGAGAGCATCTGCACCCCATAGCCAAGGAGCTGCAAACACCCCAGCTCCCAAATCAGAACCAGAAGCTGTGTCAGCACTGCTCTGTGCTGGATGCAGTTGGGATGTTGGGACTCAGATCTAATTACTCGAGCTGTGACATGGTGCTAACAGCCACAGGATTTCCAGGTCCAAGCTGAAATTCCTCAGTGAGCAAAGCAGCTCCTTTGGGAACCTGACAGATGTTCATACATTCATGAGCCCAAATGGTAACAGAAATTCAGGTTGCTTTTTTTTTCTCTGGCCTTGAGTGATCTGAAGTCCCTGATCCTGTGAAGGTGGCAGACCTGGGCAATAAGGCATTCAGTCAACACTAAGCAGCTGTAGGAAAAGTGGGATTACAGCAGGACTTTATTATTGAGACCTGCTGAAGTGTTATCTTTGAAAAATCAGCATTTGCCCAAGATCCTTGCACTCTGTGTGTGGGTGTGGCAAGCCATGAGTGCAGGATGCTCAGAGTACCCTGGCTCTGGCCAGGACAGGTGATCAGCAAGTGGACTGGTCAAAAACTTTACTGCCACTGGTGCTGTTCATCCAGAACAGCCCAGGTTAGTCTCTCAAACAGCAGTGTGTGGTACTTAGTTGCCAAAAATAATAGAGAAGAAAAGATGGTTTGGATGGATTTCTGTCATTTGAGATAGAGTCAGATACAGCGAGAAATGAGAGAACACTATCTAGAGAGATAATAGAGTCCAAATCTGTAGGGGTTTGTCTTATCACCAAGCTCTGCTGAGGCCTCTTGATCTCCAGCCATGCTCTTCCACCCCTGGAGCTCTCCTGAGTGAGGGAACAGAGGGTTCCAGATGATGTCAGATCAGTGTGCTGCAGGCAGATGTTTGGCAGCAGCTCCCAGGACCACCGGGCGAGTTTCAGCAGAGCCCTGGGGAAAAGGAGGATGCTGGCAGGGCTTCACTGGGACAGAGGCTCCACCCAACCTGCTGAGCTCTCTAAGGGTCCCAGTTCCTGCCCTGCCAGCTCCTTGGGCAGGTCTCTGACCCCTGCAGGATTTTGCTTCTGTCCTCTGACTCCTCCACTCTGTGCAGGGTAGATACAGATAGAGCGTGGCTGAGGGGAAGGACCTGACTCTCTCTAACACCTGTTTGTGCTCCACAAATGTCTCCAGTTCTTTTTCCTTTCTGTCTCCACACTCTCCTGGACTGAGACCTCAAGGACAGCAAGTCCATGAACAGATATTATAGGGAATAGGCAGGAATGCACCCCTGGCATCCCTGAACTCATGATTTGGGATGCCAGGGCAGAAAGAACAGTCTGTTTTCACAGATGGTGGGCAGACACTCCTGCTTTCCCTAAACAGCGTCCTATGGCCATTGTCAGAGCTGGAATACTGGACCAGGTGAAACACTGCTCCAAAAAAATACTTCATTTTTATATTTGGATTCTGAAAATCAGCCTGATTTGCCAAGGCAACCTTTCCATTTAGATAGTACTTCTTATGCTTAGTTGTATTTCCTGGTCTGGCCAGCAGCCTGAAACATTCAGTTATTCTCACACTTGTAGTAAACTCCCACGGCTGAAGAGTTTGATAACTGAATGAGAGAACATTGGACCTCACACTCCTGAAGGAAATTTCTCTCCAGGAACTTTGGTTTGTCCAATTCCCACATCAAAACTGACAAGAGCTGAAGAATTTGCTGGTGTTTCTTAGATGGTAAATTTTGCCTGAGGACTTAGATAGCGTTTCAAGTGATAAAGAGAATAAATCCTTTAAAATCCCTAAGAGACTTTCTGGGAAAATTTGTCCCAAAAATTTGAAGTGAGAGGTTTGGAGGATAGAATAGCTCAGGTTCCACATGCAGAGCTCTGAGCTTGCAGCTTTCTGCCATTGAATTTAAATAAATCTTCCATAAGCAAATAAATGTTTTTAAAAGAGCTTTTCCCGCTAATGGCAGAGGAAGTGCAACAGATTCTGGTGAAGCTTCTGTTCTCCATCTCCTTTAGGACAGGGTGGCTGTTCTGTGTCCAAGTTTGACAGTTTATAAACCACCCTGAAAAGGAAACCTTTGTAGCCTGTGTTGGATGCAGGGAGATGGGTTGAGATGCTGACAGGACAGGAGCCTGTGTGGATGTCCAGTGGGGCTGTTCAACAGCTCAGACCCTCCCCTCTGCTTCCCTCCAGTGTGGGATAAATCACAGAACACTAATTTTAGCACTAAAAACAGGAGCTTTGTTTGTGAAAGAGACACAGTCACTGTTTGCTTCCAGCTGGGCACTCCTGGGGCAGCACCACAGGTAATGAATGAGCAGGTAATGACTTATCCTAAATCCTGCACCACTGGGAACGTCCTGTGTGCAGGTGGAGAAGCTCTCTTGGGCTGAACATCTCACAGAGTTATAAGATTTCCTTGTCCCCTCCTACTGGCTCTGCTCTGTTCCCATCTGTGCAGATGGTGCTGGATATTTTTAAACTCTTAATATTTCTCCTTGGTACAAAAAAAAAATAAAGTAGCAGGGAGAGTGAGGTAAACCCCTCTTGTATGCCATCCCCAGCTCCCCAGGTCCAGGACAGCTGTGTTGCTGCAGTTTGCCATCACTTGCTGCATGGCTGAAGCCAACATTAGCTCAGAGCAGGTGCTGTGGGAGAGAGAGGAAATGCTGTGAGCCCATGGTGAGGCACAGCCTCTCCCTGCTTCCCAGTTTTTGTGCCTTTAGGTCATTTCTGGGTGGGGATGGATGATGCCACCCCTGTAATTCCCACAGGAGTCACTGCTGCCCGAGACCCCTTTGGTTCCTTGCTGTATTTCCAAACCACAGCCAAAGGGTTGCTGCTCCCTGGGTCTCTCCAGCATCACCCATAGGAATATCCAAGCCAGGGACCAAAGTTTCTTTACATCCCCAGTGTGTATTTTGGTATTCCTGAGGCACCCTGGAGAACAGGGACTCTGTGGAGACCACATTGCTCGTGCCTCTGCCTGGCCCTTTGCCCTGTCACTGCTCACATCATGTTTCTCTTTCTGCTCAGGTGAGAGCAAAACACTTCTGGTGAGTCCTGCAGCTCTGCTTTAGGTGCTGCTGGTGAAGAGTCTCAGAGTGAACAGAGCAGCAATGTGGAGTTTCTGTCTTTTACTCTCTAGTAACTCCTGAGAGAATGTGCTCCTGCCAGCAAGGAGGGGATGTCAGAGCCTGCTTGGATCTCAGAATAAAAGTTCCTCCCTTAAATATGGGAAATAACTATTCCAGATCATTCTGTCAACAAGGGGGAATGTGCGGTTGAACATAAAACTCAATTTTTCTCCCCCTCTAAATGCACTACGTGATGATTTCTATTAATGGTGTGAGGAAAAAAATAGCTGTTTTGTCACAATGACTGCAGCATGTGGATTGTCAAACGAAAGGAGGAAAGAGAACATGGTTTGAGTCTGAATTCTGTCCTGTCACATCATTTAATGCATTCTTTAAAACAGAAAACCACTCATTTAATGGAACTTAAGCCTGTGCCTGGAAACCTAGAGAGAGGGTGGGGAAGGAGAAAGGAGAGGCAGTCACACATAAAATTTAGAGGAAACTGAATGTAAAATGTTCTCTTGGTGAATCTGGGCCAGATCTCATGGTGCTTGTATATCTCAAACATCCCAGAGGAGTTTGGCAGGAATAAAACCTGTGTGATTGAGTTCTACTCATGTGGAGTCCAGTTCATGGGGCACGAAGGGAAATGCCCCATCCTATTGCCAGGAAATGTGCTTCTGATACTTTTAATTTAGCCTGGTTTGCTACAGGGTGTGGTTAAGATAATGAGAGTGATAATGATCTTCCCAGCCTCTGTCTGCCATTTATCCCCAGCAGAGCTGGGTCCCAACTTTCAGCCCTCAAAGGGTAGCAGGAATTTTGACATTTTTGCTGTGGATGGCAGCTGGGACCAACAGCCAGGCCATGCCAGGATTTGGCACAATTCTCTGCCTGGTGAATTGCAGAGGAGTCAGGGAGCAGACAGCTGTGCAGGAGCCATCCAAACTCTCTCTAGGAGCCAGCTGTGCTGCCTTGTCCATGGATTTCTATGAAAGCAGCATTTTGGAATAAGTGGGCTATTATGAACTTCATCATTATCTCACTTTCCAGTGCTTTCCAGGACTTATCCTTCCATTACAATGGGGAATCCTGAGACAGGAAGCAGAGATGGCTTCTTCCATGCACTTTTTATTCTTAAATCAGGCAATGAACAAGTTTTTAAGTATCAGACGATGAGATAAGAGCCCTGTGTGCTGCTTGCCATCTGAACTTCCAGGATTCATCTTCTTTGGCTGGCTCAGTGGTTACACTCCCTTGAACTGTACAAAATAGCCAAGACAACAAAACAGACTGGGATAATGCTTTTAAATAGCCCCAAAACACAGCCAGACAACATAATGGAATTTGAAATCCCAGTGGAGATCAGTCCTGGTCTGAACCCTGAGCATTAAAGATAACAATCAGCAAAGGGCTGCAGACTGTGCTGCTGCATGGGGCTGCTCAGGCTGTGGGTGTCACCCTGCTCACCTGGTCACTGCCACCTGTCCCCTGGCAGGCAAATGGCCATTGCAGGTGTGTGCCAGGTGCTCACATCCATGGGAAGGGGTTGGTGCTGGAAGCCCACTGTAGCTCAGAAGTGGGGCCAGGGCTCAGATAACAGAGCAGGAGCTGCCTTGTCCTGTTCCTGCCAGAGATGAAAGCTGATGGGGCAGGGAGGGAAGCAGGGCTGGTGCCTGGGTTGTCTTTGTCCTGCGGGCAAATAGACAAAAGCCCTCTCCCACTCTGCCCTCAGGCAGTCATTGCCAGCCCTTGGGTGTTCAGTCATCAAATAAACTTCGGGGTTGATGCTCAGGGACTGTATTTCCACTCAGCATAGCTGGCTGTCAAAGCAGGATTGTGTGTTCCAAGGACTTGACGTCATTTTTACATCCTTAAGAGTGAGCCCGGGCAGTTTGACCTCAGCTGTGTGTGCGGAGCCCTTGCTCCCAGCTGTGCAGGAGCTTTCCAGCCTCCTCTGCCTCAGGCTCTGCAGGCTGCCTGTGCCCAGCCCTGGGCTGTGCAGCCTGGCAGTGGCACCCACAGCCCTGTGTCAGGGCAGCTGATGCAGGGAGGATGGGCCAATCTGGGGCAATGAGGTTTTTCTCAACCCCTCCTTGCCTGCCTTACAAAGTTGTTTGCTCTTGAGTTTCTCACATGCTTTTTCTGACCCTCAGTGTAATTCTCCACCTGAGAAAAAGCTGGTGGAAAGCTGCATGAGCTGCCTGGAGAGAACTTGTGAAGCTGCCATCACGTGTGTGTGCGCTTCTGACATCTTTTATCTCTTCTGTCATCCTTGAGGTGTTTGATTTCACCTTCATCTTCTTTTCCCACAAGTTTTTAACCCTTTCTCCCCATCTCTTTGTCTTTTCTCTCCATCCTTTACCTACACAAACTGATTTTGGCCAGGAAAAGACCTTGGCTTGTAATGACAGAGTCATGGCTGCTCTTTTTTGTCCAGAAAAGCAGGGCAAAGATTGGTTTTTGCTGCTGGGAAACTGCTGAACTGTCTTCTCACCTGCTGCCTGGTGGCAGATTGTTCCTGAGGAGCAGAGCTATGGCAAAAATCAACTTGTAGAATGCACATCCAGTACATGTATTTAATGTGACCCAACAGAGTAAGGTCTGGCTGCTTGCAGAGGGAATTGCCGTTTTTCCTACAACACCTGAAAAAGAAATCTTTGCAGTACAGAGTCACAGATTCCCTCTCTGACCACAACTCCATGCAGGAATTTTAAAAATGAGTGGTGCCTGGTGAAATCCTTGCTCTGGGCTGTTCAGCACTAAAAACTCCACCAGCTCTGAGCTTTACCAGACCTGAACCTCAGTGGGAGCCACAGCGAGAGACCCACGGGAGTGCAGCCACGAGGAGCAGCTCAGCTTTGTGTGTTAGGGAGCTATTTATAAGTGATTTATTGTGTTTTCTCCGTGTTGGGCTTGGCAGGGGCTGCAGCAGAGCTCTGCAGGGCTCAGCTCTGTGGTTACACTGCTGCACAGCGTGGCTCTTGCAGAGCTGGGCTGTTCCTGGTCACTGGCACCAGCCTTCAACTGCACACACAGCCATGGCAACTGCACACACCAGTGTCACACAGCTCTCCAGTGCCACGTGGCCCAGAGGTTTTGGATTAAAATCTGGCACAAAGCTCCTGAGATTGAAAGAGGTTGGCTCTGAGCAGCCTCAGGAGTCAAAGTTGAATTTATTTCTTTCTCATTTGTAGGTATCAGTTGCAAAGTGATTAGAGCAAAGCTATTAGCATTTTGTGGCTCCTGTAACTCCACTGGGAACTGGTGTTTCAAACTGCATTTGTACTTCTAAAAACTGTCTCTGCACTCCCCTGCTCACTTGTTGAACACAACCAGGCACCTCCAAAACCCATTGTGGTTGTACAAGAGTGACAGCAATGATTTAATGTCTTACTCCCCACTGGTTCTTTCTGCCTGTCTCCCATCCCCTCATCCCTTTTCTGGATGAAATTGTCACTTTGGGATGAAAACTGTGGCAAAAGGTAAGGAAAATACTTTGAACACTGCAATATTGGAAGTACTTGGCCCCTCTGGGTGAGAAACCTTCTCACTGCATTGGCTGGTATGAGGACCCAAACTTTGACTTGCTAACCCCATTAAATCTTGAATTCTGTGACACCTGGGCTTCGAATTTTTCAGTGGGCATCCAAGAACAGAAATGCCACAAATCTCACACGTGCTGACTTCACCAGCTGTGTTTTTCTTTCTTGATTTGAACAGGCTGCTGAACAATAACCAGATAAAACAAATTGTGAGAAGATCCTTTGAAGATCTGGAGAACCTGAAATACCTGTGAGTTGGTGGCTCGGTGATTTCGTGACCTCTTCAAAATCTAAAAACCCACTTTTAATATTTGCCAGTCAAGGATGTACTGTGTGTGTTTGGAGTTGAGTGTCAGAGTTATAAAACATTGCCCTTGAACCTAGGCAGCAAGTTCTGCTTTGGGTTGAGGCTCATTGCTGTTTCCTGTGACTTTTGAGAACACAATTGCTGATCAGTTCCCCTAATGCTGCTTCCTTTCTCTCCTGTTGAAAGCTACCTGTATAAAAATGAAATCCAGAGCATCCAGCAACATGCCTTCCATGGGCTGCATTCCCTGGAGCAGCTGTAAGTACAGATGAGCCTTGTTTGCATGCTGTGCTGCCAGGCCTGGGGAGCAGCAGGCACTTAGAGAGGGGTAGGATGGAGCTGCTGCTCTTTTCTCATCCACATTTGCCAGACTACTCTGGGTTCATTTCAAAACAGCTGTTCTGGGTGTTGGTTTTGGTTAATTAGTGCTGAGGTCTCTTCCTGCCGGTGTTTCATGTGTTTTCTCCTGCCCTCAAACCTCTGGAGCATAGGAAGAGCCCAGCTGTGCTTCTGATGGCCTCTATTTCCAAGGACCTTGTGATGGGAGGAGAGAGAGGTCTGCAGGAGGGCTGGGAGCAGAGGACTCTGCTGGGTTTGTGTCTGGGGATTCTTCAGGCAGAGTCAGATCTGGTCCTTTACTTAAACTGAGGGTGCTGGTTGAGTTTCTCTCTCATCCAAAGCTCTGCTGGGAATGAATGGATGCAGTACAAGCTGGGAGCTGGGACAGCCAAGTATTCCTGGGAGCTGCCAGGGTGGTGGTGCTCCCATGCTGCAAAGCATCTGGAAATTGCAGTGGGGGAAGATGAAGGATCCAAACAAACACAGTCCTGACCTTCCCTCGAGCTGCGTGGCACTCTGTGCTGAGTCTGGGCTGGAGGGAGCCTCGTGTGCTCTCCTGGCAGCTGGAGTCCATCACTCCAACAGTCCCCATTTGCTCCCCTTCTGTCTAGGGCAAAACTCTGCTGTTTATTCAAAGAAGTTTTGGTTTTTGACTCTTAGTGCACCACTCTCGAGGTGAGATGGGCAGACTGAGGTCTGGCTCTTCTGAAGTGCCTTCCTAAACTGGGACTGGATTTTTCTTACTTGGGACTGGTGGAGAGAGTGGGAGCTTGGATATTTGAATCACAGATATGTGAAATGGTTTGGCTTGGAGAGGATCTTAGAGCTCATTCATCCCATCCCCTGCCATAGGCAGGGACACCTTCCACTGTCTCAGGTTGCCCAACCCCTTGCACACATCCCAGGATGGGGCAGCCACAGCTTCTCTGGGCACCCTCCACCCTCACACGGAAAAATTCCTTCCTAATGATTTATTCTTCCTAGATAATTCAAATACAGGAATTGCTTGTATCCTCGGAGAGCAGGGACCAAAGGTGAAACTGGTCTAATTCCTGAATTGTTCCCAGCTGCAGCATTTATAGGGCTGGAATGTGACCAAGGACTTTGCTGTAAAAGGAATAGGATCCAGCTTGTTCTCCAGGTTGACAGCACAAGAGGACAGAGCATAATTGGAAGTTTCAGGCAATCCTAACAATAGGTGTGCCACCAGGCTTGTGTACAATGTGGTTTTTGGCCAGCCAACTCAGCAAGGATGCCTGGGAGAAAATTTAGGAAGCTGGAACTGGCTCTAAGCTGAGCTTAGAGAGCTGATGCTGCCCACAGGGATATTTCAGCAGTGAGTGTTCCAGACTTGATGTCACGAATAAAAGAAAAAAAACCAAAACCAACAAACCCACAAAACCAACAAACAACCCGCTGAAAGTCCCATCTGTTTTCAATCCCAGGCAGGCTTAACTCCAGAAGAAATAGCTTTGCTCAAATCCTACCCCGTTTTCCTGTCCCCACAAGCCAGCTTTTCAAGAAAAAGTATAACCCAAGTGATGGACAGGATCAGATGCTTTCCTCAAGGTCCAAAACAGTCTCAGCAGGCATCTGAGAGTGATTAGAGCACATCCCTGTCCTCCCCACTGTGACCCTCCAGTGCAGAATCTGAGTCACCCTCTCTGATACTGGACCATTTATCATGAATCCTTCCATTACAAATCAAGCAGCCATGTGGAGGCTTAGGCAATTATTTCTCAGTGCAGTCAGCTACAATGGCAGAATGAGTATTTGTAGATCTGTGATTAATCTTTGTCTGCTGTGAAATTTATGCCTGTGTAAAATAAAGGGGAATAGTTTAGGCAATTTGGGGACTGTAAAAAAACATTTAAAAGTCAGGAATGTGTCAGTTGTGCTGGTGAATGTCACAGCTCATGGCAACAGGAAGGCTCAGGTACCGTGGTGAGTTGCTCTGCAGGCACCACATTTCTTTTCTTGATGGCAAGGGGTGACCTGGGACAGGCAGGAGGTCCCCTTGGCCTCTGGAGTGGCAGGTCACACTTTGGATTTTAGTGGAACTAAAAATATTAGTCTGCACTAGCAGAAAAGCCATGTTGGCTGCTGTGTTTGCTGTGGAAACTGGAGACACTAACATGGATTCTGGGTTCTTCACACCTGCCCTGAGATGGTGCCATCCTGGGGGGCACTGGTGGGTTCATCTGGAAAGATCTTCTGTCTCTTAAATTCAATCTGTGTGTGATTTCTGTCACAGGTACCTGCATTTCAACAACCTGGAAAGTCTGGAGCTGGAGACTTTTAGTGACCTGCCTAAACTTGAAAGGCTGTGAGTAAAGATAAAATATTTCTTGGAACTAAGAGGGTGAGGAGAAGGGGAAAACCCCCTTTATTTAGCGTAGCAGTTTTGCTAGCATGGAGTGTGATCTTCAAAATGCAAAAAGAAACTTCTTTAAAGAAAGAGATTTTACATAATTGCCGAGGGGGAGGGTGACTGAGGATGTAAAGGGAATTTCCTATTTTATGAAATGTTCAGTTTTCCATCTAAATAGGAGTAAATCTGCAAAAAGTCCTACAG
The DNA here is from genome assembly GCA_024362935.1 of Setophaga petechia. NCBI lineage: Eukaryota > Metazoa > Chordata > Aves > Passeriformes > Parulidae > Setophaga > Setophaga petechia. Next base: position 3,800,913 of record JANCRA010000033.1, read on the forward strand.
CTGGTCAAGCCAAGTGAAATTTTACTCTGAGCATAAGGTCAGCAACGTTAGTCACTGTTGGGCAGAGTGAGCTAACAAAAAAGGGGGTGGAAAAGGGATAAAGTCAGAAGAAAGTTTAACAAGAAAAACACACATCCCTCTTGAAAGCAGTAAGGAAATGGAGTCTCCTGCTCCCCAGGATTGCTTCTAGCAGTAATGGAGCCACCAGCACAACAGTCCATGTGCGGTTCCCACTCCATGGAGAAACCAGCAGACTTTCCTGAGCTGTGTGGAAATGTGCCTTGTATCCATACATGCCAAAGAAATAAAACTGTGGGATCCCATACCCTTAGGAAAATTCAGACCTGGATCAGTACATGGCTGATCTCAGTCACTGTATTGGATCCAACAAAAATTCTGGATTTAAATTTTAAAGGAAGGTTTTTCAGCCTCCAAGCTGGGCAACCAGGCTGGACTCTGGTGCACACGTGTGTGTGCAGACATTTGCACTCAAGCTGAGCTGCTTTTGTGTTCTCTCCTGTTCCACCACCTACTAAAATTGCTTCATCTCTTTTGTCAACGGTCTCTTATGAGTTTTAGATGTAACCAACACAAGTAAATTCCCCCACCACTATGGGAATGGGGAGTTCATGATCCCCATTCCATGATCTTGGTCTCCACTAATATTTGCATTTTAGTGCAATCAAGATTTCTCCCTAACAACTGGAGAGTTTTATGTGTGTGCTAAGATTCTGGAAGTGAGAATTTGCCTCAGTTTTGTTCAGACATAAGCCCAGTTTAGGTGGCTGTTTTCTGAATTAGATTTGCTCATGGATTTGAGCTAATAACTACACGGAGTCCAGTGCAGGAGTTGTCTAACACCAATGGCTGCCCTGGTGGAATTGTCACATCATCTGCACAGGGGAAAGAAAAGATCCCTCCTAAACTGGAGCTGACCCAGGCCCAGAAAGCAGAGGGTGGGTCCAGTCTGAGGGGATTTTGTGCCCTTTCTCCTCCCTGTGCAGAGAGACTGGAAGGGTCCAGTTCCAACCTGTTCCATCCCATCCTGAGTCACCGTTTCCAGCCCACGCCCGCTCTCGCCTTTGGCATGTTACGTCACACCCACCAAGGGATGAAATCCCTCCAGCTCATGGAAGCAAACATGGAATTTAAACACTGAGCTCCATTTGGATGAGTGGCCTTTGCATTCAAACTGAGTTGTGACCTGGGATGTTATCATCCTCACAGTGCAAATACTGAATAATGTTTTGGCATGGCTTCTCCCACTGCAGATTCTTGCACAACAACAAGATTTCCAGGATTCATCCAGGGACATTCTCTCAACTGGAATCCCTCAAAAGGCTGTAAGTAAAAAATATTGCCTGCAAAGAGGACTTGTTTATCTTAAATCACATGGGCAGGACCTGAGGAAGAATGTGCCTGGTTGGCAAAGCTTTTAGTTGTTGCACTTCTAAGGCCATTGCTTAGTTTATAAAACAGTTTTGATTGGACCTGAAAGCTTATTTAAGCAGTTAGAAGTTTCTTTATGCTAGTGTCTAATTATAATCAGCTTACAGCTTAATAATGCCACAGGAATGAACGTTCCTGGAAAGTCTTCACAAGGGTTTGAACCCATAAAACATCCTTGAAAAATGTAGAAAGTCCAGGTCATGGATATGACCTTGAACATGTCTGTAGATCAGTATCTAACATGGTTAGAAAAATCACAGTCATAAAAGAAAAGGCTTGTTTTCTAGATTGAAATTAGTCAGAGGAGTGCCAAGGGGCATGATTCCCTTTCCATGCAAGAATTCCCCAGAGTGCCATTCCCACATAACCTGTCTGTCTCTTCAGCTTACTTCTTTCTTGCTTTGGTTTTATGATCTCTGGAAGTAAGTTCTATGATGAGTTTGGGAGGAAAAAAATTCAAAAGGTAAAGAATTTTGGTGTTCTGCCATGATTTTCAAGTACAATAAAGTAATGTATTTCTCACTGCTGCCCTCAGTGCTTTCTGCAAGCAGGTAAATGCTTCACCTCTCTTTAACAGGAAATATCTTGTGAAATGCTGTCTGTAAGTGCCAGAGAAAAAGATGGGATGTCTATAAAATACTCGATCATGGCCCTGTGTGAAATCTCACATTCTCAAATATGTGACCCTGAAAGTGTTAGATTTTTCTTGCCTTTTTTTTACTTGTTTGTTTGTTTAGGGTTTTTTTTGTATTTTGCTTTTGGATGGCTGTCCTGGTTTTGAAAACCATGACAATGGCTCAGACCCACTGACTGTAAAACTGTCAGTGGGGAAGGAGGCACAAACTAATCCCCCTGAAGTCCTCATTTATCCTCATGGATAGCATTGCTTGTAGGAATGAGGTCAGTGCAGGGAAGAGGCTGGGGGCACTGGGAGGTCACTGGAGCTCCATTTGCTGTGGTTCAGGCTTGTGTTGCAGTAATAAAAGTTCTTCCAGTTGTGCAGAAATGCTGCAACCCCTCACAGCTGGTTACAGGAAGGGCCTGATCCCACCACAAATAAATAAAGGAGGAAGGTTTTTTGGAGCTAAAAGAGAAAAGCTGCAGCAGAGGCAGTTCTTACAGGATTCAGTAAAGGTGGAAATCTCCATCCCAGGGTAAAAACCCAACATTTCAGCATGTCAAGTAGTCCAAAACTACATAATCCAGTTTAACTGAATAATTTCTGTTTGAAACTGGAATATTTTATGGTAGTTTTTCAATTAAATCTTTCTAATTGGTCAAGCATCCTAGCTAACCATCGTGGCAATGAAATATCTGAGATTTTCACCAATACAGGGCAAACCACCCAGGTGGCCCTGGAAGCTGTGTCCCCTGGAGAAGGAACAGCTGAGCTGCTGGTCCAGGGTGGTGGCTTGCAGTGGTGACACAGGACAAATTGTGACCAGCACAGACCCAGTCCCACATGGAGGTGTGTTGTAGATCACCAAGGATGATGTTAAGTGTTGCAGTGTTACAGTTAAGCACTGAGGAAGGAGCATCTTGGGTTTCTGTCACAAGGAAGGAGTGTGATGGTTTTCCTCAGCATGAAACCCATGGAAAGCATTACACTTCTTCCTGCAGCAGCTTCCCACCTCCTCTGAAAAGGCAAGGTCTGGAACCTCCAAATCAGTGGACATCAATCACAGAATTTCAGCATGTCAAGTAGTCCAAAACTACATAATCCAGTTTAACTGAATAATTTCTGTTTGAAACTGGAATATTTTATGGTAGTTTTTCAATTAAATCTTTCTAATTGGTCAAGCATCCTAGCTAACCATCGTGGCAATGAAATATCTGAGATTTTCACCAATACAGGGCAAACCACCCAGGTGACCCTGGAGAGCTGCGTCCCCTGGAGAAGGAGGCAGCGCAGCAGCTGCAGCCTGGGCACTCAGCTAGCTGCCTTTTGCTGTTGCAGGAGGCTGGACTCCAACTCTCTGGTGTGTGACTGTGAGCTGCTGTGGCTGGCAGAGCTGCTGAAGCAGCACGCGGAGCAGGGCAGCATCCAGAGCGCCGCCACCTGCGAGGCGCCGCGGGACCTGCACGGCCGCTCCATCGCCTCCCTGAGCGCCCAGGAGCTCAACTGTGGTGAGCCAGCTCACAGCCCTCCACAGCCCCCCTCAGCCCCTGCAGCTGGCAATTGCTCCCTCCTGCCCTTTGCCTCCCTCTTCCCTCTGCTGGCATCCCTCCTTCACTGCTGGAATGGGAAAATCCCAGTGGGGCTGCAGGAGGAAGCTGAGATTCCCAGGGGTGTTGGAGGCAGCTCTGTTTGGGCTGGTGGGTGTTGGTTTTTTGCACAGAGTAGGGCTGGTACAGGATCTGCTGCACCAGGAAATACCCCACCTTAGGCTGAACAGAAGGGGAGCACTGGGAGAGCTGCAGTGGCATTGAACACAGCTGGAAACCTGAGGGAGAGCATTGTAGATATGGAGCTGAATGCTGTGTTTGACTGTGGTGTAACTGATGGATTTTGTTAGGTTGTTATTCTTTAAACTTAGAGTTTTAAGTTAGGGTTTTTTTTCTGAAAAAAAACCCTTAAAATTAGTTATTTCATATAGGTCTTGACTTTTTGCACAGAGTATGGCTGGTAAAGGATCTGCTGCCCAGTGGCTAAACCAGGGAATACCCCACATTAAGCTGAACAGAATGGGACACTGGGAGAGCTGCAGTGGCAGGAAACACAACTGGAAACTTGAGGGAGAACATTATAGATATAGAGCTGAATACTGTGTTTGACTGTGGTGTAACGGATGGATTTTGTTAGGCTGCTATTCTTTAAACTTTTTTTAAATTTAAACCAGTTTTAAATTGGGTTTTGTTCTGAAAAAAATCTTAAAATTAGTTATTTCATGTAGAAAAAGACAAATCTCTGATTTTTAAGAGGAGGTAAGACATAACTGATTTTTAAGTGGAGGTTGGCACAAACATTGGCTGTAGTTCCATGGTGCTTTGCTGCTGGCAGAGTCAGTTTGAGAAATTCCCACCCACGTGGGCTGGCTGTTAGCATCCCCCCTGGATATGCCAGTCCAGCTGTGCATGGCCCTGCTGTGAGCCAAATGTGTGAGCTCAGCTGGATTTTGAAGAGCTCTCCATTGAATTCAGCTTTTCTCTTATGATTTCATTATTTAAAAAAAATAAAAATGTACCATTTCACAGATTAATTTAGGGCACAGTCATGGAAAGAGTTGAGTTGGCACAAACAGGTCTGTGACCTCAGGGGAGGGGGGATAGGAAGGGCCTAGGGAAAGCAGCTGGGGACACATGGAGTGGCTGTGCCACACAGCATGCTGTCCCCAACACACTCCCAGTGCCACAGTACAGCTGTTAGTGCAAATTTGTTCTGGTTTAGGCATGGAAACACAGTGGGGTGTCTGTCAAATTACCAGAGCACCTGGTGGGAAGATTTTGCTGGCATTTGGCTCTCACCCTGGTGGTGTGCCAGCTGGGAAGACAAATGATACAGAGTTCAGCACAGAGCTCTACCCATGCAGGTGGCTGATATTTGAGTCAGTCTGAAAACTGCTGGTACCATTAACCCATGGCTTTGAGCAGCTGTGAGCCACAGGGGCAAATCTACCCTGGGTCAGTGTTTTGTACTGTGGGGCTGTGCTGGGTTTGGGCTGTGCTGGGTTTGCCTTTGGGGATTTTTTCTGAGCCATTAATTTGTGGTCTGAGCAGTGAGGACACTGACCTTCCATTGGAGGAGGTGACAGGTTCTCAATTTTAGCAATAATCCAGCTGGTTTTACTGGATCGCTGATGAGCATGCAGATTGTGAAATGGGTAAGCTTTTTGAATCAAGATCAAGCACTCCAGGGCTTGTCCATAAATTCCTCCCTGTTGTAGCACATCCTTTCAATGTTTAACTTGCTTGGTGCTTGAGTACATTCAGAGTGAAGAACACAGTGAAAGGCTTGGCTGGATAGGGACAGGATGATGAATTAGGGCCATAATGAATGAAATCCTGTTGGGAAGGAAGTGGTGTGGTTTGCAGGGAGCTGGCTCTGTGCTCAGGTGGAGCAGAAAGCTGCAGGCTGCCAAGGGCAGAAAAACAACCCAAGTGAGGATGCTCCTGATTTCTTTGCTTCTTTGGGGGAGACAGGGACCAGCTCTATAATGATCCTCTGTAAAGTCAGCACTGTGGGAATTGATCCACTGCCCAACTACTGGGAATAGGAACAGCAGAAATTCCCCAGGGCCTTTACAGGTGGATGATGCTATTCCTTCAGGATATTTGCAGGTGCTAGTGAGTTTTGGGGTGGCTCTGAGCAGATGCTGCTGTGCCTGGTGCCTGTTCCTTGGGGCATTGCAGGATGGGTGTTGTGTGCCCCCACCACACCCCAGCTGGGCTGCATTTTTGTGCTGCTTTGGACTGGGTTTTGTTCAAATGGTGTTTTGCAGAGAGGCCTCGAATAACCTCAGAGCCCCAGGACGTCGATGTGCTCCTGGGAAACACAGTTTATTTCACCTGCAGGGCAGAAGGAAACCCAAAGCCTGCCATCATCTGGCTGCACAACAAGTAAGTCACATTCAAGGAACCCTGGGGTGGCAAAGGTTTTCAAGCACTGAGCTCTTCAGTGCCTGCCTGTAATTACAAAAGTTGTTTCACACAACGTTTAAAAAAAAAGGAAGAAAAAAGAAATGGTTATTTCATGGGTTATATTTACCTTCCTTTTAACAGCATTCTCTGGTGACCACGTAATCCAAGTGGTGTTTTCATCTGCATTTGAAATATTTCATCTGTGTTTGTAATGGATTCCAAGAGCTTCTAACTTTCCTATAAACATACTCTGCAGGCTGAAAGCAGTTGTCTTTTGATCAGGAAAAAAATAAAATTAGAGTTTCATGTTGCTCTCAGCCACCATGCTTGCCATTTGTTAACTGCTGAGATGCTTCTCACTAAAGGCTGGTTGTGCTAGGTATGAGGTTTCTTTCCAAAGGGAAAATTGCTGTGCTCCACTGAAGGGCAGAATTTGCCAATTCTTGTATAGGTTATGTGCTAGATGCCAGAGTGTTCTGGGAAATGCTGCACAGTAAAATATTCTGTGCCCACTGTGGCAGTGAAGCTGCCTTGCTGCTTTATGAGCTTCTTGTCTGGTGAAGACTGAGCAGGGCTTGGTTATTAATAAAAATGATCAATGTGTGCTTCTTCAGCAAACCCCCCACCAGGCAGAGTTTCAGCCCAGAGCAAAAGTTTATGGCTGAGTTAAGTCCCTTTGGAAGGAAGGTTTTTGTTAGGGAAATGCTGGCAGGCTCCCAAAGACAGCATTGTAAGAAGGATAATGACAATAAATGCTCAAAAAACGAGATATGGCTGGAGCAAAGAGACACCAGGGGAATGAAATAAATGCCCAGCAAGCAGATTAGATTGCATAGTGGGTTCAGCCTTTGTCCTAGGGGGAGAGAGGTCCCTTCTTCCCTTTCCATCATCTGCAGCCATCCAAGATTCCTTCGTGCTGGGACAAATGGGATGCAGCCCTGGGACCTTCTGCCACGGGCTGGGATCCAGGAGCCACAGGTCACTGCAGAGAAAAGGAAGATGTTTCACAGCTCTTGAGCTGAGTTGCAGTCCAAGCTGTGTTGGGGTCCCATGGTGACTTCTCAGAGCTTTTTGCTCTTTTGCTCCTCTCAGGCCTTTGAGTCAGGAGTTTGAATAGCAATGGCTGCACACAAGAACAATATTAATTCATTGTTAAATTTGCACTTAGTGAGTAAGAGGAACAGGCTTTCCGGGCCAGGACGCCCTTACAATGGCAGTGACACGGGAACAGAATGCTCTTCTGATGGGCTGTAAATGTCCTGTGTAATCAGTGAGGAGAGAAAAAGCAGCTCACCCAGGGAGCAAATCAGAGTTGGAGCTGCACTTCAGTGCTGTGAGTCAGAACACTTGCTGCAAATTTCATGAAGTCTCAGAATAGCTCCAAGAAACACCAACTTACTGCAATGCAAAGCCCCCAAATCCCCCCGGGGGTGGGGACCACCAGCCTTTATTCCTTTCAGATTTTGCCTGTTTGTGGCTGTTTTTTCAGTAATAAGATTGACATGAAAGATGACAACCGCCTGAACCTGCTGCAAGATGGGACCTTGATGATCCAGAACACCAAGGAGTCAGACAAAGGCGTCTACCAGTGCATGGCCAAGAACATTGCTGGCGAGGTCAAGACACAGGAGGTCGTGCTGCGCTATTTTGGCACCCCATGTAATTGAGCTTTGTGCACCCCTTTATGATCTGGGGATGGGAATGGAGCTAAATCAGAGTCAGTCCCCCCTTTGCATGTGCTAAGGTGTTCTTGGTGTGCTGGGGGAGAGGGTGGAAGCAGGCAAGTGAGGCCTGAGCTTCAGGGGTTCCCAGTGGAGTGGGAAAAGGGGAACTTAGGGGTTGAAGGTAATTTGGGACTGGGGAGGGAATTTGAAGTCTGGGATGAATTCTGCAGCCCAAGGGTGAAGGGGACATGGGCATGGGGATGCTCCAGCACTGGGCAGTGGGTATGGGGAGGTCTAGGAAGGTGCTGGGGGCATTGCTCACAGTGAGGATTTGGATGTCAGGGTAGAACCAGGGCGGGTTGCTGGGTTGCAGAGGAGTCCAAACAACTTCTGCTCATCAGTGAGCAGCAGAGCTGGCTCCTAAAGCTCTCCTTTCCTTCCAGCCAAGCCAAGTTTTGTGATCCAGCCACAGAACACTGAAGTGCTGGTTGGGGAAAGTGTCACCCTGGAGTGTGGGGTCTCTGGGCACCCCCAGCCCCGCATCAGCTGGACCCTTGGCACGGGCTCTCCTCTGCCACAGGATTCCCGCTTCACCATCACCAGCTCTGGAGGACTCTTCATCCAGAACGTCACCTTCTCGGAGCAGGGGCAGTACAACTGCAATGCCAGCAACTCTGAGGGCTCCATCCAGGCCACAGCAAGGATCATAGTGCAAGGTCAGGGCTCCCAGGCTGATCCTGGGAGGGTTTTGGGACATTTCTGGGACACAGTGCTTGGTCAGTGGGGTGTATTTGAGTCCTCTGGCTGGTTCTGCTGCCATGAACTGCCTGAGTGTTCCCTGCTGCTCAGTCATTGCTTTCCCTTCCAGATTCTCCCAGGTTTCTCGTCATTCCCACGGATCAGACAGTAACTGAGGGACAAAGTGTGGATTTCCCCTGCTCTGCTGAGGGTCACCCTCCCCCAGTGATTACCTGGACAAGGGCAGGTACTGCCTCACTTGACTTGTGGCTTCTCTCTCTCATGCCATCAACCACGGGGTGTGGGTGGGAACAGCTGAGCTGCTGGTCCAGGGTGGTGGCTTGCAGTGGTGACACAGGACAAATTGTGACCAGCACAGACCCAGTCCCACATGGAGGTGTGTTGTAGATCACCAAGGATGGTGTTAAGCACTGAGGAGGGAGCATCTTGGGTTTCTGTCACAAGGAAGGAGTGTGATGGTTTTCCTCAGCATGAAACCCATGGAAAGCATTACACTTCTTCCTGCAGCGGCTTCCCACCTCCTCTGAAAAGGCAAGGTCTGGAACCTCCAAATCAGTGCATATCAATCACAGAATTGTTTGAGTGGGAAAAGACCTCTAAGATCATGAATTCCAGCCCTTAACCCAACACTGCCATGTTCACTACTAAACCGTGTCCCTAAATGCTAAATCAGTGCTTTTTTAGACACTTCTGGGGATGATTCTACCCCTCATTTTGCAGTACCACTATGTGCCAGCTCTGTGTCATTGTCCCTGATTTGCTGCCCCTGTGGAGCATGTTGCAGAAGGGCACCATTCACTGGCACACCTCAGAGTTTTCTCATAGCTTAGGAAAAAAGATTTTGGGACAACAGGTGGTGGTGAACTTTTAAAGTCTCAAATAATTGTTAATGCTGGCTCCACTGAACTGATCTCATCCAACACTTTCTGGGACAGAAGCCAATAATGCTTGGCCCAGAGGTCCTCCAACTTTTCCTTATGCTTCACAAGCCATAATTAATGGTTTAGGGCTGTGGAGATTTTGTGGGTATTGTGTTCCAGCTTCCACAGCAAAGGCCCTGACGCGGAGTTAAGAAGGACCAGCTGAAATTCTGCTCTGCCAGCATGTTCTCCATCTCCTTTAACCTGTTTTCCTCCACTTCCCAGAAAATATATCTTATGCACATGTAAAGGAGCACAGTGACAAGAAGTGAGGTTCATAACTGCTTTGTAACCAGGTTTGCACTCAGCACTCCATAAATAAAAAACCAATGAAGATTTACAGTGCTTTCACATGCTGAAAGCAAGGCAAGAGGAGGGGAGCATTGAGATGAGCATTGCTCCTCTCAAAGCCACTTTTGAGAGCATATTGGGATAAATAAGTAGAGGATGAATAAATGGAGGAAAATGGAGTACATTAAAAAAAATATTGCTAGCCTGACAAATTTTGATAATTTTATTTGGGTTTGTTAAAGCAGTTTAGTTTTCAGCTTTTCTCCTGAAATAGAGAAAATATTGAAAAAACTGTTTCCAAATAAAAAAATCAGACCAACAAATTTAGAAAGATAATGCCAAATGTTCCTATTTATTTGATGAAACAGAGAGTTTGGATAATTGAAGAGTGATTTACCATTCATCAAGGCTCAAAAAAATCTGCAGGTTGCACAAAGAAAATGATTAGGAGGAAAGAAAAAGGGTTCCAGCTCTTCCCAGCTGATCAGACAAGACAGGTCAGTTTGTAAAGGTGGTATTTGAGGGCAATTGATGCTGGGAAAGAAAATGTGTGACTATCACACAGACCCCTACAGTGACGGTTATGCCTTCAAAATCTAGAGACAACACAAAACATTTTCGTGACAATATTAATATAGGAAGTAATATAAAAACAGGTCTTTAACTGGAGACCTCCAGGTGCAAATATGGCTGCTGAAAATGTGCTGAAAATGCATATGTGTCAAAGCACGTGACATAGGGCCAGTACAGTTTTATAAGTTCAGCAAATTCTCATAATTGACAAGAATCCCCAGTTGGAAACACAGGTAATGAAGTCATTCCCTCTCTTGGTTCAACCCCTTCTGAAACCTCTGTCCCTGCTAGTTGTTCATGTCTAATACACAAAAGTGTCTTGGGAAGGCGTCTTGGGAAAGTGTCTTGGGAAGGTATCTTGGGAAAGTGTCTTGTCCTTGATTCCCGCAAGAAACAAGATCAGAACTGGCCCTCAGAAATTTGTTTGACAAGAAAAGCTCTGTCGTTAGGAAACTTTATAACAATCCAACAACCGCTTCCAGAGTCACGGATAGATACGAAAAACACACAAAAGCAAAAATCCTTTTGGCATTGATGGGTTGAAGGAATTAACGAGCTGCTTGACCCCCCAGGTGGGCCCTTGCCGAGCGAGCGGCGGCACAGCGTGCTGGCCACGGGCACGCACGACCACGGGCAGTATGAGTGCCACGCCATCAACGCCATCGGTGTCATGAGCATCCCCGTGCAGCAATGAAGTCATTCCCCCCCTTGGTTCAACCCCTTGTGAAACCTCCGTCCCTGCTAGTTGTTCATGTCTAATACACAAGGAGGCATCTTGGGAAGGCATCTTAGGAAGGCGCCTTGGGAAGGCGTCTTGTCCTTGATTCCCGTAAGAAGCAAGATCAGAACCGGCCCTCTGGAATTTGTTTGTGTAGTAGGAAAAGTGCTAGCATAGGAAACTTTATAACGATCCAACACCTGCTTCCAGAGCCACGGATAGATATGAAAAGCACACAAAGGCAAAAATCCTTTTGGCATTGATGGGATGAAGGAATTAACGAGCTGCTTGATCCTCCAGGTGGGCCCTTGCCGAGCGACCGGCGGCACAGCGTGCTGGCCACGGGCACGCTGCGCGTGGGGCGGGTGGCCCTGCACGACCACGGGCAGTACGAGTGCCACGCCATCAGCGCCATCGGTGGCACGAGCATCCCCGTGCAGCTCTCCGTGACCCCGCGAGGTGAGCCGGGCCGGCAGAGCTGTGACATTACTTCTGTGGTAAATTGTTGGAACCCTGGATGCTAAGAATGTTAAATTTTCCGTGCTGAAAGGCACAGACCCTTCTAGCAAGCATGTAACTCTGGCACTTGATACCTTTGTCTTAAACATTCCTTACCAGGTTATAGGTTCAATATAAATTTAGGTTTTCTGAAATCAACTCAGTAAAACACAAGTCACACAGGGATGTTTTTGCTTAATTAACGCTTTATTTATTTTTTTTTTCTTAATTTTTTTAAAGCTTTAACTAAATTTTCTGGTTTTTTCCTTATAAATAAGCAAACTTCCCTTCTTGTTCACAAACAGGGGAGAATTTTACTAACGGCAGACTGGAGGGAAGGAAACTCTCTAGAAGCAAGAAATTAGTGAATCTTCAAGCACAAAATTCACAGAATGTTTTTAAGACCAGCAAGATCAATATAATTACTTAATATTGCCTGACTAACACTTTTAGAGAACCTCATCCCACAATTCCTGAAGCAAGTTATGATCCCTGTTTCAGCTGGAGCATATTTTCTAGAAAACCTTTGAATTGAGGATTTTAAATGCTGCAGCATATTCCTATGGAATTGCCCCAAGTAGAGATGCAGAGGAGCAGAAAATAATGAACATAAATTACATGAATTTATGAACAGAGAGCTTGGTAGCGAGACAGAGAGCACAGGGTGAGCTGCTACTGCCCCTCTGCAGAGCCCTTGCAAGAGCAGCAGTTCTGCTTTCCCCATGCTGAGATGTCTTTTTTTACACACAGATTTCTCTATTTTCCTTGGTGCATTTTTCACCCCAGTGGCTTTTTTTTCCCTGTGTTTCACAGTGATCCCAGTGTTCCTCCATCCCCCCCAAGACCTGGTGGCAGAGACAGGCCAGGACGTTTCCATTTCCTGCGCTGCCCAGGGAGACCCAAGGCCCACCATCACCTGGGTCAAGGTACGTGGTGATTTCACTTCACTCAACCAGCAGTGGGAGCAGAAGGAAAGGCCTGAGAGGGCAGCAGAGCAACCTTTAGGTTGTGGCAGGGCAGCAGAAAGATGATAAGAAGTAGGAGAATAAAAAAGTAAAAACTGAAGTCACGTCTGCCACCAACCAGGCTGAGAGGCTGGGTTTGAGTAATGCTGTCAGAGCCAGCAAAAACTGGGATCTGCAGATCAAGGCCAGCAAAAATCCATCAGTTTCAGATTGCCCTAAAACTGAAAACATTTCAGCTTAATTCTGTGCCATGAAACTTCAGTGGGGCATTGGGGCCTGGGAATAGTTCCAGCCAGCCTGGCTGTGTGGGGTGTCTGTGCAGGGTGTCCTGTGGGGACAATCTGGGGAACGAGCTGAGCAGGGACCTCCTCACCGTGGGCCCCATCAGGAACAGGTGCCTTGGTGTTCTCTCTGGTTTCTCTGGAAGAGCAATGCTAACATCTGGTGGCCACATTTGCTCATCACATCCATCCCTGGGTTTGCTGAGCAGGCTGAAGGCTGGGCTGGTGGGGAGCTTTCCATGCTCTGACACAGCTTTTTGTCTTTTGATGGTGCAACAGGAGGGCATCCAGATCACAGAGAGTGGCAAGTTCCACATCAGCCAGGATGGGACCCTCTCCATTCAGGACCTGGGTGTGGCTGACCAGGGCAGATACGAGTGCATAGCAAGGAACCCGTTTGGCTTCACCTCGAGTGCCATGCAGCTCACCATCACTGGTACTGTATCTCTCCCTGAGCCTTCTCTGGCTCCCATGTAAGGACCTGCTGTGCTCTGTTTACAGCTACACTTTGAGCAGATAATTATGCAAGAAATGATTTCTTCAGCTTCTTTGCAGACAGGTCCTTTTGGATTGGAGTCACCTCACTGGGAAAGCCCACGCATGTCCCAGCTGCCCCTCGCTGTTTGCTCAGCTGAGCTGCAGTTGCTCCCTGCAAAGCCAAAGGTGTTGTCTTAAACCTCCTCCTGCAAGTCCAGCTGTCAGTGTCCATGTAGTTATTGCCTCTGCTGGGAGGGAGAAACTTATTAAAATGTGCCAATGTGCTCACAAATCATCATCTGATGGAAACCTTGCATGCCGGGGAAGGGAGGAGAAGAACAACATTGTCACTGCAAGTGCAGGGGTGTAAATGTCTGCTTAGCCACAGAATCACAGACTCACAGAATCAGTGAGGCTGGAAAGGACCTTCAGGATCATTAAGTGCAACCTTAGACTGTGCATCACCCTTGGGAATGGAAACTAGGTCTGGTTTTCAATCTCCTGCTCTGTGCATTGGGGAAGCTGTAATGAACCAGGAGGAGTAGCTCTCCTCTGCTGGTGAAACCAGAGGTCAGAGGGGAGATTGTCCCTCTTAGAGGGTAAGAAAACTGGCAAAGGAGAAAAGAAATCAAAGGCAGGCAAAAAAGTTTAAAATATAAGTAAAGAGCTGTTCCAGCAATAGCCACTTAGTTGCTTATCAGATGAATTAAGTAACATTTTCCATAAAGGGGCTGTAAGCAAGGAGCTGAAAATGGTCAGAAGTGTCTTTGTTGTTTGAAATAATTCCTGAGACAATTTCTGTGGTTTATTCTTGATTGGTGCCTCATTCACCAGCTGGCTCTAGCATACACCAGTAGCCAACTGGGGACTGGTTTGTTCAGCTGTGACAAAGGCCCTGGCTTAAAAATACATCCTGTAGTAATTTTAAAGAAGTGATTTCTTTACTTCTGAAGGTATTCCAACAACAACTTTGGTATTTTTATCTAAAATTATTTAGCAAATGTGTTAACAGTAAGTTTGAACTATTATTATCATAAATATCTATTAAATACTACCAATAATTAATAAGTAAAGCCTTCCACAAACAGAAAATTAAAATATGAGCAGTATATTTAAATTAATTTCATGAATTTGAGAAGTAGCTTTGTGGGAAGCAAATATATTCTTTTGGATTAAGATCCAAATCTTAATCACTGTGATTTTTACATTTTCTTTTTGCAGTTTAACCGCTAACCAAAACAGGCCTTTTTTTTTTTTTGCAAAGCTGTATGTGAGAAAACTCTGAACGTGTACCCACAGACATCTCCTGAAAAAGTCACCTCCTTTTTCGGGCAGTTCGCATTCTTCAGAATAAACAAAATAAATCCACGGTGTTTATATTACAAACAGAAACGCTGTTTGTTCTGCAGCGCAGTCACTGGAGCTGGTGCTGCTGCACAGATTTTCATGAGCTGGGGGGGGCCCGTTAATATTGAAGCAAATTGAAGATGTTTAGTTGTTTCTTTGTCCTTTGGGCAGCCACGGACGTGGGGAGGAGCGGGGACACGTTTGTGGCCACGTCGCTGCGCGAGGCCATCAGCAGCGTGGACCACGCCATCAACTCCACACGGACCGAGCTCTTCAGCAAGTAAGTGTGGCAAGGGCCTGGAGCTGGGGCCTGAGGCAGAAAAGTGATAAAAAACCCACAAGAAATGAAGCTTTCTCAAAGCTCATTTTAGGACTGGCAGCCCACAAAGCAAAGATACAGGATTTTTTTGAGTGCTGGAGGTTGAAGCTGCACCACGTAGGATGTGATAGAGCTTCCCAGCAGATTTGGGATTCTGGAAAAGTGAGATACACGAGCATCATCTCTTATGTCACTTCTATCTGCGTTTTGTCAGCTGGAATTGGTTGTGGAGATAGTGAATAAAAAGGAAAATAATCAAAGTAGTCATTTTATGAATGCAACTGACTTTGTGGAGGGTGTACAGAAATAATAATATAAAAATTCCAACCATTTCCTCAGTAAAAAATAAATTCTCAAGTGAATATGATTCAATCCTTTTCTACCCCAATATATGTTTTTATTGGAAGGATGGATAGTTTGTATTAAGCCAGAAACCCTCTGGGTTTCAGCTGTTGAAAAGAGAAAAAATAAATTGCTATCACAGAAAAAACCCAGAGAAATGGAGGGAATTAAATATGTGCATTTTCCTGGGGAAAAATATCCTTTCTTTAATCATCTGCAATGTGCAGACAAGCCACGTTGGTCTTATGCACTAATTTGGGGGCCAAGCACTAGACCAGCTTAGAGCCTGACTCTTGCTGCTTGTAGGGTCTCACTGCCCTGGGCAGAGTTGATTAATTTTAATGATCCTGCATCACTTTTAATTCCTGGAAACAGGCGGCCCAAGACTCCCAATGACCTCCTGGCTCTGTTCCGCTACCCGAGGGACCCCTACACCATCGAGACAGCCAGGGCAGGGGAGATCTTTGAAAGGACCCTGCAGCTGATTCAGGAGCACGTGCAGCAAGGACTTATTGTGGACATGAATGTCACAGGTAGGAGACATTTCATTTCCCTTCTTAATTATGTGTGCAGGATGAAATGAAAACAATGATATGTAGACATCCAGGAAGTTTAAACTGTGCAGTGGTATATCAAAAATCCAGATAAATGTTGGATATATCAAGAAATGTGTTGTCTGGGTGGCAATTCTTTCTATATCTCATGTTTTTTTTTAACAGCTGAAGGGCTGGTCTTATGTTCACTGAACCAATTTGATACCCAGGAAAATGTTTTAATTCCCTGTTTTGGTAAAGGTTTCTTAGATGGCTATAAAAGCCCTATTCCTTAAAAAAATATTAGCCATCTAACTGATAAAGGAAGATCCTTGTGGGTCTGAAGTTCAGACCCTGAACAGCATGGTCTAAGGTGTTTCCTGCCCTCCAAATGGCAACAAGAACAGTGCTGTGAACTCTGAGGCATTTGGGTGCTGTTACAGAGGAAATGGGATTCCCTTTTCTGTCTCTACTACTTTAACCTCTTAGCTACAAACTCAGGCAAGTCCCAGCAACTCAGGATCCTTCTACTGAGGTAAGACAGCAAACAACAAAGGAGTGCAACACCAAAAATACCTAATGAGGTCTAATAATGCAGCAGCTGGACCCCAAAACTTCCTACCTGGCACCTCTTTGATATACAACAAACATTCCTGTACACTGTGTGCTTCTACCTGTACGTGTGATTCATCATGTAGCAGGCATTGTGTGTTTGGGGCCTGTAAATATTTTTTCCTGCCTGGATGTATTCCAGGGAGCAAGGAATGTCTCTCCAGGCGGCAGGTCTGGTCTGGGCTGGTTGGACTGCCAGCTTCTCCTCCTCATTGCCCTGTCAGCATCCACACAATGCAGCATCATTCAGCGCTTTCACACAGCCCAGCAGTGCCCTGGCAGTCACCCACGGCTTCCTGCTGCTCGTCACGTAGAGCTTGGGTGGGTGACAGAGCTCATGGTGGCAGCAATAACCCAGGGAGCCATAAAATAAACCTAGAATAGCGACCAAGACCACCCCCACAGTTTGCTCTGTCAGTCACAACATTTCTGGTTTCTAGCTCTGTGCAATTAAACTCTTTTCCTGTTCTTTTTTGCTTTGTGGGTCAGATGTGATCCTGTGCTTCCTTTGCCTCCCATAAATTCCACAGTGACACCACACTCAGAGATCTGGCCTGTCCCGATAGGGGTCTTCACACGGAGCTGTTCCATGGGACAGTGGGAATCTGGAGGCTGCAGGTGATGCCTGACCTGGTGCTCTGCCCTTCCCTCTGCAGGCTATCGCTACAATGATCTGGTGTCCCCTCACTACCTGACCATGATCGCCAACCTGTCGGGCTGCTCCGCGCACCGCCGCACGCCCAACTGCTCCGACATCTGCTTCCACAAGAAGTACAGGACCCACGACGGCTCTTGTAACAACCTTCAGCACCCCATGTGGGGTGCATCCCTCACAGCCTTCCAGAGGCTCCTCAAACCTGCCTACCAGAATGGATTTAACCTGCCCCGAGGGTTTTCCTTGGCAGAAGATGCCAGGGATCTGCCCCTTCCTCTACCTCGCCTTGTCTCCACCGCCATGATCGGGACCGAGACCATCACCCCCGATGACCAGTTCACGCACATGCTCATGCAGTGGGGCCAGTTTCTGGACCATGACATGGACCAAACGGTGGCAGCCATCAGCATGTCCCGTTTCTCAGACGGAGCCCCTTGCAGCGAGGTGTGCACCAACGACCCTCCCTGCTTCTCCATCACTGTCCCTGCCAACGACCCCCGCGTGCGGAACGGGCGCTGCATGTTCTTTGTGCGCTCGAGCCCCGTGTGTGGCAGTGGCATGACCTCCCTGCTGATGAACTCTGTCTATGCCAGGGAGCAGATCAACCACCTGACATCCTACATCGACGCCTCCAACGTTTATGGCAGCACGGAGCAGGAATCGCGGGAGCTGCGGGATCTGAGTGGCCGGAAAGGGCTGCTGAAGAGAGGGCAAGTTGTGCCCAGCTCGGGGAAGCACCTCCTTCCCTTTGCTGTGGGGCCACCCACGGAGTGCATGAGGGATGAGAATGAGAGCCCCGTGCCGTGCTTCCTGGCAGGAGACCACCGTGCCAACGAGCAGCTGGGGCTCACGGCCATGCACACGCTGTGGTTCAGGGAGCACAACCGCATTGCCACCGAGCTGGCCGCCCTCAACCCGCACTGGGACGGGGACCTCCTGTACCACGAGGCGAGGAAGATTGTGGGTGCCCAGATGCAGCACATCACCTATGCCCAGTGGCTGCCCAAGGTCCTCGGGGAGGCTGGGATGAAGATGCTTGGTGAGTACAAAGGCTACAACCCCAACATCAACGCGGGGATTCTCAACGCCTTTGCCACGGCAGCTTTCCGCTTTGGGCACACCTTGATCAACCCCATCCTGTACCGGCTGAATGAGACCTTCCAGCCCATCCCACAAGGCCACATTCCCCTGCACAAGGCCTTCTTCTCCCCTTTCAGGATCATGCAGGAAGGGGGGATTGACCCCCTCCTCCGTGGGCTGTTTGGGGTTCCTGGGAAAATGCGCGTGCCCTCTGAACTCCTCAACATGGAGCTGACAGAGAAACTCTTCTCCATGGCACACTCTGTGTCACTGGACTTGGCTGCTATCAACATCCAGAGAGGGCGAGACCATGGCATCCCACCCTACAATGACTTCAGGGTCTTCTGCAACCTCTCCTCTGCACAGGAGTTTGAGGACCTCCGAAATGAGATAAAGAACTTGGAGATCAGAGAAAAGCTCAGGAGGTACTGTAGCCTGGATGTGGAAGGATCAAAATTACTGGAGACCAGTCAGTGAAAAGTTCCTGCTTCTTCCAGTACACCCATGGATTAACCTTCACAGATATTGCCCCCCACAGATGTTAAGATAGGGTAATAACTGTGGTTTAACAATGAGGTTAGACAAATGAAGGTTCTCCGAGTGATCAGTCTGGTTTTGGGTGGAATGTTGCCAGGCACTGCTGCGGTGTAGTTTGGGAGCAGATTGAGCCTTGGAGCTATTTTCCAGTCAGATTAAACTGCGTCCTATCTGCCCTGTCTGCCTCTTCCAAGGCAGGTCTTTATCCTATTGTCTTTTAGATAAAACCTTTAAAAATATTGTCCAGATGAGCTCCTGACATACAAATTTCTGTGTTGGTATCAGATTTATATTATCACCACTCTCTGAGAGTCTCTTAACATTTTTTTTTAAATATCTGTTATCCTGCAGTTTATATGGAACTACCAAAAATATTGACCTGTTTCCAGCACTTATGGTGGAGGATCTTGTCCCTGGGACCAGAGTGGGACCAACACTGATGTGCCTGCTAACGACTCAGTTCAGAAGGCTGAGGGATGGAGACAGGTATTGCCATTGGAATCATCCCAAATCCTTTCATATTCTCTTTGGGAGGTTTTTTGCCTTACAGGAAGAAACAGAATCTGTTTTTTTTCTTATTTATTTTCTTATGATATGAGGAACAGTCTTCTCTGCCCAGTATATTTTCAAGAACACTTGTAACAGTTACTGTCAAGGTCTCCTTTCTTGATTTAATGATTCTCATTTCACTGTGGAACACTGGGAATCATTGAGGATGTTCTCAATATCTCATGAAAATCCTAGAAAATGTCCACAGGAGCTTCTTTCTCATCCCTGTTTTCTGCTTGTGTGAGCGAGACACCTTTGCTCGGTGATGCGCTTAGGGCAGGAGCACAGGGGTTTGTAGGTTCAGAAAAAGCCATCTCTGTTTGCAGCCACCTCACACTGGAGCAGACGCTCATTTTGAGGGGTGTGGGTGCTGCCACACTGATGTCAGGGAGCTCATCTTCCTCTCCCAGCTTCACTCACTCACTCACTCACTCACTCACTCACTCACTCACTCACTCCCTCCCTCCTCTCCCATCCTGAGTCATGCTGTGATTACACCCCACTGCAGATTTTGGTATGAGAACCCCGGAGTGTTCACACCGGCACAGCTGACTCAAATCAGACAGGCGTCCCTGGCTCGTGTCATCTGTGACAACAGTGACCACATCCAGCAGCTGCAGAGGGACGTGTTCCAGGTGGCATCATACCTGCAGGGCATGGTCAGCTGTGAGGAGATCCCTGCCGTGGACCTCCGCCTGTGGCAGGACTGTTGTGAGGGTAAGGAGGGGGATGCTCTGGCACTGACTGCTGTGGGCATCGCTCTGGGTGGTGTTTGTCACGTGCCACAGCAGCTTTTATGGAATTGTAGCTGATTTCTGGCTGTACCATGAGACCCCTGTGCCAGCAAATGGGTGCAAAGAGAATTGAATATAAAATAGGAATGGGATGGAATGGAACGGAACGGAACGGAACAGAACAGAACAGAACAGAATAGAATAGAATAGAATAGAATAGAATAGAATAGAATAGAATAGAATAGAATAGAATATTTCAGCTGTAAAGGACCTGCAGCAATCATCCTGTTGAATCTCCTGATCAATTCAGGACTGACCAAAAGTTAAAGCAAATTATTAATTATGTCTTATTATTATATCCAAAATGAGAGGTCATTGGCCCCCTCCCTAGGAAGCCTGTTAACTCTGCTAGCTTCATTTAATCTGTCTGAAAGCCCACCTCACTGAGGGCTTTGGTCTCTGGCTGAGGAAGAGACTTAGAAAGAAACAGGACATGATCCCCCCCACATGTCACTTCACAGATTCATTTGGGAGCCTAAATCTCTGCCATTAAACCTTAGATCCTGCCATGACCCCCTTGGGCTGCATTCTGGTTCAGATGTCCATTTGAGACATGGTAACCCATGAGTGAGGCACACCCTTTTCCACACCTTGGTTGCCTCCTTCCCTCTGGCCCAAGAGATGTGTCCAGGGTGGATGGTGCAGGAGGGCAGCTCTGCCTTGTGCTGCTTCAAACACCAGTGCTCACTGCAGACTTTTCCTTCCTTCCCAAGACTGCAGGACACGAGGGCAGTTCAGGGCTCTTTCGCAGCGCTTCCGAAGCAAGAGGTCTCCTGGCTTCAGCTACCCAGAGGAAAACCCTGCAAAGCACAAGCCTGCCGTGCCCAGGTGCAGTATCACCCCTTCTACCTCCAGTTTATGAAACAGAAGTTTCAATAACTCAGTCCATTCAGGCCTCTGAATCTGGCCCTTTGCAGAGATCTGGGGTCAGGGGTGGATCAGGAGAGAGGTGCTGAGCTCAGCCAGTCCTCCACACTTGAGTGCAGAGCCCAGCTCTGATGTGTAAACACCTGGGCTGAGGGGCTCTGGCAGTTGGACCCTTCCCTTTGATGCTCACTTGGAGGCTGATGTTGGAGAAGGCAAAATGATTCCCTCCCCTAGGAAACTGCAGTTTGCATAACCCCTTTCACTTTTTATCCCTGACCCCAGAGACGAGTCACAACCCTCTCCAAGCTCTTCCTCCAGAGAGAATCTTGAGTCCCTTGTGGCTGAACTGGAGAAGACAGTCACTTCCCTACGGAAACAGGTAAAACTTGGTGCCCCAATGTTTGTCTTTCATGGAGTCTTGAACCTCAGCAAAGAAAACTTGAGCCAGCATTTTCTTCTTGTATTTGGGACAGGTTAAAGATTACCTGTGCAGACTCCTTGCATTTGGGACAGGTTAAAGATTATCTGTGTAATGGTACAGACTACCTGGATTTGCGACAGGTTAAAGATTATCTGTGCAGACTCCTTGAATTTGGGACAGGTTGAAGATTACCTGTACAGACTCCTTGCATTTGGGACAGGTTAAAGATTATCTGTGTAGTGGTGCAGACTACCTGGATTTGCAACAGGTTAAAGATTATCTGTGCAGACTCCTTGAATTTGGGACAGGTTAAAGATTACCTGTACAGACTCCTTGCATTTGGGACAGGTTGAAGATTACCTGTACAGACTCCTTGCATTTGGGACAGGTTAAAGATTGCCTGGGCAGTGATGCAGACTCCTTGCATTCGGGACAGGTTAAAGATTATCTGTGCAGTGGTGCAGACTCCCCTCAGAGCTGCTGTTTTCTCCCCCTCAGGTGAATGCACTAGAGAGCCAGCTGAGGTGGCACCACAGGAGCAGCAGCACACGTGGACAGGGCAAGAAGATTGGGGACAAATGGAGAAGAAGATGACCATGTTGCCCCCTTGTGTAAGGTCAGTGTGTTTGTTCTGGCCTGGGGCCCCACAGGGTCGGTGTGGGGGGACACCTCAGCAGTGTTCCCATGCAGGGAGGATGGAGCAATGAGGTGATGAATGGGACATGAGGTAATAGCCTTAAATGCAGCAGGTTAGACACTTGTTTCTGCTGGCAATGATTAGTGACTCACTGGAATGGGCTGTCTGGGGACGTGGTGGCGTATCCATTCCTGGAGGTCCTTTAGGAACTGGTTTGGCAAAGATGGGGAAAGACATAAGTATAGGATGGACCAGGTGGTTTGGGTGAGGTCTCCTGGGCCTATTCTCCTGGGACTCTGGGTAGGTTTATTCTAACAACATTTAATGTCATAACCCCAAATCCAAGAGCCTCGGAAGGACCTTTGTGGGGAGGGATATCACAAAGCTCAGTGATGGAGTGGATGGACTGGTTCCTCCCCTGGGGAACAAGGACATCTGGGCAGATGGAGCAATCCATCATTTGCTTACAAACTGGCAGAGATTTCCCCCTGCCCATCTGAGTCACCATGCTCCTCACTCCTGAAGGCACCAGTCCTCTGTTTGCTGAGCCCAAGACAGGGCAGCACAGCTGTGAGATGCCTGTGTAGAGTCCCTGTCAGCCCCTGCCAGCCTGGGGACTCTCCCTGCTTCTCAGCAGTAACACAGCCTGGCCACAACTCCAGTCCAGGTGCTCATGGGCACAAGGAACACAGACTGAGCTCCCTTCTCCTGCTTCCCATGGAGATCCCTGCAGCCTTGCAGAGAGGCTGAGCAGCTCCCTGGCACCTGCCAATCTGGGAAAGGTGGTGAATGGGTTTTATGTGTTGCAAATGATTACTTCAGGGACAGGAGCAGAGGAGTTTTGAGAAGTGCAGCTCTGCCAGGCAGTCAGTGCTAGGAGCAGCATTCATTCTCTGGAAGTTAGATTAAAGGATGGGGCAAGCAAAGCCTGGTCTGTGCTGATAAACACAGGAAAAAGCAGAAAGGGAAAGCCTGGAGGCTGGCCAGGCTGTTTATCAGCATGATTTGGTGTTTTGGTCTTTACAGATTTTCCACTCAAACAGTGACTCTGCTTCAGGAATGTGACAGAGTGCACTGTGATGTATGAATTGGCTTTTCCTTGCCATTGTTTCAGATCCTTGATCAGGCCTGGCTTTACAGGGTCCCTGAAAAGTATTACTGTGGGTTAAAGGCTTTCCTGCCCCAGACCTGCCAGGTACAAACAGCTCACTCTGCCTCCAGCTGCTCTTACAGAGCTTTTCTGCTTTCTTGTGCCATTTCAGGTGAGACCTGCACTCCTGCTCTCCACCAGCCAGTCCAACCCACCCTAGAGGGCTCAGAGAGCCACCATGAGATCCCCTGGTGCTGTGCCTGCTCTCACATCCCCTGTACCACCCCCTGTCCCAGGACCACTGTACTTTTGCCTGTATTGAACCCTCTGCACTGACTGTCTATGAGCCCCTCAGCCCCTGGACCCTTCCTGCCCTTGTCAGCCTCCCAGGGATGGGCTCTGCCCTTGATGGGGACAGCCCAGAGTCTGCCAAGGTGCCGCTTTCCTCCACAGCCCCCAGGAAACAGAGACAAATTGAAGCTGCTTTGATGCCACTCTTCTACTCTGCTCCTCTTCCCATGCACTGCTGTCATCACCCACCAGCCCTTGTGTGAACTGTTCCTTGGACACCCATCCAAAACAATTCATTAAGAGGCTAAACCTTCCTCAAATGCACTGTGGTGCCAGGAAACATCTGGAAAAATCACTAAAAAATAAAAGACAAAGAGACATGTAACCCAGAGGAAACCCCAGCCATCTTCTGATGCCATCAAAAAGACCAAGAGGAACCCCAGGGTTGGGGTGCCAGGTACAGTGTGGCCACCCT
This sequence comes from Setophaga petechia, assembly GCA_024362935.1. Lineage (NCBI taxonomy): Eukaryota > Metazoa > Chordata > Aves > Passeriformes > Parulidae > Setophaga > Setophaga petechia. The sequence goes on from JANCRA010000033.1 coordinate 3,824,635, forward strand.
GGATCTCCAGCTGTGCTTTGCCAGTGGTTGGTGACAAGTGACACAGCCCATGGCCCCCGAGTCACCTGCCATTCCTCAAAGCCATTTTCCTCAGCATGACCTCCATTCTCCAAATTTTTTCCCGTTTAGGGGCTTAATTGGAATTATGCTCCTCTTCCTTTTTTCCCTCCAAGAAGGCTCTTTGCTGGAAGATGTATTTTGAGCGTAAACGTAACAGGACCTGGAACAGAACCTCAGCTAATTAGGTGTAATGGCTGCTCTCATTAGTGGAGGGGAGCTGCTGGTTTCTGTCAATTAGGCTGGGAGGCCACGCTGTGGGTTTTGGGTGGATGCAAAATGCTGTTTGTGCTTGTGGCTCCCTGGTGCTCTGCAGCCAAACCAGGGCTGTGCAGGCAGCTCTGCTGGTTTGGGTGCTCTTTGGAGGTGCTCCTTAGTGGTGCTAGAACTGAAGTCCCTGTGTGCCCACCACAACCCCAAATCTCTGGACAGATTGGTTTTTAATACACCTTTGTAAGCTGGTCACAGGGACTGAAGAGGAAATACTTGATCCATCAGATATCTGTGCCTTCCTTATCTTTATCACTTTTACTGCATCCTCCCACTTTCTTTCCCACAGCACAAGGACAAGAAACTTCTATGAACATGCTTTTTCTTCTTTTTTTTTTTTTAGGTGTTTTATAGTACTAAAAGGGATTCAAAGCAGCAGGGATGCTCGTGGAACTGAATAGGAAAATAATAATTAAAAAAAGATACTAGAAAAAGGTTGTGACTTATGATCTCTTTCCTGGCATGGGGCTGAGCTGTGCGTGTGTGTCCTGTGCAGACAGAGGTTTGCAGGGATGAGTGTGTGCTCTGCATGTCTGGTAAGCTCAGCTCAGAGGCAGTATTTAGTCCTCAGGGATGTTTGTCATTTGAAAGTACTCTTTCATTTAGGTGCAAATCAAGATCCAAAGCCTTGTGTGTTAGAAATCAGCTGCACTCGTCTATCGCTGGTACCACTGCAGGATCTAATCTGGCAAAGGTCAGTAAAGGTAAATCAGTTCAGTCTCCTTTTGCACACCAGAAGTTCAGTGAGACCTCATTTAAAAGAGTGAGGCACAAGCTCTTTGTGCTGCATCTGATCAGTTTTTTTCAGGGCATAACCAGGCAGCCCCTTTTGCTCCTGATGGAGTGTGACGTGAGGAGCACACTTGTCACCAGGGCTGCAGAAGGGCAGCACAGGGGGTGTCCCTTCCCTTTGGTCTGCAAACCCTTCTGTGCTCCATCCTCAGTTCCCCTCCTCATGCTGAAGTGAGAAAAATGCACAGAGACATTACACAGTGGGAAAAATGCACAGAGGCTTTGCACAGTGGGGAAAATGCACAGAGACTTTGCACATCCCTGTGTGGCACTGGGGGCAAGCCTGTGAGCTGAGACCTTGGGGGCTCACCCATCTATTCAGGTGCTACTTGGGTAAGGAGGGAGCAGAATATTTTATTAAAGACTCCCTTTCTTCTCATTTCTCATCAGTTCAGGAATGCACAGGTCATGCTGAGGAGTGCTCTGTACTCCTGCCCTCTGCCCTGGGCATCTCTGCCTGGAGAGGGTGAGGAAATTGCTGAGACCAAAACACAGACAAGGAAATCCTTTTGCAATTTTTTTGGCCATCATGGGACACCCAGGATGCAGGACACAGCATGTCTAGAGCTGTTGACCCAAGGGTGGATCCAGCTTGTTCCTCATACCCTACATGGTTGCAGTTGGCAGCCCAGACTCCTACCATTAATTTTTTCTTATATCTTTTTAAGTAACCTCTTTCAAATCCCAACTACACACCCAAAATGAGCTACACAAACCAACTGCAAGCAGAGGAGAATCAAAATAATGGGCTCAAGGCCAGGAGTGGGGGTGCCAGGCACAAAACTCCCACTAATTAGATGGAACAGTTAAATGACAAAGTTCAGGTGGGAGCTGGGGGTTGGAATTGGGATTTCTCACCAGAGCAATCTTCAGGTGGCTTTAAGTGCTCATGGAAGATGTGAGGGGGTAATCTCTGCCTTTTGGGTGATGGCTGTGGGTGGTGGGATTTGGGAGGGGGTTTGGAGCATGTCAGTGTCCAAGTGTGACCAGGGCTGGGGAAGTGTGGCTGTGCTGACCCTGCGAGAGCTGGGGGTTGCATTCCAGGGCTTGGCTGTGCATGCACTGCAAGTACCTGAGGCTGGTCCAGACCCTTCATCAGGCAAAGATCTCCTGATTCTGAGGGGGACCCATCTCTGATGGAAGCTGAGTGAGCACCAGATCCTGGTGGATCTGGGATGTGAATTCCCAAGCAATCCTCTGCAACAGGGACTTAGTGTGAGGAGGTAAATGCTTTAGTGGGGCAACTCTGGGAAGTTATTGTACACTGAGGGAATAAAGGATCTTGTGTTATAAGCCCCCCAATATCCAACCAGGAAATATCCAAACATTTCAGATATCTTCTAAGGTTATTTCCTTAATTCTGTTTTAACTCTCCCACATTTGTGGATGCAATTATTGTCCTATGGAAAAAAAAATATCCTCCCACACAAGTGAGATGAAGACTATTAACTGGAGTCAGCCACTTGTGACAAGAGCTGCTCGAAGAACAGAGAGCTGTGTTTATGGTGCTCTGGTAAGAAGCAAAGAGCACACTTTAAAATAATGATTAAATAAAACAACCGCCGTTCTCCTTCTTCGAGAGCAGCAAGCCCTGCTCCAGCTGTGCCTGTCTCCCAGATGTGCCCGTGGGTCTGAGCGTGGGACTCCTGCCTGCAGACTCGTCCCGCCGGCAGACTCGTCGCACCAGACGAACCAGTTTCACTTTCAGAAATAGGAAGTTGGCCGGGAAGGGCCGGCGAGCGCCCAGACGCGTGCGAGTAACGCGGGCCGGCAGGATGAGCTCCCCGGCCGGCGGCAGGAGCCCCGCATCCCCCTTTCCCCCGGCCTCCCGGTGGGCATAGCCCACCGCCTCCAGAGCATCGCCGGGCATGGAGCAGTTCGTCAGGAAGCGCCTGACCTTCCTGACATCCTTCTGGAACAAGCTCCGTCCCCGCTCCGTGACGGAGAGCTGCTCGCTGGGGTATCTTGGCTCTGATTCCGTTTCGCTCAACTCGGAGGCGACTTCCATTTCCTTCATCCCCAAGTCGTCTCTCTGTATCGCTTTGTACGCTTTCACAGCCCGCAGCGCCGAGGAGCTGAGCATAAGCGCAGGGGACAAACTGCGTGTCCTCAGAGAGGAGGGCGAGTATGTCTTAGCCCGGCGGCTGCTGGGGGAGCCGGCCATGGGCTACGTCCCCGCTGCCTACGTGGCCAACCTCAGCCAGGGCACCTCCGCTCACCGCCCGTAAGTATCCCCGGCTCTGGATGCACCGGGGGATGGATGGAGGCTGGGCTCGGGCAGGGAGAGGCAGCGCTCACCCTCCACAGCGGCGGCGAGCACCAGATCCCCGTGCCCTGCTTTGGCCATCAGCGGCGCTGGGACTGAGCGGGGACCTGCCCTACCCTGAGCATCCCTGCAGCCCCTGCAGCTCCTCCAGCCCCTGCAGCCCCTGCAGGTCTTGGCAGGAGGGTGGAGGTGTTCGGCAGAGGAAGCGAGATTTGGGGGATGCGCCAGAGACGCCGGTGTCCCTTCCTGGCTGCATCACCCTCGCACGGGCAGGGCTGGCTCTGGGCTGGGTGCGGGGTGATGCTGGGCAGGGTTGAAAGGCTCTGGCTGCTTTCCCTCTTGTCAAAGGGGACCCAGCAGGAAGAGAGGGAGCTGGGGAACTTTTGTACCGAGCCGCGCCAGCTCCAAAGGGCTTGGGAGCGCATTTTGGGTTGGCACCTGCCAGGAAGCCCAGAGCTCTGCAGGGCCAGCTGTTGCTGCCATCCTGCTTATCCAGGGCTGGCGGTTTCCTCCCGGTGGGCAGGGAGCTCGGGGCATGTCTCAGCCCTGTGGCAGCCGGGGAAAGCCCAGCTCCTCGTTGCATAAGGCAGCCTGGTCCCGACACGTCGGGCGAAGCGCCCCGAGCCACAGCTGTTCCCTCCGTGCCCTGAGTCACCGAGCGCGGGCAGGGCGGGGCTGCGGCACCCCGGGCACTCCCCTGCGCCCGCCCCGTGCTGGGTCGGGGGAAGGAGAGGAGAGGGAGAAGCCCGGGAAGGGTCCCCGATGTGCGGGTGGGATGGGAGAGACCCTCCCTGCGTGTGCTTTGAGGAGGCAAATCCATCCTGTTGGGCTGTGCTGGGACCACACCGGTGTGGACCATGGGGTCGGTTCCCTTCCTTATTCCCACGGCATTCCCATGGCGTGGGACAGTTGGACAGGCTACAGGGGAGCGTGTAGCACACACAGAAATGTGTGTACCTGTGTGTGTACCTGTGTATGTGCACCTGTGTATGTGTGTGTACCTGTGTGTGTGTGCACTTGTGTGTGTGTACCTGTATGTGTGTACATGTGTGTGTGTACCTGTGTGTGTGTGTACCTGTATGTGTGTACATGTGTATATGTGTGTACCTGTGTGTGTACATGTGTGTGTACCTGTGTGTGTATGTGTACCTGTATGTGTGTATGTGTACATGTGTGTACCTGTGTGCACCAGTGTGTGTGTACCTGTGTGTGTGCATGTACCTGTGTGTGCGTACATGTGTATGTAACATATGTGTGTGTGTACATGTGTATGTAACATATGTGCGTATGTGTGTGTGTATACATGTGTGTGTACATATGTGTGTACCTGTGTGTGCCCCAGTGCGTGTGTACCCGTGTGAGCAGCAGCCGCGAGCAGCCGCTGCCCAGCCCCATCCTGCGGACAGGGACACTGCCGATGCCGGGGCGTGGCAGGGCCGGACCGTGCGCGGCTTCCCCGCCGGAGCGGGCCGGGAGCGCTCAGGCAGACTCCGCGGAGCCGCGCCTCGGAGCTGCCCGGTAATTTGTTCACCCCATCACTTATAATTTCCTGCGCGGCTTCTCAGACGCTGGCGATCCCAGCTAATGAAACTTTTGGCTTCTCACGTCCTGGCTGCCTTAGGCTGAATGGAGCTGCGTCCTCCTGTGCATCCCGCTGTGTCGGGAGCCAGCCAGCCAATCTGCCTTTCCTTACGGAGTTCAATGGTGAATCTCAGTGGTGTGACAGAGAAAAGGGGTTTGGCTGAGTCCTCCCCCGGCTTGGTGCTGTGAAGTCCCCAGCCAGCACTGCCAAGGCTGGAGTAGCAAAAGGCAATTGCCAGAGATGTTTTCACTGAAGCCATTTGTTCAGGGGATCAGAGCTCATGGGATACACCCCATGAGCTGCAGGTCAAGAAGTGCAAAGGGATCCTGTGCCTGCAGATGTTGCTGTCATGGCAGGACACAGGGACAATCTCTCCAGAGTATCTTCCTCACAGCACCAGGTGGTTGGTGCTTTATTTACCACAGGCTGTCAGCCCAAGAGTATAAATCTCACCTCAGGGCTTGGGATGGAGCTGAGACCTGGACAGCAGCATCCAGAGACTGGTGGAGGAAATGCTCCATCCCTGGCAGTGCTCAGTACCAGGCTGGATGGGGCTTTGAGCAATCTGGGCTAGAGGAAAGTGTCCCTGCCCATGGCAGGAGGGGTTGAATAAGGTGAGTTTTGGGGTCCCTCCCAACCCAAACCATTCTGGGATTCTCTGATTCTGTGAAATGGTCTGCAGGCAGTGAGCTGCAATAAACTGCAGCAAGTGCCTGTAAAGCCCACCCAATGGAACAGCTTTGGTGCAGGCAGCCACATCTACAGGTTTTGAGACACAGATTAGCCACTGTGCCACCTGCTTGGTGGCTGCAGGAATGAGCAAACAGTGGGATCCCAGCAGCTGCTCCCCCTCCCCAGCTCAGAGGGTGCAGAATCCCCTGAAATGGATATTGATCCATCAGTGCAGCATCCCCCTGCCCTGCTGTGACCCCTCTGCTCTGCTCCCCAGCTGGTACTTCAGCAAGATCAGCCGAAATGAAGCAGAGCAGCTCCTCCTCTCGCCTCCCAACCAGCACGGCTCCTTCCTCGTCCGGGACAGCGAGAGCAGCAAGGGAGAATACTCTCTCTCAGGTGACCTTGTGGCAATTATCCAGATATAATTAGCACAGGGAAAGGAAGCAGGCTGCTCCTTAGGAACAGCTCCTGCCTTGCTTAGCATGGGGTAAAAACAAGAATAAGTTTAAAGCATTTTTCAGCACCTTGTTGAAGGGAATGGGCTGCTTTCTGAGGGTGAGGGGAAAGTTTACAGAGCAGGGATGGATTGTTGAATCACTGTGGCAAAGGAAAGTGCGTGGCTACTGTCTGGGGTATGAAAGACATAAACATTTCCCTGCAGCTTAATGATGGTTTCGTGGCACTAACTCCCAGTATTTCATTCCAGCAGCTTTTGTCATCTGAGAGTTGTTTAAAAATATGCTGCCACTCCAGATTACCAGGGCCTGGGCTGCTCCCACATACTGAAATCTGATTTCAGGGGGTTTTGGACCAGGCAGTGCCATTACAATCTGTTTTAATCTCCACAAAAGTAATCCTAGGAAAATTCATGGCAAACTCTACATCCCACCATCAGTCCCTGAGCTGTGGGAGTCACAGCCACTCCTTGTTTCTCCTCTTTGAGCAGCTCTGATGTTATCTGAGCAGTCCATGGTGGAATTATGCCTGGCAATAAAGCTTATCAATTATTCCTGATAATAAAACATCACCTCTGTGGTCCAAAGGAGCCTGGCTCACAATGGCCAGGAGGTGGGAGCAAAAGGGAGGTGGGGAGTGGGATGAAGCAGTCCAGGGGAGAGTTGTGTTGCTTTAACTTTATCAGAATGTTTGGAATCTTCAAAGGCGAGAGGGTGGAGCCAGCAGGGAGGTGGGGAGGCACTGATCTCGGCGCGAGTTGAGTTTTCCCCAACCTGGGCTTCCCCGCAGTGCGCAACCACAGCAAGGTCAGCCACTTCCGAATCTGCAAGAGCCCCAGGGGCAGCCTCTACATCCAGAAGGGACACCCCTTCCCCAACATGGAGGAGCTGCTCGCGTTCTACACGGAGCACTGGAAGGTCATCCAGAGCCCCCTGCTGCAGCCCTGCAGCCCCGCGGTGCGTACGGGCACGGCTCGCCCCGCTCCCCGCCCTCCTCGGGTGGGAACGGGAAAGGGAAACGAGGGAAACTAGAAAGAGTTACTCTATCCCTTTGGGTTTTGAGTTTATTAAACTAAATTTAAAACCCACCATTAGTATAGCTGCCAGCATTGCCTTTGATCAGCCACGTTAAGGTATTTATATGTATTTTTGAGCAGAATTTTCTGAAATGTGTTGTCCGTCTCAAAGACTGGAAACCAAGTTGTTACAATCCCTATACATATTCTGGAAATACCTGCCCTTCCAATTTTTTCCTGAGAATATAAGACAAAACACGTGGCTTTCATAAGTTTTCATACCAATTAGTGTAGTGCTCATAAGTCTAATTACAGTATTAATCCCAAATTGCCAGCTCATTTCCTGATTAGAGTTCCATCCACTGATTATGACTTGGAAATAGCAATTAACCATGTGAATAATCCAAGAGTGAAATTGAAAGGTGTGGGATAAAAGAAATGCTCAATGAACTGAAATCTAAATCAGCCATAATATGCAGTAATATTAATTCATGCATTTTTATTTATTGGTGGAGACGGAGAAAAGCCACTTTTGAGGTGTGATGAGGAGTGAATTATGACTTGAACTCCTGGTATTTGGTAGTCTCCAAACTCTCCTCCTTGCACACCTGGGGTCCCAGCAGGTCTCATGCAGAGGATGCCCCAGTGAGCACAGAGGGAAGGGCAGCACTCAGGCTCAGCCCTGGCTGGTGGAGCTCCATGTCCTGCTCCTCTGTGGGCACCAAGGGCTGCTGCAGGCCCCAGCAGCAGGTCCTGGCTGTCTGGCTGGGCCGAGTGAGCCGTTCCATGTCCATCTGACAGACTCCCCCCGAGAGGGACGGCTGGGAGCGCCCGCGCTGGGAGTTCACCCTGCGGAGGAAGCTGGGAGAGGGCTACTTTGGAGAGGTGTGGGAAGGGCTGTGGAGGAACACGGTGCCAGTGGCCATCAAGATCATTAAAGGTACGTGGAGATTCAGATGTTAACAGCAGCCAACTGAGTCTGTCGTTCACTGCCATTATCACTGACCCTCCTTTATTTCCTCATCCTCTTGGCCACTGTGACTGTTTTATCATGCAAACTGCAGTAGGACCTGGTGAGGAGCCGCTGGAATATTTGTGTGCACAAATCTAAATTTGGGTTGCATCCCTATAAAATGGCTCCAGCCACTGGGTGTGTGACAAGTGACATCACATCAAATAAAATGGGTTTGATATTCATCAAGTCCTGATGGGACTATGATCCTGAAAATGAGACCCAAAGCCCCATGGAAAACACCTCTTTAGCTCTGAAACACAGGTTGTGCAGAGCTTTGAGAACTTTGACAGCTTTGAGAGCAGGGATAGGCTGTGAGCAAGTAAAGAAGGTCCTCATCCCAATTGGAGGCACTGAGGTCCCAGTGTCTACATGAGAAAGTGGCTCACAAGGGCTGTGTTGGCTTTGTCCCCCAGCTGACATGAAAGCAGAAGACTTCACCAAGGAGATTCAGAACCTGAAGCGCCTGAGGCATGAGAAGCTGATCCAGCTGCACGCCGTGTGCTCCCTGGAGGAGCCCGTGTACATCATCACCGAGCTCATGCGCAAGGGCAACCTCCACAGCTACCTCAACAGTGAGTGCTGTGCTGGCCCCTGGGGATGGGGATCCTGGCTCGCTGCTTCCTGTGCCTCAGAGTCTCCCTGTGAATCTGAATGGGGACCATAAGAAAGTGCCAGCCTTGTTTCTGTCCTGTATGATCAGTGGTAACACAGAGCAATCCATGGGCAGATGGATTGGTGGAGATGGTCTTGGGATCACAAAGCCTGCCATGATCCTCTGGGTGTCCATGTGGGCTGGGTCTGTATCAACCCCTGGGAGCCCAAGCTCATTGGTAGGGAACTTCATCCCTCCTCCACCTTCCCATGGTCTGCCAGCTCCCACCAGAGCACAGAATCTCACTGCCGTGTTTGGGCAACTCCACCCTCTTTAGGAATGAAACAGCCAAACCTCCCCGTGGGTTTGTGTGTGTACAGAGCTCATAACATGCCATGGACCACTCATCACCCAGTTTAATTTTCTTGGTCTTTCTTTTCCTGACCCAGGACAATCAAACAAACCACTCCCACCAAGACCTGTTTTTCTCCAGGGTGCTTCCCCTCCCACCCACACAGACTTTGTTTCTAATTGGGGTTCCATCAGCAGAGCTGGAGCTCACAGGTAGAGCAGGCTGAGAGGCCTGCAAGGGAGATTTGCATGGAAGAAGGTCAGCTTTGGCTTTGAACAAGCCATGGATATCTGTGACCTTGGTGCTCCTCAGAGCCCACCCCTGTCCCATGCCTGAGGAGCACGTGGCTGTGCTGAACTTCCCACACAGCACAAGGACAGTTAGACAGGAGCACAAATTTGAGGTTTTACATCATCCTCATGTCCCACACTGGCAGCACAGGGTCTCCTTCCAAACCAAAACACCAAAGAAGCTATTGGTAGATTGTCCCCAATGCTTGGATTGTCTGGATTAACAGGTCCTGAAGGGAAGTCCCTGGGCACCTCCCACCTGCTCAACATCTCCTGCCAAGTGGCAGATGGGATGAGGTACCTGGAGGAGAAGCACATTGTCCACCGGGATCTGGCAGCCAGGAACATCCTGGTTGGAGAGGAACTCACCTGCAAAATCGCTGATTTCGGACTTGCCCGGCTCCTCAAGGTCAGCTCAGGGGATGCTCTAGTCCCTCCCTGCCACCACTCGAGCTCACAGAGCTGTCCCATGGTGCAGGCATTCCCTGTCATCCCCAAAACCCCTGTCTGTGCTGTTCACCCCATCCCTCACGTCCTGTCTGCCATTGCTTTTCAGGATGACATTTATTCCACCAGCAGCAGCACTAAAATCCCAGTGAAGTGGACGGCCCCAGAGGCAGCCAACTACCGCACCTACTCCCTCAAGTCCGACGTCTGGTCCTATGGGATTCTGCTCTACGAGGTCTTCACATATGGACAGATCCCCTATGAAGGTAGGGCTGCTGCCCCACTCCATGAAATGCTATATTGTCCTTTCCCTAAGGGATATGGAAGCAGCTCCTGGAGCATGAGCAGGCTATTGTCCATTTAGGGATGGCTTAGAGGGATATTCAGTGGTTGCAGAGTGTGTGTAGGATCTGGTGGCAGGAAGTTGGTCTGGATATCCCAGATCCTCTTTTCTACCACCCCTCTGGCACAGAGACACCACAGCACCACCAGTGACATCTTGGCCACTGCAGGTGTACCTTCAGGGCATTCTTTGGGGACATCAGACTCAGGGGCTTATCCTCCTTCCTTGCAGGAATGACAAACCAAGAAACCGTACGGCAAATCACCAGGGGCTACCGCCTGCCCCGGCCCAGCCCCTGCCCTCCTGAGATCTACAGCATCATGCTGGAGTGCTGGAGTGGCAACACAGAGGAGCGTCCCACCTTCCTGGCCCTGAGGGAGAAGCTGGGCTTCATCTACAGGCGGCTGCTCAGCTCCCTCTCCTGAGGGACCCCTTCCCACCATCCTTCCTGCACAAGCCCCTCCAGGCCAGCTCTTGCCAAGAAGTTCCTTCCTTCTGGTTTGCCCTCTGACAGGGCTACAAGGAAAGCACACTCCCCCCAGAAAACAGCCTGTGGTCCCTCACAGCCAGGGTGCAGGGAGGTGGCCAAGGCAGAAAACAACAAGTTGTGCAGAACTCGTTGCCAGCGCTTGGCTGTGTAACAGTTTGGAGAAGCCCCATGGAGGCATCACTCAAAGTTTACATCTTCGTTCACTCAGCAGGGTGGGAGGCCCCTGCTGCTCCCCACACAAACGTGAAGGTTTGCAGTTCATGTTCAGTTGTGGCTCTGCTTGATTTATCTTGTAGTGTGTGTTCGGTGTATTTATCAATAAATGTGTGTGCATCCACCCACAGGAGTCCTTGCAGGGAGTTGCTGGATGCTCGTCCCTCAGCACACTGCTTCATTCCCTCCCAGGAATCATGGAATGACTTGGGTTGGAACAGCCCTAAAGCCCATCTCATTCCAAGTCCCCTGACATGGACAGGGACACTTTTCACTTGAGCAGGTTGCTCCAAGCCCTGTCCATCCTGGGTGTGAACATTTCCAGGGATGGGTTCAAGGAGCCCACCAAGCACTGAAATGCAACCAGCCCCACTCTTGCAACCACAGATAAAACCATTCTTGTCTCTCTTTTGACTCTCTTCACCCAAGTACCCCTGTGTGCCTCTGCCACCCCTTTCCCTGGCAGCAGCCCCCTACATGCCCTGAGGACTCTGCAGAGTCAGTTCCTGACTGGGCTGCTCTGCTCTGGATCCTTGTCTCACTCACCATCCTGTGGTTATTCCAAGAAAAATTAATGTCTGTGTTCTAATACTGAATTCCTCCTTATTCCAGGTGCAGGCAGCAAAGGTAAAACTTTGCATCACCCTACTTTGCTCTTTTTCCCACCCATGGGGCAAGCCAGGAGATGCTCCCACCATCCCCAACTCCTCTCTAATCCCAGGATCTGGCATTGCAGGGACACCTTGAGCCTCTGGTCCCTCCCTAACCATGGCAGAGTTTGCTGTACCAAGTCCCTGTTGCCCCCTGCCATTCACACTCCCAGAGGCTGGACTGTCCTTGGCAGCAGTGACAGGACACATGGAAAAGCAGGAATTGGAGCAATGTCAAAGGTCCAGGCTGGTGCAGGCAAGGGCAGCCCAAGTGGGGCTCTTAGAGCCCAACACAATTGTGGTGGCAGGAGCAGACAGGCTGTGGGTGAAAGGCAACTGGCAGAGGTTTAGAATTCCTCCTGACAAGCTCATCTTCCCCCTTTGCAGGTGACCAGTGGGACTGAGCCAACAGCAACGTTGGAATTTATAAAGTTAATAAAGTTTATGTAACATTCCCCACGCCTGGGCAGTGTCCATGCTGTGCAGAACAGCAGAAACGAGTCTGGCTGTTGGCTGAGCAAGCCTCCAAGCACGAGGGGCCTGGAAAGGGGAGGCAGGAATGTGGTTTAGGGGTGGGATGAAGCCTGCTCTGTTCCTGTCCACCGAGCTGCAGTCCTGTCCCTGTCCCAGCAGCTCCTGGTTAGAGTATTCCCAGATGGAAAAAAACAGGTTGTGTTTGGACATGGTTTCAAGAGGAAGTCCTCTCCTTGCACAAACATTTTGCAGTCTGATCAAACACCTGAGCAGAGAGCACAGCTATGCCCAGCCCAGGTCCTCTCCTGCAGGAAAGTAAAGACTGAAGGCACATCCAGCAGGTGAAGAGTTGTGGCACACTAAGGAAGGGCAGGGACATGGTGGGGGGAAGCTGCTGCACCTCAGAATCACAGAATGGTTTGGGTTGCAAGAGACCTTCCAGATCACCTTGTTCCAGCCCCTAGACCAGGCTGCTCAAATAGCAATAAGACAGTAAATCTACAGGTCTGGCTGCCACCAGATGGAGCTCAAAAATAAGCAGGAGGAGAAGGGAGTGCGTGGGGTGACGGGGCTGGTGTGGGGCACAGCCATCCATGGTGGGGTACCCGGAGATGCCACCAGCCTGTCACACACATGGCCCAAAACCAGCTCACTCAGCACAGTGAGCTCTTGGGGATGTGGAGGGGGAATATGGGGATGTGATGACAAGGTGCTGCCCAGAGCAGTTTTCCTTCCTCCTCCTCTTCCTCTGCTGCATGAAAAGCCAATCCACAGCCTGGGTTTGCCCCCCAACATGGTCTGCTGTGTTTTGGCATTTCTCAGAGTCATTACTTGTTTTCTAAAAGTAGATAAACTGGGGGGGTGGGGGGGGGGTGGGGGTGGGTGGGTGAACCCCTATTTTCCTATCTGCTCCCAGGATCTCAGCCTGAGCTGGGCACTGCAACCCTCCCCCAAAAACTGGACCAGGCTTTTCCTTAATCCATTCCACAAAGGCAGGAATGCTGGGGTCCCAGTCCCTCCAGAGCTGCTCCAGATTGGGCACTGCAGATCCTGCTGTTAGAGGGCACTGCAAATCCTGTCGTCACAGGTACCTCCTGCTCCACTTGCAGCCTGGCATGTGCCCGTGTGAGGATTCAAGGATGGGATCCTTGACCCAGTGGCATTTGGAAGCAGCCTCAGGCTAATGTGATGTATTTCAGCTGCACAGCTCATTTCTATTTTTAAGGTCTCACATCAGCGTTTGAAGGGTGAGGGGGAAGCAAAGCTGCTGGAGGGAAATAAACCAAACCAAAACAGCCCCCAGCAGCAAGAGGCAGGGAATGGAGAGAAATATTTCTCACTGGAGGCGGCGGGGTGGCGCGAGGGCTGCTGCAAAGGACGAGCGAGCAGAAAACACCAGCACGAGTTTTTAGCAAATATGTGCATTAATCAACAGTTAAAACACCATCAAGGGAGCAGAGAGGGGACATCAGACCCTGTGGAATGCCATGGAGGGGTGGGTGCTTGTCCCTCCCTATAGGAAGAAAGGGATTGATTAGGGAGGTGTGCAGGGTATGGGGAACCCCTTTCATTATCTTGCTTCTACTGCACAATGTTTCCCTTGCTGTCCCACCACAGCAGCAACAGGAGGACACAGGAAATCAGCTGGAATCATAGAACCACTTAGGTTGGAAAAGCCCTCTAAGATCATTGAGTTCACCTGTTCCCCCAGCACTGCTAAGCCCACCACTATCACATGTCCCCAAGTGCCACATCCATGGGCTTTTAAACCCCTCCAGGGATGGGGACTCCCATGCTTGGGATCTGTTTCAGTGTGGAAATTTGTCCTGACATCCAACCTAAACCTCTCCTGCCACAATTTGAGGCTGCTCCATAGAATTGTGAAATGAGAGATTTCTCTCATCACTTGTTACTTGAGAAGAGAGACACCCACAGCAGTGGAGATAGAAACAGAACAAAAATAAATGTGCTTGGCTGTCAGATGCTTTTCCAAAATGTCTGCAGGCTGTGAAGGGATAAGAAAGGCCCCAAAAGCCTTTCAATCCCAAGCAAAAAAAAGGCAATGCCAAGGGCTTTGCTCTCAGAAATGCCATGAAACTGCCCAGGAGCACATTTGGGGGGGATTTGGACTCTCTCTGTATCTCCACTCCCAGCAGAGAAGGAGTCTGAGTCTGTGACACTTCACAGACATTCAGAAAAACAGCCTTTAATTCAGCAAGGTTTTTCCAGGAAGTTTTGCTTCACTGGACAGGGAACCATGGGCAGAAAGGCAGCCTCTGACAGGTGTTGCAGTCCCTGCTGTAAATCCAACCCACCTTGGAGCAACGTGGGAATGAACTTAACCTTCATCCAGCATCCAAACACTGGATAGGGGAGCATCCACGTGCTCATGGCATCAGAGAGCAGCACACTTAGAGCTGGATGAGCCTGGGGAACATGCCCAGATGAAAGCCAGGGATATGGGATTGGTGCCTTTGCCCTGTCACTGCCTCCCCCGGGTGCCTGAGTTCAGTTGCTGGGTTTGTTCCTCCATGATCACAAGACCAACAAGCAAATAAACTAATATTGACTTTACCTTTGTGTGTCCACACTGATTTCCAGGCTTGGACAAAAACATTTGTCTCTCCAAAATACAGGGCTTTTGCTGGCAACCAGCAGCAGAGGAGATCCCTGAGGCACCCTGGGGTGGAGCAGCACCCAAAGAGCTTTGCTGGCCCTGGGGAGACCCTGGAGCAGTGCCACAACCATGTGTCCCATCCAGCCAGCCCACCTTGCCTTGTCTTACTCAGGAAGGGTTTATTTTATCTTGATTTTCCTGTGTTTTGTGAAGTTTAAAGGCAGCCCCACAACAACAGCAGTTTGCTGCCTGGCTGGAAGTCACATCAGTTCAGCTGCTGCCATGGACAGGGGGTGCTGGCAGTGCCCAGGCTGCTGGAAGAGTCCTGAAGCCCCCTTGGATGCACACACTGACACAGGGGGAGCAGAGGTGCCAGTGCTGCCCTGGCCCCTCAGAGGGACAGGGGACACAGACTCTCTGCCCTGACAAGGACCAGTGCCTGGGGAAGCAGAGCTCAGGGAAAAGCTTACTCAACACTTTACACTGTAAAAACAACAGAACTGGAAGTGACCCTGGATGCCCCTGCAAGCAGCCACAAAACAGAGCAGCCACTTGGCCCCAGCTGCTCCCTGCCCTTTGTCCTGCCAGCATGGGACACCAGGAGGCAAAGCCAGAGCTCAGGGGTCCCATGGCCTCAGCTGCAGCCCCCAGTGCCCACAGGGACAGCCCCACACCTCGTGCTGTGGCTGGCAGTAGACAGGAAGATTTGGCACCTTTAAATGAACCTCTGCAAGGTTGGCTTTTATTTTGCCTCCAGCAGGAACAAAGGCATTCCCTTCATGCAGGCTCTTGTTTCCCCAGCTATTGGGCTGGTCACAGAAAGATCAAACAACCAAATTGAATAAATGAACGCAAAAATCAGGTAAAACAGCACTTGAGGCAGTTGGGATCCAGGGCTGCAAACCCAGTGCAGCCATCCACACCATGAGCTCCAGCCTGATAGGCAGGTCCATAAAATGCATGTCTTGAGCAAGTTTAACCTCTCTCCTAATTATGGAGGGGTCACTGTTTACCCAAATCCTTCCCCCAGCCCAGCCACACCTGCTCAGGCCCTGGCACTCGTTCCTACCCCTGGAGCTACCAAAGCAGCGCAGAGCAGGGAACAAAACAAGTCCAGTGCCAGCAGGGACAGGCTGTGTAGCCAAGTAAGGAGAGAAGAGGGTGAGGGAAGGCGTTTGCAACACCAGCACAGCCCAGCCAGATCCTGCTCATGTGCAAAACACACAGAGAGTCAGGCTGGCACGTGATATTGGCACCACATCCTGCTGCTGGGCTGTGTCCTGGTCCAGCCCCACCAACACCCCTAGCACTGCTCTGCTCTCCCCCTCCACGGACAAAAAAACAACCCACAACATCTTAAAAGGCTGCTCAAGTTTATTCATTGCCATTGTACGAGTTTAGGGTAAAATAAAAACGTGTTTCTGCATATGCTTCGAGAGGACTTAGTTACACCGGGAGAGAGTAAAAAAGGCTGGAGTGGAATCGTCGGGGTTGCTGCGGTTTTCCACGAGGAAGCAGCGCATTTTGCTTGGAGCAGCCGGCAGTTCTACAGGGGAGGGGCTGTGCCCGCCGGGCGGGAGGGGGCGGCCGTGATGCTGGACTCGCTGGCGTGGCGCCTCCGTCCCGCGCCCGGGGCTGCCACCAGCCCGCAGGCCATCGGTCCCGTGGCCACCCGCAGGGCTCCCAGGCTGCAACACACAGCACAGGGACAGTCAGCCATCGTGCCAGCCCCCACATGTGGCACTACTGCTCTGTGTTTATCCCTAGAGCCCTGGGCATGGATGCGGTCCGTGGGGTCAGGATGCGCCCTGGGGATGCAGCAGGGATAGCCCCGGTGCTGCTCCCCCGTGTCACCCCAAAGCACTCTCACCTCTCCTGGGACTCTGACACCGTTGTCATGGCTGGGTGAGTTGTCTTCCCAAAGAAGAAGCTGGCCCACCACTGGCCAGGGTCAGACTTGGGCAGTTCTGAGGAACAGGAACAGGGCATGGCAGGGAGAGTCCAGGTCAGTGCAACCTGGGCCACCTCACCTCAACCCACAGGAGGGGCTGGGTCACCTTCTGGGAGAGCTCCCATGAGCCAGGACAGGTGACACTCACCTGGGCCATGGGGGATGACCTCCCCAGAGTACTCTGAGCTGCAGGAGCTGGTGCTGGATGTGGAGCTCAGGCGCCCTGTGGAAAAATCACGGCCATCAGAACCACTGCTGACCCGTGGTTGTGCCATGAGAAGGAAAAGACAGCCTTGGTGAGGCTGTGCCTGGGTGATACAGCTCAGCCTCATCACTGACTCACTCCACTGCTTGCCCAGTTTAGTCCCAGGCCAGCAAAAACCACTAGGAAGGGAATACTGGGGAGATTCCAACTGCAGGGAGCAGAAAAACACCTGAACACCTCTGTAGGAAAAAACCTGCAACCCCAAGGATAAAATTTAGTGGCTTTGAGAGATGACTTGAGGCCAAGAGGATGCAAATTCCTGTGTATAATCCATGTGCTTTTAGTACAACAGCTCCAAGCCTGCTGCTTGTTTCATCTCGGGGGAATCCTTTAATTCCCTCTGGTTTAAGCAATCCATTAAACCAGAAACTCTCTCCCAAATGAGGAACTAGGAGCAACCATTGCCCAGACTGGTTTTGGAGTTCATTTCTGAAGCAACAGTGCAAGGTGAAACCATCCACCATATCCCCTACAATCTTAGTAACGAGTGAAGAGATTTGAGCCCCCTCAGCAGCTGGTACAGACTGACTGGGGGCCCCAGGGAGGGTCTGGGCAGCAGCAGGGACACTGCTGGCTGTGCCCTTTCCTCACCAAACCCACACATGGGGCTGCAGCTGAAAGCACAGACCCGGGCTCAGCTCCATCTCTGCTGGAGCCACATCCCCCCAGAGCTGGCAGAGACCCCCATGTGCCCACTCAGCCCCCCAAGCCCCCCAGCCCCAGCCTGCCCTTACTTCTGCGATAGTTGTGCGTGGCCATGAGCGAGCCGCTGGATGGGATGGATGCCATGGTTCCTGATCTTGGTTCTTGTGCAGATCTAAACCTGAGAGCACAGAGGCAGCTGTCAGCACCCACCCTGACCCAGCCCTGCACCCCCAAAAGCTGCAGGGGTGTAAATGGAACCATTTACAGAGTTCCATTCCTAGTCCTGCACTGGGAACAGCGGCTGGTTCTCACTGCACACGGATTAAACCCACAGAGCTCCAAGAGCTACGTGCAAAGCCAAAATAATTCCATCATACACAACTGCCTGTGCAGAGCACAGACTGGCACAGCCCCTTCCCGACCCCCCAACCCCTCCCCGGGTGTTTTTTCTTGCAGGAATCCAGCTCCCCTCCTTAGATCAACATCTGGAGTTACAAAATCCGGGGCGGATGTTGCATAAGAAGCAAAGAAACGTTGAGCTGGGGCACACACCGAGGGTGTTCCTGCAAGAAACTCCAGCCCCAGCCTGTCCTGAGTTGGGGCACACACCGAGGGTTCCTGCAAGAAGTTCCAGCCCCGGCCTGTCCTCAGCAGCCTCCCCATCAGCCAGAGCCGGGACAAACCTGCCCGCGCTTCACCTTTGATGCGGTCCAGCTCCAGTTCTGAACCGGAGTTGTTCTTTCTGAACTGCAGCTCCAGTTCTTTCCCTCTTCCGGGTACAAAACACCTTCCTGCTAGCCGCTGACTCTTCCCACAGCCCGACCCCTTATTCTCCAAGAAAGCTCTAAAAACCGCTCGGGGGGTCACACGCGCCAGCTGCCAACAGCTGCCGGCCACCCGGGGGAATCAGCCTCAGTGGGGAAACCGAGGCACGGCGAAATTCCACCCCACAGCGACCCCAGCGCAGCCCCCCGGCAAAGCAAAGGCTCGGGGCCGCCCCGCTCCCCCCCGGCAGCGCACCTGGGCCGTGTGCGGGGTCCGGCGGGCTCCGGGCAGGGCAGGGCAGGGAAGGGCAGGGCAGGGCCGGGGTCCGGCGCGGGGCCGCGGATCGCTCGCACCGCACGGCCTGAGCCGCGGCGCTGCCGAGCCGCCCCCGCGCCAGCGCGGCTTTATCCGCCCCGGGCACGCCCGGCCACCGCTCCGCCAATGGCAGCGGGGGCGCGCCCGACACGCCCCTGCCATCCTCCCGTCGCGATTGTCGCGGCCGGGACAGGGGACACCCGCCCAGGGCTGGAGGGACGGCGCAACAGCGCCCGGAGCCCGGAGAGAGGGGTTCCGCCCAAAAATCCTTCTCGTCTGAGGTGGTTCAGCTCCAGTTCTGAGCTGGAGAAGTTTCTTTCTCCTTTCAACCAATTCTGTGTTTAAAATGAGGGTGAACATGAAAAATAAATAAATAGGGATTCGAGGGGGCTTTATCAGTTTTGGAAAAACCTCTTTATTTCGGAGGAAAAGCTTGCAGCAAGGCAAAAGCACAACCCACAGCACAGAGCAGCTCCTCCGTGTTTGGGTACCAGGCTAGCACCCTGTGCAGGTGCTGCTGCTCCATGAACCACTGTTTTTGTGGGATGTGAGGCTGGAAGAGCCAAGGAAATGAGTGCGTAAGAGGAAGCAGATCTGTTGAAGAGGAACAGAAACTTCACAGACAATTTCCTTCTGTTTGGGATGGAAATGGGGTTGAGTACAAAACGCTCTAAGAGAAGACAGAGCCTTAAGTTATCTCCACAAAGGCAGTTTGGTACTTGGTATACCTAAAAGATTGCTCATTTTCTCTCCCCTAAATTTCAGTAATGATCCTCCCAAAAATCCTGCCCACCCCTCATGTCTTCATCTCTGAGGTGGTTCAGCTCCAGATCCGAGCTGGAGAAGTTTCTTTCTCCTTTCAAGCAATGCTGGGTTTAAAACAAAGGTAAACATGAAAAATAAAAAAATACAGATTCGAGGGATTCTGAGCTGGCTGGGCTTTATCAGTTTTGGAAAAGAACCCTTTATTTCAGAGGAAAAGCATGCACCAAGGCCAAAGTACAGCCCACAGCACAGAGCAGCTCCTCCGTGTTTGGGTACCAGGGTAGCATCCTGCACAGGTGCTGCTCCATGAACCACTGGTTTTGTGGGATGTGAGGCTGGGAGATCCAAGGCAATGGATCTGTAAGAGGAAGCAGATCTGTTGAAAAGGAACAGAAACGTCACAGACAATTTCTTTCTGTCTGGGATGGAAATGGGATTGAGAACAAAACGCTCTAAGAGAAGACAGAACCTTAAGGTATCTCCATAAAGGCAGTTTGGTACTTGGTATACCTAAAAGATTGCTCATTTTCTCTCCCCTAAATTTCAGTAATGCTCCAGAGCAGAGTTTTCCAGCCCAGCATGCTGAGGGCTGCAGTAAAACCTTACAGTTTGGGTGCAGCTGTGGGAAAGAACATTTTTGGGGGGTGATGCTTTAACCATTTTAGGGATTGAAGGCAGAAGGGAGCCCACATCCCAGGCTGGGGTGGTTCCGTCACAAACTCGCCATGCAACGAGCTTCATTCCTCCCTAGTCTGTGTTTTTCCTTAATCTGGAGTTATTCTTTAATCATCAGGATGAGGTCCCAGTGCCAGGGGAGGCTGCCCTGGGTTGCTCCAGGATGTCAATCTCCCTGCACAGCTCATGGGGCAGCAAAAGGCCCAGCTGCCCTCAGGGGTGTGTTTCTCTGTGGGGTATGACCACCCCAGCATGGGGACACTCCATGTGAGCCATGTCCCCAGCTGACCCAAGAAGAAGGCCACACTGACCACTGCCATGGCCGCTGGCATGGACACTGCATGAGGAAAGCAGCCAGCACAGCTTTCAGGGAAAGCCTTGGCAGTAAATAAATAGAAAAAGTAAATAAAGTCTGTAAATAAATAGATTATTTACAAAATTTACCCCAGAGGTTCAAGGGCCAACACAGGCACATGTGTGGTCCAGCTGGGGATTGAGTTCCTCCAGCCGTGCCTCAGTTTCCCCACTGATCATACTGACTCAGCGCTTTCCAGGGAAGAGTTTGGCTAAAGGTTGAGATGGACTTTGAATACACAAATTCCAACAGGCAGTTTAAACAGCCACGTGGTTGTTTTCATGCCCAGCATAAGGCTTTGTTTTTGTGCTGCGTGACTGGGTTTGAGCACTGCTTGGATTTCAGGGTCCTGACACTCCCAGCCCTGCCTGGCTGCACAGCATGGAGAGTTCCAGGGCACAGGCTTGGGAGATTTTCCTGGCCTGGAAAGGAATGATAGAAGGCTAAAAATTCAGTGCTTCAGACATGAAAAGTCACTTTTGTTTCAGTGTAGCCTGTGTCATCTCTCAGGTTCCTCCTCAACTCCCTAGAGATGAATTCCTGCATCCTCCACCCTCCTAATAATGCACAGAGCAATTAGAGTGTATTGATAGAAAGATTATATTCTATAATGGATTATATTCTCCTCAGCAGGTACAGGATGATTGTGTACCCCACTGAGCCTGAGCAGGCTAATTGCTTTAATTAATGATAGAGCAGAAATGAACAAACCTGCCCCAGTCCCTTTGTGCAATTCCACCACTTACACCCACATTTGGGGCTGCTTTTAAAGGATCACCTCATTAAGCAGATAACACTGGGGATGTGATGCTGCTCCCACAGCCATGAGGGGTGAACTGGGGCTTTGCTGCTGCTTCAGGGGGATTAGTCTCCAGCAAATCGTGCCTTGTTCTGCTTTTCCTCTCAAAATCAATTCCATCTTGCCTTAATGATGCAGCAGGAGCAGCATGGGTAGGACAGAGCAGCCTGGGGAGATTGAGCAGCCAGTCTGGTTTCCCAGGACAAAGCCTGTTCATATCAGGTGTGTTGAAAAGAGGAAGATACATTTCATTTATATTGATCAAGAAATGGTACCTTTAAAATGAGCAGATGACAAGATTTGGATAGATTTTTCTCTTTGGTTTTCCTCTCATTAGTGCCTCAAGGCTAGAGCCCAGGACTGCAAGTGTCTCCAGTTTGCTTTTTAGCAAGGTTTCTGTGTCTTCCTTTTTTTTTTTATTTTTAATGGCTTTTGGCTTCTGGCAACTGGCTGTTGTTATGTGCCATTTGTGTGGGCCATTGAGGAAGAGCCTTTTGTGTCATTTTGAACTTGGCAGAAATTTCTGGAAGCCAGCAAAAGCTCCAGAGCTGAAGGAACTGCTGAAGGAACCAGCACTCGTGGGCCAGCACCAGTGGGTGTTTGGGGTACCCCAATGCTAGATTCCAGATTGCTTCTAGGGATGGGACACCCCAGTGGCTTCAGGAATTTGGTCAATAAAATGTTGCCCAGCAACCCCTTTCCCACCAGACTATGCAGCAATTTTCTTCCTGGGTTAAGAAGGCAGCACTTAGTCCTGGCACAGCAGCAGAACCACAGACTGGCTTGGGTTGGAAGGCACCTTAAAGCTCATCTCATTCCAGCTCCCTCCCATGGGCAGGGACACCTTCCACTAATCCAGAGTTCTCCAAACCCGGTCCAACTTGACCTTGGATACTCCCAGGGATGGGGCAGCCACAGTTTCTCTGGGCAGCCCGTTTGGTAACACAGCTTTGAGCTCTCCACAGCGCTATTCAGCCTGGCCCTGCCCCATAGAAACGTTTCCCTAATTCTCCCGCTGTTGAGGACCTCTCGCTGCAGAGGAGGGAGCAGGCAGGACCTGTGTTCAGGCTTGTCCTCCTTTTCCCCTCCTCCTTCTCTCGCTCCTCCTCCTCCTCCTCCTCCTCCCCTGCGTGTTACTCAGTGCCAGGTTTGGGATTAGGGCAGCGCCCGCCCGGCACAGGCGGCTGCTGCCACCTATGGATAAAAAATACCCAAAATGTTCATCCTAGATGCCACACTGGGGCCACCTCTGGTCAGAGCCAGAGCGGCTGTGTCACCAAGCCATGCTCAACCCGTGCTTCTGTCTGACAGAAATGCCTGGACATCTTCCCCTGCCTGGGTGGGTTTAAATTGGAAAGGGGAATGTCCTGGAATGCAGGGAAAGACTTTCCTGAAGCTCAGTGCTTGAGCAGCATATTTTACCTGTCATGTGGAAATCATGCTGTGCCTTTCTGGGACATGTTCAGCAGTGACCCAAGTGCCTCATTGGCAGGAGAATAAACCAAAGTCAGATCAGGGCGTGGATCAGTGGATCACTGTCCCCATGGTGATGGAGCAGCTCTGCTGTCCTCACCTGCAGTCTGAGTTCCCAAAGGGCACAGGGAATTGGCATCAGGACCCCCAGAACTGGAGTCTGATCTGAAAATACATTGTGGAGAGAGTCAGACAGAGAGTCACAGGCTGATTTACCTGTGCAAAAGGGATGTCTCCAATTTGGAAAAGCCAGTGAAGAGAGATGACAGCTGCTTGCTGCAATCCAGAGGCTTGTGGTGAACTTGCTTCCACAAGTTCCTGACATGGTTCATCTGTTCCTTTCTAAAAACTGGAAAATCATCTTGCAGAAACCAGCAGCAACACTGAGCAGGATCCATGTCTGCAGAAAACTCCCAGACCAGCAACTCCTTTGTGGGATCAGGGGAGATGCCAATACCAGTCACTACCTCCACATGAAAACAAATTATTCACCAATATAAACCCTAGGGCTTTTACAGGGGTTGGTTCAGCAAAAAAAAAAAAAATCTCATTAAATTTTCTGATCCTCTTTTCGCCCTTTGGATGCATCCAAAGCTCATGCTGTTATCCAGATATCTCCTTTAACATTTCCACTAAAGCCATCAGAAGATGTGGGCAGCCAGGGCTCTTTTCACTCAGTGCCTGTGGTTTGATAGGAAAAGCCATCCCTGGGCTTAATCAGGCTTTTCCTAAGTGGGAGATGTACACAGCTGCCAAAACAAACACATCAATCTGGTGTAGCTTGACACAGCACCAGACATCTCTGCTGAAAACCCAGCATGGTCCAGGGGCAAGGCAGCATCCTGCAAACAGCACTAAACCACAGGGCAGAGGTGCCTTATCTCATTTGGGCTTGACCTAGATTGGGCTCTGCCCCATCCTCAGCTCACAGGGAGATTTAAGGGATCAGAGTCTCACAGCCCCCACAGATGCTGCATCCAGGCACCAGAAATGTCACGGTGTCCCTGATGAGATGTGGATGAAATGGTGCTTGTCTCCTTCCCTGGTGCTAAAAGATATTTCAGGGCATGGAAATGTTCATTCTGGCTGCTTCCCAGATGGACAGCAGCTCAGGCTGAGCAGTTTTATCCTCAACAGCCTCAACCCCATAACTCAGATATTTGGTGGAAAAAGGGTTCCTGAAGAACATCCCTGGAGCTGTGTGCTACCATTGACACCCAGGAGGAATGGGGACAGTTTTCCAGGCCTTTAAGCATTGTCCCTCCAGCATTGCTACCTCAGATCACCAATGGATGTGACCAAACCCCACTGGGCAGGTCCCAGTGGTGTGAGCACGGTGGTGGGTCCTGAGGAACAGCCCACCCTGCCCTAGGAACTCTGCTGTCCCATCAGGGATGACACCAGACTCCATCCCCAGCTGGCCAAGTGGCTGGAGGACTTGGATGTCTTGTTATCACTTCCAAAGTTTATTTTTAAAACTCTGGCTCCAATTTAAGGGTATCAGCAGCATGAGCTGAGTGCAGGACCTTAAAATACTCCCTTTCTCCTTCTTCCCCTGCCTTTCTGTCCCATAAATCCTGTTTTTATCTCTCCTCTCCAGGTTTACAACATGAACATGAGCTGAAAAACCTGCTCATGTTAAAAGTTCATGAAATCTACTCCATCCCTGGAAGTGTTCAAGGCCATTTTGATGAGGCTTTGAACAAACTGGTCTAGTGGAAAGTGTCCCTGACTATGGCAGTGAGGTTGGAATGAAAAGATGTTTAAGATCCATTCCAACCCAAACCAGTCTGGGATTCCATAATCCTATGATCTTTTCCTATTTGGTGCCTTGGGCCAGGAGTGCTGCCAGGCAAACACACTGGGAGGGTCATGGCATGCAAACACAGGGACCTGGAAAGTGTGACCTCAAAGCCAGCCCCAGGTACACATGCTCTAGAAACCCCTGGGATGTACAGCAGGGGATCCCACCCTGTTCTAACCCCAGTTAATCTGGGTTTAGCTGCAATGGGAATGCCTGGTTTGTGTGCACCAGCAGTCAGGATTGCCACGGGATGCACGATGTGTACATCAGCAGAGGAGGGTCAGTGCCTCGGTGTTTAGAGCTTGTCCACTCCCAGCAGATGGTAAATGCTGAAATATCAGGGTGCAAAACCTTGGCAAAGCCTTCAAAGCTGGTGTGGAAGGAGTTGAGAGCCTGAGCATGGGAAGAAGGAGCCCTAACAGCCTCCACTCTGTCCACAAACTGCCTTTTAGAGGACAAGCATTGCCCTACCCACCTTGGATCTGCTTTTCCAATGGCTCTTGCACGAGGCCAGGCTGCTCTTCTCCCTTTCAAGGACTCTATTTCTTTGCATAGAAAGAGCACAGCAATTTACAGCCATCCCTGTGTCCAGACCCAACACCTCCCTTGTGAGACCAGAGCTCCTGGAGTGACATCCAGGCTGGCATTCCTCGTGGCTGCCATCTGCCCTGCCCAAACCCCCTCCTTCAGAGGAGACCTGCTGCATTTTATAACCACAAACACACAATTGCTCAGTGAGCTGAACATTCATGGGCAGGAACACCCCCAGAGCCAGGCAAATCCAGGCAGGCAGCCTGGAGTGTTCTCATCCCAGATCCATACAAATTACCAGCACTGCGGATTATTCCCACTCCCAGTCACACTGCGAAGGCCTCTTGGGGAAAAAAAAAATAAATTCCAGCTGTTATGTTGTCTTCCATTGGGCAAATGGAAGTTTTATCTTAGTTTAAAGCACCAAATCTCAACCCAGGGGCTGTGGGGCTGGATGGGGTGGAGGTGATGATGATGATGAGAGGAGTAAGAGGTCCCTGCCATATTTGTGTGCAGCCTGCCCATCCCTTCTGAGGAAGGGGATTTCTGTTTCATTGAGTCATGCTAAATCTTTTGGTGGTGGCTTACAGGGAGGGTGAATCAAGCCCCAGTGTGAGGGAGGGGAATTTCAGCCCTGGATGTGACACCAGATGGAGGCAGACGAGGCGCTAAACTTCAGCCACCCTCGGATTTCACTTCCTCGGGTCTCTGTAATTTCACACGGCTGAACATTTAAGGGCAAATTTACACCGTTTTTTGTGAGGGAAAATTATTCCACTGAGGCATGGCTGTTGAGCTTGATGGTCCCCGGGACCACATGTGCTCAGTGCAGTCCTTTGCCCCGGGTGCCAGCCAAACCTGGGCACACAGCTGTGGCTTTAAGCCTCTCCAGGCTGGGGTAAAGTGGCTTAAGGGAGCCGGGATTAGCCAGGTCTGAGAGCCCTCTCTCCTGCTCAGGTCCTGGACTATTTATAGGCTGATGGGCCGTCAGGCTCTATTTCAGTGCAGAACAGGGCACTGCCCAGTTCCCTTCTTCCTGCCTGGGAAAAGGGAGGGGAAACAAAAATTCTATTTACTGGAGAAGGAAAGGAGGCAGGAGAGGCCCATCCCATGCTCACCTGGCAGAGGTGACCAGGATTTACTCCATCCCCATCTTCATTATTAAACTCAGCCATTGCCCCACTGTTTCCAGGCTGCCTCAGCCCTTGTGTAAAAAAAGGGCAAAGCACTAAAATATGGATAGAAAGAATAAGAGATTTATAAACCTCTCCCTCTTCCACATTATCACACATGCTGTCCATCTCCAGCCCATCCAGGCCTGTGGTAAATCTTCTACCCCTGTCCCAAAACAAGGCTGGGGTAATCTCTTTAAATCCTCTTAGAGCCTTCTCCTTGGAAGTTTCTTTTTTATTTTTCCTGGCACCCAGTGCATTTTATGTTGTACAAGGAATGCTTCATAAAAACAAAAGATAGCTTGACTATCATATTTCTAAGAAAATACCAGTGAGCTATAATATTCATTTAAAAAGGCCTCCCTTTAAGCACTTATGAGAAGTTAGGAACATTTTTATCCACATGATGAGTAAGTTTTGAACCATTAGCCTAGGAAGGTAAAGAGTATCTTCATAAGGGTGTCTAAATTAGCTGTTAAATTCACTGGAAGGAT
Organism: Setophaga petechia; assembly: GCA_024362935.1. Taxonomy (NCBI): domain Eukaryota; kingdom Metazoa; phylum Chordata; class Aves; order Passeriformes; family Parulidae; genus Setophaga; species Setophaga petechia. The sequence goes on from JANCRA010000033.1 coordinate 3,851,240, forward strand.
GGCCTGGGCCATAAAATTGTTCTGGGTTATTTCATAGCTTTAGTCAAAATTAGCTTTCTTTTGACCTATATTTGGCTTTGGGACACAGAAAATTTTGGATTGGCCTTGGAAATGCACAGTTGACACAGACATTCTGACCACTACATATTATTTTTTTATGCAAAGAAGGTGTCATTATATTACTGAAGGTTTACAGTTTCCTTGTCCTCCTAGGACTTGAACCCCACTTGCCATTAAAAATGAGATGTTGTTGTTAAATCACAAATTCTTGAGCAGCCCCCACATGTGTTGCAGGTGCAGAAATCTGTTTTGCTGTGTTTGTCCCTTGCTCTGTCACTTGCTCCTGGGCTGATGAGGCAGAGATGTGGGGCAGTGTCCTCAGGGTCTGCCCAGGGTCGTGTTGTGCCCTGCAGGGCCCCCTCTCCTCCCAGCCCCGGTGGCAGCACAGCCCTTCTGCACCACTGGGGTCACAGCAAGGGATGTGGGGTTTGGTGGCCCCCTCCAGAGCCAGCCCTGTCCCTTCACTCCCAGGCTGCCACAGGGAGCCCAAGTCTTCCCGGGACAGCATTTCCATCATTTCCCCTGTCTTCCAAAAAACCCTTTCATCATCCCTCCATCTACCTGTCTTCCTCCCATTCCTCTGTCTCTAGTCTGTCCATCTCCTCTATCCCTTCATCTCCCTCTCATGTCTTCATCTTCCATCTCTCCTGTTTCTCCATCTTTTATCGTCCCATCTTCCCCCATCCCTCTATCTTCCATCCTGCTGTTTCCCTGATTTCAGTCTTCCATCTCTCCCTCCATTTTCCACCCCTCCACCTCTCCATTTCTCCTCCATTTTCCCCATCCTTCCATCCTTCTGCCTCCAGTCTCTTCACCTTCCTCTCATGCCTTCATCTACCAGGTCTCCTGCCTCTCCATCTTTTCTCCTTCCACTTTCCTCCCATCTCTCCATCTCCCATCTTGCCGCCTTCCTCTGACTTCAGCCTTCCACCCTTTCACCTTCCCATCCCTCTGCATTTTCCCCATCCCTCCATCTTTCTCCACATCCCTTTATCTCCCATCCTTCCACCTCCTTCCCATCCCTACACATTCCCTCCCCGTCTCTCCCGCCTCTCCCTCCTTCTCCTCCTCCTCTTCGTCGTCGTCCTCCTCCTCCCCCCGTCCCCCCCCCGCGCCTCCTCCTCCTCCTCCTCCTCCTCCTCCCCCGCCCGGTACCGCATTGCCGTAGTGCGGGGGGGCCGCTGCATTGCGCTGCCGCCGTCGATAGGTGGGCCCCTCCCGCGGAGATAAAGCCGGCGGAGCCCAAGCCGGCAGCCTCTGGCCGCCCCGACCGCCGCCCCGGTAAGAGCTGCGGGACCCCGGCGGGATGGGGGGGACAGCGGGGATGCGGGGGGGGTGCCCTGCCCCAGGGGCTGCGGGGCATCAGTGCCCCCCTCCCGTGTGTGGGTGCTGCGGTGAGGGGGGTACCCCCAGGAGGGAAAGGATGGGGCTGGACCATTCCTTCATCCCGCAGGTGCGTCCTTCCCGCAGGTGGGAAATAACACGCAAGCCGTGGTGCTTCGGGATGTGAAAATCCTTGTAAATGTCGTGCATGAGGAGGAAAACCTGATAATCCCCCCCTCAGCTCCCCCCTCCCCTCCCCCCACCCTGCCTTTAGGATCATAGAATCCTCGAATGATTTGGGTCGGAAGGACCTTAAAGATCATCTCCTTCCAACCCCCCGGCCATGGGCAGGGATGTCTTTAGCGCCTTGGGGAAGGAATAAAATAAAAATTCCCAAATTCCCGAGGCGATCCTGCATCTCCCCCCGTGTGCCAGGGGTCTGCAGGGCAGAGAGCGACCCGCACCCAGGACTGGGAGCTCCGGGACCGAGCATCTCAGTGGAGCCGCAAAATGGCCAGATCCGGGCTGGCAGGGCTCAAGGGCAGGAGGGACGGGACAGCCGCCGCTCCTGCTGCCCAGGGAAGCTTCTCGCTGGGAATGTTCCCACCCGCATGACTGAATCGCTATTAGAGCAGCAAACTCCTCCTGACCTCCTTTACTTCTACGGGCAGATTCGTGAAATTGGATTTTATTAGACGTCAGATTAAAGCTCCTAATTGTGCCCGGTTTGTGTGCAGCTGCAGAGCCATGGCAACGCCGGGAGATGCCAGGACAGCTCCCCGGATATATCCGTTTGCGTTTTTAGCCTCCTCCCTCTGTTCCATCCAGCAAAATATAATAAACCCCCCCAAGTGCAGGCTCAGAGGAGCCCTGGGCAGCCCCGCTGTTCCAGCCCTGCTCGGGGGAGCAGGCGAGGGCTATTTTTGTCCGCCCCGTTTTGCAGACGCTCTGTTGTCACCTGAACTGTGCCCAGCTGGGGAGCGGTGGGGGCAGCCCGGGAGGACGGGCACCCTCGGCTCCTCCCAGGGCATGCAGGAGATGCCCTCGCGTTTGGAAAGAGCGAGAAGGCAGCAGTGGGAGCATCCCCTGAGCGTCGGGAAGGTTTTCCAGGAGGGAAGGGCACCTTCGAAGCATCGATGACGTAGCGCTGGGAACTGGGGGTCTCCGCGGAGGAGGGCAAGATGCCGATAAACACGGCGTCTTGCCGAGACTTGGAGGCTGGACGTGGCAGCCCGAAATAGCCCGGCTGGCCTCCTCCGGGGCACGCTGGCTCGGACCCAGCCCTGCCAGACGAGACCGGGCACCTCCGGGCGCATGGTCCAGCGGGAAGGTGGGGCGAGGGGAGGACAGACTTTCCCGAAGGGCTGGGAGGGGGCTGGCACAAGGGGGGCTCTTTTTGACGCTCCTGACTCTTTTCCCCTCGCAGCCTCCCCCCCAAAAAGGCAGCTGCGTTCCCACCGCCCTCCCCAGCGCCGTCCGCCCCGGCCAGCCCCGCGTAGCCCAGCAGCAGCATGGGGAAGGAGAAGACGCACATCAACATCGTCGTCATCGGGCATGTGGACTCTGGGAAATCCACCACCACCGGGCACCTCATCTACAAATGCGGGGGCATCGACAAACGGACCATTGAGAAATTTGAGAAGGAGGCTGCCGAGGTGAGGAGCCCGCCCCCACCCCGCGTTCCCACCCGCGGGGATGCTCCACGCTGATCCCCGCCAGCATCCCGCAGGCAATATTCCCCTTCTGCTGGTGCTGCCCTTCTCTTGCATTCCATTTCTCCCTTTGTTCCCGTCTGTTTTTCTCCCTCTGCGCCCCTGGGTCCTCCCGACTTCTCTGGCCTTGGGAAATTAGGCCATTTGGGAGCTGGCCACCCTCTTTTCCGGAGCTGGGGGACACCCTGCTGCCGGCTGTTAATGAGGGCAGGGGCACGCCGAGGTCTGCAAGATGCAGTAATCACTAGGAGTCTGGAAAAGCCACAAACTGTGGTGCTTCAAGACATGAAATTCCTTCTAAATACAGTGTGTGAGGGGAGAAAACCTGATAATCCCTCCCTGCATGGGTCAGGGCTGCCTGAATTTCACTCTGAAGCATCAGTTTCCAGTGCCTGCTGGGGACAAGGTGCAGCATCAGCTGGACAACTCATTTGATCCAGTTGAGAAACCTCATTCCCATTTTCCTCAGGCAGGTGGTCTGGTGTGTAGTGTGGTTGGCAGCCTATGATACAGAAAACTGGCTGGAAATCCAAACATTGAAGTTAAATTCTTTTCTTTGACCCTTGCAATGGTGGCATTTATAACAATTTTATCGTGCATGCATTTAGAAGCTGCCACACAGCAAAGCACCACCTGATACCTGTAATGTGGCAAACCCCAAGATTAAAGAGGAAAAAACAGTTTTGGGAAGAAAAATGTCAGTTGGGAGTGCTGGGAAATTAATGATGGTAAATTCTAGAGAGGTGGGTGAGCCAGGAACAGCCTGGCTGTGTTATGCATAGGGCAGCTCCTGTCACTCAGAAGATGGCTTGTCGTCATCGCTCTGGGAATGCAGATACCCCTCCTTTTTTTTTTTTTTTTTTTTTTTCCCAATTTTTTTTCTGGCCAAAATCTCACATTTAATTGAAAAAAAAAGAGATTTACAGAGCTGCCACTTTTGATTTCACATTTTTCTGTCTGTCTTAACCTTTTTCATTTGTCGATAGCATCTGAACTAAATCCCTTATTTTCCTGCCTCACTTTCAGCCTTTTTTTTTTGCATCCTTAAGCCAAAAAGCCTCTTCCTTCATACAGAATTATCCCTTTCCCCTGGTTTAAAATGATTGCTGATATCCTTCCACAAATTCCCCCCCTTTACCTACAAGATCAGATAAGGCATGGTGAGGATATTGTCGATGTGATTGCAGTGATTTTAATTGAACAGGCACTTTCACTGCCTTGCCAGGATCCGCGGGCACCGGAGGCTGCTATTAATAGCCTATTGACTGAGCTTACAGACTCCATTTTCTGATGCAGGGCTGGGGAAGGGTTTGCTTCCATTAGGTGGCATTCACAGGAAATGGAGGCCTGCGTGCACCCAAAAGGCCAACAAAAAAACCCCAGGGTCTGTTATTTTATTTAAGAGAAAAGAGCAAGGATTTCTCTCTTTTTTTCCCCTTTTTGATTCAAGGGCAGAGGTAACAGTATCTCTGAAAGAAGAGTTGTTCTGTTTTTTAAAAAAATTAAATAATCAGTATTTGTGGCCTCCGAATAGAAAGCTGTCCCTCCACTGGGTTTCGATGAGGGAAATTCAGGCTATTTCTGGCACTGAACAGGGAAGGTATTGTGCAGAGCTAGATAATACCCTGGGTTTTTCAACACCAGTCCTGGGTAACTGAATACACCCCCTGAAAGGAGGGAAACTGTTTGCTAAATAAAGGATCTCGTTTGTCTTCACGTTACGTGTGATGCCGAGCTCTGGGGGGGTCTCACACGTGATGAGCAGCTGGTTGTGTGTGTGTGGACATGGCTGATGGCAAGAAGGTGCTGATTCCCACTCAGCTGCCATGGGAGAGCCAGGGCTCTGCTCTGTGCCTCAGTTTCCCCATTCAGAAGGGAGGGAGTAGGCTGCTGATGGGGGAGAGGCTGTGGGATGTGCAGCTTGACCTCCTGCCCAAGAAGAGTCCATTATTAATGCAATGCACAAATGCACCATCCCTGCTGTGCCTCCATTTCCAGCAGTGAATGAGCACACTCTGATTACTCCTCCCTGTTCCCTGGGAAGGGGAGTTCGATGTGAGTGCTGGAAAGGGTTAACCTGGCGCCATCCCTGGAAGTGTTCAAGGCCAAGCTGGATGGAATTTGGAGCAACCTGCTCTAGTAGAAGGCGCCCCTGTCCATGGCAGAGGGGTTGGAATGAGACGATCTTTGAGGTCTTTTCCACCCCAAACCATTTTGTGATTTTAAAAATCTCCAAGCTCCTCCTCTACCCCCTTGCTAAATGCAGTGTCAGGAAGATGCTCAGGAGCAGACACTTGATTCTGGATTTTTCCATGCTGGCAAGAGCTCACAGCTTCGCAGCAGAGATGGGGCATCACCTCCTCGACCTGGCCTCCCCTCTGAGGAGGGGAAATCTTGCCCCTGGCTTTAGGATTTTGCCCTTAATCCTCCGGAGCAAGCTGCAAAGTCATCGCAGCACTCAGCTGTTACGAAACAGGCTGTCACCATTAATTCCTTGTTCTGGCTGAGAACAGGGCTGGAGTGTGGGAGATGGAGCAGACCAGCAGACCAGCCCCCAGGCAGGGCAGGTGTGGGTGGGAGGCTGTGTTCTCTTTCCTGGGGGGGCTCATCCCTGGAGTGTTCAGTATCTGCCATCAGGAAGTGCTTCTCTCTGACCCGTGATTGATAATGGGCCAGGAGAAACTGTGATTGCAGGGAATGGATGGATGGATGGATGGATGGATGGATGGATGGATGGATGGATGGATGGAAGCAGGGTATCACAGCTCTGACCTTGCATAATAATAGGAGACCATTAAATCATCCACAAATGACCTAAATTCCTTTCTCTGCCTTAAAACCTCCTTGTATCTGAGGCCAAGAGCTGATGGCTGCAGCCCATTTTAACCCCTTGCTTTGGCCGAGCTCCCCTGACTGCCCCAGCTCACAGTGTGGTCAGCAAGGGTGGGTTTGTCCTGCCCCATCTCCACCTTGTCAGGATCCCAGCTCAGACTGAGAGCATGACCTCCAGGCAGGAGGGAAATCCAGCTCTCCCTGGTGCAGTGACGTCAAAGGGCTCCAGCCCAAAGGAGAAGGCCTCCCAGAATTGCCACTGTGGTTTTACCAGGGAATGTGCTTTATCACAGGGCAGGAAGATTTACTGGAGCTAATCTCCCCCCAGCGTGATTTCTTGCATTACAATGTTGGCTGAGATTTTGGCCATTTGGCTAAGACAGTTGGTCTGGCTGCAGCTCACAGTAGCTTTTCCTGTGAATTTGCACACTCTGTGGCAAAAATCAATCACGTTTCTATTCTACTTGTAGCAACCATCTCTCATTTCTTTTAACCCATTCCACCCCTGACAATTTTGGGCTCACTCATGTAGCAATGCCCTTTCCCACTAACCAGCTGCCTCACAGGTCTGAGTCATGATTAAAATCACAGAATCAGAGAATAATTTGGGTTGGAAAAGCCCTCTAAGATCATTGAGTCCAACCAGCACTGGCAAACCCACCACTAGACCACATCCCTGTGTGTGCATCTCTGTAAAACCATGAAATAAAATAAATCTCATAAACAGACATTTTTCAATAACTCCATTAACGTTAGGAAATGGAATAAGTATATAAATATTCTCTCAGAGACATTTAGTGTGACAAGAAGGAGCTTTCCGTGTTTCTGTACAGGATTTCCCAGCAGCAGTGCAGAACCATGATGGGTGTTTCATGGAGGAGACCTCATGGGCTGCTGCCCCCACTCCTGCCCATCCAGCCCCACTCACAAATTCACTTCAAGACTCTTCTTCCAGCCTCTCCTGCATCCTGCTGGGGAACATCTTGAGAACAGTATCTCCTTTCACCTGTATTTTTTAGTAAATAGACCACCAATAGATCCTGAATTTAGGGAATTTTACCTTTAAATGTTTGCAGTGTGACACTGTGTGAGCTTGGGAAGTGCCCTTGAGGGTGGGAGGCCATCACCAGTGCTGTGGGCTCAGGTTTCTCACCAGTTCTTGCCTCTGTGTTGGCCAGATGGGGAAGGGGTCCTTCAAATACGCCTGGGTGCTGGACAAGCTGAAGGCCGAGCGCGAGCGTGGCATCACCATTGACATCTCTCTGTGGAAGTTTGAGACCACCAAGTACTACATCACCATCATCGACGCCCCTGGCCACAGGGACTTCATCAAGAACATGATCACCGGCACCTCCCAGGTGAGGGATGGGGCCCAGGGCATGGGGGGCTGCTGGAGGGGAGGGCTGGGGTTGTTCACAAGCTCAGGGTCATGCAGGTGCTGTTGGGATCCTTTTGGAGGTGGGGAGTTGAGAGAGCAGACATGGAGGAGTGTTCAGCAGGGTCCACCCCAGAGACTGTGGGGCACCAGGGGACCCAGCACGCCATGGTCCTGCACCTCTCTGGGTGTCTTTGGGCACAAAGAGGTGGTTTCTCCACCCCATTTCCACCCACATGAGAAGGTGGGATGAATGTGACCTGACTGGAGCTGGGATGCTGCAAGCTACAGGCCTTTGTGCGAGGGCATTTCTACACTATTTTAGCCTCAGACAGATGAGATATATAAGAAAATTCCACCAATCCTCTAGGTTTTATTGGATAAAGGAGGCTCCACAGATCTTTTCTCCTTCCTTTTCCTCAAACAGCTGTGTTTGTCCCACATTATATTGCCAAACCCAATGGCCTACCCTTCCTGAGTAGGGTGGTTTCCCCTCATTGCACTGTGGGACATTTCTGCATCTCCCTGTGACTGATGGGTGCTGAGTTAACCCCACTGCATGCCCAGGGGGATTTCCAGTGAGGTACCAGTTGGACTGGGCATGGCTTACTGCCAAACCCAGGCAGCTTCTGCTGTGTGTTTTGGCAAAAACAATCTAGGGAACACTTTCCATTCCTGGAGCTACACCCATCACCCAGGGAGGTTTTTTGCAAGACTTCAGTAGGGTTTTAAATAAAACCTTGTCTGTAGATGAGCAAGATGAGGTCCTGGTCAGAGTACTGCATCCAGGAGGGATCCGCACTGGTTTCCCACCCACAATGCAGAACCATGTGGGGTTGGCAAGTCTGAAGTAGCACAGCTGGGTCAGTTTTAAGGCAGATCAGCATCTGCTCAAAGCCCTTGGGGTGTCACCAGGGCTGTGCAGCAATTCTCTTGCTCTCTCCATCGCCAGGCTGACTGTGCTGTCCTGATCGTGGCTGCCGGTGTGGGTGAATTTGAAGCTGGCATCTCCAAGAACGGGCAGACCCGCGAGCACGCCCTGCTGGCTTACACCCTGGGGGTGAAGCAGCTCATCGTGGGCATCAACAAGATGGATTCCACAGAGCCCCCCTACAGCGAGAAGCGCTACGACGAGATCGTCAAGGAGGTCAGCGCCTACATCAAGAAGATCGGCTACAACCCGGCCACAGTTCCCTTCGTGCCCATCTCGGGCTGGCATGGGGACAACATGCTGGAGCCCTCTCCCAATGTAAGTGTGCCTTGGGTTACACTTCTCCCCCACCCTGAGAGTCCTGACCTGGGCTGAAGATGAGCTCGGTGCTCTGCAAGCATTTCATGCACCCGCTGTGCACAGAGGCAGCAGGTGATGTGTCATGGAGCTGTGCTTGGCCCTGGGCAGGATGATGGGCTCACTGTTTGTGGGTGCTGTGCCCAGGCCAGGCACCCCAGCAGCTAAACATGAGCACCTTCAGGAGATGATCTGTCTGGCTTTGCTTCTGGGCCAGGATTTGAAGTTTTCGCCTTGTCAGAGCTCATGGTGACATTAGAGCAGCAATTGTCACTCTCAGCAGAAGCAGAGGGTGTGTTTTTAGGGCATTGTTTTCTGAGGGCAGTAACACAGTCTGGGGTCAGGCTTGGAGCAGTTCCCACAGGGCAGCTGGGTCTCAGGTCCCCTTTTTCCATCAATGCTCTGTGTTACTGTGGTGGCCAAACCTTCTCTTCCAATGCTGGGATCTCACTCCTACAGGTGAGATCCAGCAAGTTTTCTCCAGGAAGTACCAGGTTTCCCATGCCAAAAGCACAGTTCCCTTGAGCATCCCTTTGAGGCTGCTCCTTTTCCACTTGGTTTTTACTCCCTCTGTGATGGGGATGGTGAGGAGACAAAGGCAGGGTGCTCTGGGTGGGTCTGTGCCATCATTTCATACACCAGCTTAAGAAGGATGGATGTTTTTGGCAGACGGGCTGCCCATAACTATTCTGACACTGGTTTTGTTGGAGAAAAATCTGCCTCAGGGTTAGTCTTTTAAAGAAATGATGGGCTGGAAAGTTCTGGCCAGAGAAAGGTCCCTGCTCTCCTGGTGACTTCTGTGTGACCTTGAGCAAGTTGCTGAGATCAGACACCCCGGGGATCTCTTGTGAAACCAATGGGAAATTTGATGCTTAGGGGGACTTCAGGACATCACCTGTGGATGAGGGCAGGGCTCTGTGGTGAGTGAGGCAATCCTTGAGTCCAGCAGCAACTGAGGGAAGTCAGGGATCACAGGCCTGAGGAAGGGGAGTGCTGCAATGCAGACTCACACAGTCATGAAACACAGCTCCTGTCCTGCACAGGAAAGGCAGCTCACTTGGGATGGCTTGCAAGGAAGGAATTATTGGGGTGCTTGGGAGATTCCTGTTCCCTGAGGAGCAGAGCTGGGATAAAGGTCAGCCACGGCCATGCCAAACCCAGCCCCGTGGTTCCTGAGTGCCTCAAATCAGGCAGGCTCCAAATGTCAGCAGCTGCTGGGCTGGGAAGATGATCCTGAACAATTCTCCTATAAATAGGCAGCAGAGGGGAGGCACAGAGCAGGAGGGGCTCTGTGACCCCCTTCCTCCAGAGGGGTCTCAGGGCAGGTTCCCAGTGGGATGTGCTGCCTGAGAGAAGGCAGGGCATGAAACAACTCTCTCCTTTGTCCTAAGGAACCAGCTGGCTCCTAGGGAATTGGGAAGAAAACCTGGCCTGGTCTGGAGGAGCATGGGCTCTTCTGGAGGGCTTTGAGGGACAGACTCCTCCTCCTCATATTGCACCATCTCTGGGAAAGCTTAAGCAGGAACCTGGTGTAGATGTCTCTTCTCTCTTTCCTCGCCTGAAAAAGCTCTGATTATTTTCACTTGTAATTTCTGGACAGGTTTCACTGAAGCACAAGGCAGTCAAGTGACTTGTCTGTCTGTCAGGGACTTATCAGAAAGTGGGGATTAGAGCCATGCAGGATGTTCCTGCAGCTCCTGTTGCCTCTGAGCAAGGGGAGGTGTGGTGGCACATCAGGCTGGAGCTGGCTCTGTGTGGGAAAATCCAGCCCACAGCCCTGTTGCACAGAATCCCAAGGCCAGCTGAAAAAAATGACAGCTGGGCTGTTCTTCCGTCAAAGTTTGGCATTTGAGAGCTTTTTGGGAAGTGGGGTGTTCTGTGAAGCAGCTTTGTGATGCTCCAGCTGGCAGAACAGGGCCATTCCAGTGTGGTTTGGGAGATTTTTACCCCATGGGATGCTGTAGCCCAAACACTCCCAGTCTCTGGTGTGGTTGCCTGGGGCTGCAGCCTCAACACTGGGGTGTGTGCATGGGGGTGTTGAGGTGCTCATAGGCTGGGAAAAATCAGGGAAAGGCGACTGCTCTGTAAAATAAACTTTGAGTGTTAAAGAGCTGGAGCTCAGCTGTTATTCTGGGGAGCTGGAGCCTCTCTGCCTGCAGGATTTGGTCAGATCCTACTTTTGCCATAGGAGGGATGGAGTAGGAATTGCTCTTTGGAGCAGATTTGGGGAATACATGACAGAGGTTTTATTTGGGTGGCCATAGGCAGCACAAACCAGGTTTTGCAGATGCCTTTCGCCCTGAGGCCATGCTGAGGTTTTGCAGAGATTTGTTTCCTGAAGGGGTCTGAGTTCATCTTTACCTGATTCTTGGCATGTCAGAAATCCCCTGGAGAGGGCAGACATTGTTATTTTCCTGTGTGCCAGGGCTGTGTGGGGCAGAGGGACAGGAGCTGTGGGCATTTGGTGGCCACCATCCTCGAGAGCAGAGCCTGTGGGCAGGTGGCCACCAGCAGCTGCTGGCACAGGGCTCTGCCTGGCGTTTGGGCCATGCCCCAGCAGAGTGGGGGAAGCTCTGAGTCATCCTGCACACAGCACGAGGCTCCCTCTCTGCCTGGATGCAGTTTTCATTTTGCCAAGCTGTGCCTGGCTCTGGGTCTGGCTGCACAGTGAGAGCTGCAGTGCCCTGGGAAGAACCCCCTGCAAAAGTGTCCCCAGGCTCCTCCTGCCACTGCCACCAGGAGAGACAAGTGGTGTCAAACGTGACCCTCTGAAGGGGCTGACCTGAATGCTTTGGATGCAAGCTGAGTTCCCTGGCTGCATCCTGTCTTTCCCTCTGTCCTTCCCAAAGCTGGTGCAGATTGCAGGATAGGAAACCAGACTTGGCATAGCCACATCCTGCAGGGATGGCTGGGAAGCTGGGGGCACTTTGGGGTCTTGCTTCACCCCAGCCCCCCATGCCCACTGCATTGTGCCATTGGTGCTGGTGCTAAGGGAAAAAAGCCACATCCACAAAATATGTGATGGATCTGGGACACACAGAAAGCATTTAACATTATAATGGGAAAATACTGTCTTACCCTCTCTGTGCAGAAGCAGGGGAATGGTCTTGCAGACTCTGACCTCTGCTTGTTGTGTTAGGGTTGCCTCAGACCCAAGACTAAATTTTTCTTTCTAGCAAGCTCCAGGTGTTGCTACAGTTTCCCGAAGTGCAGCATCACCCCAGTAAAGCACTGCAGTTCCCTGCATTTAACCATGGTACCTGAGCACATTTCCACCCCTCTCTGCCTCTTTTCTGGGCAATTTTTAGTTTCAAAACCCACTTTAAGGCAGGAGAAGGGAACATCTGTGAAAAGAAATGCTGTCTCTTGGCAGCTGGGTTTGCAGCATCCTCCCAAGCCAGGGCTTAGAATCCAGACCCTGGAGGGGTGATAGCAGGAGAGAGTGTGGAGAAGCATCTCTCTGGGGCTCGCCTTGGAGAGAACCTTGGTTGAGCACTTTGTAGCTGGTACTTGGCTGCAGACCCTGCAGTCCCTGTGCTGGAGGCAGCATCCCTGCAGGGTGGGATCCAGGCAGCTGGTGCAGTGCCCAGGGGTTGGTGCTGGAAGTGGGGGCTGTGAGCTTGCTGGCTTTAACCACTTCCATCCTTTTTCTCCTGTTAGTGGATGTGTTGCTGGTTTCTAGAAGTGAGAGAGGGAGGTTGAGCAAAGAGGAGCAGATAAACCTGCAGGGATGGTGGAGTGGAAGGAGCTCCCCAGCACCCTGGTAAAGCCAGGACAGGGCAGGACTGACTTTATGGATGTTGTCCTGGTGGGACAGCTCTCTGGGCTTACCTCTGGGTGCTGAGGACAGGCACACTCAGGGTGTGTTGGAAGTGTTGAAGGCCAGGTTGGATAGGCCATGGAGCAATCTGGACTCGTGGAAGGTGTTCCTGCCCATGGCAGAGGGGTGGAACAAGATGGTCTTTAAGGTCCCATCCAATCCAACCCATCCTGTGATTCTATGGCTCTCTGTCGCTGCTCTCTCCCCAGATGCCTTGGTTCAAAGGCTGGAAGGTGGAGCGCAAAGAAGGCAACGCCAGCGGGGTGTCCCTGTTGGAGGCCCTGGACACCATCCTGCCCCCGACCCGCCCCACAGACAAACCCCTGCGCCTGCCCCTCCAGGATGTCTACAAGATTGGAGGTGAGCCTTGCCACTCCTCTGCCTTAACTTCATTCCACAGAAATTTGGGAATGACATTGCCAGCTGTTGGGAAACTGGAGGGATTTGATTCTTCAAACCAGAGATAATGCTGGAGAAAAGGGTGGTAGCTCCAGGGCAAAACCCCCATTTGAGCTTGGGCTGTCTGGGGTGGAGGTGGACATGCCCAAAGGCACCCAGGGAGCAGAGAGGAGCAGCAGCTCTGTGAGCTCTCCCTCAAGAAACACACTATGCCAAAATGGCTGCAAATTTGTGTGTCCCAGAGGTCATGGCTGGCCAGGCAAGCTGGAGGCAGCAAAAAACGTTCTGTGACCCAGGTGAGAGACAAGACCAGCAGGGAGGGCCACTGAAGCTGGTGCATGGCAGCTTGGCTGTGACCTGCCCGAGCTTCCCAAATGCTGGTGTCCATCACTGGCACCTCCTCCTGCTGAGCTCTGCCAGCCATGTAGAGAGCACTGTGGCTGACGTGTGTCCCCTTCCCTCTGCAGAGGTGATGGGGACACTTTGCTCAGCTATAAATACCCCTCTGTGAGCTCTCTGACCTGCTGGCATAAGTGGACAGCACTGCTGACTCCCTGGCTGCTGGATCAGGCGGGCACAGACTTTTCCAGCTCTTTCCCAGCCTTTTCCAAGGACACATGCACTGCAGGGGTCAAATGTGGGATTTTAGCTGGGTATTAATGCAGGCTGCTGTTGTTTGCAGGGGACATGAAAGGTGGTGAGCAGGTCTGTGTCCTCCCCTAGCTCAGATGGGACAAAGGGATCTGGTTTTACTGGAAGGCAAGTCCTTGGGGAGGGGAGACACCATGGAAAGAGGGCAGGTGGGGGCAGCAGGGTGGATGTGGAGGAGCAGGTGGGTCCAGCCAACCTCTTCAATCTCTTTTCAATAGTGTTTCTCTCAATCATTCTTCACATGCCTCCAAAGGGGAATTTCCCCAATGTCTCCTGGTGATACAGGGTGCAAAAAATCCCAGTCATGTAATGAGCCACCCTCATTCTCTGTCACAGCTGGTGGTGTGGCCCTCAGGGACGTGGACAGTGTTGTTGCACACATGTTGGGATGTCCCAGTTCCCCATGCTGGGCATACCACAGCTGCTCCAGGAGAGCTTTTGGGACATGCAGATTGCTCAGGACTTTCTGTCTGTGGGTTACTTTTGTTTTACAAAACTCTGAGTAGGAAGGATGGACTCATAGTGATTATCAAGATCCCAGTGTTGATCTGCTGAAAGCATGGGGGTTTTAGGCAAGGAGCAAACATGTCTTTTGGTGACAACCAGTGTAGAAATCTTGCTTTGCTGACAGAGATGCTGGCCCAGGGATATACCAAGCAGAGTGAATTTTTCTGCACTCTCTCCTTGTCTCTGCAGGCATTGGCACAGTTCCTGTGGGCCGAGTGGAGACTGGCATCCTGCGGCCTGGCATGGTGGTCACCTTTGCCCCTGTGAACATCACCACTGAGGTGAAATCCGTGGAGATGCACCACGAGGCCCTGAGCGAGGCTCTGCCTGGCGACAACGTCGGCTTCAACGTCAAGAACGTCTCTGTGAAGGACATCCGCCGCGGCAACGTCTGCGGGGACAGCAAGTCCGACCCGCCGCAGGAGGCAGCCCAGTTCACGTCTCAGGTGAGCATGGCTTCCTGGTGCCACCACGCTGGCTTGCCACCGTCCCCCAGCTGCCAGCTGTTGGGGAAGATGAAACAGGAAAGCCTTATAAATATGATGGCTTGGCAAAAGGTTTTGAGAATGTAGAAGCTATAAGCGAGGTTGAAATGAAAGCAAGCTTTGAGATACCTCAGTTACTGAACAATGGGAAAACAACGGTGTGGCTGACTGAAGGCAATCCCCTTTTGATGGAACAATACCCTCTGCTTGCAGACAGGTCCAAGGGTCCAGCAGACCCTGCCAGCTTGGCAGAAGGGGTCGAGAGAGTAGTCTTTAGGGTTTAAAATGTAGCACAGTATGGTAATGTAGTGATTCTTATAGGCTGTATGTAAATGCTATAGGATTTGTATATTGTACTAGATTGGTTGGTGAGAATCAGAATATTCAACACAGAAGAAGATTTATTGTATTGTAATGGGAACTTGGCTCTCTTACCCCTTTTATTCTCTTATGCTTTTGCTCTCTTACTCTTTTATGCTCTTACCCTCTCATCCTCTCTCCCCCTCTCTCGGGCCTGCTCTGAGCTGTGGCTGGCAGCTCCCAGCAGGGCCCTGCACCCAGGCCCTTTGCAATAAACCCCAAGTTCCACAACCTGGCTGCAGAGATCTCTCATCTCCGTCCATCCCCACCGTCCTACCCCCCAAATCTCCTACAGCCAGCCTTGCCATGACACTGCTCTGTCCCCCAGGTGATCATCCTGAACCACCCTGGCCAGATCAGCGCTGGCTACTCGCCCGTCATCGACTGCCACACCGCACACATCGCCTGCAAGTTCGCCGAGCTGAAGGAGAAGATCGACCGGCGCTCCGGCAAGAAGCTGGAGGACAACCCCAAGTCCCTGAAGTCGGGTGATGCAGCCATCGTGGAGATGATCCCTGGCAAGCCCATGTGTGTGGAGAGCTTCTCCCAGTACCCACCCCTTGGTAAGGGAATGGTGCTTTGGGGGTCTCCTGTGGAGGAGCATGAAGGCTCTGTGGGTGCAGAGCTCACACCAGACACGCTGAGCTTCTTGCAGATAGGTGGGGAGGGAGCTGAGGATGGGTTTTTTCTCCCCCATGTGCTGCTGAACTGGGTTTCCAAAGGCTGGGTTGCTTCCCTCTGGGAGCAATAAGAGTTTTCCTTTATGGTTACTAAACTGTGATAGTTTCTGAACATAGAAACATTTCCTCCTCTCTGCCCTAAAACAACTGGTCAGGAGAAGAAAGAAGGAAGTTTGCTCAGTGGAGGCCACCTTTAAATGCAGGGAAGTGCCATGCTTGAGTTCTAGGACAGTTTGGATTGGAAATGACATTAAAGGCCTTGTTCCACCCCCCTGCCATGGGCAGATACATCTCCAACTAGACCAGGCTGATGTTGCACATCTGGAAGCCTTAGCAGTTATGGAAGCTTGCAAAGAAGAAATGGGGCTTAAGTTTAAAAAACCAGTAATTTAAATAGAGGGGAGCATCAGGACTAGCAAGGGTTGATAGCTCAGGGCTTGTCCCTGCAGGAACCTGCTCCAAGGGCAGGGATAGCACATGGCACCATGAATAGGAGGATGTAGATCCCACCACCACCCTCCCAGAGAGCCCAGCCTTGGTGTCTCACTGGCATTCCTGCAGGGAAAGGCCCTGAGAGCCCAGCCTTGGTGTCTCACTGGCATTCCTGCAGGGAAAGGCCCTGAGATCTCAGCTTGGTGTCTCACTGGCATTCCTGCAGGGACAAGTCCTGAGAGCTCAGCTTGGTGTCTCACTGGCATTCCTGCAGGGACAAGCCCTGAGAGCTCAGCTTGGTGTCTCACTGGCATTCCTGCAGGGACAAGCCCTGAGAGCTCAGCTTGGTGTCTCACTGGCATTCCTCCTCTGTGTGTCCCTCAGGCCGCTTCGCTGTCCGTGACATGCGGCAGACCGTGGCCGTGGGCGTCATCAAGAACGTGGAGAAGAAGAGTGGTGGGGCTGGGAAGGTCACCAAGTCTGCCCAGAAGGCCCAGAAGGCTGGCAAATGAATCGTGGGCTCCCAGTGCATCGCGCAGAAACCATCCCTGACACCAGGACGCTGCCACCGACTCCCCCGGGCGCACGTGTGCACATCAGCTTGTAAGAGTTTATATGTCAACGACTGGATGCTCACCATTAAGGTCCAGTGGAAATTCTTTAAAAGGAAAAGCATGTTCCAGCGTTTGTGAGGCTTCATGTTAATTTTACCAATAAAACTGGTACAACATCCACACTGGAAAAAAAACCAAACAAAAAAATACAAATCAAAACCAGACAAATCCCCCCTCCCCCTCCAAAAAAAACCCCAAACCAACCAACCCAAAAGGTGTGGAGCTGTGTGTGTGTGTCTGTTACTGAGAGGGGCTGGGTTGCCTGGGGGTTGTGTAGTGTCACTTAGAGTAGATGGTGGGGATGGGCACAGGAGGGCTGGGATGGAAATAAGGAGGAAGGAGGACAGATGGGAGCCCATATTCAGGGTGTCAGCCAGCACTCAGCCCTTCCCCAGCCTGCACCCCTTGACCCAGGATATTCCCCCAGCCTGAAGCAGCAACAGCTCTCACAGCAGTTTTGAAGTTCTACTGAAACAGCTCAAGCCTCCAAAGTAATTTTCAAGGTCTTTATTATATTTAATCCATGCAAAACAGGCTTAAATTGAGCTCCTACAGTTATGTCACTGAAAGAAAGGAAAATAGGGCACCCCATGTCTCTGTAAGGGTGGGCAGCATCACTTTGGGTCTTTGTCACTCCCCATCATTTTGGGAACAGTGACTGAGACTGCCTTCTCTCCCCACATCCTGCTCTGCCTCACACATGGTGGATCCCCAGCCCTTTCCAAACAACACAACAGAAACATTGCTTCCTGACTGAAGCCCAGACATGACTCAGGTCTCACAAGAAGCCCCAACATTCATGTTCTTCAGCCAGGGCAGTGTCTTGACTCCCATCACAATCTTGCAGCCCCAGGTGGGGTGTGCAGCTCTCCCAGCTCCACGCAGTGCACCTGCCCCAGTCCAAAGGGTTGTGGTTGCTGTGTGGTTGGGATTGACCAAAAAGCCCCAGCCAGGAGCTGTGAGGGGCCAGAGTGGGATCACTGAGTGTGAGGAGGAGCTGCAGGTGGTGCAGTGGGGCAGGGAGAAGGAGGGAGGCGGTGTGAGAGTTGTGCATCCACTGCATCATTCCAGGGATGTTTCCAAGGGACATTTCCTCCCTGGAGGAGGCATTAGCAGCGTGCTGGGGCATCCTGAGCCTGTCTGTGCCCATGACTCGGCCTTCAGGAGGAGACAGCGCTGGGAACAGATGCTCTACAGTCTATGTGAAGGGCAGCATCATGTGAGGCCCTTCCCAGGAGAGCTCCAGAAGCACCAGCATCATCATTACTGTTCGTGTCACAAAGCCCTTAATGATCCTAATTAGCATCTGATGCTCTGCAGTGCTGAGTGTCCCTAGGCAGGGCCTCAAGGAGCTGACATTCCAGAGAGCTCTGCATGATCTCACCCTGCCTGGTCCCCCAGAACTCTCCCCATCCCATTCCTGCATCTGACAGACACAGACACAGACTGCCTCCCTGGGCCAAGACCCCAGAACTGTGCACAGGCCCCCAAGGCTCCTCACCCCTCTCCACACACCCCACATCCACCAGCTTCATCCACAGAAATCAATTTGATTCCCGAGGTCTTTGTGGTACCTGGGTTCCCTGAAGTGTCCTTGGCATGCCACAAATTGGAAGGGGACCTGAGGATCCCTGCAGGCACAGCACAGCCACAGGAGAAGCCTGTTTTCCCTTAAACTGGTAGTTTAATCTCATCTTCCAGCTCCTCCTGCATTTCCCAGCTCCCAGGGCATGTTTTCCCTGAGACAGCTTGTGCCTCATCCTGGGCATTTCCAAGCAGGAGAACATCCTCATGTGCATGATCTTCCTGCATCCTTAGAAGCAGCAGCAACAGGAATTCCTGTGGGAATATCCCTCCCACACTGTTCAGGAACCTCCTGCTCCTGTGCCCCATGGAAGCCAGCCCCTGGCACAGCAGCAGTGGGGACAACCCTGGGGTCAGGTGTGGAGAGCTGGGGACAGAGAAGAGCAGGAGCAAAATCTGCACCTCTCTTGCTATTTTAAAAGAAAAAACAGGCCTGACAAAACCAGGGCTTCGTTTCCATAGAAATATGCCAGGGGAGCTGTGAAAGAGACTCTGGTAGCACTGAACAAATGGTGAGGTAATTAATGATGGAACTGCAGAACAGCAAAAATATAAACCCCAGAGGATTTAACTCAGACTTGCTCATGGCTCAGAGCAGGGCCAAGTTTTCAGCCTCATTTCAATGTGGGTTAGTGCCCCAGGTGATCTGCAGGAGCAGAAAGGAGACATGGAGCCTGCAGTGAGATCTCAGCAGCAGCAGTATTTTGGGAGGTTTGGGTCAGGATTTTTAGCAAGACAGAATTAACAGAAATATTGTTATTTAAACCCACTTCAAAGCATGAAGAAAAGAAAAATATTATTATTATTAATTTCTGAGCATCTTAACAGAGTATCAATGAAGCCACAACCTGCCTCCAGCCAAACCTTGGGTTTTAATCTGTTGTGGATCTGTGTTTTGGGATTGCATCAGCAACCCACCATGTGCAAATCACTGCCTGGCCCCACAGGGCTTGCAGGCACACAGGCAATGATGCCCTTGGTTTGACATGATCCACTTTCAGGTCCCACCAAAATGATAAATAACCCAACAGTCCCCTGAACTGGACCACAGGTGGGTTTTGGCAAACCTTGCAGTGAGCTCAAGCTCATTTTGGAACCACCAGCACCGTGTTGGAGAAGGTGGGTGTGTGTGACCCTGCTATGGTGGTGAGATGCATTTTAAAATACCAAATTCTCCTCTAATTCCTCCCTGCCATGGCCAGGTGTGCTAGGACGCCACAAGCCAGAGATCAGAGGCATTTTTTTCATAGCAACTTTTATTGTTTTGGAGTCATCTTCCATCCTGGTCCTCCCTGAAGGCGTCGCAGTGGCTGCATCCCGTGGCAGCCTCATCGGTGCCATCTCGTGGAAACAGGGACAAAATCCTCCAGAAACAGCTGCCGAGCAGAGGAAATCCAGACCCTCATCCCTGATCCTGGCAGGGAGGTCCAAAGCAAAAGGAATAGCCTCGGGAGATGCAAAGTGCTTATTGCCGTTTCTTTGGGGACCAGGGTTGGCAAATGTGACTGTGTTTCCTGAAATTTGAAGCTGGTGGAGGGAAAATTAATTGAGGTTGTAGGAAAATCAGAAACCATCAGGGCTGGCTCTGCTGTACAGCTGGGGATCAGCTCCTCAAGAGGAGAGAGCCCAAAGGGAAGGGAAGGGAAGGAGAGGGAGGTGTGTGGGGCTGGATGTGAACCAGCACCGAGTTTCCCAAAGGGACATCATCTCCACATGCAGCACACCCTGTGCACAGCATGGCACTGTTGGTGGGGGCTCCTGATGGAGAAGGGAAATCCCATGGATGGGACCATCCCTTAGGTGTGAATGGACACCTCTGCCAAACCCCAGCCTGGTGCTGACTGCTCTGGTGGCATCCACTGGAATGAGGAATGACTGCTTCTCCCTTCCCACCTCTACCCTCGTGTCTGGCTGGGTGCTGTTAATAATTTAAAGTAAGTTTTCTTAACCCACTGGTGCTGATTGGCCGACTCAGCAGGCGTTTGGGGCTGCTCTAAAAAATTTATAAGGCTTTTTCAAGATTGCAAGTGGAATCCAGGCTGCAGATGCTGAGCTGGGGGAATTTGAACTGCCTGCTGCCCTTCTGCACTTGGAGGGGAGTTAAAGCATCAGGCACAGCCCCTTGTCAGCCTGGGCAGGTCCCTGCAGAGACCCAGCACAGGGCACACGTCACTGGCACACAGAAAACCTCTCCAGTCAGGGCAGCTCCCCTCCCATAACTCCATCATCTGTCACAGACTTTGCTGAACCTTAACCCCACACAGGCACTGAGGTCCTGCTGTGCCACGCTGACTCAAAAGCCTTGGTGACATCTGAAGCATTTACACAGCATTTGAAAATACACCCCACTGGGGGAAAAAAGCAAACAAAGATCTCCTGACCTCCCATTCAGCTTTTGCTGCCTTGGAAGCCAATGCCACTGACTGCCAAGGAGGCCAAGGTGCTGTTCAGCCCAGAATTCCCAGAGGGCATCACCCAAGGGAGTCGTGCCATTGCTGCTGGTGATGGAGATGCTGAATCATCCGTGGTAACAGTGGGAGTGATGCTCATGCAGCACAAAGTGACTGTGTGACCTCAGAAAGTGACTTCATCCCTGAGCAATGTCTTCCCTTGTGTCCCAGCAGATGCTTCTCTTCTCCTTGGGCAGTTGCACAGCACATTTCCCTTGCAGAGCTGCACTGCCCTGGGCATCTCTCCATCCAGCACTGGTGTAAATCACCTCTGCTCTGCTCCCCAGCCCAGGTGTCTGGGCTTGGCCTCTTTCCTGGGCAGATCTGCACAATGCTGGGCACCCAGGTCAGAGCAGATGGGGCTGAGGCCACCCCCACAGCCTGGGCAGTGCCTGGGATGAGTAGTTCTCCCTGGGTTTCATGTACTTGGGGCTGGACACAAAGACCTTGGACTAAACCCTCTTGGGAAGCAGATGGGCCAGACCAGAAGCTGGGGAAAGGCTGATCAGGGCAGAGAACATCCACACTTGGATCACACTTGGGTCTCATCTCTCCATCCTGCTTCCATCACACCCCCTTCACAAAGTCCATCAGCCTCCCTTGGCCCCAGAGGTACAAATTCAGAGAGGAGGGAGGGAAGCCAGGCTCTCCCCCAACATTCTGTAACATGCCAAGGGCCAAACCTGGGAGGTTTTGACTGATGTCCTTTAACCACCTCCCTCTGCATTTTCCCAGGTTGAGATCCAGGTGCACCTGCAGCCCGGGGAGCACAAAGCAGCAGCTCTGGCCAGGGCAATGCACCACTTGGCAAGTCCCATCCTCCTCTTGGCCTGTGCTTTACCCTGGGCAGGAATATTGCTGAGTTGAAGAGAAACTGGAGCTGTAGCACAGCCCAGGGTGCAGCTCTGGCCCAGACTCTCCCTTCTGCCTCGGGTAGCATTTAGCCACCACTCTGATGCTTTATGTAGAGGTACTGCAGCATCTTCAAATAACTCATTTCAAACATTCCTTTTCTGCCTGCAAATTTAGGATGGCCTGGTTTTGCTAAGTCTAAATGATTTGTAATCACCCCGAGTCTGGCACTGTTCTCATGCCTTCTATCTGCTGAATGCTCTCTGCAGTCCTGGCCAGCCACAGCACTCAGAGAGATGAGTCTGGCAGCAGCCAGGCTTTGGGATGGGGACACAAGCAGGGCAAAGAGAAGAGGACAATCCCCAGATATCAGCTTTGTGGGGATGTGATGGCTGTGACAGCAGTCGCCTCACACAGGCTGTGGGTGTCAGAGCTGGGTTTTGGTGAGGGGCAGGAGTGCAGGGGACACAGGAGGGTGTGTCCCAAATATCAGCTTTGTGGGGGTGTAATGGCTGGGACAGCAGTCACCTGGGGTGTCTGAGCTGGGTTTTGGTGAGGGGCAGGAGTGCAGGGGACACAGGAGTGTGTGTGCCAGCCCTGCCACCCCTCACATCAGTGTGGTGAGAGGATCCTCTCCAAGGACACAGCCTGGAATTGCCCCAGACCCGCCCTGAAGGACTGTAGTGACCAGGGAGGGCAGGAGGAGGTGACAGTGATCGATGGGTCCCCGAGGACAGGAACAGCGTGAGCAAGGCAAAGCTGGGAGAACAAAAGAGGAGCTGCATGAAAATCAGGCTGGAAGTGAGGAAATGCCACCCTGCAGGCACAGCACCTGCATTTGTGCCCAATGTGCTTGATCCTACCCTGTCCAACACCCCAGATGTTTAGCAGGTGCTTCCCACACAGGATCCAAAGTGAGCCCACAAAGAGGGAATTTCACGATGAGTAGAACCAGAGGTGTCCATTTTTCCACAGATTTTTATTTCTAATAATGTCCTGTGGGTTCTCTGATGTCCATCATTATTGTGTTCATGCATCACCAGTTCCTGCACTGAGGAGATTTCTGTCCTCTCTCTCATCACGTATTCTCACTCAAAGCAATCTGAAATGTCCCCCCAGTCTTTAATAAAAAGATAAAAACTGCCCAAAAGCTCTGCAGTTATTAAAGGAGGGAAGAGAGATGCAGATGCACGTATACCAGCTTTCCTTAAGACCTCAGGTTAAAGATAAATAAATCATAAACCCTTGCCCTTTCACGTTCTTTTGATTTCCCAGGTGTCCAGGCTGAAAGACTGACGAAAGCCTGCAGCAAAAGCCCATGGTGCAGAGAAACTATGAATTTAGTTACTTTGAGAGTTTTTCTTTGCAGATGACACATGGTATGCTGTGACAGAGGCAGGAGCATGGAGACAGCCACGTCTGCCTGGCAGCTTCCCAACAGAATACTTGCATTTTTTTTAAACCTGAAACATGGATCAAAAGCAGCCTTCCCAACTAAAATCAAAATCTAATGTTCTTTCTTCAATATTTTTGAAATGGGAAAAAAATTACATGGAAAAAATGTAAAGCAGTTTTTTTAAATTTTGAAGGGTTTTAAAAAGTCTCTCTCAATAATGAAGAGGTAAAATACTTAGCCTTCAAGCTTTTCCGTATTTTAGTAATTGGGTTTGGTTTTCTTACTTTCCAAATCTGTAGATTTTGACATTTCAGAAAGGAAGAAAAAGAATTGGAAAAAAGCTTTTGCATCAAAAAAAGAAAATAATTTTTTTCTCCATACAGGTTTAGGGCTTTAGCATCTCCTCAAGCTGCTCCCATCCTAACTCAGGACACCTGGGACCATCAGGAGCCTATTTATTTGAGCTGCTTTCCCTTCCATGTCAGGCTAGAGCACAGATCAATCTGATGTGCCCCTCCTTGCAGAGATGATGTGTCAGAATCAGCTATTTCAGTATGGGCTTGTTTCTTTCAGATGACAACCTCCAGCCCCTAAATATTCATGCAGGTTTTGATTCAGCTTTGAAGTCAGTGGGAGGCAGGTGCGTGAATGGGAACAAAGCGCCTAATGGGCTTTGTGGGACTGGGCCTGAGCCAGGATGCAGTTATGGTTCTGGGAGGTGCTTTGCTGGGACCAGAGCCAGTCCTGAGCTGGATTCCAAGCTCCTGAACCCAGGCAAGGCTGGAGAGCTCCCAAGTGAGACCCAGTTTAGTTTTGTTGCTGTAAGCTGTGTATTGTGGGGGGCTCAGCGCTGGTTTGGAGACACTGGGAGGGGGCTCTTGGTGGGAAGGCTCCTCCATCTCTGAGTGGTTGTCCCCAAGGAGCTTGTGGTGGTCATCAGGGTGCGGGAGGAGGTCCTGGAGCAGCCTTGTCCTGGGGGATGAGGTCAAAGAGCACCGAGGTGACGGCAATTTGATGGTGTGGCTTTGGTCCTTGTGGGTGCAGGAGGAGGTGGAAACCCAAGGAGGTCAGGAGGAACAATGTGAGCACTGGGAGACGTGAGGGATGACTAAGAGAGCTAAATTTACAGAGTCTGGGAAAAGGAAGGCTCAGGGGCAACTGTGGTCACGGGCTAAAAATACCTTCAAGGTAACAGCATAAATGAAGAAAAGAAATTACACGTGGTCCCAAAGGAGGCGAGGGCAGGAGAAGGAGCTGGAGGGCAATGATGGAAGGGTGGAGAGTGGAGATGGGGAAGGAGACCTGGCCAGTGGGGAATTTGCCAGGATTCGCGTGCACTGAGTGGGGCAGAAGCAGAGCAGTCTAAAGGTGACAGGGAAATGGGCTGAGTGCTGGTCCCTCTGTGACTTTCAGCTTTGTGGGTGCTCTGAGAGTAATGCAATTTAATTCAAGAGAATTTGCCTTAATTTTGGGTTTTTTTTCCACTTGTTTCTCCTTCCACATGCCCAGTCAAGCAGCTGTTTTTTCCAGAAACCAGCTTTCCTTAAAGTCAGGCCTCCACAGCACAAATTAATATTTAGACCTCAGCAATTTTAATCACCCTTAGAAAGGAGGAACACAAATTTCTAGTTAAGAATGGAGCATGTGTATCTCCCAAGTCAATTCAGCATAACTTGGAGAGATTTCTGTTCATACAGTCAGACACTTCCAGCTGCAGCTCAAGCTGATCTCATACAGCAGGATTTGTCCTGACTTTTTTCTGGAGCAGCCTCCAATGAGGTCGGTGCTGTCTAAGAACAGGGCAGAAAGATGGATGGTGGCACAGAAATTTTGCATCCAATAAATATGTAATATAAAATAAGCAGCTCTGTCAGCAGCAGGATGAAGGGAGCCTGGCGGCTTCTTATCAGCATGTTGCTTGCAAATTCTGATTGATCTAAAGATTTTTAGTGGTTGGGAGGCGTGGCCTCCTCATGGGCACCTTTTCCTGTGCCTGCTAAAGAGGAGAATTCACTTTAAAATCCCCTTTGAAGGGGGAAGAAGGAGCCATTGGGGAGACTCTGTCTATCAGGGCTTCTAGTTTTAATGAAAATGGATAGAAACTTAATTAGCATTGAAACAGATGACTGTCAGATTTGATCAGGACTGGAAAACCATCTGGTGCATCTTCATTTCAGGTGATTAAAAACAAAAGTTTAAAAAAATCAGTGCTGATGCTGTGGTTGGGACTGAGTGCCAAAAGCAGCCTTTGCTCTCTGCCAGTTTGAACCCTCTTGCTCTCAAGGAGGTTCTTCTGCACCAGTGTCCTCACCACCCTGCACATCCTCTGCAGCTGCACCACATCTCTTCATCCCAAATGTGGAGGCTTTGGCTGAGCATTGCCTTCTATTCCAGCCAGAAATGTCACACTCACCCTTCTCCTTTGGAAATACATAGATTTATCCATTTGTGCACATGAATTATCCTTCCTACAGCTTTTTTTTTTTCCCCTGAAGGCTCCACCCTATGCTGGGGAAGCATCTCCTTCCAGGTCGAGTTCCTTGTATGAACCAGCTCATCCTGGGTCAGGGCTGCTGGTTTCAAAGCCAAAACTGATTTGGCATGTGTTGG
Organism: Setophaga petechia; assembly: GCA_024362935.1. Taxonomy (NCBI): domain Eukaryota; kingdom Metazoa; phylum Chordata; class Aves; order Passeriformes; family Parulidae; genus Setophaga; species Setophaga petechia. The sequence continues at coordinate 3,876,670 of JANCRA010000033.1, forward strand.
GAAGAGTCAGGCAGGGAAGAGACATGAATAATCAATGGACAGGGGCTCTTGAGGGCTGTTTTCTGCTCAGAGAAGAGGATGGGGGTGGTGGGAGGTGAGGGGGAGCTGAAGCAGAGTGAGATGGGTGGACACTGGGTGCAGAGACACCAAGCTGTTCATGTCTTTTCCCTTGGCAGGTTAGTGTTGCTGGGATGTTACAGCATCCTGTACAAGGGGAGGTAAAGCCATCTGCTTTAGGGTTTGAAAATAGCTCTGGGAGAGAGCTGTGAGTGACAAAACCCAGGCTATGGGTAGCACAGTTCACACAAACCACCAGCTGGGTGGGGATGGAGAAAGGGCTCTCCTTCAGTGTTTCAAGCAGAAATTTATCCCTGGAGTCATTCTAGATATTTCACACCAGTCATTTCTTACTACATCTCAAAAATTGCCGAGGGACAGAGCATGGACTTTCAGTATCTTAACTTGGATTGATAGATTTCATCCTACCTTCAGGGTCTAAGCTATCTGCTGTGGTGTTTATATTTTAAAGCCATCACCAGTGTTGAAAGCAAAGGACTGACTCAGTAATTCTGTTTGTTTGTGGAGACATAATGTCCTTGGATCAGATAAAAGCACCTTCCCACTGCTGCTTTTATATACCTCATTAATTCCCAGTGTTAATGGCTGTGTCTTGTCTTGTGCCACCCAGCACAAGTGGCACACGAGTGACTTCATCTCCAAAATTACCTGCTGCAGGCTCTGTGCAGGACATCACAGCTCAGTGTTTGTAACCAGTTGCTGCTCCTCTCAGGGCTGAAACTGGCCAGGCACTGGACCCTGGATCAAGGGACAGCTCCTGTGAGTGACACATGGGGGTAGAAAGGGTAAAGCCATGTGCTTCTGAACACTCAACTGCATCTGGTGGTGCCAACCCGTGGATTGTTATAAAAAATGAGTTAGAGATGCCCTAAGAGTCCAAGGTAATAAGGAAGAAGGGGTGAGGCTAGCAGAGGCTTTCATCCACAATTTCAGGCCTTTGCCACTGCCCTCTGTTCACAAAAAAGAGGCAATCCTTGATGCACTTGCTCTCAAGGCCTTGCTTTTCTTTGAGGTTTTGCCTCCCTCCTGAGTGAAGCAACAACTCTTGACAGTCCCTACAACCACACCGTGCCTTTCCTCAGCCCACCCATGACTTGGAAAGGGTGAGATCCCACCCCTTGCCTTTCCCACTCCTCATTTCCCAGGACACCCAGAGCTGTGCTGCAGTGTGACACTGCGAATGACCAACTAATTAGGCAAAGAGGAGTGTGTTGAATTTAGATTCTTCTTTAGGGCTCACAGACTATTTGTAATCTTGAATTTGTTAATTGAAAATTGCTTCCTTTGTTTGTTGTTGGCCTTTTTGTGGAGGGGGATATTTCCTGCTTTGGGACTGCGTCACTGGATCTATAATAATGCACTTTGTACATTAGTGCCAGGCACATTTGTAATTGGCCACCCTATTAAAGAACACTAATGATCTTACAAGTGTTCACAAATAATGAATAGAATGGCCCCTCATTGAATTGAGCAATTTATTCACTGACATACTTGCAGATCTGTTTTTCCAGTATTTAACCCAGCTTTAGTTTTCTGCCTGCCTTGCAGAGATGGATTGTCTTTCAGCCATGTGTTGGAGAGAATATGGGTCACAGGAAGCGTTCTGTTCATAAAAAATGTAGGGCTGCTCCACGCTCACTCTTCTCTCAACGTGCATGACAGGGTTTGGGGAGTGAGAGGCAGCAGCTTTAATCTCAGTGCTCCTCTTATCCATTAGTTCTCACTGAGATCCTCCTGAGAAATTAGGAGAGGACCAAAAAGCCAGGACTTGAGAAGTGCACTCTGAAAGGTTATGCTGATTTTCTTGTTTAAATATGAATTTCAGGAAAAGCTGGCAACAATACAGAGTGGTAAGATTGGTTTTCCAACAAAACTCAGCCCTGGGTGGCTCCTGCAGCCATAAAACTCGGGGCCACCATTTTGCTTCTTCTCTACTAACATTGTGCTGAGGTATTTATGATGGAAGATGCAGCTTACCTGAGTTTGCTATTTAATTTACATACAAAAAGTTTTGTCCTGAAGCCTTGTTTCACTTACAAAGAACACAAAGAGGTGTGCTGTTCACAGATCACCTGTGATTTTTTGGGTTGTAAGGGATAGAAATGTCACTGGGAAGGAGATTATGATCTTGGGCTTGATTTTATTTGATTGCAGGTCTTCCCATTGCACTTCAAAGAACCCTTTCCATGGAGGATGATTATGTGGGGCAGGCACCTCTGTCTTGTGTTCTGCAGTCTGCCTGAGTCCAGTGAAGGTGTGTCAGCAGGAAATATTCCCTGGGACAGAATCCAGCCACAGTGTAAGGGGGGGAAATGCTGCTGCTGGACTATAAATAGTGGGGTATTAAAGAGTTGGTTTGGGTCAGCACATCTGGAGATGGACTTTCTGAACAGCTTGGTGACCATGTCATGGTGCAGTTTCAGCATGGAAGCAGAATTTGGGCTTCCAAGAGGACATGTTGGGAAGAGGTTGGGAAGCATGGAGAAAGGGAATGACTTTGCACAGTGGGATTTGTGGAGAGGTTGAGCAGGTCTGCTGCTGAGTGGGCTCACGGAGAGGGGGCACAGATTTGGTCCCTCTGTGACACTGCAGCAGTGTTTGCACCCTCTGCCAGTGGCAGCAGGGGGCTGGAATCCCAGCACAGGGCACTGCCCAGCCCTTCCCGGGGGCAGGAGGAGCCCCCTCCGTGGGGGTTTTGTTTTGAGGGGGTGCGGAACGGCAAGCCCGGATTTTTAGGAGTGAGTGGGAGTGGGGGGAGTGCGGGAGGCTGCTGCTGGTGGGGGATGCCAAGGGTTAAGAACAGGGCTGTTATCCCAGCACAGGGCACTGCCCAGCCCTTCCCGGGGGGCAGGAGGAGCCCCCTCCATGGGGGCTTTGAGGGGGTGCCAGGGCCTGGTTTGGGGAGCAGACACTGCGCTGTGCGCAGCACGAACATGTTGTACCTTGATTTGAGGGTGGGATATCCCCCTGCATTAGGGGGGACCTCCATTTGGGGGAACAACGCCAAACACTGCATTTCTTGGTGGGCGCCGCTTTTTTTTAAATTTCGAGGGGGTGCGGAACGGCAAACCCGGATTTTTAGGAGTGGGTGGGAGTGGGGGGAGTGCGGGATGCTGCTGCCGGCGGGGGATGCCAAGGGTTAAGGGGGCGGGCGGCGGCGGGGCGGCGCTGGCGGAGCCGATTGCAGCGGCTCCTGCGGCTTCGGCTGCGCCGGGCGCGGAGCAGCGGCGGGGAGCGCGGGCGGAGCCCCCGCCGGAGCCCCCCGCCGCCCCCCGCCGCCACCATGGTGCAGAAATCCCGCAACGGAGGCGTCTACCCGGGGCCCGCCGCCGAGAAGAAGCTCAAGGTGGGCTTCGTGGGGCTGGACCCGGGCGCCCCGGACTCCAGCCGGGACGGAGCGCTGCTCATCGCCGGTTCCGAGAGCTCCAAGCGGGGCAGCATCCTCAGCAAGCCGCGCTCCGGGGTCTCGGGCAGCGGGAAGCCCCCCAAAAGGAATGCTTTTTACCGCAAGCTGCAGAATTTCCTCTACAATGTGCTGGAGAGACCGCGGGGATGGGCTTTCATTTACCACGCATACGTGTGAGTAAAAGGGTGGGGGGCAAAGCCGATGGCAGAGACCCCCCCGGGGTCGGGGTGCCCTCCTGCATCCCCTGAGCCCCCAAATGCGCCGGAGAGGGGGGATGCTCCAGCTGCAGAGCGGGTGCGGGGAAGGGATGCCGGGTGCCAGGGCTGGCTGGGGAGCCCCGGGGGATGCTGCGGGGGGCGGAGGCTGAGCCGCTCCCCCCCATCCTCCCCGAGATCAGTCGGGCCGCCCGGCCGGGCCGCCGCTGCATCCCGCATCCCGCATCCCTCGCCCCAGCCCAGGCGGTGCCCGGGCTCGGGGCGGCGATGGCCATCCGGGGAAGGGGGCGGGGGGGAAGGAGCTGCCCCTGCAGAGCTGGGGGGAGGCTCCCAGGAGAGGTGCGCTGCACCGAGCCCCTGTCTCCCCCTGCCCGCTCCTGCTTGCGGGGGAAGGGGCTGCTCATGCGGTCGGTGCAGCGGGAGTGATGGGTAGCGACTGTTCCTCCGTCTTGCTTGAAATCACCATAGCAATGCTGTGAGCAGAGGAACAAAAAGCTCTGCTCAGGCACCGTCTCTCCTCCCCCCCACCCCCCAGCATCCTTCCCTCCCCGGCCCCATCTTTGCCTGCTGGGTGGCTGCGGTCGGTTTGGGGTCGGGGTTGGTTCTGGGGCGCTGCTCAGGGTTCTGGAGGTATTTCTTGTTCCCGGTGGGAAGCGTCTGAATGGGAGATGTGTCTAGAAAGAAATGCTAATCGGTGTCTGGGGCTCGCAGCCTGTACAGCCGAGCGGTAAACAAAGGAGCATCCCTGGGTGCTCATCCCCCCCGGGTACCCGGTTTTGGGCAGGAATGGCCCCGCTGACCCGCGTTTGGCAGGAGGATTCCCTGAATCCCTGAAGCATTGCTGCATAGGAGTGCAGATGACTTCCCGTTGTTCCCAGGCTCGCAAAGGGAGGGTCAAGATAAATCTCGGTGTTACTGCAACTCCCTTCCCTCTGGGACTTTCCACAGTCCCACCGGGCTCTTCTGCAGGCCTGAGCTCAGGCCGAGCTGCTCCTACCCTTGGTGCCAATGCTTTTTTTGTTTTGTTTTTGTGCTTTTCCTCATGGCCAGGGCCTCTGTCAGCTATGCCAAAAGGATTTTTGGGGCCTTTTCTGTTCTTTTCCCCCCTCCATCCTTTTGCTGTTGTGCTGCTGTAAGATAAGGAGTTGGGATGTGCTTTCTGCTCCTCAGCCATTTTGTACATTGAGGCCTTCCTTGGAGGTGTTGGTGGGACCAGTGGGAGAGGGGAGATCCTTGCTGGGTGCAAGGGGGAGGTTTGCTGAGCACTGCAGCGAGTTGGGGTCCTTGGGGAAGCTCATCTCCCCTGGGAAATGGGAGAGGAGAAGAGAGAGGATCTGTGGAGCCCAGCTGCAGCTATGATGAGGAGTGTGAAGTCCAGCACTGGGCATCCTGAGCACCTTTCATGCTCCCGTCCATGCTCTGGAGCTGTGGGTTGTTTGTGTCACAAAATCTTCCAGAATGGTGTGGAGGGGCCAAGTGTTCATGCTGGGAGCTGGGTTATTGTGTGTGCACTGAGGGTGGGGATGCTGTGTGCAGTGTGCTGTTAAACACAGCTGAGACCCCAGCTGGGGACACTGGGGTGACAGTGACAGACATGGAAGGGGCTGAACGCCAAATGACAAACAGCAGGGGCAGCTCTGGCTGTGAGGGCTTCACAAGCATCTTTGGCTTCTTCAGCTGCTCTGTCTTAACTTCTGACCTGTTTGGCTCTCTGCATTTCCTGGGCAGCCAGGACACCCCAAACTGCCCTGTCCCCAGTGCCAGGCTGCTCCCAGTGCCCCTTGGCTCTCACCACGGAGCTGCATCCCCCCAGCCCGAGCAGCTCCGTTTGTTCTGAGCTTGTGACTCCACTTGTATCTGCTGTGGCACCGCGGGGAGCCTGTGGAACCAGCTCTGCCCCCTCCCCTCACGCACCTGCTGGGAAATGGAGGCTGAATTCAGGGCTGAGGTGGTAATTGCACCAATGTCTGTGAAGAGTTGGTGATATCATCCTTTTTTTACAGTCTATTGGGAAGTTCTATGGAGTCCAGTTTTCTGTACTGTACCCATGACAGGTTTAGCTTTGGCGGGTTGCAGTTACAGCTTTGGAAGACCTGAGGGATATGGGAGCCTTCACACAAAGCTGCCAGGATAAGCTCATACCTCAGTTATCCCCCCTTGCTGTCCTGGTGAGCCTGGCATGGCCTGTGCCAGGTCTGGGGGTGTTGGAAGGGGTTTTGTAACTGGAAGTCAGTAATACAGACAGACAGGACAGATAAAAAGCTTATTGAAAGGTGTGGGAGGATGACAAGCCTGCTCAAGGTCACAAAGTTTGTGTGGAAGGGCAGGAGCCATTCCCATGTCCCAAAGGCCAGTGCAGTGCCCTGTGTGTGCTATTGGGGTCTCTCTGACTCCTCATGTCCCAAAACCTCATTTTGTGCCAAAGCCTGGAGCACAAAAGCAGCTTTAGCCCTCCTCCTGCAGGAATGGGAGTCCTGAAGAAGGCTGTGGATGAGGGTGCCCTGTCCTGCCACTGTCCTGGCTCCAGCCAGCCCTCTCTACTGCCAGCACCCCTATTTCCCTGCTCCTGCTCTCACAGGGACTTCCTTGCATGCAGATTTATTTCCAGTGTGAGTGAGTTTGTGGTGCTGCAAGGCTGGGTTTTATCTCACAGAGATGCTTGCAGACCCAGCTGCCTTTGCAGGCACGGAGCTGCTCCAGGGCTGCTCAGGCAGCTCCCTGCACCCACGACAAAAACTACTGGGGCTCTCCCAGCACGGAGATGTTTTAATAAATATGAGAGGTGCCTCTGGGTTAGTACCTCTGCTAAATTCCTGCCTGCAGAGGCCCAGGCTGGTTCTGATGCTCTGCCTTGAGAAGCCTGTGCAGGTTGCATTTATTTCCAGTGCTGCATCCTAGATCCAATCCATCTGATTGCATTCCCCACCTCTTCCTGCTGTCGATCATTCCCTTTCTCACCATTTCATGCATAAGAAATCAGGGAAATTCAAACCAGGGAATCTCTCACTCCCCCAGCCCTGGTCTCATCTCAGATGTTGCCTCTCCAAAAGCAGAGCTGTTACCTCTGTGAGCAAAAGCAGGGTTTTATATTTCTGTGTTATGATTCATTTTTGTGCTTAATAGCTCTTCCTACACTGACACAACTGGGTGACCTGCTCTTGGGAGCTGTGGGTATGATATATATGATATATAATATATATTTTGCATAACCCCATGGACAACTGAGCTTTGGGGATCCCATTTTTGAGTGTAGCTAGAGGTGCTCTCCAGCTCACAGAAGTCTGAGCCTGCTTTATTTCTCACCTTCTCCCAGTATTTCTCTCAATACCTTTCTTCTCTATTTCCCCCCACCCTTTTTTTTAATATTTTTTTGTGACTGATCCTTTACATTGCAGCACATGGTTTCATTCTGTTCAAGGCTGAACTGAAACTTGAAAAGTTGAGCTGTATCTAAATAGCAGGTCAGGCTTTTTGAAGGGTGCAGCAGCACTTAGACCTCAATTTAGTTCTCTGTGCTGGTGGGCATTTGACTCCTAAAGTTTTCCATTTTACTACTCTGAATGATTTTTTTCACCTTGGTTTCTGTCACCTGTCCTCTGCACAGGAAGGGCTGTAATACTTGAAAGTGATTTTTTTTGTCCCTACCTGCCATCTCATTTCAGGAAGGATCACTGTTCTGTGCCAGCCAAAGCAGGGTGCTCACACTGGGCACCCCCATGGTCTGAGGTGTCTGGGGACACATTTGCTGATCCCTGGGTGAGCTGCTTAGCTTTGGTGCCTGAGCTGAAGAAGGAGCTGCATTTGGAACAATGGCAAGAAAACAGCCTGGATTCAGGCACTTTTAAATCTGTGTGCTCAGGAACCAACATAATTCTTGCATTTCCTACTTAGAATTTACAACCCTGATGCATCTCTTTAAGTGTGTTAAAAATAGTTTGGGTGCATTTTTCATCTTCATACTGTGCACCATACATTTAGTTAATTAAGCAAGTGCATGGACTTAAATTATAATAAGGAGAAACATTTCCTCCCTGCCTAATTCCATTCAAATTTCCTTGTGCCATCGCTATCCCATTTGTTCTTCCCTTTTCACCCAGGCAAGCCACCCTCTCTCCAGTGCCCTGCCTGCATCCTGGCATGGCCATGACTGGCTCAGGGGAAACACTGAGAGGGGATGAGGAGTTTCCCTGGAGTTCCAGGGTTTCTCTTTGCAGATCTGGCCTCTTTTGTGACTCCTTTCACTCCTCAGAACTGATGGTTATTCCACATAGATCCATTCCCAGATAATCTCTGGGAATTCACCCAAATCAGGGTGAATGTGGTCTGGCAGTCTCAATCGTCCATCCCCAAACCCTGAGGAGTTCATGGCAAGCTCTCACCCTCAGACAGGGTGGTTGTGGGCAGGTACAGTGCCACCCAACCCAGCCCATCCACCAGTGACATGCGGGGACCTCTCCTGGGTTCCCTGCCCACCTCCAGGCTGAGGGGGATGAAGGGGCCAGTGGGGATCTCCCACAGGTGCTGGGCTCAATAAACCTGCTGGGCTCTGACCTCCAGGGCTTCTGCCCTGAGCTGTGGGGTCCTGTCCACCCCAGGAGCAGGGGACTCTCCTGCTGGGATGCCTCACGAGCTCCTCTCCAGCTGCTTAGTCAGAGCTTGGTGGGAGCAGCCTGATTTCAGTTGCTTTAATGTGTCACGTTCCAGCCATCATATTCACCCCACACTGACATTAAGGAAATGAAAAACAAGCTGATCCCCTGGGTGACCTCCTTTTTTTGTGCTGCAACACTGATGAGTCTTGCTGTGGTTTGATGTATTAAAGAAGGAATAACCCAAAATGCAAGCCTCAAATTCTGTACTAAAGGTAAGATGGACATACCTCAAAGAGATATAGTTACAAAAATCAGGTTTCTTGATTTTTTTTTTGCATTTCAGCGCAAGGAAGGGGTGACAGGGTGAGACACTGTGCCCAGGGTGAGCAGAGCACAGGGTTTGCCAGGCATCAGTGGTGCTCACAAGGATAAAAAACATGTAAATTTAGTGTTCAGCTTCTGGGAGTTAAGCAGCAAACACTTAGCCCTGCATAACCCTTTTTAAGGTAGCCCAAATGCTCACTGGTTTCTTAGTTCCTGAGGAACAGATTGTTCTTTAAATTGTGGTGGCAGGGAGCTGTGCCAGTCCCTTTTCCTGCCGTGTAATCTCCTGTGGAACAGATATGGTAGAGCTGAGAAAGGTGGGGAGTGGTTCCTACAGAGGATTAGTGTCCCTGTTGCTGTGATGTCTGCACATCCAAGAGAGGAGTCTCCAGTGCTGAGACACACATTTCTTTAGAATAATGCAACGGTTTTTCACCCTGATGGTCCAAAAAGAACCACATTGCAAAACCAGATTGTTGTGGTGGCCTGGACTGAATTTCATGAGTGTATTTAGAGTGCATTTAGAGTGTATTTAGATGTACTTGACTAGTGAGCACAGGATGGCAAAACCAGGTGGTGCAGAAGGACAGGGGGTGCAGGACCCTCCACCACCACACATTTAAATGCTCCTGGTCAGGCTGCAAGACAAAAAGATTTGGGCTGCTCTGACAGCCACCTGTGATGAAAGATGACTCCACCAGGGCTGCAAGAGAAGATATTTCAATGTAAAATCTGTTTTGCACTGAGAGCAGTCTGTGTGATGAGCAGGCTGTGTGAGCTTGCTCAGCTCCCTGAAGCCGTGCTGACCTGGGCTCCCCACGTGGCTCCCGTGGCCTTTTCCTGGCAAAGCTGCAAACTCAGCCTCCTGTGACACTGACAGCAGAGGTGTCCTGGGGGCGTCCTGTGCATTTATTGTGAGGCACTGAAATAATTACTTGTGCTGTTGGGTGGGGAGTGTCACACCAAACACTGCCTGGGATGGCAGGAGCTGCCTCCTTACAGCCTCGGGGCTTCTTGGCTCTACAACTGCCAATCAATGAGGGAAAGCAGAGAGCTCCTGCAGAACTCTCTGGTCTCTCTTTGGCATCACTCCAGCCTTTTAATGTGCTTTTTAGATGTGTGGAAAAGTTTTGGTGTTGGTAAGCATCCATAAGGTGATTTTTTTGGAGTGGATTGGATGTCAAAAGAGCTGCCTTTTCCAAGAGAGGAAGCAAGAAGGCCTCTGGAATCTTCTCACCTCTCACTCTTGCTGCTGTAGGGAGGTGATTTAAAGCTACATCAGAGTTACTGGGGTGGATGGGTGCAAGCCCTCGTGACTGAGTAGTCACTTGATTTATCTTGGGATCTACAATGTCCAGATGTTTAAGGTGCAGTGAGCTTTCATTGTGAGTTTGGTGATGCTCAGACTTGTGCTGGATTCCTCGTGGAAATCCCACAGCAGACTCAGAGCAGGGATAGATGGCCAGGTTTGCCTTCTGGAGGTGCCCATTTCCCTCTGTTGATGGCAGAGGGAGCCTAACTCACCTTGCAGACCTTAGTGAGAGCTGGGTGGGACCAGTGCAGGCAAGGAGGAGAGATTTTGCATGATTTTAAACTGAAAAACGGGAATGAAAGGAGGCACCTCCCACCTCCTGGCACAGCCTGTGGGAACTGGGGTGTCCAGAGGCAGAACTGCCCTGTGGACACCCCAGCAGGTAAGGTGAAGGGGAGAGATGAGGCTGATCCACATTGAAATGGGATGACCTGGATGTGAGGTCCACCTTGGAGAAGTGGTTTTGAGAAAAGAATCTTTGTAGCAAACCCTGATCAACTCTTGTGATCTGTAGTGCAAGACTGGGAAAAATCAGAAGCCACCAAGCCTTGTTGACACTGGTTTTAGTTCCTAAGCAGCTCCAGTTGTGTTTCAGAGTGAAGTGCCCAGTTCCATCTTCATTCAGAAATCCTCCTTTTCTTGCTGCCATCCCTGGGAGGGTTGGACAGGGAAACGAAGCAAGAGGACAGGCAAAGGCAGAGGGAATCACTGAGTTAGGAGGCAACTGCTCTCTGTCTGCAGTCCTGGCAGCTCCATCGTGGCTGGTGCTTGGTCTCTTCAGGACAGGTTTTGCCTTGCGGAGGGTCTTTCCCCAGCACTCACAAATTCTTCATTTGTAAACAAACCCTGATCTGCCTGGCAGTTCTGCTCTCCCGTTTAGAGCTCTGCAGCCCTGGGGAGGTGACAGTGTGGGAGCAAATTAGGGCTGGGGTGGCGGCAGAGCTGCTGTCAGGCACTGCAAGGGATGAGCACAGCAGGGCAGGCACTCCTGACAAAGCTTCCACAGCCAGCCTGTCACTCCCCATGAAGTTATCATGATGCCCAGGAAAAAAAAAAAATTAAAATAAGCTATCAGAAATCCTGGCTCAAGGGTGACTTGTGGACACCTCGTGTGTCTCCTGTGTGAGAGAAGTAGGTTGTGTTTGGGCACCTGCTGTGTTTTTTTCTTGCAGATTTGGTGTGGTGGAAAAAACTGATATGGGGTGCAAAGGAAAAAGGAAAAAACTCAGTCAAAGAATAGTTAAAGTGAATAGAAAGGGGAAAATATTATTTTATTAATATTGCAGCAGTGTGTAAGCACCCCTAAGGGGAGTAGAAGTCTACAAGCTTCTGTTCTGCCCATCAAGTCAAAAAGAGCCAATCCCTGCTGGAAGAATTGGTGTATTGAGCATCCAAGACACAGAAAAGGCATAAAACAGTTGTTGGGGCACTGCTGGTAAATGTTATCTTTGCTCCACTTTTCTTTTTAACAGCATTTCCTGTCACCTGATTTGCTTTTGGATTGGTGGTTTGGTTTCTATCTGTGCCCCTTGGGTTTGCAAAGGAAGGTGGGGGTGGCCTGAGAACCTCAGCAGGGCTGGCATTGGGCTGGGAGGATGAAGGTGGCACCTTCCCAGTGACATGGATCACCCCCAGAGGGACAGTTTGCTGTGATCTCAGTGTTCATTACAGATGCAGCACGGGGAGGGCTGTGAATGGCTCTTATTGACTTTCTCCGGTTGGGGTGTTGTGTGTGGCAGTGAAATGACAGCTCTGGGAGACGTTCTCCTGCATGTTTATGGGCTTGTGCTCAACTCACAGTCTCAGAGTGGCCATTAATTGGGTTTATGCTTGCTGGGAGGTTCGTTACCTGATCTGAAGAATGTAATAAGGGATGTAAGAGCTCTCCATCTTTCACTCAAGAGGAGAGCAAAATAGGTAAACATAAATATCTCTATATTATAGCTGGACAAACAGGGAGTGAGGCTCTGTTTCCTCCTGCCACTTCAAGCCATATGGTGGTTAAGCCTGAGTGCTTCCAGGAGGGGCAGTGAAAAACAAAACCTGTCCCCAATAGCAAGGACTACTCAGTGCTCTTGAGGCAGGTTGTACTGCAGGAAGGGCCTGGGCTGGTGTAACCATTGCCTCAACGTTGGACATTGTTATTTTTCAGTGGTTATGCATCCTTCCTTTTCCTTTATGCCTGGCAAGGATGGAAATGCCAAGTCTCACCTAATTGACCTCTTGTTAGGCCTCTCTCCAACCTTTCTGGGGTTTATTAGCAATGATTTGTGCTTTAAGGACTGGTGAGATTCCTGAGTCATCCCCTTAGGCAGGGAGCTATTTATTTCAGTGTGTGTGTTACACTCCCTGGGAGTGGGTGTCTCTCTTCCGCTTTTGGATCCTGCCCTGACACTATATAAAGACTCCAGGCTTGAATGAGCAACAAAGCCAACCCTCAAACTGGCTCCATCCTTTGGAAGATCCGTGCTGCTGATCCCATCTCTCCTGGCTGCAGGAGCATGGCTGTTTGGAGCATGGGTAGGAGCTTGCATGGGATGTTTGTCCATCTCGGGGTGTGGAGCTGCTGGGACAGCTCCTGGGGACCTGAGTGCGCTGCATGTCCTTGTCCAGGAGCAGCTCGTGCTCTCCAGTGGCTCATGGCTGAGGGGGAGGTGGGATTTGTACCCTTTTTTAATTCCCCCCAGAGGTTTCTCTGCTGATCCTGCTGGGTTTTTGATTAGTGGGGTTTTCATTGTTTAGAAGAGATGAGGTGTTGAGGGGCTGTGGGTCTCTGTTGGTATCACAGCAGGGACTGGAGGTGCCATGGGCAAACGTGGGTGGGCTCCTCTGAGACACTGCCAGTGCAGGGATTCTGCTGTGTCCTTTTGCCCAGGATGGGCCTTTGCAGACACTCCCCATGCCTGCAGGAAGCTGCCCTGCAATGGTTTTGGGGGGGAAGGAGTAGCACCTCTCTGGGACCTGCACAGCAGCCAGCCTGCTCATGGCAGTGTTCATCCAAAAGCCGACTTCACACCCAATTAAGCATCACCCTGAGCCAGAGGGACAAGTCCTCATGTCATTATGTCTTGAACTCAATTGCTGGCACTTCATGAGGGCTGAGTCTCCACAGCCTGGGGGAATGGAGCATTTAATCCGTATCAGCTCTAAAGAAACTTGGTTAATGTGATCTCTGGTTGGGTTCTTGTGGGTAGGGGATGCACATCTCTGGCATGATCTTTTTCTTAGTTATGACTATTCCTGTAAGGAGGGGAAAAGTCTTAGACAGAAGGAGAATTTCCTGAGCTCTTTGTCTGTAATTTACCAGAATTTTGCATTGAATTTTTTTTCTCCACCTTTTCTTCTTTTAACATCTCGATATTTTTTTACTGCTATTCTTAATTAGCAGCTTTTTGCTTATTATGCTGGCTAATGAGGGATAGGAAGAATTTCTGCACTGACCTTTTGTAGCTGATGATGTTTGTCTTTTCTGCAACAGAAAACAGATGTAATTTAAAACTTTCTCTGAGCTGCCCCTCCAGACCCAGGGGCTGCACCCTCCCCCTCCTGATGCAGTTGTGGGTGGTGGGAGCACCTCAAGTCATATTAAATGACACAGAGAGAGCTGCTGAGGCTTGGTGTGAGGATCAGCAGATAAATGGGATAAATAGAATCATAGAATTGCATTAGAAGGGATCTTAAAGCTCATCTCATTCCACCCCTGCCATGGGCAGGGACACTTTCCACTATCCCAGGGTGCTCCAAACCCAGTCCAACCTGGCCTTGGACACTTCCAGGGATCCAGAGGCAGCCACAGCTTCTCTGGGCAACCTGTGCCAGGGCCTCAGCACCCTCACAGGGAAGAATTTCTTCCTAAAATCTAATCTAATCCTGTCCTCTGTCAGTTTAGATAACACCGTGTAGGTATGAAACTTGGTTTTAAATTGGCAGTGATTTTAAACAATCTTAGTATTGGGAGAATGATTTGGGGTTGTAAGTATAGGAAAAGGCAATGGAAGTGTCTGAATAAAACAAATAAATGGGACTCCAAAGTTGTTTCTCTCCTATTGTTTTTATCAAGTGATGGGGATGTAAACATCTGCAAGAATGTGGGGCATATCCCAACCTCTGGTATCCACCCAAGATTTGGAATAGGCAAATTTAGGACACCTACTAATAATTCAGGGCTTGGTTTTGTCTGGATTTGGCCCATCCATATGCAAGAGCTTGGGCACCTGGGGAGCACCTCCATCAAACCTGCCATTTTTGGTTCCCCTCTTTGCAGACAGACCTTTGTGGGTGTGTGTTTGGCAGAGAGTACCTGCTCAAACCTGTAGATAAACAGGCTGAACCTCCAAGAGGGGTTCAGTCCTCTCTGGCCTTGCTCTTCCCCCCTTGGGAGGTGAAAATCATTAAGAGAAATGATTTTAACAGAGAAATTCTTAACAGAGAAATTCATTAAGGTAATGAATTGCCTCCCCATCTGTTTCTGGGGAAGCCCCTGCAACCACATCCCCGTGGGATGTGTTGGGGAGAGTGGCTGGAGTCAAGCCTGGCCCTGTGATGGCATTCCCTGCTGGCTGCAGTGGCCTGGTGGGGTGTGCATCCCATCTGGATGAGCCCAGGGCTGCAGCATCAGGCACAGCCTGATGGGTTTTCTCACTTATTTTCCATGTGCTAAAAGACAGCAGAAATTAAATGAAGATTAATTAAACTTTTTTTTTTTCCCCTCCTTCCTGCTTCCTCTTGCTCTTTGCTGTTTCTAGGGAAGACTGAAAATAGGTGCTGGAGAGGAAGCTGAGCTCTGAGCATCCTTTCAGGAGTGCAGCATATGGCCCCCATGGGACTGCAGGGAAAGGCCCTCTCATTATGGAGAAGGTCCTGTGAGGCTGGGTTACACAACCAGCATGGAGCTGCTGCTTTAGCAGCAGGCTGAGGATGCTGTGACTCCAAATACTGTGGCTTCCACGGTGCCAGGTTATAAATTGTGCTGTTCCCACATCCCCATCAGCTCCTCCTGCAGCTGACGGTGGCCCTGGCAAAGCAGCCTGGCCGTGTTACACCCAGGGCTGTAGCTCTGGCTTAGAGGGAGCAAGGAGAAGGTGCAGATGCAGAGCAGGAGGCCCAGGGCCAGCTGCAGAGCCAGCCAGCAGCTGAGCTCAGTGCTGGTTTCCTGGGGCTCCTGGAGCCTGCAGTCCTGGCTGCAGATTGCTGTAATTCCCAAGGTCAGACCCGTGCTCGCTGCCTGGAAGGAATGGGTGGTACCTGCAGCTCTGCAGGAGATGGTTTGAGCAGCACAAACCCAGCTGTGGTCCTGCTGTTGGTCATTCCCTTGCCCCACATCTGGGCACATCTGTGTGTGCCTGCCCCAGGCACCTGCAGCATCCCCGAGCGGAGCTGCTGGATGTGACCCAGGTGGGTGATTCCCTGCTTTTCCAGAGAATGGGCTGTGAAAGCTGCCTTGGGAGTTAAGCTGGGAATTTGATGTGGGATCTCACTGCTGCCAGGCTGGCTCTGATTTCCTCTGGAGCCCAGGGGAGCAGCACCATCTCCTTCTCCTGCTCCCAGGCTGAGCTGCAGCAGCTCTCCAGGCAGCAGCAGCACAGCGATGCCGCAGGGCTGGGGGAGCTGCTGGAGGACTTGGATTGTTCCTGAGGAAAGGGGGTTAAAAGCAGGTTTTTTGCAAGCCTTTGCCTGCCATTTTAAACGGGAAGGATGTTTCCCTGGCAACGAGATGGATGCTTCCCAGCAGAGCATATGGCTTCCATCGACTTTGATTTACCAGCATGTTGAAATGGCAGCTACATAATCTCTCTTCAGCTTTTCTGTGTCCATGCCATGTGTCCCTGGTCCTTAGGAGTTTTTAAAGGGTCCAGCCCCTGCAGTGCTGCCCCTGCTCCTGTCCCAGGGCTGGGGCTGCTGGGGTGCCAGGGCTGGGTCTGGGGACCTTTGCAAAGAGGGACCTGCACAAAAGACCTGAGCATCACCCAGAGCAAGGAGCTGGAGGGTGGGAAGGAAACCTTCCTTGCCTCTGCTGCTTTTCACCAGCCAAGCAGCTCCTCCTCCTCAGAGATTATAATCCACAGACCTCTCTTTCTATTCTCCTCCCTGCTTTAAATCATTTTTAGATGTTTTCCACCTTTCACCACACAATCAGCTGCCTCCTGCAACTTGCTATTTATTGTTGTGTTTACTGGCACAGGGAAATAAGTAGAGGGAGCAAACCTGTCATTTGCTGTGCGGGGGAACATGGGGGAGCTGCTTTCTGGGAGCTCGTGGCTTTCCCAGGCTGGCTGGTGTGTGCCAGCCCCATGGAGCTCCTGTGGCAGCCTCCTTTGAGGGGCAGAAATGGGGGAAGAGGTTCTTATCCTCACTGCTGCCCATCACCGTGGCAAACTTGATGAAAATCAGCCAACAGGTCCAAATTTTAGGTAGAGACAGGGAGGCAGCCAGGCAGAGCATTTGTGTGAGGCTCATCCATTGTCAGGGATGTCAGAGGTTTGGTCACCACCTGCTTGGTGCTGTCTGAGCCTGATTCCCATCTGCCCATGTCTGGGTGGTTCATAGCAATGAGCAGCAGTGAGGGACAGGCGTGGGGCTTGGGAACTGGCTGGATAATGAACCTAAACTGGAGAGGTTGTGCTGACCTGTGAACTGCTGCATTGCAGGGACAGCTGAGGGGGACACACCTCATTCCTCCCCTCTTCCACTGATGGAGGTTTTGGGTGAGGTAATGTCACCTTCTTTGTAAGTATCCAGGTGAGCACAAAAGCCCTGAATGTGCTGGTTCTCAACCCCAGCCCTGCTTGCAGCAACCCCCAGAGCTGCCCAGTTCAAACGAGGCTCTCTCATTAACTGAGCTTGCCTTGATTTCCTGTGGCAGGGCCATGGCTTCCCTCCCCTTTCTGCAGGGTTCAGCTCTCTGGGCAGCCTCTCCCTCTGCAGAAGGTTCTCAGTGTGTGAGCTGTGCTCTCCTGCTCCCAGCCACACCTGGCCATCCACCTGCAGTACCTGGGTTATGCCAGGGAAGAGGTGAGCGGTGACAGAAGTGATTAATTGTCCTTTGGTGCTGGGGAAGGTGCAGAGAGAGGCTGTGCCCTGGCAGAGCTGGCACTGTCTGTGCAGGTGCCACGAGCTGCCCTGAGCCAAGGAGGTGCCCATGTGGGTGGTGGCAGGATGGTGATGTCCCCGTGGCTCCTAGGGAGCACAAATCTGCCAACTGCTCAGGGAAACTTTGCTGATGGAGAGGAAAAGGTGGAAAAGGACTTTTGAATTCAGACTTGCAGTTTTGGGAGACTCAAAATAGTTCTTTTAGTGGTGAAGTTGAGCAGGGATTGACTGGCAGCTGGTGTGATGTTCTCTTCTCCCTGCGGCATAACTGGGCTGGTTCAGCAATTTTTTTGGGCTAAAGAGCTCTGTCTTCTAAATGCTGAGCTCTCCAAAGATCCAAGTTTGTTTTGTGTCCCTTCACCCTGGGCAGCTCCTCTGGGCTGCCTGTCTGCATGGCCCAGATGCTGCTCCTGGAAAAAATGTCCCCATGCTGACAGAAGCAGCTTCCCAGGCATGGAAACGCCAGGGCTGTGCTCTGCCACCCCTGCTGTGGAGGACCACGATATCCTACCAACGTGGGGAGGGGATGCAGAGCTCCAAAACCAGCACTGGCCCTTTATTTCTGTTTGTTGGACCTAGTCCTGCATTCTCTTTGCCAAACTCAGGCATTGCAGGGTTTGGACCCAGCTGAGCTGGACCCTCTCCTGTGGCAGTGCAGCCCCCTTGGCTTTCAGGGGATTATTCCTGATTTGTGCTGGAGTGGGTGAGAAGGAACATCAATCCTGATTATTGTGGCATTCCTGTTATTCCTCAGGTTACATTTTTTTTACCCAGTTTGGAGGTCACAGTCTTTTGGGGGCTGAAATCAAAAGGCTGTAAGTCAATTCCTTTGCACCGTGGCTGTGAGCTCCTGCTCACTACCTGGAACAAGAGAGGTAAAATTAAACAGATGTTGAAATTACCAACTCTTAGATTTTATATGAGTAGTTTGTAAATATTTCCTTATTTTCCCCAAGACTCTGTTTATTAAACAAACAGATGAACAAATGAAATGAGCAGGGCTTTGGTAATCCTTGCATTTTGCACTTTGGTGTTATCCATTAGCCTCTGGTTCTCAGAAACCACATCCTTATCTTCTAACTATCAAGGAATGAAGCTGGGGATGGGCCCTGGGAAGTGGCTGGGGCATCTGAGTGCCTTCAAAATCCCCAGTATCTCAGCCATTCTCCTTTGGTTTTAGCTGGGAGGGAGCCCAAGAGCAGCAGTTCTGGGGTCCTGCTTTTACAGCAGCACAAACCAAGGGCCTCACCCGTGGGGAAACAGAGGTTTTTAAAGGCAGCACAAGGATTTTGAGCTATTTAGTTGCTTTCTGTGGGTCTGGGACAGTTCAGGTGGGTGCTGAGAGCTGCTGAGCCCCTGTGGCAGCAGCTCCCTAAGGATGCTCTCAGCAAGGAGTTTTGGTTTTGAGGTGCTGTAATCCGTGGTGCTGTAGAACCAGTGCAGAGTCAGAGATGGGGAAGGGAAGCTGCAGGAGCTCAGGGGGATGGAGCTCATCCTTTGTGGGCAGGAAACCTCAGGCTCCAGCTGAATTGCTGCTTCTGGGGCAGACCCTTAAAAAACCAGCTACTATTCCTGTCTGCTGCAGGAACCAGCCCGATTGGAGACAATCTTCCTATCTGCAATTAGACCAGAGCCTATTTTTGTATATCACATTCCCTCGAGGAATGTTTAGATGAGATGCAGCATTACATTTTATAGGGACAGCTTTCTTTTAACCCAGTTCTAGAGCTCACCTCAGATCGAGTGACTTGCCCAGGTCAGTCAGAGGAGTTTGACCTCAGCAAGAAAAATTTTAATTCCTGCATGCTCCAACCATGCAGCATTTCCTTGGCTTCTGAAATTTATTTTTCTTGAGGTGTTGCAGAAAAGCAAGGCTTAAGAAACAGAAATAACTTGATCTTCAAATAGGGATAAAGGTTGGATCAGGAAGGTTTGTATTCTTGTGCTCACTAGCAATGATTTTTTCAGGGTGGAGAGGAAGCAGGGGCACTTTTGGGGGAATACCCTGTGGGATGAAAGAGAGACAGTGCTCAGATTTCAATCTGAATAATGTGGGTATTGCATGAGACAGCAACTTTCCCTCACATTAAAATCAATGAACATGATCTGAATAAATGCCTGCACAGACATTTTAAGAATTACTTAAATGTCCAATATTTTATACTCTTAATTTACCTCCCAATGCACTGTAATTGCACCGTGGGCTTTAGGATTCTCTCCCATGAACCATTTCTGCAGCTGCATGAATATATTTCCCCTCACCAAATTTTTTGAAAGAGAGCCTCAGCCCAGCAGAGCTGGATCCCAGCAGGAACAGACTCTTCTGGCAGGTGCACAGGCTTGATTAATACTTTGGGTTTTCCTCCAGACATCTGGCTCCTGTGAGGCTGCGTGTGCAGGGCGAGCAGAATACGCAGACAAGCATTTCCAAGTGATTCATTCTGGGTGAGGACGAAGCAGAACATTGGAGCTAGAACTTTGCATGCAGTCATTATTACTAATAAGGCTTTTCTTCAGCCTAAGTTAAATGATTAGAGCCAGCCTGTAAAAATCCCAAGCAATTCCTTACATTTAACTCCTTTTCCCACTGTAAGGGTTCAGATCTTGATCTCCATTCCCTGGCATTTCCAGACAGCTTTTGTTCTTTGAGGCTTCAATCCAGAAAAGCTCTTAAGCTCACTCTTGCTCCTAAGTGTGAGGATACACAATCCTTTGCTGGACTTAGGACAAATTATTTCATGGAAACACAATTTCGGCTCAAATTCCTGCAGCCCATGGGTTTGGGTCAGGACTCTGGCACTCCTGTTACAAGCAAGGGCAAAAGGCTTGAGGAGCTTTTGGAGTGGCAACTGATTTCAGAAGTGGTGGATATTGAAGGAAAAATTTCCTAAATCCTGATTTTATTGTTGAGAAATGGGCTTCCTAAATAGAAGGAAGGCAGGGCAAGAGGTTTTCTTGTGACTTGGTTGTGCCACTTTGCCATGCTCTCACAGGGAGATGTCACAGATGTGTAGATGTGGCACTTGGGGACATGGTTTAGTGGTGGCCTTGGCAGTGCTGGGGAAGGGTTGGACTCAAAGATCCTGGAGAATTTTTTCAACCTAAATAATTCCATGATTTTCCTTCCCATCCCAGGGCCAGCCCTTTAACATGGATCCCTGAGAGCTGTTTCTCTGTAGCCTGATGAATTCTCACCTCCCAGCACACCACATAAAGCCTCTCTGTGCACACCACAGCCTTCCCTGGAACGCTGCTTTGGTTCTCTGGAGATGCTCCAGTGCTCCTTTTAGACCACCAGCTCCAGTGGAAGGTGGCAGCCCCAAGGCAGAAATTAGATAATCTTTAAGGTCCTTTTCAGCCCAGACCATTCCGCAGTCCCCAGTGCTCTTTATGGCTTTGTAAAGCAAGGGGGTTCTTACCAAGGCAGCTCAGGCACCACCTGAGTGCACTGAGAGTGCACAGGAGCTGTAAATGTTGACCCAGACAGGCCTTTGATAATGATTTATTAACAAGTTTATAAACCATGACAATCCCTGCCTTGGAGCCAGTGCTCATCACAATGTTTCCTACCCACATGGATGCTCAGGGATCCCCCAGGCTCATCCAAGGAGCAAAATCTCAGGACAGAGGATGAGGATGGGCATGGCCAAACCTGAGGGGATTGAGATGCCATCAGGAGTTATTTTTGGGAAGAAGGAGAGCATTTATTAAGGCACAGCACCAAAAGGCAGGAGTCTCCACTTCTATTTCCAGCTCTTCTAGTGACAGAATTTGCCTTGGGAGATGATTTTGGCTGAGACCAAGTGATGTGGGAACCCAGAGTGAGGTATTCAGGCTTCTATTCAGCCTTGGAAATGAGCAGCCAGGTTGCAAGTCACAGCAGGATTGCTTACATGAATAAAGATGATGGATGCTCCTGGCTAGGGGTAGGTGCCATACAACAAAGTTTTTATCCCTGGAAAAGTCACAGCTTTCTCAGCATTTTGCTTCTGACTCAGTGGAGGTTTAAACTGAGCTGCAAATACTCCCATTCTGATTTTGAGGCTCTCTGAACACTAAAAAGCATTTGCCAACCTCTGTTCCTCTTTGCTGTGGATGCCCTTTCACCTTCACTTATTGTCATTTCTGTGTTTTCCTGGCCTTTGATTTACATCAAAGTTTTAGGTACTTGAACTGCAGAGTTTTACAGAGCCCACAGCAAATGGATTTACTGGAATTGCACATAAGCACGCCAGTTTTATTTTAGCACAGTTATCAATGCCTTGTTTACATCCCCAAAGTAATTTTCAAGTGTTTTAAATGTTTTAAGTTGCTTTTCATTGTGTAGCTCTTGAATGCCTGCAGTGAAATACTCCTTCCTTTCCAGCTTTACCCTTTCTAATTAAACAAATCATTAATGGCCTTTCCCAATTCCAGGGAAAGCCATCAAAGTGGGCAACAAGCACAGTGGCTTATTGGAAGCTTCTGTCACCTCCTTGTGTTGTATCCATCTCCATCACATCCAGGAACCCACTTGCTAATTAGTGGTGCTCCATCAGAGGAACCCCAGCATTTCTGAATGTCAGGGAATGTCAGTTATTTGAATATGAGTATTTCAGGAATAAATTTAGAGGCCTTTTTAAAATTCTTATGTAAATGGGCATGTAGATTCCAAGGGGGTTTCTTTTGGAAGGCAAATTAGATGATTAACCTGAGAAGGTTTATGATGATTCCATCATGTGCTTTCACTGAGGAAGAAAAAAAAAAAAGAGAAGGACAATCTTTCGTGTTTCATGCATTTTAAGTATTTTCATTTCCAAGGGGGAGTTCAGTCATTCCTTTTTCTGTTGCTAACCTGAAGCACAGTGGATACGAAATGTGGATATGCAGATTTTGTGCTGGGATTTAAAAATTGTAATAAGAAGCTTGCACGGGTGTTTTAAGTCAACATAACCTTTGGATGTAAAGTCAGACTTTGGAGGTCTTTGGATTTACTGGCATTAGCAGCAGTCAGATTTGCACAGCTGAGTCTTGGCTGAGCTTAAAGGTCTCAGCAACAGGTGTGGGGATGTCAGAGCAGCAGAAGGTGCTGGGGGCCTGCAGGAAGGAGAGGTGGGTGAGAAAATGCCATGAGGTGTCCTTCTCCAACAGGCTGGAGATGGATTTCTCCTTGCTGTCACTCTGGAGAGGAGACAATAGTGCCAAACTGTACCACCAGCAGTTTATATACAGATGTGAACAGGATGGGACACCAGAATCAGAGCTATGAGCTGTTTTATTTCAGCATCAGTCTCAGCACATTGCTATGACAATGGAGACAAGAGATGTGACCAGCTCTCTGATTCAAACAGAATGCCAAAGAAACGTAACGTTACAGCATAGCATAAAGCCTTCTCAGTCCAAGTTTCAGCCAATCACACATAGAGCAAAAGCAACTTTCTCAAAACCCTCTAATTTTATAGATTCCCACCACCCTGAGCCTGCCCTGAGTTTTGGGGATGCTGGGTGCTGACTCCATCCAGGCATCAGCAGGACCTGTCTGCTCAGGAGGAGGACAGTGTCTTCTCCAATGTTCCAAGCAGAATTGGCATCTTTAATGTAAAAATCATTAGGTGGGACCTAATTAATGTTCCTTATTTCAAACTAACATTTCCCAGAGTCAGGCTGCAGACGTAATTTACTTTCATTAGATATGTAGCTTTAAAAATTAGATTCATCCCAACTGCTACACTATTTATTGGCTTGTTTCCCTTCCCTTAGCTATCCATTATTATCTGAAGCCCTTTCCTGATCTGTCTGGGTAGATTAGGTGGAATTAAAGCAGAGTGCAGCTTCCTGTTCCCCAGTGCCCTCCCTCTGTGACAGCTCCGAGCATACATGCCCCGATGTGCACGTCCCTCTCAGCTTCCCTCTCCCACCCCTCTGCAGGTCACTCAAGGCCTCCCAGGAGCCAGACAGACCTCAGCCCCCCAAATGCAGCTTCCTTGCAGAAAGGTGCCATTCTCAGAGTCTCCTTTTGCAGCCCCCCAGAGGCTGGTGGGGGGAAATGAGTATCAGAGCAGCTCAGAAGGGGCCCTTTACATCCTGGTGAGTGGGGGCTGACAGGGAGGTATTAAAATAAGGTCAAAACCACAAAACCCCCTGAGACTGGAGGTGTTTCAGGCAAGAATTTAAGCTGTCTCTTGTGAGAAGAGGACCACTTGGGCCTGTGGGTCAGAAATGGGAAAAAAAATTTGAAAATCCAGGGTTGCTGAATTCACCTGTCTCCTCTCCTTTTATCTGTTTTCCTCTTCCCCATTCCTGCCCTACATCAAGTCAAGAGGTGATCCAGACTAATTAGGGCTTCACTGGGTTTGACACTGAGAAAGGTGAGACCAGATCTCATAGGGAAGGGAGCATGCCCGGGATATCCACAGGCTCGGGCAGAGGAGCTGCATCACCCTGCAGCTATTTTGGGATGTGTGTGCAGCTCATCCTGTGCTGATCCAGAGCCTGCATCCCTTGCTGGCAGCACTGCTGGGACAGGGAGATCCCTTGCCTGTTGGGACTGGGCCAGGGCAGGTTTTGTCCCTGTGGGTTTGGCCATGGATCTCCCATGCGCTGCTGGAGGAGCTGGTGCCTTCCCTGCTGCCGCCTGTGCTCAGCAGAGCTGTAATTAATGCTGGCCCTGCCAGCCTGATCTGCATCAGGTCTCCCTGGCAATGGAAGCCCTGGGGAGCCCAGAGTGGAAATTGCAGCAGCTCTGAGCTGGCCCTGGGGAGCTGAGGAGCACGGAGAGGCTGGGGCTGAGGCTGCAGGGATGTGCTGGAAGGGGGAGAAGCAGCACCCAGGTGTCCAAGTGCTCCAGTAACAGCTGGAGCTGCCCCAGCTCTCCCCATAACCATGGCTTGCACAATCCATCCTTGGGATTTGAAGTGATAAAGCAATTTCTATTCCTTTTTTTTTCCCCTCCATCAATATCTGTCAGCTTAACATACAGGAATCCTCTTTTTTTTTTTTTTTTTTTTTTGTGGTGTGTGTCCCTGCCAGGACTCATGAATTGATACTGGCTTTGTTCTGGATCTATCCAAGGTGATCAACTGAGCAAACACAGTGTGCCAGCCTGCTCTGATATTGACATTTTGATTTCAGCCCTTCTTCAGGCACTTTGGAGTGATGTTTGGTCACAAAAATAAATGCAGCTCACATTCTACTTCTTTAATCAGAAAATGTAGAATTCTTTTTTCCCTTGATCCCTTTCCATTATAGTTTTTTTGTTTGTTTGTTTGTTCCCCCCCCCCCCCTTCTTCTCTCATTGATTATTCATTTATTTCTCACTTCAGCACAGAAGTTTGCAGCAAAATCTGGGCCATTCCAGGAGTGCAGCAGCCTAGTTGCAGCTCCTTCCCTCCTGGAATGTGGGATTCTGCTCCCCCTGCCATGGCGTGGGCAGCAGCGGGACCCCTTCTCCAACTCCCAGGGCATGGCCCCAGCAACCTGGAGGATGTTGGGATGGATGGATGGATGGATGGATGGATGGATGGATGGATGGATGGATGGAGCCCATCTGACTGCAGGGCAGGTTGTGCTGGGATTGTTTATGGCAAGGGTTTTAAGAGACCAGCCTGGGGAGAAAAGATACTGAAGTGGGAACCTAGACAAGACATTGAGTGACATCGTGAGTGGAATTGCAAGTGAGGTTTTCTTACTCTCCTGAAGTGGTTTCATGTGTCTGCACACCGAATCTGTTGTGAGGAGAAATTTGCAGTGAGAAATCAGGCAATTACCTGCTTGATGCTGGATTCATCTTGTGGCTGATATCATATCATCCTTGGCTGAGATGGCTGTGAAGGTCTCTCACCTCCAGCAGTCTCTTCCTCACCACCACATTTCAGCCTGTGGTTCAAATAAATACTGCAAATCTCCCTATTTTTACTTGTTACTGTGACATTAATGGTCACTGCAAAGCCACAAGCACGACCTGGTGGTGTGAAACTCCTTTTCTTTATTCACCAAAAAGCAGCAGCCCCCACCAGCAGAACCAACCCTTATAAATATTCACAATGCAGTTGGTAGGAATGTGAGACAAAGTCAGACAGATGAATTATTTAATGCTCTTAAAGAATGCAGCTTTTAGTTTCTCCTTGCACTGGCCTACTTTATTGTATTAGTAAATCGATCCTGAGTAAATTAATTTCCCTGCTTTTGTTGGAGCCTGCAGTGGGCAGGGGTGGCAGCCTCCATCCTTGAGCAGATGCCAGGACACCTCAGCAGCTGCGGATTCAGGCGCTGAGTGTCAGGAGAGAGCCGAGCTCCTGTCACTCATCCTGTGCCCTTTGCTTTGTATCAGCACATCCAGCACTGGGCAGCCTTGGTGGGGGCAGGCAGTGAGTGACAGCCTGGGGTGGCACTGCCCAGGCTGCTTTTGGGATGGAGATGTCAGAGCTGGGGCTTGAGCATCTCCCTGATTCTGTGGTAAATTGGACGCTGAGAGAGCTGATATCAAGGTTGTATCTCCACAGTTTATGGCAGGATGAGGCTTCTTTTTTCCCTGGAGAGCTGGGACAGAGACCAGCCCAGCTCTCTCCCCAAAATCACTTTCCCTTGGGCTGGATCAAACCCCTCTTCTTTTCCATATCTGGCCACAGCAGAGCAGAGGAACTACCACCCACCTCCCAGTGATGCTCCAGCAAACCCAAAAAATCACCAGTATTCCCAGACAGCGGGGGGTTAATGTGGAGTACCTGCCTGAGAAAGGAGCACTAAATCCACCCAAAAATGTCCTGCTCTGGCAAGAATTACAACACCACTTCTGTGTGAGTTTTTGTGGATGTAAATGCATGAGTAGAGCCCATGCTCTCAGGCCATGCTCCTGCTCCTCAGCCAGTCTGCTCCCCTCTTTTCCCAGTTAGAAATGTCCCTGCTCATTTGAGTGCTTTTGGATGTGTGTTGCTGAAAGAGCTGACACTTTCTTGGGGAAAAAAGTGTCAGAAGTGATCAGAGCTGCCAGCTGGAAGGGGAACTGGATTGGCACTGGCCAAGCTGGGGATAGTCCAGTGGGTCCATCCACAAATAACCCTTCCAGTTAGCAAAACTGGGCTTGACTTACCCTTTTTACATGGTGGTGTAGCAGCTGTGCAGTAAAAAGTCAGAGAGCAATATATTCAAAATTGCTCTCTGAGTTCGTTGGATGAATATGAAAATTTACTGCCATTAAGACTGACCTTCTCTCTCTCTCCCTTTTTGTGTTCTTTAGTTTTCTACTAGTGTTCTCCTGCCTGGTGCTGTCTGTCTTTTCCACCATTGATGAGTACCAGAACAGCTCAGAAGGGGCCCTTTACATCCTGGTAAGTGGGGGCTGACAGTGAG
Source organism: Setophaga petechia (assembly GCA_024362935.1). Classification (NCBI taxonomy): domain Eukaryota; kingdom Metazoa; phylum Chordata; class Aves; order Passeriformes; family Parulidae; genus Setophaga; species Setophaga petechia. The sequence goes on from JANCRA010000033.1 coordinate 3,903,013, forward strand.
GTATTAAAATAAGGTCAAAATAACAAAAACCCCTGAGACTGGAGGTGTTTCAGGCAAGAATTTAAGCTGTCCCTTGTGAGAAGGGAAGCAGTCAGGCCTGTGGGTCAGAAATGGGAAAAAAAACTTTAAAAATCTGGGGTTGCTGGATTCACCTGTCTTCTCTCCTTTCGTCTGTTTTCCTCTTCCCCATTCCTGCCCTACATCAAATCAAAAGGTGATCCAGACTAATTAGGGCTTCGCTGGGTTTGACACATGAGAAAGGTGAGACCAGATCTCATAGGGAAGGGAGCATGCACAGGATATTCAGGTGGAGATGGAAAGAGATGGAAAGAGCTCATGTGGCATCAGGGGATGGGGGATCTCCATGCCTGCACCAGATCTCCCAGGACACACACATGGAACCAGCCAGTTTTCTAGGGAAAAAGCTGAAATCCCCTGTTGTCCTCCTCTAGATTAGGTTCAGTGATTCCCATCTCTGCTCTTCCCTCTGCATTAACTGGGTTGAGTCCTGGGGACTGGTGGTAGGGAGACAGCGAGGTGTTCATCAGTCCTGTGATGGGGAACAAGCACAATGTGAGGAGGTGTAAAGCTCCAGTTCATGACTACAACGTGCAGCACCTCTCACCACGCTGGGGAGGGGGAGGGAAGACACAGAAGCAGAGATCTGATGATCTCTCCAGCCTGGGCTCTCTGTTGAGTGGCTCAGCGCTGTATTTTCTGAGGTGCATTTTTCCGAGGCCGTGGATTCCAGAGCGTGCTCTCCACCATCCTTTTCCCCCCACTAATGTCAGTGTCCTCCTTGCAGGAAATTGTCACCATCGTGGTGTTTGGGGTGGAGTACTTTGTGCGGATCTGGGCCGCCGGCTGCTGCTGCCGCTACCGGGGCTGGAGGGGACGCTTGAAATTTGCCCGCAAGCCTTTCTGTGTCATTGGTAAGAGCTGAGCCCCTGCATGAGATTCCCCAGCCCAGGGTGGCCATTCCAAGTGCTGGCTTGCATGGTGCTCCAGTGTCTTGCGTGTGTTTTGGGGGTTAAATTTCAGCTACTTCATGGTCACCTTGAGAAGGGAAAAAAACCCCAAAGGCAGAAGTCATAATCCATGGCAATGCTTTTTGTTATTTGTCACAGGGCTCTCCCTGTTGTCTGCTGGCCTGGGAGCCATCCCAGTGCCCTGCATACCTCAGGTGTCCCTGACAGCTGTCCACAGCCACAGAAACAGGGAGCTGTCCACAGACACAGAAACAGGGTTTAGCCAGGAGAAGCTGAGCACAGGAACTGGAATCCTGCAATCCTGCATTCAACCTCCACACCAAATTGTTCTCAAGTCATTGAGGCTCCGTGTCTCACTCTGCCTTCCCTGATGCTGATGAGCTGTCTCACAAGGGAGCTGTGAGACTTAATTAATTATTGTTTGTAAAGCACTCAGCGAGTCTCCCGTGAGAGGGGCCATCTGGGCACAGCAGTGATATTTTCTGGGATTAGAAATGGACAGAGTGGCCATGCCCTTCACTGTGGAGGCTGCCTTTGGGAGCTGGCAATGGTCATCTGCAGGATTTCAGTTTATTCCACAGAAAAACACTCCTATAAAATTTGTGTAGCAAATCAGAGAAGAGGGAAGTTTATGGGGTCTTTGATATGCGTTGAGCAAGACGTTTTTCTTGGCCAATTTGTTGGACTTTCTTTGTCCTTAAGCACTTTAGGATTACTATGGAGGATGTATGGATTTTCATTTCCAGGTTAGATAGGGAAATTCCCTGCTCTGTGTAACAGGCAGCTATGGCTGATAACAAAATGAGCCTTTGGCAAGGATTTAATCCAATGTTAACACTGAATCAGATCAAAATCCATTTGCAGCATTTGACCCATTTTTTATAGGAACGATGACCATGGAGAAGGAAACCAGGATGTTCCCACAAGATGTGCAGTGGCTGCTTTCCTCCAGTTTCAGATTAATGCTGTGTCCTTCTAGCAGGGGACACAAGTGTAGGGGACCCCTGTCATGCACAACCTGAGGCAGTGGCAACGCCATTCCCTTTGATGTTGATCTGGCAGTGTGGGACTCACATTCTCTGAACCTGAGAGAAGCAGAGAAGAGACGGATCAAAACAATTCTTATCTCATTCACTGCTCCTGCGTTGTGCCAAAGTAGAATGCAATGTGGAGATTGTTTAAAAAAGGTGATAGTGTTTTATTTCCTTGGCCTATCAGGACCAAGCATGTGTCCAGACTATTGGCCAGCAGACAGTCATGAGATTTGTTCAGTTGAGTATTTGTGCAGTTTAGATGACGTGTAATATAGTATAGAATAATATAGTACAATAAAGTAATTAATTAGCCTTCTGATATCATGGAGTCCTCCTCATCATTGTTCCCTGCTCCTGTGCTGTGACAAAGTAGAATGCAATATGGAGATTGTTTATCCAAAGTGATGGTGTTTTGTTTCCTTGGCCTGTCAGGGCCAAGCACGTGTCCAGACTGTTGGTCAGGAGACAGTCACAATATTTTGTTCAGTTGAAGGTTTGTGCAGTTTAGATGTAGTGTAATATAGTATAATATAATAGAGAATAATACAGTATAATAAAGCAATTAATTAGCCTTCTGATATCATGGAGTCCTCCTCATCATTCCTCCCTTCCTCGAGGGGTTGCCTGTTTTCTGGTCTGGCAGCGTTTCCTCAGCTTTCCCTGGCCTGTGTTCCCACAGACATCATGGTGCTGATTGCATCCATCGCCGTGCTGGCAGCGGGCTCCCAGGGGAATGTCTTTGCCACCTCGGCCCTCAGGAGTTTGAGGTTCCTGCAGATCCTGCGCATGATCCGCATGGACCGGCGCGGCGGCACCTGGAAGCTCCTGGGCTCCGTGGTCTACGCACACAGCAAGGTGAGCAAGGCCCAGGCAGGGACGGGGAGCTGCTCTTTGTGCTCTCCCCACCATGGACACTGCTTTGGGTCAGCTCTCCATCCCAAAGTTCTTCCAGGCCTGCGGAAATTGGAAGGACTCTGTAGGGTCACAGGAGAGAGACACAAAGTCTGATGGAGAGCTCCACCAGTCAAGAAGGGAAGGGAGGGAGAGATTCCAGCCATGGAACCAATCCCCAGTGTAAGGGCATCAGTTTGGGAAGCGGTTGTTGGTAATTTTTTGCTTCCTGATGTTGTATTTATGATTTTGACATTTCTCCTGCTTCCTTCACTTTCTTTTCCTCAGAGAAGCTTAGGCAGCTTCTCTAGCACTGTGTAAAAATCACAGGAAATTTGTGTGTCTCCTTTGTCCACCCTTGCACTAACCTAATCCAAAAATAATCAATCCTGTGAATTCTGAATTAAAATTTGGGGGATAGTCCATCCAAACCCCAACTTCACAGCTCTTCCTTTAGCAAATTGCACCTGCCCTAAGTGGAATCTCCAGAGATCTGGGGGTTCCTATTTCTGTTTCAACTCCACTTCCCTGTGTGAACTGGAGAATTATCAGAGTTTTTAAAGTCTCAGTTCCAGTTCTTGCAATAATGGAGCTTTTAACACTCCCTTATCCATTTGCTGTGTGTGTTTGGATGATTTGATCTTCAGACCTGGCAGAGCTTCCCATCACAGAAAGTGCCATCACTGATCTCCAGCCAAAGCCCCAAAACCTAAACAAGTGCAGGGAAAGTTCAGACCCAGCAGCAAGCAAGGAACTCAGCGTTTGGAGATGCGCACCAGGACTGCAATTATTCTCTTCTTTCTTTTAATGATCTCACAGGAGCTGATTACTGCCTGGTATATTGGCTTCCTGTGCCTCATCCTGGCCTCTTTCCTGGTGTACTTGGCCGAGAAGGGAGAAAATGAGCACTTTGATACATACGCAGATGCACTCTGGTGGGGTCTGGTAAGTAATTTCCATGGAGCAGCTGCTGGTTATTAAAATAAAATGTCCATTAACCCTCCATCTTCTATCACTTACACGAGGTATCGACTTAGAGAGTGCTTAGTTAACATTTTTATTAAATGGCCTCAGGCTGTTCCATTTAGCTCTTTTTCTTACATAAACCTCATAGAAATTGTTGGGGGATCACATTTCTGAACTGGCTGGAGCTGCAGGGGAACTGAGAACTGGTGTGCTCCCAGTCATGGGATTGAGCTCTGTCGTGACAGAGGCAGGTCAGAGAGAGATCCCACACCATGGGGTGCTTTGATCATTGTTTTGACAACTATTGCTGCCCTTTAATTATTTAAATTGCACTTGGGCAAGGCACTGTTGAATATGCTGGAATAAATTTCATAAAATTAATAGGGCCTAAGTAGCAGAAAGGCTCCAGTGGGGCGAACATTCCCCACCACATTTCTGCTGAAAGGGCAGTACTTGTGGTTTGCTGGGCCTGTGTGTGTGCATGTGAATTATTGGATTACCCGATTAACAAAGAGAGAATTAATGACATTCTAATCTTCTTGCGTTATTGTTCTTCTGCTCCATCACTAGTTTGGCCTTGATTACAAAGCATGTAATGAAAATCCCCGATCTGATCAAATCCCAATAACAGGCTTGGGGAGGAATCAGCTGATCAAGCAGCTCCTCCATTCCATCAAAGGGAAAGAGGCAGTAAATTGCTTTTCAAGCCCCTTAGTTAGGACAGAAAAATAAAAACAAAGCCCAGTTTGACATAACGAGAAAATTAACAATGAAGAAAAAGTGACAGCCTAGATTAGAGCTCAGTCTGGGGAGAACCATGGGCAGATTTATCCCTTCTGCTCCTGAGACTGTTTTGCCACTGAGAAGTTCAGGAAAAAAAATGAACTTCATTAAAATAAACAGTTTTTGTCAGAGTCCAGCTCATGGATCCAATATGGGCAGATGTTGAGAGATGAGACAAACCAAATTTCAGGTTCAGAAGCTCATCCCTTTGTTGATCTTAGTGTATCCAACACTTCTAGTTGTCTATAGAAATTACAAAAATATTGTAAACCAGCTTTGCAGTGATTATGGAGAGAGCCTTGCTCCGACTCTGCATTTCCGTAAGGATTAGCCACATTGATGCATTTTTTAACCACTTGGTCAAAATAGCATCTAATTGATAAGGCTTTTAGTGGGCCCAATTAAAAGGCGCTTTGGGATCCTACTTCCATTTGTGTAAAAGTGATTTTTTGTTCTAAATGGAATGCATGTTTCCAATGCCACATCAGCATGGGATAAGCTCCCATGTCAGCCAGCGCTGTCCATGGAGGCTGTGTGACAGGGACAGCCTTTGGGATCAGAAGTCTCAAAGATGTTTCTAATCAGGCCATCCCTCTCTGCCTTGTCCTGCCAGTCCCAAGCTTTCCAAATCCTCTTGGAAGCCTTGGGGGAATAGCCAGCATTTCCCACTAGTGATGTCCATGGACTGAAGTGGGAAAAAGTCTCTTCCCCTGCAGTTTGGAATTCAGGGGACTCTGTCTCCAACAAATCTCTCAGATCCTTCCCTGAAATGCAGACAGCAGCTTGCCAGCTCTCTCCTGATGCACTGCAATAACACAAAACCCATCTCTAAATGAGGTGGTGTGAAGGAGCCGTAATTCATCCTCTCAGCCTAACAGGCTGCTGTTAAATAGGGGAGTGGGGACCAGCTGATGGGCACTGCTGGGAAGGTTGGGAATAAACAGCAGCAGATCTCTGTGCATGCCAATAGCTTTCCTGAGCTGCTGAGAGGGAGTTTGGGGGAACAGAGCCGGTTCGCTCTCCCTGCCGAAGGCACAACCCCTCCTGGGGGAGGTTCCGAGCTGCCGCCAGCCTCTGCACCAGATGGCAGCTCTCTCTGTGACAGCAAAAGGCACCAAAACGCTCCCAACTGGTGTGAAACCAGCACGTGAGCAGGGCGGGTGTCGGGGTGTCTCTGCATCCCGTGGTGCTGCCCATCCCTGCTGGTGCCCCAGCTCCCCAAGCTGCACCATGCCTCGCACTGCTCAGGGCAAGCAGTGACCCGGCTCCTCCATATGCCACTCAGCTGTTGTGGGAGTTTTGGCTGTGTTGTTTCAGTTTTGAGGCTGTCTGACCAAGGGCTGGGCACTGATCTCCTCCCTGCAGATCACTCTCACCACCATTGGCTACGGGGACAAGTATCCACAGACCTGGAACGGGCGGCTGCTGGCGGCGACCTTCACACTCATCGGCGTCTCCTTCTTCGCCCTTCCTGCTGTAAGTGGGTGCTGAACTCACCTGGGCCTTGTCCTCAGCCCCTGGAGCTGGTGGCACTCTGTGATGCACTCAGAGACCTCCTGACTGTAATACTCTGTGGCCTTTGAGTCAGAAAATGAGGGAGAAAAATAGAAAACCTGTTTGAATGTCCACAACTTGGGAATCATGTGCATGAGCAAATAGGATGGGAGCTCTAGATTTGGCTCTGCACAAATATTTATGGAAACAATAAAAAACTTTTTTTTCCCCAGAAGGCTGTTCCTTGGGGTAATTAGTGGCTTTAAGATGAAAGAGTGTAGGTTTGGATTGGCTATTAGGAAGAAATACTTTCCTGTGAGAGTGGTGAGACACTGGCACAGGTTGCCCAGAGAAGCTATGGCTGCCCCATCAAGGCCAGGCTGGACTGGGCTTGGACCAACCTGATCTAGTGGAAGGTGTCCCTGGCCATGGCAGGGGTTTGGAATGAGTTGAGCTTTAAGGTCTCTTCCCACCCAAACCAGTCTGTCATTCTGTGATTACACCATTTCAGCAAATTCCCTCTGTCCTTTTGGCAGTGCACTTCAATGTGTTGCAGGATCAGGATTCCTGTGGGGGTCATCTGCTGAATGCCAGCACACTGGGGTTCTTTTGTATTTTATCAGTTGACTGGAGGTAATTTTGGAAAACTTGCAATTCCAGTGAGTGCCAGCAAAGTCTGCTGCCCCTTGGAGAGTGTATGCCATGACTACTGGAACGGAAGCTCCCTCCTTCCTCTATGTTTGAATCAAAAAATGAGCCAGGAAGAAACCTTTGGAAGGAAAGCTGGCCACAATTTTTAAGTGGAAGCTTAACTAAACCCCTGCTAGTGGCAAATTGTTGTTCTCTTCTCCAGGGCATCTTGGGTTCAGGATTCGCTCTGAAGGTTCAAGAGCAGCATCGACAAAAACACTTTGAGAAGAGGCGAAACCCAGCAGCGGGCCTGATCCAGGTGAGGGTCACATCCAAGGAGCCTTGTGGTGACACCATCCTGGTTTTAAGGGGCTTCATAGACTTTTAGAAGTTGGGGAGGAGACAAATGGGGCCGTGTGTGTAAGGTGTGAGACAGCAGGTGGTGACTGGTTTGGTCTGGGAATAAATGCCAGGAAATCAGCTCTGGGAAAACAGCATATGTGGTAGAGAATCTAGAGAAAAAGGGATGGAATTCAGCAAGCAGCCAGCTCAGCAAGACAAATGCATTAGGACAGTCTGTTTTCACCCTTTTTTCTCCCCAAAGAGAATATTTATCCTGATATAAAGGTACAGTTGGGAGCATTTTCTTCACAAGAACAGATGTCCGTGCAGAAGGCTTGCCTTGTTGTATGTCTTGGAGAATTGAAATTAGTCATTTTACATTCCCCTGCTCCTCTCTCTCCATATTTTTCACTTCTTAATGGGCAACACCACCCATCCTTAGCCTGGCAGTGAATGCCTGGGACCTGCAGCATTTTTAACTTGGCACACATGGTCAGGAGTATGATGGCAGCACCCCACGTTTGTCCCTTACCAAATCAAGGAGAAAGCAGAATGCTGGATCCATCCCATAGGACTTGGTGTTGGTTGAGGTTTATAAACCCAGGGGTTGTTCTGGTCATGCCTGGGTGCACAATCCCACTGGGTTTTCTCCTGCACAGGCGGCTTGGAGATTTTATGCCACCAACCTGTCCCGGACAGACCTGCACTCCACCTGGCAGTACTACGAACGCACCGTCACCGTCCCCATGTACAGGTACCTCCTCCTCCAGCTTCCTCCTCCACTGCCTTCCTCGTGATGCCACTGTCTCCATAGTTATTTTTGTTATCTGAATATATAATTTTGCTTATTTATTTAAATTTTTTTTTGTTGAAAAGTTGATTTAGAGCTCCTAAGGGCTGGTATATGCTTTGCTTTTGGAGGTTTTTTTTTTTGCTTTGTATTTTTTCATTGTTTTTCTTTTTGACTTGATTTTAATTTCTGTGTTGCTTTGTGTTTTCTTTTTTTCTTTCCATGTCTTTGTGTGTGTACATGCTCTTCTTTTCACCTTTATTTCTCCACGCCTGCTGGTAGTTGCATTGTGTTGTGACAGTTGCCGTGCCCAGGTGTGAAGACTTCCCTCCAAGCTGCCCTGGATCATAGGTAAACACCACCCTCACCCTACCTGCAGCTCCTTGTGCCCTCTCAGGCTCTCCTTGCTGGTCCGACTGGTCTCTAATGGTCCTTCTGCCTTTCAGCAAACTTCTCTCCCACCCCTGACCAGCCTGGCCCTCTCCCAGGTGCATTTTCCCTGGGTCCTCCTTTCCTTTCTTTTCCTTTTTTATCTCTAAGAGGAGGACAACTAACTCGGGATTCAGGGAGCGTTTTCCCATTTCTTGTATCTCATTTATCCATCCCAGGGAGTTGACACAAGCAGGGAATGACGTTGGAACCATGATGGATGAGGCTGCTGAGCACCAGAGTGTTTTAGCAGTACCCACCTGCCTTGCTCTACCTGCGGTAAAACCAGGCAGGTTTTTGTGGTGAAGCCATTCAAGTTAGAGCAGTGCTGTGGAAATTCACAGCCTCCTGGGATTTGGAGCTTCATGGAGCTGGGGACAGAGTCCCCTGCCATGCCTCCCAGCCCTCCAGGACATGGGGAAGCACTGCATCCTTCATGTTCCCTTTGGGCCTGGTGGCTTCCTCAGAAGCTAAAATGCAAAATATACTACTCATTTTCACCCCACACCTCCCTGTATCCTGGGCAGGGCCATGTGCTCCTTCCTGGTGTATTTTTAGAGCCTATCCATGACTCTCTGTGTTTGTAGAATGGTTGGATATGTTTGTTAGATGTTCCTGTAGCTCTGTGGGGTTTTGTTGGGTGTGATGGGGCTCCCTGTGCCCCATCTTCCCGCTCCCATGCAGGGCTGTGGCCCATCACTGGGCTGTGCCACTGCAGGAATAATCCCTTCCTGATTTCCCATGTTACTGGTGCCTTCTAGCCCTCAGGCAGACAGCCTGGATGTATTTCCTGGGGTAAGCTTTAGCCTATAATTCATACACAGCAGCCAGCCTCTTAACCCATCATAAAAACCTGTTGGAAGTCCCATTGTTGTGGTCAGTAAGTTCTCATTGGATTCATTCCCAGTGTGTGTCTGATTGGTTGCTTTTTCCCTAGAAATTTATGAACCAACTTGAAGATTTTATCTAAAAGACCTAAAACAACAACAACAACCCAACAGAACAGAACAAAGCTGTTTTCCAATAGCACTAAACCCACCCATTGAAACTCCCCCTCCCAGTACCTGAGCTCCTGGCTGTACCTTTGCAGCACTGCTTGGGATCAGCTACTGGAGAGGATGAGGATAGAGCTTGGCCCAAAATCCACTGCAAAATGCAGGCACTCTTGTTTTCAGTGGACTTTGCCAGATTTTACTGCTCTTTGAAATACTGAATTTACCATGCAGCCAGACATGCAGTGACACCCTTTTGATTACCTGTTACACAACCCCCTTGTTAGAACCTGTATTTCCACAGAGCTAATATGCAGGAAGAAATCTGAGCTAAAGATCTCCAGAAAAGGCTAAATAGAAACTCTGGGGAGGAGAAAGAGGAAAAAATGTAGTTTGGAGAGCCTGCTTATCTTGAGTAAAAAGCCAGGACAGATTTGTAGCAGGGTTGTAGCAGTTTTGCTGGCTGCTGCTGTGGGTGCTGCTCAGCCCCACACCCTGGGCTTCCTTAGAAATGGATTTCTCTGGACTCTCAGCTTCTCCCTTAAATCCCAGCTCCTGTTTGTGCTCAGATCAAGTGAACATCACCTGGGCGAGGGAGCTGTGGGTGCACCAATGGATTCAGCCCTCCATGAAATTGTTTTACCAAAAACCAGTGAAGTCCTTCTGAATATATTTCTAATGCTGTCAAATAAATTAATGGTATTTTTTTTTTACAAAAGGGAGTAACTGTGTGTTCTGGCTGCAGCTTGCATCACTCACACTGACCATCTCTCCTTGCCTCCCCACTTCCCCAGGCCAGCTGGCAGGCACTGGCAGCCCTGTGCTGCTGCTGGTCCTGCTGCAGCCACAGCAGCACGTCAAGCCCAGCAGCCCCTTAAGGCTGTGGCTGCTGACATGTGGCTGCAATGCACAGTGTGGTGTGGAAGTGGGCTAGAGGAACACAAAATCCCCTCTCTGGTGCCTGGGGACGATCTGCAGTCACCACTATCTCGGCATCCTTTCTGCTCATTCCTCATAGCAGGAGCCTGTGCCTTTAGCTCATCTCTCTTTCCAAGGCATCTCTGGAAAGGCTTGGCTGCTTGATGTGAGAAAATTGTTACAAGTGCCTTGGAGGAGCTCATATGGCTCCAGAGCATCACTCCAATCACTGCAATAGAGCTACTCTGATTTGTTTGGGGGAAAATATGGTGGCCTCTGAGAGAATCCCAGATTTCATCTTTAAATCCAAAAAGTGGCAGGACCAAACTTTGAAATATGCACAAGGCTTCTGTGTGTGCGGGTATGGTTTGGGTTGGTGCACCCAGACATCATAAATAACCTGTTCTGCATCAGCCACTGGATTTATTGAGAAAAAATCTACTCTTATTGTCACTCATGAGAGCAGGGCCTTGCTCTGAACTGCTGTCATAAATTGGCCTTCACTAAAACAACCAAACCCATGGGCACATCCTGCCCCTTCAGCAGCCCAGCCCAGGATATCCCCAACTGGTGGAGCTGAGGATGTCCCATGGAAGGTCTCTGGGAGGCCCCCACACTTTCCCTGCCCCGTGGTGCCCATTTGCTCTCAGAGCAAGGTGCCAGCTGCCTGTCCCCGAGGGTGACACGGGCGTGCCATGGCTCCTGAGCCAGCCACAGCAGGAGCCAGCTCAGCCCATGCTCCTGTGCCCACCTGTGAGCCTGGCCACAGCATCTGCTCCTGGGGACACACTTGGTTCATATGCTAATTTTCTTTATTCTGTTTCTTTCCCCCTCTCCTCCACCCCAACTTCCCCCCCTGTTTTTCTTTCTCTTACCCCTTTGGTTTTCTTTGGTGAAAACACTTGAAAAGCACGCAAACGCAAACGTATGGTGCCTCCAGGTATGAAGTGCATGTGACTCTGAAAGTGTGTGTCATGTCACTCCTTGTTCTTCATTTGGGACTGTAACATGAATTTTTAAAAAAGCCAAAACAACAAAACAAACAAACAAAAAGAGACAGAAACCTTTGAGGATGAGTTTTTTCCCCAAGGAATGAGTGAAAGCCCAAAGCAGACACGCCCTGCTGCTGCTACAGACTAACCCTGCACCTCCATGTACATCTTAGCTATTGGTACACACAAGTGTTGGGAAACTGCCAAAATGATGATGTCAGGAAGGAGAAGGGGAGCGTGCTTGATAAGCTTGCTTTGTTAAGGATGATTTCTTGATGGTCTTTCCAACCTTCCCCGATCCATGCAACGCTTAACAAGAAAACATCCCCATTCATCTTCCATTGCCCTCTGCCCTCGCTCCCGTGTGTTCCCTCTCTCCAGCCCTCTTCTCCCATCCTTCATTCTGTCATTTATCTGGCTCTGAGCTGAAGGAGTTGTGCCCACCTGGTGATGCTGGCTTTGAGTTTGCTGGTGTGGTGGCATCACAGGGCACATCGGTGGTAGCACAGAATAAAACCTCCAGAGCAGCTCTGCCTGCTTTTGAGGGTAAAACCTGGAGAAGAGAAAGATCTGGGATGCTAAAATGATATGATCATTCATTTCTTCGAGTAATCCAATCTGATTTTTTGGTGAAAGAATGCTTCATCTCAGCAGGACTTTTCCATTTCAGTTTTTAGTTCCAAGAGCCACCTAGAGCTAAGCAGTTATTAGCCACAGTTATTCAATCTGAGACTTAACCTTTTGGGATCAATCCAAATGCAAAGTCCTGGATATGGCTGTGTAAGATTTATGATAAATAATATTATCTCAGGTTCTGCAGAAAGGAGTAGATTTGCAAATCACAGGAGTATTTTATATGAGATGGGTATCTGAAGGTGTAGTCAAGTTAATATTTTAAGATGGGGAATAAATGACTTTCATTTCAAGACTGCAGGACAAGCTCTGTTCTTAGAGCAGTTTAAATCCTCCCTAGATGCAGTAATGCCACTAGAGCTGATGTGATTTAGTGTCTGATTTCGAAACCCAGTTCCACTTTTCACAGATGCAAGTTTTACAGCCTTAGTAAATCACACTTACTGCTGTGTGTGCTTAATTTATAGCAAATTGCATCAATGAGCTGCAAGTATAATATTAAGAATATATTTTCCTGTTGTGCTGAACAACAGCCTGTTTTGAGAATCAGACATTTTTTTACTACTGGCAGAGGAATAAGAATGTGCCACTTCTGTTTCATTTGTCGTAATGAAGTATTTTATAAGCTTCACAAATGTTCTCAGTCATGAAAAATAGCTTCAGTTGGAGACATAAAGTCATGGTTAGGGCGCAAATTGGCTGCTCATAGAAACTCCAGCACTGCATGGAGGCTCATTTAGGTTCCCATCCCATTCCAGCACCATTCTCCTTGTCACCATCCCCTTAACTGTCCATCCTGGGACTGTTCCAAAAAATCATCGTGGCGTCCGCGAGCGTGTCGTGGTGTGTCCGTGTGGCTCCCACCGTGTCGTGTGCTGCTGCCCTCCTCGTGTCGTGGAGTTCTGGTGGTGTCCTGGCCCGAGGCATGACCTCCCTCCTGTCCCCTAATGCTTGAAGAGTTCTCTGTGCTCCCAGGAACAGCGGATCCTCCTTTCCCCGCGGATACGGGAGCCGGCAGCTGGAGTTAGCGTGGCCTTTCCCTGTGCTGTACTGGGAGGGGTGGTGGAGGCAGCTGGGGGGACCTGCAGCAGCTCACAAGTGTTGCTGTGGTGGGTGGCATGAGCTGTGTGTGTCCCGTGGTGTGCAGACTCCTCAGCCAGCTCCCCCCTAACCGGAACGTGCTTCCCTTGCTAACCAGTGACACACGGACCAGGAGGAGAGAGAGAAAACGTGAGGAGCCCCAGCCAGAGGTTCCTCCTGCACCTGGCACCTGTGCCCCCTGTGCCTGTGCACCCAGCATTCTGCAGCAAAGCTCAGTTCAAGAGCTGTTTAGAGTTCTGCCTTTTTTTTTTTTTGTTTTTTTAAGGTTCTAGAGAAATGGTGTGGTGCAGTAGCTGTTCCTCAAGCTGCTCTTGCAGTGACAGGTTAGGCTGAGCTCTTAGTTGAGATTAAATTGCAGGTCAAGTATATGCTTTCACTCATTTTTAGTAATAATTATTTCATTAAAACACTGGTTGTTTCTACCTCATGTGTACCAGGCCCATGAACCAACCACAGAAATGGTGAATTTCTGTGTTTGTTGTGTGTCTGTACTTCCTCATGGAAGCATCTGTGGTGGCCCAAGATGCGGGTGCCACTGCAGACCATGGGCTGATGCAAAAGAAGCCATTCCTTTTGGAATCCTGAATCCTCCAGTCTTTTGAGCTATTGAGCTCTTCAGCTGAGACTTCCACCAGTGAGAGCCTGGATTTGCAATCCCAGCTGGAGAAAATGGGGTGATTTTCCTGTGTTCTGCTGGGTATGGACCTCCCTGGGGAATTAATTCACCAAAGAAGAGCTGTGCACCCTCCATTACCTTCTGAGTACACCCTGTGCTGGATTTATGCACCACCTCTGCCAACCTGGAATGCATCTCCAAACCCAACTGAAGGGAGGTGACAGCCCAGCACTCATGCACGGCTCCACTGCATCAAGGTCAGCTTCTTCCTGATGTCTGGAATGAAGAGGATCATTAATTCAGCAGATCAGGATGTGCTTTTCTCTGGATGGAAGCGACTGAGGAGCTGAGCCAAAATTTTTCAGGCCTATTTTTATTCTTTTCTCCATACTTAGAATTGGAAAATTTTCTGATTGCCTCAATCTTGTGAACACAAAATCTCTGCTGAACCACTGTGGTTTTGAGGATAAGTTTTGTGCCTGCAGAGAAGAGGCTTTTCCAGTTGAGTTGGATTTTTTTTTTTTTAGTTAAAGTGTAAAACTATTGGTCTCATCATGACTGCAAAAATGTGAGCATGAATATCTCTCCCTTTATTTTATTAGAAGCCTCATTCCTTCCAGTCTCCCCCCTGACATCTCCATCCTATGTTTCTCTTGGTTGAAAACCTGACTGGGAATATCAATATGAAATATTTATGGACCAAGCAATATTTATTCCCAGGGTCTTAGGGAAGAACCCAAAAATGAATATGGAGCTAATTCCGTGGCTTTTAAGCACAAAAGTAGGATAGGCCACAGGATTTTCACTGGATTTTTAATTCTTACCAGGATTCCCATTGTCAGATTCTTTTTTTTTTTTTTTAACTGATAAGGGAAGGAATCCCTATGGTTTCTGGAAGGCAGTGACACAAGATTTTGTCTCATTTAAGGGCAAAACCTGACATGGAGAGTAGGGAATTGGTTAAACTTGACTCTGGAGCCCACTGCTTTTTCTCCTGGGATGCTCCCAGTCCCAGGTTCTTGTTTTCTCTGCTTCTCCTTCCCATGCCTTCCGTCATTCCCAAGAGCAGCGGGGTTGAGTTTTCCTATTTCCCCCCCAAAGCTGGAGTTTCTCTCCATTCAGCAATGCCAAGCTGCCAGACTGCAGCTCTGCCAAAACACCACCGGGCTGCCCAGGAACCCTGGCAGCTGCTTGGTTTTGGGGAGGTTCAAAATCCAGTGGTGCAGACAAGTTTCTCTCTCTCTCTCACTGTCACTTTCTCTCTCTTACCCCACTGCTCTGCCTCAGGACACTGTTGGAAGTAGCAGCCAAACCCCTCTCCATCCTTCCTGAGCTGTCCCCCAGCTGCAGTTGGTGGCACAAAGCTGGTTCTGGTTGCAAGGATGGGGCAGCAGGGGAAGTTGCCAAGACAGGAGGTTCTGGAATCAGCTCTGTCTGGATATTAATGCCTGTTGTTTTCTCCCTCTAGACTCATCCCTCCTCTGAACCAGCTGGAGCTCCTGAGGAACCTGAAGAGCAAGTCGGGACTGACATTCAGGTTAGCAGCAGAGTTAAGAGAGTTTGGAACGCACACACTTTGAGATATTTTTCTTTTTTTTTTTTTCCTTTTTTCTTTTTTCCTTCCTGCCTTTTGCATATGGACATCCTTGAAGATGAAAGAGGTTTGACAGCTGGTCCCACATGGGTCATTCAGTGACCTCCTCCCTGCCCCTCTCCTATGCTCTACATGAATTCCTTCAGCCTAACTTGGCTCTGGAGCAATGTCACAATGCTTGACTGACAACTCAAAGCCATATTCTCAAAGGGGCTGATGGAGGTAGTGATCCCAGTCTTCCTCTGACCTTTCTGCTCCTCACCACACTCAGAGGACACTCAGGCCCATGATGTGTTAATTCATTCTCTGTTCCCTCCAGTGACAGCAGGCAAGGTTGCAGCAGTGAGACATTTTTGCTAAATTGGCTGTGGAAGGGTTTACATGAACCCCCCAGAAGGGCAGGAGTCCTGCACCTTCACCCTCTGCTTGGGAGGGGTAATTCTGTGGGTTTTTGAGCACTCCAGGCTGCCCTGTTGGTGAATGGGGAGTGTGCAGACCCTGGGAGGGATGGAGAGGTGCCAGTGGGCATCAGGACCAGCTGGGGGGTGTGGGATGGGGCCTGGCCTGGGCTATGTGCCCCCACAAAGAATACATCCCTGGGTCAGCCTGAGCAGTTTAAAATGTGAGTATTTGAGCTAGTGACTGAGGCTGGGCTTCTAAGATTTTCTGAGCAATGAGTAGACGGGGGACAAAGAGATTTTTGTTAGTGTCTCCAGGCTGCTGCCTTTAGCTGAGGGAGAGGAGTTGGGCTCTGTGCAGGTCTCAGTGGTCACTGCTGAGCAGCAGCAGGGCCAGGGCTGGTGCAGCATCACACTCAGAGGACACCTGTGTTAGGGGAGGCAGAGCAGTATCTGCTGAGAAAACACTGTCTGCCTCCTCTCTGGGGGGCTGCAGGGACAGGGCTGGTTGGGACCCCCACTAAACACCATTCCCCAGCGTAGGAGTTGTGAATCAGAGCAGCTTTTCCTCATTGCTGGAGGGAAATACCACCACAATGCCTGCTCAGTGAAGGTGAGGGGTGTTCTTGAGTGTGGCCTTAGCATGGCTTGCAGTGTCCTGGCTGCTTTTTTGAAGGCATTCAGCTCACTTTGTCCTCAATGATTTTTCAGGGCAATCCAGTTTTGGATCTCAATATGAAAGTGCAAACACAGACTGTGGTGTCCCACTCCCTCCATGCTGCCTTTGCCAACTACTTTGGTAAAGTAGCTGCCAAAGACTCTGGAGGCACAAACCCTACATGAGGTGTCAGGATGCCAGGGAAGGGGTCCATGCTCCTTCCCACCCACATCCAATCCCAGCACCTGGCATGAATCCGTGCATTCGGGGATCTGACATGAGCTCTGTCCCAATGGCCAGGGAGGAAAAGCAAATGCACTGAGGTCATGGGAGCCCTTCAAAGCCTTCCCCATGTGCAAAACATGAGGGCAGTGCATTTCCAAAGGAAGGGGGCCACTCTCTGAGCCCACAGAAGTCCTCCTGTGCTCACACAAATCACACGACCCTCAGGTGTCTCAGTGGTGCGTAGGCACAAGGATGGGTTGGGATGAAATCTTCAGCCCTGTGCGTTGTATGTGTCTTCTCTGAGGTTGTGTGAGTCTCCAGTGATCTTCTGTCCGGGCCAGAAACTCCAGGAATTAAGTGCTCCTTTCCCTTTCTTCTGTCCACAACTTCCACTTAGTTGTACTGTTGGTATTGTCGTTTCGTTATGTTTTAACAGTGAAGCAGCAACATCTTTTGCCACCTGACACCATGCTAATGTACTATTGCTTCTGTTTAAAGGAAAGAGCAGCAGCCTGAACCATCGCCAAGGTCTGTATCACTGCCAACATGCCATCCCCATGCATTCCCTGTAGATTTCTGTGTGTGTGAGTGTGTGTACCATGTCGTGGCACCATCGAGGGAAGCATTCCTAGGTATTACCGTGCTTTTCCTGTGCTGTGCAGTCCTATGTATCTACGTGTATGCTGGACCTTAAATCATATCTTTTCTCCAGTCTGCCTCGGGCTGGAGCAGGGTAGCGAGGCTGGGGGGATGTGGAGAGTGGTGGCAGCACAGGCAGAGCTGGCAGACACTCACGGGGGTGACAGCAGGGCTTTGGTTTATGCTTCTTTATTTTATTTTGGTGCTGGGGTTATAGCTGAGTAACTCAATATAACACAGGCTCAACGTGTGCCCAGGGCAGGTGAGGCTTTGCCTGTGTCTCTGTCACCTGTGCTGGGCAGAGGTGACGTGGGGAACACGAAGCCATCGCCGCGGCACCGCCTTAGCATCGCCTGCTGAGCTCCTCTCGCTGCAGGGCACGGCCTGGACCTGCTGCTCTCCGTGGGACACAGGAGGGCTCTCTGGCACGGCACAGGGTGGCATGGCAGAGGCGCCCTTGGTCCTCCCCGCTGCCTGGGGAGGAGGCACATTCCCTGCTCCATCTTCCCTCCACGCCTCCAGCCCACGGTGCAGAGCGTGCTCTGGGTCGTGGCGAGCACCTTCCAAGGGCAGCTGCAAATCTCACTTGTGGTAGAGCTTTTCTCCGTTCACAACTTCCCAGGGAAGGCAGCAGGGCTGGTGTTTGGGAAACTTTTAGGACACTCTTCATCCACTTAGAAGTATTTAATTCTGGGGGTTTTTTTTTCATCCTGTATTTTCCAGTTCTTTTAAAGAATAGTTCTGGAACTGAATGTCTTTTTTTTTTTTTTTTCTTGGCTGATGAGACACAAACTGATGATCAGTGGAGATCATCTGCTTGGCTTTCTGATCTTCCATCTCATTCCTCAAAACACAGCTTACAGCCTAAATTTTGTA
Organism: Setophaga petechia; assembly: GCA_024362935.1. NCBI lineage: Eukaryota > Metazoa > Chordata > Aves > Passeriformes > Parulidae > Setophaga > Setophaga petechia. The sequence goes on from JANCRA010000033.1 coordinate 3,921,003, forward strand.
AACAATGAATACATTTTTCAGAAGTACAGCTAGAGCCTGGCATTCTGCAGATGTACCTCTCTGCCATGCCTCTTAGCTTATAAGAGGCCAGAAGCTAATTTTTCCTTGGCATAAAAGCCAACCAAAGATATCTTGGTAGATATACTGCTGACTAAAGGGTGGAAAATTTTATCTTTCCTTCCTTCCTTCTCCCTCTCCACACCCCCTTTTTTTTCCCCTGTCATTCATTTGAGCTTTTCTTTGCAAGCAGAACTTTTGTAGCACTCCGTATATTTTCCTGCCAAATAACCCAAATCTCCAAGATCATGTTTCAACTATCCAGATTTTGGTTTTTTCGTTTGTTTTGTTTTTTTTTTTTTTATTTTGCTTAAGTGCAGCCCGAGTGAAGGCAGCCCCCATCCAGCATTATTAAAGCAGGGAGCATTACTTGGGAACAGCTCTCTGGGAGCAGACCAAGGCTGAAATCTTGGTCACCTGCCTGTGGCATCAGGAGGGTCAGAATTTAATCCCAGGGTCTGGCTGTTCTGCTGCCTTGCCTCAGCCAGTAGTAAACTTTGGATGCATCAAAGGGTAAATCCACATTTCTTACAGTGCAATGAGACAAAATCCCTGTTCAGCCCCATCTGCTCCATAGCCAAGGAAATCTGAGGTATGACAGTCCCTTACCCCAGCCAGCATCCCTGCAATCTAATCAGACTAAATAGTCTTATTTCTGAGTCACTAGCTTATTTCTAATTTTTGAATTTTGGTCCTGTCTTGCAGGGTTCATATTTATTTACTTGACACCTGAAGTTGAGTACAATATTTCTTCGTAGAGGTTGCAGGTTTTCCCTGATCATTTTCTACTTTCTCAACCTTATGTCACAGAAAGAAGTAAAAATAGTCCTTCCCTGTGCTTCTTCAGAGTAGTTTTTACTATTTATAGGTCCTTCATCAGTGCCATTTCCAAGTGCTGTTTCCTGCTCCTGTGGTGCATCTGTCTCTTGTGACACTGATGGGTTTTGTTGCTAAACCCCAGCCCAAGCAGGGCTGAAGCTGAGGGTCTGCAGCTGCTGTGCAGAGCTTTAAAGTTTATTCCATATCCTTCAGTTCTGCTGCCATGGCAGCACCAAAGCTCCTTCCTTCTGATTTGTTAGGGCAATACCAATTCTACCTGTCCCCACTGTGCTTTTCCTTCCATCTGATAATGCCTCAGTCCTTTTCCTTCCATCTGATAATTCCTCAGCCTTGAGGAAGGATTTTTGTGTTCAAGGGGGCCCAAATTGCCTATTTTCCCCAATAAAATTTTCTGGGTCTTTTACATTCACATCCCAAATCTTCCACCCACTCGAACTCTTCCAGCAGCCTCTCGGTGATGCTCAGTGTGTCATCCTGCCCTTAGAAAAGAGAACTCATCCTGTTTCTCTGCCCACCTGACAGTTAATCACCCACTTGCTGCTGATGCTTCACTCAGGAAGCTCCTGGGGATGAATTGTCTCTCTTAGCAGACCCCAGCTCCACACTTTTACTGCTTCAGATGGGAAAGGATTTTCCACTTTGCATTTCCATTGCTGTAAGGAAACAGTCTTACACCTGGAGGGAGCTGGATCTTCCTCCTGTTTTAGTGATGTGTAGGGAGTGGCTGATTTCCTATATCCTTCTTTCCGTAACACATACACCACAAACCCCCTGCAGCAAATGGAACAGAAAGAGCTTTTTCACTATTTTTCACCTTATTATATTTCAGTTTAGAGAAGGGATGCTGGCATGGCACATGGGATTATGCTGTGCAGGATAAACATTGTCTTGCAAGGTCAGGGAGCATCCCAGGCATTCTGCCAGAGCACAGGGGTGGCTGTTGGGGTCCTGCCCTCTGACCCCAGTGCTGCTGTGGCCATGCTGATTTCTGCCCACACAGCACTGGGAGAGCTGCTGCCCAGGCTGGGAGGACAGGAGGAGGGGATGGGGTCAGTGTGGCAGAGGCTCGGGGTCACCTGGAATTTCTCTTGGGTGGCTTTTGATTTAATCTTGGCACAAAATGGGACAGCTGATCTGAGAGACAGGTTATGTCCTTTCTCTGTGGTTTCTGCTTTGTTTTCCCACCACGAGCTTGTCTGCATCCACATCTGAGTTTGGGAACGCTCTGTGCTGCCTCGCTTGGGGGCCTCACCTCCCCCAGAGGTGGAGCCTGGGCTGTGATGAGCAGAAGAGATGCTGGCCTTTTTCTACATGCCATGTACCCCTTCCCCACTTTTTATTTTCCTCCCTTTGAAAAAACAAATGCTTTCAGAGCCTCCTCTTGCCCATTACTTTGGGTGTTGTGTCCACCCTGCCCCAGCCAAGCACTGCCCCCTGCCCCTCTCCAGGCTGGCTGTGCTGCCCATCCCACCTCCGAGGCCCCACCACTGCCACACAGGGTCCAAATACAAATCCATCCTCCCTCCTGTCCCCAGGGAAGGGGGCCTGCTCTGTGCTAGGGCTTTTCTCACCCCTCCTGCTGCAGAAAGCCAGCAGATCAGAGTGGTAATGGGGGGTGATTACCCTTATGTTAATCAGGCTGAAAATTAGTTGTGGCACCTCGTTTCTGTTTGTTTTGCTTTGATTGTAATGTCAAAAAGACAGACACATGGTTCACCAGGGCTATGGAGGCTTCTGTATGAAATGTGGGCTTCAGATGCTCTTTAACAGATGGTTTGAAAAACATCTGAAGGCATCCACAACCACATTTCTTCCTCTTGCATTTTCCAAAATACAATTGGGTGAGAAGCTAAAAATTAATGAACCAAATGATCATAATAACACATTCATGTCAGAGAAAAAGAAACAGAAGGATTCCAGGGAAGTGGGAAGCTAAAACTCAGATTACTTTGTCCAGCATGAGTTCAGTGCTGTAGGTGACGAGAGGAACCTCTTTGGAAGGTTGTTCTCAGCTGTGGTTTGTCCTTGACCCCAGTGAGCTCAGCAGGACCTTGGCTGTGAACTGGGTGAATGCTGGGCTGGGTCCTTGTACCGTGTGTGTTTATCTGTGTGTATATCTCTCTCTCAGTGTGTGTATATGTCTGTCTGAGATACACACAACCCCAAGATCTCTCTTCAGGGGTGTGATTAAGGCTTCTGTATGCACTGGAGGATGCCTTTGGTTGACTCAGTGGGCCCCTGCTCATCCAGCCAAGGATGTCCAAGGTGTCCCAAACCTCTACTGCCCATGGAAACCAGGGTCAATCATGGGCCACATGAGCCTGGGCTGGTTTTTGGCCATCTAACCAATTTAACTGGTGTCAGAGACTCATGCTGGGACTGACAGTAATCTGGAAATAATCAGTTGCCTTTAGGGGAGCGGATTATTTGCACGGAAGGAACTGCATCTTTCTGGAGGGACTGCAGAGGAGACTGAGAGGACAGAAACCCATGTGTCTCCCTGAGGCTCTGCATGCTCAATATCCCACTCCCACCCCAGCTCCAGGACAGCCCTGGTAGCACCACCAGCCCCTGGGGCTACCTGGGGATGCAGGATCCCATTGTGGACACCTGAGGAGTCCCCAGGATGCCGAGGGTGGTGTCAGCTGAGCTTGCATGGGATGCTGTGCCCGTCAGCTCCTCTGATTACCCACCTCAATGTAAAATAAGACTGGGATTTGATGCCCTTCAGCCTTTGCAGTCTGCCCTGAATTCAGCAAAGCTACCTGCTGGTGGTTGGTGGCCTGGTGGGGTGATGGGGCCACGTCATTCCCCTTCCACAGGTAGAGGGCTGCTCCATGGCGTGGAGGACCCTGGTCCTGGCGGGGATCTCCTGGCAGGGCAGTGCCTGAGCAGCCATTTGGGATGGAGCTGTGGTGGTGCCTCCTCAAAGTCAGCAATTCCCCAGAAGTGGTAGGCCCTGTCTGAAAATCATTATGAAAACCAGATGTGTGAACACAGGTGTTCAACTCCCTTCCCATAAGGGACTGCACCACACCCTGTTTTTTATCTATTTTTGTTTTTGTCAATGCCAGGCTTCATATAATGGTATTTTCCATATCAAATAATTCACAGATTAACTAACTCTTTTTGTGAGTGGGTTTATTTTTGGGGAAAAAAAAAGAAGAAATTTGAGATTTTTGGATATTATTTGACAAAAAAGGTTAAAGTTTTTGCTTTCCATGGTTTACACAATTTGAAAAAACTTACTTTTTATACATTTAGAGGAAGAACAGAGTATTTTTTTTCCAATACAAAGATCAAGAATCTTCCTGCAGTTAATTGTAGATAAACTGACACCACCAATGAGCAGAATGCCTCATGTCCAATAATTAAATTTACTCACCACAATGAAACAAATTTCAGAAACCCTCATGATTTTTGATTTACCTTTTTATTTTCCTCACTGAACACTCAAATAGAACAATCCTGTCATGAACCCGGCCCTCAAAACACCTGTCTTTTAAACCCAGAGTCCATAATCAAAAGTTTCCTGTCTGGCATTTGCTTCCAGGTCTAATTTTTACTCTCCCCTCATTTCCAGTAAAAGCAAACCGTGCAGAGAGTCACTATGCGGATGCTGCTCAGGAAACTCTAGGTACCACGGGAAATGCGTCGCACGAAACTAATCAAAAGCTGCACGGCTCATTCTCCCTCTACCCTGCTACCACCCGTTCTGATCACTTCTCTGCTTAATAGAGGTACTAGATGAGTAAAAAAAAGGTGGAAGAGCCTCCCCGCTGCCCGCCCCGAAATTAGAGCCTTCCCTGGCTGCCAGATGTGCAGAGCGCACGAAGCGAAGGGATGAGGATGGGGAACTTGGGCTGGGCCAGCCAAGCCAGTGTCTGCTCAGCAAGGGAGGAGGCCAGGAAATGAAGTTAAACAAATCATGGAAAATTTTCAAAAAAAAGCAAAATTTAAATTTTTTTTTTTTTTTTTTTTAAAAAGATCCCTTCCTCCCTATCGCTCCATCCCTCCTCAAGGTCCAGGGAATCCTTGCAAATTGACTTGCACTGTACAGCAATATCCAGTTAGTAGCACGAGAAATACCAGCTTCCTGCCTCTGCTCAGTCACCATTCCTTTGGCTCTCTGACCGTGACAAATTGACCTTTCCTAGCCTGGTGGCCTTTGGAAGCCACAGCTTGCCTATCTAGCACCTCTACTACGCAGCTAGAGAAGGACTAATCTCAGCCTGTCCCGCCAGACCTAGGGGACAGGGCTCCCCTGAGCGTTGACATTGGCCTTGTGAATGGTTCTGTTTCTAGACCCCCAGAGGGACAGACAGCTTTAGCTCAGGGCTTTCTACGAGCAGGGTTTGCATCTTTTTCATCCAGCTGACAACTGCTAGGTGTTTTCAGGGACTTCCCAACCAGCATCCCTTAGTGCACCCACGGCCATATACACAGACACATAGATCTTCTCTTACTTGTGCATAAATACTTTCCACACCTGCACTAGAAGAGTCTCTGCCCCCACCCCTGCTCCTCAGCAGCAAACATGCACCTTCTTGATCTCCCACTGCCCAGAGTTTGCATGCTGTGAATGCTGGCAGGGGACCCCCCAGCTCCTTGCCCCCACAGCCAGGCAGGTGGACAGCCCAGGAGTGGCAGGGCACTGAGTGATGCCGCATGTTTGTGAACTCGGATTTTTGCATGCTCTTTTTTGGAGTCCGTTTTAATTCTCAAAATCACCAGTCTCTGTATCCCTCAGAAAGCCAACAAACTACAGCTTTGAAAGTTATAAAACTGCAGCTCTAACAGTATATGTATCTCTGATTTTCTTCATTAATTGTTTCAACCTGTATCTTTTCTTTTCTTGCTATTTTTTGACCTGCTGGCTCTTTTTATTCTCTGTCAGTCTAGTGGGTAGGACTCGTGGCTGAGGTTTGCGTGTACCAGGTGCTCAGAAGTAGAGTGGTAAATCCCATCTCTGAATGGGTAACAAAGAGTAATGGGGCATGATCTAGGGTTCATAAAAAGCAGTTTCTCCATGGTAGGAAATCCCTTACATCTGGATAAATAGCCTGAACTTCTGAGTCAGCCTCTTGCTACACATTTGGTGGTGCTATGGCCTTCCTTGAAGGTTAGCCATGAAAAGCGGGGGTAAATATTGGGTGATCATCAGTTGCACAGGCAGCATTTCAAGGCAAATGGCAAAGATTTGGTCAACAGTCTAGCTGGAAAAAAATGATCCTGACTTCTGTGGTGTTTCCATTTGCCAGGTGAGGTTGTTTTATGTGTGGAGGTGTAGTGTGAGCAGGGAGCTCTCCCCAGAGAAAGCCTCCTCTCAGTTGCTTAACACTGAGGTTGTTTTTGGCAGAGATGAAAATGAGCAGTGCTATTCATAATCTGTCCTCTCATCTGTTCGTGTCTAGTTCTGTTTTCTGGAAAATCAGCCACTCTGATCTCAATGTCTTCCTTGCATGTCTTCCTAGGCATGGATTTTTAATTGCTAGAGCCAGTGTGATTTTTTTCTGTTTTCTACTGCATTCCTTCCCACTGTGGTCCTCATTTCATCTCCCACGTCTTGAGTTCTGCAAGGGAAAGGGAGGATGAAACAAAGTGTTACCTCAATATCTTCTTATTCTGTTGGAGAGTCTGAAAAGAAGGATTACAGACTGTGGTTCTTCCAGTCAAAAAGGAGCCTTGGACTTTGGAGTAACCACAAGAGCATCTTTGTTACCTGCATCCATCCTGAATGTAGTTTGTATGCCCTGTGCTTTAGTAGAACTGTGGGTTAATTTTTAAGGGATGTAAAAATAATTCAGATGTCTTGTTTCTCTGGACCCTTGGGTGTCTGCCACCAATCCCCACTGCACAAACTCTTGGGGCAGGTGCCAGCACTTTGATGCAGCTCAGGCTGAGTGCTAAAAGCCTTCATCTAGGATGCACATAACGAAATAACAGCACACGATGAGGCAATCATGGAAAACTCAATGTAGGTAAATTAATAGGAAACTCCTTAGATGCTGTGGTTTCTTAATGTACTAAACCAATGGTCTTTAGTCAATAAATGCAATAACACATTCATTTTTAGACAGTAATGTAACTACACCAAGCCAGATTATCATCTCTATCATATTCTGCTTTGTAAGAGACTTTCCCTGCACACTCAGAGACGAGGGCACCTCACAGTGGGAAGAGCACCCACGGCAATGAAGGAAAGGTGTTTGCAGAGCCCTTGGCTGGCCTGTGGCTCTCTGGGTGGAGCAGGTTCCTTAAAGGCTGCTTTGGGAATGATCAGCCAGCTCGGAGGTGCAGCCTGGCTGCTTTGCTTTGCTCCTGAAATGCAGCACAGCTGAACTGGCAAACAGCAAAGGGCTGGGAGAGGATGCAGGATGGGGCCGATGTGGTGTCTGACAGCACTCAACACCAGTCTGGGAGAAGAGGGCTGGGAATTAGGAAGAGATGGGTGATTATAACAGAATGCTGCAGGACAGCCATGGTTACAGATGTGAGTCTGGCTCCACTGTCCCTTCACTCATTTGAGCCTCTGTGCTTTTTTGTGCTCATGTGGTGGCTGCAGGGATGCTGCAACTCCAGTCCTCACCATCACAGCATCAGTGGCTCCCATCCAAGTCTGGCAGGGTGGTTGTGGATGAAGAAAAGGAGAGGGATTACTCACTGTGACAGGATCACTGGCTGATGTTTTGTTCCCATTACACCCAGGTTTCTCTGCTTCTGAAACTGCATTCTCTAGGCTGAATTCACCTTTTAGCAATGTTTTTTTTTTTTTTTCTGGAATCACCGGAGGCAAACCAGACTTGAGCCAGGCCCTCTCTTGGTTTTTGTTTTAGTCATGGTAAATTTTATGTACACAGTTTTATTTTCCTTTCCTTCATGTCTCCAGTAATTGTTCCCTGCCTCTTACTCACAGCAGCAAGCAGACTGGAGCCCTGTGATAGTCACAAAGGCCATCATTCACTCCTGGCACTCCTGCCTGGTTTTAATCAGTTGTTCTCATATGCCACAAGCTCAGTACAAACTCTTGATTTAGAAAAAGCCCCTCATTTACCAACAGGAGGCAGCCTTTTTCTCCTGGCTACAGCTTCTCAGAAGAAGGAGCACTGATGCTGGTTGAGTTTGGATGCAGAGATGGATCTGGGTCTGTGCTAGTCCAGCTCATTCTGGCGAGCTGAGAAGAAAATGAAGTAATGGCTCAAGCATAGTTTAAAATCAATGACAAGACCTTACAACTGATACTTTTTATTGATCTAGAATAACTGCTAATGTAATGAGTCCACATTTTTTTTTAAAGTGCTGATTTAATACTATAGAGAACTGGAATAAACCCCAAACCAGAGCATTTTAAACAGGAGCTTAAACCCCTGGCATCCTAATGAGGCTGATGGCAGCTCATTTTGAAGGTCAGTACTTGTGCCTTTCTCTGCTGAGAGCTGGGCAGTTGGACTTAACCAAAATTCAAAGCCCACTAAAGCAGTGAACATCATGCAGTTTCTCCTGCATGGACTCTCATTTTTTGACTGACAACAGGGAAAAATCAACTAATTTTCTATCCTTTGTTAAATTCAAGTCACAACCTGAATATTTATAAGCCTTCTCCACAGTCAGCCTGGAAAGGTAATTTTTTGCTATCAAATCTGTTTTCATAGATGCCATTTGGAGTGGACTTAGAATTAAATCACAGGCTGATTTAAACCTGTGATTTAAACCTGATAGGCTGTTGTGGCTTCCCCTAATCTGTGCCTCTGGTTGCAAAGCCACATTTCCCTTTCCCTTCCTCCCCCTGGCACGAGCAGAGCTCCTGCCCCGTGCTCGCGCCGCTGTCACCACTGTGAGCGTTCGTCTGTCCTCACCTTCGTGTCACCAACACCTCCCACCCAGCTGAGGCTCATTATCATCCTGGAGTGACATCCCAACACCACCTCTCTGAGACACTCTACCTCCCTGTCCCTCTGCATGACTTTCTGGTTGAGTGAGAACATGATCTTGGATTAGCTGACAACATATATTCCCTATGTATGTCTGTATTTCTTTGGGATTTTTTTCCTACCGGCTCCTGCAGACCCCAACAGCATCCTCCTCTGCAGGGATTGTACTTGCATGCAATTCCAGGTGTCATTTCCAATGAGGGAATTGCATGGCAGAAGGAAAAATTCTTTAAGTTGTTCATGATGTCTTGTGTCATCTATGTTAAAACAAAGAAGTTACAACAAGTGTTGGGTTTTTTTCCTTAGTGAGTACTTGGGAACAAAACCCACCCAGATCTTAATTGTTCATCAGATTTCTATGAGATTTTTTAATGTGTTGCTCTTCATGCTCTCAGGATTGAAACTCTTTGCTTGTATCCCTCACCAAGTTCAACCGTTTCTTTTTTTCTCTTTGTGATTCCTGCAAACATTTGTAGCACATTTGTTGTGGGAATGGAAAAGAGGCCTCAAGGAAAAGGCACTGCCATACTCAGTGAAAGGCAACTGGTTTTATGCTGGGATTGGTGATGGGAGAAACTCAGCAGAGGATAGGGCACAAAAAGATCACTTTGAATCCTGAATATTGCTGTGTTGCTAAAGCATTTTTATAAAGCTTACTTTTTAAAAAGATAATTCAAAGTAATAGTACTACTGAAACACAGTGGATTCAAAAAATATTATTCTTTAAAATCAATAAAAATAAAGAATATCCAGTTGGCCTATTTAGAATCAAATGATGAAATTTCAATCTGGTTTCTAACCCAAGAAACTCAGAGTGAGAATTTCCTTTAAACCTTTGGCACATTATGTACAATGGTTTTGGTGGCAGTAGTAATGAAGGCTTAAATCCAGAAAGGTGTTTAGGCACGTGCTTGTTCCCAGAATCCTGTGTGGATTTGTACCTCTCACCTGGATTTCAGCTCTGCTGATCCCATGGCCTTCAGACTGACCCTACAGATGGGCACCACACTGGACGTTCAATCCCCAGCACTTACCTGAATTAAAATTCATCTTTAATTAGAATAATTCTGCCTTTTTAATTTGCTCACGAGCAAATTTTATTTTCTCTCCAGCCCATCTTTCAATGTGAAATTGCTGCTGAGCTTGTGGCCGCAGCCAACCCTTCCCTGCAGCCCAGGGGATGCCCTCCCCACACAACTCTGCAAAATGCTGCCTAAGCACCTTTCTCTCCCTGTAAATGTTTGTTGTCTCGCAATGAAAAGTGACTTTGTAAAAATAGCACCTTCTTAGTCGACAAATCTGCTCCCTGAGTGTCCTCGAGTCACATCTTCTTCCTTGGCTGGCCAGAGCTGGTGTCTGCTCCTGTCAGCAGGGAACAGCCGGCGGCTGGGAAAAGGGAGCGGCGTTTTGCTTTGCTTCAAAACCAGCAGCCAAGTTCTCACTGAAGAACCTTGTGCCAGTTTTGAAGGCAAAGAAGGGGCCATGGGGCTCTGGCTTTTAAGTTGGTGTTGCTGAACGACACACCAAAAAAAAAAAAAAAAAAGAAAAGCAGGTCTTTGGTTGGTGATGTGGAAATTAAAATTTCTGAAATGTTCTTCCCGCAAATTGCGGCAGAGAGTTGGCAGCAGAATGATAAGTGGCTGCTGCAATGGTACAGAATGCTGGGAATTCAATCCCTGTCTTCACTCAGTTTTGATATACCTATTTATAAAGTATTGGCTATTTGTGCAGCTATCTTGCACTGGTTGTCCAAGCTCTAATCAGTGGAGTTTAATCATTGATTGCTATTAGGAAAATATGAAATGATCCAAAAGTATTTGCAGTCTGCTTTCCCCAGTGCTGTCTCTATAAAGTTTGTGGTTTTATAAAGATTCACAGAATCTCTTTGTTTTTAAATTTTCACATGAAAATTCAACATCTCCATTTGGGTGAAAGGCTTTAAATGCAAATTTCAGAATTTGGAAACTAATTAGAGCTGGGTGGTCACTATTTCCCAGTGAGATTTTTGTTTGTGGAGAGACCTTCTGTTCCAACCATAATTGCAAAGACTCTCATAGGAAAAAAAGCATGAAAGTGCCATATTCTGGAGCTTTCAAATTTTGCTTTCCTTATTTATGACAGCCATAGCAGACCTCGAGGGAGATGGCAGATAGCTTTTAGATGGGATTTTTATAGTATGTAAAGGAGTGGCACAGTGTTTGTGTTTATGTGCTTCAATATGTAACTGGATAAAGAAGAATTCTTTCGAATATATAAACGGAAAAGATTATGTTTTAAGAGGGAGGAAATACAGGAGCTGAAGAAAGGGAAAGGACAGATCTGAGCACCAGAAGTGAAGTGTTTGCACAAAAGTTTTAAGATGGTGGCTTGGGTTTTTGTCATTGGTATTTTCTTATTAGCCGTAGTGTTTTGGAAGGCAGTTGTGAAAGAAAAGCTTCCTAACTGGTGATCGGAGCCGATCAGTGATTTAAGGAATCATAACCTCATTGTTAATGTCATTCTGTCCCGCCAGCCCTGGCATCCCATGAGGGGCTTCTGTTCAAGTCCTCATTATTTTCTCTCTCTTACAAACCATTCCCATTTCACTCATGATGACGGAAACATTTCTACAATGCTTTCTTTAAACAAAAATAAAAATAAAAAATATATATTGGAGAAAAAAAAGAAAGAAAAACAAAAGAAAAGCCAACAGCAAAGCTACATGTCACTGCTGCTTGGAAGTGCTCTTGGTTTCTAATGGCTGGTGGGGAAGGACTGCGTGGTTTCCAGAATGACTCCTCCTGCTGTCTCCTTTTTGTCTTTGTTTCAACGTGTTTCTCTGAACAGTCAGAAGGTCAGTTTGAAAGATCGTGTCTTCTCCAGTCCCCGCGGTGCTGGCACCAAAGGGAAAGGCTCTCCACAGGCTCAGGGCATCAGGAGGTCCCCCAGTGCTGACCAGAGCATCGAGGACAGCCCGAGCAAAGTGCCCAAGAGCTGGAGCTTCGGAGACCGCAGCCGAGCCCGGCAAGCGTTCCGCATCAAGGGAGCGGCGTCGCGGCAGAACTCGGAAGGTGAGGGCTTGGGCTGCCGTGCAGGACCCTAAACTCCCAGCTGGCCCCAACATCCTCTCCCTCCCCACCTAAGAAGGGCAGAAATGTCAGCCAAGGTGTTGGGACTCCTTCCCCTCCCAGTCTTATAGCTTGCAGTAGCCTGAGCAACCTGATCAAGTTGAAAATATGTCCCTGCCCATTGCAGGGGATTGGGCTGGAGGGCCTTTAAAAGGTCCCTTCCAACCCAAACTTGTCAATAATGATTACAAGAGGCAAGAAAACCCCTTCTGATACCCATGATAATATTTGTATTTCTGTATATAAGGATGGGAAAGGAGGAAGAGTCAGGTTTTGGGACAAGAGGAAATGACCTCAAGGTGCGCTGGGGAGGGTTAGGTTGGATATCAGGAAAAATTTCTTGACTGAAAGAGTGATCAAGCCCTGGAATAGGCTGCACAGGGCAGTGTGGAGTCACCTTTTGGAGGGATTTAAAACACAGCTAGATGTGGCACTTGGGGACATGGTTTTGTGGCTGGCCTTGGCCGTGCTGGGGGAATGGTTGGACTTGATAATCTTAGAGGGCTTTTCCAACCCAAATGTTACTGGGATTCACTGATACAGGGATATGTGAGAGCTGCAATTGGCACTGCTGAATGTCACCTAAGCACATCCTGGGAAATGCTCTCATCTGGATGCTCAGCAAAGGCTTCTCTGCTGCTTCCCCTGGGGTTGCTCCTTTTTGATCTGCCTCATCTTTTCTTGTGCAGCACTGCACAGGAAACAGTAACGTGTTGTGTTTCTCCTTCCCTGTCCCAAACCCAGAAGCAAGCCTCCCTGGAGAAGACATTCCTGATGAGAACAAAAGCTGCAACTGCGAGTTTGTGACAGAAGATTTGACACCAGGGCTGAAAGTCAGCATCAGGGCCGTGTGGTAAGAGAGGGAGAGGGGGAAAGAGGTCCAGAAAAACAAATCATAGAGAAAAATGAGAAGTGTGAAGCCTGAGAAGTGCTGGCAAATACTGACATGTGTGTGCTGCAGGCTGCTTTTCCCCTGGGTGGCCTGCCCTGCTTTACAGACAATTTTGCCAGGAAGGGCAATTTTTGCTTAGGGAAGGAATAAATGGAGAAACAGGAAAATCCCCCGCAGGGATGCATCCAAATGACAGTTCTCACCAGCTCTGAATGGTAATGCTGACATTTCTAAAAGTGGTGCAGAGAGCACATGCACAGATGACAGTCCAAGGGGCACCAGGGACCCCCTGGTGCAGACAGGGCTTCAGCCACCAGCCCCCGCAATCCCCTTCCTCTGTCCTCTTGCTGCATCCTCTCCCAAACCCACAGGGCTGGGATTTATTCCATTTTCCTTCCAGAGCAGCTCCCTGCAGTGTATTTTATCCGCCATGAAGCGGGTCAGGCTGCACCCAGGGATGTGTGGTGATTTTGCTCTCTGTCTCCTGCAGCATTATGAGGTTTCTGGTCTCCAAGCGCAAGTTTAAGGAGAGCCTTCGGCCCTACGACGTGATGGACGTCATCGAGCAGTACTCAGCTGGGCACCTGGACATGCTCTCCCGGATTAAAAACCTGCAGGCCAGGCAAGAGACCCCTCTCTTTGCTTCATTTTCTACTGTGTTTTGTTCACTGTGGAGGTATTTTCAGGAGAGACACTTCTCTTTGCAGCTGCAGCTTATTCTTTTCCTTTTTAAGACAAATCCCCATGGAAGACATCAGTGCTCATGGCTGGAACCCACAGGGATAAGCAGGTCTTTAGGGACTGCCCTAAAACTCCCTTTCTGCCCATCTCAGGACATACAGAAATCATGGCTCATCCTCCTGCTTTATTTTGGGAGCTTTTGGCAATATGGTATATCCCAATATTGGTGTCTCCATGGTCCTCCTGGCTGGGTGCAAAGGTTTGGTGCCCCAGGGTTAAGGCTGATGTGGGTCTCTTGGAACCTTTTGGGGAGTGAAATAAGACAAAATTTGATGTCCTGGCTGTGGCCCTGCTGCCACAGATACAGAGAGCAGTGAGGAGGCAGCAGCTCCCTCCCACCATTGGGATGCTGACCTGCTTCAGGAGGAATACCTCCTCCTGATGGCACAGGCTGCTGAAAATCCATGCAGATGGGAGTGTCTCATCCAAGCCCACCAACGTAGGTGGGGTTTAGCTGAGCTGCATTTCAGCTTCTGTGCTCAGATTTTAGGGCAAGATGTACTCATTTTAATTGGAGAAGGAATGTGGAAAAGGGATGAATGGAACTGAGAAGGTTCCATGTTTTTCATGTTTCTCCTGGAATAAAAAAAAAATCCCTCTCAAACACAGATGTTTGATTCCTTGAACAGGGGATCAAAGTTTAATCTTTTAGTGTGACCACTTTTCCCTCAGCCCTGATGGGAAAAGTAGACCCCAAGCCTCCTACAGCCTTGGTTGTGTTGGCTCAGCAGAAGTGGCTCCAGTTCTGCAGAGTTTGAAGGACACTCAGAACTGTGGCAGGGCTTGGCCATGGGCAATCTCCAGTCAAAAAAAATACACCATTTGCTTTTACACTTGGAGAGTGAAATTGCTTCCCTTGATGGCTGTGGCAGCCCAGCTTCCCCTAGAAGCCATTGAGGAAGTTTTCCTTTCATTTCAGACCCATTTAAGTCCCTGGTAGAGTCAGAAAATGTGAAGAAAAAAGAAATGTTTGTGTATGCAAACAGCTGACATGAACCTCAGGAATAAAGTAGGAAAATTGTCTTGGGAAAAAGAGGAGTGTCTGTTCTGCCATGAATCTCTCAGAGACCATTTTAACTCTGCTATTTTTGATGTTCAAGACGCAGAGGTAACTTTCTCAGCCCTGCTGCACACTGTGCTTTTCCCAGAAGGAACATTCTCCCTTGCAATGGAGACCAAAATATCCTGGAGAATTTCCTCTGTGTCAGCCTCTCACTCCTGTTCTGTACGAATTCAGTGATCATAGATCCAAGATGTGTAGCTGAATATAGAGGGAGAAGAGGAGCGGGGAGGGATTGAGATTTCCTAACTTTAGTAACCTGAAACAAGAGGCCTTGAGGCCACCTCTGCAGTGGGTCCTGGGCATTGGGGTTGTCACCTCTGCTGGCTCCAGGTGGGATGCCTGAGTCTCCAGCACCCTGAGGGCTGTGGCAGATTGCCTCACCACCCATCCAGGTCTCTCCAGTCCTTCAGGGACATGTGCTCCAGAGACAAAGCAGTTTGGTTTGCTTTTTTAGGGAGGTTGGGGTACAGAATTGCAGCTTTCAAACATCAAACTGGATTCTCCTCTTAGCTGTAGGTCTGAGTCTGTGAGGATGAGGCTCTGGGGCTGGACAAGGCCACCACCCATCCTCTCACAGGGAAGCCAGGAGGACCAGGAGCTGCTTCAAAAGCATGAAGCACCTGGATTGGTATCCAAGACTGCCAGGCAGCTTCACTGGTTTCACTGTCCCCACGGAACAGGAGATCAGTGATGGTGATGGGAGCAGACCCCTTTGGGGCCACCCTTTGGGCACCAACAGGTCCCATGGCTGGGCACCTGCCCAGTACAACTGGAAGGGCCCCCTGTAGACAAGGCCATGGCCAGTGTTGGCCCCTGAACCCATCTGGTGGATCCCAGAGAGGAAGTCATGGGGCATCTTGGAGAACAGATATTTTAGTGTCCCTTTCCTTCATCAGTCAGAGCCCCGTGCTCTGCCTGTCAGCCCAGCTCAGCTCTGACCTCCCCAAGCCAGGGCTGTGGTGGATTAAAGCTGCATCCAAGCACATTTCTGGGGTGTTTACATGTACTTTCCTCTTTAATCAGTAAAGCCTGTGTCACTGTGTCTGCAATGTGCTCTTTTCAGTGTTGTGTTCACATTGTCTCGTGTTCCATCCTGACACCTTGCCAACCATGGATGTCTCCCATTCATTGAGTTATCCAGCCCTGCAGCGTTCCTCGCCGACTCCCAGCAGCTCATGCTTCCCTGAACTAGCTGAGGATGTGCTCTCTAGCACTGGAACTGAAAGCAGGATGAATATATGTTGTTTCATATCCAGCCACCTCAATGGGATATTGCCACACATATGCAAATATATTCCAGAGGGTAAAGCATGGTGCCTGTTATATCTGGGGCGGGGGGAGCTCGTAATGATGATGCAGTGGTGCCTGAATCTGCAAATCTTACCCTGAGGTGGGTAAGACTGGTTTTTCACCAACAACCAGGTGGTAGGAGCGCCTTCTGTTTCCAGTGGAATATATTTTCAATTTCTCTCTCTCTTTCTCTCCCTGTCCTTCTGTTTGTCAGTTGTTTCTTTCCACGACTTTTCTCTGACCGACTTTTCTCTACATGTTGCTTCATTATGCATTTTGCTGGTGTCTTTTTTCTTATTTACTTTGCCAGGATAGATATGATTGTGGGTCCCCCACCCCCTTCAACTCCCCGGCATAAGAAGTATCCAACCAAAGGACCCATGTATTCTTCCAAAGAGTCTCCCCAATACTCGCCTAGGTTAGGATTCACCAAAATGCCGCTTTCTCCGGATTTTTTTTTCATTTGCTTAATGTCAAACCCCCTTCATGCCAGTTATATGACGGCATTTCTCACTTAGCAGTGCAGCCTGCTAAATCAAGACTCGCTGCTCTGGGTGTGCTCTGATTTGCCTTCAAGCCAGAGGGGAACAAAAAAGGGGATGTTCGTTCAGTCATCAATAACCATCAGTTCCTTCAGCGAGCCTATTTCCTACTTTCAGTCTTCTTCGAGGTGTTAGAAAGCTAAATTGTATCTTTTTAAACGATCTCATATTTTATCAGGCTGTCTTTAAACGTAGAAGGTGGAACATTTACCCACAAAGCCAATATAAAGTGAACAATCCACTTCCTAAAGGATGACACCATCCACACACAAGCAAAGGAGCCTCTGCAGCTCTTGGGACAATGAAATGAGTTTATTTCAGTGGGCAAAGTAAGAATGAAGTGTTTTGTAGCTGATGAACACAGTGATCTCTATTTCCTCCTGGTGCCACTCTGCTGACCATGGAGGAAAAAATTCTGTTAAAATACTACAATCATGGGACTCATATTCTGAAAAATAAGAAATCAATCTTGATTTTCCAAGCAAAAGGAGCAGGAGTCAAACCCAGCCCTCAGTCACACAGTGAGATAGTTCTCATTAAGTTCTCTCCCTAAGTAAAACCATATCTGAAGCTCATGCAATGAGGAATATATTCTCACAAAAATTCCCAATTTAGGACATTCTGAGGTCTGGGCAGCAAGGCCATGAACTGGGCTTTATTTTTTCCTTGTACTGAGACCAGTAGAGCCCAAAGCAGGTACAAATATTTGCCAGAAAGTAATTTTCCAGGCAGAAATAGTAGGTGATTTTTAAATGCAGTAAGCTTTGCCTCAAATATTTTCTTTCCCTAAATATATTTGCCTCCCTAAGAGCTAATATGTGACAAATCTCTTGATTTTTATTTAAGCTGCTCTGAGTAATCTTCACTGGAGAAATGTAAGTAGAAGAAATATTGAAAGCATACCTTTTCCCATTCAGCTATCTCAAACATTAAATAATTGAATTTTCTAGAAGCCCAGAGCTTTATGCTTGAAAAAAAAGCTTTCAAAAAAGTAATTTTTCCCATTCTTTCTCTCTGCCAAAAGAAGTCTTTGAAAACAAAATAACCTTGCTATCTTCAGAAACATTTATATTTAAATTTAAAAATACATATTCAAATGGATTTTGTTGTATTTAACCTTTAAGATGATATGTCCGACAAGCCTTCACTAAAAGCAAGATTTTCATGTGAAAACTTGTGCCTCACACACAGCAAAGGTGATTAATGGATCTGAGGGGGAGAGGCCTCAAACCGGAATATTTATTTTATTCAGTCCAAGACTGTTGCTGTATCAGCTTCATGTTAATGACTTTCTGACTTTCCCCCAACCATTTATACAGTTTCTAATACTGATTAAAAAATCTTTGCCCATGCCCACAAGGCTCCTGGGATGTTTAGATTTTTTTAAGTAATTTCTCCTTTTTCCAATGATTTTTTTTTTTTTTCATTTCCCCCTTATCAAGCTGTGGCTGCAGAAAGCAGCAGGGTACAGAAGGCTGCTGAAATCTCTGTTCCCACCCATGAAAAGGAAGGTGCTACACTTAATTTTTGGCAGTTTCATCCTCCCATAGACACCAGCAGCACTTGTGAGGTGCTCAAGGTGCTGATGGGTGGGAACCAGAGCTCTGAGCAGCCCCAAGCACAGATCCAAAACCAGGGTCAGGTTCTGCTGCTGCCAGTGTCTTTGTCCTGTGAGGTCCCCATGGATGCCTCCAGGCTCTCCTTTTCAGTCTGCACCCCCTGTTTTAGCCAAATTCTGCCCAGAGAAACATCATGGAGGGGATGTCCCATGAGCTGTTTTCACCCTATGGATTGCTCAGTTCAGCCAAAATCTTTCTGCAGGCAGCTCCCAGAAAAGGCAGGGGGATCCTGGTAGGTGCCCACAGCTGTGGTGTGGCTGATGGTGTTTGCTCCATGCTCTGCACACAGACAATTTGGATAAGATTCCCTCAATCAGCTGATTTAGCCTAGAATAGTTGCAATCTCAGCTGTAATTTTTATAAAACAGTTGTTGATCTAAATTTGTCCAGAGCAAGTTTTATTGCCAAATGAAGGGGTAAGTAGCCAGTCCTGTGACATGGATGAAGGGGGTTTGGCTTCAATGCCTGGATTGTTTACAAAGATTTATAAGAGATAAAGGAAAAAAAAAAGGAAAATACTTGACTATCTATTCCCAAACACTTCATTTTTATATCATTTGAGCCGTTTGACCTTTTGATGTCTGCTTCTGGCCCG
This sequence comes from Setophaga petechia, assembly GCA_024362935.1. Classification (NCBI taxonomy): domain Eukaryota; kingdom Metazoa; phylum Chordata; class Aves; order Passeriformes; family Parulidae; genus Setophaga; species Setophaga petechia. The sequence goes on from JANCRA010000033.1 coordinate 3,939,680, forward strand.
AGGGTGACAAATTACACCTCTTTGCATGCACTGTTAGCATGAAGCATAATGAAGCATGAGAAAACCTGCACTGTGGCTGATGCAAGAATTTACATTTTTTTTGTATCATTAGAAAGAAGGAAAGACAGTAAAGTCCACTTTAAAGAGCAATCCCCTCTTCTTCCTCCCTCCCAAACTGAGGCCCAGCAGAGCCAACCAAGGACAGCAGATGGCACAGTTGGTTGGGCATCCTTAGAAATCTCTGAATCCTCTTCTGCCAGGAAGGGAAGAACATGGGGCTGACTCTTCCAAAGCTTCAGCTGAATTCTTCCCTCTGCACAAGTGTATTTGGCACAGCAAAATTAAGTATTGAGAAGACACAAATCTCCCCATGGGCTGTAGTGTAGAAGTGGGATGGGCACCCCAGAAGATTCTTGGTCCTTTGTCATGCAGTAAGAACATAAATGATCCCCTTCTGCTTGCTAAAGTGGAATATGTTCATTCTTCTTCATCTTTTGAGCTTTGTTGCCCAGTTTGGACAAAATCTCAAAATCTTGTAATGGCTAAAAGGACCCTCTGGTCTTGGTGGTTCTGAGCTAGGTGCAGATGGGCTGGGGAGCTCACAAGGAATTTCCTCTTTTCTCTTTTATCAGATAAGGCACAAATGAAATCTGGGCTTTGCTGAGGGTAGGAGCACTCTCCTGTGCTCCAGCTTGTGCCATGGGAAGCAAAGGGATGGGAGACCTTGAGACTGGATTCTCCCATAAAGAAAGAAGGATTTGGTTCACCTTCTCCCCTCCCTGCACTGAATCCAGAGGCCCAGAGCTGCCCCCCTGCACCATCCTTGGTGCTGCTCTGCCTCCAAGGAGGGATCTGGCTCTTCTTCCTCAGAGCTGTGGGAGACAACCACCCCAGGAGTCAGGGCTGTGTTCAGGTACAGACACAAAGGGAATGAATCAAGCAGGAATTTTGTGCTCTGGTGTCAGTTATAAAATGGGAAGGGGCTTCTGAATGCTTTATGGGTGAGCTCTGGGAAGGGCTTCAGCCCTGCTCCTAAATCCCAGCAGGTCTAAAGGCGAGTTGTGTCCTTGAAGGTGAGCAACAGCTTAATGCTCTTCTTAGTGATCACTCCAGCAGTGAAGTGCCAGCTGGCCCCTGAAATGGGCCATGTGAGGGTCACTCACTGGATAGCGCTTCTCTTCAGATATGAAAGACAGCAGAGGTCCTGCCTTGATTTCTGCAAGGTTAGAATTAGGGTTAGGATGCAATTGGGTTCTCCTCTCTGTGTCACAGTCTGTCCTGCCTCCCTGCTCTACTCCACAGCTGCTGAGGGACGTCTCATTTCCATGAGTGGACATATTTCAGTGTCACTGTGCTGCTGGATGCGACAGGAGGACAGAGCACCCTGATTGTTCTTGGCCTTCTGCAATACTCAATAACATTTAGACTTTGGGCCTCTTTAAACTCGTGTTCATTCTTTTACCAGTCTACTTGCTTGTGCATACAGGAGAGGAGGTCATACAGTGGCTGTACCACGCCTTGGCTTGTGATTCCCCACCAAGGTAGCCCGAGGTACCCAATTTAACAGCTCTTTGCTTACATGGTAACAACTTTGTCCTAGGATTTCTTGTGCTGTATGTCCTGTCAGTAATTGCATCCCTCGTGGGGAGTTCCTGTAAATGTCAGTGACTTCCTTCTCCCATTACAAGAGAGAAATAAGGCATGCATATTCCTCACACTTGTAATTCCAGCACTTGGTGCTCCTTGTACTCCTGTGCTTATATTGCTAAGCAAAGGATCAAACATGGCTTTTTAAGCAGAACAGAATTCTGTCACATCCCTGCCCAAATCAAGTAGCTTCTGGGATCAAAGCTAAACTCTGAAACAATTGTTGGCTTATATTTTCTGTCTTTGGTATGATGTGCTCATCCACTTCATCTCTTTGAGCCAGATCTGGTGCTGTAAAGTGCTGTTGCTCTAATATAAGCTAAGGGAGCCACACTGGTCCATTCCCACTGGTACCTGTCCCTCAGTGTCAGCTGCCAACATCAGTATGGAGTCCCTGTCCAGTGTGAAGCAAACAGATGGCTCTTGTGTTGGAAATAGCCTCACGTCTCATTCCTTTCCTTGGTTTTTGTTTGTTCATTTTCCCCTGTCTGTCTGTGTTCAGCTCCTTCCTTTTCCTCCTCCTGGTGCATGGACCCATGGCCCACACGGCAGAACTGTGTAAGAAGCATTTTGAGTTTTCGCTCAAGATTCCTCAACTTGGTTTCAGTCAGATGAATTAACCCTTCTTTCCCCCTGCCACCCTTACATTTGGTGCATTATGCAAGAGTAAAGTTTGCCCAGCACAGAATTAGTCTACAAACCTGGCTGCCATTAAGAAGTTATTCCAAAAATGAGTTGCTCCCCGGACTTTGGAGGGATCAAGAAGCTCCAGTGTTTACTCTACAGAAATTTATATTTGATGCCTCTAATAAAATTGAATTCCAGCTTCCAAACTGGTTCTGCTCTCCTCCTTTCTCTTCATATGGAGCTGTTAATCAACCCAGGTGTTTCCATACTGGGAATAAGGAAGTGCAAATGTGATGTGTGTAAAGAAACCAGTACCAAATTATGTGCCTGGTAACCTTTCCCAGCTGATTTGGCAGGAGCCTCCTCTGCTGCTCCCAGCTGGGAGCCCTGCTAATAAAAAACAGTAAAACTAGCAGTACAAGTGTGAATTGCATTCATATGAAAACAGTTTGGTAATGTTTGGTGAGTTCTGGCCAAATTCAGCCTTGATGTAATTCCACTAAAACAGTTATCACTGCACCTGTTTGTCTGGATCTTAGGACAAGCAGCTTATTTTCATGGACATGAGAATTACACATGGACATTTGCATGGAGGAGAGGAAACTGCTGCAAAGACTGAAAAAGACCCCATTGATATTTGCTAGACAGAAAACTTGATCGTCCCCCAAAACAATAATTTCTCAGTGCAAATAAGAAGTTAATCGATTTGGAAGAAAGCCAGCTAAAGAAATTCTTTGCAGTGGGTAAATTTACTGTGCATAATGTGCCAGGTTTTATCTGTATAAACAGAAATGGATAATTTCAAACTCTGCTAATACCGCTCTGAATTTTGCATCTGAATTAACACTTCAGTGCCACTGCGTGTCTGTGAGTAATTTGGAGTGTTAGCTGGGAGAGAGGCTGTTGCTTTGTCCCCTGGAGGGACAACAAGCAGTGCCCTCCTCACCTGCTGCCTCCAACTGACTCCAGGTCCTTTTCCGGGGGTGGGGGGATTTTCTGATCCCGGTAGAGTTGACCAGATTGTTGGGAGAGGATCCTCCATGACCGACAAGGATCGGACCAAAGGGCCGGCAGAAGGGGAGCTGCCTGAAGACCCCAGCATGATGGGCAGGCTTGGAAAAGTTGAAAAACAGGTATCTTGGGTCAGGAAGGGGTTTTGTCAGAGGGAGTTGCATGCATTGTGTTGGTTTTTCCTTGGCTTTTTCTTTCAGTGGAATGTTACCTTTTAGTTAAAAAAAAAAAAAAGAAAAAGAGAGCCCTGAATACTTTGAAAAAGAAGCAAGGTGGATGTTATGAAAAGGCCTTGAAAGCCTAAGTGCTACTTTCAAACCAGGCGCTTGAATTCTAGTTTAGTGAGTTTGTCAAAAGCCTGCATTCTTTTTGAAAACAGCATATTGGTTTCTTTGTCACACTGGACACATTTCAAATGAGTCCCTGAGCCTTGCTGCTGGTGCTTCTGGCCTTGCTGAAGATTTAAAATCTTCCTAGAGCATAAGGCTCAGAAGTCCCAATGGCCTTCTGAGCTCAGACAAGTGCAAAGTGAAGGAAGGAGCTGGAAGAAGCAAGTGTTCTCCAGCCTTTCTAGAACTTGGTACCTGTCATAAAGATTAGAGGAGCATAAGGAAAATCCTGTAACAAGGTGGAGAACTAAACCCTTCAGAACAGGAGAATTAAATACTCTCTAAAAGTTTGAGATGCTGTGGGTCAGTGTAGGCAGAGGTGATCTATGAAGCCCAGCCCCACACTTGTGCCTGGATGGAAGTTGCTCATACTCAGGATGTTAATGTATTGCCTCAGCCTGGATGTAGTGCTGGAACTGTGGTGTTTTTGCAGGTTCAGTCCATGGAGAAGAAGCTGGACTTCCTGGTGAACATCTACATGCAGCGGATGGGCATCCCACCAACGGAGACAGAGGCTTACTTTGGATCCAAAGAGCCAGACCCGGCCCCGCCCTACCACAGCCCCGAAGACAGCCGGGAGCACATCGACAAGAACGGCTGCATCATCAAGATCATCAGGTCCACCAGCTCCATGGGTCAGAAGAACTTCTCCGCCCCACCAGCCCCGAGCAACGCCTGCCCGCCCTCCACGTCGTGCCAGCGGCAGAGCCACGGCTCCTCTCCCATCGGGGACCCCGGCTCGCTGGTCCGGATCCCGCCTCCGCCCTCCCACGAGCGCTCCCTGTCCGCCTACAGCGGCGGGCACCGGGCGAGCAGCGCGGAGTACCTGAGGAACGAAGACATTACAACCAAACACCACGAGAGTGCCATGAGAGACAGCGACACGTCCATCTCCATCCCCTCGGTGGACCACGAGGAACTGGAGCGCTCTTTCAGCGGCTTTAGCATCTCCCAGTCCAAAGAGAATTTGGACATCCTTAACAACGGTTGCTATGCAGCCGTGGCCAAAATCAGACCCTACATTGCAGAAGGGGAGTCAGACACCGACTCTGACCTCTGCACGCCCTGTGGTCCCCCCCCGAGGTCGGCCACGGGCGAGGGACCCTTCAGTGACATGGGCTGGTCAACCCCCCGGCAGTGAAGCCTCCCTGCAGCCGCCGAGCCGCGTCCCAGCGCTGGCAGCTGCCCGCTCCAGCTGCCCACGTGTCGAACTTCTCAAGGAGATTGACAGCTAAGGTTTTCCTCTTTCTAGGACACCCTTAGCTGGCAGATACTTTCTTGCAGCTTACTCTGGGGGGGACAAGCAGGTCTGAGCCTGCACTTGTGGAAGAGGTCACGGTGATGAGCGAACTGGAGCCGTGAAGTCCAGATTTCTTTCATACTCTCTTTCTAAGATCATTAGGTGAAACTTCCATGGCGCAGAGTAGGCAATTTGCATTTCTTGGGAATCTTCAGAAGCGCAGGGCAGGAATAAATCACCCAGCCAGGGCTTTTGTAGATCACATTAACTGGTGGCTGACAAGTGTTAGGTGGGAATTGATATGTCATGGCAGGAGCTGATCACACCTCTAGGTGTTTTGGAGTCACAGACAGAATACATGTCTGTTTCTGGCTTAGGTTTCAGGGCACGTGTAATAATGAGGGGTTGTTACTCTGTGGTTCCTCATTAGCTGTCAGGAAGGTGACATAATTCCAATATAATACATGGAAAATCCCTGGAGAAGAGGGATGGTGGCTTGGATATTTCCATGAGCAGCAGATGTGGCCTTAAGTGGGACTTGCTGGGGTACTGCTCTGAACCAGAGCAATTGGAAGTGATCCCATCTTGGGAAAAACTCAGAAAATATGAGCTTGAGTGCAAGAAGAAGGACAATCCAGAGGGCAGAGAAATGAGACAGAGGAGGACGAGACGCTATGGGGATGAATTTTGTATTTTTAACCATGTATTATATTTAATTATCTCTCCTTCTGCTGACAAGGGACTTGGGAGTGCTTTGAAAGCAAAGACGAGCCAAAGGCAACCCCTCTGGAGGGCTGCCATGATCCCAAGCCATTCTCATGGCCAACAACTGGGGAGGCACAGCCACCAGCCAGAGGGATAGGGTGGATGTTCAGGATGCTGTGGTCCCTGCCTTGCTGTGAGTGAAGTGCTGAGCTCCATCCTCTGGAAGCCCTGTTGTCAGAGTGGGCACTTTTCTTACAGTTTGCATCGTGCCTGAACACTTTATTGCACACACTATGCCCGTGAAAATCTTTCCTTTCTTCTTCTGCCCTGCCAAGAACCTCACCTTCACATTCTTGGGCCATCCTTTGGTTTGTTTGGATCCCTCAAGCTGAGTTAAGAGGCTCTGCTTTCTTTCTTTCTTCATGGTCTTTCAGGAGCCTCTTGCCCATGCTTGCCTGCAAGTTGTGCCAATCCCAGTCTGCTCCATTTCGTTGTGGAAGCACTTCCTCTTGAAAAGGTCATTGTGTCATTGCCAGGAACCGCAGCAGCTCCTTCAGCTGGGGGAAGGCAAGGGGAAAAGTGATGCTCCAAGTTTCTTTTGGGACCAAAACAAAGCCACAAAGTGATCCTTTACATGGATAAGTTGGTAGGGGTTTTTATTTGCAAGGCTGTGGATCAGGAGAAGTTTGGTTTGGGATGTGTTTCCAGGGCTGGGACACCATGGCTGGCATTGTGCCTCTGAACCTTGCTGTGCATCCACAGCCCAAATCCCACACGTGTTTTCTGCTGTGATTTCAAACCCTGTCTTTCCACATTTTCCCTGTATCACATCAAGAGCCTGTTAAGGCTATTTAAGTGACAGCTTCATTTCTGTGTGGCCTTTGAGAGGTTGGACATTGATTTGCTTGGGGTGAAGGGAGGCTCACAGCCTTTTCCTCTCCTCCTGTTTGCTTGGCCAAACACAGCAACCAGGGGAGATCCAGGATAATTTTGGCCTTAGGGAAGATATGAGTGGAGTCTGACAACTGGCAGACAGGAAATAAAACCATTATTTTGCTAGTGCCCAGGGCCAGCACACAGGTCTTATCATGGAATGAGGAAGGGGGAAGTATCTTCACAACTTTTCCTGCCATTTTTCACCATTCGGGAGGGGAAAACCTTGTTCTTAGGGAGAAACTGGGCTTCCAGCCATGTTAATTCCTTCTTTCCCCTCTGGAACCATGTTTTTGTTAACTTCTGCAGTCTTTCCCTCTCTGTTTGTGCTCCAAACCCCTCCTGGCTCCAGATTCCTTTGTGCAGAGTTAACGCAGCGATGCCCTTGACTTCCACACAGTGACAACTTTAAATGCCAAATGGCTGTAAATTGTGCAGATTTGCCTCTGGTGTATTCCAAAATGAGATCCTTTCTGCTAGAACAAGAAGTGTCAGCAGGTCCTAAATCAAATGTGTGGCCTGGGCTTTCTACCGACCACAAGAATGGAAATTGCATTTGGTGAGGCAAAAATCGACATTGCTCCAGCCAGCTGCTCACTGCAGATTTTGTCCAAGTCAGAGATAAAAAGGATTTATTTCCTTATTTGTTTGCAATTACTTTTCAACGCCTGCTAGAAATTTGGCACAGAGGCTATGATTTAGAGGCAGGAATGCCAGATGAGGGTGAGGATGAGGATGATGCCATGCAGTCCTAATGCAGCACAGGTACATGACTGGTCTTTAGTGAGAGAATCACAGAATCATCCCTTCACAGAACCACAGAATGGTTTGGGTGGAAAGGGACCTTAAAGCTCATCTTCAGGGGTTGCATAGGAAAAATTGAGTTTTTCCTCTTCAGCTTCCTGCACTGGAATCTATACAGATCTTTTGACCTGTGTCTTGAAAAGCTGTTGGATTTGTCCCACAATCAGTGATTGCAAAAAACTGGTTTTATACACTTTCACATAGAATTTTTCTTTGAAGGTATGAGAAGTATTTTCCTGTGGCGTCATATCAAAGAAATTCTTACACACCTCCATGCACAACCATGCCATTAATCATTTCTCATTCATCCAGGCAAAACCCCATGGATTTGGGGGTTAACTTACAGTAGAATTAGCTACAAATAACACCCATAATCTCCATGAAATTATTTAAGACTGCATAAACAATGACAGGTCCTGCTTGTTGCTTATTGACATAAATAATTTCATTCTTCCCCTAAATCACAGTCCAATACTCTGTGAAAAGTCTTCCCTTCTAATCACTCAGCTCCCCCATGTCTGTACCACACATTCCTGGTGGTAGTCTCCTGCAAGAACCACCAGACTACAAGATAATAAATCAGTTTTGGGTTGCTGATAAGGCAGTCCTGATGACAAAGACCTTTAAAAGGCTGGGCAGGCAAACTTGGTCCCTCTGCTGAGCCTCTCTTGGGCTACTCTTTGCTTCCCTCTTCCTCCCAAATCTTACTCTGTATTTTTTGGAGGACAGAAGCAAGTTCTAGGCAATGCCAAGTGTGGATGGAGGAATCCAAGGAGAGCTGAAGATGTAAAAGCCAAATTTCCAACAGACCATCCTGAACTGCTCCATGGCTGCCCATGCCCACACTGGGCTCTGTGGTCAGAGCCTGGTTCCAGGTGTGTCTGTGCTGAATGTGAAGCCATGACCTTGGACCACAGCCTGAGCTCTGGTCTCCAAGAAATTTCTGTTTTTTTTATTTTTTTCCATAATCTGAGTCTAGGTCTGGAAAGAAATCCTGCAATTGGCCCACCCACGGGATGGAGCAATGCCTGGGGCTGGGACATGAAGTTTTTTGGTCCTTCAGGTCCAAGTGTGAGTTCAGGTGGTCTGAGGAGTTCTCTGAACAGGAGGTGTGGCTGGAGATGTTGCAAGGTGGCCTTTCATAATGTGACCCCAAGACAGAGGAACAGCCATAAGTCAAATTTCCCAATATTTGGGAAGGGACTTTAATGTTACTCAAGTGCAGGTTTTGTATGTGAATTTCCTTGTTGACCCATTTTCTTAACAACAATTTTTAAAGCAAAAAATGTCAAGGAGCTCACCAAAACCAAACCTCTCACCCAGCTCAGAAGCTATTCTATTTCTTTAGACAGACTATGTAACAGATCAGATTTTCTAAAATTTGCATTTTGTTTCAAATGCTGCTTAATAGGTCCAAATAAATTTTGCAGGGTCATTGCTATTTATGGATAAATAGGTATATTTTTACATTTTTAATTGATTTTTTAAATTTTAAATTATGTGAATTTTTAGAAAAAGTTTGTATAATCTACCTGAGAAGCCAGAGCATCACCTCAAATACAAATGCTCCCCTTCCAGATAATTGCCCAAGAGAAAAGAAAAACACCTTCACTCATACTTTTCCCAAGAGGGAGCCATTGGAAACTTCATTTCTGATATCCTCAGACCACCATGGTCACAGCAACATTATTGCTAAGACTAAAATGTTAAGTATTAAAAGAGAAACTGAAATTCCTAAGGAATTTACCCAAAGTTGTCCCATACGAAGACCCTTAGCAGTGAGTATTTCATTGGGAATGTTAAAAAGCCCAGGAGCAGGATAAGGATTTCTGTTTCTCCATCATGTGAACGCTCAGGCTGAGTGAGCCCTGAGCCTCCAACTTTTTCTTCCCAACCCACAGCTGCACGCCCACATCCTCTCCATCCTCTCTCCATCACGGGTCAGCCTCTTCTGTTCTCATCAGCTTCCTTTTCCCGAGCCACAAACAAGGAAATCAGATACAAAAGCTCCTTCAGCTGCAGGTAGCATTGAGGAGAAGGCTGTGGGGAGGGCTGAGGGCAGCAGCCCCTCCGAGCCCTGCAGGGTCACTGCTGCTCAGAGGTGTAAAAGCAAACCCTTGCTTTTAGCACACAAACACCCCGACTTTTCTGCCTCACAGAGCAGAACCTGCTCCGTGCAGGGGTGTGGGTTCACTGGATTTTTTTAACAATAACAATAGGGTGGGTTTTTAATAATAAGGATAATAATACTGCATAGGAATCTTCTTTAGTATATCTTAGTGTTTGATGCCCCAGTGACACAATACTGCTTGCCTTACCTTAGTGTCTAGAGGGAAAGGGATCACACACCTTTTGATACACTATTAATCATGCTTGGAATTTAGGTAGCAGTGGGAACCTTTTTAACTTATGAATGTGCTTTCTGGACTATCTCACTGACTGTACTCTCAATTTTTGCCTGCTACTGCATGCAGCCTGAGATGAGTAGACAGCAATATGCTCCAGCTGTATCTGCACTCCCAGATTGCTGTAGTACCTGACAAGGTAAACATTGCCAAAAGCATCACCCTGGGGAGAGGCTGTGCTCCCAGGGAGCCACCTCGCAGGGTGCTGCGGTGCTTCTGTAGGTAACACTGATATACCAAGTGTCTTTCATGCTGCAGCTGGTCATCACCCCATCCCTCTGATACAGCATGCACAGACTCCATTTCTACTGCTTGTGACTATGGGGCAAAAACCCCCCATGTTTGTACCTGTGGTTCCTTCAAATGTGTAAATGGGGAGGAGAAAATATGAATTGTATTGGCTGTGTGTCACAACCTCCTTTCCATCTGGATGGCTCTGAAAAAGAGCATCCCAGATAGCCCTTGCTGCAGGTTTGGAGGAGCAGGCAGTGCCAAGGATGGAGGCCTGGTCTTCATTTCAAAGATGCCATTTGAACCGACACGTGTGGGACCTGCCATGTGTCTGGTTTAATTCCCGTAGGATTCTCTCACCTGCATCCAGCCCTGGGGTGCCATGTGCTTTTGTGCCTGCAGCACAGCCCGAGGTGCAGGGGAGAGGGTGACTTCCAAACCTTGGAAACCACTCTTGGGAAGTTCCACCCACCCTTCTCTACAGCCTTGGTGGTCTCGAGTCTCCTGGAACTGTGCCATAACCATTCCTCATGGAAGCATCTCTCACTCTCCTTAGAGAGTGGCACTGAGCTACATTTTCATCTCCATAAACATTTTGCCAGTGTTCTCCCCACTGCAATCCCAGGCTGCCATGAGGCCTTCAGGCCTTGCCCATCTTGCTGGTGTTTGCAGTCTCTTGTATCTCTTGGCACTGCTGCCATGACTGAGTTTGGCCCCATGTCCTCCCCTTTCTTGCCCAGACTATTTACCAGGGAAGCTGTAATGCCAGAACTCTGCTCTGAGACTTGGCCTGGCATCACCAGATGCACCAGAGAGCCTTTGTGTTTTGTTAGCATGACAGTTTTGCTTTTTATTGGCAATTTATTTGCTTCCTCATTGAGCCACCGTGGCCTCAACACATCCCTGGTTTGTTCTGCTGGAGCTTTTCCATACAGGGATGGGGTCTGTGCTGTCTCTCTCCCTGCCCTCTGAGGGTTTGTCCCTGTGGCTTTAGCTGAAACAAGGATGAGGTCTGGCTCAGGTTTTCTTGTCCAGGTGAGCATCTCTGAGGAGAGCTCACAGGCTCTACCAGTGGAGATGTTTTTGCTCCCTGAAGCCAGAGCTGTTTTCAAGGGCCTTGTCCCCTTTGGCAACCCACAGATGTGGCTGTGTATGCCAGGCTCCAGCTCGGTAATGGGGAGAACTGGAAAGCAGCTGGTCCAAGCTGTGCTGTTTCCAAAGCTGCCAATGAACCTGGAAGCATTTTGCCCTCTCCTATTTCCTGTAAATACAGCTGCAGGTGGATTGTTCAAGCAGCATCTGTTTGCCTGGTTCTGAGAAACCACAAGGCTTTCCAAAGCTCAGTGCCAAGCCCAGGCTGGATTTCACCTGCAGCTATGCCTATAATTTTAGGGCAGGGTTAATGATTTCAGGTAGAAGCCATGCCAGAGCCTCCAGTTTGGATGGTTCTGACCCCAAAACAAGGCTGAATGTCACTCTGCCAGCAAAGCCTCTGCTGGAATTTCAGCTCCATTTGACACTGATGACTGTGGATGTGGAGAGATGCTCTTTCCTTCCCACTCCACACAAGAAAAGCTCAGCACAAGCCTTGCAAGCCACAATGGGAAAATACCTCCTTATTTTAACATGCCATGGGCACCTCCCTTTAAAGCAGCAGCAGCATTTCACAGTAATTGCTTAAACTTGACCAACACAGTGGCCATGATCCAGTGTTTTCCATATGCAGTGATGCTCATGAGAAGGATTGATCACAGGTGTGGATGTGGTCTTTAGCCTCTCCACAAACACCATGTTCAGCCTTGCTGAGAACCTGAGGACAAGCCACCAAGGCTGGTGACAGGTCTCCTCTGTCCTGCCTGCTTATTCACACTGGTCCAGCATCTTCCCTGGAGCTGGAGTTTCCCCATGCTCCTGTCAGCAGACAGGATGGAGATCTTTCTTTGTTGGTTACTCTTCCCTCCCCCCAAAACCCTAAAATCTGACATTTCTTCACTTTTTCTCAAAAAATTCATGCACAGTGTAGAGTACCTGAGACTTTCAGGAACACCAAGGCAAAACAAGTTATAGCTGATAAATGAGAGAGGTTTTGTTATTTTAAATCAACAGATTTTAAACATAGCTGCAGTTGCTGCGTGGTGTATCAAACGCTTTAGGAGATTCAAGAAATTATTCTTATAAATGTTTTATTCTTTTATCAGTAATTCATATAGGTGGGTGCCACTGTTCTTATACAGCAACAACACTCCACACACTAAAACTATATTCCTGTTTCTCCAATATAGACACTGTATTTATGAAATTTATCTTGCTTGGTGTCACTTTGGCACATTATCCACATGTACTGCACACAGATTGCACATTACATGCCATGTGCTGATAGGTATCTCTACATGTAATCAACCTATGTGCATTGAACAGACACAAAGTGTCACCTGCCTGGTTTGTGATGTCACTCAACATAACTGGGAAAAGGGAAAAATTGAACATCCTGTTTTGTTAAGAAATTCACTGCATTTGAATGCTTCTTTAAACAGATTTTATCAGGAAGCTAAAACACGAGATTGCCTCTGTGATGTTAATTAAAAAATACCTGAACAAAACAAACACACACAGCCCATAAATAATTAATAGCTACTGTATTCCTATATATTCTTCATTGCTATTCATCTGAACTGTAAATTCTGTACAGATTGAATGAAGCTCACAGTTTATCTTTGTCATAACCTGCAGGATAAAAGGACAACACAACTTTGGCTGCAGAAGCGTGTGCATGTGGTTTGAGTACATGCACCACGTGTGGCTGTGTGTGCATGTGGGTATGAACACGTGTGCACACGTGTTCTTTATCAAAACAGACAAAGCTGCATCTGAGATGCACAGGGGGGAAGAAAAGTTCTGTTTTGGAGGTGAGACACTGGGTAAAATAAAACCAAATTACCTTTTCAATAATTTGTCTTGGTCAAAAAGGAAGATTTGCAGAGGGGATTGGTGTGTGACTGCCATCCCAGGAGAAATCCCACTTCTGAAGGCAGCACAGCCCGTGCAGCAGAGCGATGCAGTTCTTTGAGTGATAATTTCTTTGGCTTCCTTCCAAACAAACAAATATAATAGAGTGGCCAGTGCCAACTTCAAGTCCAAAAAGCCCATTCCTAAGATGTGTGGCCAAGCAGTTGTCCTGTGCCTTTGGAGATCCAAGGGCAAAGTCTTTATGTGCTGTGCCAGGGTGTCCCACGGCAGCGGTGCTGACTGAGGGCAGTGCCAGGGTCTCCCACAAACCTCCTGCCCAAGCAGAGGATCCCAGTGCCCCATGGGTCTTACCTTTGCATATATTTAAAAAGTCCTTGGGTAAGACATTATTAAGAAAAGAAACTTTAAAAGCCCATCTTTGATCTTAGAGTTATGGAAGAAAGGACCATGTTATAACCAATAAATCTCATTTTCCAAGCAGGTCAGCCCACAGATTTCAATAGCCCCTATACAGAGATTTCACCAGCCTCACCAAATGAATCATCCTCTAGGTCTGAACTTTGCCAATATTTTCACAAATACAAGATTTATATTGGGTAGAGCTTACCCTTCAGTGTTTAATCTAAATAAACAAAGGCATGAAGAGGAAACTTTTCTGGTTTAATACTGCTAGATGCCTTGAATAAATAGTAATCAAATTTTTGCATTGGCCTAAAATTCATCTCTGGGTCCAAAGTTCTCAGCTGTAAGAGCTGCTTCAGCCCTGATCAGGTTACTGAGCAAAGAGTACATCCCTTGCTGGAGTGTGTTGCCGCTTCCCTGAGATACCTTGACACTCCCATGGTTTATAACAGCACCTGGCTCATTTGGCCTTACCTGGGCTAAAAATGGTTCACGTTTTTGTCCTGACAGTGAGAGCTGAGAGGTGAATTTCCCACGTGTCCCGCGCGGGAAGCGCCGGGGCTGGGCTGAGCCGGGAAGTTTGGTTGTCCTTTAGAAAGCAAAGACAGCTGCTGCTTTGCTTCCTTTCATTTGCTCTGTTGCCTTGGCTTTCTTGCACTTTCGTTTCATCTCCAAAGAATCTCTCATAATGCCTTTGGTACTTATGTACAATTTGAAAACATTTTGTATGTATGGAATGAGACACACTTTTCTCTTGTAAAATAGCAATCGGATTTTCTTTTCTCTCTTCTTTTTTTGTTTTTTTTTTTTTTCTTTTTTTCTGTTGATGAATGTGTAATTTCCTCTGTACATTTCAATCACGACTTTGTGCAATGTACATTTTATAGGGACAGGTGCCAAGGGAAGGACCTGTAGTTTTCCTAAGGGACTGGCTAGAAGCTGACAGACAGTCATACATGGTTTTATATGAGCACCGTGGAAAAGCAACGTAGCCCAGACTTTTACACTGAAGCACTGAGCGTGGGTCAGCTTGTACCTTCACAGGAATGACTGTGGCAGCTGCAAAACTCTTTATGTGTGGTGTGAAAACCAACAGTGATGGTTGCAACCAGAAGGGAAATGGAGGAAAATTAAATAATCACAATCATTAATTTAAGCCTCGAAGCATCAGAATGGAAAATTTGCATTCAGTAAAAATACCAGAGATTTAACCTTCATGAGATGAAATACACATTTATTTTTCTTTGCACTTCTTCTGCTCTCTTTGTTTCTTTATTTGTGGGGATTTCTTGGTACTTTGGGGATGTATATAATGGTTGATGAAGAGAAGATAAATGGGGACCTGACTTCCTGACATTAAACCTCCACACATTTTTATTTCCAATGTTAGAATATATTTTTCTTTCTCGTGTATAGAATCAAGCTCATAAATCTCAGATGCCCTTAGTTACAAGGACACTGCCCTTCAGAGTCCTTTAACAATATTGACTCTCTTAAGGTTCAACATCAACCACATCCTGGCAGATAAAAGATGGTTACTGAAGCCTTTCACCCCCTGTGCCAGCTCCTTTTCACCCTGCTAAAAATGGAGGTTGGTGTCATTGAGGTTCAGAGCCAAGAAATGGCACTGGCAATGGAGCTACCCATGAGTTGCTTTACTTACCAGGCATCAGTCCTAAATCAAAACAGCTGGATTTTGGAGCACTGTCTAGGAGTGAAGTGGATTGACTGACAGTATTTCCTGAAGTGATATTGGTTGAATAAACAGCAGTCCTGTTTTGTAAGTGAAAAGGCAAAAGTGAAATCCCTTCCTCCATGCTGATATTTTTTTTCAGAATGATGCAGCATGAGAATCTGGATGATCCAGGGCCTGGGTTTTAGGAAGCCTGCCAGTCATCTGGGCAAGGCAGTGACAGAGCTTGGCAGAATGAGCAGTGTGCCCAGGCACAGCAGCCCCTGCTTGTGCCAGAGCCCTTGGCTCGAAGCCTTCAGCAGCTCCATCCTCCCCAGAGCTGTTAGAGAAGTCCAGGTGTGAGCATTTCCCAATGGATACAGCACTCTGGGCTTCAACAGCATCATTATATTTCATCTCATTAGGTTTCACACCAGTGAGATAAACAGGAAAATGCTCAGCTTGCTGAGGCACATTCCCCAGTTGTCTGCACAGGATTATGAGCTGCATCCAAACACTGTCCTGCTGCATCCCACAGGGATTCTGGAGGAGCCAGACGTGGCACCTGCTGTGCCAGAGCAGAGCTGCCAAGCAGACCTGCAGCCTTTTCTCACATGTTTGCCAAGCCAAGAGAGGAGACCAGCAGGAGGAGGCATTGCTTTTCCTTGAGTATTGGCCTCCTGATATTCTGGAAAAGTCAGGAAGGCCCTTCCCCTGCAGCAGAAGTAAATATTGGAGTCCTAGAATAAAAATGTATGAATAAAAACGATTTATATCCCTTAGGAGAGTAGTTGCTATCATAGGAACACATCTACCTGTCTCCTCAAAGATAAAGCTCCTCAAGAGAAACTGATTTTTACTCAAACTATTTGCCCTCAGTGTTGTTCAGCTCTTGGCCCATCAGGGTGCTGGGAGCTGGGCCCTGGGGAGCTGGGGCAGCAACCTTCAGTAACTCAGCAATGATCCCCTGCAACCTCACAGCCCCTGACTCCAACTGAATCTCAACATTTGAGTAAAAGTAGTTTTTCTAAATTAGCACAGTTAGTTGGAATTGTATATGCAGTGAGAGTCTGAAGTTCTGCAGGTTGAACTCATTGCCAAAAACTCTGCTGTGCTCTGCTCCTAAGCAGAATCCCAGTCTGGGTATTTTTTTTTTTTTACCTTGTTTGCTGATTAATTAAACCATTTACCCTCCTTGAAAATTAAAGGTACATTTCTTCCTTATTCACTGGAGTGGTAAGCAGGTGTTGCAAGATTAAGAAGCAGTTTGTAAAACCTCAGTCCTACTTCAGGGCATTGAGTTTAAGATACCCAAAGCTGACACTTCTCAGTCCAAGGTGAAATAAAAGCCATCCCCAGCTTTTGATCTTGATAGCACCTGACTCCAACATTTTGATTTCAAGCTCAGGGTGGGCAGAAACCTTTTTCCTTTAGGAAGCTGTGCAATAACTCAGTGGCAGAATGGTGAATGAAATCTCTCTGATCCATTAAATGCTACTCCAGCTCTGCTCTGGGGTATAATTTACCCTTATTACTTTCTTGGCAGCTGTTTCCTGTTTCCTGATGAAACCCTGTTTCCATCAATAGTAATTTAATGGTGGTTTTGGGCATAAAGTGTCTTTCTGGAAAGAGAAACCATTTTCAGCAAGGTGGTCACTCTCTTTATATAAGGAAGTTAATAATACATAGCTGAAGAGAAAGGCAGACAGAAATTGAAGTGGAAGGAAAAGGGAATGGGATTTAAAGGATTATGTAATTTGGCATGAATAAGGGATTCAGTGAATAATGGAACATGAGACTTTTCATACAAAACTCATGAGAAAATGTTTTATCTCTTTGCCCTTGAAGGACTGTTAGCATGAGAAAAGTCAGGAGGAGGTTTTGGACACACCTAAAAAGCTGATAAGATTGCTCTTCACACCATGGTTGTTAAATAAAACAAACAAATGTCCCTGAGCTCCTCTTTCCACTTTGGATTTCAGAGATTTCTTAGCTTCAGTTGAGCCAGTCCCAGACATTCCCCCATCCCCAGACCTATAAATTACACATTTCCCAATGATTTATTGAACGAATGTTCTAAGAGGCACTGACACACTTTATGTCTCCAAATTTCTAGTATCAAAAATGAGTAGAAATTCTTGCAGTTTCTTTTTCTCCCTCTTTCACTGGTCAGCACTGGTGTGAGGGTTTTGTTATACTGGCACATCTTTCATTTTTGTGGCTTTCTGCTCCATTCCTTTTTGAGCACCAAAGCAGTGCATGGGTTTGGGACTCATTCTCCAAACTAAGTAAAAATCACAAACTAAATAAAAACTACAATTGTTGTGTCTTTTCAGGTCCTGATTTCATCTTAAAGGGTAAATGCTAAAATATTATTTAATAGTCGACCTTTTCCTGACTCAGCTGAAGCTTTTAATGTAATCAGAATATGAAGAAGCCAATAGATATAAACCAATAAACACTTTTAACTCAGTGGTTAAACCGAACAGCAGCAAGGCACAACAGATGAACTGGGAGAACTGGTGTCATCCCATCTGCTCCTCATCAGTGGAGCATCACTAGGGCAGGTACTGGAGTGGCTCAAAGCTGAAATTTCCCCTCCGGCCCATCCTGCAGAAAAGCTGGAGCTGCTCCCCGGGGGAGGGAGGTGAGCTCGTCCCTAGAGGGCAGAAGGAGCTTGCTGCTGAGCTGGAAACCACCCGTGGCTGCTCAGCATCCCCTCGGTGGAGCATCCTCATTCCCTCCCTGCTCCGGCTGAGCTCCTGGATCCTGCAGAGCCCAGGAAACCTCATTCCTGCTGCTGATCACTGCCAGGCACCAACTCCACAAACACACTGAGGACTTCCAGGGAAGCATCACAACCAGCTACCTTGGAGATGCTCTTCTGGGGAGAAGCAGGAGGGTGTTACCAGAATTAAACAAACACACAGGCTGTGCCCCAGCCCATCTCAGCAGCTGAAAGCATCTGGAATTCATTTCTCCTAAATAAGGGAAGAAAGCAGACAAATTTGGGGTCTTCTCTGATTTAACAAGTCTCCCTTAGGATGCCTCACCCTTGTTTTTATCCAGAGTGGAAAAAAGCACAGTTGGCAGAAATAAAGGCATTCAGTTAAACTGGGTTCCTAAATGGGGCAAAAGATGTTTGCTTGTAAGGAATGGGGTGTTCTGTGAAGTGGGAAAAGCTACTGTGTGGGAAGAACCAGAGACAGCAATATTAATGTTTCCTGGCCTCCTGCCCTTTAAGCTAAGGATGGGAGGAGAAGAAACATTATTTAGGTTTTATTACATGATTTATTGATAGCATAAATATATTATTCAAGGCTTCCTTCTCATCTGAGGTCTGCAGGATTTTTGTTCAGCATGGCAGGAAGGGCTGGGGTGGGTGGAGATCCTGTCTTGTTTTCCCCATCTCAGCCACATCCCTGCGAGTATTTCCATGGTAAAAGAAGGAATTTTAGATGAAAGCCCTGTGAGAAAGCAGCATCGTTGGTGTGCCAGGCTGTGCAGCCACGAGCCTCTCCCCAGCAGAGGGTGCAGCAGCTTTATTTCCAGAGTGTTGTTTAATCCCCGCATGTTTAATTTGAGCTGCAGTTTAATTTGTTAATGCAGTGTTGGTAAGCTGACCCTGAGTTCTTTCACCTGCATTGTGTCCTGCAGATTACACAGACTGTGCCCACCTCATCATCATCCACAGGTCTGTCCTGTGAGAAAGGAGCTCCCACATGGGGTCAGGTGTGTTTCAGCTGGAGGGATAACTGCACTATTTCTCGCATCCTGCACAATTGCAGGCTGTCCTGTGTGCAGCAGAGCTATTTAGCTAATGGACACAGGGTTCTTGGAAGATGTATGGCCCTTTGTAAAGCCCTGCTATGATTACTCTGCATTACTCAAAAAAGGCAAAGGTGCAATTCGTCTTCCACTGCAGCCTGGGAGCCTTTGGGACCAGCTGAAGAGCTGATTTACTTCATCCTTTCCTAATGAAGAGAGGGCTGGGAGGCTGAAGCTGGCCTGTGAAGGAGATGCTCTGTGATGGATATTGATAGGGAGAGTGTTCAATAGAGAAATGGGATGGCTGAGGGAGGAATAAAGGGAGAATAAATGTCTGCAAATCAAATTTCTGCAGCTATGAAGTGGGTGAGGTGGCATTACACAAAATGCAGAAAAAGCTGCTTTCATGGGCTGCAGTTTAGCAAATGTGGGATAAACACCACTAGTTCTGCAGAAGTATGAGCTCTTCAGGAATCCCATTTCCCCACAGCATTCCAAACTATTCACAGAGCAACCTGTGCACTCACATGGAGGTTTGGGACACACAGGGACAGGGTGAAGGCTCCTGCTGCTGTCCAATGGCTGGGGAATAGCTCAGAGGAGGCACCAAAAAAAACAGTACCACCAAAACAAAGTTCAGCAGCTTTTAAGAATATTTTCTGCCACATTATGGGGTTGTGTAGGAGTAAATCTTAAATAGGCTTTTCACTACATTGCCTGCAAAATGGGAATTTTGATCAAAGTGATTGAATCTCAAAGCTGCGCCTCAATCATCCCAGGTGAATGAGGACCTGGAAAAACAAAAGAGCAAGCAAGGAACTTTTCAATTCCTTTAATTTACAAGATTTCCAGTTCCCAGGAACCACCAGTACCAGTGGATGGGATGAAAGCTCAGTCCTGTGCTGTGAAAAGAGACAATTCCTTTAAACTGTCAGTGCATGGATGTGCCAGGTGCTGATCTTTATTCAGACTTCACCCTCTTGCTCTACAAGGAAGAAATGAGAGTCACTGAAAGGAAGGATCCAGCTGAAGAATGAAAGAGAAGCCAACCTTGGCTGGCAATGATAAATCCTGCTCCTTAGCACAGCACTGCTGCAGAGCCTCTTGTTCCTGCCCTGCTTCCAAGCAGAAAGGGTTTGATTCTCAAAGCCTGTTTTCTCCTTCAGTCTTCACAGATATTGATCTGTATGAAAATGGATTTTAGAAGAAGGAGGGAGAAAACAGCCCCATGACCTCCACATTTTTTCAGCAGTCAGAGTCACTTGAAAAATATCTCTTGATTATGGCTTGGCAATTGTCTCAGCCTGGGCAGCTGATGTAGGCAGGAGAGTGCCACAGGCAGCAGAATTTGTCTCTGTACTCTAAACAAAGATTTATTCCAGTGGGGATTTTGTCCAATTCAGCCCTTTTGAAGCAGACTCCAGGTAAGTGGCTTTGTGAACATTCTTCTCTTTGGCTGCTGGTCAATGGGTGCAGCCCCACCAGAGCTGTTTGCATTTATGAGAGAGCTGGTGAGGGCCTCATCACCCCCACCCAGATGTGCTCCTCTCATCCACACCCTCTGGGATTCCCAGCACCCTTGCCAGGAGCACACATCTGGGCTCCAGTGCCATGTGTGCCTTGTGGATGCTCCCAAGCACTGCTCACATCCCCCTGATAAACCACACACACCCTCCTTAGGCACTGGGCCTGCAAGGAACCACAGGACAAGGGCAGGGACTGAGCACAAACAGAGTTTTGGATTCCTACAGTGAAAGCATCTGATTAAGCCAGACCCTACTGAAGGCAGCACACAGATCTCTGCTCAAGTGATTCTGGAAAAAGTCTTAAAACTTTTCTGTTTGTGGATGTTGTATTAGTATGAGGTCAGAGAAATTTCCAGGTATCCCATAGATGAGGTGGCAGATGGAATTGGTGCCTGATTTCTGGAAATCCTTGCTCTTGTGGGTCCCTGCACTGTAGTTTTCACTTCTGTGCAAGGTATGATTTATGATGAGAAAAAAAGAATAAAAAAGAGCAACTTCTACAGAGGAAAAGAGAGGTTCTGTTCTCTTGCCTTTGGCTAAAGTATCTGCAGTTGTGTTGGCAAAATAAAAGGAAAAACCAGGTTTTATTTTTCATGGACATATGGACAGAGAGCCAGAGAGCCTCTGAAGAAAGCTCCAAAGTGACCCTGACCTCTCCCTCCTGGGCAGAGATTTCCCCTTGCCTGGGGGTTGTTATGAGGATCTGCTCTCTTCTCAAGGATTTTAAAAAGCATTTAATGAATTCCCTGCTTGGAAATCAAAAGCCAACAAAACAGCACCACAGTCTGCTCTTCAACATCTCCAGTGTTTTCTCCCTCTCTGGAGCAGTAAAGGCAGGCATAGAAAATAAATAAATATCTTCAATATTTGTCAGTCCTAAAACCTCCAACCATCAGTTCTATGCACAGTCAAGGCAGATTTCCTTGGGGTCTGCACAGGGACAGCCACTGAAAGAAATGCTCTGCTGAACATAAAGAAATGCTCATTAATCCCCCATGGAGAGAAGACTCAGAGAAGCTCTGAAATCTTCTTCAGATGTTGAGAGCCCCTGGGTTTTGCCTTCTGTAGAGCTGCAGATGCAGAATCCTGGCCCATTCCTGTCATGCCACTATTTGCTGAGTGAATTAAAAGTCTGTGCTTATCATAGGCACACAAAACAAGTGTTATCTCTGTAATTAGACTGTTAAAACCACAGCACAAGCTACAATTTCTCATGATAATAAAATAGTTCATTAGCATAAGTCCATCAAGAGCAGATTTTAAAAATAATTGGTTTAGATTTTGAGCTAACATCTGCTTTGATTATTAGCTCTTGGACACTTTGGTTTTAATTGGACAATTTAAAGAAAATGCTATCCAGGGCCTCTGGTCTTCCTTCAACAAAAAAATTTTTTTTTACAGACGAGTTCAGTGAAAGTTTGCCTCTCTGTAAAGAATTGTGTGTGGGTAAAACAGTCTGTAATAACAGCAGTTACTGCTATTCTTAACTGTAATGGTGGCCAGGGCACAAAATTTTTAAAAAGTGAAACTGTGGAGTATTTTCAAAAGGATTAATTCCCATCCTCTAGATCTGAGCACAATGCCCTGGAGGAGCCAAACATCTTGCAAATCACAGCTTCTTCAGGTGCTGGAGATGTTGTTCCACCTGGGGTTTTATGTTTTAAAGTGACTCAGAGACATTTTTGGGGGATCCCAGCCCAGGAGCTGCACAGCTGCCTGCCCCTGGGCTGTGCTGGCAGAAAACCCATTACAGTCTGCAGAGCCAGGGACAGAGAGACAGAGAGAGCTGCTAGAAATGGCCCATGAAGCTTTCTGTTAGAGAGAATGGATCACATGCACAGAACACCAATTTAGAGAGACAGAAATACACAGCAGATGGAGGAGACCTGTTTGTGCCAGAGCAGAACTTGGCAAGGGGTGGCTGAAGCTGTTGAGGTAACATCAGCTTCTGTTTCCTTGGAAAGCTCAGAATTTTTTTTAAATCTGAAATCCTGTTGGAAAAGAAATAATAATGTGAGTAAAACAGATTTTACTGCACGTGAGGGAGAAGTATCAGGTCACAGGCTGAGAGAAGACTTTTGAATCCTTCTCTTCCAGAGCAATGTCAATCCTGGCTCATCCTGGGTGCTTCTCCTCCTGCTTTTCAAAATCCAGCCTTTGGCATCTCCAGTTCTGCTGCTGCCATTCAGCAAGTTGGCATCATGTTCTCAAATCATCCTCTCACTGCCTCCAGAAGCCTGGACCATCTTCTCCCCAGTTCTGCTGTTCCAATCCCACCCGGGGACCCCCATCCTCCCAGGCTTCCCACAAATGTCTCTCACAGGAGCTCAGGGCTCTCCCAGCTCACTGCTGCCATGGAAATGATTACAGAACCTGTCCAGACAACCTTTCCCTTTCCAGCCCAGATTTCTGGAATTAGCAGCCTGCCCACATTTGGACACCTTGCCTGATATGAGGCAGAGGAAGCCTCTAGAACTCTTTCCCTGACATTCAGAGCTGCTATTTTTTAATGCAAACTGTTGCCTTGGTATTTGCATTTGAAATGGGTTTGCATTTCCTTAGCTCTGGTGCCACCCCCTCTGTGTTTTCACAGGAGCATCTGAGGCACCAACTTGTCCTGACACCTTTCCTTGTGTCCCCAAGATGTGCAGACCTGGAAACTCCCCGCTGAAATGCTGCTGCCCTTGGCACTGCCAAGAGTGACCCCAACAGGCAAATTCCAGTGGAAAAAGGACCAGTTCTGGCACATTCTATACTCCAATCTCCTTTTTTAATTCATGATTTCATGACTTAGAAGCTGTAATCAAACCATTTTGTTTTCTCAAAGGCATTTTAGAACAGCTAGTCATTCAGCATGGATCAGCTTCTGTGGAGCATTATATCCTACAGGAAGAATAAGACCTAGTGTGGATGATAAAACAGTTAAAATCTCCTTTTCCTGGAAGCTGAACACCCTGAATATAAAGCAGAAATGAGAGATTATACACATTGGGTCTTCTTCATATCAATTGTTTCCTGAATTTTTTAAAATTTGAAATTCTAATCAAATTATTGACAGGTAAGGGAGGGTGGGTACTACTGCCAGGTAAAAAAAATATATTTATGTTGAAAACTCTCACAGCTTTTGGCAGTTGAGGTTAAGATTAGTTAAATCTAGCTAGAAATGTGTGGAGTCAACAGACTTCAGTGTGGGAATATGCTGGGCTGTGAAATTTTCAAAATGGAC
The DNA here is from genome assembly GCA_024362935.1 of Setophaga petechia. Taxonomy (NCBI): domain Eukaryota; kingdom Metazoa; phylum Chordata; class Aves; order Passeriformes; family Parulidae; genus Setophaga; species Setophaga petechia. The sequence continues at coordinate 3,963,233 of JANCRA010000033.1, forward strand.
AGCAAATCTCTGAAATTTTGTACACCAGCAATTGCTTGAAAGCAGAATTCTGCTTAAATGTGGAAGGATCTGATTGCACAGAGCCTACCATGCTTGCTCTAATATGATGACAGACTAGAAAGACTGAAAGTTAAAGGAGTATTTCATCACTCTCTTTTTAAGGGGTGTTCAGTGCAATCACTCATTCCAACCATCAGATCTACAAACCTGCACAGAACTTCACATAAAAACTGCTGGGATGGACACCAGGTTTTCAGTGTGGGTGTTCAGAGCAGACTGAAAGAGAAGTGAAAGGATTGAGTGCCAAGCGTGAGCACATTTCTCAGGAGAGTGAATCAATTCCAATACACTCAGGGAGAAGGAATTTCATGCTTTGGTAACTTTTCCTGACAGTGTAATTCATATGGGCCCTGCCTGGGTAAAAGTGCTGATCTGAGTGTTTTTGCTGAGGAAATCTCAGCTCGTTTTCCCCCTGTGACACCACGAAGGGCTGTAAACTGGAGGAAGCCCTGGGTGCCTCCTGCTCCATCCCCCTCCCCAGGCAGGGCAGACATTGGTGTTAGACCCAGCTCTGGAGTCAGACCCAGCTTTTAAGCCAGACCAGACTGCTCAGGCCATTTTCAATCAAGTTTTGAATGTCTCCAGGGATGGACATTTCACAGCCTCCACAGGAAACCTGCAGGGGAAGCCTGAAGCTGAACAGCAGAAGGGTTGACACAATTTTGACTCTGCTGATGACCCAGTGGTGGGCTGCTCTTATCAAAATAGAGTGCTTATCAAAATAGAGACAGCGCTCAGTTATCTAAACAGACCCACAGACAAGTGCTACACTGGTGCAGCCTCTCTGCCAAATCATGTAAGCACATTATCAAATGAAATCAAGTCATGGCATGACAAGTGTCAGCTCAGCAGAAGAGAGAAGAAAACCTTGTCCATGCTTTCATCCCTTGGATGGTGAAGTTTATTTGCTTAAGATTCCTCATAAATCAATCTAAGTTGGCCATATTAGCTGGCATCAGTCCATGCTGATGTGGATTATGGAAACAAACTGGGGAGCTCCCCTCTGTCCCTCCCTTTTCCTCACTGCACAATCAAGTTGCCTCACAAGAGATTGAACACCAAGGATGTCTCTTCTAATGGGATTCAGACATGAATCTCAGGGGAAGAAGTTTATTCACCCAACTTCCCTGCCTTAAAACTGAAATTCATCATGTGCTGACGTGCTGACTCCATGAGTAATCTCCAGATCAGAGCAGTGTTGGCTGGAGAGTGCTCCTGGAAGCCTCTAATCCAACCTCCAGCTTGGAGCAGGACTAATGCCAGCACTTGATCAGGCCAGACATGGCCAGAAATTCCTGACCTTGTGGATTTTATCCCTGCCCTTCCCACTGTCCTATTTTCCCCTATTTTTCTCACTCAGTCAGTATTTCTATTATTCTGTCTCCAAGAACACCCAACTGCCATCATGCACCACTGTGCACAAAGATGCACAGATACAAAATGGATGTGATTTGTCTGAAAACTGTTGAACTAAGCAAGAAACAGCAGTGTCTTTATTCTGCAGTTGGAGACACACGGAGGTGCAGATGTGCCTTAGGGCACGTGAAGGGCAGGAGGGACACAAGAAGAAGGAATATTGTGACAAGGGAGGTCTGAGCTTGTGTCCCAGGGTGCAGACACAGACAGGCTGGTGGGTCTGATGGATGGGGAGTGAGAACAGCAAAGTGTCAAGAACTCAGTGACCTGATGCCTGGAACAAACTGGATTTTCAGAATTCAAAATCACAGGATGCCTTGGGTTTGAAGGGATCTTAAACTCATCTCATTCCACCCCCTTGCCATGGGCGGGGACACCTTCCACTATCCCAGATTGCTCCAAGCCCCATCCAGCCTGGACTCAAACACTTCCAGAGATTCCAAGACTCATTTCTTGCTGTTTTTTATTTTTTAGACCCCAGCCCAAACTTCATCCAACGCAAGAAAATCCCATTTGCCTCCTAATCATTTCCCACCACGAGAGCATCTTCAGGAGGGGCAGTTCTTGCTGATCTTCAGAGCTCTGTCATCCTGCAGAAGCTCATGATTTACTCCCCAAGAACACCTCACTATCAGAGGTTGCAGGACCTGGGCCTGTAATTTATTCTGGGAAAGGAATCCATCTTCATTAACTCTGGAAGCAGTCATGTGCATCCAAAGTCCTACATTAATAATAACTGGTCCTATACTTGATTAAAATGGGGGCACGAGTCCAACTCTCATTAAAAGCGAGGGCCCAAATCCCATAAACATTCCTGGTGCCTTAATGACAATAGAACAGAGAAAAGACAGCAGTTAGTCATGTACTTTCTGACAGGCAGTTGCAGTTGCTCTGTATTACAAGGGCACAGGGAATAGAGATCTTATTGGAATGCATCGAGAAACAGCAGCCCTCAAAAGAGCCCGAAGAAAATGTCTACCATATTTTAATGATATTTCTTCCATCTAATTTTCCACTTAAACAAGGCAGCAGTATCAGTTTGCAATCAGCTGAGACTCTGGCACTAGCTCCCAGTGCTTCCTTATCACATTTCCAGCAGCTCTCCCGTGCAGCGTGGCTGGAATTAGCATTCAGGAGCAGCAGCAGGGCAGGCTCTCCAGCCAAGCACCTGTAGATGATAGAAATTAAAATCAGGAGCCTGAGCTGAAAGCCAGATCTCACATACAAGCAACCCAAGTCCCCAGAGATGTAGTAAAGACTGGAGGATTTCACACTGCATTGAGCATGAATGGAGCCTGATTTCTAGGACCAAATCTGTTCTTACTAAAGGCATACAGAGCAAGGATAACACACGAGGTAGGATTTGGGATGGGGGGCTCTGCTTTACCACAGATTAATCTTGATCAATCACCTTGCTTCTCCATCCCTGAGTTGCCTGTAAAATGAAAATGGCAGTTTCCACCATCCACCCTTCAGGTGAGATGCTGAGACCTTCTGGGCAGGAGGGGGTGGGGGAAATAGGCAGCAAAGTTGCTTGAATAAACTGTTCAAATACCAAGTGTTTATTTGAGTGGTAAAAAAATCCCACCAAAAAAAGCACAGACACCCTCTTTCATCCATTAAAATGCACACTTATGGAAGTGAAAACCTGCCTACACTGAGGGCTTGGGGACAGTCCCTGGCTGAGGTGACCCTGCTCTGCTCCTGACTGTGCACTGAGTTACCTGAACACAAAGCCCCTGTGCTGTGAGCTCTGTGTCTGCTCACACAGCCCAGCCCAGCAGAATTTATCTGGTGCAGGCAGGCAGCTCTGCACGGCCCCAGGTCTTTGTGCCTTCCCACTCCCTCTTTGGAGGAGTGATGCTGATCTCCCTCATCAAGCTCCTGGCCGCTGACAGCTCCCATCAGCAGCAGCTCCCAAGTGGGGCTCCTCTATCTCTGGCTCCAGCTGGAGCTTGATGAGGGAGATCAGCCCAGGTTGATGGAGATGCCTCTCCATCCCACAGTGCCCCACCTGGGGGCTGGCAGCACCTCGAATGTTTTCTTTCAGCACACACTGAAAAGAACAAACCCAGACTAAGTAATATTTTCTTTAATTCACAACCATTTTTGCAGTGCCAGAGACCACGAAAAGGTGGTCACCATCACCTTGTAAACCAGCCCAAGGGCAGGGTGACAGCCTGGCTGCACTCTGGCCTGACCCAGATCAGCTCTCCTCATTTTAGGGGCAGGATCTGCCTGCCCACAGTGTTTAGCTGGGGGTGGTGGAGGACACAGCTTTTCCCCCAGATAACTGAGCTGTCATTCGGTCTGTGCCCTCAGAAAGGAGCTCACAGGACTCTGCCCAGACAATGCCTTTGGTTTCCTTTGCCTGCTCTCTTTCTAGCTGAGGTTACACACCATAGCAGAGGTTTCTGTTGGCCCCCAGGCTCTGGGCAGCACAGCCTGGCTGTGCAGATGTTCCTTTGTGGATTTGGGCTGCACATCTCAGATTCCTGTGACCATCTCAGGCCCAGGGAGGGAAGATGGGGTGTGCTCCTTGCGTTCAAGTCATGGCACTCAGGTCCTCACCACTCAAGCTGACCCAAAGGAAGCCTCTCCTGAGCTGGTGGAGTCAGACTTTCAGATACTCACAGGTTACAGGCACTCACTGAGGTGAGAAGTGTTTTGTAGCACAAAGACCATGACCTCGACTGGAAAAAGTGAAGCAGAGCCCGTCTTTGGGGTGAAGGACACACATATTGATGTTCTTCTCACACCTTCCCCAGCAGGACTGAAGTGTTTGCCAGCCCTTATATGAGGTAGATGAGAGTCTGGAAAAACAAGATTATGTTCCCTGAGCACTTCAAAGAGAAATGGCAACAGCTCCATGCAGCAGACCCAGCTCTGCCTTTCCTGTGCATCCAGCCAGGGGAGGGCACAGGAGATTTGCCTCTACCAACAGCAGCAAAGGGACTGTCCCCATCCCTGTCCCCATCCCTGTCCCCATCCCTGCCATCTCTCCCTTGGCCACACCACAAGCAGCTCTCTCCTTCAGAAACACTGAATCTGTGTTCTGCTTCTCCCTGGAGTGGTCTTTTCATTCCAGATGGCACGTGATTAGAGTCCTAATCACCATTAGCTTATCAGCAGCATCCCTAAGCACTGACCAACCCATAATAACAGAAAGCAAAAGGGAATTAAAGAACAGTGGATTGGCTTGTTGAGCTTATAAGGGTTTGCAGGAAGCAATTAACTTGAATCCTCTTGATTGGTATTTTGTAGAGAAGGATGCCTCTTTTGACACTTTGGAGGAAAAACTATTATGGGAAGGAGAGTTAGAATGTGAAGGGAAAATATGCTGAAAATTAATTGAGCTCATTCTTTTACCTTAAACAGAGAAAACAACAAAAACAAAAACAACAAAAAAAAAGTAAAATGTTATTTGTGCCCAGGCACTATTCCCACCTCCACAGGCTCTGAGTCACTCTGACATGCACAATCCAGGGCGTAGCAAAACCTCATTTTGCTCCTGCAAGACCTGTCAGTCACATCCAGAGGTTGCAAAAAAGCAGCTGAATTCCACGATTTTCACTGGAATTATGCAGATTTTTATCCCCTCTGATGATCTGGCCCTACCTATGCCAGGCATGACACTGAAAGGGGGCTGGAACAGTTGAGGTGATCAAAATTACACCTTAAGAAAGCTGGAAAGCAGGTAAGACTCCAAAATAAAATGGGAAGCTAATGACACACTCAGGGAGGCAGAGAAGAGGGAGAGAATTCTGTCCTGAAAGGCCACGAAGGAAGGAGATGAATTACAGAGCCAGGTATAAACCTGGTTTGGATGTGATTCACCCAACAGGGGAAAACCCATTGCATTAAAATAAAAGACAGAAACTTGCTCAGTGCTTGGAGTACCACTGGACACATGGCTCTGACACCTTTGTGATGAACAGGAGTTCTTCCCCCAGATGTGCCATTGAAATTAAATTCAGAATGAGCTCTCCAGTAATGGCTTTGTGTTGTATCTTGGGAATAGAAAGTGAAAAAATATTCCTGGTTTTTCCTCATTGATTTGTCTTTTCTTCTTCACCCCACTGTTATTTTGGATTATTTCATGTTCCAGAGGTCACCGAATGTGTGCTCAGATCCTGTGGACTTATCCCAGTCTCTGCTACTCCACTGACATGGACAGTGCTGTGTGAGGGACCAGGCAAGTTCTTTCTGGGGCTACACTGCAAGGGTAAACACTTCCCCTTACCAATTACTTCCTCTTCATTACAACTTGGAAATCCATTTATTGCCCAATTGTCCATCTTCAGCCAGGCTGCATTTGGAATCACTCCTTGATGCCTTTTTCTAAGTATAAAATCACTTCTGCTATAGCTTGAAATTCATTTGATTTTCCCATATTACTGGAACTAATCTAAAATTTGACACCATCTGAGGATTCTTCCTATCTGTCCCCTTGTTGGGTCTTGTTAAAATAAATAAATAATAATTTTAAAAAAGGATTGTAAGTCCAGTTCGAGCTGCTTTTGAAAGATACAATTGATTGGTGTAATCAAGTCCTTTGAAGCACCAAAGGAAGCTCTTTATTTAGCAGAGCTGGCTGGTTTCTCAGCGTGTCAGACAAGCTCTCCAGGTGGGATGAATGCATTCCTGTGATATTTTATTCATACCTGGCTGTGCTGAGGCAGACCTGATAGCACAGCAAGCTCAGAGGGTGGGAGGGGGCACAGCTCAGTTTGGTTTTGCTCAGCCCCTCCTGGGCAGGCTCTGCCCTCAGCCCTGGCCAGGCAGGTTCACCTTTCAGCTGTCACCAGAGCAGTTTATAATTAGCATCCTTGGCTAACCCTTAGATGGCAGATCCTGGACTCTTTCCCAGCCTCTGTATCCGACAGAACATCTCTAGGTCAGGAATTGGTAATGCCCTGCCCCTGAAGGACATTGTTGGGTCAGTTGAGCTAGGATAAAAAATTTAGGGTTGGAGTTATAAGATCTTCCATATTTTGGACAGCTGGGAAGCAGGTCTCCTCACGCTAATCTATTTTTCAGATGTGATTATATTTATAATGCTCTATTATTTATATTTTAAATAAGGCATCAAGATTGCAAAGTGACAGGCTTTTGGCATTTGAAAGGAGGAGAAGTCTGTGTCCTGTGAAAAGTGAAAGGCAGCTGAGGGACTGAGAAATTTGTCTCACTGTTTTTCCTTGCTGGAGACAGCATGAAGGCTCATACACAGGTTTAGAGTCACCCTGGGTCTTCCTCTGCTGAAATCAAGAGGAATTGTTAGCACTGAATGGGGGAAAGAATTGCCTGATCTTGAAAATCACATACACTTGAAAAAATTATTTATTATTATTATTATTTTAAATAAAGGTAGTGTGAGATCCCAGGGAATAACTGTCTGGACTGCTGAACAAAAAGGACAGGAGAAGGGTGGGTGTGCTCTGTGGGGAGTGGTTGTTGGTTTGCTTTAATTATTAAACCTCAGTGAAGCTCCATGTTTCCCACATTAGCAAAAGCTGGATTTTCCATCTTGCAGCAGGTATTTAGTTGTGACTAAGTGAACCAAAGCTTCACCAAAGCTCCCCTTTTTCTGACAGTAACTTTGTGGTGAAATTCCACCCTGAGCCAACCCCCAGCTCAGAGTGAGTTTTGTATTGGCATCTCCTGTTAGCAAAAGAAAGGAGGAAGAAAGGAGTAATCTGAACTGCAGCACTTTGTATGAGTCTATTCATGTTTGATTTCTGATGCCCAGGAAGAGGATGTCAATAATGTATTATTGCTGAAGATTCTGCACAGCCTGGGGAGGACAGCAGGGTGACAACTAAAGCAGAGAGGCACAAGTGTGAGCTCCAGAACCACAGACATCTCCCAGGACATTTCCATTGTGCCATTTGCTCTTCAAACCACAATAATGACAGAGGTTGGGAAGATCTGTGCTACAATTTATGTTATGTGCATTTACTTTCCAGAATGTGACATCTCTGGGGGTACCAAGCAATACATTGCCAACCCCATGATTACATTTAAATGTTTAAAGCAAACATCACCCGAAAAGATGGCCAAAACCCCCCAACCCTCTCCAAAAAAACCTCAGAAGCTGGTTGTGTTTGTGATATTTATTAAACAAATATACGTGAGCAGGATGTTACAATCTAGCTCAGTTTGTAAATAACTTCTCTCGATGTTTCAATTCTACACCAGGAGGGAGGAAAGTTGAATTTGGAGTCCCTACTCCTTTTTGAGGGTAAAGCTCATGAAATTTCTTTAAAATATTCAGTTTATTTAAGTGTGTTTAATAACTGCCTGTGAAACCTGAAGTAAGAGACAAAGAATCATTTTCTCTCCCTGACTAAAGCTAACCAAGATATAAGATGTATTTGCATTATAGACTATTAAATGAGAATCACCCAAGGAAAATAATATGACCTTAAATTTAGAAATTTGTCTAATGAAAACTGGTTCTAAGGAGGGCATTATTACACTCTGTGAGAAACTGAGATATCAGTGCATTCTTCTCTTTTCTAGCAAGACTGACAGTGCCTCTGGTCAATGCCATTAGACTGAGGCTCCTGGAAGTCTTTGAAATGTTTTTCTTCCAGAATGAAAGGGAATAAGTCAGATCAAAGTTGAATAATGCAGGCTAAAAAGCTTCTCTTTTCCTCTTCCACTTCCTAATTAAGATGAGTGTGTAATCTCCATGAAGACAGAGGTTCAGCAAAACCAGGGAATGGGAGCGCTGCAAATACAGAGCCAGAACCTTTCTTCACTAATTGAACCTTTTCAAGTAGGCTCCACAAGCCATGAAGAGACAAATTACCCTCCAAGACTGGTGAGTAGGAAGAGGGGTTTGCTAAAGACAAAAGCAGGAGGAAGAGAAAGGGGAAAATACACATTCTGAATAATATTTATGAGTGAATTTCTAATTCCCTTTATCAGCCTGTACATGCAGTCCAGCTCTATGCAGCCTGAGACTGGTGACATTTTCCCTAATTATCATCCTGAAGACCAAACCCAGCCATTCCTAGAGGGTGGCTTTAGAGCAGCCTTTGAAGGAAATGACAGACTCATTTTGGGAGGGTTTGGAGTTCTGAATATGAATATGATCATTTCTTCCTCAGTGCTGTTAATACTGAGCAGCTGAACAGGCAGAAGGTCTCAGCTGCTGCCTTTTTTTTGCTGGCAAAATAGAGACAGTGTTGGGTGCTGGGGACCTGCCTGGCTCTGCCTGAAGGGTTTTTCTGTTTGCTCTCTTCTTGCTTAGCAGAACAACTTGCCCCAGCAAAGCAGAGCATCCCAGAGACTGCTCAAACCAGGGTCAGCCTGGCCTGTGCCTGGCCCAGGGCACAGAGAAGCAACAAAACTATTGTTTGTGATAGTTTACTTAAGTATGGATTTAGTCCTTTTGTGCTGCTGTCTGAAATCACTGACACGGTGTCACATCACATCCCCTGCACAAAAACTCACCCTGTCTCCTCTGCTCCAGGCATCTGGCCAGCATCAAACAGTGGCCAGTGGGAGTGAGGTGAGCCAAGAGGATAAATAATTATCCCTCGGTGCAGAGAGATGCACTGGGGGAAGGGAGGAAGAGATTAAAATAATCTTTTTGGAAAATGGATCAAAAAGCTCTAAGCAGAGATTATCCACAACCCAAGGCAGGCCCAACGCCATACCTTCCATAAATAAAAATACCACCCCAGTCAAATGAAAAGTCAGAAGATTGACATAAACCCCTCAGAAATGCGTGGCTTTCACCCTGCCTGGCTGTTTGGACCTAACAGCAGCAGCAGAATGACAACAGACAGATCAGAGGCAGCAGGGCGCCTGTGGAATCTGTTCCACTAATCACCTCCTCCCATGGGCTTATTATTATCTCGTGGGGTAAAGTCAGCTTGGTCCCACTATATCCCAGCCTTTCCCCTTTTCCCACTGGTGGTAGATGAGGGCAATCCATCTCTAAAGGATGCCAAGAGTGCAGAAAGTACACAAAGATAATCAGTAGGTTGGTTTGTGATTTTCAAATTTATGGTAATGGTGGGTTCTGCTACTTCCTTTAGGCTACAGTAAGAAACCCGTGGAGAAAGTGTGCAATTACCTGTCCCCAGAAGTGATGCTGGAAACCCCCAGCAGAAGCAGGAAGGCAGGTTTGGACACAGAGCTGTGCAGGGTGAATTTGTGGGGCCAGGCAGAAGGTGAAAGGGGTTTTGTGTTACTGAGACTCTCATGCCCTTGTTCCACAAAGAAATCCCAATGTCTGTAAAGTGAGGCTGGTGGTCACTCCTGAGTTCTCTCATCCCAGAGAGAATGGCACAATTCAGAGACATGGAGGTGGAAGAGACAAATCAAAAATGATATATTTTGCCTCCAGTTTCAAGTTTCCCAAAGAAAAAGAATAAATATTTCATTACTCCTTTTGCTTAAAATAAAGTGCTGTGAGTCAGAGAGAAGCTGGCAGCCAGATCAAGTGGGCAATGTTGAAAGATGCAGCTGGCTGTCTTCAAGCTGAAATGCCATGGCATAAAGTGACTGATAAAGGATGCTGGAGTCGAACTGACAAGTGCCCATTCAAGAACACTTAGCTGAAAGCTCAAAATGCTGCAATCTCTGTTTATAATATGATTATGTTTCAAATTACACAAAGGGAACAGGCAAACCCCTGGGAAATCTTTGCATGCACGTGCTAGGCAAGAGCAAGAGAGGCGCAGCTTTCTGCCTGGCTTCTGGTTCATCATGCAGAGGGAAACAAAGCTAAAAGTTAATTTTGTGTTGTTGGATAATTTCTCCTCCTTCTCATCTCAGTGTTTTCGCTTGGAAGCATCACCTTGGAGGCAGAGATTCAGCCCAAAGCCTGGGCAGCTCATCTGCATCCCTGTTTGTGGAGGAGCAGACACAGACACGGCCCCTCTCCCGCGGCGGTGCTGAGTCATTACTTTGGCACAAAGCACGATCTGCTCTGCAAAAGCAAAACGGGTCTCAGAGGGGCACTTTTCCATGCTTTATCACACACAGCACTCGTAGAGACATGCGTGTAAACAGAAAGGCAGAGCAGGTCCCAGCAGGGGCCGAGAGGGAGCAGAACAAAAGCTCAGACGCCAGAAAGGGGTTGGAGTGATGGGGAATGAAAGGAAGCACAATGCGAGGTGGGGAGAGGGAAGGAGGAGGGCAAATGTCGGGAAAGGTGGAAATAAAAGAAAGAGGAGGGAAGTGGGAGGGCAGCCAGGCGGGAGAAAAAGAGATTGCAGAGTGGTTATGAGGAGCAGGCAGAGCGCTGTGCTGGGAGGCAGCAGCAGGACACGCAGCTCAGCAGGGACAGCCCAGCTGGACAGCTCCGGGCTCCCTGGAGGCTCAGCCCAGCTGCCCCGCGGGTAAAACCAGGGTTCAGTGATGTGCTGGGTTCAGGGAGGTGCTGTTTCAGCGCTGGGTTCAGATCCCACCTCCTTCCAAAGCAGGGATAGAGCAGGACACCCTCCCTGCCCAGGCTCACAGGGGGATGGAAGAAAACCCTCGGGATGGTTGAGCCTCCTCTGCCCTCAGAAGTGTCAGGAGGCTCATTTTACAGAGGACACCTTTCCCCACCACGTTTCCACATTCCCCAGGACACATTCCCTGTCTTTCAGCTCCTGAGGCATGGCTAAATAACAGAGGTGTTTTCCCTCACATGCATGTTCTCCTGTCCCTGCAATAGGCTCAGCCCATGTTACATTATGCAGTAGCATAAAACTGTTATTTTGTACTGAATTGAAATGAGATTCTTGGATTATGCATGGGGAGATAACTAAAAGGGAAGAGCCTGGATGAAGAGCAGGGAAAGGCTGCGTGCTGCTCTCAGGGCAAGGTGTCAGACTCAAGGTCAGTAAATCAATCACCATCCAGGGGACAGAAAAGAAATCGGACAATGCAGAATCTCTCTGACATGCAGATCCTAAGCACAGCCTTCTGGCATGGCTCCAGTGACAGAAATAAAGGGTTTCATCCCCTGTGGCACCATTGCTGCTGCTGCTTTCAGCACCTGGGCAATTCTTCTTCCCAGAGTGAGGACAGCTTTCATAATCCATTATTGCACTTGCTTGAACTTCTTGCCCATCGATCACACATGCCAGCACTCACGGCAATGTGGACCTCACACTTCACATCCCTCAGATGTGTCCTTCCCCTCGCAGGGCTCACTTGCCCTCAGGTTTCTGTCCACAAATGTCAGCTCCATGAATGATTATTTCCAAGTGAGAGCTTGGGGCTGCTGAGAGAGCCCAGCAGGTCTCTTTTCCACCCTCTTCCTTCAGCACTGTGTAAATCTAACTTTCACCTGACAACTGGAAAAATAATAACCCACCACTGCCTTTTCGTTTATACCAAGATTAGAGTTGAAATATTTTATCAACATGAATTCTGTCTAACATCTGTATTTGTTTTAAATCCCAGCCTGCCTGCTCTCCTAAGAATAGCTGCTATCAACCCTGCTAATTGTATGTGCAAATGGATCCAAAAATCTCCCCCACATATATAAAAATCAGCAGGTGCAGTGTTTGTGGGGATCTGTGGAGCCATCCAGGTAAAATACATGAGGGATTTATCACCCAAGTGTGTCTTATATAAAACTGTGCAACTCCTTCATGCCCCATAGGAACACTATTGCATTGGGAGGGAGGAATGATGCATCTGACTCCATGTTCTCAGAAGGCTAATTTATTATCTTAAGATACTATATTATATTAAAGAATACTATGCTAAACTAAAGAATACAGAAAGGATACTTACTGAATGCTAAAAGATAATAATGAAAACTTGTGACTCTTTCCAGAGTCTCGACACAGCTTGGCACCAATTGGCCAAAAAGTCAAAACAACTCACACCAGAATCCAACCAAACAATCACCTGTGGGGAACAGCCTCCAAACACATTCCACACATGAGCACAACACAGGCTAAGCAAATGAGATAAGAATTGTTTCCCTTTTCTCTGAGGCTTCTCAGCTTCCCAGGAGGAAAATCCTGAGTGAAGGATTTTTTTCAGAGAATGTGAATGCCACAGAACACAATTCACAAAACTGTATCACTGCAGTGAGGCTCCAACCTGCCACACAGCTAAATGTGATTAACCATCTTCCCTGAGTCAATTCAATCATTTCAACGCATCTCACTTTTCAGTGTGAGCCTTGAAGAAAAACAAATTGTTGTAAGGAATGGCTGTCCAGGGGAAGGGGGGAAACATCTTGATTTGCTGCCAGCACAGATTTGCTGCCCAGCACATGGCCAAGGCTCAGCTGGGCACCTGCAGAGGGACACAGCCATCTCTCCAGCTGCTGGGACCCAGGGGCTTCTTCTGCTCATGGAGAGTTAGAGAAGGCAATGCCAGCTTGGTGAGCAGGTGGAGCAAAGCCAAGGGGGTCTTATTCAGCCTCTTTCAGGGTTTGGCTGAGTTTTACCCTCTCCACATCTCTCACTGTATTGGTTTCTTTCTGTCCAAAGGAAGAGTGGAATTTGTTTTCCAGGTGCCATGGGAAGAGTGTTGTTCCAGCAAAGCCCATGCTGGTTTGTGGTTCAGGGTGAGATCCCAAAAAATGAAAACCTCAACTGCATTTCCAGCTCAAACAGCACCTCGCTCTCCTTCCCTATTTTGTTTGCCCTTTATCAAAGTCAAGCCTTTGTTAAGAGCTGACATGAGTGTCTGAGAGCTACCACAACTTTTATTTTCCACAATGAAAAATAGAAAGTAATTAATATTTGACCATGGGACTACTTGCTTCACAATCGGAAGCTTTTTAAGCTGTCAGTCAAAAAGCCTATTTGTAATAGGCTTAACACTTCCTTCCTCTTCAATTCCAGGAGGGAAACCCTGGATGAATGTGCACTGTTATGTCTAAAAATGTGACACAAGAGTGATGTGAAGATAAGGATCCAGCAGTCCTCTGGGTGTGTGAGAAATCCTAATTGTTCCTGTGCAGGAAAAGGGTTCCTGTCCCACTGGGAACTGGTGCCTGTTCACTGACACCTGCAAATGCTTAAGGCAACGTGGGGGAACATCAGGGACCCACACATTGTGATGAAGAGCAGATTTGGGGTTGCTTCCCCACTCCCCATACACTCCCTCCTCTTCTCCATGCCTCACCCAAGTGACCCCTTCATCCTGCAGGATCTTGCTATTTCCTGTTAGAAAGGTTTGGAAATAGATAACCCTTTGCTCTCCCTCCTCCCCTCATCCCCTCCTGCACATCTTGAAAGACAACACGGCACAAATTGCCAGCAAAAGTGGCTGCAGAGCAGGCTGAGCCACATCTAATGACACCACTCAGCCCCTAAATGGTTGTCACTCCCATTATGGAATTAGTCCTGACAAGGAGTCATTCTCCCTGCAGTAAATACAGGCAGGGAGTGCAGCAGGCTGCTCCCGACTTTATTCCTCTGCTGGTGCTGCTGAAGCTGATGTTTGGCACCTCCATGAAATTTTCCATATGTGTTAACAACCCCCCAGTACTCACTTCCTGCTGAGCCACAAGGACAGAGGTCCAGACTGCTCTTTCCTGTCACAGAAAGGATGGCATTCACCCATTTCTTTGAAGTACACAATAGAAGGATAATTATTTATCATCTTGGTTCACCTATCTTTCTTTCCTGCATTCCTGGAAACCTCAGTGCTTTCTTCTGCTTCACCTCTGAGGCTTCAGGTTGTCCTGACCCACCAGAACAGAGGCACCTGCATCTCTGTGAATCAGCTTCCTCTTGTTTCATTTGGAGCAAACAATAAATAATTGGAAACACAGGTTCTAAGAGGAAAAAAACATAAGAAAAGAGAGGAGTCTCTGACTAGCTACTATCAATGAAAAACTTGGAATATGGAAGATTCACAGTGTTAGACTTTTGTCTTTCCAGCTTTTTCCTGTCTTCACTTCATGACCTTAAAGCTGTTGTTCCCCATGAAATTTCCAATTTCCAGTCTTTTCCTTTCTCTCTCTTTTTTGTTTTTGTTTTTGTTTTTTTTTGTTTGTTTTTTTTTTTGTTGTTGTTGTTGTTGTTTTTTGTTTTGTCTTTCAGCTGAGAAGTGAATAGAAAGAGAATAGAGCTAGGTTTACCAGGAAGCTTAGCTTGATCTTCTGCCTGACTCCTAACGTGTTGAGAGGGGAGGAAAGGGTGGGAGCAGCTCATTGCTATGCTGTTGTTGCATGCCAAGGAATGGCTGATGAATACATAAAATGGCCCATCCCTGCAGGGCAAGGTTATCTCCCTGCTGCTTGACCCTCAGTGAATTCCTCTGCTGAAGACAACCAACTGCTCCACTGAGCAGGAGGGGGAATTAGGAATCCTCTTCTGCTCAGCCTGAGCAAACAGCTCAAATCCGAGGGTGGTCCTCTCTCTGAAACGCCCCAGGCTTTGCAAACAAATGCACCATACAGAAATCACACTGCTCTGAGTCATGACAACCCCAGCCAACAAGGTATGAGAGTTAATAACCCTAAAAAACTCCTCTCCGTGTGCATCTCTCTATGCTAACAAAGCTTTGTTAACCCTATTCATCACAATTTGCATAGACTCAGTGAATTCCCTCTTGTTGAAGCCTTTCTTGTCTCCTGTTTCCTCTTTTGGGAGGCGGAGAGTTACCCTCAGACTCTGTGGAGAGGTGATCCTCTTATGAAGAAGGTCCTACATTTCTCAAGACTTTAAATCCACTCCAGACTAAGTGTGGAAGTGGGTTTATCCAGGCAGAGGCTGTCAAGCAGCCCTGCTAATTGTTTCCATTATTTATGAAGCATTGGTTTTGTATTTGAATTTGTATCATGCTGCAAAATTCAGGTGTGTTGGTCACAGGGCTGTGAAGTGAGAAACCACCCATGGCTGGGTCCTTGTGCACATCCCACCATCCCTGTCCTGTCTGAGCACTTCTGCCTCCCAGCACATTGTATTTAAAAGTACCAAGATAAAAGATAATTTTTCCTTTACTATGTGGAGAGAGCTGATGGTCTCTGTTGAAAGCTGAAAAATGCTCATTTTGGAGTCTTTTCCTGGTCATTTGCAATTTTAAATTGTCATGAGGAAGGGAGCAGATGAACCTGTTTCCATCCATCATTTGCCAGGAATGTGTAACCAGCACCAAATGGGAATCATTCATCTGATGTACAAGAACCAAATAAACACAGCCCTGGAAAACCTCATGGCATTGATTTCTTCTGGTCTGGGATGATCCAAGTCTGTTATTGACAGGCTGGGCTTTGCAAAGCTGATCCACACAAACAAAACAAGGGATTGCATTGGCTTCTTGAGCTTCTGAGAAACCTCTGGAAGAGTCAGACATGGCTTTGAAGTTTGGCTCCTCTTTGTTTGTCCCCAGTCCCATTTGGTTCCTTCTGAAGTTTCCTCTCATTGTTCCTCATTGATCAGCAACTGACAATAAAAAAGTAATATGTAAAAATATAAAATTATACATGAAGGTTTTATATTAACATATATGTATTTATCTATATATTTGTATATAAAATATGTATTTGTATATAAATATATGGGTATTTTAAGTAAGGCTTTAAAGAGTTCCTACTGCCTGCCTGAAAATCAAAAGATGTTTAGGGAAAAAGCAAAATTATAATTTCTTGTGACAGTAAAGTTATGTTTATTTAACCTATTTCCTGTGCTGGCTTTCAAGTCTTATCCTGAAGAAAATGTTTTGCCAGTGCTTTATCATATTTTCACAACTTGGACTTTAAAGAAAATGATCATCCCTGAGCTATTTTTTTTTCAGATCTTCAGAAACTTTAAATAGCATTTTCTGCCTTCATCACAAAACCAGTTAAGCACTATCTGACTAAATGCGTGAGCAGAAATATCATTTTGTTCAAGCTTTTAAACTCTCCTTGTCAACAAATGATTTGAGCATCTCTGCAGAGTGTACTGTCACTTCTCTGCCATCTGTCATCCATCAATTTTTCTCTCTTTTTCCCCAAGGAGAAATGTCAATCGCTGATTTATATTTCA
Organism: Setophaga petechia; assembly: GCA_024362935.1. Taxonomy (NCBI): domain Eukaryota; kingdom Metazoa; phylum Chordata; class Aves; order Passeriformes; family Parulidae; genus Setophaga; species Setophaga petechia. Next base: position 3,979,660 of record JANCRA010000033.1, read on the forward strand.
TGTTTTCCTTTACAAAAGAAAATCCTGTTAGGATACAAATAACTTTTGTAGCTCTTACTCAACTTCTCAGAGGCCATTAATTGTTCTCTTCCAGGCACTATGTAATTCCTTCCTACTGACATATTCTGGTTTTATTTTAGGAAGCCATACCTTCTGTTCACTTCAAAGTAAGGAAAGCATAAACAAGTCTCAGCAAAAGTACTAATTGTTTGTTGATACTGCTGGAAAGATGTGGAATCAAAGGTCTGTGGATTATTCTAAATTAGAGGAGACAAACATTATTATCATTTCTCATGTCTGGGATAGCCTCAGACTCACAAAATATGCTTTTGGAAAAAATATTTTAAATCACCCGTGGCAAACCATTTCCAATCAGCTCTCACACACTCTGGGATAAGAGATAGCACATGGGCAGATGAGAACAGCTGATGTGTTCAGACAGAGACAGAATTAAGAATCCCTTTTGATTTTAAATCTAAGAAAGAAGGAAGGAAAGAGATGGTTTTACTGCTGTATATTTAAATTAAACCATTTACATCCATTTAAATCCACTGTCTGTCCACTCTGTATGAGAGTAAGTAGGAAAATGCTGATTTTCTACACATGGCAAACCATTGTTAATTTTGAACCAGAGGACCTGTTCATCAGTTTTTGGCTCAAAAATTGTGGTGATGGTGTTTGACCTTCCCTTCTCCTTGGATACTCCTGATGAGCTTCCCATTGCCTGGCTCAGAGCCCTGTGGGACAAGCAGTGACAGAGGAAAGGGCACCTGGTGCCAGAGGGAAGCACCACAGGGGGTTCCATTGGAGAGGCAGAGAGAGGCCAGATTCAGGGGAAGGGTTGGAAACCTCTCTGACACTCTCCATGCTTTTGCTGCCCTGGAATTGTGTGAGCACTGGAGGAATCTCAGATGCAGGCGATGCTTTTCCAGCAAGGCCACCCCACTGCAGTGACCACGGAGAAGGAAAGCCAGGCTGGTGGTGGCTTCTGCTGGACTTTTCCCTTTCAGGGGAATAGGGCAGGGTTTGGAAGCTGCCAGAAATTTTGCTCTCAGTTTATAATGCACTCAGAGGAAGATTTACGCTTCTGAGAGAATAAAGTTTTGGACACAGCTGGTAAAGAACCCAATTTGAAAATGGTAATGGTTGCCATGTGTTTATTTCATCTCCATCTGCTTTCGATCACTTTTCTCCAGCTCTGGAGAGTCTTCAGCTAATGGGTAGGATTTTCACTTTAGCTTAGAAAAGCTGATGATTTCAAGATTTAATTAAAAGTAGCACTTGTAATGATTTAAGAAGTGCCCCCCATTGCACAGGGAGGTACCAACACCAAACCAGTGCTGTAGGGGAAACAGTGCAGCTCCAGCTTTGGGAACAGCCCTGGCTTGGAGCAGCAGCTCTGGTTGTGGCTACAGGGTGAAATGGACACTCAGGAGTGATTATTTGCAGCCCCCCTCCCCTACCTCACATTTCTACCTTTCTTGAAAAATACTGATTTATCTTCTGTATAAATGCCATAAAGAGAAGTTCAGTCCCTGGGGAAGCTCTGGGAAGCTCCAGTTGGATCCCTACGGTGAAATTCAGTAGGAAAGGGTCACCCAAGGCCCTGTGCCCCTCACAGCCCTTCCATGAGCATTTTCCCATTAAACCTGGAGCACTGTGGTGAATTGTGCAATTGGATTTTTGAGCTGAGCATCTTCAGTAGAAACAGGGGCAATGCAAAGCTAAATAACAGATGAATAATTTCAGCAGAAAAATGTAACACATTGCCCTGAGGAGCCTGGTGATGTCATTTACCTCATTTCCCCTGTGCCTGAGATGATGTGCTGCCTCCAGCAGAAGGTGAAAGTCTGCTCACCCCTCCACATCCCTGTGCACCACAAATTAGATCCAGATGAAGATGACTTTGATTTAAACACCCTTGCAGGAGGAACATCGGCAAGCTAATTAAACTTGCAGCAGTTCACCTTTGTGAGAGCTTAATTAGCTGAGATACTGCCTCCTCTATATTTATCTTGTGTGTCTTGCAGAGATGTGTGTTGAGAGAGGGGTTGATTTGTGGGTTGTGTAACCACGAGTGTGCATAAACTCTTCAGTTCATCTCCCTGCAATGCTGGGTATGGGGTGGTGAAGGATCAATGGTTAATTCTCTTTTTTTTTTACATGGAGCCTGAATATTCAAGGTTCCTGAGTTTTTTCAGAGACACAAGTGCCATAATTTTAAACTGAGTTGCACCATGAGGTGTGTCAGTCACTCCCAGTGCTTGAATTGCTGGTGCATGTCCATTAAGGTCAGGTCACCTTTCAAACATACCCTGAGAAAAATCATTGTGCTCTCCTGTAATATTTTTTAAAAGTATGTAAAAGTCATGTAAGTTACACAGACCACTGCAATTCTGGAAAAGAATTGCTTTAAAAGTACTTATATCACTGCCTTCCCTGAAAAATTCCAATGCTCTTGGAGAATACCTGGGAGCAGTCCATAATAGTGCAATAAATATTCATCAGGGCTTTGGTGGATGGCTTTGGAGAACTTCTAATTACCTCTAATTGGGCTTACAAAGCCTCCCTTGTGCACACTTTAGTTCAGACTTTTCTGCTTTTCAGTTCTTTCCTCCCCTGAAGGGCAGCTCTGGGCTCTGCTCACACCTGGCATTGTCACACACAGCCAGGAGGAGAGATCCAGGGAAAAGAGGTGGGAAATTAAAATGGGAGACTTGAAAAAGGGACTGCTCTGCTGGAGGTGCCAAACCTGGGAAATGCAGGGAAATCCAGCTTCTTCCAAATCTCACAAATCTGGGACATTCAGCTTCTTCCAAATCTTCCAAATCTGAGAAATGCAGGGAAATCCAACTTCTTCCAAACCTGCCAAACCTGGGAAATGTAGGGAAATCCAGCTTCTTCCAACTCTGGGAAATGCAGGGAAATCCAGCTTCTTCCAGCAGTGGGGAGAGCGTGGCTGGCACCTTTTTGGTGCAGAGCACAGCCTGAAAACATGGATCCTTGTGGAAATCATTGCCCTGCTTGGGACAACATTGTGTTTTCCCAGGAATTAAATGTCCCAGGAGTGATGGTGGCCACTATTTGATTTATTGGTGATTTGGTGGCAGCAGCAGCCCAGCTCCCCAGGAGGAGCTGCCAGCCCAACTTTCCAACTTTCCCTCATCCACCCTGCAAGGGATGCCTGTAGCCAGGCAAGGGCCATCTCTAGTCTTGGCTGCCTTAAAAACTGCATCTTCATGGGAGATGGGGGTATAAAATTCAATTTAAATTTTTGGTGCTGTGTTTTCCTAAATGTGGCACATGAGGGGCAAGGTGAGCCTTGGCAGGGCTGGACAAGGTGGATAAAGGAAAAGGATGTGCTTGGCTCTGAGCTCCCACTTTGGGACCAGCACTGCTGACACCCTTGAATTCCACCTGCACAGATATCCTTGCAGGGACCATTTTGCAGACATCCACTTTCCCATTTAATCGATTTTCACGGCTGACAGCTGGATTATTTGGGTAAAGATGTTTACATCTTGGATAATCACCAAGAAATTGAAGTGCTGACTAGAGTGAACCATCCCCTCAAACGTTTGGGGAATTGCTTGTAATCAGTTGTTGCTATGACTCTGGACACATTTCCCTGTATCCTAGCAATGATTGTCTCTGACTGAAGCTTTGGCTGCTACGTTTGGGATCCTGATGGAAATATTCTGACTCTCAGCTGCCTGCCTTCTCTTGTGCCACCTCTTTCATGTCTGACCTCCTGCCCTGCTCCACAAAGCTGGTAACTCGCCTCAGGCAACGTCATTCCTTGCAACACAGCAATTTACACCTTGCAGAAATGACTGGAGTATTAGAATAACATCACTGCTGTGTGGGACCTGACTGGATTTTTAATAAACCGTGGTGTGATCGGAGCTTACCGGCCTCAACTCCAAACCACTGCCAGTGAATTCCCCCTCAAAAACCTCATTGATTTCTGCCTGCATAATTCATACATTTGTGTTTTCCTTCTGTGAATAGAGGAACAAGCAATGGCAGTGCATTGAAGCAAATATCCCTCAATGAAACACTTTCACGACTTCCTAAGCACCTTCACTTGCAGGAGGAAAACAAACAAACCCCAGCAATAGCAATATACTATTGTTGTGTGGGTTGCCAAATCTAGAAAGTTTTACACACTTCCAGAAAACAGCATATTCCAGAGGAGAACAAGCCATGATGAGATGGGGGCAGAGGTTTGGCTTTCTCAGCTTGCTTCCCCCTGGAATTCTGCAGCAGAATCACTGGAGGAGGCTGGTAGCTGATGCTGGGGGAAGAGCTGATGTTCAGGGCTGCCAGGTCTTGGTGTTACACCACAGGGTTTGTGATGTCTCACCAACAGCCTCAGACACTGAAGGGAAATAAATGTCTGACAACCTCTGGTTTTTTCCCTTATAGCCAACGAAAATCCTGGTCAGGAAGTGAAATGTGTGATCTCTGTAGTATTGGGGTAATAAAGATTGCAAAGAACCTCATATACACGTTTAATCCTATGATTTTGAAGAAAAACTCTCTTTCTTTGGACTGTGACTCATGTTTGTGGGCGCTTTTTTATGTTAAGTGGTCAGCACTTTCTTCCTTGAACAAAGCAAGGCTCAGCTCAATGATTTGAGTGTTCATTAAGGACTGAGATGAGAAATCTCCCTCCATCAGAAAAGAGATGCCTCACAGGAGCCTCTTCTGCTGCAGGTGTTTGAATACATGGAGCAAAATGGCTCTTCAGCCCTGCAGCACAGCCTTTGTATTTGCTGTTATAGTTGATTGATTTTTCACTCTGTGCTGCGTGGAGCTGTCTGTCTGATTTCCATTTACAATCTCCATTGCTCAAGGAATTTATGGGTTACAGGACATATGCTGTATGTTATAGGATATATATCCAAAGCCATAGGATCAAACTCAACTGCTGCCACATAGGAACAGCCCTATATCCACCAAAATTTTCATCCCACAAAATGGAAATAATCAATGATTTCAGTGGTGTCCTGTTCCAAGAACCTTGATTGATTCCCCTGCCAGTAACAGGATCATGACTAAGAATATTTGAAGGTTGAAAATATTCTATTATAAGCACTTTCTGGATAGGCAGAGGGAATAATTTTTCCATGCCCATCCTTTATTTCTTTACACAAATTTAACTTCTTGCCGCAACCCACAAATTAGTCAGCTCCTCTGACTGCAGTAAAATGCTTTCATTTGCTAGAAAATAATGTTACCACCAGCCTTGCTACTAACAGGGGCTTTTGTTATTTCCTGCTCATTTATCCACACCTGTTTTTGTATAAAATAGTCTGAGGAGTCCAGGATATTTCAAAACTAAGATTAATTCTAAAAAATTTGATTCATTAACAAAATTTATTCATTAACAAAATTTAAAACTATTAAGTTTTTAATTTCTCTCCTATTCCATAATGCTAAAATTTGAAAGAACAAACAGCTTTTACTCCTGACGCTGTGGATAGTCCAGAGGACTTCAAGGAAAGTCAGCCAAGACACGCTGTGGTTTGGGAGATGGGTTACAAAATGAAATATCCCAGTGTCCATGTCTCCAAACTTCTACCCCAGGTCATTCTCTGTTGTTTTGTTGCATTTCCTTCCTCACAGATGAAAGGAGGTGGTTGATCTTGTTCTTTGGGTGAACCTTGGGTGTGGGCAGTCTCATGTGAGAGTTTCAAACCTGTGGAGCAGGAGATTGCTCAGGCCAAGAGTTGTGTTCCCCAAGGGAAGGAGCCATTTGATCTCTAAACCCAGAGGTCAGAGCTGGGAATGGGTTTTCATTCCTCCAAGTTCCACTCAGAGCTGAATGTGTGATCTGAAACCCATTTCCAGTTGGAAACATGCCCCAGGAGATCAAAAGAGGAATATTTCATCCCCATAGAGAATAAACTTTTATGTTTATTGCTCAGTGTATAAAATGTCTTCTTCCTGTTGAACAGTGAAATAAAAATGACACGACTGTTTCCATTTGCCAAGAGCATTTTCAGCCTGAGCCAGCCCAAAGGCACAACTTGGTATTTTCAAGTGTCAATCAAAGATGCTTTTCCTTCAGCTGGTGCAGGGTCCAACAATGGGCCATATGGGACACCAACCTGTGCCAAAAGAAGAAGAATAGAATCAGGAATAAAATATGTCAAAGTATCTTCATGCTAATTCCAAGTTCTACAGCCATCATGATGGGAGTTGCTGTAGCCATGCCAGCCCCAATCATCTTGTTTGGCAAAATTAGAATCAGTCCAGGTATAAATATCCCTGAACTTTTGGATGTTAGAGTGGCAGGATGAGGCCTAAAGACATAATTATAAATTGTTTTTGTAGAAAAATGCAAAAAATAACCGAGTTCCTGAATAGCATGAGACTGCTGTGGTGTTCTGACAGTACTTTGGTGGGCCTGGTCCAGATTTCCAAAGATATCCAGGCACTTGAAATCAAGTGTTTGTGTTCCTCTACCCTGACTGAGCAGTGAGTAGTGCTGTAAATAACTGCTGTGCAAACACAAGAGTTGTACATGGATCTGAAGGAAAGGCCGGTGTGCTGTTAGCATGCAGGACAAAAAAGCAGTAATTTTAGATGAAGACGCTATATTTTTGGGGAAATCAGTGGGAAATCGGTGCCTTTTGCAAAAAACATCCTCCTTAATCAACAACACTCTTGTGATCCAGAAAACTGTGGGAGTAACAGATGGTTGATGTTTCTTTTTGTGTGGGCCAGTCAGCAAGAAAATAATAGAATCCCGTGTCTTAATGAGCAGAGAGAGGATGGGAGCCTGAAGGTACCAGAAACGTGGGAGGAGGGTGCAGACAATTCAGGCTCTGCCTTCCTGGTTACCCAAAACCTTTCTCATCTGTTGCCCAAAAAGAGATGCAAAGGGGAAAAGGATCTTTGGCCCTAATCCAGACTTAGGACACCTTTTTCTGGAGCTCTTGGATTGTCCCCTCTCCACCTTCCCAGCTGCACACTAGGGAGAGGCAGCACCCCCAGCATGTACCAATGTGGTGAGTGTGGCCACAGCTTGTCTGCAGCCATAAAAGATGATGCTCTGAATCCTCTTTATTTTTTTTTAACTTTGAACATAGACTTTATAGTAGGTATGAAATATATCTCAACTGGTTTGATCATAGTTAAACTACCAGACAGGATGGATGTTAGCACCTCAGCAATTTCCAGTTCCAAAAATTCTCTAAGAAACACCACCTTTCCTTTCTTGTTTGTGCAGCACTTCTGAAGATTCACATCCTAAGACTGTCTGTGAGCTACATATGAATGAATCCAGTAAACAAAGAAATTGATGGAAAAATGAAAGAGCTGGGAAAAGAACTGCCACTACATCTACTGCAGGAAGCTTTTGGACAGTGCTTAAGGAAGTCTAAACATGAGGGTTTTTTCATTCCAGCTCTTTCTAAATTAAGAAAACAAATGTTGTTGAACTCTGGAAATCAGAAATCAGAGTTCCAGGGTTGCTTCCAAAGCTGTGGGAAAGCTGCCCTTATTTGCCACACAAGCAAGGCAAGATCCTGGTGCCAATGAGTGTGAGCCAGTTACTACTCAACTATAATTGAGATTTAAGAGCTATCATTTCCTATTGGTTAACCAAGGAAATATTTATGGCCAAAGCTTTGTGCCAAGCACAATATTTATGACCAAGTTTCTACCACTGGCTGCATTTTTTAATGCTGATTTTTGCACAGAGGACACAGACCACATTCACACTGGTGTGGGCATGAAAATGAAGGCTGAAGGCATCCAGACAGAGCCTGGAGTAGGGTCTATCTCTGGCAAAGCTCATCTCTGTCTTCACAGCAGCCTTGGTGAGGGAGCTTGAGGTATTTCAGGCTCAGATCACTCTCCTCTCCATGCCTGGCTAAAATATCCTCTGTTCAGGGAGCTGAGGTCTGGCATGGGAGTTGTTCCAGGTCATGTCTGTGCAGTGGCATCAAGAGCTTTAAATCAGGGACCTCCTGAGCTCCACTGATGCCAGCAGGGGTGGCTGGAGAAGCTCCCAGCTCCTGCTCTCCAGCTGGATGGGCAGGTCCTGCACCTGACCCTCACAGCCTGGGCTGTTCAGCAGGTTTATGTCAATTCCCATCAGCAGGCCAGGAGCTCAGGGGAGGTTGTGATGTGCTCAGTCACCTCATCTAGCTAATTACAGCCTGTTCTCAGGAACCCTGGCTTTGCCTGTAGCCTGCAGCACCCTCAGACAGGTTTGCACTGGCTGGGAAGTTGTGATCTGTGGCTGGAGCTGACTGGGGAGAGGAAAGGATTTGTCAGTCACTCAGCTCCAGGTTTCTACAGTGAGCAAATTGGGCACTGTTTGCCCTCTGGTGAGGAAGGACAAGAGCCTAATTTAGATCCACAAAGCTGAGCAGTGAAACCAAAGCTATCCTTGGAGAACAAACTTGTCTGGAGAAACATGCTTCAGTTCTCTCATTTAAAAATCCATCTTTGTGGATCTTAAGAGAAGTGAAAGCTGCCTCCTTGCTCTTTATGGGCTCTTTACAATGGAGTCTGGCATTTACAAATAAGATGTAGAGGTTCATCTGATCTGTAACATGAGCCCTTTAATAGTTGGAGAGCTGGAAGTCTTAATGAGGCCATGGCTTTCTGCTTTGCTTCATTTCCTCTTTCAATGCTTGGCTCACTTTGTTTGTTGCTTTAAGTATAGCCAGAACAACAAATCCTGCTGTTGCTTCATTAATAAAGAGCTTTATTCAGAAATTCCCAGGATATGCCTGAGTGAGCAACAGGAAGAAGAGAAATCCAGAGAGGAAAAAATGTGAGGATTATTGCGTTTTGTTGGCATGATGAGTCATTGGTCAGACAAAAAGAGAATCAGTGTGTTGCTGTGGAGGACAGAGGTAGGAACAAGTCTGGAGACAGAAGGAATGAGAGAATTCCCACTGCTCTCCATCAGCACAGGCTGTTCAAAGGTAAATACAACTGGATTCTCCCCAGAGCTTCACTATGGAGCTAATCCTGCAAGGTTCTGAGCTCCTTAGCACGCAGCCTGGCAATGTGTGAGAATTCCAAGGCATCCCAAAAAGTTAATGCAGAGTGCTCTTGTGCTGGGGCTCAAATCCTAATGAGCACACAGAGAGGAGGGGGAGATGCTGCATTAGCCACACTGCCCTGCTCTGGAGTGTGCATGTCTGTGCTCCAGCCCCACTGAGCATCTCCTCATGGATGGGCTGCCCTGGCTCAGCACTTGGGGGCCCTGGATGCCTTGGAGTGGCTGCCTAGAACAGAGCTAGACAAGATTAAGAGAGTTAAAGTAGGTATTTATTGAAGTGCTTCAACAGGTACACCTTGGGCAGTCAAAAACCTCTGAGAGGGGCTACAGCCAAGAAGGACAATGGTCATGAATTCTTCACACAATTATAAGTTTGGTCCATTTACATATCAGGGGTTAATCCTCCAATTACAGCTTCAGGTAATGAAGCCATATACCCACAGTTTCCTCCTCTCCCAACTTATTTTTTGTTTATACTTTTCAGAGCCTGAAACAGTAGGGTGTCCTTGAGTGTCAGGCCCAGAGAGGAATTGTTTCACCTGAATAAAATGGGAAGGCAGTAACTAACAGGCAATGGAGCTTTAGAGTTATACACTAAAGAAGTACAGGATCTGAAAAATATAAAAGCTAAAATCCTAAGGCATCACCCTGACTGGACAATGTGTGCCTGTGGTGTCCCAGGTACCCAGGGCTGGGCTGCCAGGTGTGCTCACTGTGTGCACCCTCTGCTCTGGAGGGGAATCATGTGAGAGGTGCAGCTTTGGAGCATCTCAGACACAGCTGGGTTCTCACTGGGGGTGGGATTTAGCAAAGCCATGGCACTGCCTTGGTCTGCAGGGCCTGATCAGTGACACAAGGGTGCTCCAGGAAATAATAAAAGGCTATGGCAGAATTCTGTGGCTGAAATAAATCCACTCCATAGCCAACTTCCAAGAAGAGGAGAAGGCTTGGAAAAGCCTGGGCTCCATAATTATATCCACTGCTTTGGAAATAATCATTCCTACATTTACAAGCAACATCTCTCCCTCCTCTCTGTGTGCTCATTAGGATTTGAATCCTGTTACATTCCTACGGTGTTGTTTTACTGCTGTTCTCACTCCCATGCAGGTGTCTCAGCTCCCCTGCATGGCCAGAAGCCTCTCACACAGTAAAAAGTCTTTGATTTAGTTAAAAATGTCTTTTGAAGCATTCTTTCACTTCAGAAACAAACTGAAATGATGAATAAATCAGAGTCACTCTTGAGAGGCCAGCAGTAGCTCGCAGGTTTCCCCAGGGGCAGATGGAGCCTGCTCTGCTCAGAAACAGCCCAGCACAGCCCTCTGCTCTGCCCTGCTCTGCTCATTCCAGTGCACTTTTCACTGAAAGGAGACCTCTCCCCTTTCACTGTTGGTTTTCTTCCTTTTGCTTTTGCTCCACCTGAAGCCCCTGTTGATGACAAAGCAGTTAGGAACAGGAGAGGGAAATCTTTTTCACAGGAATGGAGAGACAAGGAAAAAAATCCCCTTTGAATGCAAAGCTGGCATTTCTCAAGCATTCCATTAACCTGAGCTGTTCCCCATGCCAAGCCCAAATGGGACACGGGTAAGGAGATATTATCATTATAATGTCTCACTCTTGTAGATTTAAACATCCCAATGACATTTTACAGAATAAACAGAGGTCAAGGGCTTGCCCTGGAGAGCTGGCTGTGACATCCAAGACAAGATCATGGAGAGAGAGCAAATTCAAAGGAAATGTGCAGTCCTAGGATTCCCTGGCAATGCAGCAGCTTCTGCCTCCTCGAGCAGCTGAGTGTTTTCAATATTGAATGAGGCAGGAGAGGGGGCTTAGGCACAGTTTATGTGCAGGCACCCACCTCTCTGGGACCTTCAATCTGTGTCTGCCAGTGTCTTTTATAGAATAAAAATTATTTGAGAAAGGTTTAAAGTAGAGAAGAGATTTACAGGAGTACATAATGCAAGAAGGCACAGTCAAGACTTACCCAATCCTTGCAAAATCATGGAATTCAACTAAATGGCTCAAAACGGAGCTTGTTACTGGCTTGCCTTTTTTCCAAGGACAAGTCTTGGGGAAATCTTGGGGAAACACTGCCTTGTTTCTGTTTTGTTCAGTCTAGAATCTTCAATAGCTGGGATGTTCGAATCAGCTTTTGTGAACATCTGGATCACCCAAATTATCCACGTCTTTTTCAGACAAAGGAAGATAATAATAATGAGGAGACTCAGAGCTGGGTCCCTGGAAATCAGGCTGGAGTTGCAGCTTTCTGCACAATAAAAAAAAAAATAATTAAAACCTTTAAATGGCATCTTTTGTTCCAGTCAGAGTCCCTTGCACATGTACCAGAGGAAGTCATCGCCTTCCAAATTCACACAAGAGCTGATGGAAATTTTGTTATGGCCCAATGATGCAGAAAGAAACTGGCAGTGAGATTTAACAAGGTCACTTCAAGGCACAGAAACCACTGTAAAATATGCTCATTCCACACATGGCCAGCGAGGTGAGGGATAAATGTTTCACTCACAGGAAATAGTGATTTACGATTAATTTCCAAAAGAAGGAAATCCTTTTTTAATCAAAATAATTTATAGGGTTAATCTAAAGGCAGGATTTGCTCGCCAGCATGGAAAGCCAGGCAAGGTGAAGATGGATGGGGTTTGTCCATGGGATTTGAATCAGCTCTGCACAGGAGGGCCTGTAGTCAAGGATACCTGTATTATTTATGGCCAAGGTTTTCAGAAGGGAATAGTTGATCTTGCATCCCTTGGGTTTGGCTGCTCAGTGTGTGACCTGTGCAGACCACCAACCTCAGTGAAAAATGACCTTTAGAAATCCTATTCCCAACTATTTCTTGTGTTTGGTGCTCGTGGCTGGATGGAGGTGGACAGAAACCCAGGATTCCCTCATTTAACGCTGCTGGGTCAGAACTGAGCAGGGCTGGACATAGCAAGGGGTACAAGAACGTGCAGACTTCAGATTCCACAGAGATAAGATGTTTAACAAAATGCTAGTAGTTTTTTAGTATTGATTTTGGGAATGTGTGGCTGCAGTAGGAGACAGAGTGATGCTGTTTTAACCCCAGTGAGGAGGGATTGCCCCTCTGCTCCTGTGCTCCCCCCTTGCTGGAGGTGCTCAGAGCTGCACAGGACCCAGCTCTCAGGATGTATCCCACGCTTCAGCTCCGAGTTAATTTAATCTCACATCTGCTGCTTATTAAATTAATGCTGCATGGTTCCCTGGAATGAGCACTATAGATTTTTATAGCATATCACAGGTGCTCAGGTGCTCAGGTGCTGCAGTGAGGGTCAGGACTCTGAAAGCAAAGCAGTACAGGAATCCATAAAGTGGGAAAATAGGGTGTGATTTGTCACTGGAAAGGCTGACAATTGTTGAGGAAGAGATGAGATAAAAAAAACAAGACAAGTCGAGTTTGGTACTACAGTGATGTTATTTATAATCTCACTACAGACCTATTTTCTCTTGTGACTTTAATCCTCCTCATTTGCAGGGAGCAATCTATTATATTGGAAGATATTTGAGATGCTTTGGGAGTAGGGAAAGTATTATACATAAAATATGTAGCTAATATTATTAGAACAGACTCTGATTAATTTTGCAGCTGGCAACATTACCCCTGCCTGAAAATTAAATCCATTTGCTATCCGTGTGGAAGTAATTGTGTTAATATCAAAGCTAGTTTTGAAATGAAACAGGGAGAGTTCCACTCCATGTCTCCCATGCAAGGAATCAGGGATGTGAGCTGAAGGGCTGGAGTAATAATTCCTTGCCAACACAAGGAGTTATCCTTTCCTCCACCAAATTTGCAAGACTTCAATGGAGTTTTTTGTGATGTATTTAAGGTAAATTCAAACATATAGATAAATCCAAGTGACCTTGTCTCTGTCTCACCCCTGATTTGCAATATTGCCTGTGGGCAGACACTAATATTTGTATTTGTGCTACATGTTTGTACAGCACCAAGGACAGCAGAGCCCTGTTCTCCTGGGCAGGTTCATCACCCCAGTAATTATTGACAGCAAAGATACGTGCCCAAGCCAGAAATATCTCAGTCTAATTACACTGGAGTGATTTTGAAAAGCAGTTGGACGAGATTAAAGAGACAGCTTTCGTTAATTAAGAACTGTTTGGGCTTCCGGTGCTATAAAGATCCCAGCTGGCCCCATATGCACCTCTGGCTGCAGCTGGGCTCTGCATCTCCCTCTTTATTTCTCCTGCAAAAGTTTTCCTCTCTGCAGCCTGTTTGCTGGAGCGCAGGCATTCTCTCCTCCTCCTCCTCCTCCTCCTCCTCCTGCTAAGCAGGAGGCGGGCAGGACTGACTACATTAAATATACAAACACGCTGTGCTCACTCTCTGCTCCAGAGGCATCATCGGTGGCCCGTCAGCAGCAGAGCCCGAGCAAAGGCTGCCCCACGGGCTGGGGGAAGGCTGAAAGCAGCAGCAGCAGCAAACAAACCAGCAGCCAAGAGCCCTGAATAAAAGGGGAGAGGAGCAGAGGAGAGCCCAGCGAGGTTGGGCACCCCGGGCTCTCCCAGGAGCTCTCTGCAGCCCTGGCACATCGCTGTGAGTAAACGAGAGCAGCGTCCCAGCAAAGAGCATCCTTCGAGGAGCAAGAGCTGGAGATCACTCAGAAGAGAGAAGGAAAAAACCAACAACAACAAAGCACCAGCTGCTATCCCTTCTCAGAGGGAGAGAGAGCGAAAGGAGTTTAAGGGAATGAACCGGGAGGACCCAGAGACTCAGAGCAGAAAAGTTGCCCTGACAGGAGGCTCTGCACACTGAAGCTCTGCTCCACCATGGGATTTCTGGTGCCTAAGAGAAACCTGCTCCTGCTGCTGTGTGCCAGCATTTTCCCCGGTAAGTTTGAGAAAGCTCTTCTCCCCTTGCTCTGCTCTTTAGCTCTTTGCTCCCTCATCCCTCTCAAATACACACTGCAGGGACCAGCCCCTGTTCAACAGGGAATTTCCCCGACTCCTCCACCCTTCTGCCCCACCATTTCTGGTCCCCTGAGCACCAGCCTCTGCTGGGCAGCGCTTTGCCTTTATTCTCTGTTCCTTGTCTGATTTGATGGAGAAAGGGTTAAAGCCACAGTGGGAAGGGGACAGGAGGGAGAATCCAGAGGGGGGCTCAGCATCCTGCTTCTTGCCTGGGCTTTTCTTCCCTGGGTAAAGTGTGTTAATGTGTCTCGGGGCTACAGCTCCGGCTGGGGAGAGCACAGCCAGCGCTCAGCTAATGCTTCCCTTTGTATAATCCAGGGCAGCTGCAGCGTAAGTAGAAGCCATATTCCAGGAGGGACCTGGGGACAGCCTCCGGCTCCCTCTCCCCTCTGTCTGGTACAGCCGGCACAGGAGCGCAGCTCCTCCGGCAGCCTCTGGGTGAAACGTGGCTTTAATTTTTAGCAACCACCAGGCACCTCTGACAGCTCCTGGAGCCTACGTGCAGAGTAAGGGCTGCTCCTTGCAGCCTCCAACTTTTAAAGTTATGCCTGAGCAAAACTGGGATCTTGTTATCCAACTTGTGGTGTCCACTGTCCTCTTCCTTCTCCCATTGTTTTTGTGAAATATCCACTAGGCAGGTTAAAGAGCTGAATGTCAGTCTGTCTTTTTTTTTCTAATAGATGTAATGCCAGTTTTTATGTGTAAATCTGATCCAAAATCCCTATTTCCCAGTAGGAGGCTGCTTTTTCCTTTTTGTCTTGCCCTTCTAGCATCCCTCTTCCCTGCTTGCAGAATCCAGTGCTAGAAACTTGCCACACAGTGGCCATAAAAATTAGACCAGATTCAGGAAAGAATGGCTCATGAAGTGTTTTCTGGATGGTATTACTGGTGCTCCCACTTTCTTCAGACCAACCCTGCTCTGTAATGGTGGGTGAATAGAATGAGGAATACCTGGCAATGTCAGGGGAGACAAATCACCTGGGCAGCATCACCCTCCCGTGTGTCCCCAAGCTGTGGCTTGCTGGAGTTTCCCTCTGGAGGAGGCTCCATCTCTGCCAGCCCATGGACCTGCAGGTGTTTTCATTCCTTCCCCACAGCCTTTGGCCACGTGGAGACCCGAGCCCATGCAGAGGAGAGGCTCCTGAAGAAACTCTTCTCTGGTTATAACAAGTGGTCCCGTCCCGTGGCCAACATCTCGGACGTGGTCCTGGTGCGCTTCGGCCTCTCCATCGCGCAGCTCATCGATGTCGTAAGTGCAGCCTCTTGGTGCAACAAAGGCCAAAATTAGCCAGGCTGGGCACAGGGAGAGGCTTCTGGTGCCTGTGGGTTTTACTGGCTGACCCAGGGGTGGGTTGGGAAGGGTCTGCCTTCAGCAGAGAGCAGTGATCATGCAGACAGAGCTGGTGGAACACGGGGAGATTCATGTGAGTAGCTGAGCATCAAAGTGGATCCTTTACTCTTCATTTACTACAGGCAAAATCCCAAATTCCCTGTCAAAACCCATGGGACTGATCACAGCAGGGCAGTGGAACTGCTGGCATAAATGCCAGAGAATTCTGGCAAAATAATAAATCAAATACCTAATTTGGAATTTGAGCCATGATCATTAACACTAATTTACACAAGCTAATAGGGACAGTGCTTTGCACGCCTTGGGAAGAGAGATTGCCTGAAGAGGTTTCTGCAAATTAAAGTTTTAAGGGTTTTTAGCTAATCTTGCAGATATTAACAAGAAAATTCTGAGTGTTTTCTCAGATAGAAGTCACACGTGCAAACTGAATATGCCCTGTACAAAACAGAGTCTGCATGCAGACTGATGTGCACTGAAACAGTATTTATGGGATTATCTGCCAGAGTGTGTTGGGGTCAAGTGCTGGACAAAGGAGGTCCCTGCAGGGCTGCAGATGCCAGACACACTCACAGGCTTTAGATCTTGTGCAGATCTTGCTCCTGCATTTTTCTCCTTCCTGTCCCTACTTGCATGTGGCACTTACCAGGACAGTGTCTGTACAGCTGCACACTCTTTCAGCAGGTATTGGGCTGGCTTCATGGAATGAAATGGTTGGGGTTGGAAGGGACCTTTAAAGGCCATCTTGTCCAAACCCCTGTTTTTCAGAAGAGGGGACTCCCTGTCACTTTTTACGGTAGTCATGTGGCAGAATGAAAGGGATGATAATGCCCCAGCCCTAGAAATGTTCAAGGCCAGGCTGGATGAGGCTTTGGTCTGCCTGGTTTAGTAGAAGGTGTTAGAGAGGGTTGCAACTGGATGAGCTTTGAAGCCTCTTCCAATACAGACCATTCTGTGATACCTGTGACAATGGAAAGAATAATGCCACCTGAAGACTTTACTGGTGTGGGACAATCCTAACAGATTACTTTCCACACAGTTTTATATTTTGAAATCAGATTTTTGAGGTGGTAAGGAAACAGCTGAGATGGTTCAGGGGTGGGGAATCAAGGACACCAGTTGCTGGAGAGTCTCATCTCCTCGTGCAGAAGCCATCTACTCCAGCTTTGCACCACAATAATGGTCTCCCATTCCCCTCCTCACTCTTACGTCAGCCTGAGGCATCCAGGGCTGTTTGCAGTTGCTAATGTTGAAGTTGCATGGTTCTCATCTGAATAATTGATAAGACTAAAGATAAGACATTAGTGGCTGTGGAGGCATGAGAGAGATTTCCATTATGCAGCTGCTGAATCGTGGGAGAGGGGGGATCGATACACCTGCTCCACGGAGCTTTCCCAGTTTACTTAAGAAAAATTAATCTTCTTAAAACCATGTCAGTGGTTAGGAGTGCAGCTTGCAGGCAGAGCTGTGCTGGAACCTGTGGGCATGGCTGGAGGAGAGCTCTCACCCCTGCTGCCCCAGTCTGTGGTTGGGGACACTCCTGCCACCACTCTGGCTCTTCAGCTGCTCTCCCCCTTAGTGACAGTGACAGTTTTGGTGCAGACCCTGCTGCAGTTGATAGACACAAGGCTCAGCTCCCAACGACAAGGAGTCTGAAAGGGAAATCAGAGCTGTATTCAAACCCCAGCTCCTGCTGACAATAGCTGGGGGCAGGGGAACTGAAATCAATGGGGAACTCTACATTCCTGCATGTCCTTACCTCACCCTGGATTGCTGAGGGTTTTCTGGGACCAGAAATATGGGGGGAGAGGTGAAATGTGTGTCCAGGAGCAGGCATCAAGAGACACACTTGGATTCCTGTGCCTGAGTGTCTGCAGGAGCTGTGCTCACCTTGAGAGAAGGGGCCAGGCACTGCAGCACCCCCATGGCTGTGCAGTCACTGCTGCCCTCTGGGCTGGCTCCATGAGGAGCATCCAGCTGAGAAGGAACTTGGCCATTATCACATTGCAAACCCCTCTCAGATAATCCCCTGGGACTGGAGCTGTGCTTCACTCAGGTCAGGAGGATGGTGTGGTGATGGGCAGCAACTTCCACCAAGGGTGGCTCCAGGGAGGAGAATTCCAGGAAAAGGCAGCACCTGCTATAGTAGGATGTCCAGTGCTGGGGTTGTGGTGGAGACCCTCAGGTGCTTGTATTGCAAAATGGTAGAAGAAGCAGGTTCTCAAGGGCTGGTCCAGATCATGGCATTCTTCGTCTCCATCTCCCATCAGCACCCAAAGAAGCAGCTGGACGTTTTCTCTCCCTTTGTTTCTCACTGGAGTGTTTTTGTATTCCTCCTCCCTCCTCCCCTGTCCCTAACCCCAGGGCAGAGAATCTCTGCTCAGGTGTCACATCTGATGCCACAACAGCAATGAGGAGGTAGAGCTCCCCCCAAACCTCCTGGGTTTTAATGCTCACAATCAATCCTGAACTGCCACAAGAGCAAGGTTAATGATGAGCAGTTTGCTGTCAGCTGAGCTCTGCCAACTCAGCTGGGTGTGGTGCCAACCAAGGCAAGAAATAAAAAACAAATAAACCCTGAGCTCTGGTGGGACACTTCAGTCAGACCAGCACTAGGCTCTGCCCCATGTAATAATTCATCTGAGTCACTTAGAGAGGGCACAAAAGGCAAGCAGCAAACAGTAATTAACTCTACTGCAGTGCTGCCAGCATTATAAATGCCTGACATTATTTAAATATGTATATACAGTCCTACTTTTCCATGCTATTTGTGCATAGAAAGTCTACCCACTGATGGAAATACACCAGGCTGCCCAAGAATTCCATGTCAGCAGAGCAGCTGGGGTTTGGTCAGAAACCCAATCCATAGTGCCACAAGCTCATGTATTTGGTAAAAGGAGAAATGCTGCTGAGCTTCTTGTTCCCAGAACTGTGTCCATGGGTAATGTTTCACAGGAGAGCACCCTTGCAGATGAAGCTGAGCACTGTAATCCAGCACACGTGTGTGAGTCAGGGTTTATATACCCATCACCCCCTCCTTCAGTGCTCAGGTCAAAGGCAGGCTGGGGAGCTTTTTCCTCTACCTGGTATCATCATCCCAGGCGGAATCCATCAGCACTGAGTAAAATCCCAATAAATTCCAGTCCATCTGCTCACAGGATTGCTTAGGTGCAGGCTCAGCTGTTCAGTGGTATCAGACAGCTGTGCCCTGTCCCATGTCAAATGACAGAAACATCTGCTTTTTATTTCCAAGACAGAACTTACATTTATTGCAGAGGTGATTTGTAATTACGTAAATGAAATACAATTAAGGGAAATTAAGAGGGTTCTTTGGGCCTCCTAATCTGCTTCTGTAACCAATATCTGATCTTGCATTTCAGGATGAGAAAAATCAAATGATGACCACGAATGTGTGGGTGAAGCAGGTGGGTGCCCCCAAATATGTGTTTTTCCATGTTTCTTTTCAGCTTTTCTGCTGAACTCTCCCAGCTTTGTAACCACCTCATTTTTGGCAGGAGTGGCACGACTACAAGCTGCGCTGGGACCCCCAGGAATATGAAAATGTCACCTCCATCCGAATCCCCTCGGAGCTCATCTGGAGACCAGACATTGTCCTTTACAACAAGTGAGTGTGAGCACTGTGACCTGAGGGTAAACCCATCCTTGCAAATTTTCTCTGTTCATTAGGTTAAAATGTTTCCTGCAATAATTCCATTCTATTTTGTTCTCTGTGGTTGGAGTTCATGTAGATTCTATAACATGCCTTAAATGACATGACTGACATTCATCACAGGGGCTTTGCTCTCCTGATGTTCCTTCCTGTGGGCAGCCAGTTTCGTTGGGGAATGCCAGGTATTGTTTTCTCTTCACATGTCAGATGCACAATTAAGCTGGATTTGAGCTTTCAGTCCTCTTCAATTTCATTTCACCCAGGAGCTCTCCCCTAATTCATCACCATCAACTGGAAAAGCCAATTACTGATTATGGGCTTAAATAAGGAAAATATGCTGAAACATGTCAGGCTCGTGCATCTACAAACAGGGGTTTCAGGTCAGCTAAATACCATTCTGGAATGATGTCTAAATAGGTATTTGTTCCTCTTTGCAGATACTTGGAATCTGTTCTTTGTAAGGACGCTTCCTAGGGAGCAGCTTGTGTTTTACTTTCTTCCTTTGGAGCCTGTTGATATTCTTAGAAATGCTGCCCTAGTGCCAAGGCTGTTTTCTCCCTGGGGTTTCCACCACAGCTCTCCAGTCTCCCAGGATGTCAGATATCCCAGTCCCCCAGCCCAGCACAGGCCCCAGAGGAAACACTTGCTGCAGGCATCAAAGAAAAGCATCTTTGCATGTGGCTGACACTCAGAGAAAGCCCTCACAGCAGCAGCCAGGCTCGGTTTTAATAAACAGTTGCCTGGTTCTAGCTTGATATGACTTTGCTTCTGTTTGAAAACCAAAATAAATGGCTGAAGCTGGAATCTGCCTAGGGGACTGTGAGCTTTGGAGACTACAGGTGCTGTTATCTTTCCCATTAGCTCATTCTGGATCCTCAGTGGTGTGGAGTGATTGCAAACCTCTCGGAAATCACTGCATCCTCACTGAGCACCTTTCAGAGATTAGCCCAATGGAAATGATTCATTCAGAGGCACTTGGACCTTCCTGCCCTCCAGGGACACACTCTTATTGCATCAAAAGTGCCTCACTTGGCAGCCAAGAAAGGTGTTCACAGCTTTCACTGGAAAAAAAAAATGACCTTGTCATTCTTATTGTTTAATTAATGACAATGGCAAGGATTATTATTTTTGGAACTTCTGGTGGTTGTTGTGGTGGACCATGGTGCCAAAGGAAATGACGTGGCACAAATCCCTGTGCCACCTTTGTGCCACCTTTGTGCTGGAGCTATTGGCACAGAAGAACCTGTCACCTCTGCTTCCTCTCCCTTGGCTCAACAGGGTTGATGAGGATGGAAATAAGGAACCACAGAATGACAGAATGGTTTGGGATGAAAAAGATCTTAAACGTGTTCTCATCTCAGTGACAGGGACACTTTCCACTAGACCAGGATACTCAAAGCCCTGCTCAGCCTTGCCTTGAACACTTCGAGGGATGGGGAGCACTCCAGGACACCTTGGTATCCTTTAGGTCTCTGGGCATTTTGGGGTTTCATGCTGAAAACATCCCCCAGATGTCCAGGACACCCAGACCCTGAGCTGGGCAGCTTTGGCTCCTGCCCTCACACGCTCTGCCCCTCTGCCCTGCTGTTGTAGCTCACTGCTGCTGTCACTGGAGTCTCTACAGGGACTCCAGGTCTGATCTCCTGGCCACAGCAGCTGCTCCAGAATGTCCTTCTCAGCCTCTTCTGGCCAGTGAGAGTCCTTCAGTCCTGCCCACCTTACTGCTCTGACTTGCAGTAACAAATCTGGTGGTCCTGGGGCCTGCTGGCACAGGGAGATCTCATGCCCCAGCTTCCCAAATCCAGGCTGCTTCCCTCCCTTGATCCACACTTAGCATTAATAATCATGCATTTATCTGTTGTTATGAGTCTATCATACATTTTTAATTGGTTACTTTATCCATGAATTAAACATGGGTGTAGGTTAGGCACAGACATTAGTGGGTTTCCAGGAATTCCGTGTGTCTTCACCGCTGTATCTCCCTTTGTTCTTACACAGAATGTTTTCTGCCCTGAGGTGTACTTCTCTCTTCCACCCAACTTCCTACCAAACACATCTGGAGCTGCAGTCAATATCTTCATCAGGTTTCACATATTTTAGGGATTGCAGGGCAAATGCAAAGCAAAATCTCCAGAGTGAGGGGACACCAAGGCGAGGCTCTTTTGCACAGCATTTCACCGACTGCATTCCCAGCCAGGGCTTCTCCTGCTGGGCATCTCAGCTGGAAATGACAGTGGTGAGCCATGGTGATGCTAACAAGGAGTCCATCTCATATTTTACACATATATATGTATAGTTTAGAGGGAGTTTAACATAGCTGCAAATGATTCTGAGTCTCTGAAAGGAGGAGAATGTGGAAAGAAGCCTTGGTGGAAGAGAGCAAGAGGCCACACTGACCTTTTGCTGTCTTCAGGCTGTTTAGTGAGAGCTGATTATTGCTTAAAATATTATTGAAATATGGTATTTCTGTTTGGGATGTTCTCCTTTAGGAAAGATTATACAAATACGCCTCCTGTTTTCATCTTGGGCTATATATTACAGAAATGGTAAAATTTCAGTTGATTTCAGATTTACATCTTTAAGGAAACCTAACCCTTTGTTGTGAGGTTATTCTCATATCTTGGCTCACTATTGTAAAAAACATTCCATTTAGCCACTCTAGAGACCCAAATTAAATCAGTAAATTCAGCTGGTTTGGCCTAGAGACTAAATGTAGTTGTCAACATTCATAAGGAATCTGAAAAGAAATTAATATCCTACAGGGAAATTAATATGCTGTTGAATTTTCAGGCATGATGAGATAAGTTCCAAGACTCTGCAAATAGCATCTACTGGATGTGACATAACATATGTACAACAGAGGAATATGAGTTCCTCATAGTGAAGTGACAAAGCCTCTTCTTTGCCAAAAAACCAGGTTGTTCCTTATCTGAGGTTGTAAAGTCTCCTCAGGCATCACCAAATCATTCTTAAATGAATTATCTAATCCTATGCATTGATTTGTTTTTCCATTCATGAATGGCTTTGAAGCACATTTTAGTTTTTCTTTGTATATTTGAAGTACAAAAAGAACTGTATTTTTGTATGATCCTGGGCATTGCATTTTTTTGTTTGTAGTGGGTTTTTTTGGTGGATTTTTTTTTGCTTCTCCACCACTGTGTTGAGTCACTTGCTCAACATAGGAGCTCCAGAGGATAAACCCCTGAAAGCACAGAGAAAACCCTGAAAGTCCTGCTGCTAAAGGTTTCCCAGGGCAACCCAAACCCAAACCAGCCTAATACTGGTTTTCAGCTGGATAGTCACGGTATTATCACAGCATTTGTCTGCTCCAGCCTGGTGGTTGCAAAACCTGGGAAGAAGCTACTGGGAATATTGAAAATTCAGAAGTTTCTCTTTTCTTGGTATTTTCTGGGATTCACTGTTCCAGAAAGTAATCCCTGCCTTAGACTCCACAGTTACCAGAAAAAAAAAAAAAAAAGATCAGAAATAAAGAAGACAAGATCAGATGTGAAGGAAAATCAAGTACAAATTTCTGTAATTAGGGGTAGGAAATATCTTGAGGAATTCATCCAGAGATAAAATGGACACAAAGGGATTACTGGATGGGGTAAGGAGATCATCTGTCAGGCAGTTTTTGAAAATCATGGAAATACAAAGAGGTTTTTTTGAAAAGTACTGTAGCAGCTTGTTCTCGTGAGCTATACTGTGATGTTTGCAACCAGTTAGATTTATGGAGTAACACTGGTTTTATGACTCATCCCAAAGCTCTTTGGAGGAGAAATACCAAAAGTTGCCCCAGTGTAACCTTTAAAATTGGAAACATACTTGACATTTTTCTTTATGTGCATTGGCACAGATCTCATCATTCTGCACCAGCTATATTTATAATAGGCCAAAAAAAAAAGAAATCACTAATTCACCCTTCAGTTCTCCTGATTCTTCTGGCAGGGTCAGTGGTTGTTTTTCTGGAGAGGGACATCTTCAGATGCTTTGAGGTTTGCTGCCAAGCTCTACCCAGCAATGCAGGAGCTGATGGAAGGAAATATTCAGGAGGGATCCCTCTCCTGGGCTGCTCTGTTCACACCCAAGGGCTGCTCCTGCCATTCTAAGGACAGAGCAGGAGCTCTGCCTTCAAAGTGCTGGCAAGGATCCTTGGCAGAGGGGAGAATTGGAGCAAAATGCACCAACCCAGCAGAGTCAGAGCCTCCTGAGACACCTGTGCTCACTCCACTGGTGTGGCACAGCCTTTGCTGTGGAATTGCCATTCCACAGCCTTTGCTGAGAACGGTGCCTGCTTTGCTGAGCCACAGCCAAAACATCATTAGTTACTGCTGGTTCCTAAACACTAAACCAAGCAAAAGCTGGGGGGTGGCTGAAGGAAGTCCCATCAGTGCACAAACATCTCCCCTGGGCATGCAGGAACTTTTGTACCCAGGTTGCCAAGATCCTGGAGCTATTTAAAACCCAACTAGGTAAGGTCCTGATCCTCTTGTATCTGACCTGCTTTGAGAAGGGAGTTTTGGGCAGGAAACAGTTCCAGAGGTGCCTTCCAAGCAGTGCATTTCAGTTATTTGGGAGCACAAATCACTATACATTTTCCAGTAAATATTTTCTGGTTTCTCTTTGAAGAGAATTTTAATCTGAACATTCCAGAAGCATCTCTGTAATGTGTACCAAAAGGGTGCAGGCTCCTAATACCACAATTTTTCTTTATTACTGCTCTTTGATGAAAAGTGCTTTAAGTGAGGACACTCTGCTATATCCATATGTGTGTATAGATAATTTTCAGGCTTTTAAAGGTCTGTTTGGATTTAAATTGCGTCATCAGAAATTAAAATAAATGTGTGCCTCATTTAGATGCACTCTGAAAACACTTAATTTTGTGAGATGGTGTATCTCCCAACTGCAGAAAAATAGAAAGTGTCAAAAGAAAATAGAAATTCTCTGTCAGCAGAGCTTTTTAGTTGAATATGGCTGGTAGATGTCTGTAAAGCAATGCCATCCTTAAACCCTTTTAAAGTTAGGAGATTTAGTAGAGCAGCCTTTCTTCTCAAAATGAGAAATCAAAGGCTGCAGCACACAGCAGCTTTTTCTCTTGTTTTTGGAAAAAAAATAATTAATTCTCTTCTCTCTTTCTTGGTGTGCACTGCTGTGTTTGACATAAAAATATAAGAGCTCCAGTGTCGCTATCGGACACGAAGGAACACAAGCACACCCACTCTCAAGGTGAAGGAAAAAAGGGACCTTTATTTTTCTGACTCCTATATTTATAGTTTTACAAAGGTGACAGCGGATTGGAGGGTGACAGTGACACTTCTCCAATGACACTGGTTACACCAACAGTCCATCAACTCTCTCCTCCTCCATCAAAGGAATGCAAACAATAAGTTATTTACAAGAAAGTGGGTGATAAAGTTCCTTACAAGAATGTCAACATCAGAAGACTTAAAAAATCTTAAAAAACCAGGGTGACACTCCAGTTCTTTATTACTGACATATTTCTAAAGCTGTCAGGTCAGAGTAACCATGAGAGCCTGACTATCTGAATTCTGCAGCTCTTGTGATGTTTACCTTGCACTCACGCCTTCTTCCAGCTGGATTTTCATGACAACTGTCACAACAGAGTGATCTCCACTGAGGGAGTTGAGAACATGCCATTGCTCCAGTGGAGTGTCTGCACATTTTCCCTGTCCCACTCCATCAGGTCTCCCACCTTCCTGTCTAAGGCAATATTCACGTGGTGCACTCAGGGCTGTAGGAACAGCAATGGGTTTTCCCACAGCAAAGCTGTCCAAAAGAACACAGGGTTTCCCCAAGCTCCCAACTGCAGGCTGTGTTTGCAGTTGGTTGTCTCATCTTCATCCCTTGGAGAGTGGGGAAGGACTTTGGAAGGCACTCAACAGCCAGGTGACCTTGTTTGCTCCCTGTCTCATGTGGAGAGGAGCAGAATCAAAGTCTCACACAGAAGGGGAGAGAGAATCTCTGCAGGCTGCCCTGCATGGGCAGGGTGCCAGCAGGCACAGCTTCCCCTCCACCAAACATATGCTTGAAGGTCCACATATGCTTGTGGGTGGAAATCTTGGGGAAGGAGGCAGAAATACATGGATGCATGAAGGGTGAGACAAGTGGGAATGCTGCCTTTGCATGATGTGGCTGGCTGGGATATATTCTGTGTACACAGCATGGCTGATTTACCCTGCTTACAAATTCCTCTGCATTGAACTGCAATGAGAAATCCAAACACACTCAGCAAAGTCAGGAGTTCCTTCATAGTCCTGGTGGGCTGGTGAGGCTGGAGCATCCCAGGGTGTTTTGTGGCCCCTCAGAGTCAATAACTGACTGCATCCAAGGAGATGTTCTGCAGCTGGTTTCACTCCTGCCATGGCACTGCAGGCAAAATCCAGCCTGGAGGGCAGTGCCAGTGTTACTTGTAAAAATGTGAGCCAAAGAGGGCCCAGCATGAAACTGGGTTTGTTAGGTGAGCAATTAAAAAATTTAAGAAAAAATGTTTCTCATTAAAAAGCAGATAATTAACAGAAAGAAATGACACACAAGATCTGCAGCATCACAATGGTTCCATCTGTGCTTGCAGAAGAGGAGTGTGGTGATCACATAGAAACTGCAAAACTGCCAGGGAAGGCATTCCTGGGAATGAAACACAGTTACATGAATTATTATCATTCCTGGATGCTATTTTAGCAAGAGTTTATCCTGTTTTTTTCCAAGAGTTTTCAAAAGAAAAATGCACACCTGTGTTGTTTATCCAGCCACTCACACACTGCTCTACCTAAGAAGGGAAACACTCCTAGTGGATGCTCATAATCCCTTTTCTTTAATAAGATCCAATTAAAAATATTGCTCCATTAATGAGCTATTTAATCATGCCTCAGAGATATCATTAAATGCAGAATTGGATTCCATATTCCTATTGAGATTTAAAAAGAAAACCACCAAGAACAGCAAGCACTGGCCTGCCACTTGCTGTGCATGTTTCATGTCTCAATCTGGCTTTACTGTGCTCCTGGCAAAACCCAGGAAAAAAAAAAGAAAAAAAAAAAAAAAAAAAAAAAAAAAAAAAAAAAAAAAAAAGTTGATTTTTATCCAAATCACATATTCTGGAGTGTAAATTAGATTCAAGAAAGAAGAAGTAAGACAGGAGCTGTATGGATTGTACAATGGCCCAGGTTTGTTTGCGTCGGAGTAGATCACCATGCTGATTTTGTCTTAATACTGTTGTAAGAGTTTTATATGTAGTTTCCACCTTTTTTTTAATTTTAAAGTGTTTTAAATCTTTAGAAAAAATTCAGTTTATAAGTCAAAAGGCACTATTGTCCTTTTGTGTTCTTATGGTTTTCCCAAAATCTGCCCCAAAGAACACAAAAAACAAAGAAGAGTTTAGTAAAACCTGGTTCTACACCATACAAGAATTCTGAATTTATTTTGCCATTAATTCAAACAACCTAGAAAATTGTCTCAAGGACATCTGGGCTGTGATCCTGAGGACTGGGGACATTTCCATCTCTGCCCAGAAACGGTGTTAGCCAAGGCAGCTCAGCAAGTGCCAGATCTGCCACTATTTCCCAATACTACACCAGTCTCATTTTTAGGATGTTTCACAGGGCAAGTGGAAATATGTGATGTGAGTTGTGAGGCCCTGGCACAGGCTGCCCAGAGAAGCTGTGGCTGTCTGAACCCTGGAATTGTTCCTGGCCAGATTGGGTGGGGATTGGTGCAACCTGGTCTAGTGGAAGGGGGAAAAAAGAAACTTCCATGGCAGGGAGTTGAAATCAGATTGTCTTTAAGGTCCTTACCAACCTAACCATTCCATGATTCTATAAAACTATCAAAAAGTCTTTTTTTTTTTTTCAATTTTGCTTGTAAATGAATGGTCTCCTAAAGAAATGAATTCAGAAAGTCCCTGTGCCTTCTGCAGCCTGAGGAGCCCTGCTGGATCACCCGTGTGCTGATGATTTTGCTGCTGGCAGGGAGGAGGAGAGGTGTGTCCCCTGTCACTGTGTGCCTGCTGTCAGGGCACATCTGGGCACTGAAGCAGCAGAGCAGGGCCCAGGGAGTTTGGCAACTGCAGGCTGGGCTGGCTCCAGCCAGAAGCACTGGGCAGGAGCAGAAAGCTTTCTATTGGTATCAGCCTGAATAATTAATCTCAAGTTTTTAGCAGAAGCTCTCTTCCTCTGCACAGCCTGTCTTTAGTCTGGCTGTGCTGCTGTTTGTAGCACAGGTTCTTCCTCCAAAAGTCTGGAAAATACAATTTATTCATACAATTTATCCAATGCAAACTCCTGAGCTATTATCTGTTTATCTGATAACCCCCAGTCGAGGGTTCCTGTGAGAAGACACCGCAAAAGCCAATTCTCTTCCTTTCTGAGAAATGAAAAGATTAATGTTCATTATTCCTACTAATAGGATGTTCTTGCTGTTTTTCTCATAAAAGACTGGGTGATTACCAACACTCTTTCACTTTTAGCAGCTGTCACAAATAATTCTGCCCAGCCCACAGCTACACTATCTGATAGTACTTCCTCCCATTTCTAAAACAAACTCAACTCATTCCAGAGCACATCTGGGACACCTTTGGGGAAAACCTGTGTACAGTCACATCAAGGAACTGACTTATTCCAGGAAAAGGCTGACATGTACATGAATTCCAGGGCTTGTGTAAGCTAAGAGCTCAAAATCCACTGGACAGAGTAGGTGGATCCAGGGTTTGGACATGATGTGCCTCTTGCCCCTCTCAGGTCATTTGGAAGCCAGGCACTAAATATCCTATTTCCTTACCAGAGCTGACATGTCCTAGAGAAGTCTGAGCCTTTTTTTGTCTTCCATCTGTCCCCAGTGCTGATGGTGACTTTGCAGTCACCCACCTGACCAAGGCTCACCTCTTCTACGATGGGAGAATTAAATGGATGCCCCCTGCCATCTATAAAAGCTCCTGCAGCATCGATGTCACCTTCTTCCCCTTTGACCAGCAAAACTGCACAATGAAGTTTGGCTCCTGGACCTACGACAAAGCCAAGATAGACTTGGTGAGCATGCACAGCCATGTGGACCAGCTGGACTACTGGGAGAGTGGGGAGTGGGTCATCATCAACGCTGTGGGCAATTACAACAGCAAGAAATACGAGTGCTGCACAGAGATCTACCCTGATATAACCTATTCCTTCATTATCCGGAGGCTGCCGCTGTTCTACACCATCAACCTGATCATCCCCTGCCTGCTGATCTCCTGCCTGACCGTCCTGGTCTTTTACCTGCCCTCGGAGTGTGGAGAGAAGATCACTCTGTGCATCTCCGTGCTGCTGTCCCTCACTGTGTTCCTGCTGCTCATCACGGAGATCATCCCCTCCACCTCCTTGGTCATCCCTCTGATTGGGGAGTACCTGCTCTTCACCATGATATTCGTCACCTTGTCCATCATCATCACTGTCTTCGTGCTCAACGTGCACCACCGCTCCCCCCGCACCCACACCATGCCTGACTGGGTCAGGAGGGTCTTCCTTGACGTAGTCCCACGGATCCTTTTCATGAAACGTCCCTCCACAGTGAAGGACAATTGCAAGAAGCTCATCGAGTCCATGCACAAAATCACCAACGCACCGAGGCTTTGGTCTGAGATGGACGTGGAACCCAACTTCACTACCTCATCCTCCCCCAGCCCCCAGAGCAACGAGCCATCCCCCACCTCCTCCTTCTGTGCCCACCTCGAGGAGCCAGCCAAGCCTCAGCCCATCTGCAGGTCCCCGTCTGGGCAGTACTCTGTGCTGCACCCAGAGCCCGTACAGGTGACCTGCTCCTCTCCACAGCCCTCCTGCCGCCACCTGAGCGACAGCCAGGCCAGCTCTGTCTTGAAAGGCAGGTCACTGAGTGTGCAGCAGATGTACAGCCCCAGCAAGGCAGAGGAGGGGACAATCCGCTGCAGGTCCCGGAGCATCCAGTACTGCTACCTGCAGGAGGACTCCTCCCAGACCAACGGCCACTCCAGTGGCTCTCCAGCGTCCCAGCGCTGCCACCTCAACGGGGAGCAGCCCCAGCACAAGCCCCCTCCGTGCAAGTGCAAGTGCAAAAAGGGTGAGGTGGCTGGCACAGCAGCCCAGGGGAGCAAGAGCCACGGCTCCAAAGAGCAGCACCTGGTGCTGATGTCCCCAGCCCTGAAGCTGGCAGTGGAGGGGGTTCACTACATCGCAGACCACCTGCGGGCGGAGGACGCGGATTTCTCGGTGAGTGTCCCAAAGGAGCCTGCTCTCCTTCAGAGAGCCAGAAATGAGGTGGTAAGGGAGCCACAGCAAGCCTTGAGCTGTGCAGAGTGTGAATGCATTGAGGCAGGCTCATACCTCTGGTGTGGGTTTTGGCACTGAAGGTGTCCTTGGGGTCTTGGAATGATGGCCAAGGGGGCATCACAACCAGGTCATGCTCAGGGCTGCTCTAGAACAATGGATTCTCCAGCAGAAAATAGGAATAAATTGTTGTTAGGCAGCAAAGAAGCAGTTAGGTTTGTGAGAGACCCAAAGTGCAGCCATCTCACAGGAACAGAGACTTATTTCTTATTTAAGCCTCTGACAAATGGGGAATTCACACTCTCTGCTTTTTATTAACCACCGACTGTGACTGTGGAGCCCAGGAAAGCAAATTGACCAAACAGGCTGTGGGAAGCTGTAGTAGTGTGGGGATTCTACAGGGTGTGCTCAGCTCTGCTCATGTATCATGATGTGATTATTTATTAGTGAACTTCCACTGGAGCAGTTGGCTCTGCGCAGGGACATGGGGGAACAAATTTCCTGTTTATTCTGTGGGGGTAAATGTGGCTACAAATAAAGGGAGTAGAGGCTGAAAGGATTTATTTTCGTGGAGACACTGATGCACATAACAAATGCCACATCCTTTCACAGCTCTTGTAGCTCTTTCCTGCAGGACTATGGATATTGTGGTCCAGTAATTATGGCCACAATGAAAGGAGGCACAAGATAACCTGAAGTTAGTAATCTTATTAAAGAAAAGTCTTATCTACCTTTCCCTGGGCAGATCCATATGCCAAAGGTGCTTTTTAGCTTTCTCTACCATTTAAATTTCTTAAAGTTTAGAATCAGTGCAAGTCATAGTGTGTTTATACAGGACTTCCTGAGCATAGAGAATGTCTTTTAATTGCATTTTTCACAGGACTGAGCAGCAGCAAGAAAAGCTTAAATATTACTGTCCATTTCTATAATCTTTGGTATCATAGTTAAGGGCCTCTGTTCTTCAATGGATTTTGCTCCACAGCATCCTTTTGAGGAAGGAACTGTTAATTCCTTATATTGAAGAGTTACAGCCAAAACACAAACTTTCTGTTCAAGGTCATAGAACAAATGTGTGGCAGAGATGGGCTGTGAATCCTCATCTTCATTAGTTGCCAGTCCAAAACTCTTTGCCAGGGTAAAGCACTTCAGAAGCACATTAGGAGTGCAGGAATTAAAGTCTGCTCTCTCCCTCTGGCAATAATCACAAGTAAACCCTTGGATGTCAGTTGAGTTTAGCTCAATTTTTTCCCCATGGTGCAAATGAAAAAATATCACACCAATAATACTTCCCATTCCAAATGATTCTCCCTGCTGAGCTGGTTGGTGTTAACAAGAATGGACTCAATTAATATTTTGGGCTCCTTCCTCTTAATTTTTTTTATAATGAAGCAGTCTTCAAAAGCAACAAATTTTCTTCTGATACCTTCTACTGCTCTTCCCTCTTGAAATTAAATTATCATCCTGAGGAGAAAGCTATTTACAGTGCTAAACATCAAAAGCAGAAGAAAAGGAGCAGCTTTGAGCCTTTGGTCTCTGACCCAAGCTCCTGCCAGCCCAGGCAGTGAGGAAATGCACCAGGAAAATATCCAGCAATGAGGTGTGGGCAGCTTTGTGGGCTCCCCTGGGGACTTGGGGGTGACCTTTCTCCACCATTCCACAGCAGCTGTGGCTGGCACAGAAGGCAGAGCTTGAGTTTTCAGATAGAGGGGATAATGCTGACTCCATTCTGGGGCTGCACTATTTTCTCTCTCTGGACCCAAGTAACATAAAATAGGAAAGCACAGTTTTTTTCTCCCAGTGGAAATGAAAAAGAAGAAGGAAAACGATCTTCTGGAGCTGAAATATACTGTGAGGAGCAGAACTGATCTAATAAAATGAGAATTTATTGGGGAAAAAAATCAGTACTCAGAAATTTGCTTTCATCCTGAAATCAAATTGTGGCATTTCTTCATGGAAGTCTTCAATAAATCTATCAGCAGGCACCTCTGATGCAGCTGCACATCTCGCTGTCTTGTGGGCAATATTTCCAGAGACATTCACCTTCCCAGAAGAAGAACAGAGCTTCTTTTAAGTTCCTGTCTTTTTTTTTTAATTTATTTTTTTCTCTATAGCTCCATTGCCACAGGGGCAGTGCTTCTAAATTAAAAGTAAATAGCTCATTTAATTAAGTGCTCCAGCGAAGAGAAAATGGAAAACGCAAGAGGCAGTTGTTTGTTACAGAAAGATATCTGCAAACAATACAGGCACAATGGGGCACTGGGGAAAACACATGGTGCAATTGTCCCAGCAGAAGATGGAAATGCCATTAGAAATTAATTACAGACTGAAAGGCAAAACAAGTTCCATGTCACACATCAGCCAAAATAACCAGACAGCACCAGCACCATCTGGGAACTCGTTCTGTCCATGGCTGTGTGCATCTCCAGAATGCTCTGATATGAAGATATTTAAAAATAAAATGGGAAGGAATAAAGCTGAGGGGGAGGAAACAGGATAATCTCACTGGGTTATTTTTAACAAAGTACAATAGAACTGCCTGGGACTGCCCTAATCTGTGTTGCAGACTCTGGGTCCTGGGGATCAGATGTCACCAAGGCCCCTCAATCCTGCACTCAATCCTGAGGCTCAGACCCACAAGGAGCTGCACCAGGGTGGAGCTGCAGATTCCCACTTTTCAGGAGTTTAGAGTGGGGGAGTCAGCTGGTTCTTCCCCTGATTGTTTCCCAAAAAAATTTTGAGTGAGCATCTTAAAAACTAATCAAAATAGAGGTCAGGAGTTGTGGTGGCAGATGTTGGCAGCTGCATGGATGTCAGAGGGATGTCTGTGGATCAGACTCCACATGGGCTGCTGGAACACGAGGAAATGCTACAATGGTGGCACAATACAAAATAAAAAATCCAAATCATAAAAAAATCCAAATAATTTTCTCTCCCTCATCCTCTTTTTTTTATTATTATTATCTCCACATAATTTCCAATTTCACCCTCTGTGCTCTCAGTCTGAAGCTGGATATTGATTTTACAAACATCTGATGCAGTCCCAGCCATCATTTTCAGAATGGGAACAGTATTTCTGCATACACCATTACATTAGGAAGCAAATTCTTGTCCAAGTTGTTCTTCCCTCACTTTCCTCTTCTTTGCACAGAGAGAAACTCATCAAGTTTCTTTTCTTTCTGTGATCTAGCACTTATTTATACTAGCATAAATATTCAAAGGAAGTTATTACACCAGAATGAGGCATTATTTACTCAATCCAGCTTTCCAGCTGAACATCAGATGGGAAATTTCAGAATTGCTTTACACATTGGTTACATCATAAGACATTAATCCCATAAAAACAATCATCCAGGGCTTGCTTAGATGCCTTTCTCATGGGGAATTTTAAGCATCAGAGGCTCCAACTCTCAGCAAGTGATGAATAGGTCAGAAAATAAATGCAGCAAAAGGGAGTTATCCACTGAGCTCTTATCACAGAACTGTAGAATCACAGAATGGTTTGGGTTGGAAGGGATCTTAAAGCTCATCTCATTCCACCTGCCATGAGCAGAGCCCCATCCAACCTGCCCTTGAACTTCCCAGGGATGGGGCAGCCACAACTTCTCTGAACAGCTGTGCCAGGGCCTCAGCACCCCCACAGTAAAGGATTTCTTCCTAATTTCTAATCTAAAATAATGCATTTCAGTTTAAACCCATTGCCCCTTGTCCGGTCACTACATGGTTTTATAAATTTGAATAAATTATAATTCACAACCCAAGGAAATTATAGAATCTTGGGATGAGAGAATTCCTTTTGGTTTCAAGGGTCAATATTTTTTTTTACTCACTCTAATTACAGATGGTTGTGCAGAGACCTGTAAAATCATAAGTAACAAGATTTTTCCAAGGAGGTGACAAAATGCAGGGTGAACCTGGTTGTTTTCTCTGCCTATTCAGTAGAAAAGGCTGGCTTAACTCAATGCTGCTTTTAAAAGGAATAAATCTGTTCATCGAATGAAAACGTTGAGCCCATTCTTACGCTTTTCACAACATTCAGGTATCCTGAAATTGAAAATGCTTTGTTCAGAGAAAATATAATATGGTCTCCAGTGTGTGCCTGATTTCCCAGTTCACAAAGTTGCTCACTGAGCCAAGGAGCTCAGCAACACCACTGTACCTGTGGAAAATCCTCATCTGCAAATGGCACTGCACTGATAGCTGGATTGCTGCCTTTACCAAAATGCATTTTTCAGCTTTGCTGTCCCCTTCTCCTTTCACCACTCACAGCCCCTGGGAAGGTTTGAGTGGGCTCCTGCTGAGATGTTTTCCCCAAAGAACAAGGCAGCATGCCAAATTTCTGCCCTAGGATCTATTAATCATCAAGTGGGAAATTGTAGGAAATCATAATGGGTACAGTCATACCAAATAGAACTTTACCATCTGATCAGGCCACTTCCTGGGAAAGAAATTACTAACAGCAGTGTAATAAAAGAGGTTTTCATATATATATATATATGGGTTCTTAATGAAGGAGCCATTTACCATTTCTACCTCATGGTACTAGAACTCCCCAGAGAGGAATTGCTGGAAAATCCTCCCACAGCAAGGAGAAAAAGGAGGGTGAGGGTACTTTTATTGGCTGGTTCATTTTCACTGCTTATTCACCCAAAGCTGTAAATCCCTTCAGAGGAAGAGTTTGGCTTTGTTAATCTGTAAGCAAATCTATTTATGAGCACGGGGAAACGAGTAATTTCTTACCCCCCACCACCCCAGCCTGAATCACAGCCTCACCTACACACCCAGTTACAGCTGCTGCTGATGGAAAATGGGAGAGTGAATGTGCAGATGGCCTTAACTATACAGGGGTGTGTTATCCATGGGATTTGTGACTTCACATGCACACCCCTACAGTCTGGGGATCCCTCAGGTGATTGATGAATAAAGCTTTGTCATTTTATAGCTCCAGTAGGTGTGAGCAAGACCTCCCCCTCCTGTCTCTGGAATGATATTAAAATGTCCTACTCTGGAGTAAAGCTCTAAGAGGTTTCATAAATTTTAATCTCCAATAAATGTTAATAATTGGCCTGTCCCCTCTGTGTTCCAGGTGAAGGAAGACTGGAAGTACGTTGCAATGGTCATCGACAGGATCTTCCTCTGGATGTTCATCATTGTGTGTTTGCTGGGAACTGTTGGGCTCTTTCTCCCACCCTGGCTGGCAGGAATGATCTAAATATAACACCAAAGGGAAGAAATTATTGTCCCACTATCCCACTGTATGGATTTTAGTTCACCTGGAAGGAGAGAACAGAGAAATGGAGGCAGCCCTTTGAATAATTCACTGCGTGTCCTCACTTGGGCTGCTCCCGAGCTCTTGGGGAATCCTTGCCGAGGTCACATTGTTTTGCCAAGCCATTTTCATCTCCTCCATCTAATTTAGGGGAAAAGTTCTTATCAAAGTCTGTACATAGCATGGTGGCATTCATTGGCATATACTCAGCAGTGTAAGAACACGAGCTTGTCCCTAAAGCAGCACAGAAAGGGGCTCTGCATCCACAAACCAGCCCCTGGCAATAGCTCCAGTCACCCTCAGCAGCCTCACTGTGCCCTGCCCAGTGATTTTGCCCTGTCAGGCTGAAGTCTTTCAGGACTGTGTCCCTGTATGAGTCATTTTATAAATAAAGTTCCAAATTTGGGTTACCTGTGCAGGATGTGGTCTCTGTTCAGCTGGTAAAGGCAGAGAGTCTGGAAAGGCTGAAATGGCTGCTTGGGACCAACAGTGATCATTAGCACTGCAGATGCAGATTTTATACAGATTTTACTTTGGCCAGTGCCCTCCTGGAACTGTGGAGACTTGGGGTGAATGAGGATCAGGCAAATGGAGGGAGGATTTGGGGTTAAGATTGGGACCTCATTGGTAACTCTTTAGGGAACTTTCAGAGGAAATCTCCTGGATCCAAGTTATGGCTTCTGCAAAACAGCAGATGGTCACCCTGAGCTGTAACACCCTTGGTGTACGTGGGGAAGATACCCAAGACATGGGGAAGCCAGAACAGAAATCCAGGATGATGTCAGGATAATAAAGAACTGTGCCAGGGTGACCTAGGGCAGGTTATTTAGGTGCCAGAGAGAGAGACACTCCATGACCTCCCAGGGGAGCCTCAGTGCTCTGCCACCCTCAATATAGAGCAGTTTTTCCTCATGTTGAGGTGAAACTCCTTGTGTTTCAGTCTGTCCAGCTCCATTTTGGTCTGGCTCACCGTTCCCACCCTCAGCTGGGTGCCAGCTGGGAACAGCCCACAGCCCAGTGTCTCCCTGCTTCCTTCAGAGCTCTCAGAGGCAGAAGGGCTCATGAACATTCTACCAGCGCGTGCAGGCAGAGGCAGACATGGTCTAAAAACCTCTAAAAACTGCCTCAGGACCTGCTGTGAGAGCACAACTCAAAGACCAGGTTGGCAGCTCTGGGATCTGGGCTTTGCACCTCTTCCACACCCACGGCTGGGATCAGCACTCATGAGAGTCTCTGGGCTCTGGGAAGTTTACCCTGCCCTGAATTCAGGGCAATACACACCAGGAGAGGCAGGCAGGTGCCTGGGGGGCAGCACAGAGGGTCCTGCAGAAGCCAGAGCCAGGTGAGAGCCCAGGTGGGACATGTGTCACCCTGTGTGCTGGCCTGGCACATGGGGCTCGTTGCTGCCACATGGCTCAGTGAGCAGCACAGAGCTGCTGAGGATTGTGACAGCAATGCTGGAACACAAACAGTGGGGTTTAGAGACTTCTTTGAAATACAAGTTACTGCACTCAGCCAGAACAGAACAGGTTAAAAATCAATGCAGTGATCAGCCTGTGAGGCCCCATCTAAGAAACTACAAGTGACCTCCGCGTTCACAGATTCAGCCAAGTGCTTAAAATCTGTTTGGCTCACCAAGAAAGCAGAGTAGCCGTGGTTTGGGCCAGCTCCACAAAGAGCTGTGCTGGCACAGCACGGGGTGGGAGGCAGGGAGGGAGGCTGAGGGAGCTGAGCTGCTGCTTGTTTTCAGAATGAAGAGAGACCCAGCCTTTGGAGATGCTAATTTATCCCTTTTCACAGTCAGTGAGTTTGCTTATGGCAATGAAAGGAAAACAAACAGTCGAACATCTTTAAGGTCTAGTGCATAAATGTACCAGCACAGCTGTGGTGTGTGTGCAGGGCTGTGACACAGCAGGGCTGCCTCTCGCTGTCACAGCCCCACGGGGGCACAGGCTGAGCCCTCCCCAGCACCTCTGCACATTTAACAAAAGGATCATGAAGGTGGAAGATTTCTGACCCTGGGCACTGCTGGGTTAGGGGCATGGTATCACAGCAATGCCCACAGCAGCTGCTCAGAGCTCTCTGTCTCCTCCTCCTCCTCCTCCCGAGCACATGGGAATCACCAGCAGCAGGGCAGGTGGGAGGCTTGGCTGGGCATGCAGATTTTTAGCAGTAAAAGCAGCAGTTTCCAGCTGGGATGGAGTCAGCAGCAGCTCGAGTCTCTGCCCACACCTCCCAGCAAACACAGGAGCCAAAGCCAAGCCAGGGGTTGGGGCTGCCAGAGCTGCTGCTGGGCCCTGGGGGCAGCAGGGAATGGCTTGGAGGCACCAGGGGAACTGATAAAGGTTTAAGGACAGAAAAAGAGCCAAATGTTCAAGGTGACATATTGGGGAGTTCAGCAGGGACAGGCACAGACTGTCCTTTGCTCACAGCAAAGGGCTCATCTCTAATTTTCACCTTTTCTTCTCAAAGCCATGGCCAGGGCACACTGTGTGAGGGGCAGTGTCTCAAGGGGAGTGTGGCACTGCAGCAGAGCAGAACAAGAAACCCAGGGCAGAATGGCCCTGCCATGCAGGAGGGGGAGGAGGAAAGAGCTGCATTGGCACATCAGAGGTACCAGGTGTGATCAGGAGTGCTCAGGGCGTGGTTGTGTCCTTGAGGAGTCAGTGCCACTGCAGGATCACAGGGTTTGGAGGGACAAGATGAGGAGTGACAGCTGAAACCATTTCCAGAGGTGTTACTGGTGTCTGGGGGGAAGCTGGCATAGGGCAGGTCCCTGCATCCTCTGCTTTGCTAAAGTCACAGCAGCTTTCATGTACTGAGAACTACATTTCCTCGCATGTTGCATGAGTAGTTTCCCAGGTTACAGTTCAAGTAAAATCTTGTTTTTTGCTTCTGATGTGCCTCTTTTTAAAGTCTAAGGGGAGAAATTAGGAAACAACATCTACTGCTCTTTCTCAGGTAGGTTATTCCATCTTAGAGGTTGTTTAGGAGGATGCTATCCCTCCATAGGATTCAGTGATCAGAAACTGGAATAAAACTGGGACATGAACCAGACTATAACTGTAGAATAATGAATAATTGTGCTATTTCAAACCCATGGAACACAAAGAGAGGTTTTAGCATATGAAAGACTCCAGGAAAATGCATGCAGCCAGACTGTTGGCATTTGTAATGCTCCCAGCTCAGAATTGATTCCCAGGACTTGAGTGAACAAGCTGACATCAGAAAAAGAGTGAGGAAGCAAGACTGGGACACAACAAGAGCCCTAAAATGTCTTGGAAGAGATTCAGAGCTAAGTAAATGGTTTTCAGCTTCCAGGAGGGCAAAGCTAAGCTCAGAGACCCCAAAGGCATCAAAGACAGCAGATATGGATGTTGATCTTTTTCTGTTTTACTTATGCAGGAGAGATTGAATCCTCACCATGGTGTTTGATGCTTTCCCTCCAGTACAGCTCCTTTGGGCATGAATGGAACAAAACTGGCTGCAACAACCTCAGTTACCTCCATTGTTCT
Source organism: Setophaga petechia (assembly GCA_024362935.1). NCBI lineage: Eukaryota > Metazoa > Chordata > Aves > Passeriformes > Parulidae > Setophaga > Setophaga petechia. The sequence continues at coordinate 4,017,732 of JANCRA010000033.1, forward strand.
GTTTTTCCCTACATCTCCTTTCTCCTGCTTCCCTAATGCTCACTTTGTCCAGATCATCTCCCCAGCCACAGAGGACACAGGGTGTTTTTTCTGCAGCTGGCTGGTAGGATGATCTGTGTAATCCCCATTTCCCCAGCATTTCCAGGGCTGATTTCCATCTCGTTCCCCAATGAGCCAATCCACACAGCTTGTAACACCTCCCTTTTGGAGAAGTTTCTCTAGACATTTATCAAGAAATTTGGCTCAAGGAAATTTGCTGGTGTGGAGACAGGCAGAGATGCTGATGAGAGATGCAAGATTCATGTGCAGTCCTAAGGAAAACACCCCCATAACAGCCCCACCTGGCCCTCCCCCAATGCAGTGATATCCATTAATGACACTTTATCCACTCCCAGGGTATCTTTTTGTTTCCAGCCCTTTAATTCTGAGCCAGCCAAGCTGTTGAGTCATGGACGAAAGGCATAACAAGCTCTGCTGCTTGTTAAGAGCATTGCTGGTTGCTCCTGTGGTTGTATCTTACTCCTGAGACAGAGATAACACCTCAAAAAATGCTCGTTGCAAAAATATCTATCAGTGAAAGGTCCTCAGCTTCTGCTAGAATCCACCTACACCAGGTGGGTCAAACTCTCAGTGCCTAAAGTCTCTCAGCAGAAAAGATCCTTGGCTTGAGGAATTGGGTTACAAAGCACTGGCAGAGGGTCTGTGACACTACATGGACTAAATATCCTTGATTTCAAGTAAATAAAACCACTCATGGGATAAAGTTTAGGAAGATAAATGGACAAGTTGTTTGTGCAGGTTGTCTCTCTCCTAATCAATAACCCTGCTGGGACCCAATTTTGTTAACGTCTGACTGTTGCTGTGGGATCTGAAATAACCAGACAAAAGCAAATGTCACTGGAAATTCCACCAAAAATAGATCAAATCCCAAGACAGGCAGAGAGGGGATGTGAGAAATTTCCAAAAACAGTTGATAAAGAAACATAAAGGAGCTCTGTCTCAAATCACCTGTGGTTACTAATTTTAACAGGCAGAGCAGCAAGTTCAGGACTGGGGATTTGGCTGCATTGGTTTAAGTCAGAAAGAAAGCAGAATAACCTGCAAATTCAGATGTTCCTCATTGTATGGCTCACCTTCTCCACTTTGTGAGCATTTCATGGCAATAATTTTCTTCTTTCACTGGCCAGTTATCACAGCTTTGGAGTTTATAGTCAGTGCTAAATTCAGAACCATTCTGAACCAACTTGCTGTAGGTTTGCTATGTTTTTTGGTTTGTTTGGTTTTGGTTTTTTTTCTCCAAGGAATCTGGACAGCACAGTGCCAAAGCTCTTTGACCTGCATAAACAGAAACACTGCAATTCCCAACACCTGTACAGGGTGTTCCTGTGCAGGTGTCTCTTCCAAACACTGTTCCTGCTGCGCTGCAACCTTCAGCTCCTCTGACCTCTCCTTTTTCTTCTGACTTTTGTCTGCAGCAACATTTCATCTGAGCTGAAAGGTTTCCATTTTATATGTCAAGGCAACTCTGGAGAGCTCCACAGTAACAGAAATGTTACTTCCATCAGAATGGTACTTCTATGCATTTTCCTACATTTTCCAAAGGGACTGTATGTCATAGTGAAAATATTAATTCATGGGAGTTTCTAGAGAATGAATACACATAAAGCCAAGGACAACTTTAAGTACTTACAGAATGCACTAACCGTATTTTATCTGACTTTTGTTGTAGGTTGGCTCCCACACAAGTCTGACATGTTCCAACATTCCTTTAGCAGAATTTCTTAACTCCATAGGATTTTTTCTTAATGACAAGAAGAAATAATATTTGGACTCCTTGTCTAAAAAAGTCAGTTCTCTTAAGGTAAACCTCTTTCTCCTTGTATTGATGTGACAATCTACTCTCTAAGTGTGATGTATTTGCTGCTAAGGTTTCAAAGGCTGGCTGTATGAACACCAGGCAGCCTGCCTGTATGTAACTGCAGAAATTACACATCCAGAATAAATGTGGAAGAATGTGCACAATGCTCCATTTTTTACCTTTTAACAGCTCTGAAAAATCTCTACTGATAACTTAGGCTTAGGGTTTAATCAGAGTTCAGGAAGGTTTGTTTCTGAAGCAGGGGCAGGATACAGGCAATGATCCAGCACAGCCTGAAGCAGTGATTGCAAAGAAGGAGGAACATTTTTATCAGTGTCTGCATGGTTTGTTGCAAACACATCTCAGCTGATGGCAAGGAGGGGGGTGTAACACAACAATTACCTCCATGTTATATGGGTAAAAGCCAGACTCAGAGCTGTTCAATATTCCACCTGATAAAATGCAAAGTAGCTTCTCAGCCTGCAGGAGGGAGACATGGCAAAAGCAGCAGGTTAATCTGCAGCTCCTCTCAGCACAGGGCTGTGACTCATGTAAGGCTTTGCCTGAGTTTCCAAGCCCCAGGGGTGATGAACAGTGGTTTGCCACATCACAGTGAGGTGATCTCTGGCTGCAATGTTTGTGTACAAAACACCCCAGCAAGGAAACCATCAGCATTCTGCCAAGAGCAGGAACAGCCAAGATGGTGCTAGACTTTGTTACCTTGGCAGCCAACAGAAAATGCAGCTGTGCTCCAGTGGTGCTGCTTTTCTCTGCGCTGGGGACACGGATCAACAACTGACAATAAGAAACCACAAGCAGACAAATGGGCAGAAATTATCTGTTATTTCTGAGCATTTCAATACAGTATCTCTTTTTCTTACAAGTCTGTCAAGCCTGAGTGTCCAGCTGTGCCTTTTTCTTGCTGTGGGATGTGAGTTTGAGCACTGCAGTTGTGCAGACAGGCAGCTCAGCCAGACACAGGCTGTGGCTGTGGAGTTTGATTGACTTGTCCATACAGAAATGATGGGGCATGAAAAAAACATAACACATCTGCTGTTTGGTTTGTTGTTTCTTTTGGAGTTGTGGAGTTTTCTTCCAGAGATTTCCAGGGAAAAGCAATGTCTTCAGCTGCCTCCACCCCAGCCATCAGGGGACAAAATCTGTGTGTGGAAAGGATCAGGCCACTGAGCAAATGAATAAATCAGTGTCAGGGTCTGAGAAGGAATGGCACAGAATTAATTCCTTTCCCTTGTAAACCTTTTGTTCCGTGCCAGTGAATTTCTTCATCACCCAGGCCTTTGTCCCAGTGAGCCTCCATGAAATGCAAATGCAGGAACTGAGGAATTGTCCCTCTCTCCATCCCCCATGAAAACATTGCTGGTGACAGGAACTGGTCCCTCATGATCCCTCCCCACCTGCTTGGCTAGTGCTGCATTATGTGTTAATCCATGAAGGAGCAGACCATGGAGCTGGCTTTTATCCTCGTGGGTTGCATGGGAATCACCCTGACTGCTCTGCAGAGGAGGCTTTGCAGGACTGATGGTGCTTAAAGGACCATCAGAGGTCTCTGCTGGCTCAAGAGAAGTAACCAGAGACCAGCCATAAAATCATCACTTTGCACTGACATAGTCAGGACTTACCTCTTCTATCAGCCTCATAACATCCAGAGCTATCACAGCCCCCGGGCTGCCCAGGCTGCCCAGGCTGCCCTCTGGCACCAGGGAAACCTGGAGGACCAGCATTCCCAGGGATGCCCTTGGGACCTGGTTTCCCCTGCACAATTTCTCCTGGTGGACCTGCAGAAGGAGAAGCACAGAAAGCTGTAGCACATCTGCTTTAGCAGTGTAACACCTCTGCTGTACTTTCCTCCATCCTACATGGCAGGTAACTTTCCCAGCACAGTTTCCTCATTTTGGTTGATAAACAGGACCTGCCTGTTGGAAAACCTGTTCTGGATCCCAATACCTGAATCCCAATATTTTTGACCTTTAGGGTGCACAGTTTGGCTAAAATTAGAGCCTGGTTATGAGAATCCCAAACCAACCTAAATGTTAATGCAGAGAATCACCTTAACCCCAGGATCCATCCCAGAGTTATTGGGGTTTGTGTCTTTACATCTCAAATATGGATAATTAAATGAAAATAATGTGTTTGACCACACTCTTTTCACAGTGCCTGCTTTGTTATGCCAGTGGCAAACTTCCCACAGGTCCCAAGAGCAGGGATCAGGGTGGAGGAGTACACCAAATCCTCACAGATTACTCACAAACCCTTATGTTCCACGAGCTGAATTTTCAGAGCTTCTATCCCCCGAGCATCTGGTCTTGCATGCAAAAAGGCAGCAAAACTAAAACTCCCTGGATGGGTCTCATGTCCTCAAAACACATCACCCCCTGGGAATGGGCACCAGAGGGAAGAAGCTGCCTGGAGTAATCTCTTGCATTTTAGCAGAGAGGAACCATTGAGGATGCTGCCAACAGGGCTGTGGTGGGAAGGTGAGTCCAGCCCCACCACAGAGGTCCTTCAGCTGGATGATGCTTTGAATCTGAGAGCTGGTGGCCATCACATGGCCTTGCTGCATCAATAGACAGAAGCTGGGGTCACTCTACCTGTTCTGCCTCTGGGTCCTTGGCTCCCTTCCTCGCTGGCTCCAGACATCCCTTTCTCTCCTTTGGGCCCTGGGGCACCTATTCACAGGTAAGAGATGAGTGTTGCTTCACTGTATGTCAAATTTCACCCTGAATTGAGGCTCCTGCAGTCTCTCCATGAGTCAAAGAGGAATCACAACCCTTGGCAACACTGAGAAACATCCATTTGCTTTCATTCACTCTGGGCACCTACTCTTGCTCTGACCAGCAGGACACTGATTTCTTTGATCCAAGCAGCACAGATCTGCAGCCCAAAAGGGGTGGGAATGAACATTTATCACAGAGAAATTCCTGGCAATAGTGTTACTGCACCAGCCTGAGGGTCAGGCCCACCTCTGTGCTCTTCATGTGGATCAAACAAATCACAAAGCTGAGCTGTCTCTTTCTTTGACCAGGTGCTGGTTAGCCAGGATTGATATTTTCCTGTTAAATTACTTGTGAAACTAGTACCTCTCAGAGAAAACAGGTACATTTTGACAAAATATGATTTTTCATCGTTTTAAGATGAAAATATTTTGATCAGCCATGTCCTTCAGATGGTCTTTCACTGAGATCCATCTTCTGTTCTCTCCTGCTTGACAAGCTGGAAAAATCTGTTGTTACTCCCTTCTCTCTGAGGTGACATTTTGATTTGCTCTGCAGATACCAGCTAAGACAGACTTCTGCAGGAGGAAGGAGTTAAACAGAACATTTGCAGTTACTCTGAGGTGTTAGGACACTGCTGAAACCAATGGTTTTCTTTTTATTTTGACAGACAATTAGTTGAACCACTGACAAACGCTGCCTGCAAATCCAAGCAAAACATTTTCCCACCTTTCACTCATTCATGTGCAATAACTGAGGCCACTTCAGGGATCATATTAATCTATTCTTTAATTATGTCTGAGTCTTCCATTGTGAAACTACTGCTCCAGAAACTTGCTTCCCCTTTGAAGATTGCTTCAGCTGCCTCATGTCTACCATCAGGGTTTTCCAATGCTCCTCATTTCTGCCCAAAGCTGATCTGTTCCACCACCCTGTCTTCACCCAAATGACTGGGTTTTTTGTAGAAAAAGCCTCCTGCCCACTAAAATTAAACTCTCCATGCCCCCCAAATCTACAAATGGTGCTAATCTGGCCTTTCCTTCCATTCAAAGCTTGAAAATAGAGTGGGCTGCACCTGGCTTCTCCCTACTTTTTGAGATTTATAATTTGGGTGTCTCTTCCTAGAATGGAGAGGTTCAAAAGGAAAACAGCAATGAAATGAGACAATATCATGGATTATCTATACAAAACTGCTTCAGGCACTGAGATGCTTAGTTAAAGTACCAAAGATGCAGTGAAAAATGCATATGAACACTTCTGTCCATACCTCTCTCTCCTGGATACCCATCTTTGCCTGGCTGTCCAGGGCTGCCATTTTCTCCTCTTTCTCCACTGTTCCCAGGTGGGCCTGGAGGACCTGGTGGTCCTGGTTCTCCTGGTTTTAACCTTTCCTCCCAGATGGGAACTGGCTTCCTTGCATGTTCATGTATGAATGAATCAAATTTTAATACATGAGCTGAGAAGGCAAGAGAGAAAATAAACATTTCCTTGGCTGGGAAATTCAGAAGAAAGATAAAAAAGGATTTTGTCTAAAAAGGTACTTAGAATGATCAGCTAGTGCTAAAAAGCTGTCAGTCCAAACTGAGAAAGGCAGAAGATGAAGATGGGCAGCTGAGTGATGACTTTGCTGCCTGACCTTGGATGAGGCACTGCTTCTCTCTGCACATCACAGCACAGGAGCTTCACAAACCTGCCTTGTCTCGGGAGGAATCAGCACATATTGCTGAAAGAATAATTTCTATCAAATTAGTTTCAAGCTTTTCCATTTAAGAAATAAAGGAGGCTTCACAAAACACCAAAGGGTTTTGCAAATAAATATTTTTCAGGTCTTTTCTGTGCTAATGCCACCCAATAAAGCCAAAGTAGCGCTTAGAGCCTGAGATGGGACATTTGCTGGTGATGGAGCTGCTGGGATCACTGCAGCTTCAGGCTGTCTCTCCTCTGGTTTCCCACTTCTGGAGAGTCATAGGATCATGGAATCACAGATGGTTTGGGTTGGAAGGGACCTTAAAGCTTATCTTGTTCCACCCCCTGCCATGGGTAGGGACACCTCCCACTATCCCAGGTTGCTCCAAGTCCCGTCCAAGCTGGCCTTGGACACTTCTAGGGATGGGGAATCCACACATTCTCTGTGCCAGGGCCTCACCACCCTCACAGGGAACAATTTCATATCTAACATAAAGCAAATCCTTCAAGTTAAAGCCATTCCCCCTTGTCCCATCACCACATGAGCAGACTCAGGAGCTGGGCTGGTTTTACTCACTCTGGATCATCCTCTCACAGGCCTGGCTAACGAGCTGGTAAATGGTGGCCAAAGACTGTGGTTCCCCCTAAAAGGAAGCATTTTTTTAAAAAATTATTAAAAAAATGAAGTATCAATATCTTTTAGAAAGGATCAATCTCATAATGCATGATAGCTTTCAGCCCATTCATTTTCTCAGCTTGAGTTCCAGAGATATTAATTACTGTGAAATGCAGCTCTATTTATTTATCAAGAAGCTCTGAAACCAGAAAATTGAAATTGGAAACATCAATAATTGCTTTTCTCCTGCACATCAAAAGGCCCAGACCGAATCTAAATAATTACCAAAAAAGGGAGAGCAAATTTCACCCTCAAATTTTATCAGAAAAGATGCTAAGTCTATAACTCAGTGTTCTGTGATATGTAAAACATTTAGTATGATCAGATATTACAACTTCCTATCTTTGACTCCATCTTCCATGAATATTGATTCTGACTGTATTTTGAATAAATGATGTATTATGGGCCCTTCAGAAAGTTTTAGTAAAGTAGGGAAAAGCAATTAAAATGCAAAAACCTGCTTAAAAATAAACACTGACTGTGAAAATTCGTACCTAATGCACCTGCTTCCAGAACTGTTTATAAAACATACATCTCTGGCTGAATCACAGTGCAGATAATCCAGGCTTAAAAACTGCTCTGTTCAACACCCAAAGGAGGGGGAAACAGTTTCAGTGTAAAAAAAAGTCTAGAAAAGGAAAAACTGGTGGGATTGGAAGGTGAATGCTCTTAAAAATTATAATTCTGAAGCATTAACTTGAGACAAAAGCACCTCATCCGTGTCTGAAGAAAAATTTGCATAAGTCAGTCTTGGCAACGACTCCTAGAAAGTCATGGCAATTTGATTTAACCAGAAGTTAGGATGAGAAAAAACTTGAAAACCTTTTTTTCCCAACAAAAGAAGCTTCCAAGGTAGTGTGGATGTCCTGGCTGCCAAGGTCTGTGCTGGGGCATGGACAATGATTATGACAAATGAGTCCCCTTTTGCAGCACATTAAACCAGAACAAAGTGGAGCCAAGTGGGTTTGGCTTTTCCCTTCTCAGCAAAGAATGGATTTGCATTTGACATTTCTGCTTCATTACTACAAGTGATACTAAGGAGCTCCTGACTGCTGTGGGATTATTTGTACCCCAGCAGCCCAGCCTGTGCAGGTGGAAGGAAAAAAGCAATAGGTACAACCAACACTGGAGAGGTTTGGCTCATAATTGTAAGTAAAAGCTGCAATTCAGGTTGTCACACCCACTCTTTTGAGTGTATGATGCACTGACAGTGTCACCCAGCATCAGAAAAACTCACTTTCTCTCCTCTTTCTCCTTTGGGACCTGGCAACCCCTATGGAAAAAAAAAAATAAAGAAGTCTAAGGAAAGGAAGAACAGAAAGCAAACAAACAAATAAATAAATTCACTGGGAGTGTGGGATACATTAATGGGACATGGTGCACAAAGTTTGTTTCTCACTCTCATGTTGTTTCCTTGACCTCATGGCAGTGATTGTAAGAGCTTTAGGTCCATACTTGAAAGCATGGACTCATACTCAAACACTTTGTTTTTAAATAAAAGAGTAATAAATCAGTAACTGGAGCAGTAGGATAAGCACCATCATCAGGGATGCAGAAATTTCTCAGATGCACTCTAAGAACAGATTTCCCAGCAGGAGAGGTGGTTTTTAACATCTGAGGAGAAGAAATACCTGTGACATTTAGATCTGTGGTTTCACCTGCAAGCCCAAGGCTGGCTGCTCCAGCTCAGGAGTGACTTTCTTGCTTTATTCTAGAATCTTACACCAGAAATCTGTTTAGATTTTGTGTAGCAGGTGAATCTGCCGAGGGCGAAGGGAGGTGGGATTTGTTGAATGCTTTATCAACAGATCAGTAGCCTGGGCTTTGAATGCCCAGACATCTCCTTAAGAAGGATGAGTGTGAATTTAAACCATTCTTCAGACTCTGAGGCAGAGCTGCTGTGGGAACAGCTCATTCCCATTCAATTCTTCCATGTCTTGGCCTTCTTTGAGACCCAAAAGCAGAAACTTACTGTTGGCCCAACATCACCTGGAGGTCCCTTCTCACCACTGCTGCCTCGGGTGCCTGTGGCTCCTTGGAAACCCTGCAGACATTACAGATTAACAATCCAGTTATTCCCTAACTTTCTTGTTCTGTTCAAGGGTTCCAGAGGCACCCATGGTGGGAGTTCAGAGGACCCAAGCAAGGGAACAGCAGCCTTAAGTTTCCTGTCCAGCCACAAACCCACTGCTCACAGCTCACTGTGTGTGAGTCATGCTCACATCATTTCCCATCACCATCTCAATTATGGCCAAGCCAGCAAAGCTGAGTTTTGCCAACAAACTGCAGTGTTGTTCATACCCTACAGGCTTTTGATCTTTTATTATATATTCAGATTTAGACATAGCCTAGAGCACAACCCTCTTCTTCAGCCTCTCAATTCCACGTGGTTTTCTTTTTCCTTTAAAACCTGTGCTGGCCTCTAATACTTAACAACAGCAGCTTAGAGAGTGGGAAGTGCCTTCTGTGGTCATCTCCTCTTTGTGAGCTTTCTGTGCCTTTTGGAGCCATAAGGGGAAGAAAACAATCAGCCAAAACCAGCTAGCAGAAATACTTTGTTTTAGAATTTTCCAGATATTGCATTTGAATTCAGTAGATATTAGCAACTTTTCTGAACAGTGAAAATGAGAAAAGTTTTCAAGACAGCACCAGAACAGCTTTCAGAGCCTGCTCTGGAGGTGACAGTGCTTTCCTCATATTTAAAAAGCTGAGGCTCAATGCTGCCAGCTCCACATATTCCCAGGATGAACAAGTCAAAGTTATGAGCCTAATTCAACCTTGGCTCCTATAAATAACTTAGCACAACCACTGCCAAATTCCTTATAATTCAGCAGTGAGACTCAGCTGTGAGATTCAGCTGTGAGAATCAGTAACTATAAGGTCCACCAGCCATGAACTAACACCAAATTTGGTTCAATTTCTGAAGTAAAATGGACTGTTCCTGTGGTGCCTTCCAATTAGGAGGTGTGAATCAACAGATCTTAAAGTTCTGCTACCCTACAAGCACACCCATCTACATCCAGCCCTGGCAGCAGACACTGGCAGTGATGTGGGGGGGAACTTTTCACACTGCCTGCATCCTCCAGCTCCTGCTGATTTCAGTCCAACAAACCAAATCCCCTCCAACTCAACCAACAGTTGGAAAACAGCAGTGTCAGGAAAGTGAAAACAGCACAATAAGAATCTCCTGGCTGGGATGAAGCCTCCTCAGGACTTGCCAGAGGAAGCCAAGGATTTCTTCTTACACTTGAGGGTGGCAGGGAAAGGGGGCACCCACCTGCACCATGTGCCAGGGGTTCCCTGTGGTACCCTGGGAAGGGGGTTTGCCCTGACTCTTCCAGGTGAAAGCACAAAGCTCTGCTGAGGAACAGATTTCAGAGTGCATCCCTCACAGGGAGTACTCACCCTTGGTCCAGGAGGCCCTGGAGGCCCAGCTGTGCCTTCGAGTCCCCTCACCCCCTGCAAGGCAAATCCATCATTTACTAACAAGAGGATTCTGAGACCTCATCAGCAGTGAGATGCTTTTCCACGTGCTGCTTTTAGCAGGAACTGGCTAAAGATGGGTAAGAGAAGCATCTGTCGAGCAGCAAGAAGGGCAGTATCTGCTCAAATTTGGGTAAACCTGAAATGATCCCATTTTTTTTCCCCCAATCCATCTGGGTTTGTGAAAAGACCATTCACTTCTGCACTGAGTGCACTGGGATGTTTTGGTCTCTGCTGGGATGCTCCTAGCAGATTTTCAGGCACCCATGCATAAAACCTCAGGGGTGAGATGTTTTACCTTTGCACCTTGAAGTCCATCCCTGCCCGGAGCTCCCTGCACACCAGGAATGCCCTGTAAATCAGAAAGGCTGGGTAAAGTCAGCATCTGATTATCATTGCCCTAATCCATCTTGGAACAGAGGACAGAAGAGAAAGGTCAAAGAAAAGAGAGAGTTATTCATTGCATAGAGAAAAGACTGTTATCCCAGCTTTAATTTCATCATATCCAGCTTCCAGATAGGTTTCTCTCGCTTACACCTCGTGACTTAGTTTCCTTGGGAAAGTGATGGAGTTCCAAAATGACAGTTCCCAAGCAGACAAGAGCAACAACTTTTCAGACTTGCTTAAAGTAGTTACTCAAAAAAAAGAACAAAAACCAAAAAACCAAAACAAAAAAAACCAAAGCAAAAAAAAACCCCAAAAAAACAACAAAAAACCCCCCAAAAAAACAACAACAACAACAAAAACCCCCCAACAAACAAACAAACAAACAAAAACCAAACCAAAATCAAAACAAAACAAAACAAAAAAAAACAAAAACCCAAAAACCAAACTGGGACAAGTAGAAGGAGTGGTGTTTACCATTACCTGCATGCCAGGGATTCCAGTGTCTCCTTTCTCTCCTTTAATTCCTGGTGGCCCCTTGGATTAAAACAGAAGCACACAGTTGGGTGTGTGGCAGAACCCTTTAAGGCAAAGAGCATCCTGCTGCTCCACATGCATGTCCCAGGCTGTTCCTGCTCCCTGCAGTGTTCCAGGGTAATTTGCAGCCACAGCATGTGCACAGGGATTCTGCCATCCCAGACGTGTGGCAGCCCTTGCCACTACTCCCTGCCAAGCAATGATGATCACTGGAAAGAGAAATGCCTGAATATTCATAGGATGTCCTGAGTTGGAAGGGACCCCACTGGGCTGCTGGAAATAAAAGCCCATTAAGGGGAGTCTGGACAAAAGCAGGCTTTGGCCACAATGATGGAGTGCAGAGCCTCGTCAGCATAAACCCACTGATTGTCATCTCTCCCTCTGCAGCTGTTCAGCTGCTGGTGAGGGTGCTGTGAACACATAAATCACAACACTGACACCCATTTCTGACAGGTTCTAGCTGTGAAAAGTGAGTGACAGAAAAAAGGCAATGGAAGAGGTCACATACCACAGGGCCCTGAACTGTGATTCCTTGGGAGCCTGGAGAGCCTTGCTGGCCACTGGGACCTGCTGGTCCCACTTGTCCAGGGGGGCCTGGCTCACCCTGAAACCAAAAACAAGGAAAATCATAAGGGAAGGGAGAGGTTGGTGCCTGCTCTCCTCATGGGCTGCACTGCACAGCCTGGGTCAGCATGAACCATCTACAGGATTCAAGATTGAACTGGGGCACTGAGGGCATCTCCAGTAACCTCAGCTGCCTTTGTGCTTTAGGTCCAAGATTTTGGTCCATCTTTCATGAGAGCAGACAGCAAAGCTGCAGAGGGTGCTTTGCAGAGCACAATTCACCTTCCCAAGCAGTGATTCCTGTTACTCAAGGTGGTCAGAGAGCAAAGGGAAACCTTCCTTCGCCCATTTCTAAGATCTGTGTCCTTCCCCCAAATCCTTCTCCTGCAGCCATGCTGCTTTCCCAGATGTCATCCCAAAAATGGGAGCAGTTTTCTGCTCTGTCTCTGCCCTGTGCTGCTCCATGGAGCTGTGAACTCTTGCACCAGGGTTTGCTACAGTCCCCAGGGCTGGGGGACTCAGACCCAGCCACTCCTCATGCCCACCTCAGGGCTGTGCTTCCCTCTGTGCCTCCCTCCTCATGCTGCTCTGCCCCAGGGCAGGGGATCTGTCACAGCACAAAGCCTGACCCTGTCACAGCACAGCTGCTCTCAGAGGACATTGCTGACCATGTACTGTGCATTAATTCAGCACAATCAGGCTCATCATCTCAATCTCCAAAGCCCAACTCAGCATTTAATTAATAACAAGTGATCCCATCCTTCTCTGCGTGTTGTCAGGACTCTGTTTGGGCTCAGCTTGGTGCAGGGAGATAATCTCCAGCCTGAGGACTCACCTTGGGTCCTGGCTCCCCCTGCTCCCCCTGAGGTCCTCTCCTCCCAGGGCTGCCCTGCCAGTGGGACACAAAGAACACCATCACATTTATTGCACTGTAACCAGGAGCCTGGGGGACAGAACTCTGTGCACCTCACTGCCCCACACTGAAAAATGTTTCCTGCCCCACACAGCTCAAAACAAATAGAGACAAAAAGAAAATTAATTGAGTTGTCCAGGAAATGTGGGAAAGGGAAGATGAAAGTAACAGCCCAGTCTCTCCATGACCAGCATTGGGAGCACAGCACTTACTCCCAGCAGAGAGGGAAGAAGATTCAACCTGTTAAACCTCCCTCTAAATCCCTCTGAGTGGATCCATGCTGAGACATCTCATATGGACATGGGAATACACTTGAGAAGGAAGAAAAGGGGTGCTCACATCTGCACTGCTTTGGAACTCAGCTGGGTTTGACACTCTCCACCCCAGAGAAGTGACACGTGCTGAGATCAGGGACAAACCTGGCTCTGGGAGACCTGGCTTAGCTCTAACTCTGAAAGGAGAGAAGAAACCAACCTCCTGGCATGACCTCATTTTGTGTGAATTTTTGACATCTTAATCTGAACATTGCTATTCTTGAATCCCAAATAAACCACGTGGATTTGAATTGAGAAGTACAGGCAAGGAACTTTGGGAAAGGTGCTTTCAGAAGTGCCCAGAAACTCATTTCAGAAACCAGCTGGATCTAGTCAGACACACTCATTAAGGACAGAGATAAATACAAGGTGGGACATGTCTTGCTAACTGGAATTTTTAAAATAGCAGTGAGTGCTGTTGTAACTGCAGCAAATTACCAAGGGTTCAGTGGTGTGAGGAGAAGGTTATGTGTCAAAACCCAATTTCCTCTAATGCTTTAAAGAGTCCTGCTCTTTAAGGAGTTGTCTGTGGAGATGCTTAAACCACAGGGCAATGCAAGCTGCTAATTATGCACTTAGGATACTGGAGCAAACTCTGACAGTGGAGTGTGCTGTTAATTAAACTTCCACCGGAATGAGCAAGTAATTACTCTGCAATGAGGCACTCTCCTTGCAAAGAATTGAACTCACAGCTAAACCACAGGTCAGTGCAGGAGGTGATCTGAGATCATTTCACTTGAAAAAGGAGGCAAATGTTTCCATTTATGGTTATTTTCAGGAGAAAAACACCTGGAGTGGTTGAACTGAGGTGCTCTGGACAGGCTGTCTGTCAGGTTTCAGCTGGCTTGTGCAAATCAAATATCCTTCCCCAGATATTCAAAAAGGCAATTTTTTTTATAACTGCTTCCCAGTGTTTAACAGGAATATTTTCTCCTGGAATTTAAGCCCATGACAGCTTTCCTGCATCCATAAGGGATGGGGCAGAATTTTTTGCCCTTTTTCCTGAGCACACTGCATATGTAATGGCTGTTTTCTCTTCCCCCCCATTTCTTCAGGGTTTTCTTGCAAGTGACATTCACTGAACAGAAAGAGAGCTTTGGGGACAGACAGGATAGCAAAGTCTTCCCTTTCTCTTTACACTGTCCACCCACACAGACACTCACTGGCTCCAATTTAACATAGATCCAGACAGAAGGATTCTTTTTTTTTTTTTTTTTTTGGTGAGTTGTTTTTTCCTTAAATTTCCAGTGAGTTTCAGAGCCTCCAATCCATGAAATCTCTGCAGACATTGAGGGTGACCTGTCCTCCTCTCCTAAGAGGATTAATGTGGAACCAGGCACTGCTCAGCCTGTTCCCAGCTGCAGCTGTTGCACTGCCAACTCTCCATCTCCCCACTTCATCACCATCCAAAACCCAAAGGGAAACTCTCAGCCTTGCCCTGGAAAAGCTCCTTGAGTCAGGATGAGAGGAAATGGCCTCAAGTCACACCAGGGGAGGTTTAGAATAGACATGAGGATAAAACTTCACCAAAAGAGTTGTCAAGCCCTGGCACAGGTGCTCAGGGCAGGGATGGAATCAGCATTTCTGCAGGGATTTAAAAGTGTAGATGTGGCTTTTGGGGACATGGTTTAGAGCTGGGTTTGGCAGCCTTGATTAATAGGTGGACTCAATGATCTTTAGGACCTTTTCCAACCTGAACGATTCTGTGATTCTAAAACCCCACAGAGCCCCAGGAGTGTTACCCAAAGCCCAACATGCCACAGAAAATGAAGCAAGAGCAGCACCTGCAGTACCCTGGGTGGGAGGGTGGACTTACAGGGGGCCCTGGGGGTCCTGGCAAGCCTGGGCGCCCAGAAGTGCAAGAACAGGCAGGAGCCAAGGTAGGGCAGGTGTCCTCATCCCTCTGAAATGAAATCAAGCCAAAACCAGCCATGAGCAGCTGCACAGCAAGAGCAGGATGGATCACAAGTACAACACTCAGTGTTCCAAAATTCAATCTTTTACTTGAAAAAAAGCAGAATTTTTTTTCTACTCCACTGAGAGATTTTTGTGAGCAACCGAGTGCTTTATTTTTTCTGTTGAATAACAAATGTAGACAAAAAAAACTATGAACCAGCCCTGCCTGCAATGTACAAAACACATATTGGAAGGTAATTTTCTCCTTTCTACATATTTATACACTCCATACAGCAGCTGTCTGTGTTGAGAAGTGAAAGGAAGAGTGGGGGATGTTGTGCCTCAGGGCTGAGGTGGCAGCAAAGCTCCAGGACTGCCAGGGCTCCTGGATGAGGTTGTGGCAGGAAAAATATGCACTGCACCAGGATTGAAGTTTTCACTGTTTTTGAAGCAAACATAGTTTTGTTTGCTTCCCCAAGAAACACACTGATGCCATTCCCAAGAGGAAAAAAATTCTTTCCCTCTTAAGTCTGTCAAAATAATTTTTAGCGTCACTTCAGTGCCATGGACTCGTCCCATCCTCCCCAGCTTGCTGTCAATGGGCAGAGCAGTGCCCCTTGCCTTACCAGTGCAGGGAGATCACAGCACCTGTCCTGCTCTGCCCCCACACTGCTGCACAGGAGCTGCAGAGACTGCAGCTGGAACTGGGGGGAAAAAAAAGAGAGAGTTTGATAAGAAACTGGCATTGGCTCCCACCACCCATCACCAAATTTTATGAAGTTCAAGTGAGAAAAATAATCTTCAGGGATGATTTGGCAGGACTCTTCTGTGTTATCCCAATTATAACTGTACCCCACAAAAGCCACAACACGAGAGCTACCCCCAGACTGAGTGTTCCACAAGTCCTCAGGTCTCTGTCTTGCTGAGCAACTCAACAAAGCAGCTTCACATCACGCCTCCAATTTACTCACAGCCCTGTAATAGCAGCAGGTTCTCAACTAATTGGGCTTCAGCACCACCAGAATGTGAAAGCAAACTTTGATTTGCTCCCCTTGGGGGCATGGGGAGAAGGGAAAATGTGGCAGCAGCATTTCCCAGGGCAGGGATGTGATTCTCCTCCCCACAAACCCCAGCCAGTCTCTCACTACCTCCCTCGCAGCAGCCACATCTTCCCATTCTGATTAACAAAAAAGCACACACTGCAGAAAGCCAAACAAAATAATGAGGCAGAGATTAATTTTTCTTGCCTTGACACCATTTCTCATCTTTTTTTTCTTTTTTTTTCCTTTCACTCCATGCATTTAACAAGGAGAGAGCTGTACAGCCCAGGGAGGGTTACTGATACAGATGAGCCCTGCAGATCAAGTGGCATTTAAAGATTTCTTAAATTAAATAAGGTTCCATGATAACCAATAATGAGGCACTCTGTCTTCTCAAGGACAGCAGAGCTGTGGAAGATGTGAAATGTTGCTGTGCTTGAAAGGCAGTGGGAGTAGGGATGGCACAAGGCTGTTTATTATTTGGCCAGAGCTGTCTAGCTGAGCTGCTAGCAGAGAGAATTTGGGAGGGACAAGGAAAGCACAGATTCCTGCCTTGATGGCCACAGGTTTTGATCAAATTACCAGAGGATTTATTTGGGAAACAAGTAAATACTGATTGAACACACTGTCCCCTGGTTTGTTACACAGCAATCCCCATTTCCTACAGGCAATTCCACTTTTTTCCAGGTGTATCCCAGACCTCTGGCTCTCAGTTTGCAATCAGGGATGCACATGGGACAAAGTGTTTTCATGGTGCTGCTTTGAGGCAAGGGAAGTTACAAATCACCTGATGAGCCACTTTCCCCTGGACCTGTAGATCTAAAAGCAGGGCCAAGGAGCAAGATCTTCACATCAGTGGTGAATGATTTCCTACAGCCCCACTAGAACCTTGTGAATGATGAACTTGCCTCTGATCCTGCACACAATTACCACTCCTGCTTTGGGGAGTAAGAATGGAACAGACAGACAGAAGAAGGGTGGTTTTGCCCTGAGGACTGTGCACAGGCCAGGACACCAAGTCCACATATCCCCTTTTCCTGTCCCCTGGCAGGGAGCAGCTCCCTGCAGAGCTGGGTGGAGCAGTGAGGATACACCCTCAGGCCAGCACCCACTGCTGGGTTGGGGGATTTTTCCCCAAGTAGCAGCTGGTAAAGAGCCTCTCTACTGGAGATTATTTTCCCCTCATTTGTATTCAGATAGACATATCCAGACACACTGGAGACTGAGGCACACCCAGCTCTGCTGCCTCCAGCCACCAGCACTTCCCAACACCACTCTGTGTGGGCTGATGTGCCCAAGTTTCCTTGCAGAAGCAATTCCCAAACCCTCCTCCTGTCTGCTTCAGCATCCCAGTGCAGGAGCTGTGCTGCCCCAACCCCAGGGGATGCAGCCAGCAGAAGGCTCCTCTGGGACACACTCCCATCACAGTCCCCACACCAAGGCAGGAGGGACAGAAATGCTCTCTCCCAGTGCTGGGAAAGCTCATTAAACCCACGGGGAGCAGCCCAGCAGTGCGGGGAGGAGCTCGGATGAGGGTGATGTGGCACTGCTGCCCATTGCCACCCCAGCCAGCCCATCCAGGACTCACGGGCACGGAGCCGCTCCGGGGCCCTCTGGTGCGGGTCACTTTCCCCAGCATGATGAAGCCAGCAGTGGAGACGCTGCCCAGGGTGTTGAGGGCCTTCTCTGCTGTTTTCTTACAGTCCACATAGAGCTTGACCTTGGAGTGGCTCACGGCCACGTGCACCTGGGCAGCAGGAGGACAAAGCCGTGTTGGAGATCCATAGTGGCATGAGGGGGTCTCCTATTGATATCAACACCTTCTGCCCCATCCCCAGCCTGCTGCTGGGGTGTTTTTAGTGAGTGAGTGGACGGAGAGGGCTCAGGAGTAAGGTTTAGTATGGCTTTCCCCTGTTGATCCCTTCACCTCTCCTTGGGAGAAGCCTTGCTGGAGGTGAGCAATGAACCTGCCCACAGATAGCCATGGAAAGAGCTCATTGCTCATTTGGGTGCAATCCCTTTGCTATGAGGACATATGTAGCCAAATCCCCACCCTGATATGAGTGATGAAGTGGCTTTCTCACAAGGATGGATTCCCTATTCCTTTCAATCAGAATGAAATGGTTACCAAAATTCTAAATTCTAAATAAACTAATTATTTTTCAATTTTTCTTGATTATAACGACATCAGTTTTTGGAGTATGGGGGAAAAGGGAAAAATCAATACAGAAATCATATTTTGATCATGAGATCCACCTGAAATCTTTACAATTATGAATTTCAGCATATCTAAGAGGCTGGCCACTTCTCTGGCAATCAGGATGCAATGCATTTGGATGATCACCCCTCAGTTTGGATGACACTCCCTGACCAGAGTGAGATCATGAACCCTCTCTTGATAAGGACCTTATGAAAGCTCCCATAGAATATCTTCTTCACTTCCTGCTCATCAAAGGACACTTCCTGTAAATCACCCTTGTAGTCATGATTGAAATAGGTCAAGGATTTCTTACTGGCTGCAGGGAAGATAGGACAAATAACAGCTTAGAAATTGATTTCACACATATATACAGTAGTAAATAATTAACCTTAAACATGGCGGAAGGTTTCCTATGTTATCAAGAGCTGCTTCTAAACAATGGAAAAAATATGTAAAAATAAAGAGTATGCTCCAAGCAGAGTGAAAATAAAAACATGTCTTCCAATTGCACTGGGCAGTGTTTTAAAGTAAGTTTGGCAGCCATGACAAAGCTTCCCAAGAAACTGCTGCTGAGTAAGGAAACCATCAAAACATTCCAAGTGAGTCCTGCTGCTTGCAAGATGTATGGAAGCAGCCGAATTGAATGCATTTAGCAAGAAATCTTACGGTCCAGGTTAACACCCAGGAGAGGCTGGAAGTCCTCGTCGGTGACCTGCCACACAGCAAAGGGCTCCTTGGGCGTGTCGGGCAGCAGGCGCAGCAGGACCACGATGGTGTGCTCAGGTGGGATGGCAAACAGGTGCACGTCACTGCAATGGCACAAAGCAAGGGAACATCAGTGATTTAAACCCCCAGAAACATCCTGAAGCTTCATCCTGGTGTTTGCTGGGCAGGGGGGCTGGCAAAGAATCACAGAATGACTGGGTTGGAAGAGACCTTCAAGATCATCGAGTCCAACCCGTTCCTTAAGATCTCAACTAAACTCTGGCATCCAGTGCCACATCCAGGCTTTGTTAAACACATCCAGGGATGGTGACTCCATCACCTCCCCAGGCAGGCCATTCCAGAACTTTATCACTCCTTCTGTAAAAAACTTTTTTCCTAATATCCAACCTATATTTCCCTTAATGCAGCTTGAGACTGTGACCTCTGGTTCTGTCAGCTGCTGCCTGGAGACAGAGACCAACCCCACCTGAGCACAGGCACCTTTCAGGAAGCTGAAAGAGAGGGTGATAAGGTCACCCCTGAGTCTCCTTTTCTCCAGGTTGAGCACCCCCAGCTCCCTCAGTTTTTCCTCACAGGGTTTGTGTTCCCAGCCCCTCACCAGCCTCGCTGCCTCCTCTGGATGCACTTGAGCATCTCAACATCCTTCCCAAACTGAGGGGCCAGAACTGGACTGGCTTTGCTCCCAGGAGATGATGGTGATTTGAACAGAAAGAGCCTGGACCTGCTGTGTCTGGACAACTCAGTGGTGAGTGATGAGCCCTCGTGGGGCTTCTCCTGGTGCCTGGGGGATGCTCAGCTGGAGCAGCTGGTGTCAATCCATCACTGCCAGAGCTGCCTCAGGGAATGCCAAGCCACAGCGAGTGCAGCCTCAACGCTTTTTAGATGAGAGCTCAGTGGAGGCTTACAAAACATCCCTGCCAGGTTCCAAAGCACTCCCCCAGGTCTCCCCTTCAAGGAGGAGGAATGGTTGCCATATATCATGGGGTAAATCTTTAAGCCCTGGCACAAAACTCTTGGCTTAGGGAGGTGGTTTAGTGGCAGACCTGGCAGGATTAGGGTAATGGTTGGACTCGGTGATTCTCCCAGCCCAAATGATTCTGTTACCCTCAATCAGTGTAAATGCCCTTCAGGGACAAGCACTGAGCCCACAGCAAAGCCCCCTCTGGTTTCCCCATCCCAGCTGCAGGATTTAGGCTCAGCAACAGTGAGAGGATACAAGGCAATAAGGGAAGGTCAAATTGCTTTGCCTGAAACACGCCTGTAATCTGAAACAGGACACATTGGCACGGCACAAACACAGCCCATCAGGCATCTTTTTAGGACTGATTCACAAATAATAGAAGATTTTTTTCTTTCTCACTCAGTTTCTGAAGGGATCGTGTCCTTGGAAAGGCATCTATTAGAGCTGAACAAAAGGATTTGCCCATCATTTCCTGAGTATTTAGACCAAAGGGTTCTCAGAATCTCCCCCACCCTGTTTACTCTAAGAAGCTTTGCCTCTTTAACTAAGATTAAGCGGAGTCAGTGGCTCAGTAATTAGGCTTTAAACAAAGTAGCAATGAATGTCAGGAGTCAGATCACTCCTGATTCATAATCATAAAAAAGGAATGAGGTCACAGGAGCTGCCTGGCTTGCTTGGGACCCTGTGGAGAAGCTTCATATGCAACGGAATGAGGTCAAGCCACACGCCAGAGCTAATGGTTATTCCCTCTCATCAGTGCAGCCCAGGCTGCAGAGAGCAGCTACGAGAGTGATATTTTCTAAAGCAAAGATCTCTCTCCAAACCAGAGATATTTGGGAGAAGGGATTGAAGATGAAAATGTGACCTCAAACTGCCATCCCTGAAATGTAGGTGGCTGTGGACAGAATGCCTAAAGACTGGTGCAGTGTCCATACGTGACATGATCCACATGTCCATCACAGCAACTAAAAAGCTGGAAAAAAGTGATTCTGTAGAAACCAAAAACAGCACTGTGAAAACGTTTGGCTGTACAAATGTATAATAAATACTATTGTATCTCCTTAATTTCTACATGACAACTCATCTTGAGGAAAGTCAGGGGTTCATTTATTAATACATTAGGTAAAAACCCTCTGGCTATTTTTTCAATCTACCAATGGTTTGATTTAGCTCATCGTATTTATCATTTCATTTGGAAATTGCCAGCAGGGTTGCACCATTCCTCCCCAAAATGACCTTCCTTTGCTGTGCACAGGGCATGAGGCTGAGGATGAGGATGGCAAGAGCCAGAGCTGTGCTCCCACCTGGTCCTCTGGGTGAGCTGAATGTCCCTGAACAGGGTGAAGGTGCGGGAGCCGCTGAACACAAAGGGCTCCATGGACACTCCCTTAATGGAGGAATATTCCTTCTCTACCAAGCCAAAAACTTCCATCATATCAAATCCTGGAACAAAGGGAAACAGAGAAATCAGTGGTTAGGCAGCAGTGCAAAAGTGTCTTTGAAGAGCAGGTTGAATTAGCACAGAGAAGGCAGCAGGAGAAAATGCCCTGTATGACACAACACCAGCTCGAGTGTACCCCTCAAATGGAAGCCAAGGAAAAGAGGATTGTGTGCACATTTCTTGTAATCTCTTCCTCTTGAAGGAGAGTGGGCAAAAGATGGAGGCTTTCACAACTGTGTTTTCAAATCTTCAGGATGAAAAAAACCCCAATGAGAAAGATGTTACTCCAACGATTTCTTCCTTTCAACTACACACAAAGTATTATCTTCAAAAGGCATGGAATCAGTCCAGTAATTGCTAGCAGGGAGAGAAAATGATTTCTACTCTGAAATGCCTTATGTGTAAGAGACAGAAAAAAATAGGAAAAAACTTTAAAATACAAACTTTTCCATTTCTCTCTATTTTCAGGAGACACCCATGGCTGACCTGCCTTGTGTGGGCTACAGAGATTCTCCTTTGACACCTCTGACATCTTCTCTGGCTCATGCAGCCTAATTTCTCTCCCCCAGCTCATCATTAAAGCTCCAAGTCATTTTCATTTCAGTTTTCTGTTCAGTCAGACAAGATCTCACTGTTTGGATTCTGTTTGAGTTTATCAGAGTTTGCAGCAGATTGGGATGAAGGAGATGGTTCTTTCTTAAGCAAATGGAAGGGCTTCATTTCAGTGTGGTACTCACAGTCTGGATTCCCTCACCCCTTCACCATTCAGAGTCTTCTGCAGTTTCTTGGCTTGAGTTTTTGTTTCGCCTGGGGGTTGGCCCAGGGTGCTTTTATTTCATTATTTTTTCATATCCCAGCAGTACAAGGGAGTTTGCCAAAATAAATGACCTACTTGAGGGCCATTTATCTCTGGTATGGAGCTTCTGACACTGAGACTCCCTTTAAAATGCACAGGAAGAGAAGGCTTGAGTCACAATTAAAACCTTATTGAAATATAATCCCATTATTATCACAGAGTCATAGAACAGCTCGAGTTGCAAGGGACCTTAAAGATCATGTAGTTCCATGGGCAGGGATGTCACCTGCAAGATCAGTTTGCTCAGGGCCACATCCAGCCTGGCCTTGGGCAAGATGAAGTGACTCAGCCATGGAGAAACCAGATCAGAGAACTGCAGCCAGCTCCTGTCTCACCTGTAACTCTCTGGGAAGGAGGTGATGCCCCTTGCCAAGCAGAACTCACTCCTTTCTCAGGAAGCAACCCTTGCAACAAACCCATCAGCATGAGCAGCCCTCATGGCTCAGGTAGGAGAAAGGGGAAATCCTGCCCCCAAAATCCGTGCAGCCTGAGTGCAGAGAGCTCCTCTGGCTCTGCAGGATGCACAGGAGACCCGGGGACTGCTGGGAGGTTTGGAGTTTGATAGGCTGAGGAGCCTTTGTGAGATAGGAGTTCAAATCCTCCTGGAATTCAAGGGCTCTTTGAAGCTTCCCCTCCTTAAGGCTGGTGACAATCCTGGTGTTAAGCACTGACAGCCAAGGGCACGAGCTGGTGGAGCAGCAGAGCATAACAACTCAGGTGCTGCAAAATATTCTTCTACCTCATAAAAGACATGTTCCAGTTTTGGTTCTCACACTTCTCCCCTTTTCCTTGGGACATTTTCCCCACACTCAGCTCTTGCATATCTCCCAAGCAGAGTTTTCACTCACAGCCCAGCAGCACCAGGGCTTGGATCTGCTACTGTACCTCTTATGGAACCTTCTCTGGAGGTGATGGTGGGGCAGGCTGTGAGAACAGAACAAAAAGGGAAAAACTATTAGCGGGGAAAAAAAGACAACAGGGGATTATGGAAGCAAAATGAACACAGTTCCTTTAGACACAGCAAAAGAAAAACATAGCAAAACTTAGAATATCCTGCAGCTCCATTCAGAGCTTGGACTTTAACCTTGTTTATATATATATATGGAGAAGGAGAGAATTGATTTTTATGCTGACATAAAAGTTGTTTCCTGGCTTGCCTATCACCAAAATAAAAATAGTGTCTTTCATCATCAAACATCTCCATGATCACTTTCTTTTGACTAACTCATCTGGTACCTGATGATATGCAATACAAGAGAGCATCATTTTGGCAAGTTTTTTTTTAAACACAGACATCAAAACATTTCTTTTTCTTTTAACAGTGCCTTAGTAGTGTGGTAAAATAAAGATATGCGCAGTTTCAAATTTTGTACCTGCAATTAAAAATACACACAGCAAAAAAATGTAACTCAACTTGAGAGTCTGGTTTTTGATTTCTTTCAGAAAACACAGAGAGTTTTAAAAATTTTTGTAGTTTGTCTTTCAGATATCCTCTTGATGAATCCTTTGAGATGCCACAAGATAAAAAGCAAGACCAGAGAAGAGATGGGGATGTGAAGCTGGAATATGAGGCACCAGGGCTGTGAGCACTCTGTTTAAAGGCTCAGGTAAAGGGGTGTTTTAGAAAACAGCTCATGAATGCTATTTTCAATCATCTGCTGCCACGTAAATCCCAGGCCATGGGTGCCAGATGGAGCTGGGACAAAGGGAATGCTTGATGCAAAATAAGAAATGTCCCTGAAAATCAAGGACACTTGACAGGATGGGCTGTCTCACGAGGGGTTTACTCATTCATCAGGATAATAGAATCCAAGAGATCATTGTACTGAGGCTGCAGCAGAGCCTTGCCTTTCTTGCATCAATGCCATTTCCTACCTCAGCAGCAGCAGAACTTTTGTAAAATGTGTAGAACCTTTAAAGGAGGTGACTTGCTTCCTCAAAAAGAGCTGAGATTGCTAAGCCTGTGAGAGTTTCAATGCCATTCCTCATGGTGAAGAAAGGGCACCCAAACCTATGACTCTGATGGCCACAGGACCACTAAAGCCAGGATTAAACCACAAAGAGTTACAAGGTGCTGTGACCTCTGTTGCTCCAACTGATGCCTAATTTTTTATATACCATAATTCCTGTAGAACTGAGTGTAAAACTGTGGAAGGGATCTATGGAAATCCATTAAAAAATCAGTTTCTGAAACTTGAACCTTGCAATGCTGAGCCTGAGCAGCCCTTGCATGCAGGATCTTCAACCTATGCACTGCTCTTTCCCTTCTCCTTCCAGAAACCAACTTTTCTCAGTCTTAGAGAATGGTTTGGGTTGGAAGGGACCTTAAAGCTCATCCTGTTCCACCCCTTCCATGGGCAGAGACACCTTCCACTATCCCAGGCTGCTCCAAACCCCATCCAACCTGACCTTGGACACTTCCAGGGATGGGGCAGCCACAGCTTCTCTGGGCACCCAGTGCCAGGGCCTCAGCACCCTCACAGGGAAAAATTTCTTCCTGACATCTGATCCAAACCTGTTCTTCGTCAGTTTGAAGCCACCCCCTTTGTTCTATCACTCCACACCCTTGTGAAAATTCCCTCTCCAGCTCTGTCAGAACTGAAGCATGGTGAATGAAGAGCAAACAAAAAAGAAAAGATCCCAAAGCGAGCTGTAAACCTGCCCATTTTCCAGGAATCTTTCTTGTTTGGGAGTCAGGGAGGTCACTCTGACCCTTGCCCAGGCCCCAGAGTCCCTCTTGCTTCCATCCCTGGCAATTCTCCCCTCCTTCCCAGCTGGCAGCACTGGGATTGCTCACAGCTCTTTGATCAGGCAATGCTCAGCTTGTGGGAAGCCTCTCAGAGTCAGGGCAAGGATCCCTGACACTGACAGTTTCACTTCTGCTTTGAAGATTTTTCCCTAGACCTTCCAGCCTAAGATTCCTGCTGTCTTGTTATTTCCTTTGGTTTTTGTTTTTCTCCCCAAATCCCAGCCCAATGCAGTTATTCACTGTTCAATGAACATTCACTCCTGCAACATCAGATCATTTCTCTCAATAATTTGGTTATATATCAATATTGGAGCCTTTATTGCACATCCAACTCTTTTCCCAGCATTGTTAAATATTGTCTCTCCTTCTTCAAAAAAGAAGGTACTTTATAAAACAGAAAGAATTTAATATTTCTTCCATTGTCTTTTCAGTTCTCATAGCTGAACAGCTATATTAAATTCTACAAGGTGACTCATCAGCCCTTTGAGAGGTTGTTTTCTGCTTGAAAGTTCACAGGACTTTTCCACTCTGATCTGAACACCTCAATAACACTTGAAAACTTAATCTGCTCTGTCCTTTGTTGGCTATAAACTAATTTTATTTTTACATCTAAGCTGCCTCATTCTTCAATCTTGACTTCACTCAATAAATTTTAAAACTGAAATTTTTGCTTGGAATAGTTTCAAATAGTGCCAGCAGTGCCACAATATCTGCATTGTGATATTTACTTATTAAAAACTTTTTATAACCCCATTAATTCAACATTTCTCACTAATCCATTTCATAGTTTGCTTTCTATCAGCTATGAGAGCATATGCTCATTAAATTTAATAAGGGACTTTACAGGGAATTTTAATTTAAAACATGTCACACTTCCCTGCACTACATTTTGGTCAAGTTGTGCAGAAATCCTCTAAAATACCGTTGGTCTCTTTAGTGAGCCTGATTTTACGAAGTTCTGTGGTTTCTGGCTGTCCTTGGGTTGTCCCCAAGGGCACCTGTCAAGAGCTGATGGACCCCTCCTGCTGCTCTGCAGAGCCCACACTGAATTAAAACCAACACCAGCAAAGCAGGGCTTTAGAGGAGATGATTTACCCTCTGCTTTAGGTGGGATGAATCCTCGGATGGAGGGGAATTTAGACAGCACTGGAGCTGGAAGAGAAAGCAATCATAGAATCAGAAAGTTGGAGAAGACCTTAAAGACCATCAAGTCCAACCTTTAACCAAAAACCACCACTCCCACTCAGCCCCATCAACGACCACATCTGCTCGGTTTTAACACTTCCAGGGAGGGTGACTCTAAATGCTCCTTGGGGAGCCTTTTCCAATGCTTATCCACTCTTTCAATGTTTAACCACTCTTTCAATGCTTAACCACTCTTTCCAAAAACCACCACGACCACTCTGCCCACATCTGCTCGGTTTTGACACTTCCAGAGAGGGTGATTCCATCACTTCCCTGGGGAGCATTTTCCAATGCTTAGCCACTCTTTCAGTGAAGAAATGTTTCCCAATATCTGACCTGAACCTCTCCTGGCCCAACCTGAGGCCATGCCTGAGCTCTGTTATCCAAGATTGTGATGCCAGGCTCAAAACCCAAAGAGCCGCCAGCCCTTTGTGCTCATCCCAGAATTGTCAATAACTCGCAGGAATACAGAAATTGGGGCAGGATTTCACTTTTCAAGGCCTGAGCAAAACCCTGGCTCAGGGAGAGTGTCCCAGCAGAGGTGGCAGCTGCAGGATGATCAGGAGGTGCCCACTCCAGCAGACCCCCGTACCTGTCCGGCCCGTGGTGGAGGTGCTCTCACTCTCTCCTGTGTAGTGGATGGCAGAAATTGTCACCTTGTAGGCTCGATCAGGCAGCAGGGACTGCAGGGTCACACTGCTGCTTTTGCCTGGAGCCATGATCTGCAACAGAGGAAGAAAAGATCCCAGGGGCTCTCATTGCAGCTCTCACTCACAGCCCAGAGTTAGGTGGGGCTGGCTCCTGGGTGTGAGGCTCAGAGCAGAATTCCTGCCCAGCTCAGCCCAGCAAGCCTGGCTGATTGCTGCTGTTGGACTAGCAATGGCCAGAGGAAAATCATTTTCCCATATAAAAACCCCACTATTCCCCATGGAAATGCAGCATAAGCGCTTTATAACAGGATTATCAAGCTGTTTAAGCAGGGAATCTTTTAAAAGAATTATATTTAACCTCCCTAAGCCAGAGGAGCAGTAGGTTTATCCCCCACCCCTCTGCCTCCAAGAATTCCCTCCCCAGTTCAGTGAACAGAGAAAGCTGTGCTATAAGTGGCTGTGATGGAGAAAAATACCTTAATTACAAAAGAGTCTCAGAGTTCTGTTTACAAAGCAACACATCAGCAAGAAGAGATTTGGTTGTGAGCCCTGATATCCTAAACCTGACTGGAGTGAGCAGAGTTCCTCTGGTCATATTGTCCCCCTGTGCCCCACAAAGGAGCTGGACACTCACAGTTTGCTGGGCAGCAGCATCAGAAACAGGGCTGTAGGTGATTTTGTAGTGCTGGACTCGGCCATCAGGAGGGGTCCAGTGCACCTGGAGGCTGCTGGGGGTCTCAGAGCTGATGAAGAGGTTGGTGGGTGGGCTCCGGGAATCTGTGACAGGGATGGAAGGTGAGCAGCACAAAAAGCAGGGAGAAATCTCTGTAAATGGAGCCAGCACTGTTTGCTTCCAGACCCTTTTCTGAACGCCTCAGTGTTGCAGATATCCTTTATGAAAAATCCTTTCCTTAGTATTTTTCCTCCTGAGAAGCTCAGAAGACTCAGGAACAAAATGTAAACAATGATTATCTGCTGCTGTGGAATGCAACAGGTGGTTCTTTGTTAGATATTTGTAATTAATGGCCAATCACAGCCCAGCTGGCTCAGACAGAGAGCCGAGCCACAAACCTCTGTTACCATCTTTGCTATTCTATTCTTAGCTAGCCTTCTGATGAAATCCTTTCTTCTATTATTTTAGTATAGTTTTAATGTAATATATATAATAAAATAATAAATCAAGCCTTCTGAAACATGGAGTCAGATCCTCGTCTCTTCCCTCATCCAAGAACCCCTGTGAACACCACCACACCTCAGTGCTCTGCTGTGCAGGTACCCAACACTCAGGACAACCACAAGCACCCAGGAAAGAGGGGAAAAAATTTTGGGGGGATGAGGATTGCCCAGCTACAGCACACCACAACTCAAACATTCAGCAATTCCAAGCCTAGGACATGGGAAAAATTCTTGCATAGGTGAAAGAGTCCTGAAAGCACAAGCCAAAGAGACCCATTGTACACATCATGAATAAACACTAAGGCTGCTTGAACTGGAACTGAATTTCATCAAGCTGGACAAACAGCTTTACTGGCAATTAAACCTGGATCACACATCAGAGTCAATCCATCATAATTTCCAATATTTTTCAGCTTTTTCTGTTTTAAAATTACTCTAAAAAAATACAAGAGCAACTAACTCACCAGAGATCTGTCTAGACCTTCTGATATCAAAACCCACATCCCTGGAATGGGTCACACACAGTGCCTGAGCTATCCCCTCCTCTCTTGCCCTGTCCTAGCATGGTTGGATGGATTCCAAACAGGTGATGGGCTGAGCCAGACAACCAGAAAGGAGTTTGCCAGAGACCATAGCTGAGCAATTTTTAATTACATAAATGCATTTCTTTCCCTGGGGTCCTGCTGTGCAGCAAACTGGATCTGACGACAGAGGCTCTTCTGCTGGAGGGGTTTCTCTGAGCAGAGGTTGAGGGAGGAAGGAAAAGGCAAAGGGGGCTAAATCAGGTCAAAAGAGGCTCCAGAACATGGGGTCATCTGCTCCTGGGGCATTTCTAAGCATAAAATCATGTGTCTGTCCTTGAACTCATGCTGGTGTGAAGGCACAGAAGTTCTGGGCAGAGAAAAAGAAGAATTTATTCAGAAGACACTAAAAATGATGGGTGAGCCCTAAAGACAGTCAAAGAAACACACTAAGGTGATGAGGTTTTTATTCTGCACTTTTCCTGTAAGGATGTTCTGCCCACCCAGCAAAGCCTGGGGTGACCTTAAAGCACAAGTTCAGTGAAGATCATTTCCATCTTCATTGATCCTCCTCTTTTGCTTATAAAATGAGCTTACTTTTACTGAGGCTGTACTGAGATTGCAGCAGCTGAATCAGGCTGGAGGTGTTGCTGTGCACCACCACGAGGTAAAGCAGAGAAGAAAACAAGAATAAAGTCACTTCAGCAGCACTTTTATCAGTCAGTGATGCATCTTTGCTGCCTGCTCTGGCTATTCCCTTCACCTGAGGTCAGGGGAGCCTGCTGAAGTGAACTTTAAAGAGCGAGTTAGGGGAGGTCTTTAGAGTCAGGTTTATTCTGGAAAGCCCTGAGGCCTGGCAGAGTTTGATGGCCTGGATCTGACAGACAAGGGACAGAACATCTCCTGAAGCTGCCCTGGAGGATGGAAGCATCCCTGCCTGCATCTGTGTCTTTGTTTGCCTCCTCACCCTCTGCTCCTCCACAGGAGCAATCCCCGTGTGCTCTCAGGTCTGACCAGCATCACAGGCACTCAAATACTCAAATAAGAGTAAAACCCTGGGCTCCACTCACTCCAAATGCTCACCTGCAAGGATTATTATGTATTAAGTACAAGCCATGTGTTTTCCTGCCATGGATTGAAGTTTCATTCCCACGTTTCAATCTCTTTTATTTGCCATGCACACTCTGTCAGGAGCAGTGTATCCTCAGTGAGGAGCTGGATAAAGAGATTTCCCCACAGCTTAGCTGGAGGAGCAGGGCACACAGGCACTTTGTGAAACATTTCAGCAGCAGCTCCCATCCAAACTGCCCTCTCCTTGTCCTTCAGGACCATCAAGGGGCTCTTTTCTTTTGCTGAAGTTCTTTTTCCCCAGCCTGGATGAAAGAACTCTCCCTCAGTACAAAAGAAGGTGCTTGTCTGATTCTCAGCAGGACCAAAGCCACCCCTTCCAGCATTTTCCATTCAGCAGCACCTCCATGTCCCAGCAGATTCCTTCAGGAAAGCACCCTCTGCACTCCCTGTGCTTGCTGGGAAGGTTTGTGTTTGAAGCACCACTAAAGATGTTTATGAGTGTGACAAGTGATCACTGTGAAAGCCTTTGGTCAAGGATAAGGACTTTGCTACACTTGCCAATGTATAAAACAGACTAAAAGGAGAGCTCAGCTCAGATGAGAATTCAGTCTAAATATAACAGAGAAAAAAAGAAACATCAGAACCATGGGTAAGCAGCACATTTTGACAATTTTGTTGTCTGTGGGAAATACATCAGCATGCTTTTGTTTCTGCTCTGCCTCTTAGAAAGTCTGCAGGGAAAAGTTTGCTAACTGGGTTACTGCAAAATAATCCCAAAGTTTTTTTCTTTCCTCTAGTCAAAACAAAGAATTTTAAAAAATCCAATATCTCCAAGACAAGCAGGGGCTTGTACCACATCAATGTCTCCAAATTTTCTTTTCCACCTAAAGCTACTTATGGATTTCGAGTTCATAAAATGACAAATCTCAAACCATAACTTTGAAGCAACTTTTTCTCCTACCAGAAAGATGAGTGACCTCATCCCAGTCCTTCCAAATGACCCATCACAGTGATGGTTGGCTGTTGGTTTTTATAGGAGGATGACTTTTCTGGTGTCCTGTATTTTGTGAGGGATTGGTGTCTGCAGAGTCCCATGGATGTAACAAATTTGGTCTCAAAATGGGGTTTCAGGTGAGACAAGAGGCATTACTGGCCCTGAATAAAATGAACTTGGTGTTTTTCCCTCACCCCAGGGGCAGAGCTCGGTTCCATTTCACAAAACCATAGGCAAAGAGCATTGCTTTGACCTGGCAATTTTTTCCCTTGACCTTCAAAGAAGAAAGTATTTCAGGGAGAGGATCTTGTGTTACCAGTTCCTGCTGAGTTTCACTTCAGTCATTGCCCTTAAACTTCAGCATTTCTTGGAAATTCTACCAAGACATTTTTAAGAAAAACTTCATGACTTGACCTATCCTTACATAAGGGGATGTTGCCAAGAGAGGAAAAGAGAAAAGCAACGATGAAAGCAAAGGAAAGCATTTCCTCCCTCCCTCCCACAACCCCCTCCAGCACACACTTCTGGTATTGTTCAGCACAGCCTGATCAATGCTGCTCACCACCTAGCAACCCAAAGTCTGCCCTCCTGAGGAGATCCAGAGAGCTTTCATCACTGATTCAGCCCTCAGAATTCCATTTTATAATGAAAATTAAGGGGGAGCGGGCTCAAAAATCAGACCAGGAGGTCTGGGTTTTCAGATGACACCAGAGATTTCCAAGCTGTGTCTGAATGATTTGTTATCCACCAGCTCTGGTGGTAGATTAACACCACTGGACATCCTCACCAGGCACAGTACAGGGTGGCAGTTTCTGAAGATTTGAAGATTTGGAATACAACCATATCCCAGGACTTACCAGAGTCCTGCCTAGTGCCACATCATCCCATACATCCATTGTTCAAGCCTGCAGCAATTTTCTGGCATCCTCAAGTTCCCCCTGACCTGGCCCAGAGCAACCCTGGAAATCACCAGCCACCCCTTCTGTGCCACTTCACCTCTGTGGCCACTTCTTCCTTTAAACTCTAGAAAAGAATTAGCATCAAAACATTGATTTCACCTGCAAATATTGGCTGGGAGGAGTGTGGCAGTGTCCTGACTGCTCCTGCAAAGGGAGCAGCAGCAGCTCCCAGGCACTGGACCCTGTGCTGGCTGCCCAGCTGCACACCTGGGTTTCTGGAGAATTCTATTTTCTTCATGCAGAAGGCAGAGTCTGACAATTCCCAAGGCTCCTGCCCAGTACAAGGTGGCAGCTTCTGCTTGAAACACTGAAGATTCAAAATACAACCATATCCCTGGAGTTCCCAGAGTCCTGCCTAGTGCCACATCACCCCATACATTCATTGTTCAAGCCTGCAGCAATTTTCTGGCATCCCCAGGCTCCCCCTGACCTGCCCCAGAGCAGCTCTGGAAATCACCAGCCACCCCTTCTGTGCCACTTCACCTCTGTGGCCACTTCTTCCTTTAAACTCTAGAAAAGAATTAGCATCAAAACATTGATTTCACCTGCAAATATTGGCTGGGAGGAGTGTGGCAGTGTCCTGACTGCTGCTGCAAAGGGAGCAGCAGCAGCTCCCAGGCACTGAACCTGTGCCCAGCTGCACACCTGGCTTTCTGGAGAATTCTATTTTCTTCTTGCAGGAGGCAGAGCCTGACAATTCCCAAGGCTCCTGCACAAGGACAGCAGCTGACAAGCAGAAATCAAATTGCTTTCCCTGCCCTGCTGGGGTGCCAGCAGCAAGGACTGGCTTGTGCAAATGTGCCCAGAAGGGCACTGTCACGTGTCATTGTGCCAGGCTGAGAGAGCTCCTCTGACACTTCATAATTCATAGCTTAAAACATAGTAATTAATTTTCCTACAGCCTCCAAACAGCTCTAATTGTCCTCTTGTCATCATATATCAGTAGGATGCTTGCTTTTCTTTTTTTCTTTGCCAGTATGCAGCTCCAAGGTACTTGTCTGAGGTCGTTTCCTATAAAAATGGTTTTTATTATTTATTATTAATAAAACCTGAGCTTCTTATTCCAGGATTACCATTTACTTCAAGCTTCATCATCTCAACATCAGCCTAAATGAGTTTATTCTGCAGAGGAGGACGAGATCTGAGAGGAGAGGGAGGACTGCTGGTGTTGAAGTGTTCCACTTCCAACAAAGCCATTTTACAGGCAACATTAATTACCAGGACCTGTGGGAGTGCCACTTTTAACCTCATATCCTGCCTGTACAAAGCCAGATTCAGACAATGCTTCCAAGGCAGAGTGTTCCTGCAGGATTGCCTCCCATATCTGTAAATGCCCTCAGTGAGGCACAGCCCAGCAATGACAGAGCTCAGGAAATCCTCACCCTCCCTATAGGCAATGTTTTATTAACAAGAACCATTCTTTAGGCAGCACAGGGACATGTTCAGCTGGATACCCTCAGAATTTCCATCCATGCACTACACTGAGGCAGGGGAGGGATGAAATGTGCTCCACAAGGAACACATGCAGGGATTATCAGTGTGATGGGATGGTCCAGCCTCTTGCTCTCAGGACAGACTGAGAATATTTTCACACAGAAGCCTAAATAAACATCTCTAGCTTTTTCAGACATTTGGGTGTGCATTTTCAGAGCTGGAGGTGAGCAGTCTGAGCTGCAGGTGTGTGCTGGGTTGTGAGGGGTCCCCTGCCCTGTCATCCCTGGGCTGTGATCCCAGCACTGGTCACTTACTGGTCCTGTGGTGCACAGACACAGTGTCACTCCGAGCACCATCTTTGTAGTAGGCCCAGATGGATATTTTGTAGTCAGTGTTCTTCTGCAGGCCGGGCAGGACGGCTGTGGCCACATTTCCAGCCAGGGAGAGCTGCACAAGGAGAGGGAGGACAGGAGTCAGCCCCGCTGCCAGGCACCCCCAGGCTGCTCCATGCCCCCCAGCTGCCTGGCTCACAGGCTGTCCCTAGGCACACATGAGTTAGCACCGGGCTTTGGGGCCAAAGTTTGGGGTTGCACATGTGTAAGCAAATGCAGAATTGCAGCTGTGAATAATGCAGAGCAGATGTCTGTGCATGGCAGCCCAGTCATGACCAGCAGCTCCTGCAGCACCACAGCACAGAGCTCTGACACAAGGCAGTGCCTGCCTGGAGCACAGAGCCCCTCAGCTGAGTTTCCAGCTTCTAGGGGAGCTGGGGACAGAAACCCCAGCACCCCTCAGTTCCAGCCCAAATAGAAATTATTTGGTCACTCATTGCAGGAGAGACTTGGGTATTAAGCCTAGATTTAAACTGCTGTTTGACCTCATACTGAAAATAGGGGCTTCAGATGGTAGAGGGCACCTGGTCCATCCCTGCCACACCTGCACCAGCTCTGTCTCTGCTCATTCTCCTCTGTGCACTCCTTACTTGGCCCTCATCCTTCCCAAAGAGCAGTGTCCCAAAATATCAGTGCTTCCCAGCACTAAGGAGAAGAGAAAATGCTTCACCTTCTTAGAAGCAATGCCTCCAGCTATAAATACTTGAGCGCTGTCTTTTTCTTATCCACAACATCTTGACATTGGGGACTGGTGATCCTCTGCAACCCCAGATCTTTTTCTACTGAATTGCTTCTTAGCTATTTGTTCTACATCCTGTATACCTATGGTTAATTATTCCTGCCTAAGCTTAATACTTTCTGCTTGTCCCTATTAAATTTCATCCTTGAGGTTTCCCAGAACACTTCTGCAATCTTCCCAGAGCCTGCAGGTCTCTGCCCTGCTGTCCCTCCTGCTTCCAGCCCTCAAGGTGACTGCTCCACTGAAAGCCAGACCCAGCAGGGATCCTGCTGAACTGTTCAATTGCTGGGGTGCATCTCCCTGAATAGTTTCACACAGCTCTCTGCCACTCCAGCAGGTGAGCTCAGAGCCAGGCCAGCCTCCCCAGAGCTGTGTGTGGGCTCGTACCTCCTGAGGCTTCTCTCCACTGGCTGTGCTCCACTTGATCTGATAGACAACCACGTCCGAGGCAGCCACAGCTTCCCACTGCAGGCGGAGGCTGTTCCCAGAGAGCTCAGTGACCTTCAGAGCACGGGGAGGGGGCACCTTCACTGAGGGGAGCACAAGGAACAGCAGCTGAGGAGCAGGCTCTGACAGCACCTTGTCAGAGCCAGGGTGGGGAGCAGATGGCTGGGGAGCAGCACATCACCCAAGCAGATGTCTGAGACCAGCCTGACTGTCGCTTCTTCAGACCCATATGACAACAGTCATCAGGACAGACAGGGGTAAATTATTTTTAAAGCCCTAATTAAGACAGGTTATCAAGTTTATGGGTAGCACAGATATCACATTGGTTTTGTAAAGGGAAGAAGGCTAGGAGGGCTCTCAAGGATGCAGAGGTTAGTGATACATCATGATTTTCTTCATTTACTTCTTTTCTTTATCCCTTCCACCTCATTTTGAGCATAACACAGTTGGACATATTCCACACACAAAGAACAGCAGCCATCTGTGCTCTGTGCAAGTTTTGACCACAAGCTGCTGGGGCCAGTCTTCAAAATATCCAAGTTCAGAGACACACAAAACAACTTTGTCACCTCTTACTGAGACCAGAAGTATTTTCATTCCTTACTTACAGGTGGTGACATTGCCAGTAATTGGAAAGGAGTCCCCTTCATCGTATGTGGATCTGACACTGATGAAATATTGTGTGAGGGAGGACAGAGGTCTCAGGACAGTGGATGTTGCAGTGCCAGGAACTTCCACCTACATGGGGGAGTTGTGTGAGTATTATAAGACAGAGGCTGACACCTGGGCTCGTTCAGCCTGAAGAAAAAGAGACACTTTATTGCAGCCTTTCAGTATTTAAAGGGATCTTGTTAGAAAGATAGGAACAGAATTTTTTAGCAAGGCCTGTTGCTATAGGACAAGGGGTCCTGAGTTTAGACTAAAAGATGGAGATTCAGATGAGATAAGGAAGAATTTTACAACAAAGGTGGTAAAACACTGGCACAGGTTACCCAGAGAAGTGGTAGATGCCCCATCCCTGGAAAAATTTAAGGCCAGATTGGATGGGGATCTGAGCAACCTGATCTAGTTGAAGATGTCCCTGCTCACTGCAGGTGGGTTGGACTGGATGGATGGATGGATGGATGGATGGATGGATGGATGGATGGATGGATGTCCCTTCCAACCCAAACCATCCTGTAACTCCAGGGGTACAGCTGCAGAGAGGCCGGCAGTGGTGATAACCGCAGCCAAAGCGCCCATTTCAGAGTTACAACTCTGCCAGCACACCGGCTCTCCCTGCACCATGCTGAAGGAGAACAGGGCATTATCCAACCTCCCAAACCTCTTTTCCTGCCCCCAGCCCCTGAGGACTCACCTGCCCAGCGTTGCCCCCTCTGCTAGAGACATAGGTGAGGTGGTGGGCGCGCACGGCCGGCGCCGCGGGCTCCCAGCTGACCCGCACGGACGCGTGGCTCAGCTCCGAGAAGCTCAGGTACCTGGGGGGACTCAAGGCCACTGCAACAACAGTTAGTGACAGCACTCCCAGCCTTCACAGGCTGCACAAATGCCACCCACTGCCTCCTGCTGCTCTTAGATGATCCCACCTTGAACTAACTGGCTCATTCATTACACAGGAAAATATTCCCTTTGTTCACTGGGATGCCTTGTGAAGGCTGACCTAGAAGAGAGGCTAGGCAGAGTTAAAGAATAAAGTAGGGATTTATTAGCAGGCCTCCATGGATACACCTTAAACAGCCCAGCTAGGGCTGCACCCAAGATGAACCAAAATGGTCTCAAAAGGCACACCTGGTCATGGGGTCTCTTACTTTTATAAATTCTGCCCCATTTGCATATTGGAGTTCATTGTCCAATTATAGCTTTAGGTTATGACATCCCATCCTTCTTGTTTTTCTCTCTTCAGGCCATTGTTGTTTATGCTCTTGGGCCTGACATTTACGTCATTTGTCCTTGGTCCCCAGCTAGAGAAGGAATTGTTTTGTCTCCCTACTTTGTGAAGAGTGTTTACTATCTCCTAATATGAAGCTCAGATCTACACACTAAAGCAGTAAAGAATCAGAAAAAATAAAAGCTAAAACCTGAGGCATCAACTACCATACACACATCTGGGAGGCTAGAAAGGGCTGCCATAGATTTAGGTGAGGAAACAGCCCGATGATCACCTTTCCCCCCCAGACAACAAAGATTTCAAGGAACACCTCTTTCAGGGGTCCTTTATTACTGGGGGAGCACCACTTCTTTTTCACAGCTTACCCTGCAACTAGAGATCCCCTTGGGGACCAATATTCACTTCAGATTCAGCAGAAAAGAGCCAGCATGTGTACAAGCCACATGCACAATATGGGAAGAACCTCACTGAACACGTCTCTCCTGACTTGGGTGTTTAATTACAGCTCAGTAAGCAGCAGCAGCACTTACAGGTGGTTTCCTGGATGCTGGCTGGATCACTGGCATCTTCCCCATACATGGCATACACTGCAACAGAGTACCCCGTGCTGGGGGACAGCCCCTCCAGCAGCACCTCAGGCTGGGTCACCTTCACCTGCCAACAGAGAGGGGGTTTAGGGAACCCTTCAGCTCTAGGGTACCTCCCAGTACATTAAAGAGAGCAGGACCTTACAGACACACAGGCCAAGGACTCTTTGGTTACAGTAAGGGGACATCTCCACTCTAGAATGGTCTCAGAACCATAGTATCACAGAATATCCCAAGCTGGAAGGGACCAAAAAGGATCAGCAGAGTCCAAATTCTGTTCCTGAAAAGGAAAACCCCAAGAACTCCACCATGTGCCTGAGAGTGTTGCACAGATTCTCTTTGACCTCTGTCACCCTGGTGCTGTGACCGTGCCATGCCCACCCACCCCCTGGGTAAGGAACCCTTTCCTGATATCCCCCCTAAACCTGCCCTGACACAGCCCCAGCTGCTCCCTCTGCTCCTGTCACACAGAGCAGAGATGGGAGCTGCCCCTCCTTCCCCTCGATGATGTCTCCCCTCATCCTCCTCCTCTCCAGCCCTGCCCCACCTGGGCAGGTGCCCTGCAGTGCTCTGCCTCTCTGACACCCAGCCCCTGGGGATGCACAGCACTCCTCCTGACCCTGCTCTGCAGAGCCCTGAGTCTCACACCAAAACGCTGCTGCTGCTGCTCTGGGTTGGATCGGGGGCATCCACGAGCTGTGATCCCGCTTTTCCCGGAGCCATGGGAAGCTGTGGCAGGAGCGCTGCCGGGCTGCTGCCATCTGCTGCCAGCACAGCACGGGCACAGCCCTGGTCCCACTGCCTTGGGCTGCAGAAAGCCACCACGGGGACATTTAGGAGGCTGTACCCATTGGAGCTTATAAGAGGATGGGAACATTTTAATGCTGGTTTTGCAGACATCCCCCATAGGTCTGGAGCATTGCACTCCTGCAGGGAGTAGGTCAGGTAACTGTGGAAATGTTTTCTCATGCTGAAATGCAAATTTGAGTGTTGGTGTTGCTTCAAGTGTTCTGGATCTTATAAAAATCCCATGATTATGCCCTGAAAGCAGAGTATTAATTGTTCTGTTTTGAAAACAACCCTGTCTCTATTGCTGTGCATTCAAAGGGGGAATCTCAGTCAAAGAGACAATAAACGTTCCTCCCCATTCACTTTGTTGTTTTTTTTTTTTTTTTTAATTCATATCTTCAGCCTACAGGTAC
Source organism: Setophaga petechia (assembly GCA_024362935.1). Classification (NCBI taxonomy): domain Eukaryota; kingdom Metazoa; phylum Chordata; class Aves; order Passeriformes; family Parulidae; genus Setophaga; species Setophaga petechia. Next base: position 4,055,993 of record JANCRA010000033.1, read on the forward strand.
TCCAGATAAGGCATTAACATGCACAACAAAGGGTTATTAGATGTTTCTAAGGATTTTCCATTCTTCAAGCATTGTTTTATTCATCTGCAGTGTGGTAGGTCTGTTTTCAGATGTCAGCAAAATCCACCCTAACACATTTTCAATTAACATTTAAAGATACACACAGTCAAGAGGTTTATGTACAGCCTCGAGGATGCAGTGATTACACCTGGGGCTGCAAGGATGTGAGTTCAGTGCCTGGGTTTCCAGGGCCCCAGGAGGCAGCCAGATCTCTCCCTTGACTTAATTTCCCACATGAAACCTTCAAAGTTACAAATCACTTTGAGACAAACTATTGAAAAAAGAATCTTCTATGAAAGTTGTTTCTGGCAATAATTCTGATACATTTTTTTCTTTGACCACGCGATACCAATTGCCAAAACCTGGAGCTAGCACTAAACTCAGCCCAGACAGAGAAAAAACAATGTTATCAGCATTGTGACAAACTCTACCTCTGTTGTGTAATCCTCTGCTCCATCAGGGGCTGCAGAGCAGAGCACCAGGTAGTGTGTGGCTCCCTGGGCTGCTTCCCAGCTCAGCCTCAGACTGTTGTGGCTCAGCTCAGACACACGCAGGGAACGAGGGGAAGACAAAGGCACTAAGGGGAAAAATAAGGCACAAAGGGACCTTCAGTGAATGAGGTCTGAAACAACTCAAAACCCAGGGGACACCTGGCTTTACAACAGCTACTGCAAGCTGATGGGCATTTATCCCATGTCTAACACAGTCTCTATGCTACAGAGAATTTAATTCATTTGGAGACCATGGATTTAAAATTTTTAAAAGGCAGCAAAGAGTTGCAGTATATTCCTAGCAGGGTGTGTTACTGCCACTTTCTGCTTTGCAGAATGACATAGGTGGAAAGGAGATCTGAAAAAACTCAAAGGTGTATGAGGTCTGAAACAACTCAAAATGCAGGGGACACCTGGCTTTACAACAGCTACTGCAAGCTGATGGGCATTTATCCCATGTCTAACACAGTCTCTATGCTACAGAGAATTTAACTCACTTGGAGACCATGGAGTTACAATTTTTTAAAAAGCAATATAGAGTTGCAATATATTCCTAGCAGGGCGTGTTACTGCCACATTCTGCAAAGCAGAACGACACAGGTGGAAAGGACCCCTGCCCAACCAGCTGCTCAAAGAACAGGTTGCTCAGGGGTCTTGTCTGGTTGAGCTCTGAGCATCTCCACAGATGAGAGATGAAATGAGCTCCCTCCAAAGAGAGCTGTAGGCAGGCTGAACTTGAGCTGGGAAATACCCAAGGCAGGCTGCAGTGTGAGGTGGCCAGAGCAGCATCAGCACAGTTGTCTCTACTCACAGGTGGAGGTGACTCCCCTCAGCCCGTCCCCGGCAGCGCTGTCGTACACGGGGATCACTGACACCAGGTACTCCGTGTGCGAGGTCAGGTTGGACAGCTGCAGGGAGGACTCTGCTCCCTCTAAAACCACCTGCAAGCACAAGGCAGGGCTGTCAGGGCAGGGAGGTGCTGCTGCTCTTCAGTGAAACAGCTGAAGTGGCCCTCCCTGGCCAGTGTGGCTCCTCAATGGCAGATCTGTGCCCAGAACCATGAAGTGCAGTTCCCTCGGTGCTTTGTGCTAGGTAAATCTTTCCAAAACAGAGAGGTGAGAGGCAGAAAGGATTGCTGTCCTCTAAGCCTGGGATCTGTGCAAACACTGAGCACAAAACTCTAGTCATGCTCTCACTGAAATCAGTGGAAATTCATCCACAACTTGGATTTGCTTTTTTAAATCATATCCATCACAGACGAGTATCCTTGGACAGATCTCTGTACCCGAGTGTTCTCTTTGAGTCAAAACACATGATTTAGGGAGGGGATAACACTGGCTAAGAGAAAAATCAACCTTGTCACCCTATTACCTCATCACATTTACACTCGTACATTTAATTTAATCTCTGGCTTAACTATGTCCCACTCCCACCCTCCTTTTGTCCAACCAAGCCTACTTTAATTCCCAGCCACCATCTGGAATCTGTGGCAGTCTCAGGTGTCCAGGGAAAAGTCTCTCACCTCTTTGGGGGTCCCACCCTTGGATGGATAATACACAACCCTGTATTTCTTTGGTGGTCTCAGAGGAGGGCTCCAGGCCAAGTGCATGCTCTTGGAGGTCACAGCAGATATTTTCAGGTCAGTTGGGCTGAGCTGGGGACCCGTGCTCACAGGGGTGTCTTTCACAGCGCTGCCTAGGAATTAAAAACACGGTTATTTTCTTACATTCACACTTCTCATGCCAAACATACTTTCCAGCTCATAAATATGACTGACATTTTTCAAATCAAGTTGCAGTCTCCTTCCCTATAGAGTAGAGAAAGTGTTCCAGACTGCTCTGAAATAAATATTTTAAAACTGTGTATAGAGAGAACATAAATACTCCATAAAGAGCAGGCTGTGTATTTTGCTGGATGCTGCAAATAATTCTTCAATACAAGTCTGTGTTCCTCAATCACAAAAAATGGGCAAAATTACCAAGCAAAAATTACTTTGGTTTTTTTAAAGAAGATAATTTTTTTTCAGTTTAACCTTCATCTTTGTAAAATGTCTAATTATATCAAATACAAATCAATAAGAACAAATGAATTTATTTACATGAATTTCCAGAGCATTAAAATAAAATTATGTTTGAAATTTAGATGTTCCCATTCTGCTTAGGTAAATCTTAGAGCAAAAAGAGATAGAAATATGTACACAATATTTCTCCTGAGGATCTAAGCTGACGTCTGGAGGGGTTCTTCATGCTTTTCATCATGCAAACTGTTGCCCAGAAAAGGAAATAAACGGCTGCTTGATTTGAACTTGAAAATGCCTTGGAGATCCAACATTCAAAGTTTAGTGGAGGAAAAAAGAAACGCATACAGGTGTTTTATCATCTCATCCTACCTCCACATTTACTCCATACTCTTTCCCTAGTATATTTTCATGCTAATTCTTCTGCTTTTTCTGCCTCTTTTTGGTCATAAGAAACTCAGAAAAGGAGACAGATACAACAGATTTACCACATCATATGATAAAGGAAGAGGGAAGGAATATAATGGTAATTCCCTATAATGGTAATTGCTGTCATTAGGTGATTTTGTCCTCCAAGAGGAAGAGACATGGTGAGCAGCAGTGTGGGGGGATAGAATATAAGAAAAACAAAGATAGTGCAGAAAGTAATCTCACCCCTAAGGAGTTGCAGCTGGGCCAATTACCAAAGATTAGGAACAGGCCAGACTTTAACAGGCCACAGCTGTGAAGAAGAAAGAGTCAGTGCTCTGAGGAGCTGCCCATGAGAAACACCAAGAAGGTGTGACACTTTTGCCATAAGGAGACACCAGCATGGAACCCCTGCAGCAAGACAACAACACAGCAGGAAGGGAGGCCCCACTTCACCTGCGGTTTCCTTGTGGCTCCTCTCCTTGATCCTGGTGCACAGGACCCGTGTGAGCTTGCCCACCAGGGAGCTGAGCAGGGGGAAGTCCAGCACGTTGTAGACGGTGAGCTCCAGCGGCTCCGAGGCCACCTGCCGCAGCTCCGCCTCGTCCGCGTTCTTCACGCCTGCCGCCAGAGAGCCAGGCTGCTGAGCTTGCACACAGCCCCAGCGTGGGAAGAGAGGGGAATCTTGCCTCCACGCTTCAGAAGGCTGATTTATTATTTTATGATATGTCTTATATCAAAGGAAAATGATATATTAAAAATATACTAAAATAATAGAAGAAAGGATTTCATCAGAAGGCTAGCAAGGAATGATAATAAAATCTTGTGACTGACCAGAGACTCTGAGACAGCTGGACTGTGATTGGCCATTAATTAAAAAACAACATGAAACCAATCAAAGATGCATCTGTTGCATTCCACGGCAGCAGATAATTATTGTTTACATTTCATTTCTGAGGCCTCTCAGCTTCTCAGGAGAAAAGATCCTAATGAAAGGATTTTTCAAAAAATATGTCTGTGACACCAGGCTGAGAAACGTCCCACACAGGGCTTCACCACCACCCTGCTCCTCCAGCACAGCCTCCCAACGCCCCACTGGCACAGTGGTGTCTTTTCCTGCAGCAACCTCCTCAGCCCAGCCTGGGCAGAGCTTCCAGCTCAGAAGGCTCTTAGTGGCCTGGAGACAGCCTGGTGGATCTTCCTGCTGTTTTCCTGCCTCCCCACCACTTGCAGGCTTGGCTGTCAGAAAGGTAGATGTTTTTCAACCTGAGAGGCAGTTGAATTGAGGCATAAACAGATGAGGGACTGAATGAACAAATAACCATTTTATATTTATGAGGTGCCAGCGCTCCCCACAGAGAGCCTGTTGTTTGTCAGAACATCACATTGCATTTCAACAGTCAGGGATGAGTAAAAAGCAGCCCTTTTATGTAACAGAATTTCTCCATCTCACAGCATCCTCCATCCTTCAGCTCCCCCTCCTCATTAACTCTCTGCTGACCAAGCTCCACAGTACAATTCATTTTGCTTCCCAGAGCTTGGTTCAAGGTTCCCTAACACTGTCCAAGGAGGCTCAGCAGCTCTCCTCCCTCCATAAATGCCACTTACCTGCATGACCCTATGCAATAAACTCTCACTTGCATATTCCCAACATAAATTAGCACTTAAAGTTTTGGAGATTGCAATTTTAGGGGAGCTTTTATGTAACTTTATTGCTCATATATCAGTCTTCAGCAGATCTCGTGTGCTCCTCAAGGCCAGAGCTGCTCAAGGCCATTTTGTGTCTTGGTGATGCTGGCAGACAGTGAAAAGCAGATAATGTTGTTATTCAGAGAAATGGAAAGTTGTGAGAGGCAGTAATTATACAAGAGGTCCCCTGCCATCCCAAATACAATGTTCTCTTGCCCAATTCCGCAGCTGAGAATATTGTTTTCATGGCACTGGTCCCTGAGGCTCCCAAAGGTCTTTAGATGGGAGGTGTGCAATCTCTCATGTGAATACTTTCTACAAAAAAAAAATCCTTTCAAGACACTGCCTGGGCTGAATAAATGAGTTAATTTTCATCTGAGCCACAGAGTAATGAGGTCTCACCCACCACCTCAGTTCTACAGCCTCAGGGTGCTTCTATCAAAGTTAAGGGAACACAACCTTCAATTTGAAGATGACCAAATATAGGTTGGCTTTGTCCTACAGCTTATCAATGGCTGTGATCTTACCAATGGCAAATATCTCTATTCCCAGGTTTTTCAAGGTCTGAGCAGCCAGGTTGGCATCATCCTGGGACTTCCCATCAGTCAGGAGGATTACCAACTTCTCAGCCTCCAGCCGGGCACCAGCATCTGGTTTCAGATTCTGCTCCAGGACGTGGGTCAGTGCCAGGCCTGGGGAGGAGCAGACATGGAGGTTGTGCCATAGCTTTCCATAAAAACCCCCATGCCTTTAGTGTTTTCTCTGCTGCCCAGTGGCCACAGTCCCCACAGAGCACACAATACATGGGAGCAGCTTCCCCCACTGTTTAGAGCCCTGCCAGTGGAGTTACCTGTAAAGGTGTTGCCGCCCTTGTACCGCAGATTCCTCAGGGCCTCCAGCAGCTGCTCCCTCGTGGAATGAGTGCTCAGATCCCACTCTGTCCTGGGGTCACTGCTGTACTGGGACAGCCCTGGGGAAGACAGGAGCCATGGGCATCCAGCCAGCCCAGGGGAGCTGCAGGAGCCCCACTCTGGGAACTGCCATCAGGATTGGCAGGGAGGATGACACCAAATAATGACAGGAACTGGGGGTGGGCACATGGGGCTTCTAACTCCACTTTCTGCATGGTTCTGAGGAAATAGCATGAAGTTGAGTCAGGGGAGGTTTAGGCTGGATATTGGGAAAAGGTTCTTCCCCCAGAGGGTGATGGAGCACTGAACAGGTTCACAGGACAGTGGTCACAGTCCCAGGCCTCACAGAGCTCAAGGAATGTTTGGATAATGCACTCAGGCACAGGGTGAGATCTTTGGGGATGTTCTGTGCAGGGCCAGGACTTGGACTCAATGATCCTTGTGTGTCCCTCCCAAATCAGAATATTCCACAATTCTGTGATTCTCTGGTCCTGCCATGCTGGCAGCAAAGCGATGCCTCAGACCTCATGGGGTACAGGAGTACACACCCCTATCATGATGATCACAGGTGTTTGATAAGGTGTCATAGTTGATCCAGGTCAAACAATCAGCTGCAAGGGCTGAAAAGGATTTACACCATCCTATTCCATGTACAGCCTGGCTGTCAGCATCACTCAGAGCTGCAAGCAGCCCCCTTCCCTGCTGAACTCACAGCAGCCCCAGTGTGGCATTGCCAGTGCACCCACTGCATTGGTGGCTGAGCACATCATCAGAGATGGCAGCAAATCCCAAAAGTGTCTCAGCATCACCACCCGACCTAGGGCTGCCCAAAGACAGCGCTGCTGCTCACTGTGCAGATATTTTTCACGGCCACTAGAGGCCAGAGCTTGCTGCCAGATGGGAAAAGCTTCCAAGAGCAGCTCAAGGACCCCATCCCACAGAAATAACAGCTCCCAAGAGGAGCACATGACCACGGGGACAAGAGACCAAGGCCCCTTCCAACATCAACATCCCAAGGTCAGGAAACTGGAGCATGTCCTACCTACTCTGATCTTGTCTTCTGCAATACTGAATGGGGAAATCAAATTGCTCAGGAACTCCTTAATGAGCTTGAAATTGTTGCGCCCGATGCTCCAGGAGCCATCCACGAGCAGGACAATGTCAGTCATGGCAGGAGTGTCACACTGAAACTGGGAGCCTGCAGGGGAAGGATTGGATACTCAGAGAAGCAGTTGTAAGGAGGAAAACCTGCTTCAGCTTCAAAATAAAAATCAAATCTGCTGTGCAAGGCCTTGTCTGGGTGGTGGAATGGACCATCTGCCAGTCTGGCGCATGTCAGCATCCTGTGAAAACCATGGAGCCAAGGATAACCCATCTCAGCACCTCGAAATGGAGTGGTGTGCAGCTGCACCTCTGCAAAGAAGGGGTTAAAGCTGTCAGGAAGCATGTGCTAACCCAAGCACTGCTCTCTGCAAGCTGTCAGCTCCATTCCATCTCTGCCCCAGCCCAGTGCTTCCTTTTATCTAGCTTAAGTCTCCAAGAATTGCAGGTGATTGCTTAATTCCATTCCATCATGAGATCCCCTGTGGGCTACAATTATTTCATGGCTTTATATTAAATCCAATCTCTCAGCAAAAACCTGCTGGCACCATGGATACTCCAGCTCTGCCTTCCTCCCCACCCCAGCCTTGAGCTCAGCAGAGGATAAGATAAGGCATTTTGCTAATTGGATGCATCTTCCTTGAGTATTGCTCAGATGGGGAATTTTCCATCTTTGGTGGAGGGGAAACAGATGATCCCACTGAGATTTATCAGGCTCCAAGGAGGTGTGTCTCCTCTCACAGACATGGATTCCTGCTGGGCCAAAGGGGATGCTCTGGCCCATCCCATTCCCACCATTTCAGCAGAGCTGGGAGCCACCACAATCTCAACTGAATCTGAAGGATCCTCATGGATCAGATATCTGTGAAACACGAAGAACAAGCCCAGAAGGAGGAGCAGGCTGGGTAACAAACACCCCTGGTGCTTGGAAAGGAAACACCTTGGAAAGGTCCATGGCTGGGGGTGCGCTGGTGAGGAACACAAATGCTTACATGATTCTGCCAGAAGCAGGGGGAGATGAAAACGTGAAGAGAGAATGGTGCCAAATCAATTAAAATCAATAAATTAAATCATCTGGAAGGAATTTCTGGCCCAACTCCAGCTTTCCTGAGAATTCATGTTGTTCTGCAGGACTCCAAATTTCTCCAGTGAGCTCTGACAGCTCCCAGAGCATGAGCTGGGGATTGGAAGCACAACCAGCAGCTCTGTACTCTGGGGGGGCAGAGGGTGGGCTGGAAAGCTGGAATTCAGTGAGTGTTGGGGAAAACAGCAGGGGAGAAGGAGCAAGACATGTTTGAACCCCCTCTCACCTCGTCTCAGTGAATCCTTTGGGGGTTTTTCTTTTCCTGGAGACTCTCGCTCCGCATTTGCAGAAGTGTGCTGGGATGATTTTGGGGTCGTTGATGCTGTTTCTGTCATGCTGGCCTCCACATTGGGCTGGTTTCTTGTAGCTTCTCCTGAGCTCTTTGGCTGAATCCCCTTCTGCCTTTTCCTTTCAGCTCTGTCCTTTGCTGTGCTCCAAAGAGAAAAATCCCCTTGTCCCAAACTGTGTTATCCCCATCCAACCCCACTCCTCAGCTGATTTAAGCCACATTTGGCACAGGTGTAGGCGGCTCAGAAAGGGTAAAATTCCTACAAGTTTATGGAAATAAGTGGATAGACCTTCATTCACCTCTCTGAGAGGGCTGCATGTGTGCCCAGGAGTTAATGCTAAAAATGGGTCACATCAACAAGTATGCTGTTTCCATTATCATCAATGATGAAAAACAATGAATGCTTATAAAATACAAATCAGGGAAAACATCCCATGGCCCCTCATACCCTGTTGCTCTCCAGAGCTCAGCAATCTGTGACTTCCAAACACCCTGAGCTAGTGCAAGACTTTTTGGATAATGGCCCTGGTGGATCTTTCTTCCATCAACTGGTAAAATTCCCTTTTGAGCCCATGGAAACATGAGACTTAGTTATATACAGTCCTGAGCCAGGGAGGTTGAGGAAATCCTTTTTGTAGAGTACCTGTAGCCAGCCCTGGGACACAGAGCTTAGGGAAAAAAAGCACCATCAGCTGCTCAGGGAGCAGCTTGCTCTCAAAGGACCCACATTCAGTTAAAGAATGAGTTTGCATCTGCTGAATTTGGGTACCTGGATGTGCATTTTCAGCTTGGCTGGAATGGGGAGCAAATATTTTTAAGTGGTTTACTGTGTTTCTGTAGCTAAGAATCGTAGGAAATGATGAGACCAGGCTAGCAAGGCTCACTGTAAGAATATCTCTGATGAAGGGAGATTGTGGTGAGAAAATGGGAATGGTTTTAGGGACAGCTGAATGCCATGGCAGCATGGCACAGGCCGTGGCTCAAAATCAACCCCGTGTGACTCCAGGATGATGAGAGCACCCACCTGAGTGTGACAGGGCAGTGTTCAGGGGTGGAGGGGTGGTCTCTGCCACCCCACTGTGCTCAGCTGCAGAGGAGGTGAGATTCTTTCCTGACGCAGCTCCTGCGTTCCTGCGGCTGTTTCTAGTCTGGGATGCATTTCTGAGCTCCTCTACTGTAGGAACACCAAAAATAGAGAAATTGCCCATCTAGAGAGGCCTGTGAGCCACAGTTCCCTCCCTCATTCCCTGGATCTTCCCCATCTCCCTTTCTAACCTTCCAACCAAAACAGTACCAGGCTCTGGGATTGCCAAGCACTCTGCAGGACATGTGCCAGAGCAGCCACATCCCCAAGAACCTCTGGAGCTCTGAGTGGTAAAATTTAGCCCTCTCCACTTACTCACAAATTTCCTCTTGGCAAACAGGGCTTCCTGGGAGCCGTTGAGCACGTAGACCTGCAGGGTGTATTCCTTGGTGGAGCTCAGCCCTCCCACTGTGGCTTTGGGAGTCTTGGTTTTCAGCATGACTTCTTGCTCCGAGTCCCCTGAGGTGGGATGAAGCCACAGCTCAGAACCTGTCAGAGCTTAAATTTAAGTTGACAGTAGCAAAAGCAGCACTGAAATGCAGGGAATGTCTGCCTAGGGACTGCAGTCAGCTCCTATTCATGCTTTAAATTTTGAGGAGCTCTGATTTTTACTCTTTTTCTTCAACACAGAGCTGGGAAGATTGAGGTGGGTTTTTAAAATCCCTGGTACGTGCCCAAATTAGATAATTACTTCCCACCCAGTATTAGTGAAACTCTCACCAGCTTCCTAAGGAGTTGTTGAGTAAAAAGCTGGTGTTGAGAGTGTAAAGACTGGCAACTGCTTATGAAAACACCCAGTTGGTTGGGCTCATGTGTGACAAAATGAGGAAGTGACTCGCAGTCTCTGCAGGTCACCGCTGGCCCTTGGACTCATCTCACCCCAGCTGTGCTGCCTCTGCCCCATCTGTCTCCAAGGGCAGCTGCTGCCTGCAGGGCACAGCTGGGGCTGGCACTGCTTCCAGACCCTTCCACAGCCATGTTCTGAGCTGTTGGACCCTGTCCTAGGATTGGGATGGCTTGAGCAGCCAAGAGCTGGAGCGTTTCTGTGCCGGCAGGGCAGTGAGCAGAGCGAGCAAGGCACTGACTGCCGACCAGCACAGAGGGGCACAGCAGCTCCCTAAACCCTCTGACAGGAAAGGTCTGAAGCTTTGAATGATGGAGGTGGATGTGTTCCTGACCCAGCCATCCCTGCGCTCCTGCCTGGGGCTGGAAACTCCCAGCCTGAGAGGGAAAGCTTCAGGCATGTGCTGTGGGGATTCCCTGCATTCCTGGGATGATCATCAATCTCCGCTGAGCTGAGGCTCTGGGGAGGAGCAGGGCAGGCAAGGAATGAGAAACCTGCTACTCCAGCCCGGGAAACAGGTGGGGGCTGAGCTAAAATCGGGTGGATGATCACAGGAGCTGCCGCCCTGCGCTCCTGCTCCCTTTTCCGGCTCACTGGGAAAGCGACTGGGAACCAAATGCCAGCCACGACTGAGGATGGCTCAGCCCCTCCTCCCCTCTGAGGGACATCGTGTCCTTCCAACCCCACCAGGTTCAGCATCTGAAATCAGGGAGTAGGGGTAGGGAGCTGGAGGGATGAGCCTACCCACACAAATAGGGTCAAAGGCTTCCCTTGCCATGTCCCTGCAGTGGTGGCAGAGCTGGTAGCTCCACAGAAGAGCCAGGCAAGGAACCTGTTTCATTTTTGTCTCACAGAGTCCACACGAACAGTGTTTCTGGCTAAACCTTTCCCCTAGGATGAAGAGGGCTGAATCTGCTCTCTTTCCTGTGAAGGAGTGAAAAGGGGACAGTGCCTGCATTGGGTGGCACTACAGACTGCTCCCATGGTGGCCAGAGAGGCTCCTTGTCACTGCTGCACATACAGCCCAGTGAAACCAACCCTTGGAACCAGAGCAGGCTGTGGGTAACTCCCTCTGCCTTGTCTCTATTCCCCTAAGTCTCAATAATGCTCATTTCTCATTTTTAGGTGCTGTTGTGCTCCAGGTGGAGCTCAGTCCCGCTGAGCTCTGTGGGACCCAAGCCCAGGGTGTCAGCACATACCTGCCATGGGCTTTACCCGAACTTTGTAGCCACTGATGTTCCCCTCAGTCTCTTTCCACTTCATCTGGAGCCTGTCTTCTGAGAGGACAGTGAGTTTCAGCCTGCCTGACCCTGGGGAGAGGAGATGTGGCCGTGCTGTTGTGGCTGCAATTCCTGCCACAAACCCACTGTGCTGTCTCCCCCAAGGACATGGCAGTGATTGTGGTACAAAGGGAACATTCCCCACCCCAGGCAAACCCTCAGCATCCCGTGGCAGCTCCTGCAGTCCCCCTGCACCTCTGCAGGCCTGGAGCCTCCCATACAAGGAGGAATTCCTCAGGTGCTCATTTATACCCCTGCAGGAAGGCAAAACAGCCTCCCCACAGGTGGGGGCTTTCTCTGAACCCCTCATGTCTTGAAGGGCTCTCCCAGGAGCTTTCAGGCTGAATGGCTTTTTACAGCAAGTGTGCTCAGTGCAAACACGTGATATGGGAAGGCAGCAAATGGGTTCAAGCAAGGCTCCTCAATAGGCTTGGGATGCTGAGAAATACAGGAATTCCCCAGGTGATGGATCCCACACTTGTGCAGAATGATCATTCCAGAGACCAGCTGGGTTTAGAAAGAAGGAAAGAAAAAACAAAAAAAGAAAAGCTGATAAAGTGTAAATAACATCTCCTGGCAGGACCATAACTCATGGGCACCAGCTTGTATCAGTTTGCTGCAGGGAGCTGCAAGCTAAATCACAAATCCTGAGGGAAAAAATAGTATCAGGCAAGGAGGTAAAGAGAAGAAAGAGCACATTCCTTTGTCACCTCCAGATTTCACAGCTATCTGTTAACCCAGCTAGATGGCTGAGCCCATGTGCCACTCCTTGAATCCATGATTCCTGTCACACAAATGTCACCATATGAAACTTTCTCACTTGGTTGGATGCAGGATGGCAACTCAGCAGAATTCTCTTCTCTCCTTCTGACACTGTGCCCAGAGCTGCCTTTCCAGCAGGATGCCCTAATTTGCAGTGAGTGAACACACCATAAACATCTGCACCCAATGTTCCCCCTCATTTGCAGCTGTCACCAATCTTTTTCCTTTTACAATTACTTGCAAAAAAATAAATCTGAGAGTGACCTGGAGTTTCTGCTCAGTGCTGCCAAACTGTCACCCAGGGCTCCTCAGCTCCTCAATCTGGTCTTGCATGATGCCCTGACACCTCCTGACATCCCTGCCATGGTTTCACCCCCCAGGAAAGCAGTGAGAGCTGGCACTGAGGTTCCTGCTTGTCTCAGCCCAACATCTGTGACTTAACCTTTCCTTGCAGAGACTTCCTGCAGGCTGCCCAACAAGCAGATAACTATTTTGGGGAAACAAAGCTCAGATTCACATCTCACCCCAGGCAAATCTGAAGAGGAAGAAAGAAAACAGGGGAAAGAGGGGTGAAGGGCAAGAAGAAAATCCTAAAATCATGCCTAAGAGAAAATGGTAAAAGATCATGGAACAATGAGGGGAATTCATAGTTAGATTAAACATGGAGCAGTCTTCTTTTGGCCAAGTGTGGTCCAGCTCCTTGGGCATCACTCTAGGAGCCCAGAAGCTAAAAAGACAAGAATGTCCCCAGACAGACCAGAAAGGACATCATCCTCTAAAGCACCATTATGTGCTGGATGCAAATGATCCCCAGTGCCATGAAAGCTCCACTGTTTCCTTGCCCCGTGTTAGATGTGCACTGTTTGATGCTGTAACCTTGCTCTCCAGCTCACAGGGAGTTAAGCCCAGGCTTAACTGCAGAAGTCTGGAAGATACACATCTGTCTGGAAGAGACACGTCTGTCCCAGCCTGCAGGGCCACCACCTCTCTAGAAACCTTTGTGCTCTTCAGACATAACCTAGAGGTGGCTCTTCCACACCAGAAAGGCTGTGCTGAGGAGCTGTAGGCATTTTCTGGGGAGCAGGATGATACAGGAGGAATCACCTCTTGCTTTCTCACCCAGATGTTGCACCACATCTCACCACAAACACCCAAAGCAGGAAGGTGCAGTGTGTAAAGAAGCAAAAGCCTTTTCCTTCCTATTTCTCAGGCTCCCATAGATCACACAAGCCCCTCCTTGCTTGCACAGGCTGAAATGCATCCCTGATGCAGGGGAGTGGCTGCACTGCTGCCAGGGATGAGGACAGGCCAGGCAGGGTGGGGAGGGATGGAGGGGCTCTCCCAGATGGGGCCCCTGACCCCTCATTGCTCTTCATGCTTGGGAAAGGCTGTTGGGAGCTCCACCAGCAGACAGCAGAGCCCAGCAGCCCCCTGGAATAATGCCTGGCTCTGGGAATGCCCCTGTCAGTGCTGTCACTGCCAGCAGGAAGGGCTGGGCTGTCCCAGGGCAGGCAAACCTCAGGGAACAGCCCCAGCAGGGCAGGCAGGCTCCTTACCTTGGCCCACTCGTCCCCAGACATGGCTCACCACAGGCAGGCAGGCAAGAAAGAACCAAGCGTGAATCAGCATTGTGAGCAGCACCTACAAAAGGGAAAATGTCAGGGAGGAGAAGTAAAAGTTGTATTTCACCACATCAAAATCCAGGTTTTGTCTATCCTCACTTAAGGCACCACAAGCTCTGGGCATCACTGATGGCAATGAAAGGGTGGTGGAGAAGAAAACACAGATTTTCCTGTGATCTCTATACATTATTTTATCTTTTTGGTCTCTCCAATACTGCTGTTCATGCCTTGGACTAAGCTGTGTTTATAAACCTGGTGGGGAACACCCCTCTCCAGCCCTGCCTGGGCTGGGCACTGCTCTCTGGGCAGGACAATCTCAACACTGGAGCTCCCAGTGATGGGCTCTGCTCTGATCATGGAATTAACACCACTGGCACATGACTGAACACAGAGATTCCAGAATAACCTCTGGCTTAAACTGTACAGAAGTAATTAATTCTGGTTATCATGACCACAATCATTCCAGGTATACAGACAGCACGTTTCTCATGTCCCTGGCATGCACACACCAATCACAAGGGGAAAAGCACAGAGAGGAGCACTCTGTAGCAGCCAGGCTCCTTAAACCACAGATTTGATGACAACAGTTGCTGTGATAAAGCAATTTTGCAGCAGGAGGGATCCACAGACCCAGTGGAGTTTGTATGTGAACAGCTTACAAAGAAGGGGTTTATTTCTTATTTCATTCCCAAGAAGTTATATCCAGGATTTGTTGGGATAGTTTTGCTTTAATTTGTTCACCTGAGCAGACTGAAAGCAGACAGAACAGACTTAACCATGGCAGAGGATCAGAATTCTGAATCAGTTTGACTCAGAAATAACCTCAGCAGCGTGGCCAAAGCTGACTGCCAGCCTCAGCCCATGGACCCTGAGCACCCACAGTTGGCTTTTCCAGCCTGGATTTCAGTGCTGTTCACTTTGGGTCAGGAATTTTGGGTCAGCAGAAAACCCCCCTGATGGAAGCAGTGCCACCCCCTCATCTGGCTCCCAGCAAACCAGGTTTTAAACACCTGTTGTTGGCCTTTTGTCATCTCTGGGCTCCACATTTCAGCCTCACTGCTTCTGGCAGAACCAGCCCTGCACCCCCTCCTGCAGTGACATTTCCCTTCCCTTCACCTTGATGGACAGGTATGCAGAGGCTCCTGGCAAATGCCTGATTCCCCCCAAACACAGCAGCTTGGTAGCAACTTCAAGGAAAAATAAATATGCACATGAGTGAGTGAGTGACCCAGGCATGATCTGTTTAAATCAGATCTATATTGCTGGAAGAATGAATGGAAAAACCTGCAAGTTGTAACAGGGAGTTGTTAACCACCCTTCTCTGTCTGTGGTTTCTTTTTTTTATTATTGAAGATGAATGGAACAACTGCAGTGTAACCGGAGCCTTTAGCCATGGGAAACACTTGCTTTATTTTTCCAGCTAATAAAATGAGGTCATTGTTTATAAAAAACAGCAAACATTTGATAGGTGGCTTTCAGAACCCTGACTGTCACCTCCAGGAAAGCAGAGCCTGCCCTGGCTGCAGAGGTGTGTGTGCCAAACAGCAGCAAAAAGTCAGCATTTTTCAAATTCCTTGAACCAAAATTTTATTTTTGCCATTTTGCAATGCCACCAAACTACTCTTGATTTCCTTGAAACTTCTGTGCAACTGCTGACAAACAGGATGCCAAACTCTGGCAAAAGCACAGGATAGTGTGGGATATTTTCATGTTAACCAGGGTTATATGGGATCCAAAGTCCAGAAAAAAGAACTCCTCCAGCCTGCACTGACCCAGGCTTACTGCAGGGTCTGGTTCAGGCAGGAGCTTCCACCCTGTTGTGTCAGTAAGGATGAGTTCAATATTATCAAAGAATCACAGACTGGTTTGGGCTGGAAGAGACCTTAAAGTTCATCTCATTCCACCCCTTCCATGGGCAGGGACACCTTCCACTATCCCAGGGTGCTCCAAGCCCTGTCCAGCCTGGCCTTGGACACTTCCAGGGATCCAGGGGCAGCCACAGTTTCTCTGGGCACCCTGTGCCAGGGCCTGCCCACCCTCACAGTAATCCTGGTTTTAACCCAGATTGGGCACAGTTATACCCCAGGCTATGGATCTTTTCTGTGACCAAAGCAAGAAACAGGGACTTCTCTCTTCTGCCATCTCAGAGGCAAAACCATCACCGCTCTGCCTCTTCTCCAGCACCCATTTTCCTAGCTGTAAATCAGGAATAAGAAATGCCCCTGTCTGAAGTGGTGGAAGTCACACATCTGGAGGAGTTCCCTCTGCACAGCTCCCCTGCCACATCCCAAGCCCCAACTCCAGGACTCTGTGGTCCCTTCCCCATCCATTTCTGCCATCAGGGGTGCCAGCAGCCAGCCAGGCTCAGTGTGGCCCCCGGGGCTGAGGGGAGCTCAGGGACAGCAGCCTGCTGGCAGGCAGGGAGCCCACAGCACGCTGGTGCCTCTCTCCTGTTACTCACCCCAGGGAAGGAATGTGGAGACAGCAGCACATGGAGCAAGTGGTGAGTATTTCCAGAGCCTGGAAAACAGGGGTGTGTGGGGAGCACATCACTTTCCACTTGCTCCAGTTGTGTGCTCAGAGGAGATTTGGAGGTTAAGGCAGTCAGAGAAGCCTTTTTTTGTAGGGGAAATTTTAGAAGTAGTCAGTTTAGTTAAGGAAAAAAATGCCAGCCACATATTTAAATCATCAGGACTAAAAGTGAGGATTTGCAGGCACTGTGAATTATTTCCATCCCCCACAGTCACAGTTTGGGGACATTTCCTCATGTCAGAGGTCATCCCTGTCTCTGCACAGAAGCAATGTCACCTCATGTCCCACTCACTGCTGGGCACATGAGCAGTGCCAGGGACAGCCCTGCAGGAGACAGGGACTGCCCGAGGCAGGGAATGAATCTGTCCCACATTCCCCAAGTGCTTCGCTGGTCAAAGGACCTAAAACAGACTAAAAACCACAAATCCATCAACCCCTTTCCAGTTTCTCTTGGAAACTTCCTCTATTTCAGTTCCACCATTGAACAAAAGTGGAAGCAGCACCAGACTAAAAAAAAAAGTCAGGAAAAAGTTCCACTTGTAGGCTGAGCTTTTGCAGCTCCCCCAGCCCAGCAGGCTGAACCCACCCACACCTGCAGGTGGGAAAAACCCACACAGGTGACAGAAACTTCCAAGCACTCTCTGGCAACAATATCCTACAGGATACTAGAGGGTAGTACAATTTTTAGAGGATATCCTAAATAGTAGAGTATTTCAGATAGATAATACAATATTTTAGAGGATATCCTGCAGGATACTAGAGGATAGTACAGTTTGTAGAGGATATCCTAAATAGTAGAGTGTTTTAGATAGATAGTACAGTATTTTAGAGGATATCCTACAATATCCTAGAGGATAGTACAGTTTTTAGAGGATATCCTAAACAGTAGAGGGTTTTAGATAGATAATACAATATTTTAGAGGATATCCTAGAGGATATCACAGTTTTTTAGAGGATATCCTAAATAGTAGAGTATTTTAGATAGGTAATACAATATTTTAGAGGACATCCTAGAGGATAGTACAGTTTTTAAAGGATATCCCAAATAGCAGAATATTTTAGATAGATAGTACAGTATTTTAGAGGATATCCAACAATATTCTAGAGGATAGTACAGTTTTCTACTATCAACGACAAAACAGAAGGAAAAAAGAGATCAAACCAACAAACAAAGTTCATTTCTCACAGCCACAGCCCCTGAAGAGTTGCCAGACCCTGGCAGCGTTTAGGCTGATGTCAGGGAATGTGCCCTGAAGCCACCTCACCCTAAAGGATGGGACCTGTCCCCCTGCCCGGCACCAAGCACTGCGCCAGCTCCAAGCTGCCCAGACACCAAAACCCTGCAGAAATTCCCTTTTTGCTACACCCACACATGCCCCAAAAGAGCAAATCCCTCCTGGGCATCCCTGCAAAGCCAGCCCCGAGGGGAAGGAAGGAGGCACAGACCTGACTGAGACGGGAGGTGGCTCCGGCTACATCCTGGGGCAGGGGCAGGAGCTGCCCTGGCGCCTCATCCGATCCTCGCAGCGATTCAAGATCGCAATTCCAGCCGTCGGGAGGGACCAGGGAGGGGAGGGAGAACAGAGGGAGAGGGACGGGACTCCCCCACCTCCCTCTGCACACGCACGGCTTGGCCCCTTCGCTCCGCCAAAAAAGCGTGAAGAGCAGGAGGCTGCTCCTACGGGCAGGAGCAATGAAATAAAATTAATTTGCTAATGGAATAAAATAGAATCTCTGTCCGGGAGGCTGCAGGCTGATTTCCTAGAAGGCAGCAACAAGTGGCGGCTCCCTCCCACCCCGAGAGAGGCCGGGATGAAGTCAGCCCAGCCCAGCCCCGCTCGCTGCCACCAACAGCTGTGCGTGCACGGACGGGGCTGCGCTCCCTTTGCTTCGGGAAATTCAGCACATCTGTCAGTTCTGCAGCGCCAGGGGCTGAATCGTGAGCTGGAGCTCCTCAGCAGCGAGATCCAGCCCTGCCGGAGGGATCCTCAGCACCAGGAGCTCCCGGGAGGGACCCCCAGCGTGCCAAAACTTCTGCTGGACGGATTTTGTCCTCGTTCCAGGAGGGAATGACTGACAGTGACATTTCTTGTTACAGGGGCCACATTTTCAGCTGCAACTGCAGGGGCTGTCAGCATCAGTCTCCCATCACAACTGAGGTTTAAGACACTTGCATTGCCATTCAGCAGGAAACATGGATACCTTTGGAAGTGTCAAGTTAAACGGGGAAAAATCATGGTTTTCAAAATATTTTGCACATTAAACAAACCTTTGTTAGCTCCTTGAAGTTTTGTTTTATAATCTTGTAAGTACTTAAAAGCATCATAGTGTACAGACCAAAGGATAACACCAAAAGGAAGCTCTTAAATAATAGAATTACAGGATTTGGGTTGGAAAGGACATAACAGAGCATGTTATTCCAACCACTATTCCTTCTACACTTCCTTCTACTAATGAATCATTTAAATAATAGAATTACAGAAGGATTTGGGTTGGAAGGGACATAGCATGTTATTCCAACCCCTGCAGGGACAGGAACTCCTTCCTCTATCCCAGGTTGCTCCAAGCCCCATCCAACCCAGCCTTAAACACTTCCAGGGAAGCTTCCCTGGGCAAAAAACGGGCAACAAATCTTCATAAAACCAAGCACAGAGCATTTTGTACCCCATGGAGAAGGGTTGTCACTGTCCTTTGTGTAAATACCACAAATTGCCTCTTCTGCAATTCCTGCTGGCTTTCTGATGTTGCTCAGAGCTGCTGCAGCTTTCTTTAAAAGTAGGAGGAGAGAAAGAAATGAGCACTTATCTCCTGTGCTTTCAAGGAATTCAGATCCAGAATTAAAAATCCCTGCTTTGACACAGAAAATGCTGGAGCTGTTTTCAGTGCTCATGTTCAGGGTGTTGTTTCCTGAGCTGCCTTTCCCAAGGTGCCCACACCACGCCTAAACCTTCTGGATTTGACCTTAGTGCAAGCCAAGCACCCTGGGTTAAACCTTTGGGACATCACAGACATCCAAACTCTCCCTTAAAGAGAATTTAAAAAGCAAAATGTTAGAGGTTTCTGAACTCGTGCACTGAATGCTGCAAATAACAACTGTGAGTTTGTTGAGGAGATGGTCTGGTTCCACTTAGGGGCTGGAAGGACCCCAATTATCAATGCAAACATCTTGCCTGGACCCTGTTCCAGGAATTCTGTGCTCCAAGTTGTCCCATTACCTCAGCACCAGCTCTGGGGGAGCAGAAATCCCTTTGTACCAAGGGAAAAAAAGGCAGACAGCAATAAGGCAATACCTGATGCACAGCTGACACCAGATTCTCCAAGAAAGTCAGCCCCATTTCTACACAAATCAAAATTACTGTCTTTGGCCTTTTTGGGGTGTTTTTAAGGTTTGGTTTGTGGCCAATGGAGCTGTACTGAGAACCCTGCCCTAAGCAGAAGTGCTGGCAATCATCCTGTCCATGCACAACAGGCTAATCACAAACGGGAGGCTCTGTGAACTGGAAAGAAGGAAACCTCCCTAATTTCTTGTTATTACCTGTTTTTCTATATTTAGTCCACTTTCAGGGTAGTTTGCAAGGAATATTTTGCACTGGCTGCAAATACAGCAGCAGGAGACAGGGGGTTGGATTTTGGTGGCTTTTACTCATTTTTGTTCCTCCCCAGAGGCAGATTCAGACCAGGACATATTTCCTTTTGGCCACACTCTGGTCTTGGTCCCTCTCTACCCACTGCTCCCCACTAGTTTGCTAGCAGCCTTTATGTTGGGGATCTCTGCCTGCCTCCCTGCTGAGGTGAAGCTGATTAATGAAATTAAGCATTATTAAGGGGTGGAGGCACAAAAAGCACAATCATGGAAGTGTCACCTTTTCAAGAAACAGCTGGGAACAGCAACCAGCCCTGGCTGTGAGCGTGGCTAAGCCAAGAGAGTAGCAGGAGCCTTAGACTTTACAAGGAACACACATTCCTGCATCCATTTCCTTATTTTCTTGACAGAGCCAGTGGCACAGCTTATGGGGCCATCTGGAGAGCACATTGTGTTCTTGGGAGAGTGCACAGACAGCTCAGGGCAGCTCAGACAGACTCACTTGGTATAAACTTCTTGCTGCTTACCAGCTTTGCCACCTGCCTCAGCTTGGCTGGTGGAGGGCTTGCTCTAAGGGGGCTTCATTGAGGGCTGAATTCTCACACTGGCACTGAAAAGGAACTGCAGGAGCTCAGACACTCGAAGAGCAGGTTGAGACAAATATTTCAAGAGGATAAAAATCCAAGATTTGTCCATTTGAACGTATTTATTTGAAAATACATCAAAATGCCTGGGTAACACATCACAGTGAGTGGTCGAGCTTGGTCCCTCCCCACAGTCCATCCCTGCCAAGAGACTCCTTGGCTCATTCAATGGCTTCCATCACTTCCATCACCAGAGTCCTTGGTCCTGTCATGATGAGGCTGCTGATGGTCTGATAGTCCAGGTGCAGAACATAGACCCCATTCACTGAGAACACAAACTGGCACACCTGCAAGAGAGGAGGGACAGCTCACCTCCAGCCCCACAGCACCTCCTGCCCAGGATTAGGTGGAAATGCTGGCTGAGATGCAAAAAACTCGTGTCAAAATCCTGGAAAGCTTCAAGCATCACCAGCCTGTAGCTACACCAATAATCACAGTGCTGCAATCACTGTGTCATAAAAATGGGACCAAGGGGATTTAGGCTGTGAGCCAACAGAGGGAAAAAAAGACTCATTTATGAGCAGGGGATCATTTCACAGATGGAAATGAAACACAATATTAACATCCAGCAATTTGGTGGCAAATGAGATTAGGTAAGTAGAAATTAACTGGGCTCTTGAGTAAATGAAACAAATTCATCCATCCCCTTCCAATCCTGCCTGAAGGAAACAGAGTCACACTCTGCCTCTGAAAAATTCCATTGTTTCAAATATTCATTTGACTTTAGACTTATATCAGCTTTTAGAAATTACTCCCTTGCTGCTGGGGTTTCTGTAGGGAAACAACACTTCTTTCATTCATGCCTAAGACTGCACACCAAGCTCACATGCCTCGGCCTAAAGTGAGTTTCAAGCTCTAAGTTTATTTCTCCTGAGCTGTAAATACTGGAAGTTACTTGATGAATCAAATCAAGGCATCAATTTGATATTATTAAAGTTTTGTATGCATGGAGAACAGCTGAATGGAGAAGTCTATTGCTAACAGCAGGGAAACAAAATGCTCAGGAGCTGAGCATTTCAGGAACTGTGATTCAGGACAAAGTTCTGCTCCTTCCCTGCCTCCCTGGGGTTAGATAAAGTCACTGGAACTGAACTGGGAATTCTGTGCTTTGTTTTTAGTAGCTCAAGCCATTTTGACAGTTTCAAGGTGTGGCGCAGGGATGGTTTGCTTTTGACAGATTTTTTTTTAAGTTTCAGCTGCCCACAACATCCCTCCCTCCATCTCTCCCAGAGCTCCATGTGCCATTCCATCAGTCTGATCCCCAGGGCAGGAGGTGGGACTATCAAGGAGGATGTGTTCAGCCCAAAAAGCTCAAACAGGACACAAATCCTGTCTCCTGTTTATTCTCCATGGGTGAGAGGTACCTTCATCCCTGCAGCAGCAGCAGGTCCTCCTGGGTCCACTGCCTGGATGTGGCAAGGTCTTCCTCCTCGAACCACAAAGCCCCAGCCCACTGCATCCCCCACAATCTGCAAGGGAAACAAAAACTCCTTTAAAAACCAAGGAATGGGCTGCAGAGAGGAGATGCAACAGCTCCTAGAGAGACAGAGAGACAGAGAGCTCATGATCCTAACTTGTTCTGGGCAGGAGAGAAAAGGCTGAGCACCAAGTGAGATGCAGAGCTGATTAACTACTCCCTGAAAAGCTGCTTTCTATTTTTTATTAATTAACTAATTAATTTTTTTTTTATTAATTCCCTGTCAGCCTGTGCAGGAAGGAGAATCACAGGCAGCATCAAGCTGAAGTGCAAGGCATGCACCTCGAGCATGCCTGAGAACATTCCCAGGGCACACACACCTGCTGAGCCTTTTCCTTGGCACAGCAGAGCATTTCCTGGGGCTGCTCCTGCCTGCACACTCTGGTGTCAGCCTGCCAGAGCAGTTTGCTGTGGCACTGCAGCCCTCTGAAGTGCCCAAAAGAGAAAAGGAATTCCCAAGGGACTTTGCACATGGCCCATATAAATAAATAACAGCAACTGCAGAGCTAAGCAGGAGGAAATGAGCCATGAAAGGCCCAGGCTGGCAGAGTTGAAGGGCAGGGCAAGAGCATTCAGGAGGAGAATGAGCAGCACTTCCTCAGACGTGCCATGCCAATCACCAGCTTGATTTTTCTTGCTCCTTCCCACCACTTTGTACAGCACACTTCATTTGGGAACCTGATCCACATTTCCTGGTGCCAAACCAGCATGGCAAGGTAGCCCTCACACTTCCTACACTGCTCTCTGTGAGATTGCCCCTTTCAGAGGTGGGCAGTGAAGGGGTGAGACACAAAAATAGCCAAGTGCAACAGGATCCACAGGGCAGGAGCTGCCTTGTGATATTTTCACTCACCAGTCCTACAGCTTTAGAAATAGTTTAAAAAGCAAAGTCCCAAACTCGAGTTGTCTGCAGCATCCTGGAGATTTGTCCATGTAAAAAGCCCAACATGAGGAAGGCAAGAGTGGCCCTTGGATGCTCCCCCCACCCAGTGCAGCTCCATCAGATGCTGATGGATCAAACAAACACCCTGATCTGCAGAGGGACCTGAAATGTGCATAAAGCTGTGCATAAAGGGTGTGACAGAGGGTGAGTGTCACAGTCCCAAACATAACAACACTTACTGATCCTACAGCTTGCATGGAGCTGGAGGGAACAGAAATCACAGAATATTAGAATGCGTTGGATGGGAAAGGACCTTAAAGATCACCTTGTTCCTGCCATGACCAGGGACACCTTCCACCATCCCAGGTTGCTCCAAACCCATCCAACCTGCCCTTAAACACTTCCATGGATGAGGCAGCCACAGCTTCTCTGGGCAACCTGTGCCAGGGCCTGATAAATGGCAAAAAACATTCCAAAATGGGAGATTTTTCTGGCCAGAAAACATTTTTTTCCTGATCTACCTCATGGATATACATCAAGCTCTCAGAGGGGCTGAGCACATTTCCACCCACAAGAATGTGTGAAGACATTGACCCCTAGAGAGTCACCAACAAAAAGCCAGGATGATGTGACAAGCAAACAAAGCTTTAGCATGGAGAGGTCAGAGCAGCCAACAGAAAAGCACCAAAGAGCAGGCAGGGAGCTGGGTACTGCTGCATTAGCAATGCCACTCCCAATGGTCACTCACAGTCAGTGTTTTCTTGACATAGGGGGCCCCAGGGGACAGCAGCTCCTCAGTGGTGACAGGTCTCTTTAACACTAGAGCAGAAGGTGACAGATTCCATCAGAATCAAGGGGTTTGTACAGGAAAGTGCATAACAAGGCAGCCTGGGCATCACCCTGGGCTGGAAAACAGATGTTAGAACCACAGTTCCTGCACACAGAAACCATTGAGTTCATCTCAGGGGTTTGCCAGACACACACACACAGCTTTTCAAATCAAGGTGCAGAGGTGAGGATCAGGGGTTTGATGGGTTTGGGCCTGGGCTTGAGCCCGTGCCCTGAAGGAGCAGAGTCTCCCATATAGCAACAGGCAATGCAGAAGCCCAGACCTGATTTGGGGTTGCACTCAGCCACAGGAGGGAATACCAAGGTAGGAGGAGCACTGAAGTAGGTGTTGGAGTTTCCAGAGAGGGAAGTGATGCTGCTCCTTCGAACTGCTGAGACAACTTTGATCTCCTTGTTGGTCTGGACTGGAAGAGGCGCATAAAAAATTTTCTATGTAAAATCAGACTAGTTTAAAATAACAAACTTCCCCCCAAGCCTGATCTACACTTGAAAGGTGCACTGAAGAAGGTATTTGAGCTTAGAAAGAGTAAAACCAGCTTCAAAAAAAGATCAAGAGCTGAGCTGATGCTAAGCTATCTTCCTGGGACAGGGGGCCGTGCTAGAGACAGCCAGTGCATTGTGACATCCACCACAAACCAGTGGGATGGGTGCTCACTTCAGGGGTGCCCAGAGGGACCTCTCAAACTCTGCTGGAGCGACACCCTCATCCCTGGATACTCTGGTAATTAATCCTTGCTCTCACACCCGCGGTTACCAGAGAGGAAGCTGGTGTTGCCTGGCTCTGGGTTGAGCTTTCGGAGGCAGAAGGGGCTGTCGGGGCTCTCGGAGAGGGCACGGGCAGAGTTCTCATTGAGCAGCTCCGTCAGGCGCCGCCGCCGACGGAAGTTGATCCAGAAGTGGTAGAGGATGTCACTGTCAAAGAAGTGATGCCTGTTGGAGACTAGGAGAGAACAGGGGAGGAGGGAGAGGCTGAGGGGGTGGAAAAAGAAATAACAAATATACTGAGAATGTCGCCCTAAATTTTTAAGTTTTTTCTAAGCCTTCTGATGTTTACGTTCTTGTAACGAACTTTCTCAAGAGAGATTTGATAAACTGTTGGTTTGCCCAGTGTCATTGGAGAGGTGGCACTGTCACCCTCCAATCCACTATCACTTCTAGAAATCTATAAATGTTAGAATCAGAAATTAAAAGTGCCTTTTTTTACCTTAAAAGAGCTGTGTGTGCACATTGTGTTATTTTGTGTCCTATAGTGACACTGAGGGCCCTTCATGAATTGTTTTTAGTGCCCCTGTGCTGTGCTGCAGCTTTTCTGCCTGCAGGGAGGGAGGAACAGCAGGGCCACCCCCCAGAGGTGCCATCTCCCAGGGGTGCACTCAGTGTCACAGCCCTCCACCTGCCCCTGTCCCAAGGCACTCAGAGGACTCCCTGCCTTCCGAATTATAGTTTAATTATAGCAGATGGATTGGATCTCCAGCCAAGAGGAGCTAAACATGACATCCTCACGCCCCAGCCCTCCAAGCCCAGGGGGGCAGCCCAGCCCTGTGGACGGCGGCTTTGAAGAACTGAAGAGCAAGAGCTCAGATTGCATCTCAAAGCCTTTGTGGATGGTAAAGATTGCTCCAGTTTCAAAGGTCACCAGCTCCAAACATAGAACTCAAAGGCTCCATTGCCATCTCCAAGTGGGCACTTGACCAGCACTTGTTGCATGGCATGAATGGGGATTTGTTCCACGCTCATCCCTCGCTTCCCAGCCTGGCTCACCATGCTGAATGATCCCGTGCTCCAGCAGGGCCCGGCCCAGCTCCACTGCCTCCTGCCTGTTCTCCACCTCTCCCTCCTGAATGAGCCAGTCGATCATCTCAGAGCCCAGGAAAGTCCTCTGGTACTTCACCGAGTTCTCCTCCCTCACCTTCAGGATCGACTCCTCCACGCTCACCAGCCTGGCACAGAGGTGGGACAAGGCTCCCGTGATGCCAAACATCCCCGCCAGCCCCCAGGGCAGCTGCAGCCGGGTTTAGCAAGGCCGAGGGGAGTGGGCGAAGCATTGCAGCCAGAACATTCCTGCCGGGGAGCAGCGGGAAGGGAGGCAGGAACCCGGAGCTGCAGTCGGCACCTCTGTAAATCTCAGCACAGCGAGGCAGCAGCTCCAGCAGAACCAGGCGGGCTGTGAGCTCAGCTAAAGACAGCAGGGAAAGCCAAGCAAGAGACTGAGCGTGGGCAACAGACGGCAGAGAGTCCAAATGCAAGGACAAGGCGGGTTTCAGTCAGCAGGGGCTCCCTGGCAGCGTGAGAGCTGAATCCGGTGTCTCCACGAGAGGGTGCAGCCGGCTCAGCCATCGGAGCGCAGGGATGCGCTCCCATCCCAGGGCACTGCCGAGGACCAAGGGCGGAGCACGAGGGATGCACATCTGGCAAAGGGGCAGGGAAACACCCAAAATCACCACCCGGCCGGAGGGAGGACCCCCCTTCAGGGCCGGTTTGTGACTCTCACTGCCAGAGCAGGGAGGATGTGAAGCTGTGAAGAGGCTGTTAAAGGAAACAGGTCCAGAGAGTGGGCTGGGGTTAAACTCTGGAAAGATGGCTTGGGTTAAACTCTGGAAAGATGGCTTGGATTTAGAACCAGAAACAACTGACATAACCAAAATGAAACACTTGGAGGTGAAGGGAGTTTTCTCTAACCTCTGGGAAAAACCTTTTCCATTACAAATTTTGCAAATTAGGCTAAGAAATTTTAGCCTAAAAAGGCTAATAGGCTAAGAAAGGATCAGGAACCCAGGCCCACGAGGGTCCTGAAAGTCCCATACCTTGCTGATTTTGGTGGGACATAAGTCCTAACACAGCTGGTGGAAGCAGCTCACACCAGAGGGCTGGAAGAGTGCTGGGAATGAGGCTAAGAAAGGGACATGGACCCAGGCCCACAAGGGTCCTGAAAGTCCCACACCTTGCTGATTTTGGTGGAGGCTGGAAGAGTGCTGGCAATGGCCCCTGGATGTGCCCATCCCAGCAGTGCTCAGACTGCACCTCCCTGCAGCAGATCCCAGACCCTGCCCGTGGGCTGGAGCCCTTGGAAGCATCCATGAGTTCATAGCAAACTCCAGCCCCATGCCCTGGCTGTCCTGCAGCTGTGGCAGGGCTCAGGAAATGCAGCATTTCCCAGCGGGACAGCAGGGAGGGCAGAGAAGGAAAAGCAGAGCCGGGGGCTCCCAGGGGCAGCCAGCACAGCCAGCAGGGCACAGTCCCAGTGCCCCTGGGCCAGGCAGCACTCACGTACTTCTCATAAAGGCTCTGCCCCCGCAGGAACACCTTCACATCCTTGCTGAGGGGGAAGGTCCCGTCGTCCTTGCGGAAGCGGTAGAGCAGCTTGGCATCCTTGTAATCCGAGTGCTCGTCACAGACTGCAGGAACACAGGGCAGGGGTGTCAGGGACACACAGGGTGCTGTCTCCTGGCTAAAAGCTGTGACAGCTTCGTGCCATGTCCTTCCCTGTGCCCCTTGTCCCATGGAACAATCAGCATCAGAGCCCTCAGTCCCCAAAAATTATCTGTCCATGAGCACCTGAAGCTCATGCTGCTGGCAGAGGTCAATCCCAAAGTACAGACCTTGGCAAAGATGGAGTTTGGGTCTGCATTTTGTCCCAAACATTAAAATATTCATTAGAAAAAACAGGATTTTTTTTAAATTTAAGTATTAATGTTTCAATTTAGACTAAAAGAGGATGAACAGAATTCCCTCAATCAAATTTTTTTAAAAGCTACAGCCACATGTAAGCAGACTTAGAGGACAGAGGAAACAAAACCACACTGCACTCAAACCCCCATAAAATCACCTCTGTCTATCAAAAATACTCATAAAGCTAAAAAAAAGGCACAGACTTTTCCACATAATTTTGTGCCAACCCTGCCCAATTCATTTGCATGGCAAACTGACCTCAAGAGAAACTTTTCTTCAAAACCAGGTGCAATAAAACTGGAATAATTAAATCCGTATGAAAATCCTGGGATTCATCTTGGGGATGGGCACACAGTCTGTAAATGCATGGCTTTATAGTTCATGTAACCTTTAGCAAGTAAATATTTGGGATATCAAATATTTAAATATGTGAGATAAACCTGCCTGAAACAGACTCCTAGAGTACAAGTTTAAAAAAAAAATCAACAACAAAACTAAAACAAAGACAAAAAACCCAACCCAAAAGTCATAGTTCAGCTCTTAAAAGTCAGCCTGCCTTCAGCTGCACCCACCTGAAGCAAGAAGAAGAAATTAAGGTGGTAAAAAAACCACAAACAACAAAAAACAACAAAAACCAGAATAAAGAATATGCCTGGAAAGCAAAGAAAATTAGTCAAAGGGAAAAAGAAAAACCACAAATGTTTCCTCACTAAAGTAACACCATCCACTAGAGTGAAACTCAAAAGATTCAAGATACTTCTTGTGAAAATTTTAACTCTTTTTCATCCTTCTGAGCAGACTGGCAAAACCACATTCCCCTTCAGGTGAGCAGCAAAATGCCAAAACTTGTCAGATTATCTCGGGCTCATCACTCCTGCAGAGCAGCTGTCTCAGATGCAATCAGGACTCTAAAGCCTGTGACTCACCAAGCACGAGGGCAGGATGAGAAAGTTGTTTTAACAACCTTTGTTTAAAGTGAAAGTTTGCAGCCTCATAATCCCAAGGAGAAACAATTCCAAAACCATTGCAACCAGGAATAGAACAAAAAATCCTACAGGACTGTGCCCATAGAAAACCAAAGCAGATTTTTCTATTTAAAGATAAATTTCAATGTGTTTCCAGTGTGTAACAGAACCAAAGCTCAGAGCACACCAGACAATTAAGAGGCAGCACGATGATCTTCATGAGATAATTATCTGGATGCCAGGGGACAAGAGGGCAAACAGCTCAGCCAGACAATTGCCAAGCACCCAGCACTGTGCTGGCAGCCCTCTTTTCATAGGACTAACAAAATTAATGGACACAAGGCAAGTTGGAAAGTCAACTTCTGTGTCCTGCCAGGAATTGTCACGGGAGCAGGAGGGACATGTCTTAACATGCAATCAAAACAGCACTGGCACCCAGTGCTGCACAGGTTTAATTAACTAATGGATTTATTTAAAACTGTCAGCTGGGGAAATGGAAGAATAATCGGGTGTAAGTGTTAATGGTTAACTGAGAACTCCTTGCTTCAGTTTTTTTGTGATAAAGCCCAGCAGCAGTTTATTTTTTTTCTAGGCAGTTTAATGTAAAGGGCATTACCCTCAGCAAGGAGCAGATGGCAACAGGGAGTGTTTGCATTGAAGTGGTCAAAGGCAGCTATTTCTGGACCCCAGAGAAGAGGGGGGAGGAGAGGGTTTGGTTTGGTGTGGTCATCATCTGCTTCTGTCTCCTCAGCTACATCCTCGTGTGACAAACCAGCACCCAGCTCCTGCCCCAAAGCCCTGGGAGCTCAGCCACAGCCCTTCCCACCCATGGCAGAGGTGTTCCAGGGCTGTTTGACAGTCTGGGGGTTTTGTTTCTAGCTGGGCCTGAAAACCACATGGAGAGGAACTGCTTTTTGCCCATCTGAAGCACAGTTTATTTTCTGTTGGTATATCGGGACCAAGGGCTGGACCTTGCTCTGCAGCACAGAGCTCAGTATGTGACCTGAGTTAATTCAAAACTCCTGAAAGTTCCAAAGAAATTTTTAAAAGAAAAAACCATGACTACTGCCAAGAGCTGGGCTTGAGCATCAAGCTGCTTTTTCTCCACACTTCCTTTTTTTTTTCCTTCCTTTTAAAATTTCTTTTTAACTAGGTTCCACAGACAAGCCTTTGTAATGGCAGCATACACACAAATCCCAAGGGGAGCTTTCCTACAGGATTGCTCCAGCTTCAGGTTCACAGGTGGCAGATTAAATTTTCCTTGGAGTGATGTGGACTCCAGAACCCTCTTTGTCCCAGAATGAGGAAACTGAGGAGTACTGGGGTCTTATGCAGAGGTGAAATGTGGTATAACTCAGCTTCCACTTCTGTGTGACACAGGCATGAGCCAGACCAGCTGCTGTACAAACCCCCACCTGCCTGGGTACAGGAATACAGGTCAGGTGTTACCGAGCTTGCTTTCAAAGAGGAGACACTTTAGATGTCATTTCACCAGTGCACAGCCCAAGCTCCTTCTCTGGTGGGCAGGGAGCTCACAGAACTCACAGGATGACCAGGTTGGAAGAGACCTTCAAGATCATCGAGTCCAACCCAGCCCCAACACCCCAACTAAACCCTGGCACCCAGTGCCACATCCAGGCTCTGTTAAACACATCCAGGGATGGTGACTCCACCACCTCCTTCGCAGGCCATTCCAGAACTTTATCCTTCTTTCTGTAAAAAACTTTTTCCTAATATCCAACCTATATTTCCCTTAATGCAGCTTGAGACTGTGTCCTCTGGTTCTGTCAGTGCTGCCTGGTGAAAGAGACCAACCCCACCTGAGCACAGCCACCTTTCAGGGAGTTGTAGAGAGTGATCAGGTCACCTCTGAGTCTCCCTTTCTCCAGGGTAACCAACCCCAGCTCCCTCGCTTGTTCCTCACAGGGCATGTGCTCCAAGCCCCTCACCAGCCTTGTTGCCTCCTCTGGACATGCTCAAGCATCTCAACATCCTTCCCAAACTGAGGGGCCAGAACTGGACACAGCACTCCAGGTGTGCCCTCACCAGTACTGAGCACCTGGCACATCCCCCAAAGGCACACAGCTTCACACCAACCCAGCCCCATCCATCCTTCCCCAGCCTCTCCAGGAGCCCTCACCCACGGCAGGGTGGCACAGGGGGACATGGCCATGTGGCACACGGGGTGAGCAGGCACACAGCCTGCCCTGGGGGTGGCAGGAGCCCCACACACCGTGGTGGATGATGTAGTGGTCCATCAGCTTCTGCATGAGGCGGATGGCGGTCTCGCGGTCGGGCGCGTCCTTGTGCTCCACCAGCCAGTCCGTCAGCTCCTTGGCCACGAAGCAGTTGGGGTACGTGCGCAGGTGGAACCTCCTGTCCTTGATCAGCTTCCCATCGTGGAGACGGAGCCTGGGGGGAACAGCAGCCACTGAGCACAGCTGGGCTCTCAGGGGAGTTTGGGTCTGATGGCCCAGATCTGTCCAGCCTGGAGAGACCACCCTGGATGTGCTGGAGAGACACCACCCTGGATGTGCTGGGACTGGTGCCAAGCTGCCAGGGACTGATCAATTCAACCAAACCCCTTGGCATCAGCTAATCCCAGGGATCAACCAAACCCCTTGGCATCAGCTAACCCCTCGGCATCAGAGTGCATCAGCTAATCCCAGGGAGCCTCTCCACCATCCCCTTCTCCCCTCCTGCCACCACTCAGGTTGCCTGGGCAGATACAGTATTGTAAATTACAGGCGACTCTGATGAAGGGGAGGGAGAATGATGCATCTGACTCCATCATTAGAAGGTGAATTAATTACTTTATTATACTGTACCATGTGCATTGTATCTAAACTGAATCTGCCATGCACTCACTCATGCTCACAACTGCCCAGAGCTGCACTCATCTCTGATTCTGTCATGACTGTCCTGTGACAGTCCCAACACACACACACACACACCTGGCCCTGACAGGCCAAGGGAACGAAACATCCTCACTCTGGGTAAACCATCTCCATATTGCATTCTACTTTAGCACAACACAGGCACAGCAAGCAAGATAAGAATGGTGCTTTCTTTCTTCTCTGCTTGTCTCACAGCTTCTCTCTGTTCAGAGGCCATGTGAATAGCACAATACAGTCTGACCCATACATGTATTTTCATTCTAAACAAGCCTCTAAAACCCACAGCAGCCAAGCAAAGAGGGTGAAGAGGGGACAAAACTCATAAAATAAAAAGTACATGTGTTTGTATGTACAAATAACACATTTGTATCTGTATATGTCTCTTGGCATGATTCTGTGTCTAGTTCTCCTTCCCCATGGCCACGAAAGCAGGAATAAAGCTGCCCCCAGGACAGAGCCTTACTCATAACTCCAGGTGGGAGCAGAAACAGGAGCCCTCCTCTCTCCTGTCCAAGCAATGACTGCCAGGTGGATCCCAGCACTACCTGATCCCTGTACCCACTAACCCACAGCAGTGGAGAACAATCCTGGCAATTTCTGGTTCCAGCTGGGATTGATTTGGCCAGAGTTTACCCAAAAACAACCCTCCTATCCCAACAACCCCGATGCTATGGCTGGTCTGCAGCTCTGATGGAAAGGTAGATGGGGGAAGGTTTCTCAGGTGAGCACAGCTTTGACTTTCAAAAGGACCTTAACAAGTGAGTGAGGCACAAGGCACAGAGCTCCTCTGTGCTCCAGCCAAGGCCAGCCCACCTTGGCAGCAGATCTGTCCAGGGGCCAAACTTTGCCCTGTAGCCATGACTGTTCCCAAACACCAGTGCTGGAAAATGCCCAGCGTGTGCAGCAGGCTCTGAGGGGAGATGTTAATTAAACATCTCTGTAACTCCAGGATGGTGTTTGTTTCTAATTATTCATTGCAATTCCCAGTTTTGCCCCAGGCCAGTGAATTTTACTAGGGCATTAAACACTGCAGCCTTTTGTTATTTCATGCCTCAAGTTCTTTTGTTCTTTTTGCCTGTTGGACAAAACTTGTAAGTACCTCACAAGGAGTCTGAATACCCTAAAAGACTCTCAGCTAATAATGGATCATCCTATATTCTAGGATTTATAAATACTAAGTTCCTGAAAGTTTTACCATAAAATGTTTTTTTAGAAGAATAATTAGTAATTGATTGTTGCAATTAATGCTGAGAACTTGACAGAAGTTTTCAGACCTTTCTGCTAATTAAAATACTAAACTAAATATTCATGCAGAACTGGCTCCTGGCCTTGCTTTGCACAGACCTCCCTCAAATCCTGAGGTCCATATCCAGCCTTTCACTCTTTACCTGGAAGGCCAATTCCCACCTGTGACCAGCACTCATTCTGCAGATGGATTTTACCCAAAAGAACACTCCACAGACAGCTGCCTGGCTATTTTTAGAGCTTTTTTCTTTTTTGTTCCTTTATTTCATGGTCCACTGTCAAAATGCAACCAGACGCAGTCAGCAGTGACTGCAAACAGAGGATCCCCACCCACGGAGGAAGACACAGCCAATTTTATGGTTTCTCTCCTTCACAATCAAAAAGTGGGAAGGTACTTTAGAGGAGTATTTGGAAAAGATAAGAAATGTTCCAGGAGTGCTCTATTGCCACCAAGAGTCTACAGGAGTCTACATATAGAATATATGTAGTCTATAGGTATAGGAGTGTATATGAATATATATATATATATATACACATTTACACTCACAAACACACCCTATACATATAATAATACATAGACCATAATCACACAAGGCCTGAATAGAAACTGGTTAGGAGAACACTATTTTCACTATTTTATTCCTTTTATTTGAACATGTTTCAGAATATATTAAAAAATGCAGAGATTTTGAAGGAGATAAATAAAATCTAAAAAGAAAATATTTTTAGGAAGCAATGCTGCTAAGGCATAATTTAAAAATTTTAAAAATACGTTTATTCTGAAAATATTTGTTTGGGACCAACTGTTAGGACAGGAATTAAGAGGTATTTCAGCACCTCTGGAGCAGCATCTTGGGCCTTTAAGGGCTGTTTTAAACTTGTGAGGAGTTTTCCCTCTGTCCTGCAGACTCAGGGCAGCGGAAGAGGCTCGGCTGGAATGTCCTTGCAGACTTTTCACTTTCCTCTTGTTTGCTGTTTCCTGTCAACCCTGAAGAGACAAACTTTGTCCTTCGGGCACAGGATGTAACAGCTCTTGTGTGATGTTATAAAAACAAAGCTGGTGAAACCATGAGTGGGTTCTAATCATGCTGCCAGATAAATAAGATTAAGGAAATATATAATAATATGCAATAGTATGAGTTTTCTAGATGGCAAAATCCACCCTGTGGACATATTACTTTTTCAAAAGGAAAAAACCCAAAACAAAACAAACCAGAATAAGGTCAGGATGAAACACTTGCTGGAACATGAGAATGGGCTCTTATGAAACACCCCTGGCTTGGCAGGCAGAGCCTCCACGTGCGTTTGCTTTGGGAAGGTTGTGTTGGGTAAGCAAATTGTTTCTTTGTCAAGGTCACTACAAAGCCATCATTATTCATCCTGGGTAACCTTGTGGAAAGGGACATCCAAACAGAGGAGGAATAAACTCTCCCTCACCTCCCATGTAAACAAACCTTGAGCATCTCAAATGACAAGGTGGATCTTTCAAGGATATTAATTCCAGTTCACAGTGCCACAGCTGATAAGCACAAATGAGTGGCCTTGGAAAGATGCATCATCCAAAAGATCTTTTCTGTTCCTATCTTCACAGGAACAAACAAAAAACAAATTAAAAAAAATCAAAACAACAAACAACAAAGTGCTCACTAAAAGGCAGCAACAGACACAGGAGCATTTCTGCAAAGCAGCTGCTGCTGGAGAGGCACATTCAGGCAGAAGAGCTGCTGCCAACACTGCACATTTTGCTGAAATGGGCTCAGCAAAGCCCAGTTTGCATCACCCCCAGTCTGAAAAAGCACCAGTACATGTGGAGACACAGGCTTTGCACACCTGTGGCAGCCCAAAGTGGTACTGAGATGTTTTATTTTCTTTGGATTTAAACGTAAGTATAGGAAGACTTAAATCTCAGAAAGAAATCCCAGCAAGCACAAGTCTACTTCCCAATCCTCTTTTTCATCAGTGCTAGAAATTTAATAATTAGCTTTTAAAGGTCACTCTGAGCATGAAGTCTCATCTTTGAATAATGTTCATTGTTGCATCAAGCAGTGCCCCATGATTCCTCAAGGAAGTCACACTCTCCACAAGAGATCCACGTCCAACAGAGAACCACCAAACCTCCTGCAGACCAATGACTTTTGGGCAAGAATATAAATTTTGGCAGGTTCAGCCACACACCTTTAGTGAGCCCAATTTCCAGAGCATCAAAGAATGAGCGCTTTATTTAACAGCATTTCAGTTTGAGTATCCAAATAAAACACTTGCCAGCTCTGAAAGTTTTGGACAGTGGAAGAAATTGCAATTTCATTCTTTGTAGGAAAAAATCTTCCTTCTCCTCTCACTTTTCCTGCACAAGATATAAATTTACTGAGTATATTTTATGTTTAGGAGTGATTAATGCAGCTTAGCAGAGTTATTAGAGCACAGCTCTTCTCTTGACCATGGGAATACCCAGATGAGAGTGCACATGGGCTTGTCCATACTTGAGGAACTCTGATTACAGCAGGGTGTGAATGCAAAGCGAGGAAGCTGCTCCAGAACCTCTCTGTGCAGATAAGCCATTTGTTGCAATTAGAAGTGACTAATTGGGCCTCTCTAACAGAATGCCACCCAGGAATACACAACGCCCAGTAAAACCAATGTGATTTTCATGCAAGTTTTTATGTCTGACACAAGACAAATGACAGCAGATGTGAGGAACGAGCCTGAGCCAGCAGCTCTGTCAGACTAAAGGCCAAAATATCAGTGAAATTTTTATTTTTGTCTTTCTGGTGAAGAGAGACTCAAAATACAAAATTTTTTCCCCCTCCCTGGATAAGGCAGCCGTTGAAGCAGAGGGAACCTGGCAGATAGGCAAACCCAAACTCCACTGGCCAATCTCCCACTGATTCCTTCAGGATCCACTTCATTCCCAGCCATCCACACGGAGCATTCCTCCAGCCCTCACTGTGCAGCTATTCCTGGCTGGGAAACACATCCTGACACTGAACAGACTCACCCCTCCGGCCAAACCAAACTCTGAGGCATTTGCAAACTTGCTGGGAAGCCAAAGAACTGTAAAGATGGAGCAAAGGTTTGTTTGATTTAATGTAATCGTGGGGAGGCAGGGCAGGAAGCGGGGAGCAGGGAAAAACAAATGTTTGATGTTTCGTGTGGATACAGCAGCGTTATTTGCTGATGGAGGTTTACTGAGTCAGGGCAGTGCAAGGCTCCTTTCCATGCCTCTGTATTCCACATCTGGGGAAAAGCAGGGGAGCACAACGTGGACATTTATCCCTGTCCATCTGATGCTGTCTGACACATCACCCAGCCTCTCTGCCTCAGTTTCCCCATTGCTCTCCAGCAGCTACCCAGGAAATCCATACCACTTGTTGGAAAAGAAATGAAATTTAGCGAAATGTTTAATTACAGTTTAGTTATGAGTTGTGTGGGAAGTGGTTTGTTAAAAACAGTTTTGTAGCCGTTGATAGTGTGTGTTGGGTTTCGTGTGTAACTTAGCAGGTAGTCTTAGGAACTTAATAAATATTTAAACTAGTGTAGGAAAGTAAGAATGCTAACCTGTTTAGAGGCAGCATACAATGTGACAAGCAGAAGATTTATGATTTTGTTTGTGAACTAAGGAATGTATTACAAGGGGTCTGTTGCTAGTCAAGGGGAACTGTTTCTTGGAGACTTTGTTATGAATTATATGTATAAAAGGGGAAGCACCTTGTAGGTGAATTTGGGGCTCTGATTTGGGACGCCAGTCCGCAGGCTCCCGGGCCCTTAATAAAGCACCACACAAAACTTATCCGAGTTTTGTGTCATTTATCAATCGGGCAACACACTGACTCCTGACCTGCCAGGCTGTGAGATCCCCAAAACACAAGGGAGAAACTCAAATTATGCATGTTCTGCCTCAATTCTCAATTCCCCTTCCAGCCAGAGGTTCAGTGGAAGGATCAGCCCAGCTCCAGGCTGGTGTCCATCTCCTCATTTTCCTCCCCAGGTTTTAAACCAGCAGCTCCTTCCCATCCTTGTGCACCAGGAATAGGCTCCTTCCCAGACCAAAGCAGAAGGATGCAACTGCTGCGTGCCCAGCCCCAGCAAAGGACCCTCCTCTCCCTCACTGTGAACTCTCAGATTTTGGAAGCACCCCAAACCAGGAAATTTCAAGGCACTGCAGCTATGGGGGGAAAAATAAAGAAAAAAAAGATGGATGTCCCTAAAACTACATAAACTTTGGGGTTTCTATTCACCCTTAGCACAGTGTGCAGTGTACTGGAAGAGTGCTGTTCACAAATAAATTTACTGTATCCCCTGCTCGTGCTTACAGTCACAATCACCAAATGGTCCAGGGTCTGATCTGCTCCTGTCCTGCAACAGGCATGGGGAAGTCACATCACCCCCCACATATGGAACACAGCTTTAACACATAGCTTGAGTGTTTTATTTTCTCTCTCAATACCTGACCCCTTCCTTTGGCCCAGGCTATGCAGCTCAACTTAATGCTCAGTCTCTCCAGATAAGTTACTGGAAATATAAATATGAATAAACCTGCTCTGTCCCTTGGCTCTGTGTTCAGGATGGGGCCCAAATCCTGAGGTGGAAATTACCAATCCTTGATACAATACAAACAAAGCTAACAGTGCTCACTGAAAATGGACAACAAACCTACACCAAGCTAATTTTAGGGCTCTGAGGACAGCACACTCAGGCTCTGGACTATTTACATTATCAAGGATATATTTCCTATTTTCCACCCACATTTCATAACAAACCAGAACAGCTCCAGATCCAAATAAGCAAACTGCTCTGGAGCTAGGAAAGCCCATAGTCAAATGCTCAGAAGCAAGGAGGGGGTTCTGACCCCACATACACAAGGTACACACTTTCTCAGCCACACATTACAAAGGAGAATAGATTTCTGTCTTCATAAGAAGAAAACCCTCAGAAACTGCTGAAGGACTGGGACTACAGAAGTTCCCAAAAGAGACTTTCAGTAAAGGGAAGATCCAGTTCAGGCACATGGAATGCTCTTCCAAGTTATCCCAAAAGCATCCCCAGAAGTGCTGCTGTCCTCATCCAGCCAGGGTCAGGGGCCTTGTGGGGGCTGCTCAGTGGCACCACATCACTCCCCGTGCTTCGGGGAAGGTGGAACGGGACAAAAAATCCTGCGGACATCTAAACTCACCCTGGTACCTGGGGCTGAAGCGTGGGAGACGCCAGAGAGGAGCAGCAGGACAAGGTATAAGAGAAGAGTAGCTGGCTCAGCACTCTGGTGGATGAAGGAAGGATCAGCAGGCACTGGAGAGGGGGAAAGAACTCGCTCAAGGATTAAGCTCTGAGCCTGCTGCTAACGGGACACAGCCCAGAGCCCCGGGCGCAGGAGGACCCCGGGACCTCCTACCTCAGCTGCTCTCCAGCAATCATCACCTCAGCCCTGTAGTGCTGCTCCGTGGCTTTCTTCTTGAGGCCGCTGCTCAGGCTCTCCATGCCGGGCCGGCGGTGCTCCCCATGGGCAGATGCTGCTGCCCCCGCCGCCGGCCCCGGGCAGGTGAGGCGGCCCGGAGCTGCTCACTCCGGCCCCACGCCCGTTCCTCCTCCTGGGCAGGCTCCGGAGGAGGAGCCTGCTGCAATCTGAGCCCGGCTCTGCCGGCTGCGGAGCCGCTGGAGCCGGGGAGGTGACCGCGATGCTCCCTGCACCGCCGGGGGATGGCTCTGGCACGCTCCGGCACTCACCGCCTGGAGGATGAGCCAAAGATGGACAAAGCGGTTCCTTCCTTACGCTGTAACCTTCCTGCGGGGGTTAAAGATGTGCTGTTCCCCAAGAAAAGCCGTGTGCCTTGCTCCCATCTTCCTCCCCGAGGGCTCTGTGCCTTGCCGCGGGTTGGGATGCATCCAACACCGCGGCCAGCACTTGCTAAAGGGGGGTCAGAGCAGCTCGGGCCTCCCTCTGTGCAGGCTGGATGGAGAAGCACAGGTTGTGAACATCCAGATCTGGCACTGGTGAGTCTGGAGCTCTGCTGGTGCCACGCTGACACTGATGTCACCTCTAAAATTTGCCTCTAATAATGGGAATAATGGGTGAGCCTGGAGCTCTGCTGATGCCAAGCTGACACTGATGCCACCTCTAAAATCTGCCTCCAGGAACAGGGACCTGCCTCAGCTACCACCCATCATTCCCATTATTTGAGCAACTTTCTGCAAGGCCAAATCTGACCTGAAAGTGATGGTGACCAGCAAAGGAAAAGGCAGAGGAACTGGGATGTGGAGAGGGTTAATTACATCTATCACTACTGTCAGGTTCTTGTAAAATCATGCTTCCATCAGTTCAATCAGGAGTGAAAAATACTGCCTGGCACAGGGGACCAAACCTCAGAAACACAAAAGAAACCTACCCAAAGAGAGCGTGGAGAAGATGGGTATGAGGCAGGGAAGGAAATTTCATCAGCTAAGGAGGTTCTGCTTCAATTTAAGTCTAATAAAGCATCAATAAACTAAACACTGTGTTAACTAGCTCCTCAGTGACAGTAATTCATCAGCAGGCAGTGAGTTTGCCATTGTCTCCATCAGCACAGACTTCCAGGCTGCTACTTAAATCCCATAAATGCTGCCAAATCCACCCACCTGGGCTGTGGGTTTGGGAAGAGCAGCTCAAGGAGCAGCAGACACGGGGTAAAGGCATCACGGTAGCTGGAGGCTCTTTGGGTTTCTTGTGGCTCCCTGCTGGTGGAGGAGCGGCGGAGGGAAGGAGCGGGGCTGGGCAGAGCGGAGCGCTGCCGTCCAAGGCAAACAGCGGAGCAGCGGGATGGGATGGGACGGGATGTGCCCACAAGGCTCCTCTGTCCGAGCAGCTCTGCCCGTGTTCCCTGGCCAGAAAGGCAGAACAGGCTCCCCTTGTGTGCCCTGGAGGTTCCTGGAGCCCCCTCCGGGCTGGCCGAGCCAGGCTGAGCTCAAGGGGGGCTCCCAGGGCAGGCTGGGCTGGTCCCTGCCCTGCTGCACATCCTTCATTCCCAACGGGAACACAGTGGGAAGAACCCCACAAATCTGCCCATCCCATTGCTCACTGTGCTGCTTCAGCTAAGGAGAAACTGCTGCTGTTTTAATCATCATAACTATCTTCAATCATTGGATAGTAACTATCTTCCTTAAAATATATATATTAACTATCTTCCTTAAAAAATATATATAGTAACTATCTTCCTTTAAAAAAATAGTAACTATCTTCCTTTATATATATATATATATTTATATATATATATATTTATATATATATATGTATATATATATATATATATATATATATAGTAACTATCTTCCTTAAAAATATATATATATACAGTAACTATCTTCCTAAAAAGAGCACCTCGCCAATTCAGGAGAAAGGGATGTTAAACCAAAACCCTGTGCTCACAGCACCAGGGTAGAGTCAGTAGAGTCCTTTGCAGATCTGAGCTTTGCCCCAAAGCGTTTTGTTCCCTTTTTTGAAGGGAATGTAGGGAATACACCCAGCAAGCTGCTGTTAACTCCATCCTGGAGATGACAGAATTTCAGGGTTGGGAAAAACAATCCCTAAATATGTCTCCCTCACTCCCCATCCATGGAGGGATTCATTAGATTGAATTAGTAATCAGCTCAATCTGCAGATGAAAAGTGCTTTCCATGGCATTGCTTCAGAGCCCAATCTACAATGAATGTGCAGAGTCCCTTCAGCTAAGTCTCCCCTCCAGAGGACCTGCAGTGTCTGAATTTTCTGTTTCAATAGATTAGGAAGTAGTTTGACTCATTAAGGGTTCAGAAAATATAGAGGCACCTCTGGGTACAGACAAATATCTTTGTTTTCAGCTCCCAACTTTGTTACATCAAATAAAAGGTGCAGCACCCTTTGATTTTTTTTGTTTCCTTCTTTTTTCCCTAGCAGGGCTGAGGAAAAGACAGGAAGAAATCAGATGAGTTTGTTTTGAAAAGCTGTAAAAAGATTAAAAAGCTGTTTATAAATCTTGCCAGAGTGAGTACAGAGGACACTTGGAGCTGTCACAGTCTTTGTCCCTGGGTGCAAAGCTCGCCTTAGTCCTTTGCCTAAATTTTGTCCTCTCAGTGGCAGTTCAGGCCTGCATTTCAAGCAGAGCTGGAGAAATCTCCCGTGCAGGGGAGCAGAGTCTGGCAAGATCAGATGCAGATTTTTCCTGCTCTGAGCTGCAATCTGATGGCAGCAGGCTGCAGCTGGCAGCCAGCCATGCTGCTCACCCCGCACACCAAATTTGATTTCGCTTAAACAAAAGAAAACCCTAAAAAAACTTTAAAAGGATTTCACTGCCAACATCAACACAATAAAACCCCTGATTTGATTTGATAAAATCCCTTCCCCAGGCCAGCTGGCCTTGCCAGAGAGCATTTCCCTGGGGGCAAGTCCTTGTCCCCAGCAAGGTGTGCTCACCTGGGCCGCAGCCCAGAGCAGGGCTGGCAGCAGAGTGCCCAGCATTGTTTGGGAGCCAGGCCCTCCCTGCTGCTTTGGGAAAAGTTGTTTCTATTCCAGTAAAGGTCACAGGCCACCCCCAGGGCTATTTGTGCTTAACTCATTGGTGTCCAGGCCACAGCAAACACCGGAGGGCACCTGGCATCAACCCCTCCACTTGGAGCAGCACATCAGCAATTCTGGGGGCATCTTGCACGGAGATCCTTCATCCACAGCAGCCAGGGAATGCTTCTGCAGCCAGTAAAGCCAGCCTGGAGGTTGCTGTGCACCAGGGAAGCACATTGCACCCTGGAGAATCCTGCACTCCTGGGCTGGAGTGGACAGCAGCACTCTCAGAGAAAAGTGGAAGATTTATTTCCATCTAGTGGCAGAAAACGAACATGGTATTCAGCAATTTCTCATTACTCAGTTATTAATCTGAACTGGAGCCCTCCTGTCATTGAGTGTCCTTCATTTTGTTCCAGAAAAAAAAAAAATTGAGATGTTGGGCAATATGCTGCATATTTCCACAGAAAACAGAGGCTTCTAACTTGAAGTAATTAAATGTGAGCCAAGTAATTTGGTTGGCTTCAAAGAAACAAATAGTTGCCCTTAAAATTGTAAACAAATACAGTTCAGTCCTGGTTCTCCAGAACAGAACTACAAGGAATAGAACTTCAGCTTGGAAAACAAACACGAAAACAAACAAACAAACAAAGAAACGAACAACATTGAAAAATTAAATTCTCCCATGATTGCATTGCTTCAGGACCTGCAGCCTCAGTGAAAACACCACCAAGTACTCACCTTCTTTATGAACTAATAAAAGTTTTCACTGGGAAAAAAGAAAACCAACAAAAAGAAAAAAAATGACAACAAAAGAAATGCTCTTACACAACAAGACACAGAACTTTGTCACCTCTGCTTCCCCATTCCTCAACAAATTCCTCTCTGATGTGCTTTGTGCTCCCTCCCAAGGTCTGGGACCAGCTTAGAGACACACCTTGGTGTGGGCAAGAAGCTTAAGGGAGTTGCAGCAGCCTCAGCTCCAGATTCTATCTCTTCTTGCCAGTCCTGCAGCAACACTGGGCAGCCTGACCCGACTGGTGAAGCCCTGTGTGGGCAGAGCAGATTTGTAATTCAAGTCCAGTGCATTGAGCTGCTCTCCAAAGGTGACAGCTGATGCCTGGAGTCAATTGGCAATTTGTGAACACAGAATTAAAATAGCAATTCCCTCTTGAATGGTATCAAGCTTCAATGAAACAACAACACAAAGAAGATGTTCTGTAAGGAGGAAAATTCCTAGTTTGACCTTGATCACAACAGCCTTTATGTAGGCTGGCACATCAATTTACATATATTAACCATCCTTGTCAGCAGAGTAGGGAAAAATATGTATACACAAAAATGTATACACAAGTGGTTTTTGCCCTGGGTAGTAAAACACCATTCCATTGAAGGCAAGATGGGCAATGCAGTGCAGAACTGCTGATACCAATCTCAATCAGAAGTGATGAATTTTTTTCATAAAAGACACACTCCAGCCTTTCTGCCTTTCCTGGCAGAAGTTGAGTTATCTATTGTAAAATTCACCAGCCTCAGCAATGCTGAGCAGGCTCTCTGAGGGAGCACACTTTGGCAGGGCTTCGAGGGACAGACAAGAACTGGTTTCCAAGGTGTGCAGAGCTGATAGCACTGGATTTTCCTGCTGGAGCAGCAGTCATGATCCTGGTGAGGTACAACATGACTGTTCTTGGCAGTCCTTGCAGCCAGCCCTGCCAGAGACTCAGTCTCTCCCACTTCTTCTCAGCAGCTGCAAGTACAAGGAGGCTTCTCCTAGGAGATCTTTTCAGTATTTTTTTCATCTCTTCTGTTTTTAGCCAGTTTAAACGTTGCAATCAGGGCAGTGTTGGTGAAATTCAAGTTGGAGGCAAAGCAGCACTTGAGGATAAATCCAGGGTGGCTTCATCTCACCTAAAGCAAACGTCAGTGCCTTGCTCAGAGGAGGAGCTGACCTTTCTTTTCCTGCCTTCCTGAGGAGATGCAGCTTCTTGCTGACAGAGCACAAATGGCTGGAGCTGACACAGCCAGGCAGCCTCTCTTGGCCTCCTGCAAATCAGTGACTGACCAGCCAGGAATGATCACACTGCAGGTCTGTCAGAGCTGCAGGGTTTACAGCTTCCCTGCAGGACAACACAGCTCCATCTCGTTTTCCTCGTGGGATTTTCAGTTTTCACTCCATGGCTGCATCCTGCAAAGCTCTGCCAAAGCAGTGGGCAGCTGCAGAGCCTCGGGGGGTTCCTGTGGAGTCTGGGGGGTGATGGTGAAGCTGCTGAGTCCAAAGCCTGCTGCAGATGGCTGCTGGGGACAAACCCTCTGGAACAGGAGGAGAGCACGAGGAAGGAAAGGAGGACACATCCCCAGTGCCTGCCTGCACACCTCAGAGGGCTCGAGTGTTTGGTTTGTATGCAGTGAGCTGTGAAGTCCAGAGTCACCTCCTGAGCCTGCATCTGCCTTGGAGGGCACCTACACAGTGGCAGGAAGCTCCAGCTGGACTTGCTGCTGGTTCTGGGATCAGAGCACAGAGTGGGACATGGCAATGCAGCAGTGACCTGTCCTCCCTCAAGGCCAAGCCTTGTGTCTTCTGCTCTCAGTTTTCTGGTCTAGACCACTTTTTCTATCAGCTTTTACTGACTGTGCTCAGTCTGAAATCCGGAACACACATCACTGCTTCCTTGGTGTTTTGGTTTTAGGCCATTAACTCTGGATGCTGTGAGAATAAAGGGCCCAAATCCTCTCTCCAGAACCAGCATGTCCTGTTTACTTCCAGTAATCCCATGTGAAAACTTTGCACCCCACACAGCAGCCCTTACAGGAAGAATGGACACAACCTGTCCATGGAATAATACCACTGATGTTATCAAACACAAACGGCCTTTTTGGGTGCAAAAATCAGTAAAATTACCTCCACACAGCAAGTAGGATTCAGTCCTGCTGACCAAGAACATAACAGAAGATATTTTAAATTTGCACAAAGCCAAGTGCAGTCATCTGGAATACTCAGGTGGCTGTTTGGCTCATGGAGTAAACTGGACACTGAATGTGGAACCCCACCACAGCTGAAGGATTTGTCAGAGAACTCTCTTCTTTCAGGAAAGCTGCTTTAAAAGTTACCTTTTTCTGCTTTACTAAGTGTTTCTGTAGACAAGCTAATAAAACTTTCAGAGTATATAAATTTATCTGCACTTTAATTTCTATTTATAATTCTCCTTAAATAAGGAGGCAAACAATGTCTCCAAACTGCTCCTAAATAAGAGTTTGAAATTAGATTGTGAAAATCCAATGAAACACAAAGAAGTTTTTGGCTCTATTAATGTTGGCAGCTTGCTTTCTCCTTTGTTACAGCCAGGGAAGAATATGCCTGACACCAGCACCTGGGTTGAAAATTAACTGAAG
The DNA here is from genome assembly GCA_024362935.1 of Setophaga petechia. Lineage (NCBI taxonomy): Eukaryota > Metazoa > Chordata > Aves > Passeriformes > Parulidae > Setophaga > Setophaga petechia. The sequence goes on from JANCRA010000033.1 coordinate 4,100,269, forward strand.
TCTCCTGAAAAAGGTCTGACCACCGTTCTGCTCCAGATCTCTTTGCTTTATTAGAATACTCTTTAAAAGATGACACTGCAGTTCAAGTCCAGAACCACTCTACAGAACAATGAATAGTGTTCACTGAAATCGCCATTCCTGTGAACTTCACAAAAAAACACAGCAGGAAAATTAAAGATACAGTATACTCCAGACTGACCAAGTTTCTGCTGGTATGGAAATGAAAGAGGGTTCTGCAGCTAGAGGCCACTCAGCCATTAGGATCAAACTCTTAATAATGGCCATGGAAATGGTTCTTGATTTCTGTTTAAATCACTGATTGCTCAAACCTTTACCTGGGTCACTGAAATTTAGTATCTCAGCCAGAATAAGCTAAGAACTGAAATACTTGTGTAGACTGCTACTCTCCAAGAGGACCACTGTATCTTTAAATGTATCCTGGATTAAACAAAGGTTTTATCTACACTTGTTAAATTATTGCACAGACCATTACATTGACAAGTACATTATGAACCCATGGAATGTTACAGTCTGGCCTGGAAAATAAAAGCAGCAGCATTATCCTTGAAGTCTCAACCATGAGGGAGAGCTGGCCAAGCACTTCTTGACTTGTACTAATTATTAACAGGTTTCAATACACAAATAAAACATTTAAAAATAATCCCTAACTCCCAGGATTATGTTTGGGAGCATTCTCCAAGACTTTCACTGTTTTACAAGCGGCACTTAGTTTGATTTCTTGACATTTTTCTTGTATCAGACTACCTGCAGGAATCCAGCTGTTCTGTATTTTCCAAAGCTGAAGCCATACAAAGAAATAAAATCTTGGGTCACCAGGGGATTTGAACCAGCCATTGCAATGTTCAATTGGTGCAGCAATTTCACCTCCTGCACATCTCCTGTGACTCAGGGAGAGGAATGAAAGGGGGAAGAGCCCACGGTGCCCCACGGCCCTGCCACCCCACACTCTCAGATTCGTGGCTGGATCCTCCCTCAGCCAGGCAGCCTCAGCTCCAGCAGGCTGCACTCAATGCCTCTGCTCCTCATCAGGCCAAAAGGGGAGGATGTGGGGAGAGGAGGAGGAGGAATTAAAAAATAAAAATTGCTTCATAAACACTTGCTCTGCACATGCAACTTGATGGGATTTTCTTCACAGTGCAGAAACCTCCCAGCCACCTATTCTGAAAATAAGTAAAATTCAATAAAAAAAGAAAATGCCTTTGTTTTGTCCTCTTCTCTGGAAGGCATGGTGACACATTCAGGCTCAGACAAGCCATTAAAAAATGCCCATTTGCCCATCAAACTGATCAGCTGGCACACTGGTCTGTGTCTGCAGTTACACCTTCTGCCATTATATTGGTTTATTTGGATCTTCCAGTAACACCTTTCTGTCAGTTGTAGCATTTTGTTGCTCCCCTACAACACTGCAGAAAGAAGGATGGCAACTGTTCTGTCCCAGTCTCCTCAAATGGAGGAAAAATCCCTACTCAAAGCTTCTGCTTGAGCAGGGCTCTGGCTGTTTGATTTAGAACATAAAAGTTTCAAAAGCTACAAAAATCAAATCAGAAGAACAAACTAATGGCTCATGCCAATTGTGGCTGCAAGTGATACATAAATAAACCACTTTTGTCCCAGGCAAAGCTCACAGCAGAGGAGAACATGCACACACACATCACAATACCACTGACTGAGTGGACTGAAATAAAGATTCTCCTGCCACAAGCCATTTCAGGAGGTTTATGAAAGAGAAACTGTAATAAACTTATACAAAAGCTGAACCAGCTTCAGACTGGGGAGCAGACACGTTGACAAGGAGGCAACAGAGGTGTAAGCATAAAAAACTAAAGTTATGTTTGACATGCAGCTAAGCTATGACAAAGTTATACTTGGAACTGGAGAAAAAGTAGAAAAAAATTCCTTGTTTTAGTCAGACTGTGAACTGCTGCCAATGGTTTCATGAGCAGCATTGCAAAACAAGAGCTCTCGTGCCTTTGGCACTTCCACAGGGTCTGTGGCAGCAGGGACACCTTGGGAATGGCTCAGCCTGGAGCAGCACTTGGGTCTGAGCAGCTCTGGATGCTGCAGAGGCTCAGAGACCACCAGCTTCAGGCCATACTCTCAGGAGAGACAAGGGGGAAAAAAGAAATCCCAACTCTCACAGAACAGGGTGAGAGAAGACTGGAAAAATATTCTGTTCACCATCTGAAAAATCCTAGGAATAGAAATACAGACCCAGGCTGTAAACAGAGCTACTTCTACTCAGACTTAAGCCTTTAAAATCTGCTACTTATGAGGAAAATAATTTTCTTTCCTTTTTAAACTGTTGATATACTATCTGCTCGAAAACCTCTGTAAGGAGTAAAAGAAGTGGAGTGTTATTTAAGGTAACTTTGACACCTTCAGTTGGTTGTTGAACAAATTAACCAGTTTTTAAAAGAAAAGGCTTTTTAGGATCTACAGGGTTCACAGAAAGAACTCCATGCTGGAAAAGCAGACCACAGAGAACAGCATGATTTGAGTTTTCAAGTGAGCTGATTGTTTTCGTGCTGAGGGTACATTCACAACCCATCCCCCAAAATAAAATGGGATACCTATGATACCTCTGATGTAAAAAGTCACAATTCTTCTCTATAAGTTATGGTTTGTGTCATGCAAAGAGATTTGTTGGGTCAAAACTGAAGCATAACTGAATCACCTGTTCCAGTCCTTAATGCTGACAAAGAGTTTCTCATGTTTCCAAAATAGTGTTTCTTTAAAAAGATCCAGGAAAAAATGTGGAGAAATATATGACAGAAACAGAGATACAGCTTGACACACTAAAGAACCGTTTGGAAAACATCTGCTTAAATTAAATTTTACTATTAAATCCAGACATCTACTCATCTTGAAAGGGGCTTGCTGCCAGGCTTTTTCCTTAATGTTCTTGTATTTTTCACCCATTTTTTCTTGCTGGAATCTTCTTCGTAATTGTGTTTTTCACTGCCAGGTTGCCTAACAGATGTCCAGAAGGACATAAGCAGCAGAAAGACTTAATTTTTTTAACAGCATTAATAAAATACTACACAGGTAGAAGAAGAAAGAGAAAAAAGAGAGTACATAAAATACTCAAACAGGGTGTAGATGAGGAAGGAAAACACCACAGCTTTGCTTTTCTGTGTATCAGAAACTACAATTGAGTGCAAACTCAATCCATTGAGTAAGGTGGGCAAATAAAGCCATTCTGGATATCCTGTGAGAGCTCAGGTCAATCCTTTAAGTTTACATAAAATATTATCTAGCTCTAGATTCCTTCTGAATTCTAAAGGAGAAAAATAAGTTTTCAACTACTAAAAAAAAATAATGTCACAATGTTTAAAAACAAAGCTTCAATACAAAATATGTTAAAGACCATCTAGAATTGCCAGACCTCCTGTAGTCAGAGCAATCCATAAGGCATTGGAACTCGATGTATCCAACTGCAGCTTGCCCAGTTAATGGCTGTCTTTCCAAGTCACACCCTGTCCTTTGTTTGCATTAAACACCCCAAATCTCAAATTAGATGAGGACTGGATGAACACCTATTAACCTACACATGCAAGGTAGTGCCATGGAAGTGTCCTTGCACTGATTTCTCTCCATTAACATTTGTGTTAAAAAAGTTGCTGTAGCCAGCTCCAATAGTGCAAGGAGAATATACTTATCACTATCCTTAAAAAAGGGAGAGCCACCTTTATGTAAGAAAAGATTCAGATGCTACTTTTTTTTTCCCTATACCGGGGTAGAAGGAAAGAGAATGAATGGGAAGCACAAACAGATCAGAAAGGTCAGCCATGATACTCCAGGTGTGTGTAAAACTTCCTCCCCACCATCAACCAGCACAGCCTCCCTTTCCCAGCTGTGCAGAGCAGGGTTAACAGAGTTCTAAAAGTCATCCCATGCATTTTTTGTTGCCTTAGGAGGTTTTCTGGTCTTGCTCTCCCCTCCTGCGTTCTCCCAGTTGGTCTCCCAGTTTTCCCAGCTGTCGCTGTTACTGTTCTTGTTGGAGACCGTTCCCGAGCCCCACACGTCCCAGCTATCCGAGCTCTTCTTCTCTGTGGAATTGTCCACATAGGTCCAGCTCTCACTGCTTGGAGATTTATGAGCTTTTGGTGCATCTGAGTTGCCAAAGGTATCCCAGAAGCTTTGATCTACAGCATTGTTCTGGTAGCCCTCCCCTCCACTGTTCTGGTAGCTGTCTCCCTCAGCTGGTCTACTGGGGGATGGGGGGAAAGGAAGGTAGAAATAAATTAGTTATGCCAAACTTAACAGTAAACATAAATGACCCCAAAGAAAACTGTAATTCTACTGCTCTTTGCTTAAAAAAAACCCTTGATGATAAAGGAAGAACTAAATATTGCTCCAAATGACATAAGCTTGTTGTCTAATTCACAGGTTTTGTTAAGAGATTTAACAAGCCCAGGGAAAGGGAATATGCATATGGAGCAAGTTTTAAACCAAAATATGTGCAGTGCTTTGTTCTCAGTTTAAAAACAGTTACAAACAAAGTTATATTGAATTCCTCCCTATTACAGAGAGGAGGACTATCAGCAAAGACAGATTAAGTTCTTAATATTGAAAAATTACCTTTCACTACTATACTACAGAGAATATACAGGAGATAAAATTATGTGTTCAAAGAGATAGAAAGCAAGAACAAATATTACCTGTCAGAATTATCATCTGCTTTGCCTGAAAAGAAAGTGGTGACATCTCTCCATCCCTTACTCCCAACTCCCTGAACCTAGAGAAAAAAAAAAGACTCCATTCACTTGGACTGAACCAACACCCCTGCCAAGTCCAAGAGCAAAAGCCAGACAAATTCCTCCACTTGTTCCCATAAATCAAATACATTTAACTAAGAGCTCATTAATATTTCTGATGAGCAATCAGAAATACATGGTGGATGTAAAGAACACACATTTGGCAGCACTGTGCTGCTGGAAGAGGTGGGAAGTAGGTCACGTTTAGCTTTTTCACCCATTGTTGTAACATCTTTTGAACCCTCTCCTAGACTTCCTTGACAAAAGTACTGGACTTAGTCCTTACATAAAATTAAACTTGATGAAAGCACTGCCGTTTTATGATTAATGTAACTTGTATTTTTATTTCTACTGCTCTACACAGCTACTTTCACTCTGTTTCAGCATTATTTCACAATCCACGTAAAACAGGCCTAAAGTTGAGTCCTAGAATTGGATCAGAAATACAACTTCTGAAGTGACACCATGGAAGGTACTATTCTGAGACAGAGACAGGGAGGATGAATCCCAGAACTCAGCCTGAGAGTTGCCAGGCTCTAAACAGAACACATACCATAATTTATTTTATTTTATTCAAACAGTACCAAAACCTAAGACGTTGAGCTGGTCTATGGGAGAGTTCCCAGTGCTAGAAGAGACACACTCCTGGGTAACAGCATGCAAGTTACCCAGCAGCTGTTAGTTTGTGCAGGATTTCTGTGCTTGGCAGCCTCAGCCACACTTACCACGTCACCGAGAGCAGCGGAAGGCAAAGGAGAAAGGAGCAGAGCATTAGCAGCTTTTACTGCACCAGTGGAACACAAGCTGTCTCCATATTCCCTCACACATTTTCTTTGCTGTTTATAACCACCCCATGTCCTCATTCAAATTATTAAGAGGACACCATCATGCCTGTGCAGCTTTAAACATCTCAAAAAAAGTGCTGCCCGTGGGAAATTCCACTTTGCAAATTTCTCTATTTAACACAAGCACAGACCAAAGCTGCACTGGGGTTTTGTATTATTTTTATGAGAATATGGAGACTGGCTTGACTTGTTTGGCCTCCTTAAAGCCAGGCAGGCCACCTCATACCTTGCTGGCCAATTGTGATACCCCCGTGGTGACCTCCTCAAATATTTTCCCCTCTTTCACCTATGTGGACCAAAGTATTGGTAATTAGTCATAAAACAAAGTATTACTGAAACCTTCAGACAACCCCATTTGTGATTAACAGCTAAAATGTCAAGAAACCCAACCCCAAACTCGATCAAAATAGATTTAAATCAAAACTAAGTTAAGAAAATTATATATGAAGTCTCTTGATCTATAGTGGAGTGAAGCTCAGTCCTTTGAGTTTGTGGGAATTTTCTGTGGCTAAAAACTCAGTTTGAGGAAGGTATCACACCCAGTTTGAGAAAGGTATCATTTAAACACAGTTCAGGTATCATTACACTACTGCTGAGCAATAAAACACAAGTACAAAAAACATCTGCAAACATAAAGCTTTATCAATATATTCTACTGCATATAAAGATTGTGTTAAGAAACATAGCAGATCCCTTTTATTCTCTTTTACAGATGCTTATTAAAATATTAAAAGGGCTTTGAATTTTGGTGGAACACAATACAACAGGTACCTTTCACCACTTAATAAATGGCAGTTGTTCCAAAGCAAGTGATTTTGTATAACCACATAGAGAGTAATTATTTCAGAAAGTAACACTTATTTAGGACCAACAGCACAACATCCTAAGGGAAATGGATCTCTTTTATTTTAAACACAAAATGCATAATTTCTCATTAAATTTTCCTACAAAATAAAAAGCAGCTCAAGGAAATGCACCCTAAAAAATAACCCTGAAAATAACACATCTAAGCCCTCTGAAATAAGCTGTGGATAATTCTAGGGAATAGAAAACCAATTAGAGTCTTCTCCTGTGCTTTGAAATGCCATGTGAAGAATTGTAAATTAATAAAGGTAATGGAAGAGGAATTAGTTTGCAATATGATTAAAACATTCTCTTCAAATGGCTCAAAGATGTTTGACTGAATTAAAATAAAGCTGGCAGGTAGGTAAAACACTAGGAACTTAACACTCCAAGATACAACTACTAATAGATGGAAATATATATATATTTAAGCAACTGATTTTATATCCATTTTAGGGTGCATTTTCCCCTTGTTCCATCTTCCATTACTGTAAGCATGAAATCCATAAAATGGTACCTAACAAGAGAGAATGTGACAGACACTGGTGGACATGAGAGAGGTAGGTGGAGGGAATTCACCCTCGTTAACATTTCTCTGATAACAGCCTAACTTGGAGTTATTTGAGGTCTCCCCTTTGCAGAAAGACCCCCTGAGAACCTGGACAGCTGTGGCAGCAGGAATCAACCACTCCCTGAGTGAGCACAAGCATTTTTCTGCAAGCCATTTACTAGATCCAAAGTTACCTTTTCCTGTGCAGGTTTGAGAACATTTTCATTTAATGTCTGACCTAACTCTGATGCCTATTTAAAAGCAAAACAAAAACAAAGTCAGTTATAATTTCTTTTAAAAAAACAATAAAAGCCCACAGCCAACAACTTCTGCAGGCTCATTTCTCAGCAGTATCTTCAAAAACACAAGAAGCCTTTAGCTTTGATTCATACAAGCAGAATGAAAAGTTGAAAAGCACACACGAAGTGCTGCAGAAGACATTAAAAGACAATAAATTAAAATCAGATACACATGGCAATAGATGCCCAGAGCCCAAGCAAAGTCTGACCTTGCACTGGAAGCAGAAGCAATGGTGCAACCAGCAACAGTTTTGAGGATGGGCGCCTTGCTAATGCCTGCAGCTGAATATTTGGAAGAACTGTCCTCATCCCCCCCTTATTTTTCCCATACTAATTAAATTACTTGTAGAAGTAGATCTTTTTGGCTGATTTTCTCTCAATGTCTGTCTTGTAGTGCTCCAGTTATCATCTGTTAGTAAGAGCCCAAGTGTTTCTGAGCAATACACAAGAGCCAAAGCCGTGACAGAAGATTTTTGTTATTTTCTTTAAAGCTCCAGGTTTGAGGGGAGAAAAAACAATGAACTCCAGAAATCTGTTGCAATCCAGAACAAGATGCACAAGGATACTGTACTTCAGAGGCAGCTTACAAAAATGTAAGTCCACAGTCCAAGTCACAAATTACTTTCCTAAGGCAAAGGTGACAAGGACGGCAGGTTTAGAAGAGTTTGAAATCATTCCTTGCCCTACTACTATGAAAAGCCTTTGAAAAATTTAAACTTTCTTCAGAAGTGCCATATCAGACTGAGTGCCTCCAGAATTCTCCTGGTTAATCCAAAAGGGCCAATATGCCAAGAGTTAAGTTTGATTTCCTAAGGGTTCATATTTGATTACTACCATTGCTCAGGGTTTGAGCCTTCACTCATATTCTTCCTGGGAATGGAGCACCTTCAACATCTTTGCTCCACAGACTCCCAGGTGTGTAAGAAGCCTTTCCCTGAGCCACAGCATCCCCAGGATCACCCTGTTTCCCAGCCATTAGCTCCAGTACTTCTACTCCTTACAGGATAAAAATTCTCTGAGAAGCAAAGGCAAAAGGAAATCCTACTTCCACCTAGTGAGAAACACGAATGCAAATCACAAAGAGATTGTTACCTTTGGAAGTGAGGCTACAAAATGTATAAGAAAAACAGGAAGGGGGTGTTCTCACCTTTGAAAAACTCTCTGGAGTCTACTGAACTCAGCAAAGTGTTTATATTTGGTAATAAAGAGTGTAATACACCCAGACTAACAGTTCAGGTGTCCAAGTGGAGTCACTCCTAGAATTAGGAAGAATTCTTATCTGATCTCTTACTCAGCCACATAATTTTGTAGATGTGGAGTGGAAAGATTTGGGTATAACTGTATTTTCATCTAAGTCACTTCATCCTTCCTTCCTATTGCTGAATTTAAGACAGCACTCTAACCACCATAACAAACACCTCATTCAAGTGTCTGCCTTCCAGCAACACCCAGCTCTTGGCACATTCCTGGGGCAGACATGCAAACAGAAATCCTGAAATCATCAGAGTGTGGACAGCAGCACAGTCAATTTTCAGACAGTGCACAGCTTGGGTATCTCTATCCAGCTTCACAGATTTTAAGTAGGTTTGAAGAAACGTTACCATACAAAACACACAACATTATTCTAAACAGGTTTGATGTAAGGCAGAGAAAGAAAAGACAGCTCAGGAGCAAATGCACATATTCAGCACGAACAGACAAGGAGTCCATGCACAAGAACAGATGTGAGGTGTTACCGGCTCTGGCTGCTGCTTGTAGCCCCAAAACTTTACCCAGACAGCAAAAGAGAAAAGAGCAAGGAAGGTAGAAGCAGCTTTTAGCAAAAAATTGGCAGCATTTTTTCAGGCAAGTTAAGTATCATGAACCTTTTTCAACTTTTAACATCTACTGACAAGAGAAAGAGTGAATGTGTTCAGTCACTGGGCCTCACATAAACTTTTAACCAATGTAGTGCATCAAAAATGTGTTAAATCTGTTCTGCAAAAGGTCAGAAGTTTCAGGAACAAAATTTAACCTTCAGTACACAGCTTAGACTGTAGAGCATCATGTTGCTGTAGTCCTTGTCAGTAGATGTGATGAGCTTTTAAACTTAATATAGTTATTAATAATACTAAAGAAAGAGCAGCTTTTATTACAAAAGGAAAGCTGCCAGAGGGAGTGAAGAGGAAGACCTGTAGAAAACTTAGTTTTTCTTAAGCCAAGCAATTTCAGAGCTTTGAAGTAGGAAGTTTGGGTGCTTTAACAAGACATTTTTGTTGCACACATGCCCAAGTTTGGCCATTTGAAGGATTAATATCCCAGTGCATAGACCTCTCTGAACACCTATAAATATCTGCATCTCACTTAGAACTGGGCAAATTAAGAATCACATTCTTTTGTAACTTTTACATTTGAATTTCAAACTCTTCCTTGCAGACAGATCTTGCATATGTCAGAGCTCTGTGTAATCAGGTCTGACTGTCTCTGTTTTAACCCCAGTTTGATAAATGAAATCCTTTTGTCATTGCTACTTTTTAAAACACACACAAGCAAGTTGGTTTATTAATAATATTGAGCAATTCACACTTGTAACATCTTATTAGGCTTTAGCCGTGGGAAGCTGGCTTGCATTGTATTGTATCACCAAGAAAACTACTTCAGGCTAGACCACATTTAAGATTCATAGAAGTCAACCAGGGGTTTGTTAAGTTTGCAAGCTCTGCAGCCTCTCCAGCACATCCAACAGGAACAAACAGCAGAGTATCCCTGTTTATCTCTTGCTTAATTTGATCACTGCAGCTGATTGCAATTCCCATGGAATTAAAAGCTAGAACTAAACACTACTGTGCACTAAGAAGGAAAAGCACACTGGTCTGCTGATGATCAAATCTAAGTCAATTGATGCAGGCAAACACATGGCACTTAAAGACAATTAGATGGAGTAAGAGCTAAATCTATAATCACCTTTTGACTTGCTTGAGATCCAAATCTGGTAGCCTGTGAAGAGAAACAAATACAAGCAGGTTTACCTGGAATAAACCCTTTGATTTTTAAAGACATGCATTTAGAAATGCTACATGATCCTCTCCAAGGTAATGGAGCTTTGGCAGAATTTCACAGTGAACAGAGAACACCCCTAATAGCACCTCTGGCATTCCACTGCTAACTAAACCACATTTTATTTACTTACACCTTCTTTAGCAGCAGAGGCAATTTTGCTTGCTCCAGTTGTAAAACTGCTCCATCCCTTTAAAGAAAGCAAGAAAATTGTGAGCTACATGTGAATAATAATAGCAAATAACCAAGTTTTCATTAAAACAGATTAGCTTAAGTCAAAATGCTCTAATACAGCTTGAACTGTAGTTGTAAGAACCACCTGCTACTGAGAGAAAAATTAGAGCCTCTCATTTATCTGAAATATAGTGATGAACTTCCAATATTTGTGTGAACTTGAAGAAGCCAGAGTGTTTCAGATGTTACTCTGCTAAAAATGGCTACAAGTGTGGAGAAAAATCATCCCATGCAGTGGAAGGCAAATTGTTTTCCTCTCCAGGATGAACACTCATGCAAGGAACTCAGCCTCCCAGAAATACAGGGCTTCAGGACACACTGCAATGTGTGTCTGTGCTCACATGAGGGCATTCCAGCCAGGACATTCAGGGAGATCCTGCACTCAAAGAATGGCTCACAGGAACAGGAACAGTGCTGCCTCTCCTTGGCTGTCTTAGCTCACCTGCACTACACTGCAGATGTGCTTTCTAATCTGAACTCTCTGGCCTAAAACTGTGAGATACCTAGAAAATATTTAGCTGACCTGTGGGATCACTTGGAATATGGTGACCAGCCTGTTCAAAGGCTCAGGCATCACCTTTCTCTGGTAAGTTCCAGTGAAATGATCTATTTATTTATTTTTAAATAAACAGTGGAGCCTGGTGTGAGTATTTAGGTAGTGAGGCTCTACAGAGGGCTGCTGGCCACTAACCTTGGTAGAATACCTTACTGTATTTCCAAATGACTCCAAACCCCTAATATTGTTCAGCACTGTGACTTTGCAGCCTATCAAAGCAGCAGTATGGCCCTGACTGCCTCTGACTTTATTCCCATTTTATTTCAACAATGCATCTTTCACTATCTCTACTTGAATCACAACAACTGTTCAGCCATATGCTGTTATCTCTTCACACTCTGTCACAAGTATTTCAAATGTTTTCATCACTGCTCAGGGCTTCTGGCACCCACATAAACACACATTTCAGTTGTTTTCCTCTGAAAATCCCTAATATGGTTAACAGATTTACAGCTATTCCTTACAGGTAATTACGTTTTTTACCTTCAGCCCCCTTGATTATTTTTTCTTAATCCATTGCTATATTCTCACTTATTTCTATGAACTGACATCAAACATATTTCTTAGCTCTGCTCAAGTTTCTCCATTTTGCCTGTTAAAGTCCACCAGTATCATCTTCACTCTTTGAGAATACAACCAATACTCTGCATCTCTCCATATCCACCTGCAGTCTTTAGTTTCTCCTCTCCATTGATATTCTCCCATACCAGGGGCTAAACCAGAAGAAAACAGTAATTCAGAAAGCTCCAAGCAATTCCTTACCGAGTACAACGAGGACATGGCATTATTCAGGAAGTCATCCTCTTTTTTTGGAGGGTTTACTGTGTTCCCAAACCCCACGTAGCGATTCTCTTGGCCACTGCCACAGGAAAAGGAATAAACAATACCTGTATCAGCATGCAGCCATTAAAAACATTAAACAAGAACTGAAAAGCATGAAAGGATGACAATTGTTTTTGCACCTGGAAAGGAAAGTCCTGTAGCACCCAGCACCCAAAATACAAAACTACTCACTCACTTCATAAAAACACCAAGGATCCACTGAGGAATCCTAGCACAATATAATTTCTTCTGTGCAAGCTAATGTGGTCTTAATGATTCTCCAGGTTTAACAAATCACTGACATCAGAAAGCTGAGTAAATCCTAATAAAGTGACACATGAAAATAAGAAAAGGAATGAAAGAAGCTTTATAAATGCCTCTGTTTAACTCAAATCACTGTAAGGTACAAGATACAACCAGAATTCCCTAGCTTGGAATCCACCACAATAATATTTGGAGTTACACACTTTTTCTTCAATGCTTCAAACATTTTGTTATGCTAAAGAGAGAGGCACTCAAGAAGTCAGTAAATATTGCATTACCCTTGGTAGGAGCTGACATCATCATTTAACCAATCTTCAAAAGCCTTGTCAGAAGAGGCAGTTGCAGTCTGAGATTGTCCAGCAGAACTGAAATAAAACATTGAAGAATCAAAGCCATGTTAAGCAAAACCCACCAGCTCAGCAGTAAAGCTTGATGTATACCACCATAATACAGGTTAGAAATTGATTATTTATTTCATCTATCAAGAAGGGAACTCTAATGCAACCACTAAAAGGCATGAAGCTCTTGTTCCTTTGATTTACAACTGCTTTTGCAGTTAACTAGGATCTTTAGTGCACACAGTAACAAACACTACATGCAAAAGCAGAACAACAAAATTGCTGTGGTACAGAGCTTTGATGCTCCCCTGGTAATTGGCAGCAGAAGGGAAAAGTCTGTTCCTTTTTCCCTGGCATCCAATCCCAAACTGCCACAGCACCACAGTTAAGGTGAGGATGTCACTCACTACCTGTGAGCGACACAAATGTCTAATTTCAGGTGCATTACAAGTCAGGATAAAACAAGCATGGCTTCTCCCCTGCTCTTGCTCACTTCTCTCTGCCATGGTTTAAGGCTCAGGGGCAGGGGGTGAGAATTATTACAAAAACAAAGTCCTGTTTCCTTATACTCATTAACTTCAAATAGCTTGTTCAGACACCAGCACCAACAGGGTAACAGCAGACATGAAACCATCAGGTTTTGATGCCGTATCTGTACCAACATCAGCTAAGCAGGGCACGTACCGGTGAGCAGAAGACAGAGACATTTTAGGCTGAGGTGGGGTCCAGTTCCTGGCAGGAGAAGTTTCAATGGACCACTCCTTGCCTTCAGCTACTGTAGCTACCTACAAGAAGCAAAACAGTCAAGAATGCCAAGTCAGAGATTTCATATAAATTATAAACTGCTTCTGTAACACAAGGACAAGTCATTTTTCCAATTTGCTGCTGGATCACTTCACTTTTTTTCACAAGAAACCAATTTTTTTTCTGACTCCCAGGTTGTGATGTTGAATTGAACACAGGTTTTATTTCAGGCAACTGAAATAGAAAATTAGATATATTCCTCAAAGAGGCAGGTTTGGTTTGAAGAGGAAAGATTGGATTAATGAAGAGATGTAAGCACAGAGTAATGGAGGAACAGAACTACATTATTGTTGTATGTTACTACAATAAATATCTATCAAATCACTTTGGATAGAACTGTACAGCTGAGGTAGTGATCTGAGGACTGAGACAGTTCCACTGACTAAACAGCTGCAACAAAGTGCAGCACTGAAAATCAGAGCTACCTCAGATAAATGCAGAAATGAAAATTTCAATAGAAAACTCTTACAAGATTTGGGAAGAAGCACTCTAAGACCTTTGGGGTCCCAAGAAGGCAGTCCTGGACTGCAAGCTCTGAGGCACCAGACCCTTGGGATAACCTTGGGCTAAATTAGAGAGTGTTACTCAAAATAAGGAAGTTAGTCCAGAAAAGCTCCTGCCTGCCCAAGACACACTTTCCTACCCCCACCTTATCTCCCTGGCAGGACAACATTCCTTTTCTCTTCTGCCGAATACTTGAGCCATGAACTCATTCAGGTTTACATTAACTCTTCCAGGATTTCACTCTCACATTTACCTTTTCAGGAACCACTGCAGAGGTTCAAAAAATTGCAATTTCCTTCCTTTCAAAACCAAGTGCTTACAAAACACATTGACATTTTCAGATCACAGGGGTGAGAAAACACCTAAAACTGAGCCTACCTGGTCTCTAAACAGAGCTGCAGCTTTGCTGTTGTACTTCTCTTGCATTGTCCAGCATGGATCATAATCATCTTGAGACTCCAAGAACTGTCGGAATTTGCTGTTACCTCCTGCTTTCATTTTCTCCAGCTCAATATCCTTCCACTTGTCCATGGTTACAGAACGTACAAAACTGAAAAGCAGGTTTAAAAAAAATAAAATTTAGATCACAGCTTGTTATAATTTCATGCTGTACCAACAGGGACAGAAAAACAGCTTATTAAAACCTATCTCAAAAGTTGAGAGTATAAACATGCTGGAGAACACTCTCCAAGTACAGAAAGAGAGATCATCATAAGAAGGTGGGCAGATCCTTACTGAAATAAGCCAAAATCATGTCATTTATTGGCATTTAAAGGAGACAGTCAGCAGAAGGCAAGTGACTGAAAAAGCAACTTCCTTCAAAGTCCAGAAATTAATCTAGCCCACTATGTAACAGAAACTTTTCCCTCTTCACTCTGCAATTTTCTTTTTCTGTCTGTTATCATGTATTTTGATGGCTGGACTTGATGATCTTAGAAGTCTTTTCCAACCTTGGCAATTCTATGATTCTATGTCCTCATCTCAGAAATTTCATCTTTTCTTCCATGCCACATACAGAACAGCTAAAAAGGCTCCTTTCCTATGCAGCTTCTACTCACTAATGAGCTTCAAATCACCCCTGGAAAAGCAAGGAATGTACTTCAGAATGGCTCCTTGCTTTGGTGATTTCCCTCCCAGACTTCCTCTCCTTTTCTCAAGTGAGTAACTGTTTCCTGCTCTGACCCTATGGGGTCTCCAGAACCCCAGAGAGTTCTTATTCCATTGACCCCCAGCTCAGCTAAGCACAGTTCTTGGAAAACAACAAAAACTACCATTTATATTACAAAGAAAAAAGAAATAAAAGAAATCTCCTGAACAGAATAAAGCTGTTTTTTAGACTAGTTTTATACTCAACTAGTTACAGACAAGGCACAGAAAGCAAAGCCCACTTTGGAGAGGAGCATGAAGCAAAACTGCCAGCGAAATGTTGGATTTGAGACATCCTACACATTCCAAACCAACACATGCTGTTCACAGCCATAATGAACCCTGAGGAAATGCAACTCAGTCCATGGTGTGTTGGAAAGGCTGACCTGAGGTGAACTCCCAAGCCTCGGTGTTTTCCTGAGCACTCCAGACAGATCCAAATTCCATAGGTCACACTCACCCACTGGGGGTTAAATGCACCACATTCAAAACAGACCTGTGACAGAAAAACAGTTACTTCTGCAATCTGTCATCACTGTCCATGGGAAGTTTTCACAGCTCAAAAAGGCAAATCATGAAAACATCACACACTGAAAATAATTTCAGAAGGAAGGGTTCTTAGTGTTTGGAAACACCTTCCCTGCTATCACAAACTTCTTTCAGATATTTATTTATGCTGTTTGGATTATAAAAAATACTGCACCTACTACCAAAAACCAATGAGGAAATACAAATAAATGGAAATTACCATGCAAAGAATTAATTTTGATTTCATTTCTATTGCCTTGAAAGAAAGTGACCAAACTGAATTCTTGAGGTTTCCTTGGCAAAATAAAAACGTAATATTTAAAATTGGGAACATTTTTTCAGTCACACTACAGTTTGGCAGTAAATGGTAGCAGATCTAAACAGATTTTTTTCTTTAGAAATAGCTTTATTGCTCATATAGTGCAACAACTTCAGTTTTATGATCGGATTTACCACTCAAGGCTTAATGTATTGATATAAATAAAAGTGAATCTTTCCACGGACTATCACATTTAAGGTATAATCAAACTACTTGAAATGGACTATTTTAATTTAAGTTGTGCCCCAGGCACCACTTGTTGAAAAGGCCCCGGGGGCTCCAGCATTAGTAGAACTTCTGAAATACCTGTGCCAAATATGCAGCAATGTATTGTAATGCATACATGAGATAACCAAATTCCAATGTTAGCATTAGTGAGCCACAGCACAAAGACAACAGCAGCTGTAGCAGACCCCAGTGCACATCTGGAGTAGGTAAAAAGCAAATGCAATTCGACAAAACTGATCTAAAGATGATCATTTTCTCACATTGTTCTCATCTTGGGCTCTGACTTCCTTGAGGACTTTCCTTGTTCTTGGACTTGCCATGATTCTGCAGAGGGGGAAAAAGAAACAAAGTCATGATTAGGAATTTGATGTTGGTAGGACACTCAGAACCTCACAAGCACAGCTCTGCGACAAAGAGCCTGGAATCTAAACCACTGACTCACAACCAGCTGCAGAGGAAAAACAGACAAACCAAACCACCATAAACCCCACAATCTGGTTTTTTCCATTTACTTTGCACTTTTGGGGTGATTTATTCATCTTAACTCCACCAGTGGAAAGGTGTAATTCAGTCATGGTTGAAAAGTGGGCAGAGGGTGATAAACACAGGAATTCTTCTATGACACAAGTGGTATCAAAACAGACTCTGCTGGCTGCTGCTCCCAGACCCATCCACAACCCTTCCTGAAAGCACTTCCTAACATCCATGATTTCACCAGATCACATGCACACAGCTCATCAGACCTATGCAAAAAATAGCAGAAACTCTTACACTTCAGAGTGCAGAAGATGTTGCTGTAAGAGCCCTTTACTAGATGATACAAAAACTTGTAATTTTCCAGAAATATTGAGTTTGTTTGTCAACTGAATTCTAAGAAATTAAGGCATTTATTGGGACCTTTTACACAAAATAATATTGCAATTCAACAAGCATGTCTCACTGGCAGACCACATCATCTCACTCTAATTCTTATGACGCAGAAAACAGCAGGGAGTAGTGTCAAGCTATGGATAAAATTCACATTAAGACAAAAAATGTGATTCACGCACAGTACATGACCTGGAAACACCCAAAGTACACAAAGCACTCATGATGTGAAAAACTACAGTGTAGGGCACAGCATAAGGCTGCAATTTAGATAAAAAATAAATTCCTACTATCAACTAATAGCATTGTATTTAAATTAACTTTAAATAAACAACATCTGTTCTCCCTTTTTACTTCCTTTCTATCTTATAATTTCTACTCCAGAAAACAAACTTCTAGGATGTAATAAAAGACAGAAGTCACCAAGTTGACTAGAAACAGAACCAACTACTAAATGTCAAGCTTGTTGGCCAGTCAGACACAAAGAATAAAACAGCAGGTTGATATTTTCACCAAACACTGGTGTGAGAGGCAAAAATGCCTTGATGCAACTCTCTGTTCAATGTGCTGCTTGACCAAACAATCAAAAGTCCTTACAACATCAATAAAATTAAGAAGCTCACAATAATTTTAGAAGGTAAATGATTGTTACATACAACAGCCCTAGGGAATGGAAGAAGGATGCATCTTTAATAAATAAAGGAAGGATGTTTAAAAAGGTAAAATGCTCCAGGTAAGGAAAAATTGCATTTGTATGACTGACATCAAGTTCAACCCCTAAAGCAAAGCAGTACAATAAATAGTTTGTGCATCACCCACTAAGATACCATGACTCAGAAAAGAAGCTCAGTGTTGAACATACGTATTGCCACTGCTAAAAGCAGAGGGTGTTTGGAGCAGAAGTCACTGCTTTTTATCCAAAGCACTCATTCCTCTGTAAACATCTTGCTGACAAATGCTTAATTCTGTGGAATTTAAGGTGAAGTGCCTTCACTGATGTTTAGAATGTGCCACTTTTTCAGCCTTAATTACTTTTTATTGGGTAAAATCAGGTAATTGTGATAAAATTACTGCAAATAGTGGTGAATCAAATCTTCCTCCATCCTGCATGAAAATAAAACTGAGCACAGTTATTTTTATCAATAATCTAATAAAAATTGTGTAACTTTAAGAAAAGGAGAATCAAAGTGTGTCAAGTGACTCCTCATATAATCAAACAGATTTTTTCCAACAACATTCCAGTAACATTTAGCCTTCCTTGACTTACTCATGTGCATGTGAGCAGGGAGGTAGATAGCACTATATGCATTTGCTCATGTCCTAAATAACAACCATAAACACATTTATATGAGCCCCAGTCTCTGTCTTCAATTCCACTATCTGTCCCTGGTGAGATAAAGTAGAATTCTTCCTCTGCAGTAGAGAAATTAAGTAAATAACTCAGCAGGAATAGCCAGACAGACAACAGTGCACCCTCTGGGCCATCCTCTCTGCCATTATTGCCTCTTGCTCTTTGCACACCAACACCTCTTCCTCAGGAATGAATTTCCCCAGCATCTTCCTGTACATTACTGACAGCTCCCAAAGCTCCTCTCTTTGCCTGGATGTTCAATCCTTCTACCCCTACCCTTCCTTTACCACTTTTCCTCCTTTTTTACAGGTTTTCAATCAGAATAACCAACAGAGGCAGTCTACATGCAGAGGCCTTCCAGCCTCAAAGGCAGCTGAGCACTGCTGGAGCTGAACAGGAAAACCTCTTCCCACTCCAACTCTGCACATGCCAGGAATTGTCTATAAAGCAGAAAGTTACATCTATCTTCCAAGAGCAAATATCCAGCCCCCTTCAGAGCTTATACACAAGTTTCACATCTCCAGCTCCAAGGTGACAGAGGAAGCAATTAGTTTTGGTTCTGCCATCACTACCTTTTTTTAAACAAAAACTGAAAGACTTTGGCCAACTGCAGTCTGAACATACACCCACTCCCCATGCACCAAGTTCCCTGCCCAAATCATGTCTGCCTGGTGGGAAGGCAGAGCTTCACCCACACCATGACAGCCAAGAAAAGGAGGAGGTAACTAAAGGCACCAGCTTTTCATCTTGTCCTCCTCCACCAAAGCATTTGGAAATAAAAGACAAAGTAAAAATGTCATGTTCTAAGCTTTCTAATAGGTAATATCTTTAGAGGCGCCTAGTTTACTTTTAATGATTTTCCCACAAAGCTTTAAGGGTTCAAATTATCATTGATTACCACCAAAAAGCTGAGCCCTGGTAATTGACTGGACATATAACCACTGTGCTGTTAAAGTTTCATGACTAAATACTGAAGAAAGAAGCCACCTTAAAGAAATTTACATTGTTTTGATCTAGCAGAAATGGACACAAGCAGTGAAGGAAACATTTAGTTTTGAGTAAGTTTCCATTGAAGAATATAAGTATTTTTGACAAAGTTTCCAAAGTGGAAAGAGACAGCTTCACACAGATCAATCTCACACTCTTATTTCCCAAGCAATCTGGTCCCAGAGCACAAACTAGATGTACACCATGTGAGTTTTCTGGTTATGAAACTAACCAGAAACTTGCTAAATAAGCAAAAAGGCAGAAGTGGACTAGAAGTGGAAATAACACCTAATAGCACTTTGCTCCTCTGATACAGCAGCAAATTCAGAGCCAACCTGCAAAGGGCTTTGCAATTCAGCACACAGAGTCAGCAGGTGACGTGGCCTGGTGACTTCATGGTCCTGAAGGCTCCCTGCGAGTCCCACCAGTGCAAAAAGGCCACAGAGGCTGAAAAACCTTTGCAATCTCACACTGCGCCCATCTCCATGGAGCTGCCACGGTTCTCCTCCTCAAATACATCAAAGACCGATGCACACTTTTAAAGCCGAGTGGTTTCACACTCACCCGCCTCAGCCAGCGCCTCGCAGGGCCGAGAGAAGGGCGATTCCTTCGGGCACACCTGCGCTACCCGGATCCCAGCGGCGTCCTGCAGCCTCCCTCAGAACATGGCCGGGTTCCGCCGAGCCCTCCGGCCTCCGCTTTCTAGGCAAGAAAATAACGCAGAAATAGCTGAAATAGCGGGCAGGGTGATGCCTCCTGCCCGCCACGCCAGCCTGGCACCCGCACCTCGCCCGCCCTCGGCACCGTCCTGTGTGACAGTGCGGGGG
Source organism: Setophaga petechia (assembly GCA_024362935.1). Taxonomy (NCBI): domain Eukaryota; kingdom Metazoa; phylum Chordata; class Aves; order Passeriformes; family Parulidae; genus Setophaga; species Setophaga petechia. The sequence continues at coordinate 4,120,395 of JANCRA010000033.1, forward strand.
CCGGGCCCGAGCGCCGCCACCTCAGCGCTGCGCTGGGGGACACGGGCGGCCCCGGCACGGCGAGCCCCGCCGCGGGGAGCCACGGGGACGCACCACGACCCTGAGCAACACTGTTACCCCTGTCTGGGTCCCGGTCCTGATCCCGGTGCCGGTCCTGAACCCGGTGCGATCCCGGTCCCGGCCGCGGCCCGGTCCCGCCCGGCGCCGCCGACGTTGCAGGGCGCGAGGCATTGTGGGCGCGCGGCTTAACCCGCTGCGGGCCGGGCCGGGCCGGGCCGGGAGCTCCCAAAACATTCGTTTCTATCCAGCTCCCGTGCTCCGGAGAGAAGTTTAAGGGATTTTAAGGGATTTGTTTCCGCTGGGCAAAGCTGAAATAAAGCTTTGCAGCCAACCTTGCGGGCGCGCTGCTCTCCCTGCGGTTCCAGGCTGCAAAAACGACCCCCGGGGTTTATCACTGAGGGGAGGCTTTTATGTGAAATTACGTGGTTTTTCCTCACTCAGCTGTTGATGTGAACAAAGCAGGGTTTTCAGGTCATTACCTATGTTGTTCCCAAGCTGGGAATAGCAGATGGAGATGGGCTGGTTGGCCTCCCCCAGCTTCACGTCCAGCTCTGCCTGTGCTGCTGTGGTCACAGCTGGAGCACTGGGATGGTTTGTGGTACCCCGAACAATATTTGGAGGAGCTAAAGCTACTAAGGAGCATCCCAAGGAGGCCACAGGGATGAGGAAGGGTCTAGGGAAAATCATTAGAGGAGTGGCTGAGGGTCCTTGGGTTGTTCTGCCTGAAGGAGACTGAGGGGAGACATCATCGAGCTCTGTGCTTCCTCATGAGAGGAACTGGAGGAGCATCTCTGCTCTCTGGTGACCCGTGGAAGGACACAAGGGAATGGCTGAAACCGTGTCAGTAGAGGTTTTGGTTGGATATTATGAAAAGGTTCTTTCCCCAGAAGGTGGTTGGCTGCTGAACAGGCTCCCCAGGGAATGGTCATGGCCCCAAGGCTGCCAGAACTCAAGGAGCTTTTGGACAGTGCTCACAGGGATGCACGGGGTAGGATTTGGAGGTTTTCTGTGCACCAAAAAGTCCAGGTTGGACTCAAGGGATCCTTGTGTGTCCCTTCCAGCTAGAACTTTGTCTCCAGAGATTCTCCCAAAGATGAGGGTGGATCAAAAGGAACAAGCACCCAGAGTTGCTTTGTAGTGCTTGGAAGCACGGGCCAGGCAAGCACATTTATGCTATTGCTAACTTCTTTTTAATCATCACTGTAGGCACAGAGCAATGATTTAGTGTTTACATCTGAATCCCACAGAGACAATACGCTGCTCATTTCAGTGCAACTCCTAGTCTGGCCTCTGTACTTAATAAGTAGGCTATTATCTGACTATCAGCGCAGGGGAGATTAACAGGAGCCATTTTCATTACCATTAATGGTGGCTACACACATAATGCCCTCACATCAACGAGAAGATAATGGGCCCTTAAGTGTGCGTGTGTAAGGCCGACAGAGGAAGGGGTATGAAATATAAAGCAAACTCGGTTTAAATAACTTGCTTTTCCAGTTAAGAAGAAAGTAATCTCTTCTCATAAGCACCATCATTTTCTGGTAAACGTGAACCAACAGGTAATGAGGTTCCCATTACACAAATGCTGTGTTACAAGGTCTAATGAGCATATTAATCTTTGTTTTTCCATATAATTGGTAGATAATCCAGGGATTTGTGTTGGCGTTGGCTCTGCAGTGGTTCTGGGTGAATGTGTGTGCTCACAGCCTGAACCAGGAGTCATCCTCAACCCCAGACACACAGTGAGCAGGAAAGACTCTACAGCAGGATGGGGCTGTCTGGTGAGCAGTAGGAATGAAGGGATGCCACAAACATTTGTCTTTCTCAGCAAGCAAATAAATGCGTGCCATTGCCTGGCAAGTCAGGTTTGCACCGTTCCTGGAATTTGGGATGGGTGCATAGCTCTCTCCCCATCTCTGCAATGTGTGGCAAATGTCTATTCTGAGATAATAGATAATGCCAAGAAAAAACATTTGCAAAGGCAGCCAGCACTGCCTTCCCTACATGTTCCCTTTATCTGCTTATGAGCTGTTTCTAGCTTGAAACTAAATGACAAATATTTTTAGCACAATTGCCATTGTTATAATTGTTATGCCCAATGTCAAGAACATATGAAACATGATGATAAGGAACAAATTACAGCATAAAATAATACAAGGCAGGCACAGTATCCTTGAGCTGTTTTCCATGTTGAGATTTTCCAGATAGAAATCATTTTGCTTGGCTTCAAAAGGACAATATGCAAACATGTAAAGGTCAGTCTGATTTGAGAGCACAGAAAACAGCTAGAGCCAAATTCTTCAGAGATTTCATGAATAAGTTCACCATAATTCCAGTGAAGAAGACTTAACAGCAAGTGGAAACGTACTAAGATAAGCTACCTAGTGTGCAATTTTGCTTGTAAATTAATGATTTTGTATGATGGCTTTGAAACTTCTTAGGGGAAAAATTTATAAAAAATTTTAAATCCTATCTCTGGAATAGGATTTAAACCAAAGAGCATGCATTTTCACTTTTTCCTGTTTTACAGATTTACTAAACCCTTTCTAATCTATTAATAAGACTAGATATTGGTTATTAAATATTGCAGTCCTAGACATTAATGAAGTGGCATTATCTCTCAGTTTAAATCGTACAAAAATACCTGGAAAATTCTCTTCTAGAATAGCTGACAGCCTGAGCTTCAAATATTAAAGGCAAAAGCCTTTTTGGACTTGTATACTGATGCCTATGTGGGCTGAATTACAACCCTCACTAGTAGCAGCACTTGTCATGGACTGAGAAACTGTGATTTTTTATTGCCTTTTTCCCTCCCAACACACCTGAGATGAGCCACTATATCAGGATGTCACAACACTTAAATTGAGGGGGAACAAGAAGAAATGCAGATCCCTTCTTAGATAAATCTGCTTAATAAATCTGAGGAGCAAGGAGCAAGGAGCAAGGAATGGGCCTGTTTGCATGATAAATGTCACCACTGGAGTTCTGCATTGTCACTGTGGGTGACTTATGGAACTGTGTGAATAAAGTACAACTGTGAATGTAACACAGAAGTGTGTCTGAAACTCAGAGCTGTGTCTGTAACTGTGTGAATAATAATGCCACCCCAAACTCAGCCCTTCTAGTGCCAGGAGAGGTCTGGTTAATTGATGGGACTGTGCTAACACCCTTTTCCTGCAGGGTTTTTTGGTACTTTTGTGTATTGCCTGGTCTGCACAGCACCTTGGGAACTGCAGGTTGAGCCACCAAAGGCTTCACCTCATTTTCAATTTCACGAGCTTGAAAGTTCAGAGTGACTTTGGGGAGGGTCTTATTTTTGTAAATCTTGACAGAAGATTCCTACTAACATTATGTTACATTAAAAAATACTAAAAAAATTGTATGTGACATATTTTCTGCCACAGGATGAAACACCAGTTGTTATTAAATGTTTATTTTTATATTGTTATTTATTATGCTGAATGAATAAGGTTTATTTTTATTAATCATAGCACTTGAGGCTGTTGATACTCATTGCATTTGGCAGCCACAGTCTAGAAAAACCTAGCCAGCTACAATGAATATTGCCATTAAACTACAGAAATGTCACATTCACTTAATAAAACAAACTCTACCCTTTCCTTGTACAAGGGAACATGATTTTTTTCCTTCCTTTTCAGCTGAGAAATCCGTGTTTCCTGATACATTTCCTCAGTTACTTGACACTGACACAAATCAGTAACTCCATGTAATGACCAGCACAGTCCTGCTCGTGGTCAGGCATCAGAAGCCAGAGTTTAGGCAGGGCTTTAGTTCTACAGCTAAATCACAGTCCTGCCTATGCCATGACCACACACCACAGGCTCCAGTGCTGAATTTCATGTCCAGCTCTTCAAAGCACAAACAAGATCAGGACAGCAATCAGCCCCCATCCTTCCTCTGCATATTTATAGGGAATTCACTTCTGATTGAGCTCCCCGTGCCCACTCCCCCACACAGCTGGGAGGGAATTTTAATGTGTGTATTTCTGCTACCCATCAGGTCACTCAGGCATCCTTTCATTATATTTTTCCACCTCAGAGCTGGAGCTGAAACAAAACTTAAGCAAATGCTTGTAATCATAAACCCCCATCAGTCCTTCTCCCTGTGCACATTTTTTTCATTTCAAAAATTGAACTAAACTTGGAAAGCTTTCACATGAGACCACAAGAAGCTTTACTCTGATATTAGAACAGCAAACAGAAAAGCAAAACCCTTCCTTTTAAAAGCAGCCATTATTCCATGCAGCTTTAACTTTGTGTTTATGTCACATCCATGTGTGTCACATCACCGTTTGTAGCACTGTCAATCAAAGCTGTCAAAGTGGCCAGTTTAGTCCAGGAGAGGGAAAAAGCCTGGAAGTGCTGCTTGAATCTACTCTGTGGATATTCAGAATGAACTCTGGGAGGCTGGCTCAAGTGGTTTATTTCCAAGGCAATTAAGTCTTTCTTAAGTAAATGTGTGTAAAAAATGCTCCCTCAGCCTGGTGGCACCTGACACTGCTGACTTCTTAATACGCATTAGCTCTCCCTGGCTGGGATTGGAGAGAATATCACTGAAAACACAGCAGAAAAATAGCTGGGTTTGTGTGTGCATGTGTTGGAATATCTTGGCTGCATGTTCCATCCCTCCTCAGGGCAGGACTCACAAACGCCCACTCCTGACACCGCACACCCACGCTGCTGCAGATGTCCTTCAAGAGACATGCTAAAAGAAACTTGTTATTGATTTCTTCTCCATCACATCACTTGAGACTTGTTAAATTGGCTGGGGGAAGTTTGTAATCATTTGAGAGGAAGAAATGATTCCTAAGCAAATGGGGAAGCAGCTTTTCTAAATGAGAGCGCCCTAAGCCAGTGCCTGAAACCAGAGACTGCTCTCACCCTTCAGGCTCTCTTTTTTGTCATATCATTTGAGAAATGCAACTGTTGCATGGAAACCTTGAATAATCACTTGGTATCAATACCCAGGGACCTTGGCAGCTGCATTGAATTACTCCTTGGTCACAGTGCCTAGTGAAACTGCGGCTGGAAATGTGGCTGCAGTCATGCCAGCTACTCGGATTGCATGGCTGAGGTGCTGGGGTGTCAGCTGTGCTTCTCCTGCAGGGTTTAACCCTTTGGGCACTGCCTCCTCTCTGCTCCAGGCTGTGCCTGTTTTGTCAGGAATGCTGACATAGAATCGTAGAATATCCTAGGTTGGAAGGTACAAGGATCCATCAAGCTCCTGGCCCTGCACAGAACAATTCCTTCATGAGCCTGAGAGCATTGTCCAAACATTCCATGAGCTCTGCCAGTCTGGGAGGAAAGGCCATTTCCCTGGGGAGGTGTTCTAATGTCCAGCCACCCTCTGGGGGCAGAACCTGTTCCAAATATCCAACCTAAACCTCTCCTTACACAACTCCATGCTGTTCCCTGGGTCCTATCCCTGCACATGCCATTCCCAGAGCTACTACAGCACTAGTTTGAGCAGCCTTTCTCAAGCTCAGTAGTTGTTACATGTTTTTGGTCTCCAGACCAATAAGACAGGTGAGGAATTTCAGTGGATGAGGGAGGATTTTCAGTGCTGCTGTTTGGATGAGGTGGTCTGTGGCACATGATACCCTCTCAGATTAACAAATATGCTGGCAGCTTCCAGGGTGTGTCTGTCAATGTTTTTCCTTTATAGCCATGGAGAAATAAAGCAAAGAGGGTTGTGAGAGGCTGTTTGTGGGATGTTATGGTAGAATTACCACATTAGCAAATCTGTAAAAGTGTGAATTTGAACCTTGACTCCAGTGTAGAGGTAAATGGGTGCTGCTGATGTGTTTGATCCAGGGGAGGAGGGATGCCAGTCAGGTTTCCTTCATACTGGCCTTGATCTCACAAACAGGGCAGCTGCATCAGCCAGATATGGACAAATTGTTCTCCTTGCTGTTACTCTGATCTACCAGAGAACCTGGTGAATCTGCCTTCTACCTCTGCCGTCCTCCACCTGCTCATCAAAGAGTGATAAGAATTTGTTGTGCAGCTCAGCAAGTTAATATTAGAGAATTACAAATGTGAAATGCAGACCATGGTGGTGTAAAAATGCCAAAAAGTCCTGATTAGGGGCTGCCTTCCCCCAGCATTGGAGTCTTCACAGGGATCACAGAGAAAATGACAGATTTCACACACCAGTTCTGATGAATTTTACAGATTGCCCTGGGCTGCAGGGAAACCATTTCAAAGCATAAAAGTCATTGAGAATTTTTCCTTTCTTGTGCAGTGATGAGAACAATTTCCAAAACATTGTGCTTTGCTGTCACCAGGCTGTTTTCCTCAGCAATTAATTCACCAGGCTGCAAATGGAGGGGAAGATCAGTGTGCCATGGCCTGCTGAGGCTGTGCCACTGTGGTGCTGCTCAGTTTGGGCTTCTCTGCCTCTCTTGTCCCTCTGGAGAGAAGAAGGACCTGTCTGGGCTATTGCCACCTCTCTTGGGTCTTCTTCCATGATAGTCTTGGCTTCAGTCCCAGAGCAGCAGTTATTAGCCAGGATAATGGCAGGTTTGAAAAATTACAAGTTTAAAATTAGAAGGTCAAGAGTTCTTGTCCTTTTTTTTTCATATTCTCTTTTTAGTTGGTTCAGTAATCTTTCTCTATGTTGAAAGTCTTCAATAAGACACATGGGACGTGTCACAGAGTCCAGTTTTTACAGCCAGAGCTGGCTGCCCAATGTGACTGAAGGCAACCTTGAGTCACCAGCAGTTAGATCCCCTCCCTGCATCCAATGTTAGTCTTGAGGAGATGGGACAGAGCCCTTTCCTTCTCCCACACAGGAAGATGATTTATCCTAATTCAATTGTACATTTTAAACTTCCACAGTGTCCTGTGGCAGGAAGCTTCACAGCTCACCCATCTTGCCTGTGCAGACTTGCCAGTGATCATTTTGGATGTGTCTGCAGGAAATCCTGCTCTGTGCCATGCTGAGCTGCCATCCCTCAGGCCACTGGCAGTAGGGCTTACTTCTACTTGTGACACAGAAATAGGATGTGACATTCCACCTTGGGAAGGCTGCTGTGTGCCCTGGAGCAGGGGAGTGGGCTGGCTGATTAGCTCTGGGCCAGGCAGGCTTTGCCTTTGGGGTGTGGATGGAAAGGCTGGAACACTCTGACACCTCTGTGTTTGATCAGACATCTGCAAAGGCACCGTGACCCAGCTGACGTTATTAAAATGGAGAGGAGGTGGATGGAAATGAACTGAGTGGAATAATGCACCCCATGGTACTGTGGGATGTAAGAGCAGCTCCAGCCTTCAGCAGCTGTGACAATTACAGGCTTTGGCTGTGAAGAGACACGTCCCCAGCTAATACCTTTAGTCTCTACTGCTTTTCTTGATCTGTCAGAGTGAGAAGGCTGCAGGTATTAGAGATAACAAGCTGTGGTAAGGTACTGCTGCTTTGTTTCAAGTGTGCTAACTTTGTTTCTTCATCTCTTCTAAAGTAAACCTGCGACTTCTCCCAGAAATGTGGATATAATCAGACAGGTGATAACAAGGTCCCAATATCTAAGGTTAATCACCCCTGGCAGTGCAGCTGGATCCATGCAACAATACATCTGGATGTGAAGAGGTTCCTGATTCAAACCCTGTCTAAGAGCAGGGACATTCAAACTTTGGAGCATCATTTGAACTTGAGGATGTTTCCCATCCCACGGAGGGATTCCATTCCCTCCATGAAGTCAGGATGTGCATCAGATTCTTGAAATACAGGCACATCCTCAGGAATTAAAGGAGGGTAAAAGAAACAACCAGGATCTCTTAAACACCCCTGTGGCCTGGCATTTGGAGAGGGCTGCAGTAATGACTGCTTGACCAATTCTTTGTCCTTGGACCTCTCCAGATGGTGAGGGATGCAGCTGCCTGTGATTGCCCTGCTCTGTGTACACATATCCCTGTACATCAATATCCCTGCTAGGAATCACTCACACCCCCTCCAGAACCTCTTAATCAGGAGAAATCCTTCTTAACATTCAGACTGGACTCTTGAAAACAACATTTCATCCATTGAAAGCTGTGTGAGTTTATACTTCAGGAAATAAAATATTCAGGATACTGAGCAATTTTGGTTTTCTTTCTTTTTTTGGTAAATTAAAGTTATAGTTGGTTTTATGAATTAAACTTTCAAGGTAGATGTGTGGTCCTGCAGCACTTGAGCAGGAATTCAGATGGTCAGATACACAGGTAAGAAATTATATGAATGAAGATTATAACATCAGGCTCTGGAAGTTTTAAGTCTCTCTTTGAAATACAGTTTGGGTTATTCCTGTGGCCTCACCCTTATTAAAAAGCTCAGGAAAGTCTGTGTTTTCCTTCACATGCACGTGGAGTCCTAGCCAAGCCATGCTTGCTTTCTGCACAGCTTATCAAGATAAAAATGCAGGTGGAAAAATTCCTATTTCTTTCAAGCTCAGCCCTTCAGCAGCAATACCTTTTGCTGTTTCACACTGTGTCTCCTTTGCAGTACAACTGAGCTGGAAAATAGCAATGCCTACAGGAGGTTTTTAGAAGCAGGAGGTGGAACAAGAGATGCAGAAAACCTTAAGAATTGGCTCAAAAGCCAGGTTCTAACCTGCATGGCTGTATCCCAGCTTTCCCCTGCTGTTCCCAGCAGTTTCCAGAGCACGGAACAAGTCCAGCCTAACCCCAGGCTGCTTTTGGCCAACTTGAGCTCTTGTTCTAATTCTGATGTCAGTTGCCTGACCCTACAGTGCAGAGTGACACCTCCCTGTGTAGTTTGTAAAGAATGTTTTATCTGCATTTATGAAAAAATAAACTGATCTTTGCTCCATTGCCTTTTCCATTCAAAATCCACCTTCTGGGGAATATTAATACTGCCAAAGCTTCCTCAGTCCACAGTTTTCTGGGTGAAATAAATTGGTTTCTTCTCTGGTTGTTTCTTTTCTGGATATTTTCCTTTCACCTATAATAAAATGTGTTTTATTGTACCTGACTGCATTAATTGATGCCTTGGTTATGCACAGTGCACAGGTCAGATAATCAATATATTTTACCATTTAAAACCAGAAGGATTTGTGATCAATTTAGAGTCTGCTTTCAAATCTCAGGTATTCAGACTTGGTTTGTTTGTTTGTTCTGTTTCTCTCTGTGGCTGATGTGAATAACAATAATGTTGTTAATATAAAGGTTTAAACATTCCTAGCACTTGAAGACCAATCCTGATTCCTTTGGATAGAGGCAGGCAGTGCTTTCCTTGAGCGAAATGACAGAGCAGCTACAATTTCAGCTGCCACCTCCTTCTGCAAGGAGCAGCAGGCTGTGCTTTTAAACTGAAAGTGGAGCTGATCACTGCTGGTGGGGAGTCACACCCTGCTTGGGAGGCAGAAATGAAACCCTGACTTGCTTCAGAGGAAGAAGGGACAGCCAGAGGCGACAGAACAAACTGTTGTGCAGACGCTGGAGCCACCGGAGATTGCGAAGAGACGACCTTGTCACCAGATGAGGCTCTCCCAAAGCTTCTTATCGTGTTGTGCTGAGCTTAGCAGCAAGTCTGTCCCAATCACAGCGTGTGGTGTGTGACCTGCTCCTCAGGCCGGCCACAAGTGAAGTGCGTGCACAGGGTGGGCTGCCATGAGCCGTGGCTTCTGGATCCTGCTTCTCCTTCCGCAGGGGAGGCAGTGGGGAGGACTCGGGCACGTACAGGAGATTGTTCTGTGCTTGTGGGTTTGCTCTGCTGTTCACAATTAAAGTCAACTGACTTGCTTTTCTACCAGCTGCAAGGTACAGCGAGTAGTGCATACAAGGTGCTCAAATAGAAACACCTTTGGAGGTAGAGCGATGCTCTCCTACATACCTCTGCTCCCAATCAGCTGGGATTCCTTCTCAAGCCTAGGTATACTTTAAAATACCCATAAACGTGCATTTTAAAGAATCCCGTGTCTCATCACCCTTCAGGAGTTTGTTTTCTATGTCCACCCTCTCTGACAAACCATTGTATTTTAGGTTAGTTTGGGGCTTCATAATGCTCAGGGTGAACATGCCAGCACCTGCAGGGGGGAGCATAAGTGGAAAGAGGAGTGGAGCTCCCCAGACCGTGCGTCCTGCACGCACACCTGGCCAGCACAGCGCTCTGCCCCAGCACGGACCGGTCACTCCCGCGTCCGGCCACGAGGAAAACGAGCGGCTGCCCCGTCCGGGGAATCGGAGCTGCCCCCGCCTCCCGGGGGAGGGCCGGGGCCGGGGCCGGAGCATCCCAGCGCGCCTGCGGGGGCCCGGGGGGCGCATCCCGGCGTTGGCGGCAGCCCCCGCCCCGCCAGCCCGCCCAGCCTGCGGGACGGCAGCGCCGCCGGAGCGTTGCCCTTTTAAGCTGTGGCCCCGCTCGCCTCCTCCCCGGCTCCCGGAGGGGCTCCGGCAGCCGGCACCGAGCGGGCGACACCGAGCGACCTCCGCGGCCGCGGAACGGAGCGGAGCCCCAGGGCGGCGGCGGGGCCGCGGCCACCGGGCTGCCCCTGCGCTGCCCCCGCTGCTCGGGGACCATGGGATGCTGCACCGGCCGCTGCACCCTCATCTTCCTCTGCACTTTGCAGCTGGTGAGTGGAGCGGCTCGGCATCGGGGGGAGCCGGCGGGGACCTGCGGGTTCGGCGCGCCGGGACAAAAGCGCCTCGGTGCCCGCTGCCCCGGGCAGGGCTGCGCTCCTCCGCAACTTCGGCTCGGAGCAGCAAGGTGGAGCGATGTGGGCTGCGCTCCGGGGACGCTGGGCAGGATTTACTCGTGCTTAAAACTCAAAAAAAAAAAAAAAAAGGGGGGGGGGGTGGAAGTAGTTTTCAATTAATAAGTTTGTGCTTATAAAATACAACTGAAAAAAAAAAAAGAAAATTACTATTAGAGAGGAGTCCTTGCGGCTCGGTGGCGGTGTTGCAAACCAAACCAAACTTGGTACGTGCACAAACCCACCGGTACCTTCAGCCTCTTTCATGGAGAGGTCCACCCGCATCCCGTCCTGGCCGCCCGCATCCCACCCTGCTGGGGTTTGTGCTGGCTCGGAAGGAATTATTTCAAACCTCCTCGGGATGAAGTGAGGTTTTAGATAGAATGTGCCTATTATTAGGAATGTATTTATGTAGGAATAAACTTCCCAGAGAGTGCGGTCCCTGCTGGGCACGGGTCGGTCCTTGGCGGGCGCGGGTTCCTGGTCCTTATGGCATCTGCATAGATGATAAACAAAGGTCTGGTTGTTCCCTGACTATCTGCGCATCCAGCCTAGGTCTGGAGGGTCTCCTTCTTGTCAATAGCTAATGGGCTCCAGGGCTCCTCCAGCCTTAAAAAGGAAATGACAGCATCTAGGGTTTTAATTTCATTGCCGTGTCCCAAATTTGCTTTATTTTGGAGCGTTAGCAGCGGGCAGGAAAGGGCAGGCTTCCTGCGAAGTTCTTTTGAATAGTTTGCTGGTGCCAAGGGGTGAGTTTAGTTAAAACTCTTTGTTTTGGAGTTGGGTGCTGTGACAACGTTTCTTTTCCTGCATAGAGTCAGGGACCAGACACAGGACTGAAGGTGGGAGAGCAAAACTGGGAACCTGCTAGTTTTGAAATTATACCCAACAGCCTAAAATTGCAAGGAAAGAGGGTGGGAATGCACCCCTGTGAACCCAGACTGGCACAGTTGGAAGACAAGTGTGGAGGATTTGACTCATCATTAAACAAAATACAGAATAGAAGTGATGGGGTTTTCTTGCACAAAGCGTCTTGCTCAGCATATTTATGAGTGAGTTGAATGGCTGGGGAGTGTATTTAGTCTCCTGGATTATTTCTTTTGATTTTTCACCCGTGATGACACAAGAAAGAAGCTGCACCCTCTATTACGTTAGAAATCGGTGTCTCAGCACTCACTGTCTCTTAAACCCATCACTGTGTCATCCTGCTCTAAGCACACACTCACACACTGGGGGGAAAAAAAGGACGGGAATGAGAAAAAGAAAAAGCCATGAACTGCTGGTGCTGTTCTGATTTCTGACAAGCGTGGGAGTTTTCTTGTATCCAAGATACGGGGACAAAGAACCCCCAGCATTTTATTTTCCTTAAGACCCTCCTCCTTGGAGAAAAGAATCAGTTTGGCTCATTCTTAAGCAAGTTTGGATGCCTCAAGCTGTAGCGATTTCCCATGGCACTTGCTGGGTGAATTGGTAGAGCTGGAAAAACGTGAACTATGGTGAGGGAATTTCTGGAGCTGGGCTCTGGTGGGGGGTGAGGTCAGGAGATCCTGGCCAGTCCCCAGCAAGAGCTTGGGTGAGGGTGAGATCCAGCGTGGTGCTTTGCTATTTACTTTCTTATTTAATTGAGCAAACTTTTTCTGTAAATCATCACATCACTTCCACATCCGCACAGCCAAGGGCTCGCTGCTGCCCAGGGTGGGCTCTGCTAAGACAAAACACTGAAGCAATCAGGCCAAGATCATCAATAAATTATAATGACGTGAACTTCCTTTGTTCATCTCATGTCTCTGCTCAGCTTCATTTGATACTTTGAACCCTTCACAGCCTTCCCTGTTTGTTGCCAAGCTCTGGGTCTCCCACTGCTGGAGTCCCAGGGGTGCAATTCTGGCTCTTGTGTGGACGTTTTGCCTCTGAGTTAAGTGGGGAGAGGATTTCTGGTGCTGGGATCTCCCACTTCAGTTCTGCAGCACACCCCTGAGATGTGTTACATGTTCTGGTGTCTGTTCCCCAAAGCTTTACAGGGCTCTTTATATAAATGATGAATGGAAACATGAACAGCCCCCCACAAAACTCGACTCAGGCACTCTGAGTTGGAATGCTTCATATAAATTGTTTTATTATTAGGTGCAAGTAGCTGAGTGAGCGTGCGGGGAAGTGTTTGCACACTGCAGTCTAAATGTTTCCCTGGGAAAAAAAAAAAAAAAGGCAGAAAACAAACAAATTCATCATTTGCAGTGTGTGCTCCCAAAGAAAAAGTTTGTGCTCCAGCCGGAGAGCAGAACAACGTGTGGATTGAAGGAGCTGCTACACAATGCGAATACCAACGAGCTCCTCAGCCCCCCACGGGCTGAGCCTCGTGGCACAGGGAGAGGAGGAGAGCGTTTGCATCTGTCTGAAGAAAATCAGGGCTGACTCCCCAGCGGTTTGCTAATCAAGGGGGGAGGGAAGGCTGTAGTTTGAATAAATAATTTGCCGTGCTCCAATTTTAGATTATTGTTTCCTTGAAGCGTCCACGTTAGGCTCGGTGCTTTGCTGAGTGGTGCTGCAGGGAAGCTGCAAGAAGGTTCTGGCTCTGCCTGCCTCTGTCCTGGTGTGCATCCCTGTCCCTAATCCTTCCCTTTTTCCCAGTCCAGCCCTACCTCCAGCAGCAGTTTGGGTGAAAGTTGGCCCAGGTCAGGGCTACCCTGCAAAACAGCCATGGATGGCATGGAGTAGGACCATCAGCAAAATGTTGGGGTGTTTTTCCAGGGTTTGTGATTCCCAAAGGGATTGCCCCCTCCCCATTCTCACTTTGCCCAAACACCTTTGCCATCCAGGAGCTGTTGTCACCTACAGCAAATCACCAGCCCTTCCTCATCCTTCCCAACCTTTGGGCAGACGTGTATTAAGAAACAGCAAAGTTTAAATGAGCCATAGGCGTCCCCAGGAAAAATTAATGAGGTTCTCTGTCAGGCAGCCTCTGTAGTGGGTTAAGAAATGCCCCATGTTGGAATTAGAATTGAAAAGGGTTTGCCAAGGGCAGGATTTCCGAACCCGAGTGGAATGAGGCTGTCACACCCACCAGTGGGCTGGGTGGGTCCTGGTGGGGAGCCACAGACCAGGGCTGGGTCTGAGGCAGGGAAATATTAAATAATCATTGATTTGCTGCTTTCCTCTCGGCCAGTGTGAGATTGCACCCAACTGGTGAATTTTCTGGAGCAGTAAGTGCCTGTGCACCGGAGGCACTATGTGAATTTATTTCCACTGAGCATGGAAAAATTCCCTGGCTCCCCGTGCCCTGTCCCTATAAATCAAACAACTGTAGTTTCTTTACATTCTGTCCATGGATTGAGAGCTCAGATGCCAAGCAAAGCCTGGAGACAATTTTACAGATACATTATAAATCCCCCTAGAATAACAGCTTCTAATGGAAAAAGTGACTAATACTTCAAATGAGCACAGAACAAGGCGCCCTGGGACGGGACTGCACATTGAGACTAACCAAAAGTAACTATATACATTTATTTATTTATTTATTTATTTATTCATGCTCTCTTTCTGCCTCACTCCTTTCTTAGTGATTTCTTTTTAATCTCTTACAGAAGAGGGTGACCAGTTCTGGAAGCTGTTTGAAACCAGCACAGATCCTTCCCTAACTACTCTCTTGAAGTGGTTGCATTGGTTTGATTGAGGCATAAAATGACTCAGGGCACGTGAGGAGTGAGGGCAGAAGGGGAGTGTGGCAGACTGGCAGTGGGATGCCCTGGAAAGGCCAGATCTGGGCACAAATGAAGTGTGAGTTAAAAAGAGTTGGAATAAGAGGATTTTTTACAAGGGCGTGAGGTGATAGGACAAGGGGGAATAGCTTTAAATTGAAAGAGAGTAGGTTTAGATTGGATATTGGGAAGAAATTCTCCCCTGTGAGGATAGTGAGCTCCTGAGAAGCTGTGGCTGCCCCATCCCTGGAAGTGTCCAAGGCCAGGCTGGATGGAGCTTGGAGCAGCCTGGGACAGTGGAGGGTGTCCCTGCCCTGGCAGGGGGTGGCAATGAGGTGATCTAAGGTCCCTTCCAGCCCAGACCTGGATTCTGTGATCTCAGTTGTCTGATTTGATCCCTCAGCACACGCAGGCTGCACTGGGGAGGGTGGCAGAGCGTGTCCCTCCAGATGAGGAGGAGACAGGATTGCAGTGCCTGGGGGCTGTAGAAATCACTTGTTTGTCTTTCTCCTCTCCACCCCAGGGATCATTTGGGCTGGAGATTGGGAGAGGAGAGCAGGACTTGTCTCTCCCCTCCTCTGCAGCTGCCTCTGGAGCCAGGGCAGAGTCAGGCTGCCCTGAGGGAGCTGTGAGCCTGCACAGCTGCCATGTGGCTGAGCACAAAGCCTTGGGGGGAAGAGCAGGTGCAAGGGGAAGCACAGCATCCCTTGGCTCATCACGCTGCTCAGGACCCCTCCAAAATTACCTTGTGCTCTCCCCAGCTGCTTATCTTCTTCATGGCTTGTGCTTAAATCCCAACCCCTCCAGGGAAAGGGCCATCTTTGGTGGATGTGCACAGCACCCAGCTCAGTGATGGCTCGAGCCTATCCTGAAGTCCTTGAACAATATTCCAGGCTAAATAATAACGTAAGACTAAAGACTGCGTTTGACAGATGCTGTCTTCTCCGTGTCTGTTCCAGACAAAGGAAAATTAAAGCTGTGCCAATAATAGAGCTCGTCAGCATTTTCCACTGAAGCTGACTTTCAGTAGAAACCTGGGGATTTGACTAAATGAATATTTTCATGAGAAGTATCTGCTTTCCATAGACAATCCTGACTTTTTCTCCCAAGTTTTGGCCAGAATATTTTGGCGAAAAGTCAAAAATGTGCTGGCAAATGTTTGCTGTGCTGGCAAACATTTTTAATTTTGGAGTTGTGGAGCTTTTCTTACAAAAAGTTGAATTTTTGCGTGAGATTTTTCTTTTTTCCCCCTGTTTTTCGTGAGCAGCTGGAGTCAGTACCCTGCAGCCCAAGGGAAGAACAAGGGAGGAGCAGTCTGGGGTCTGTGTTGCAGACGTGCCCAGGTCTCCTGGCTCCCCACATCCTCCTTTCCTATGGTGGTGCTGGAGATTGCAGATGACTCACAGGAACTGTGTCCTCTAACCAAACCCACTCAGACCAGCAATGAAATTTGGCCAAAGCCAAGCCAGAAAAGCAGCTGAGGGCAGGGTGGTGTTGAAGTCAACTCTCCTTGGAGAACTGGGGTTTTATTTCGGCTGACACAGTGACTTTGTTGACCACTCTGATTTTTCCCAGTCACTCTCTGCTCCTTTAGCTTCCCCTTTTCCTCTCAGTAGAAGAAGAGAAGGAGCTGTTTTTCCCTGATGGGGACCCTCTCCCTCTGGCTGGTGTGGGGTTAAGGGAGCTGACGTTGCTCCATTGTGTGCTAATAATATATGGAAACTCGGATCATTTTGGCTGGGGTGCAAAGTGGAGCTCTTCCAAGAATCCGCTCCAGGGGCCCTCAAGTATGAACTCTTGGAGAACAAACTGGATAACAAAGGCCAGATTGTGATCTCTTTTCCTCCAGGAAAACCCTGGACTAGCCCATTGCTTTTTGAGCACTTAAGAAAATGCAGATTATCCAGTGAGCAGCAAGTGCCCCAGCTGTAGCATTGCCTTTCCCATTAACAAAACGTTGGGTCTGAGGTCAGTAGAACTAAACCTTTCTTTCTTGTGAAAACACCCCCCAAAACCAGGGATAATTTGTGATTTAATGTTCCCTTTGTCCCCATTCCTCCTACAGTACATGTGATGAGCACAGCCAACTGCACAGGTTGTGTTTCAGTTTGGTTGAAAGAGAGTTTTTAACCAAATAGAAACTTTAGTCTCAAAAGCAGCACATTCTTCACCCCTTCCCTGTCTAAAGAACACGAGGAGGGAAAAAATGACATTTCTGGACAAAAAAGGAAGAAAATACCCTGGCATTTAGAAATGTTTGCTGAAAATGATGGGGGTGTTCTTTGTGCCAAACCCCAAATATTTTGAACTTTTACAGAAGCTTGAAAACACTTCTGAAAACAGCTGAAAAGTCTCCCCCAAAAAGAAGTTGTTTTGTTGTTGGTTTTTCTCATTGGGGTTGTGCACCCTGGATGTTCTCACCTTTTAGATATCTCTGACATCATCATGTGTCCCCCAAACCCAGCTCATGGTGGGATTTAAGGAGAAAAATCCTCAAAGGGAATACACAGGTTTGGGTGTTGTTCAGGGTGGTGCTTTGCTGCAGTGACTCATCTGCTCACAGTGGTTTGGGGTATTTTTGTTGCAGAAGGAAACTCAATGAATAAACGCCCTGTGGAAATTGGAATATGAGATATTTTGTAATCATTCCAGAGTCATAATATTACCTTAAAGTTCATGAGATTTCAGACTAAGAATAAACAACTTCTGCTTCGTTCGCTTTTTGGTCTTTGGTAAGAGTCAGAATCTCATTTCACCTTCTTCTTGCCAGGGATAATAATAGGGATTACAAAAGTATGGATTAACAGGAGTAAAAAGTCAAGAATAAGTAGTAGTAAAGTAATAATAGGAGAGCAGGTGGTAATAATAGGGAGGAGAAGAACTGAAATGAGTGAAGTATTTGACAGAAATCTCTGAGGTGATGCTTCAGCAGAGTTGCTGCTTCTCACCAGTGTGTCAGAACTGTGTCTCACCTTGAGCACAGATAAGTCAATGGTGGTGTTGCTCTGGCTCCTCCTGCCTTAGCCAAGCCCTGGCCCCACATCTGAGAGTCCTTGTGAAGAACAGAAGTTTTATTTGCTCTGTGTTCTGAGGCTTCACAGGCTATGGAGGAGTGAGCAGCAGATCTCTGCTGGGGCAAGATCAATATCTCCTCCCTTGACTTTGCTGTAGCTCATTAACATCAATTCCAAGGGGTGCTTTTTGGTCTATTTTCCACAAGGGCTTAATTGCCATTTTCCTGGTGTCTGTGGCTCGTTCTTAGCACAGCTGCTTTTGTGTCAGAACATTGGACACAAATATGTTGTTTATCAGGGAAGTGCACGTCCCAGATTTTCTCTCAAAGGTGAGAATTCATGGAAATCAGGAGCGCAGCTTTTCTGATCCCCTCTCCCCCTTCATCCATCAGGTGCTGCTTGGGTGATTCCAGGTTTAGTAATTGAGATGTCAGATTCCCTGACACCTTTGGGCTGAAAGGATGATGGTGTGGAAGCAGTGACCTCAGCTGCCATCTGCCTGGGCCTAATGAAAATATACTGTGGGAATTGAGGCAGCAGCTTGTCTTCATCACCTGCTCGAGGCGGGCAGATGTCAGGACTTGCTGTGCCAGCTTCCTTTGCCACCTCTCAGCTCCTGGCCAGCCCTGCAGGCAGCTTCCCACCTGCTCCCCAGGCTCTCTCTGGACAGCAAAATATCTGCTTTCTTCTCTTCTCTTTCCTTTTTTTTTTTTTTAACCTTCCATTTTTTCAGTCCAGTATTCAAAACTCAAGAAAACCAGGATCCTCATAGTGTTCCTTTGACAGTGGAGCAAGCACACAGATGTGCCCAGCCCTGATGTTCAGGGGTGTGGGAGCACAGGTTGCTCCTGTTTCAGCAGCAGAGCCATCCCTGTGCCCAGCAGTGATGTGGGAGGGCTGGATGTGCTGTGCTCTGTCATTGTGCCACCCCTGTGACCTGGGACATCGCTGACCTGAGTGAGAATGGTACAGGACACACTCTTGTCCTTCCTTGGTGAGCACTTGGCCAGCTGGTCACCTGGGCTAAGAGGAAAGAACAAGAATTGAGCAGTACTGGGGATAGTTCAGTTCCATTTCTCCTGAAGTCCTAAAACCTTTCAAAAAATGGATTCAGGTGCTCAGATGAATACACAGTTACAGCAAATATACCAAACCTGGGAAGATGCCTCCTGTGACACCTCTCAGGGGACCAGGGACCTCTCTTGTGTCTGTGGTGACCTCACAACAGCCTTGGGCCCATTAAAGCATTTGGTGCTGATTTATATTTTCTAAATGCTGTTCCCTGGGGATAGTTCATCTGTGAGCACCGTTTCATCTGAACAGGAAGGTGAGATAGAGGACACTAAAGAAGGGGATGGAGCATTTTATTACCCACACACAACTTATAAAATATTGAGTGTAGCCTAGCTGTGGTCATCCATCATGGATAAACAGGCTCCCCACAATTAACAGTTTATCACTGTCTATCTTCAGCTCCACCTGAGCATTACCTCTGTAGTAACCAAAGCTCAGCCTCAGTACCAGCATGGTTGACCTACTTGGACATCAGGAGGAATCTTAAGTCCTGGCCTTACTCAGGTTTATTCATATTTAGGAAATATAGATGTTGTTGTAAAGTACTACAACAAGAGCATTGTCCTGCATCTTAGAAACTTCTTTGAGTTGAGAGTGCCCTGGGTTTACTCTTAAGGTCTCCAATCAGATGTCTTCTCTGCCTGAAGCTCTGCAGATGCTGCTATGGTCCAGATACATTGGAGAATGTAACTCTGTGCTGTGGGGCTTGGGAGCAGCCTTTCCTTCTTTGAGAGATGCTGGATCATTGATACTCCTTTAAAAACTCCCACTTTGATGGAAGCACCACATCTGAATGCTCCTTGAACCAGGATATATTCATGGGCACTTAAAAAAAACACAAACAAACAAAATTTTTCTGCTTCCCTGAGAAGGGATTACTGAGTGAAGCTGGCTAGAAGAAAATCTCCTCTTGAATCAAAGATCCACCTCAGCAGGACAAAAAAGAGCTGGCCTGGCCTGACTGTCTTGGACCTTCATTTAAGGTCACTCATTTCAGGAGACCTTGGAAGTGGCACAAACCACAGATAAGTGGTTGCCAGCTCACAGTTTCACAGAGATAAGGACCAGGCCCATGGGCTGATGAACCTTGGGGAGAATGACCAAGCCCTGAGTCCTGAGTGTTGGGCAGACTCCCAGAACCTCCCCAGAGCCCAAAACACCTCAGAGGTTCTGGGCCAAGCACCTGCTGTTCAGCTGCAGCACAGAACACCTCCCACAGCCAACCCCTGAGGATGGTGCAGGGAACATCAGATCTCTGGCCAGATTTGAGGGCTGTGCATTTAGATAACTTGCATGGATATCTGAACTACTGATTGCTCAGCCAACACAAAGGCAGTTCCCAATTCCCCATGGCTGCTGGTAATCCATGACCATGTGGGAGATGGGGATGGGCTCTGCCAGGCTGCTGGCACCCCTGGCTCTGGCAGGCAACACTCTTCTGTGGTATCATTGTGGGAAAGGCAGCACACCTGCTTATATTGTGTATGTACAGAATTAGGGGAGAAATCTGATTATCCTAATTACTCAGAAATGCTAAATATGTGCAGAATATCGTTTGGCTAATTAGCCTGGGAGATTGCTGGCAGTTCAGCAGGGAGCAGAGCGGGTGCTGGGAGAAGTGTGATGGGAGTTCACAGGCTGTTTTGTGCCCTTTCCTGTCGGAGCATGTGGAGAAATGTGAGCTTGGATGCTTGGAGATGTGATTGCCAACCTTAAAACAAATTAAAACGCTGGGAAAGTGCATTTTTTTTTTTCAGATGTCTGACACTTTTTAGGATTGTGGGTCTCCAAGTTTCCCATCTCATTATTTTGAGCAGAGACTCCAGGGGAAGGATGAATTTGCCTTACTGCAAACAGCTGGTGAGAGCCCCCACACAGCACCTTCTCAGAGGGTTCTGCTCCTTGTCCTGCCTTGTGCTGACACAGGCACAGCCTCAAATGCTCCTGAAGCCTGAGGAGACCATGATGTAGTTGGTTCTCTGAGTGGTGCTGCTTTGTTTGCATTTAATAGGCTCATCTGCACCACTGAGGGGATCTTGTGGCCCCAAACCTGACCTGATTTTCCCAGAGGCACAGAGCAAGTCAGGCAGATGCTAAGCAGGATGGAGGGTGGTTTGTGCTTAGGTCCCAAGGTATTAATCCTCACATATCCAGATCCAGAGAACCAGGCTGGCTCCCCCAGCTGCATGTTGGACACAGCTCCACCAAGGAGACCCTGAGGCTGTTTGGGAGGGCTGCAGGGAGGCTGGGACAGGTGATGTGCACAGCTTGGTGTGTCCTACAGCCAACACAGCTCTGCCATCAGCCAGAGCCAAACCCAGATCTTCTGGGTGTAATCAGTGCCCAAAATTCACATCCTCCCATCTCTCCTCGTAGCTGTGCTTCCCCATGTCTTTAAATAACCCTGCCTGGCTTTTACTCCTGACCTAGCAGAGATGAATGTCCATCTCAAGCTTTTCTGGAAAGGTTCCCCCTCCTGCTCCGGGAAGCTCGGGGTCAGTCCTGTGGTCAGTCCAACACAGCATTATCAGGGCACTTCACTGGGAGAAGCTGCAAAACATTTGGGCTGGACCTCCAGGGCTGCCACTGAGACAGCTTAAAGCTGAATTGTGTGACAGTGAGAAAGAATAGATAGGGTGATAGAAAAACTCTGCCATGGCTTCAGACAATAAAGACTGTGTCTCCCTTGTGATGAATAATGGCTCTTTGTTTTATTCCTTAGATGACAGGGCTGTTAGAACTGCTGAGAACTATCCCAGTGCTAAATATATGGGTGTGCAATAAAGGCTCTGCAATCCATGAACTGAGACTGAATGGACACTTGAGTGAATCATTTCGAGTAGGATGAATTTCTGGAGCAGCTCACAGTGACAGGAGGTGGCAGGGCAGGGTTCTTTAGGATGCTTTCCTTGCATGAGTTGCTGCCCAGGTTTCATGGCTGCCAACTTTTTTTCCTTGTGAAGCCTCCCTTGGCCATGTAAAGTTCCTCATTCCCAGTTTTGGCCACTTATCTCTAAAAAAAGGGCATTTCAGATGGAGCTCCAGGGGTTGGTGCTGACACACTGTCCAGATTTTCTGTCAGAAATCCCAGAATCCCAATCTTGGCACTCTAAGTGGAAACCCCAGGTCCAGCTACAGACCAGGGCTGAGAGCTCATCAGAACCCATCAGAAATTGGGTTCTGCTACAATGAGGAGGAAAGTGCTGCATCTTCCTGCTGCAGTGTCACCAGGCTGGAGGAAGAGGCAATGCACAGGTGGTGTTGTCACTGTCTGGAGTCACCTCTGAGTCCTGCCAGGTTAAACCTCCCTGAAATTACTTAATGTAGCAGCAAGGATTTGAATTTCCATAATGGGGATTAGCACTTTTCTATTTTAGCTAATCCTTTCAGTCAGACCCAGCAAGCAAGAAGACCAGAGGACTTGGGGGGGAAAAATGGTCAGGAAATTTGGAGTAGGAGCAAACCAAAGATGCCATTGTTCCAGGGATGAGGAATCATCTCACACCTCCAAGCAGAGGTGTGGGTGAAGCTTTGGTGTCACAAACTAATAGAGGACAAATCTTTGTCCCTTTCCATGGCTGAAGGAGACACAGGAGTCTGTGGGGGCCCCATGGGTGAGCTGCTGGTTGGGACTCAGCCCCCTCAGGGTCACCAAACTCTTGCCCTATGGAGACACAATCACAAAGATTGGCTGCCAGTGAACTTTGTTCTCCAGAGCTGCCAGAGTGGCATCTATTGACCAGCCTCTGTTTCCAAAAGGAGGGGAAAGTGGAGAAAGAGAAGGAAAAGAGAAATTCAGCTTTGCTGTTGAATAAATCATGAGCCATTGAGGAGCTGTGAGTCTGCTGCAGGGGAGGGGCAGGGGCAGCACAGAAATAAGGGGACAAAAATGTCACACGAAAAATGAAGCACAGGAGGGGCCTGGCCATTGTGTGACACTCCTGGAAACTTGGAGAGTTGGTTGGTGGGAGGCCAGAAGATGAGTACAATGAAAGAGAGACACTCGAGTGGACTGAAAATGCAAACAAATTGGGTAGCAATAAATTATGCTCATAAAATAAACAATGGCTGAGTGACACTGGATAAACAGTTACATATAATAACACCACTGTTTGTCCCAGCCACCCTAATTGGGAGGCTGGGCAGCATCTGATGAAAACTCTGCGTTGCACATTTTCCCCTTCTAATGAGGAAGATTTTCCCTCCCCCCTGGAAGCCTCCTCCCCCCAGTCCCATTTAGCAGCACACTGAAAGGCCTGGTTTCATTCCACTTTCCCACAGCAAACTCATCCTGGCAGGAACTGCATTAAGGAGGACAAGTAGAAAATGATAATAAATTGAGGACTTGCTCTTATTTCACCTTGTGACAAATCTATCCAGTGGGTGACTCAGGGAGGGTGATAAGAGCATGGACTGGGCTGCTGCTTTCCTTTTGGTGCTTGGTCATGTGGAAAATAACCCCATTCTAGCCCTCACTCAACAGGGCTTTCCTTTAAAAATGATGCTTTTTAAAAGGCACTGAATCCCTATTTACCCTGTTGGAGAGCCAGCAGCTCGCCTCCATCAAAGTGAACGTCACGGCTCTCATTTCATCATCCACTTGGGCTGAGGGGAAAAACAAAGGGCATGCAGCACCAGGAGTGAGGTGGTCAATGCTGTCGGGGCCAGTGGGAGAGTTTGGTAAACCTCAGTGGGTTTTCAGCATGATTCTGTATTGCTGATGAATCCCTGATGAGAATCTTTGGTTTTGCTGAGCTCCTCTCAAGTCTAGCAGGAAACCCAGCGGTGCAGGGGACAGTGGGCATGAGAAAACCACAGTGACTTCCCCCACAGCCACTCTCATGCTGTGAATCCCAGAAAATCCACCCTGGAGCCCTGATTCCCAGCACTCAGACTATGTTTTGCAGCAGAGCTGTGCCCTCACCCTCCCATGACTGCCCAGAGCAGATTGCAGTTCCCAAACTGCTCCATCACCCACAAAAGAGGGAGGCACATCTTCAGCCTCAAATCGTGCCTAAACTTTTTGCCAGCTCCCTCTTTAGGTATTTACTTGTTTAATCTGTTTGAGCACTTTGTGTGTCTCTGTTTTCTTGCTTTTATTAGAGGAAAATAGAGCTGGGGTTCTGCTCTGCAGCCTGCACTGCTGGTGGGGAGGTGCAGCTGAGGAAGAAGCTCAGCCTTCCTCACCTCTGAGGGACCACTCTGAGGGTGCTGGTGACAGCTCAGAACTCATTTTTGATCACATAAAATTGGCTCTGCCTCCTGAAATGGCTGGAAAACTGGAATATCCCTAATTGGCATGCCTTGAAGGAGGCAAGGAAAGCCAGGGTTTTTAC
Organism: Setophaga petechia; assembly: GCA_024362935.1. NCBI lineage: Eukaryota > Metazoa > Chordata > Aves > Passeriformes > Parulidae > Setophaga > Setophaga petechia. The sequence goes on from JANCRA010000033.1 coordinate 4,144,276, forward strand.
CTGTAATTGCTAAGGTAACGAATCAATTGCTTAAGTAGGACTGATTTTCTTCCAGAGAAGCAATCAGATGATGAGAATCAATCGTGATTGATTCATTTTCTATCCACTTCTTAGAGGGAAGTTCTTTGTGGGGACTGTGGTTATTGGAAAATTCCTGCAATACCCCGAAAGCCTCTGACAGTCCCTGTTTTGAACAAAATCGTTGTTTTCCTGTTTGTTCCAATTTAAAACTCTTCCTGTCAGAAGCATTTTACTGGAACCAGAAGCTGAAATGCTAAATGTTTTTCTTGTCCAAAATACTATTTTCTTCCCAGTTCTTTTTTTATTTCATGCTCTGATGACAGGCCTGGAAATTTGCTGGTACATTCATTAGGGGAGAGTTGGTCAGTATTTCTTCACTGATATCCATTTTTCAGCTGAAAAAATGGCTACATGTTTTTTCAACTATCATTTTTCATTTTGTCGGGTTTTTTAACTGATATAAACACATTTTTTGTGTTTTGGTTGGGGTTTTTTTTGGGCAAAACACAAACATCAGTGTTACTGGTGATGATTAAAACCCAGCTGTCCTAGTATGGGTCACTTTATATGATGATAGTGTGGATGAAATGCAAACAAACCACTTGGCCTGTTTGCAGCCCAACTCCTAAAACACCTCCAGCTTCTCATCTGGGGGATACAGGCATGGGAACAGGGGGAGTTCACCTCTCTGTGCTGAGAATGTGACACAGAAGGGAAAGGTGAGGGATTAGGGTTGGTACTGCTGTCACTATGGGAGGTTCCCAACTTAAATGCCACCTCTTTTTGCCACCACGGGCAGGTAGGTGTCCAAAAAACCACAGTGGCAGTGAAGATGCTGTTGGTGCTGAGGCAGAGTTATTGGTGTGAAATGCTACAGGACCTTTTTGCAAGTCTTCAGCAATCCTCTGTGTAAAATGAGGTTGTTATTCCTAATTTCACTGCATAGATGGGAAGACAGAGAGGCCCCAGCTGTGCTGGAGGGCTTTGGTGGAAGGAGCAGGAGCAGGAGCTGCTGCCCGTGGCATTACAGGGGGCAAAGAGCATCTCGTGGAAAGAAAAGCTGCAAAATAATGGGAATTGCATCCCTTTGGCTTCATGTTGTCTCTTCCTAACACCCCAAATTGACAGCTAGGTGCTAAGAGCACTTCTCTGTGTCATGGTGAGGTGAGAAAGCCTTGCTCTATGAAGAAAGGCTCCATTTGTACAGTAATTGCCATGGAAGTCTCTGGGTGACTGTGCTGTGTCCCCTCCTGCTCCAGCCTGATTAGGACGAGCTTTCCTTCGAGGAGCAAAGCTGCAGCAAGACGGTGGCAGATCCCAATTTCCTGGATTATTAATAATAACAATATCATTTTCTCTCTCTCCCCTGTTTCTCACCCACCCTGCGCTTCCCTTTTAATGAATTCTCCTCTCTTGCTGTAGACTCTGCAGTGACACCAGCCTGATTTGTAATGTAAATAGGCAGCCCAGTGTAAAGGCGACCTGCAAGAGCACCGCAGGGCTCTAATTATAATTTTCATTAAATTCCTTCTGTTTACGAATATCCAAGCAATCTGGCATTGCAGCAGAAGCAAGAGGAAATTAAAGCAAAGCTACCACTTAGCTCCAGTGTCAGGGAGCAGGGCCCAGCTGTCGAGCAGAAACTGAAGCAGGGCTCCTCCAGAGAAAGTTTTGAAGAGTTATTTCAGCTTTGGCATCTTTCCTCTCCCGAGCTTTTACCCCGGTTGCAGGGTTTGCATGTTTTTCCTCCAGAAGATCTGGCTGGTGCAAGTGTTTTACATGTGATCCATTTGTGACCTAATTAAGGGGATCAGCTGCTGGAGCTCCCAGTGCCATGTGCAGGAAGGAGCTGGGGGAGCTGAGCTGGCCAGAGCAGGGTGGGAGCTGTGGGTGCAGGGAGGGGACACAGCAGGGACCTGGGGCTCACAAGGGTTCCTACAAAAGTGAACCTTTGTTCCTACAAAAGTGAAACCTTTGTTCCTACAAAAGTGATCCAGCAGCACAGGGACCATTTGCCCCACATGCTGGGAGCATCCTGAGGGCTGCTGTGACATAGACCTGTGCAGAGAGTGGGGCTTTGCTGGCTGTGCTCTGTGGCCACCAAAACAGTCTCATCCTCATCTTCTGCTGGATGAGAAAAAAGGGCTTCAGGTGGCTTTCTGCAGGTGTTTTGCCTTCTGCAGGTGTTTTGCCTTTTTGTCACTCCGGCCACAGGTGACCCTTCCTGAAGAGGAGGTGCCAGCCATGAATTAGACTGGCCAGTGAACATTTCTGTTCATAAAACCAAAAGCAGGCAGTGGTCTCAGTGTCACTTGGTCACAGTGAGTCTTTAGGCTGTGTGTGGACAGGACAGGGGGAAAACTGAGCTTGGGGTTTTGAGCCTGAAGCAAGAGTTACTGCTCCCCTGGGGAAGCTGCCAGTGGTGTATTTACAGCCACAATTCTGCTTTGGGGTAAACAGCAGTGAAATAAAATTGCAGTTTGCAGTAAGTGCCTATAAAATAGCAAAGAGAGACAGACTTTTTTTCTAAACTGGGTGAGTCCAGCTGGTGTCTCATGGGCTTTATACACTCTGAGAGTTTTGGTCAGATCCCTGAATAATTGAAAGTCTTTCTAGTACACTTGAGAGTTCATGGGATCTCTGAGCTCTTTGCACTCTGCTGCTCCCACACCCAGGAGGCTCCAGAGGGCTGCATCAGGAGAAGACAGGCTGGGCATTGCTGGCCCAAGCAGTGCTTTAGGGCAGCCTTGTGCCTTCTGTGCCAGCCCTGTCAGTGGGTTTTCTTTCCCTAAGCAGGTGATGCCTAGCATAGCAGGTCAAAAGGATATAGGTTATATTCCCTAAACACAACAAGCCCTTGGCTAATTTTCAAGTATTTTCACTTTTTTCCCTGCATCCCTTTCATGGGAACAAGCCCAAACTTCAGATAGCCTTCATGGCTGAGCAGAGGCAGGGATCACGCAATATAAAGCCCTGTTGGTAGGGAATAAATCTCTCTATTAGAAAATTAAATTCCTGCTGATCTCCAGCACTGCTCTGCCTCACAGCCTTTGGAGTGTTTGGATGGGTTCATAACTGCTAGCAGATCTCCAGAGGGAAATGGCTGCTGAGTTAATGGCACACATTTAATATATATTATTTCATGCAACAGGGAAATTTGTGCTCCTGGTGGGAGAGGTTTCCCCCAGAGCTGAAGCTGTTCAGGGGAGCAGCGGGGATGTTTGCCCAGGATCAGCAGCATGAGGTGGGATAAGATAGCTCAGCAAGTTTTCAAGAGGTGAGGGAAAGCCAGGAGTGTGGAACCTGAGCTTCTGAGTGATAAAAATGTCAGACACTTGTTGAAGAAACTCCCTGGGTTTTATGTCAGTTGCAGATGCAGTCACATCCCTCCACCCCAGTGCCTCCTCTCTGTCCCAAAGCTGGAGACTCACAGCTGAGCCATGGAACTGAGGGAGGAGAAGAACACTGGGGGGTCTTAGGGGAGAACATTGTGGGCACAACAGGTTAATTTAATCATGTTTGGGCAACTTAGGCTGGAGTGTTGACATGGGTTGCAAATAAAACAAGTTTGTCATTCCTGTCAGAGTGCTTTTCTGCCTGGATCACAAAGGCACCTGGTTATGAATTTAGCCTGATTGCTGCTCTCAGCAATCAGCAATCACAGCAGAGCTGAGGTGCCCCCAGGAGACACAGGGAGCAGCAGCTCCCATGCCCAGTGCTGCCTGCACCCCTGGGATCCATAAAACCAGACAGGCCAGAGGCTGTGAGGGGTGCAGAGCACAGGCCTCACCAGGCATGTGACTGACCCTGCTCTGGGAGAAGTTCAGGCAATCCAGAGCAATAATATTCCTGAAGCATTCCTCTTAGGAAGCAGTCTTTTTCCCAGAAGCTGGATTCTGAGCACCATTCAGAACCTCAGCTAATTCAGTGTTTTCCTGACCACCCTGCTGAGAAGGTTGTGGATCAGGAGAGAGCACCTGTGGATGTGCCATGGGCTGTGGTCTCTTGCTAGAAAAAGTACTGCCAGCTCCTGATGTTCTGCCAGTTCTGTGGCACAATCCAGCGCTTGGAGTAAAAAGGCTTAAGAGGTTTGCTTGGATGTGTGCCTCAGATTGTTCCAGGGAAGGTTTAGAGTAGATAGGAGGAACAATTTCTTCACCACAAGGGTTGTCAAGCATTGGACAGGCTGCCCAGGGCAGTGTTGGAGTCACTGTTCATGGGGGGATTTAAAAGATGTTCAAATGTGGCTTTTGGGGACATGGGTTAGTGATGGGCTTGGCAGTGCTGAGGGAACAGTTGGACTCAATGATCCCAGAGGGCATTTCCAGCCTAAAGGATCCCATGATTCTGTGAATTGCTGTGCCTGGCCCGTGTCTTCAGCTGAGCAGAGCTGATGGTTCTGAGATGCACTCAGGAAACCTCAGCTCCAGACACAAACAGCCTTCTGCAGTGCTCAGTGCCAGTCTCATCCCTTCTGTTCAGCAGGATTGTGCCTTCCCTGGAATGCTAAGCAGCATTTGGGCATGTGGGACTGAGCAATGGCATATCTTTGCAGCTCAGATGTTTCTGGGAGGCTTTGGCAGCACAGAGCTCAGGGCTCAAGGTCACAGCAGTGGCACTGCTGAGAGTGTCACTGCTCACACACAGAGTGGTGCTGAGAGGGGACAGCTCAGAGCTCAGAGGTGCCAGGCCAGGGGCAATGAGCAGATGAGGACTCAGCACTGCCATGGTTAACAGCAGCATGCTCCAGGCTTCAGCAGAGAAATTGTGATGAACACAGGGAGGGTTTTACCCCTGCCCAGGCTCTGCACAGGGTGGTTCTGGGCTGGGGGAAGTCCTGATCCTTGGATGTGGCACAAGGCAGCCTGAAAGTTGTGTTTGCTGGAGAGCTGCAGGGCGTGACCTGGTGTGGGACCATGATGGGGACTTCCCCTGCTGCCCCAAGGGGCCCTTTGGCAGGGCCAGCACAGTGACCAGTTTTCCTCTGAAATATAAATACAAATATAAATAAATATAAATATAAACACAAATATAAACATAAACATAAATTATAAATATAAATATAAATATAAATATAAATATAAATATAAATATAAATATAAATATAAATATAAATATAAATATACTTCAAGGTATCCAGCCCTGCTGTTGGAGGCCTCTCTGATGTCTGTGTGACCAGAAGAGGTTTCAGCAGCTTCTGGGGAGAATACAGAGCAGAGCAGCAGAGAATGGGGCACATTGTACACAGTGGCCAGAGTGACCAAGGCTGCCTGAGAGACCAAGTGACAAACAGAGACCTCCTGTGCAATTAGTCTCTTGACCTCTGTGGTGGGGAGAGGGATGCTGGGAAAGGAGCTGTGGATCACAAGGCCCCAAGGAAGGTTTCCTTGACAACACTTACTGAAGAAAAATGAGATTTCATGAATGCAGCGGGTGTGGGCATGTGAGAGGCTGACTTTGGGAGAGACAAGGACGTGGCACCTCACAGAACCAGCCCCTCCATTTGGGGATGGGAAGCAATGGCTCACGGAGCTGCTTTGCCAGATAAACTTAATTAAACAGCTATTGCAACCATTCATATTTATTTAGAAGTGCAGCCACTGTGGTAAAAGCAGACATTGTTTAATTGTTTTTCTACTCACAGAATCTTTTCTACCTTGAATAAACACTGGCACAGAAGGGATTTTTTTTTGCTCACTTCTGATAGTTTCAGCACACAACAGCTTGGGTTTAGGATTCTTTAGTTCTAGCATTGTCCCAGCATTTACCAAGTCAAAGGAATTATATAGAAAGCTGTGTAGAATTAAACATTATATCACAATAATACCAATATATTAATAGTGATAAACTGCAGACAGGTCTTCAGTATTGCCAAACTTAAGAACCAAAAAAAAAAGATATTTGTGTTCAAAACCTAAATAGATATATTTTTCAAATTATATAGTCTGTGACTTTTTAATTTCTTCCTGCTGTTTCAGGTAGCAGGATGTAAATTTCCATCACAGGGATCATAGCACTGAGACTTTGCCCTGAGCTCAAGCCATCACATCCCATGGCCAAAATACCTCAGGAAACCAGTGCAGGTTTTTCCTCAGGAAAAGGCCTTTTCCAGTGAAAGCTGTGATGGTGTTTGCACAGCAGACAAAGAAAGAGCATCTTAAAAAGTGAAGCCACTTGGCAGGAAATCAAACCCTGGATCAGGGCATTGGGATCAGCCAGGAGCCAGAGCAGCATCCCAGCAGTGCAGGGGGGACCCAGGGCTGCAGCTGGGGCTCTGCTGGGCTCAGGCTGCAGAGAAAGGACAGACAGGGGGTTAAGTGGAAATTTAGTCCCAGCTGAAGCTGGAGGAGGAGCAAGAGCTGGAGCTGCTGTGTCCTCACAGCACTGAGAGACAAGGAGTAGCAAAGGAATTTTCAGGTTGTTTTTGTATAGGTCAAGTGGAAAATTGCCTGGATTTCTGGGTAAAACAGTTTTTCTTCTCTTTTTTTTTTTTTTTTTTTGGTTGGTTTTTTGGTTTTTTGGATTTTTTTTTCAGCAGTAGGATCAGCCTTTCCTGTTTGTTCCCATTATTGCCCGCTTGGATATTTATTTCTAAATGTCATTTTGAAGCTTAACTTGGAAAGGTTAAAAGCAGGTTTGCTTACAGAAACAGATACAAATGGATGTGTGGCTGCACCTGTTGTGGGGTTTTCTGAGCACCTTTCCTGTGTCTGTATGAGTCACATCAACTTGTCTTGAGACTGATATATTTTCTTTTGTGTCCCAATTGATTTCAGAAATGCAGTGAAAGACACAGATACGAACCAAATAAGATTAAAGGCTTTAAAAGCTTAATAAATTAAGAAGAGCAAATCTAGCTGATAACATGGCTTTGATAGTAGGCTATAAAGGACAGGGAGTTAAGGAATTACCAGTACCTGACTGTTCAGCAGCCTCCCTTCCTCCTCAGCAGTATGGGGCACAGGGGAACAGGTTGGACTCTCCAGCTTATCAGCAGGAGAGGAGCAACAGAAGACAAAGTTGAGGGGATAGAAAAGATTTGAGGGACTGGAATTCAAACAAGCACCCCCAGGCCATGCTGAACCAGCTTGGGGGGTCCTGCTGGCAGTGACACCTGCCAGTGCCATTGGAAAGGTTTGAGCCCCTAATGAGGAACTGTCCCATGTTTTGTGATGTTTTCTAGGACATTTTTTGCTATTTTGCTGTGGGCACCCCTCCAGCTCAGCTACAGCATTCCCCTCTGGAGCAGTTTTATGTTGTGCTGCCCCTGAGCATGTCCAGAGGTCTCTGTGCTCCTGTGTGTGGGCTGTGGGATGGGCTCCATGAGCTGCAGAACATCCCTGTGCCTTTCAGCTCTTCCCCAGCTGTATAAGTGAAGGATGGCCCAAGAGAGAGCTTTGGCTTGTGTCGTTTGCCTGGCTAGCAATTGCTTCACGTGGTTATTTGCTGCTCCAGTTTCACTCAGATCAGCAGAAATGGGGTTTATTTCAGGAGAGAAAATTCTGCCACAACTCTTCTGATTTTAGTGCTGCAATAAATCATTTAATTTAAGGAATGAAAGGTAAAAGTATACTATGGGTTAGAGAAGCAAAAGGAGCAGAAGGAATCCTGGTTTTAATAAGAACAGTCATAAAGAAGAAAAATTTGTCCTCCCTGATGGAAAGGTCCTGTCAGCTTTGAGTGGGTTGAAACCTGTGCCACAATCTGTGACATTCCTCTTTACAACCAGTATCTCTGGAATATAATAGGCTTTCTCAATAGGACACTGTGAATCATTGTAGGAGCACCACAGCGAGGATATTGCTGTGCACAGACCTGGCAGCACAAGAGAAGGATGGCATTGCCCTGCTCAGCAAGAGGCACCCAGAGAGGCTCAGCACGAGGGCACAGATAGATCAGGGCAAACCCTGCCCCTGCCATCCCTGAGCAGGGCTGGGGGCACCAGGGCTGAAGGACACTGTGACATTCTTCACATGCCAGCCCCAAATCAAGGCCAACACAGCCCCAGCATCAGCCCTGTTTGCCTGCAGATCTCAGCAGCATTTTGGGGGTAAGCTGTGCACACAGACCTGCAGTGTAATGAGTGAAATGGCTGTTTATCAATTTGTTTTCAGCAAATATTTCCTTCATTATGGTAAGTTCCTGAGGGAGCAGGGGGAAGCCCAGGATAACTTCAGGCTGCATTTCCAATGGCTGGATTGCAGCACAGACTCACTCCCTGCCTGTCACTAACACAGTGTTGGAGTTTCATCAGTAGCATTTGCTTGTCACCAACATGTTTTACAGAAAATCAGATTTTTTTTTAATATAGATGAGGAAACAGCTTGTGTGAGCTCACACATCCCACATCCCCTCTCCTTCCCTGAGCCACCAGATGGGCACAGCCCATCTCTGGAGCAGCTGAGTCTTGCCTGCAGCCCCCAGGTACACAAAACCAGTTTAATAATGCTGGGAAGGTGGCACAAGAAAGGAAATGAGGATAGAAAGAACCTGGAGACAAGGGAGGTGAGGGAGAAGGAAGTATGGTGTGAAGATAATTTTCAAGGTTATGGGGAAAAATCCAGAGACTTCTCAAGGATCTGTGCCCAAATCTGAAGCTGTGTAGATTGGCAGGTCCATCCCCAGGGTGGTCATTTATCTGCCACTTCACAGCCCAATCTCTTCCTGGTGCAAACAATCCAGGAAACATCACCAGGTTGTGGCAGGAAGAATTTACACAGCCCTAGTGACAAATACTGGTGGAGCAGAATGGAGAAGAAAACACTCCCCCAGACATGGCTTGCCCTGGTTCTGGAGTGGGGAGCTCATGGCACTGGGTAGGAGATCTGGGCTCATCCTGGTTTCCAGAGCCTGCAGCAGGAGGGGAGGCAGGGCAGTCCCTCAGTGAACACCCTTTGTGTCCCCGGGCCGGGTGAGGCTCTCCCACTCCTGCTGCAGCACACAAAGCCAATTAAATGCCTGATTGGATTGGAAGCAGGCACAGTCGAGGGGCCCATTGCCAGCCAGTCAGGATCCCAAATGTCCCAGTGTCGTTAAGGTATGTGTGTTAATCCCTCCTGAAGGATTAAGTGCTTAACCTATGGCTGGTGTGGCAAACCTGCTGTGCTGGGTGGGCAGCACTCACAGCATCTCCAGGTGCCTCAGAGGGATCAGAGGGTGTTGCTTCTAAGGGAAGATTATTTGGCAGAAGAGAGAGATTTGGTGACTGCCTCCATTCCTTCCCCACTCTGTCCTTCTTTATTTGGGAATAAGATAATGTAGAGGGAAAGCTGCCTACCCCCTCCCTGACTGATTGCCCTTAACCACAGATTCCTTTGAAATACAGATTTTTATTGAACTTTCAAAGCAGTGTTGGGAATTGCAATACCTTCCTAGCCCAAGAGAGGTGTGAAGGCAATTTCCCCACTGAGCCAGGAAGAAGGAGGAATAGTGGCCATTTAATAGATGTGGCTTCTCTCATCCTGGGGCTTGAGAGGAACCTGCAGCCACTGACATCCTTAAATGCTTTAAGCCATCACAGAAGCACTGCTGCTTAGATCCCAGCCAGGAAAAGGTGTCACAGAGCTGATTACACACAGCAGACCAGGATTACTCATGGTTAATGCCTGATTAGGAGTTAAATTAATATTGACTGTCGATAGTAAATTGTAATTATTTATTTAGCCAAAAATAAATATGAAATGTCATAATGCAGTCCCAGTGGCTTGCTGTGATAATTAAACATATTTTCAAATCTTGTACTGACAGGGAAGACGCAGGTCCATGGAGGGGTTTGCACTGTGTTAATAAAGCCAAAAAAAAAGAGAAGATCTCTCCATGCAAGGCTGGGCACAGCAGAAAAACCTGCATTAGCATTTTTCCCCCTACACTCACTATATTTCTCCAGTAGAAATATCATTTAAGGGCTGTGGGCATGCAAAGGCCAGCAAACAATTGTATTGTGCTCTTTCAGCTGCACAGAGGCTCAGGGCCAGGGTACCAGATGTTGTCTGATACACAGATGATGGCTACAGGTAAAAAACACATCTTTATGCAGATATGGTTTGGAAATCAGCCCCAGCACTCCAACAGTGATGGAGTTTTATGTCTAGAACACAGTACCAGCCTTGAACCATGTTATTAGTGCTGGAGAGGAGCACAGCCTGTCCTGCAAAACTGATGTGTTGGCAGAATTTCCTTATTGGTGGCAGCACTTTCTGAGGGGCGAAGGTGGAGGAGAGAGTTTCCTCCTCTCCCTCACTTTGATGGATGTGTGCTGGAGAGACACAGGAGGTGTCAGGAATGATGGAGTGATGCTGAAGGCTCTGACAAATGAGCTCTAGAAAGTTGCACTGACATCTTTGTGGACATATTTCATGTCCAGGATTTAAGATGTTACCATCCCTCTGCTCCCCTCTGTCCTCTGCCCGAGCCCCACAGAGCACACCACAGAGGAATGCCCCACACTGTGGGATTTTTGGGGTCCCCAGGATGAAGGAGGAATTGAGAATCTGACTCCATGTTCTTAGAAGACATTATATTATATTATATTATATTATATTATATTATATTATATTATATTATATTATATTATATTATATTATATTATATTATATTATATTATATTATATTAATACTATACTAAAGAATAGAGAAAGGATACAGACAAGGTTACAAAGAATGATGATGAAAACTCGTGACTGACTCCTGAGTCTGACACAGCTGATGGTGATTGGTCATTAAGTAAAACCAATTCACATGAAACCAATCAAACATTCACCTGTTGGATAAACAATCTCCAGACCACATTCTAAAGCAGCAAAACAGGGAGAAGCAATCAGATAATTATTGTTTTCATTTTTCTCTAAGGCTTCTCAGCTTCCCAGGAGAAGAAATCCTGGCAAGGGGGTTTTTCAGAAAATGTGACAGTGACACCACACAGCACTGGAGCTCAGCCATCAGAGGAGCTGGGGTGGGAGCAGAGGGGAAGGGGGATGTGTGAGCAAGCCTTGTGTCCTACTGACCTGGTTCAGATTGCTTTGGGAATGGAGTCCCACCTTCAGCTGCTGCAGGGCTTTGCTCAAGGAGCGTGAGAAAACCTTGAGCACAAACACTGTGGCTGCACAACTGTGACTCTCCTTGTCCTTCTCCCTCCCAGCTGGCTGCTCTAGAGAGGCAAGTGTTCGACTTCCTGGGCTACCAGTGGGCTCCAATCCTCGCCAACTTCCTGCACATCATCATCGTCATCCTGGGGCTCTTCGGCACCATCCAGTACCGGCCGCGCTACATCGTGGTGGTGAGTGAGTGACACCCTCAGCCTGTGCCCTGGGGGTGTGCCACGAGATGGGGACAGAGCAAAGCCCCTGAGGGATCAGGCCCTGCATGCTGTTCTAGCAGGAGGGCCTGGCTGTGCTCAGCAATCTGCCCGTGCCAAGCTGGGGAGGTTTCAGACCATTCTCTCTGTGCCCAAACGCTGCCCAGCAGAGAGCGAGGGTGAGGGGCTGGACAAAATGCAGCACAGAAACTCTTCCAGCCCTCCAGACTCCTATGTGGCTTATCAAGCAAGACAGCATCTGAATATGGAACACAAACAGAGGGAGAGAAAAAGGATTTCAATGCTGAGTCAGGGCATTCCATGCCCCCAGCTAGAGCACACATACATCAATATAAATATATATACACACACTAATTCCAGTGATTTCCTAATGTTTATTGCTTCTCTCTCCCCATTTCTTCCCAGTATGCCATCTGGACTGCAGTCTGGGTCACCTGGAACATCTTCATCATCTGCTTTTACTTAGAAGTGGGAGGGCTCTCAAAGGTGAGTGCCAGGCTGTGCAGCTAAGGGGGTGCAGCTGAGTGGGGAGGGGAGGCTGGCAGGGTCTGGGGGCTGTCTGGGAGCAGCTCCTGCCTGTGGAGGGGCTGCTTTATCAAGGATGGGCAATACTGCTGCTTGCATGGGAAACTGAGGAGCCTCTGCTGATTTCTGGAGCTCTTGGTTGGTTGGTGCAGGTGGTGGCTGGAACAAACCCTGCCCTCACAGCAGGTGGAGGGCATTTGCTTTCCAGAGGTGAGAGCAGGACTGGCAGCAGAACCATCCTGAGGGGAGAGGGGGTTTGAGGGCCAGTTGCCAGCAGTGATGCTGAGGAAGGCTGAGAGATCACCAGATTGCAGCTGATCCTCTTGGGATCTGAGCCCACCTTGGCAAGAAGGGGTGTGATGGAGGGGAGGCCCCTCCTGCAGCACTGAGTGTGAACCAGGGAAGGGCTGCAGCAGGGGCTGGCTGGGTTGAGCTGACCCAAGGGCTTTGCTGGAACTCTGCCCCTGACCCTCTCTTGATATTTTTGCTGCTGGAGACTTGCTGCATTTCAGCAGCAGGGATAAATGCCTGGTTGTTGCCACAGCAGGCAAGATATTTCCTGTTGTACCTTTGGGGAGAGGCTCCTCTGTCTGCTGAACAGAGAACATCCCTTCCCAGAGGGATCTGGCTCACTTCCTTGGGATGGCTTCCCTGCCTCATTTTTTCCTTTGTAAGTACAGTGGTAGTTACTCATGGCTGCTGGCCAGGCTGTTGTGAGTTAATATGCAAAGCTCTTTGAAGACTAGATTAGCTAAATATTGCTGTCTGCCTAATGAGGGGTGAGTCAGAAAAAATAAAAATGGGAGGCAGGCCCTAAATTAAGCCTGGGCTGTAAGCTATGAATTATGAGTGTTGCTGTAGCACAGCAGACTCAGATTGTGGGATGCAGGTTCATTTCAGAGCACTCCACATCTGGCCTAAATTCCAGGTCATGCATTGGAGTTGCATTCATAATTGGAATTGCCCTGTGGTTTTATCAGGCCTACAGCAAGTCAGGAGTGGCAGCCTAAATCCTTTGCAGATAAGAAAATGTGACTTCCTAATGTCTCAATTCATCTTCATTCCCCCTCTCAATTAACTCCATAAACTTTGAGGGAGTTCTTGCCCAAAACAGTGATTATTCATAGTCTGAAATCTCAGCCTGAGATGATCTCGATGTTGGCTGTGACCAACTGAAAAAAAAAAAAAAAAGAATTTTATGTAACTGTTTAAATGCTCCCTTCTGCAGAGAAAATGTTGGCTTGATAAACTGCTCTGGGAGCTTTTCAGAGCCAGTGTTTGCTTCCAGCCAGCTGGATACTCATGTTTGCTACTCCCAACCTGCACTGCAACACGTCAGGTTGCTGTTCTGCAGTTCAAACACCATCACAAACTCCTTTTTTTGTGCCACAGAGGAGCTTCCCTTGGTAACCTTGCTCTGTGCTGGGGCTCATTTTAGCCAAGCCAGCACACAGAGAGGTTTTATTTAGCCTACAGGGTGACACTTGTGACTGGGGACATTTTTTATAGAGTTGGGCTGCAGTGTAAGTTGTTACTGACTCAATGGACTTTCCTCTCAGGCTGAAATGAGAAATTAGTTCATTTAATAGCAACCAGCAAAACCAAGAGAGAATTTGTGCTTGTTTGGCTGTAAAGCAGTTGACAGCCTTGCCTCTGTTCTTAATGAGTTATTCTCACTTTAAAAAGCTGTTTTGTAAGGAAAACTAATGATGCTGCTTTCCATCCTCCTCCACTTTCACTGAAGTAATTTGGGTCTTTGTAGTGGCAAAACAAATCTTTGCTTCCACAAGAGACCAAAAGATCCACCTGAAGCAGGAGCTGAGGTTTCTGTAGGACACTTCAGGACATTTTCTGTAGGACATTTCACAGGCTGGGCTCTCCTGCTGCATCTCTGGAAGGCTGATCCAAAGGCAGCAGGTGTTTTATTGATGTCAGTCGTGGGATCAGACCCCAGGAGGATATCTGGGCTTGGCTGTCCCAGTGCTGGGCAGGGGCAGGGCAGTGCCAGCTGGGAGTGGATGGCAGCAGGGCTGCAGGTGCCTCTGTGTGCCCCCAGGGCAGGGGGCTGCCCTCCAGTCCTGACCAGAAGTCAAAGTCAAAGCTCATCATGAGCCTGGCAGCAGGAAGGGAAACTGCAAATATTGGTAGAGGGAGGCTGATGGGGCTGGTCTGGTAAACACAAACTCATTCTAAGCATGAACACACACTGGGGAGTGCTTGGGCAGGGTTGTGCAAGTCCCTTAGGGGGCTGAGAGCTCTGGAGGTGTTCAGGGTGCTGTTTCCTGTGTGATTGCTGGTGAGCCTGGGGGAGTGGCATTGCTGCCAGCCCTGCACTGACCCTGCTGTGCTCTGACAAGGGCAGCCTGCCAGGGCAGGCTCTGTCAGCAGCTTATTGACAGTGGGAGAATGCAGGAAGGGCAGGGAACTCCAGAGAATGGAGTTTGCTAACTTGGTGCCTGGTAGTGACAGCCCAGGTGAGAACTCAGGTCGGGTGAGAAAGGACAGAAAGGATTCAAGTGTTTCTGATTTAACAGATTTCAGAAAATCCCAGGGAATTGAAAAATAAGGAAGCAGTTATATGCACTCACTGAAAACAGTTCTTTGTGCTCTGCTGCCTAGGTGTGATTTCACAGTGGTGAAGGGATACAGGATGGGAGCAGGGATGTGTGCTGCTCACAGGAGCAGGGATGTTGTTGTTGTTGTTGTTGTTGTGCCCCCCTTGCTTTGGGTGCCTGGCTGATCTAATGGACACAAACCAGGCACCCCACAGCCCCATGTCAGCCCATGGGTGATTTGGAAAAGGGGTTGGGACAATCTCTCAGTTATAAATTCCAGGTCATATCTGTACAATGAGGGTGGTAGGTGCAGTTTGGCTGTTGGCTTTCCCTTACCAGGGACTGTTCTCTGCTGCATCTTTCCTCTGCTTCTCACCCCCTCTTTCCTCCTGTCTTTCACATCTCTCCCAAGTACTCCTTTGTCCTCCAGGTTATTCCAGGATGTCCATTCCATGTCTCCTGGCCATGGAATTGCTGAGGATGCTGTTCTGCTCAGGGGAATTATAACTAATTACTGACCAGCTACCAATCACTGGTTATACTGAATTTTTTATTGGAAAGGAAAATTCTACTGATCACTTAATCTATTCCCTACATCTTGGAAGAGCTAAACTGACTTGATTCCTGTCTTTCTATCCTGCCAGGTTTTTTTATCTTGGAATCTTCTCTTAGCAGGAGTAAGAGTGTGAAATATGGCCCAGCAGAACTTCCTTGGGTGGCCAGACACAGGTGGATCAGCACAAGTGTCTGAGGAGGCACTTCCCTTGCTGCTGCAAGGGCCTCCCCAGGCACACAGCCCATGCCAGCTTTGCTGGGAGGGCTCTGCCAGTGAGTGCTGGAGCAGCCTGGGTTTGCAGGGCAGCTGCTCAGCACTGGCAGGAGGTGGTGATGTGCTCTGAGCAGCTCCTGGCAGCCTTGCCTTGCTGACTGGCTCTGCCCATACTCCTGAGCATACTTGCAGCTCCGAGTGCTGTGCCACTGCTCCATGGTGGGGCTCACAACCCAATTTCCAACAATTTCCAGGTTGCTGTTCCTCCTCCTGTCCCATCTCCCTCTTTTCCCATGTCCCTTTGGGTAGGTGAATTGCTGGGAGCTGGCTCTGCAGTTTGCAGGCTGGGTTTGCAATAATATGTAAAGCTTCTCCCTGTCTACTCGAGCGTGAAACACATCCCTCCTGCAACCCCTCAGTCTGAGTTAATTATTAAAATCCTGCTGTTAAGACATATGAGCATATGTCTGTCCAGCTGCCATGCTGACTGACTTCATCATGTGCTTGAGAAATATTCAAAGAGGTTTGAAGAACTGGTGTCCTGTATTTCAATGTATTCCTTTGTCTTTTCCCTCTGGAATTATTCTTCTTGAATGGTGATTTCTAATTTTTTTTTAATCATTCCTTTATATTCTCTCTTGTCTGTGCACTGCTTTGATCTGAATCCAGAGTCGTGGTGGTCTAAATCTCCTGTTGAAATGGAAACAGCCCTTGTGAGTCACACAGGGGTTGTTTATATTTCAGAGAATCTGGGTGGCATCTTGGGATGGCTTTGTACCTGGTTAAAATACCAGGAGGATGGATAAATTCATGTGTATGTAAAACTGTCCCTCAACTCCTTCTAAATGTAGAACTTGGAAGTTTGGGATTTGGCTTTAAAAGCTGTGGCATTGTCAACAAGCCCACTGAGAGACACTGGGAGTGTTCCTCTGTGTCTCCAGGTGATGCAGGACTGAAAGATGAACATGATATTTCCTATTTTAATAAGAAATATTTCCATCTAAAAAGATTCAAAATAATTCTGCTGTCAAGCTCTGGTGTCTCCCAAACGAAGTTCAGTTTATTCCAGAGCTGTCCTCGTGTGGTTTTGCCTGATAATTAAGGAAATTTGGGGGAGGCAGTTCAGAATGCTGTTAACAACAAGGAATTAAACCATCTCTGATAGTGTCCCTTAGAAAATAATTTCAGAACAGCTTTCAGGAAGCTATTTCAGCGCAGGAGCACAGCTGGCTCCGTGGGTGTTGGAGGTAGGTGTGAGTTTCCCGTGGGCAGGCTCTGGGAGATGGAGGTGCTGCTGTTTCAGTGCTCCTGTCTCCCTCTCACCCTGGTGGCAGACGGGTGGCAGCCAGGTGCTGCAGCAGTTCAGAGTGGGGTGGGAGTTTCTGGCTGCCCTTTAAGGTGCCCGGGTGGCTCCTGGCTCGTGTTTCCCCCAGGTGGAGGTTAAGGAGGCAGTGGCAGCCCTGGCAATGACAGAGCAGGGGTCAGGCACACACATCCCTGTCCCTGCAGCAGGGCCGGCTCACTGCTGGGGCTGATTAACATCTCCCGGCCCACATTCCACTTCTGGGAGCGTTTCAGGCTGTTTATATTTCAAATGCATCGCGGAAAGCTTTTGGGAAACAGCTGTTCCCTAAACCTTCTTAAAACGGGCTCTGTTCTCCTGACTTTTCTGTGCTGTTCTGTTCGTGGTCTCGCTTCTCTCCAACTGCATTCTCGCAAACGATGCTGGCAAACCACAGGAGACATCCTGGAGTTGTTTATGCAGTCTCCCAGCAAGCTCTGAGCACGGAGAGGTCAATGAAGGGATTTTCTTGAGTGCTCTTTTTATTGTGCCCCATCACACAGGTATCCCCCGAGGGCAGAGGAACAGCTCTGCTTTGCATGTTGAGACCCTCTGGGGCTGCCCTTGCTCCAGACAGAGGTTCAGGAAGGTGGCTCTGAGCACAGAGACATTCCCTGATCCCAGTGTGCAATCAGTATTCACTTTACATCTGTGGGATGGATGGCTCATGGGTTCAAAGCATTGTGGTGCTTTTAGAATCCAAATGTGCTCCGTTTTGCCTATCTGCTCTTCACTGATGTAGAATTTTTAAATTTTTTTTCCTTCTTTTTTTTTTTCTCAGAGCTGGAGTGTGGTTGTAGACAAAAAGCAGCCAGTGCTGGACCTCCTGTTCCTCCACCTGCCCACCTCCAGCCACACCTGCTCTGCTTTTTCAGCCTGAATTTACAAGTTCAGCAGCAAAGTTAAGGCAGAGCCAAATCTCTGCCGGCTGACAAAAGGGAGATTCTAGAAGGAAAGCAGCCTGTTTCTTGCTTTGCCAAGCACACACTGATGCCTCTGTGAGGAGCAGAGAGGACACTGAGGGCTCTGTGTGCATCAGTGAGGCAGAAGGTTTGGGAAGGCACCATCTGTGAGCTGGGAGAGGGAAGCCCTGGGGACTGAGGTTGAGAGGAGATCCTGTGGTGCCCTGGGAACAGCTTTGCTTCAGTGCTAATGGGGGGAGCCCCAGGCAAAGAAGCAGGAATTCACTTGGGGGGTTTCTTGGTTGTTCTGGAGGTTTATTTCTGTTTGTTTGTGGGGGTTTGTTTTGTTTTTTGAGAAAGATGTTTGCTTCTTTCCCCAGCCAAAGCAGCAAGTGCCTTGTGAGAGGGAGAAGAGCCCAGCCTGGAGGCCTGGCTTTGGCTGGGGAAAATCCATCAGCCCATAACACCCAAACCTGGGGGGAAAAGAGCAAGCTTTGCAGAAAAGCTGTGATGTGGTGCCTTCCTGAGCTACGTGTGAGCCAGGAGGGGGCTGAACTCCCAAATGTTCATGGAGTTTTCCCCATTGTCTCTGCTGCCCCAGCGCCATTCTCCATGTCTGTGCCCTGCTCCATCTCCTGCCCAGCACATGCCATCTGCTGTGGTGATTATGTCAGGAGCTTGGCAGCTGTCTTCTCACTTCATTGTCCACATTTCTCAGCACGTGCTTCCTGCAGCAGATTGGAAGAAGGGCTCTGCAGGCTGGTTTGGGGTGTCTGTGGTGCAAGGAGGGTCCCCACACAAGGTGCAGAGTGGGGCAGCTGGGGGCTGTTCCCTGGTTTTCTGGCTGGCATTCAGGTTCCTGGCCCTGTGACTCGAGTTTGGCCCTGGATCAGCTTTTCAGTGTCTGTTTTATATCTGCAGGACTGCCTGGCTTGGCTCCTGAGTTGGCTGAGGGGACAGGCCCTCTCTCTGGAGGGTAATTTGGAGCAGGGGCTTGGATAGGCTGCTCTGAATCTGTTTTTCCTTTTGACTCCACGGGGAGCTGACACAAAGGAGCTGCCATGTGAGGTTTTCCATGTTGGGAAGTGTGAATACCCCAAGCTCTGACTGCTGCTGTTCTGGGAGCCACAGCTTTGCTCCTGGGACTGTGTAGGACCCTGGCATGAGCAGTGTGAAATAGTTTATGAATAGGTGCTAAAACCTTTAGTAATGGGTGGGTGATGTGTGGATATCCAGCATTCACCTCTCTGTGTAGAAATACAGATTCTCTGCCCTCAAATTTTTTAATCTATTCTTCAGAATAAAACTTCCAACCCCTTGCCTTGTTTTGTGGTCAAAAGGAATTGTTGATTCTGCATCGAAGTGCCCTGAGAGGCCTTCAGGGGCAGCCAGCACTTGGCACTCATCCATGAAGAGTTGCAGCTGCTCAGCCAGCCCTGAGTTTGTCTTTTACCTTTTCCATGTCCTGCAGGTTCAAAATCCCAAAGCTCTTCTGAGTGTTCTATAAATACTGAGCTTTTCTCAAGTGTGAGGAAAGTGTGGTCATGTTAAAATAAGCACCTGGCTGCACACCAAAGCCCTGCACTCCTTGTGTGGCATTTCATTCTGTAACCCCTCAACTGGTTTAAAGTATTTACCTAGGAAAGACAAGGGAGCAAAACAAAGTGCCTCTCGAGGTAAAGTTGATAAGAAATTGCAGGGGAGGAGTTTACAAGAAGCTGCAGTCAGCACTGTGAGCTCAGCTGGGATGGATAGGCTGGCAGGAGATGCAGAAGCACCAGATGTGAAGAGTGTGGAAGGAAATCAGGTAAAAATGGTACAGGATCTTGTCACACGTGTTACAAGCTAGGAACAGAGGAAGATCTGTTGGGTTTTGAAACTCACTTTGGGGTTATGAAGTTAATATTTTCCAGGTGCTTGTGTTGATTCCTGTGCTGGGAAGAGCCTGGCAGGACACTGAGTGCTGCCTTGTTTACCTTTTTCCCCTGTAGTTACAGGCTTCATCTCCTAAACCCAAAACTTGAGGGTTCCTTTCTGGATGAGGAAACCACCAGCAAAATGTTCTTGGCTCTGCAGCCTGCATCCAAACTGTGCTGCTACAGGATGGTGAAATAGATTTGTTGCAGGGCTGCCTCAGGAATGGTTCTCACCACAGCAGCCTGGCTGGGACATAAGTTTACTTTAGATAATAGGAGGGAATTCTACCCTGTGGGGCTGGGGAGGCCCTGGCACAGATTGCCCAGAGAAGCTGTGGCTGCTCCATGCCTGGAATTGTCCCAGGCCAGGCAGGGCAGGGCTTGGAGCAACCTGGGGTAGTAGAAGGTTCTTTGAGGTTCCTTCCAAACCAGCCCATTCCATGATTCTATGGAGGAATATCAAACCAATGTGCTTTGATCTGCACTAGCAGTTTTGGAGAGTGGGGATCTCAGAAATAAAGTTTTCCATTGATTTAGTAAGACCTCCATCTGACAGCATGTGGTTCCAAGCAGGATGTAGTGCAGGCTGGATATATCTAGTAGGTGTCCAGCATGTCTCAGAGTCCATAGAAACAAATTTATCATAGGATATTTATCATGGGATTATTGTACTTTTACATGATTGATTGAAAGACATTAGAATATGACATTACCTAAGACTTAGAGAGGAGGTATACACTCACCCCAATATTTTTCCTCTCTTTCTTTGTATTAATAACTAAAAATAAGAACATTTTTTACAAGCTGCTCTTAACCTTGTTACTACTATATTTTATGAAAAATCCCTTCACCAGAATTTTTCTCCTGAGAAGCTGAGAAACCTCAGAAAAGAAATGTAAACAATAATTATCTGATTGCTTGGAATGTAGTTTAGAGGTTGCTTACCAACAGGTGCATCTTTGATTGGTTCAGTGTGAATTGTTTTTTATTAATGACCAATCCCAGTCCAGCTGTGTCAGAACTCTGGCCAATCACAGGTTTTTATTAATCATTCTTTTCTAGCCTTCTGATGTCTCTTTTCTCTTTCTTTAGTATAGTTTTAGTATAGCATTTGCATTTCATTTTATATGATATATAAAATATAATATGGCATGATGTAAATATAATGTAATATAATGTAATGTAATATAAATATGGTATGATGTAAATATAATGTAATGTAATATAATATAATACATATTACATAAAACATGTATATTAATTATATTATATTATATTATATTATATTATATTATATTATATTATATTATATTATATTATATTATATTCAGCCTTCTGATAACTTGGAGTTAGATTCTCATCTCTCACCTCATCTTGGGGTCCAACACTACAACAGAATCTGTTTTTCCTTTTGCCTCTAAGCGGGGCTGACCCAAAGGAGCTCCATGTGAGGTGCACACTCAGAGTAAACAGAGCTCTCTTTGCAACTCCTCCCTTTAGGACAGCGAGCTGCTGACATTCAACATCTCCCGGCACCAGTCCTGGTGGAGTGAAAATGGCCCTGGCTGTGTGAGGAAGGAGGCTCCAATGTCTGGCATCAAGGGGCTGGAGAACCATTCCTACATCTCTGTCATCGGCTGTGCCCTGGAGTATCGCTACATCGAGGTCATGCACAGCTCCTTCCAGATCCTCATCGCGGTGAGTGCCTCAGGAGGGGAGCAATGCCCCAGGAGATGCTGCTTTGGTTTTGTTCTTTTCCAGGCACAGAGGCTGGCCTGTGTTTTCCACCACTTTTTGTACTGCCTGACTGCAAAAGCCGCTGTAAATGTGTTTTGTTGGATTGTTCTGTTCTCTCTTATGAAAAGTACTGCTGGAAACAGTTGGAAATGGGTATCAGCAACCTGATGCTTGATGTAGTGCATTTGTGCAACCATGTAGTAACAAAGGGTTCTGAATCCCTGTTGGGGTGTGGGAATTCAGGTTTTGACCCTTCTGGAGGAGAGTCAAAAGAAAAAGTTTTGACAGCACAAGAGGAAATAGTATCAAATTTCACCAGGGAGGTTTAGTTTGGATACCGGGGTCAATTTCTGCACGTAAAGGGTTGTAAAGCACTGGAGCAGACTGCTCAGGGGAGAGGTGGAGCCACCACAACTGGAGGTGTTCAAAAACTGTGTGGGTAAAGCACTTGAGGACATGGTTTAGTGATGAATGTGGTGGTGATGCTGGGTTGATGATTGACTTGAAGCTTTAAAAGCCTCTTCCAGCCTTAATTCCATGTTTCTGTGAAGGATTGCTCTTACTCCCCATGGCTCAGTGATGGGTGGTGGAGCAAACACTGCACATTTGTTGTGAGCAATCCTCAGAAATTGAAATCAACTTTTAAGAGGCAGTAAGCAGCATATTTTCCTTCTGCTGATACCCAAGATACATTCTCTAAATGTTTTCATCCACACTTTCCTCATCACAGTCTTCCTCAGGCTTTTGGAAGTACTCTGCAAAAATGCAGTGTCCTTAACATTCACTGTTAATTGTTTCTCACTTTTCTGTGAAATTAACTGAAACAAAATATCCATTGTGCCCCTCACTTTGGTGCTGCTCTTGCATTTTGTAGCCCCCATCTCTAATCTACTTTGGGTTGTTACTTTGGGGTTAATGGCTTTAGGTAAAAACATGAGCTGGGGAACCATTCACATTTTGGCTTTCAGTTTTGGCTTAAAAAAGAAAGGCACTTTGCCCTGTTTAAATGCTGAAGGATTACAGAGATTTTTCAGGTTTCTGCAGTGCCAAGTACTTCTCTGCACGTTTTTGGTGCTGTCCTGATCCTGCATTTCCTATTAGCTGGGCTGGTCTGTGTGACCCAGGGAACTGCAGGGAGGGGGAAGGCTCAGGCCCCTTTCTTGCCCTGTCACAGAGAAGAGCAGAAGCTCCTGTTTCCTGACTTGGATGAGCTCCCTGGCACGTGTGCTGGCTGTTAATATTCCCTCAGTTCTCCTTGGGGCCAAATGATCTGCATGGATCTGTCTGAGAGCTGCTGCCATGCCTTGTGTGAGAGAGGCAAACCTGTGTGTCCAGCAGAATGCAGCCTGGTGTCTTTAGAGAGGAACAGGATTGGTGCTGTGTACCTGAGTTTGGTGAAACAGGGGCAGACTTTGCAGCCATACCATCCCCTTTTAAAGCACAGAGGTTTCTCACTCTCAACATCCTTCCTGAACTCCTGAGCTGGCACTGCCCCTCTGCCCCTGTGCCAGAGGTTGAGTCGTCAAATACTCCTGAGTTTGTTTGGAGTAGATCTTTGTTTTTTGGCAGCTTACTGGCTTAGGCACATGGCCCTGGGCTAAGTGATCACTCTGATATATAGAACTCTGTCTCTGGCAGTGGCTTTTCCTTTGCTTCTTCCCAAAGGCACATGACAGTATTCTCTGTGCATCTGCAAAACATCACCAAGGGCCAGATGGGGAGACAGGAGGGAAATATAAGACAAAATAGGATTTAGGGAAATACTTTCTTTCTCCCTGAGATTTAAGGTGCAATAAATTTTTGAGTCCTAAACCCTGGAAATGGGGTTAAAATACTCATAGGCAAGAAACCCATATGGGCTGAGCTATGCAGTGAGCTAAATTTCTACTTGTCCTGTAATAAAAGCGCAGTATTGAAGGCCCAGGTCTGTAACTGCTGCTGGTTCTGAAATGCTCATGTAATTTTGTCATGTAGTGGAAGGAATGGAGCTTTTCCCCTCTTCTTTGAGGTCAGGCAAAAAGCAAGTCTTTCTCCCTCAGACCTTGCCTGAAAGCAGTCAGCCAGTTCTCTCCCTTTTTACTCTCTGAGGGTCAAACTCTTTGATCCCTGCCAGTATCTTTTTCTGTTCTCTTTATCTCACTTTGAGGCAGGTTTTATTACGGGCAGCTGTCCCCAGAGTGCTGGCAGGTACAGTGCTGCAGACAGGCAGGGACACAGATCAATAGCACAAAAACACAGCCAGCAACTGGAGGGCTCAGGGGATGCAGCAAGAGACATGACCTCGTTCCCTCCTTGTCTGAGACCAGAATCGTCAGTTCCCTGTTAGGAAGGGCAAGGGACAGGCAAAATTTTGCTTTCAGTAGTTTGGTTTTGTTTTTTCTGATGTTTTTTAGAAGTTGTGGGGTGGGGGGTGTGTTTTGCTTGGTTTGGTTTTCACTCCAGGCACAGCACTGTGAAATCCACACTGTTTGAATATGCAGTGCCCAACTGTGAGCACTTTATTTTATTATTTTTTTTCTGGAAGTTCCAATTCCTTGAGACTGCTGAGGGACTATAGTGCAGTATTGTGTACCTAGAGCAAGGCTCCCTGAACTCAGTCTTGCATGCCAAAGGAGAGGGAAAGCAAACCTGGATCCATCTGGTGAGCACAGTGTTGGCTGTCAGCTTGACTCCTGCTGATTTTATCATCCTGCTCCTGGGCATACATTTGAGAATACATAAGGTCTCAGTCTGCTTTTGCTCAGAGCTTGTCTGTACTCCTTGAAGGCAAAAGCAATTCCTTTAATCTGGAATGCAATCAAACTTGGGCATATTAGTCACCACCACACATGATACAGGTTGCTGTAGGGCCCAGTATGAAAATCTCTCTCAATGCTTTAGCACAAAACACATCAGAGGCAAAAGCTCACTGGGGCAACATCTAAAAGTCTGTCCTGGTGTAGAAATGAACTGTAAAGATAATCCTACAAACCCAGGTAGGAAATGCAGCAGCAACTTCTTTGTCAAGATAAGAATCTGCTTTGCTTTTCCCTTAGCAAGGATTCATCTTGCACGTCCCCAGCTCGCCAGCCAGCAGGGAGAGGAGTGATTCCCAGCTCTGAAATACCTGGCATAGCTCTGGGCTCTCCATATGGTACTTCTGGGAGTGGGGAGGCTTGGGCTTTTCCTGAGGCTCCACTGAATGGGGTAGAAATTGGAAATGTCTTCCCAGGCACCAGAACTCGCTGCCTGCCTGTCTGTTGTTTTCACTCAGACTGACAGGTTGGAAGGTTCCCAGGGAGGCAGCAAGGCAAGCCTTGACAGCAGATGTTATGTGAGAGCCAGTGTGCAAGAGATGCCTTGCTCTTGGCAGAAGGTAGATTTTCAGTGGTTGTAATTGCATCCAAAGAGTAAAGAAGGTCAGGGAATTAAAGGATTTTGATTGTCTCTCTTTGGCTATCTGGTCACAATGGCTTTTTCACAAGCTGGATTTTTGCTTTCTCATAGCAGACTTCCCTTCATTTCCCCCTCTTGCACTGATGTCAGTGTGCACCTTTCATTAGCTCTGATTAGAAGTGAAACCTAGAATGCATCTTCCTGAAAGAAGAGTCTTTGCACCTATTCTCTGTGGTAGAAAAAGCAGTGGCAAGTCTGTCTGTTGAGAGAAGAGTTCCAATCTTCACTAGGACAGAGGTAAGACTAAAGCCAAGATCTTACACAAGTAACAGTAACACCTCCTAAAATTTGTCTTCCCATCCTTTGTGTGTTTTGCACACTTGCAGCCAGCTGGTCCCTTTCTCCAGCTTTTTCTCTAATTTACTCTTTCTGGCTCCAGTGCCTTCATTCAACGCTGCTTTTTGATGAAGAGTTTTCAACTCTATTAAAAAGTTCACTTCAGAGGGTTGAGGGGCAGGGGGATGCTCAGACATCTGTTTCCCCCATTCCCTCGGGGCACACTTGTCTCTCCCTGTCTTTCCCACTCTGTTTGCCTGCAGAGTGCTTGGGGCAGCCCAGCTCCCTCCTCTCCGGTGGGGCAGCGTGTGCGTTCCCAGGCTGACACAACACACCTGCCCTCAACATGTGTTCCTCATAAAAAGGCTTAATCAGATCCTTCTGCAGCTTGGAAAATCTGGTACTGCACATGCAGGACAAGCAGAGAAACAGCAGCAGGGGCTAAAGCCCTAGAACATTCTTTGGGGAATTAGAGTGGTGGCTTAGTGTCATTTTACATCGCTGACGTTTCTCCTCCTCTTCCACCTCCCCGATGTAATTTGCAAAGATCCAGGAATTATTGGTATTTCCCTGGGATACAGAGCTTAAACCCCTCCTTTGTACTGAAGTCAGCAGCCAGGATGGCACTTGGAGCAAGGGTGAGATTATTCCAAATTGTTGGCTTCTGTGAAGCTTCCCGTTGTGTGTTAATTGCTGATAAACTGGGTGATGTTTGGGGGTTTGACACATCATTATCAAAGATGCAGTCAGAAGGGAATTTCAGGTGTTTCTTGGAGGCTGCTCATTCCACACTCCAGCAGACTCTTCCAGGGGAAAGACTGGACAACAGGAGCAGCATTTCTCCTCCTTAGCTGTGTTTCATTCATAATTTAGTGTGAAGGTGAGACATGGGGATTTCTATGAGTTCAGTTAATCCTTGAGATTATTTAATTTGAGGTTATTTAATTTCAGATTAATCCTTTAGATTAATAAAGTCAGCACATAAAAATCTGAAATTCATATTTATGAATGTACGTATAATTCATATTTATCGTGTACTTCTCTTCCTCCCTTGCCATTGAGACTCTCCTGTTCTGGCCAGATCACAAGACAAAGCTTCTTTGAGTTAAAAGTTCCACTAAATTAACAAGCTTTTTCATTGATGAAGTGCATCTAAAGAAGGAATGGATTATAAAGTCAATAAAAAGTAAATTTTAAACACTAAGCAGATGATTTTGAAACAAAGCCCAGAGATGGAAGTAATCAAAAAAAGAAAACCCTCCACTCCAATGAAGCTGGGATTAGAGATTTAGGGAAGTTCACTTAATTCACTAAGTTTTGATTGGTTGGTTTGTTTTTCTGAATGCAAAAAAAGTCACCTTAGTCATAAAGTGAAAAATGTATGGGGTGAGCAGAATGATGGTGGAGGGTTATGGAGCATTAATTTCTGTGCAAAACAAACTTCCCAAGTCAATCACATTGGTTGGTGCTTCTGAACCGTGAAAAATGTCCAGAGCTTTATCAGGTTTGCTGTGACAGTACAGCTGATAATGGCTCCTGACTCTGCTCATAAACTGGGCAGGTAAATCATTTTCATTGGTAATTCTAGCCAGAGTTTCCTGACACAGGTACCACATAAGATTTGTGTCTACGTGTTATAGAGTATAATTGCAGGGAGTGGATTTAGGGCTGCCACTTTGCATGGCTGTTAACCCAAAGTTCCTACTCTGAGAGGTGATGGGAAATCTGGGGAGGGAGAAAACGGTCCTAGAGTTCCCTTGGAATCAGGGTGTGCATTCAGGGTGCATCTTTCTTGCCTGGATATTTGTGTGTGTGTAAATTGTGTAATTTGATGTGATGTAAGAACCTGGATCTTGCGACTATAATAACGTAAGCAAGTACAGAGGATGTGTGTGAGCACACTCCGAATTTATTACTTTGCCTTTATGCTGGAGATCAGAAGGCTGGTTGGACATCTCTCGGGGTGCTGGGACGTGCAGGAAGCACTCTTGTTTTTCCCAGAGCCCTTGGCTCAGGTCCCACAGCCCAGGGAGGAGCGGGTGGCTCCGGGGAGCGGCCTCGGGGCTTCAGCACCACGGCCAGAGCCCGGGCTGGGCTGGGCTGGGCTGGGCTGGGCTGAGAGCCCCGCGATCCTTTGGGCTGGGAGAGCTGCCCGAGACCACCGAGCTGCCCCAGCACTGCCGAGCCCACCACCGAACCCGTCCCCCATTGCCACATCTGCTTGTCTTTTAAATACCTCCAGGGATGGTGACTCCACCACTGCCCTGGGCAGCCTGAGCCAGGGCTGGATAACGCTTTTAATTATGAAATGTTCCCCAGTATCCAATCTAAACCTCCCCTGGCACAGCTTGAGGCCATTTCCTACTGTCTGCTTGTTTCTTGGGAGGAAGAAAGCCCTTACCTGGCTACAGCCTCCTTCCAGGGAGGCACAGGGAGCATTAAACTCCTTCCTCAGTCCCCTTTTCTCATGAGCTCCCTCAGCCATTCCTCATCAAACTTGTGCTCCAGACCCCTCCTCAGATTTGTTACTCTGACCTGCCCCAAAACCGCCGCAAAAAAAACCCAAAAAACCAGGTGTTATTGTATTACATAGGAGAAAGGAAAACGTCTCTTATATTTTGTTTGGTTTTGATTTGTCTACCTTAAACACTGATAGTTCCATTCTGAGACAATTCTAAAAGGCAGCAGGTACAAGTAGATTGGCCATTGCATGTGGCCAGAGGGTTTATGTTTCCCTGTAGCTCACAGGAGTTTATTCTGAAGCAGCCTTGGTTTCAGAAGAGCCCAGCAGAGGAATGAGGGAGTCCCCAGAGCTGCCCTTCCTCCACTGAGGTTCTGGGATGTGCTCCCATAAGGAGTGAGCTGCCTTCTCTTTCAGATGATTATAGAAAAATCTTCAGAGGAAAAGCAGGGTTTAGTGATGCTACAAAAACATTCCAGTTCCTCCCAAAAAGGCATGTTTTGTCAGGGAGAGCTGGAGAAACCACAAATATTGTAAAAGTCCCCAGCAGAAATCTCATTATCCTGCCTTTTGTTTTCGGGTGTGATGTATTTTTCTGTCATATTAGAAATGAATGGACTCTACTTTTCAAGCCCTCCCATGCATCATTCTGTCTCCACTTGGAGTGAGTCACTGTGTGTTACAGGCTGACTCTTGTTCCCAGGAATTGAGTTCACAGTGGAAAACAATTATGCCTCACAATAACTTTACTAATGCAGTTACTGTCAACCAAGATCTCGCTAAGTGGGGTGTTATGTAAAGATGTGAAATGAAGGATGGAGAGGATATTTGATTAACAGGAAGAAGGCAAAGCAAAATAAAACCCTGCTGCATCTGGAATTCCCATAGTACCAGGAGTTTGTTTTTCTGTTTAGGCTGAGGAACACCTTGATAGTCAGCCTGGAGGAGGCAGCTCTGATGCTTTAGAGCTTCTAGAAACTACCAAGTTACTAAAGATTTTGGTGTCTGAACATTTCTGCCAGCACAGCACCATTCTTATGGTTAACTAATTTTCTATATCATCTGCATAAAAACTACTCACCTCTAATTGGTAATTTACCCCATATGAGGGGAGTGCTGAGCTGATGAGTTCTTATCAGTCCAACTCAGTGTCTCCTGTGCATTGTTGTCTGTCCCACAAGGCATCCCCATCACTTCCTACAAAGACTTAACTTGGCACAGCAGTTTCAGTTTCAACAAAGCCAACCCATGTTCTTGCCAATCATTCAAGCAGCTGCAGGTGCTGCTCTGAAGGTGAGGATGGCTCTTACAAGTTTTCCTTCTGGAGCTTTGGGTGTGCTCCATCAGTGCCTTCCCTGACACCTGCCTCCCTCCCTACAGCAGATATGGCTTGGCTCCACAGTTACAGAAATGCTGCCAACTGAGTGTAAATACTGCCTGCTGAAGTTGTGCCCACTGGGTTCTGACCAGGCTCACACTGGCTGATGCTGAAATGATTTATTCTCTCTCTTTTCCAGCTGGTGGGCTTTGTGTACGCCTGTTACGTGGTTAGTGTTTTTACAGAAGAAGAAGACAGCTGTAAGTATTTATCAACAGATCCCTTGGCAAAGGTTTTAGTAAATTTTATTTCTCTCTCAGATGTTTTTCTGTCAGGACTGAGCTGCTATCAGACTTCTCTCCATCTCTGCCTCTGTGTTTTGTGGCACTAACTAACCCTCAAGGATCAGCTATTTTTACTGTGAGGGTTTTTTTCCCCATGTCACTCTGTGTTAGATGCTGTAGTTCTGCTACACTTAGAGCACAGAAAGAGCTTGGGTTTGGCTTCTCAGCTGGACTAAGCCTTAGAGAAACTGGGCAGCTGCTTCTGTTCTCAAGCTCATGTAGCCTGAGAAAAATGGCTCTGAAATATTACTGCTGTGATTAAAAGCACCTACAACAAAGCTCTCAGCCCAGGGCTCAAGTGGGAGACCTGCAGAGTCTCATGTGCCACAAGCTGAGGGTGAAGCAGATCATGAGAGTTCTTGCCAAGAAGCAATCTGAGCACTTAATTTAAGAGCAGAGGAAGTGCTGTGTTTGAATTACGAGGAGGAAGGAGCCAGCTCCCTCGTGTTGGGTACACAAATCTCCTCAGTGACAGCCAGTCCCTGTGACACCTGTCAGGGTTAAAACCCACAGGTCTGTGGGACCTGTGCAGGTATCCAACTGCTCCTGGATTGCTTTGTCCCTCTAAAAAGCCCTTTGAGAGCAATGATTTTACAAACAGAAAATGGATGCATGAAGTAAATGCAAAGTTAGATTTGTTTGGCAGTGTGTTGGGTCGAGGCCAGTTTACTCCAGCAAAGGATCTCATCCAAAGGTTTTACATCCAAGTATCAATTCTTTTAAGGCATTGATGAGGTTTGTGCAAGTAGCTTTGTTGTTTTAAAGAGCAGCTGGCATGGAGGAGAGCTGGAAAACAACAGCTTTGAACTGAATATTTGAAAGTGCGTGAAGGATGTGTTTTCATAGGAGCGAGAGGAGATGCATTACTTATCTGCCTTGTCCTTATGTTTTTTTTCTTCCTTCCTTCCTGGCTGAACTCATTCTCCTGGCTTTATTGATCATTTCTGTAGAGCTTGGCAGTGCACTTAGAGAAGGTGCTACATTATAGTAATATTTTTTAAATTAGGCTATAGCTCTTGTATTAGCTAAATAGCTCCAGTTCTGAGCCCCTGCTGAATATTGTAAAGCAATAACTTGACAGAAGTAATTTTTATAGTAGGGATCTGTTAGGAGAGGCAACAACATGGAAGGAAGCTTTATCTAGGCAACACAGAGCTGGTAATTTCAGGATATGTATTTTTTTTCCCACTAACAAATTCACTTTCCCTCCCAGTTTCCCAGCTTGGAGTTAAAATGCCAGCTTGAATAATTAACAATGACAAACCATCAATATTTCACACTCACAGGGGTAGATCCTTCCAGTGACCTGAATAAATTTGAGCTGCGTTTTAATTTTCTCTTCCATTTGTGGTTTCCTTTAAATGTTGCTTTGATATGCAGCATGAAGTAATTATAAGTGCAGAGGCACATTAATCAGGAAGCTCATGCTAACGTGATTTTCATGAGAAAACACAGCAGTAGGGACCTACTAATGCTGAATTGTGGGCAAGAATATTTTAGATGTGCTAATGCAGTGTATTGAATCACAAGGAACCACACTTAAGATTTATTTTTTTAAGTGTCTTGGATTTTGAGTGCCCTCATGCGTGTGTGTTCAGATGATAAGACTTGTGTTTGTTCAAGGTACTCAGTAGTTACTCAAAATTGCAGTTCTTTAAAGTTTCCCAATTTAGGTGTTCCACAACTGAGATGATGAAGGTAATATCTTGGTTTTGTTTTAAATGGCTGCCTGTTTTGATTTTAGAGTACTCAAACACTTTCAAAAGTGGCTGAGAAAAGGTAAAGTTTCACTGAAACTACTTGGGAATTATCCCAACAATGAACTTAGAATCTCTGCAGATTTCACCCATTACCTTCAGTTGTCCCAAAATTGCAGTATCAGCCTGAAGCTCTCCATCAAGATGGAATTTGTCAGAATCTGTTGTCCTTAGTTTTCTAAATATATTTTTACAAGTTTGGGTTTTTTCACATCCAGTATATTAGTAAATATTTTTTCTATTATTTGATCAGCAAAAAAACCTCAAACCTCTCCAGCTTAAATTTAAAATAATAGTGCCACCTTCAGGAAAGAAAAATAAACAGGCACTTAAATAGTTAATAAAACTCTACAGTTATTTTGTAAATGGCAGTTGGACAGGATGGTTTTCACACTTCCACACAAAATGTACTAACTTGGCACCAAAAAATGATCCAAACTGGGTCAGTTTTAAAGGGTTTTGCAAGGTCAGTGACAAATCCCAGCACCTGACACCCTCCTGCCCTGCCTGTGCTGGCCAGCTCTGTGCTGCAGGCTTGGCCTGGAGTCCAGGGAGCTGAGACAGCCCTGGAAAATTCCTGCCTGGTGACTGAGGGAATTGTCACTTGGAGCTCTCCCCGCTGGGTTACGCTGCCCTCGGTGAGCCCTGGAGAAGGGAGGCATTGTTCCTGTTTGTGCACAATTCAAAGAAATTCACTTGGCAGAGGAGATGCAAAAAAATACCCGAGCTGGAGATAATGAGCTGGTTGCAGTTTTCCAAAGCTGCTGTTGTCTTGCAGGAAAGACAAGTGGGGCAAGAAAATTCCCACTTGAGTGTGTAACCTTCACAGGGAGG
Organism: Setophaga petechia; assembly: GCA_024362935.1. Lineage (NCBI taxonomy): Eukaryota > Metazoa > Chordata > Aves > Passeriformes > Parulidae > Setophaga > Setophaga petechia. The sequence goes on from JANCRA010000033.1 coordinate 4,175,782, forward strand.
GCTGTGCTGCCAAACCTCTCCCTGGCCCTGGCTCAGGAGCTGTTCCCCAGCTTCCTCCCCTCGGCTCTGGCTTTGTCTGCTCCTCTCATGTGCAGTCACAGCGTGGTGGCAATAGCCAAGGAGGCTTTTCTAGAGCCTTTGTTAGCTCTGCTTTAAGTTTTGTGTTGGCTGAAATCTCCTTTTTGGCACGCTTGCCCATCCCAGGAGATCCCAGAAATCCATACCTGGAAAAAATCACTTTTCTGTTCTGTCACTAATTTTTGTGTTTATGCCATGACATTCACCAAGCCTTCCTTTCATTTCCTTTCAACTTTCTGGCCATGTTTGTTTGTTTATTTGAGTTTTGATTTTTTTTCAGTTGATTTCATTGGTGGATTTGATCCATTTCCTCTCTACCATGTCAATGAAAAACCCACCAACCTTTTGTTCAAGCAGACATACCTGTAAGTATCACCAGTGCTAAGAGACTCCACGTGCTTCTTGGTTTCAAGGGTACCACAGGTTTGGGTTTTTCCCTCCTTGTAGGTTGATTTCTCCAACAGGCTTTTCAGGCATGGAAGGAATGAACAAATGGACACCAGAAGGGGTGAAGCTGCCCTTTCTCAGCTCCAAAATTATTTAAATTCTGTTGCCTCCAAGAACTGAGCCCAAGAGTTCAGCTGAGAGCAGAAAGGGGAGCTGTCCACAGCAGCTTCTCTCATACCAATAATGAAGGGCCACTGTTGAATTCCCATTTCTGCCCTGAGGCACAAGATCACAACTTCACTCTGTCCACTTAAAAGCTGCTTCTTAATGAGATTCTCAAACACAAAGGCCAGTTCTGTCTGTTTAAAGAAGCAATGAGATCTGATTTTATATTCTTCAAATTGATCGGCAAGAAGCAGTTCAGCACATCGAAGTTTTTTACAGCAGCTGCTGAGGGAGGCTGTTTTTCAGGAACAATGTTACCAGAATCCTGCCAAAAAGAAGGATGTGAGGATGGTGGAAAAGAGTGGGGCTGAGGGAAGAAAAACTTCCCTGAGGTAGAGTGGTAGATGTGCCCCTCTAATTTCATAAGGACTTACTGCCCACTTTGTCACTGCAGCACAAGAGCAGGAATACGAGTAATTTCTGCAAAGCCACTGAATTCCCTGTAACTTTGGGGGTTCTCTAGTGTTATTACAAGGGATGCTACAGGAGATTAAATATTGATTTCTCTCTCATTTTGTCACAGTGGGGTGGAATTTTTCATAGTCTGCAGAAGCTGTGCAGCTTTAAGCAGCTCTCTGATTTACTGGCTGGATGCACAGTGTGCTGAAGAAGCATCACATTTTTACAGTACAGGGTTTGGGCTGCTTTTGTCTTAAAATGACCAATTCTGCTTTCTGTGAAAGAAGCTATCACTTCTAAATGAAGATTCCTGTATGGGGACATTGTAATATGAAGAGAAGTTAGCAATGTAAAACTTTCTTCCAGGGCCTCAGTAAGAGGGGAAGCTGCTGCTCAAGTCCACAGATAATTTTGTTGTTCCTCCCTCCCTTTCTTTAGCCCATCACTTCTCTGTTGATATCTTCTGCCAGCACAAAATAATATTTCTTCCAGGCTAACAGAAGGTGAAAACAGCTGCTGAGCTGTAGATAATGTGACCCTCTATAAATTTCAGCAGCCACCAAATAGCAATTTTTGTTTATTTATTTCAGCCTATTGCCTCTTTTCCATGTGTGTGAATGGGAGGAAGGGATAATTCATTCCCAGGTTATGGTGCCATGGAGTGTTGCAGGCTGGGGCACTGACTGCCAGATGCCTTTGTCCAGCTGTGAAAATCATTTAGGGATGACTTGAAGGCAGGTTGGGATTTTTTTACATTCTCTTCAAGAAGAAGTGAAACAACAAATACCCCCAACTTATATAAAATTTAAGAAGGGCCAAGGATCAGGAACATGGGATTTCTGGTTTGAACTCCTTTTTGTTGATAGAAATGCTGAATGAAACCAAATTTACTCTACAACTGATCACTTGGAGCTGACTGCAAGCAGGAACTTTCATTTTAGGATGGCATCACCCCCTTGGCTACAGTCAGATGCATTCTCTGGGCTGCCACACTTCTCTAACAGGATCACTTTCCTTCATTCCCTAATGGAATTAGTCAATTCACTCCAGTTTTACCTCTCCTTTTCTGATGAGATCCCATTCCTCCCTCCCACTGTGCCCTTTCCTGCATTTTTCTCAATTCTCTCTTCTTCATATCACTGAATTTATGAGATTTTAGAGACCTGAGGCTCCACAGAACAATGACATGAGCTGCTAAATTCAGTATTCAAACTGTGCACCAATCAATTGATTTTGCCAATCAAGGCACCACACCAATTATTTAATAATAATATATTAACACTCGTGATAGAAGACAGGTTAAAGTCTTCAGTGCCTGAGTTTCTGTGCCAAAGTACTTATCCAAAGAATAGTAAATCACTTCTGGAAGGACAAAGTTGCTCACCTGAGGCTAAGAGAGAGTATTTTCAGTGAGTTTTTAGGAAGAAAGGGTTGAACTCTTTCTCCTCCCTGAACTGAAGAGCAGGTTCAGGCACAGGTTGTGCCTGCTGGCATCATTGTCCCCCCTTGTGCTGCATGGCTCAGGACCTCAGCTCTGGGTTGCTTTCCTTCTTGTTTGTTCATTTGTAGTAACAGAATTCTCATCACTTGAGGCAAAAAAAGCATTTTTGCACCAATAACTGGAAGTGCTGGCCAAGCCAGCTTTGACATTTCTCACTCAAGCTGTTCTCTCCAAGGCCCTGCACCACCTGCCAAGTACCCAGAGCATCCTGAGCATTTGTCAGCCCCTCCTGCCTGCTGAATCCTTTCAGTTTCCTGACATCACTCTCCAGATTTGTTTTGGAAAGCAGCACTGTGCAATCTCAATTATAAAGCAGAATAGCCTCAAAGTGTGATTTTGCAAACAGGGTGGTGCTAAATCAAGAACCTGCTGGATGGCAGGAGGTGCTCTCTGTTTATTTAAAAGGTACAGGGACAAGCACTAGGTCTTCCTGCCTTTTAAGACTGTGTTTGCAAGGCCAAGCAGTGAACTGCACCTTTGTGAGGCTCCAGCCCCTAAAGCTGATCTGGCACATCAAATACTGCATCACTTTAGGGGCTTCAGAGCTTTAATTTGAGTTGTGGAGCCAGATTTTATGGACTTTCCTGTGGAAGGGGCTAACAGCAGGCCTGTTAGCTAAAGCAGCGAGAAGAAGCCGAGAAGTAAGAAGAAGCTGATAAAGAGCTCTCTCCAAGGTTGTAACCAAGGAGATCGAGAGAAGAAAGATAAGAACACCTTGCAGCTGGATGAAGTAATGTTAGAAAGATAGGTGGAGTCACTATAACTTTAACCAATAGCATTATGTTGATTTATTGTAGCCAATAGATCAGGTAGAAGAAGTATCAACAATTGAAAAGTGTATAAAAGTTAGCCATGTTAGAAAATAAAGTTGTTGCCAACTGAGACTGCTTATAGTCTCTGCTTTATGTCGTGACCACCTCAACAACGACACTTTCCTTTCCTCAGATCTCCCAGAGGAAAGGGCCCTGTGCTAACACAGGGTGTGACTTTTTTCTCATGGAGACCTCAGTATTGACAGGGCAGCAACAGGAGGTATTGGCTAATTGAGGGATCTGAGGCTCCAGTTGGCAATTGCTCACCTTAATGCTCCCTGAGCAGTCTTTGGTGGGCTACTGTCTGCTGGCCAGAGGCACGAAGAGCTGTGAGCTTTAAAGGACTTGTCCCCACACAACCATCATCCCCTACTGGCCTAAAGTGGGTTCTTCAATACACCAACATGTGCAAACACAGAAAGAACATTTAGTCAAAATGTTCTTTTGAAAGAAAGTCCAAGTCTGAAACACTGGAATAAAAAGGAGAGGGAGGAAAACTCCTTTAGAATTGTTTTCCCACCTATCTTCTCCAAATTTTGACAAGCAGAATAATTTACAAAGGAAACTTACACAGGAAAAAATCCCACTTTGTTCTGAGGAGAGAAAAAACACACAACAAAACACTTCTGCTTCTCTTTCTAGGTAGACTTTTTCCCAAACAAACAACATGAATTTCCAAACTCTTTTGATCATCCTGAAGCTGCATGTGTAAGAGGTGATGTTTCAGCCAAAAGCATTCACTCACCTTTACTGCTGGCTCCAAAAGTAGATCTGCTTATCCTGCTGCACCTACACCAAAAGCACATCACTGCAATTTCAAGCAGCTCCTTTATCCTAGAGATGACCCTTAGCTTTTTAAGTTTCTAACCACATTTTATGCAGCTCCAAACGCTGAGGATCCATAGATCTAACACTTGAGCCTAACTGCAGCATATTCAGGTCTGACATGTGCATTGCATTCTTTCCAGCCTTGAAGACTACTTAACCACATTACTTGTGAGCTCTCAATCCTATTCCTCATCTGTAGTCAATCATATTTAAAAGTCCAGAAGAGGAAAGAAAAAATTGTCCTCATTATTTCCACACCATTTCTGTCACATAAAGAAACCCACTGAGAATTTGCTCCACACTCACAGCCTGCTTTCACCTTTTTTCCTCTCTTCTAGGCCTGCGTAAGTGAAGAGGAGCCAGAGGATGGATGAACCTTGCACTCCACCAAAGGTGCAGCAGGAAACAGTCCCCTGGGGCCTGGATCTTTGGCAGAGGAAATGCAGGATGGTGAACTCCACTCCATTTTTTCGTTCCTTGTCTTCTTTTCAAACGCAATGAATGTACATCAAAGAATGGCCACACAGTTGGTTTTTAATCCTCCAAGTGCCCTGACGAACCTTTCCTACCACAGTCTGCTGGTACTGGCCCAGAAATGGCACAGGCCTAAAGACCTCTGGCAGAACAAGTTCACCAAGAGCCTCTCTCAAGAGCTGCAGTTGAAGCTGGAGCTGCTTCCTTGTGCCATGGATCCAGAAAGAAGGAAGCACTGTGTAAAACCGTGGGACATTTCATATTTTCTGTAGTTAGCTGCCTCCCTTTTTCTGAACAGAGCCTAAATCCCCTAACACAACTTCATCTCCTCCCTGCCTGCATAAAATGAGGTGGGGGCTCTTTACACTTGAGTTACTTAGGCATTGTTGGGTTCTAAGTTATAGGTGAGAACTTCTCCCTCCTTTGTCCCCCCAGCCAGGACCCCCTTGCTCGTTCTCTGTAGACATGGCATAGGCTTTTGTCCTGGAGCTCAGTGTGGCCTGGCTCCTGTAATGCTCAACAGCTCAAAACTACTGCAGCCATCAGCTCTTCACTCAGCATGCAGCTTCAGCCCACATCCAGCCAGCCCAGCCATTTCTGGAGCAGCTGTAGCTTACTCTGGGTCTGCCCAGCTACATTAAATTAACCCTGGTGTAGCTGAATCCTGCTGCAGACCCTGGAAAAAGCCCAGTTCCTCATGGAGCAGAGGTGGCTTTGCACCTGCCTTCTTCACCCAGAGCCACACCTATTCCATGGAACAGCCTGGTGGAAGAGTTTCACTGGTGACAGGCTTTTTGAGGGGAGGGAAAGGGCTGAAGGGGAAATACAAGTGTAATTAATTTGCATTAATGAGCTGCAGCAGTTGATTAAAAAGAAGAACAAAACCAAGTCAGTTCTGTTAGCTGTGTCACCCAGCATGTGAAGTGTCAAAAGCAGAAGAGGAGCAGTTGTCAGCCAGCCCTGGCATATTTGGGCTGATACTTCAAGTGCTGTTGTAATTCATTACTGTCTTGCCTAATTTGTTTGGGATTACTTGGCATTTTTTGAGAAATGCTTTTCAGAAGGGTCAAGCTTGAAGCCATGCTAGGGAGAAGTGTGAGGGAAGAATTAAAAACAAAAATAAAAACATTAAGTGCTAAATCAAAGACAGAATGATGCAGCTTTTTTTGGTCTCATTCCACAGGGCCCAGGAAGCAAAATTCTTTTTTATAAACCCAAATGCATAAGCACTGAGAGAGTATTTTTTGCCTCTGTGCAACTTCTATTCCAGATACCCAAACATCCTGAGTTCTGCTTGGGTGCAGCTGCAAGTAAAAAATGTTGTTTTCTGTAGGGTGTTTTTCTCCCTTTTTTTAGGCACCAAAATCCACAGCTTCTGACTGAGCAAAACAGACAACTAGTTTCCTCCTTGTTTATTACCTCAAAGAAAAAAGCTCAACCCTGACAGCTCTGCATGACAAAAGACAAGCACCTCCTCATTATTAACATTGTGTCACTACCAAATTAAAAAATACCAGTGAAACACAATCTACTCTCCATTTTGAGATCACACACAGCAGTGTGCACACCTTTAGAATGCTTTCTCCACCTCTCCTTTATTCACTTTCTTTATGGATCACTCTCATTCCTGTCTGGCCACCTGACAGTCCCTGGAAAGGCAGAAAAACAAAAAGAAGAAGAACACACATCCTCTATTCAATGAGATTTTCCCATTAAAGATTTCATTTGTTTGGGGCTTTTCAAATTAATCTTTCCTTTTCTCATTAAGCACTGAGTTCACACATTTTGGGTTTAATATGATTTCTTTTCCTTGGAGAGAGTATTGTCAATCAGATACCAGAAGTCTTTGCCAGCCTTGTTTGGGAGCAATCAAAATTCAGCAAAGGTGGTGGAAAAAGGACAGTTCCAGCTCTGAATACCTGAAACATTGTACTGGTAGTTCCAGGAAGCAATCCCTCTAGATGGTAAGAGAAGGGAACTTTAGGAATTGAGGTCTACATGCTTTTAACACTACACCTCTCCAACTGACCAAGCTCTGATGCCACTTTCACCAATTAAACTGATCAAAACCTCTTACCAAGCACTCTAAAAGAGATAAAGCATCAAACTGCACTTCACAGCATTACCCCTTGGCTTTCATACACACTGATAAAGATCAATTAAATAAAAGTGTGATGACTGAGTCACTTCAGAACTACCACTCAATTGCCTGTACTCATTGTAGCATAACACACCAATTAACAGAAATAAAATTAACACCAAGCCCACGTTCAGGTAAGCCTATAATGCACAGTATCAATGACTGCCATTAATCAAAAAAAAAAAAGGGTCTGAGAAGAGACAAAGCTACCAAGGGTCATATTCCACACTTAATTATCTCCTCCAGGTTTCATTAGCAGAGCCATTCCTCCTGAGAACCCTCTCATGGTCTGCTTGTGCTAGACTCACTCTGAGTCCCTCAAGGTGACAGAGTGACCGTGCTCTGTGAGGGCAGGGGCTGCCAATCCCTTCCAGCCCACCCATCCCATGCCCAGCGTGATCCCGGAGCAGCTGAAGGTGCTGGATCCCTTATCTCCAGTTTCGGAGTGCCCTCTGTTGGGGACAGGCATCGCTGGAGATGCTTCTCAAAGAACAGCGTGGTACCTGGTTCTGAAGGGACGTTTCCCTGCAGGAAAACAAAGCAGCTCCTCCCTTTCCCCGGGGTGGAAAAGCTACTCACCATTTTCATGCCGTTCCATAGGGTTAGCCCCAGAAACAGCAGGTGCAGTTCCAGTCTTGCTCAGATCCAGTGACACTCAGGTGAGTTTGGGAGAAAATAACACTGTTCCAGCACTGAGCTGGTGTTTCCCTCCTCAGATTAGCACATCTATTTAAACTGTAAGTTTGTGCTGTATTTATAGAGGCAAAACAAAGCCAAGGATATCCTGAACCCAGACAAGACCTAATTTGGCATGGTGGTGACATTCTGTTCCCTAGCAAAGCTGCTGTCTGGCAGAGACCCAACCAATTCCTCCAAGAGTCGCAGAGTTTAAACCACTCAAGTCTTAATTTCTCTCATCTCTGCCAAGAACTGTGCTAATATTCCCTTCTTCTGAAGGCAGAGATGAAGAGAGCTGCCCTCCCATGGGATCCACAGATAACTGACACCTTAAAGTGACTCACAGGCAAGCCCCTAAGCTGTTTAGTAACCAGAGCTGGAACCAAAGAGAAGCAGTTCCAGAGTCACAGATACACTAAAAAAAAACACCTACCAAAACTATACAAGGAGTTCAGATCAGAATTATTCTGCATTTGCTCAGTTTCATGTATTAGATCCTTATTCTCCTTCATCCTTATCCCTTCTTTTGCAGTTTAAGAGAATTTTGAGGAGCCAAATTCTCTCCTGTGAGGGTGCTGAAGCCCTGGCACAGGGTGCCCAGAGCAGCTGTGGCTGCCCCTGGATCCCTGGCAGTGTCCCAGGCCACGTTGGACAGGGCTTACAGTAGCCTGGGACAGTGGAAGGTGTCCCTGCTATGGCAGGGGGATGGAACTGGATGAGTTTTAAAGTCCCTTCCAACCAAACCATTCCAAGGTTCTATGACCCACCTGCTGCCTGGTAAATTCCAAAGGACACTCATGGATGGTAAAACAGCTGCTTCTCTTACTCATGCCCACGTAGCACTGAAGGACAGATGTTGTTTACAACCTGATGTCACTCCAACATCTTAGGACACCATCACATCCCTCCCCCAATAGGGAATTTTACTAGAATCAGATACTCAGACATCTAAGTTAAATAAAGGAAAAATTTTATTCCATGAAAAAGAACAGTTTATTTTTAAAAACCTATTTCCTTTCCCTTCACTTAACAAGGCATAGCATGGATGAAACTTACTCTTTTTGGCTACATGATAGAATATTCCATTTTAAATAAGAATCACCAGTTTAGCCAGAAAAGATATTTTCTAAAAAGGTACTTTTCCAGAGCTGTTTTCTACCAGGATAACACTCAACAGCCAGGGAAGAGCTCCATAAGAAGCTTCCAGGAAACCATCCAGTGACCCTGAGCACAGAGCCTTCCACCAGGGGAGGTCAGCTGAGAGCAGAGAGCTTGGAGAGTTAGGCCAGACTTTTCCACTTAGTTATGCAAATTTGAGTATTACTGAAACGTTTCATCAGTTGTTGAAAATTCAACAAAAAGGGGAGAAAAAAGAAAGACAGCAAAAAGGGGAGAAAAAGGTAGATTGTCCCTCCCCCACAACACATTGTTGCCGAGTATTCTAGTCCCAATGGAATGCATTTTGTACAAAAAATACTCCCATTTTCAATCAAACTTCCTGAAGGAATCCCTAAGAGAATAATCTCTAGACAACTGCTAAGTGAAAAAAAACCAGAGTCTGCTGAAAACAGTCTTTGATTTCAACACAGAGCAAAGATTCACTTGAGAACACAAAAATGTGGAGAAGGAGAATCTGTATTAATAAAAGCCTCATTTTGGAGGACAAAAGAACCCAGCAGAGTTCTCCTGGAGCATCCTAAAGCAAGAGTAGATCAAACCAGCAGTTCTTCCTAGAAACACTGGGTATGGGAGACACATTCAGTGAGTTTTTACACTTATGCCAAGCCACCCTACAAATAAGATTGCTCCAGCAAATTATTTACTTATTTTCTCCCTCTGCTGAGTTGTCAGTGAGTTGTATGGACTTCTCTTTCCCCTTGGGTGCACCATGGCTCAGGACATGAAGGCTCTCACAGTGCCCCGGATGGCAGCTCTGCAGATGGGACACAGCCTCAAATTGAGGGCACACGTTTCACAAGCTACCAGGTGGCCACAGGGAACAAACACAACAGACACATCTCTGTCCATGCACACTTTGCACATCCTCTCCTCTTGCAGGCGCCGGAGCTGCTCTTCTGTGCTCAGCTGAGACTCTACCAAAAAACAAAGGAAAAAACCAAAGCCCAAGCTGTTAGTGTTTTGTCACAGCTCCAGAGTGCCAGTTGTGACAGCTTAAGAAGTCACACTGCAACTTGCCCATTGTTTTGTTCAGAGACTGTGAAGATGGCACAAGTATCTCTCAGGCAAGTTTCATTTAAGCAGAAAAACTGCAGCTATTGCAGACTGGCTTATCTACACAAGATTCAGCTTGCCTACACTCACTGGACTAGACTCACTCACAAATCAACAGTATTTACTCTAGTACATAAATTATCCCCATAAACTGATTTTTTTGTAACAACTGCTTCACAGGAGCACTCCAATCCCTGAATAAGGGTTCCTGTGCTCAGGTACCACTCAAACTAGCACACAGTCAGTCCTCTTCAAAATTTAAAAAATTAGTTAGCATAATGACTACTGATACTATTATTCTAGAACTCCTCCCAGTCATGCTTAAGCTCAGTTCCCCACACTGCCAGCCCAGAGCACCTGATTCCTTTTGCTGCACTGATCGTATTTCTTGTCTTGATGTTCCAGTCTCTCTCTGAACAGCACCTGTAGAACCAGAAAAGAAGATGGTATTCAATGCTACCTCCTTTATCCCTCTCCTGACAGTTCTGTGTGAAAAGAAGAAGTACTCTGGACCTCAGAAGCATTTGGTTAAAATTTTCTTATCTCAGCCTGGCATGATTGATGTTCTCTGTGGTGCTTCAGCAGCTGTTTAAGTTCATCTCCTTGCCCAGGCCTGCCTGTCCACATCACATTCTCTCCTCAAAGGTGGTTTATCCATCACATTGGCTGGTCATTCCAGTTCCTGTGCTACTATTTAATCAAAATTTCAGTTTTGTGGAATTTTTTCCATGTTAGCTACAGAAATGGCCAACCATGCTGTGGAGGCAGGAGCTTTGGAGCTGCATCTTCAAATTAACTTCAATTGGCAAAACTGACTTCACCAAACATAACAAAAGGCAGAAGTCAAGGAAAATATATATTATCTAGACAAGAACTATGGCTATTTATAAACAGGTTATTGATTCCAATTTTAAATAGGCTTGGAGTGATCATCCATCCTAGGAGCTTTGCTTCAGACAACTGCCTCTGCCTGGGTCACCTGGGAATTTGTGCATGAGCCTGCACATCATGGACCTGTCAGTTACTGCAGGTCTGAGGGCAGCAGGAAACACCAAGGATATCCCCAGCACAGCCCAGTGCAGGCAGATACAGCCACTGACACCCCAGCAACCACAGCTCCTCCAGGTTTCTTTAACTCAGAGCCTCATTGCTCAGGCTCAGGGGCATTACCCCTCAACTCCAGAGTGAAGGCAGACCCTCAGGACACTCCCAGCAGTGCTCCAGGTGCAGAGAGGAAGAGGTTAAACACCCAGGTGTGAGTCAGGCCTACCTCTCCTCCCTCCTGCACTGCTGCTGGCCCCCCAGCCTGACTGCAGCAGGTCTGAAATCAGCTCAGACTCGGACAGGTAGAAAGTCCCAGTCAGCGCAAATTTATTCTCTACCAGGTTCGCCACCCAGGTGGGGTCAAAGCCCATCTGCAGGACATTCTGCACTATGAGACTCTGATCCTCAGAAGGATGAGCCAGCAATTTCCAGTTCCTCAGAGGATCTGTAAGCAGTGAACAGGTATTTTACCAAAAAGGCAGAGCTTTGGACAAAAAGTGTGCCATTCCTTGAAGGTGTTCTACATAAAATGGCATTAATATACCCTAGAACACTCCCCAAGCTATCCACTTAGCTAGATTAACTTCCACATTTATTTTTTACTTCAAATCATCATTCAAAAAAGTTAATCAAAGCCAATTTCATGAAAGCCCAGACACTTATTTTGGATGGTTTATTTCACTTTATCAATGAACAGTCTCCTGTGTTTGGCATCAGTCCAGAATCCTTATCTCTGTCTTCACATCCCAGAACAGAAGCCTCAGAACTGCTTTCATGAGCATCAAGTGGAACATCCCATTTGAAGCCTCTCCTACCTCAACCATTCATCAGTAACAAAAGAAGTAGGAAATTCAGCTGGTAGTCTCTTCAAAGGCTTAAATCTTGCTTGAGCTTATGGGAGCCAAACTTCACCTACTTACATTTCTGGGAGCAACTGATAAATGGGAGTAAATTCCAGCAACAACATTTTCATGAACATCTAGACCCTCTACTGTTCTCTGGTTTCTTATCAAGCTTGTTTAAAACGTTGTATTGAAGGGCTTTACAGACAGACATCAACAGCAAGAGCATCAAAAGCCAAAGGTAAGTTAGGGAAGCATTCAAAACTCACATCCAGACTAGCTAAGTATGTCTGGCCTTTGATTGAGAGGTCTCACAAGAGCAAGTAATTTTTTTTCTTGAGCTAGAGACCATTTCCTAAAACCAAACAACTTCTAGAATATCAAAACATCTCACAAGCACCACACCTACAGAGGGCAGAGCAGCTGAGGTGGGCTGGTGGAGCTCAGACTACACCACATTCACCAGAAGATCAAACACCATGGAATTACAGCACTGACCTTGGGAGGGAGAGGAATCTTGCTCATTCTGGTCCCAGGAATGTCTCTGAAAATGATACAAAAAGAGAAGCCTGTGTTCAAGACTCTCCCATGGACCAAACCTAACCCACTACACACAAAATGTTCATGACTCACAGGAGCCAGCAGGGTGCCAGAAAAGGTTGTCTGAATGCTGTTAACAAATTCTCTCCCCCTTGAGTGCAGTAAAAATTCACACCTAGGAGCAGAAAAGTTGAAATACATTAGTACAGGCTAAGTGAAAATTGCTGTTTGAAATTTATAAGCAAAGGGTGTTATGGGCAATGAGCAAACCTCTATATATCCATTAAAGACAGGGGATCAGGTGTTTCACCTGCCACCTCTTGCACAAAAGCTGACAGTGAGAGGATCATGATCCCTCCCCCTTAATTCAATCTTCATTTTGGCCCAAGATGAGCTCAGTTGTAACATGCTTTGGAGTAGACCACAGGAACTGTGATGAGAGAGCAGTTCACAGGAAAGAAACAAGAACTGCTGCAGAAAAGCAAGGCTTACAGTACATTTCTTCTTGTTCCTCAGAGTAGGAGTACTAAAAGCTCTTCTTTGATGCCAAAGGAAGTTATTTAATTGAACTTTTTGATGATGAACTCTAGGTAAAATTAGAGAATCTCAGATCTGAACTGTGCCATTCCACCTGAGCTTGAATATTTTATTTTGCTTTTAAGGTGAGAGGATATAAACATTTCTGTCCTATAAAACAAAGTACCAGTATAAAACTCATGACCTATTTTTTGGGGTATTTGTTAAGCAAGACTGACTTACTCTGGGTACCATTTGGCATGTTCCCTCCAAGGATCATCTCCCAAGGACCAGCTCCTCACGCCTCCATCACAGTAAAAACACCTCACTACATCTCCTTGTCCTGAAAGGGAGAGCAAGAGATTATTTGATACCTGAGACACCACATGCCCTACACTAACCCTGGGTGAGACTCAGCACAAAACACAGGCTTTGGACAGAAGAGAGGAACACATGACAGTTTACTAATACAGTGCACTTTGTACAGGGGCAGGAACTCAGTCTGAGCTCCCAGAGCTGGCTGAGATGATTCCAGAAGGGGATCACAAGCTCACAGGCAGCATCCATGGGAGCAGCTAAGCTCCCATGCACAACCTCCCCAGCCAATCCCCCACCTGCCTTTGGAGCAGAGCTGTAATTAGTTACACCTGTGAACACACTTTGCTCACTAACCACAATCTGCCATAGTGCAAATATTTCCTCTGGCTGGTTAATTAACAGAGGAGTTATTTCTTCAAACTTGTTACCTAACCTGCAAAGCATTCTCAAAAGGAAATAATAATATTATATTGATATTCACATGCATGTGATTACAATAAATATTGCAAATTTTCCACAAAAAAATAAAAAGCATCTGATTTCTGTATTTCAAATGAAGAGTCCTTAGAGAAACCAGCCACAGCCAGAGGGGCTGACTCCATAGAGCTGTCACTCAGGTTTGGGGTTTTGAGAAGAGGCTTCAGTGCAAGACACAGCCTATCCAAAACATGACACACCAAGGAAGCTCCTCAAGTCCTTTCAGAAGTGCAAGGAATAAATACACTCAATGGATCTTAAAGCACACATTTTTCTGTCTGTAAAACATCTGTTTAAAACACATCACCTGTTCCTCTCCTGCTGGCAAGGAGGTATTTAGTAGTAGACCCCTGGTACCAAAAAAGGAGTTAAATGTTGAAACAAATTCTGCACAAGCAGCAAGAGAAACAGCACAAGCAGAAGGAAGGATGTGGTTTTTAACTACAATACATGTACACACAGGTATTTGTAAAAGGAACAGTGAAGCTTTCAAAAGTTAACTCAAATAAGAGTTAAGAACATTTCCCCAGAGTACCTACCTGTGTAAAAGAACCCTGCTCTAGCCAGTTGCTCTGGATGCATGCTGGAATTTTGTGGCCAGTTCTCAAACGTAGACAGTCTCATCTCCTCTGTCACCATCTCGGGGTACTCGGGCTCGTTGGGCATGGCTGTCTCCTCACTGACTACCCCCTGCAGGACACTCAGGAACTGCCCATCCACGGTGTCAAAGATCTCCTGCAGGGACAGCATCTCCTGGTTCCCAGCATTCTCCCCACGGATATATTTACAAGAAGGGAAGAAACGCATGTGCTCTATTAGGGGGCAATCCCCAGGTCTCCAGTCCTTCAGGACTCCACCACAGCAGAAGCACTGCACTTCATCCCCAGGGCCAACGTAGAAAAATCCAGCGTCCACCAGGTCCCGGGCAGACACGGGGGCAGTGCGGGGCCACTGCTGGAAGGTCCTGAGCCTGCTGGCCACGCTCCTCATGCTGGAATTGAAGAGGTGGCAGCGAGCAGCCCTGGGCTCTGGAGGTTCTGCCGGTGCTGCATCCCCCATGGCCGTGCTCTGCAAGAGAGGATGGGAGAGCCCAGGGCAGTCAGCTGCATTCCCACCCCGTGGCATTATTGCCCATTCCAGAAAGCTCCTGCTCACAACAAAGCCCAGCTTGTTTGGGAATGGCAGCCCAGTCACAGATCTGGTGTTTCTGTACTTTGCTGTTGGACTTTTGCTGAGCCTTCACTGGTGTCTGATGGGAAGAGTCCAGCGCTTTCCAAGGCTCTCTGCCAATTTACAGGAAAGATGGAACAGAGAGGGGAGGGCAAAAAAACCTGTACTGCCTCCCAAGCTGAACCTTTGGCAAGATAAATCCCCAGCCATTTTACTAAGCCTGTAAACTAGCATGAAAAAGGCTCTGCTTTTTATTCCCTAAACCAGGCATGTCACAACAAGAGAACAGCCACACCCAATCAAATAATGTCTCAATCTCCCATTTATAGCCAAACACCATACAAAACATCACATTTCTAATGTTGTTATTGTCATGATTATTAAGCAATGATTATCTAGAAATAGCTCTATAAAAGAGAATTGTTCCAAGCCTAAAATAATTAGGTACAGTTTCTATGAGGTGGCATCCTTAAATCAAGGATTTTCTAGTTTTTGTCATATTCTGCCTGTGCTACTTTCGTGGAAGAGTAAAATTAAAGAAGTTACCAAGTGCTTGACTCTCCAAGCTCTCACCCTGCCTAAGGTAACAGCCCTTCCCTGGGTGATTAAGCTGAACTGCAACTCAGACACTGCTTCCAACAGTGTTTTCCTATGGCTAGCAAAGACACTTTCAAAAGGCCCTACAATAACAAAACTGAGGACCATGAAAAACTTAATTCCTTTGGAGAGAAGTCCCTACACAATGTGACTGAGTGAAAGGTGCAATCACCCTCCTTTTTTAAAATTAAGAGCCCTCCAAATCCCTTCCCAAGTCAATAGGTGAGTTCAACTTGCAGAAGTGCAGCTTCCTATTTACTGGTTATCAGGGCTAAGCATTATTAGAGCACAGACCCCAAGACACCACACAGGAAAAGAAAATATAAATACACACTGTTAAAAGGTACAATTTTTTGAGGCTGGTACAGCACATTAAAATAACAGATAACTACAGCAGTGCACAGTAAAATACAAACAGGTGGAGACCATAGATACAGCAGCTACTCTGCAGCAAACACCATCACAGAGATTCTAAGGAGGATTAAAAAAACACTCAGGCCAGAAGCATCTCTGAAGAACTGTTTTTCTTAATTAAGGGCTGCAGCACATTTAGGGAGGAAAAAAAGCTTACAGGTCATTCTAGTCACAAAACTCACAGCTGTCCTCCATAGGTATTACACATTTAGTGAGATTTTAAAAGCAAAATCAAACTTACTCAACTGCATGCCTCTCATAATACAAGGTAGCAAGGAAGAGAAAGTTCATTAGCAACCAGAATCCCCTTCTATAATGACAGGGACAGAAACCAGGGATGGAAGAAAAGGTTCTAAAAGTCTCTTTCAGAAACTGTGTTTTATTTGATACAATAAAGAAGCTACTCAAGAATATGTCACTGGTGTAAGGAGAAGTCCACAGAGAAAGCAAGCTCTGAGGCCATCAGTCACTGATGCCCAGTAGAATCTGCAAGCTAAGCAGTCTGAGGAGAGGCAGATTGTTTGCCTTCACAGCAGATTTTGCTCCCAGAACACAGAAGCCTGTTCATCAGCCACAGCTCCACAAGCAGTGCTGCTCTCATTTTGAGCCTTAACAAAGCAAAAGCTGTAACTCTTAAGCTACAACAAATCTTGGGTTGTACAGCAATGATGGCAAGGTTATCTTAGCCTTCCTCCACCTAGAAAGCCCTTGAGAGCAAGCTCCACAGATTTTGCTTTGTGTCTTCACAAAGAAAATTATTTCTTCCACAAAAGGCTTTTTTTAATAAGAGGTGCAACATGGGAGAACAAATATATTTATCTTTGGCTTATTAAGAAGCCCATTATGGTTTACCTGCATACTCACATACTCTGCAGAAGATTCATTAGCTCTGCTAATGAGACTCCCCAAACCAAATAAGAATTTTAAACAGCTATAACCCCACTAAAAACCAATATTCTACCACAACCCACTACTTATATAGGAATACAAAGCAAAAACATCATTACAGCTCATACCAACAATTAGCATAATAAAAAAAATCCTTAAAAAAACTCCAACTTTACCTGAAACATGCTAACTAAACCCCAGAAAGCTTCCATAATTTAAAACTCTCTTAACGTCACAAGCTCCACACAAAAATCTTCTATCCTCAGATGGCTCCCCCAAAGCAGAAAACTGCCAAGGAGTAAGTGAACCCAGCTGCCTCAGAGGCCATTTATAATCCCCAGTTGCCCCCAATTGGTTGGGATGGGCTGAAGTTCTCTATTGGCTAACGAGTCCACATCCCATCTTTATAAAATGGAGTCACAAGGCAAAGGTATAAAGCTAAGCTCAAATTTTCTGCAGAAAATAATGGATCTTGTTAAAACCAAGTCTAGTGCCAGGTGTGACATCCTGACTCCCATGATATAATGGCTGTCACATTCCTATTTTGCTGTGACTCTATTAACAGTATTTCTTCATCTTTTTCAGCTTGTTTTCACATGTTTTGCACCTTAAGTTTTTAAATAAAATGTACTGTAAAATTAGCAGATAAATAGCAACAAGAATTTTCTCCAGACAGCTTGGACAGATTGCATTGCCTTTACTTTAGAAACAAAGTTTATTTTCTGCAATTGCATCTTCCCAACTTGAAATCTTCCTATTCCTTTGCCTTCCTGTGGCCACAATTCCACAAAATGGAGGATTTTAATGATAGTTTTGAAAGCTGCAATTACTTGAAAATGTGTTTTCCTTTGCCACTGCCTGAGAAGATGCATAAAGCTTCATCTAAACTCTTGAAAAAATCAGTTCTCCATGTAAACATAAGAACATGGGTGATTCATGTTTCTCAGAAATGATAAATTAGCATTTTTCTTTTGATAAAAAGATCCAGAGTCCTTTTTTTTACAGGCAAGCCCATACAATCATTCTCATTAAAAAGAAGTGTTGGGTTTTTTGCTAATTAAATACTCGTTAATGAAAGCCCCTGAGCAGTAGAGGGCAGTGCTTTTATATGACATTTACAGAATGCTGTAACAAGAGAATGTGCTGGGAAGGTTTCTCCTTAGTGAATTTCTCTGTCATAAAATACATATAAAGATAATTACACATTATCTTTCACTCCCTGGATCCTATCCTTTCTAAGTCTATGCTGATTTTTGAAGAATGCATCCTAAAAATCCAAAAGACAGAGTTAACAAAACCCCTCCTGCAGAGGCTGTTTGGGGTCTGATGATGGGTTGTAGCAAATCACCTGTTAATCAATAAGAGTGATTGATAATTCTGAATTTAACAAGCATTTTACAAACAATAACCTCATCT
Source organism: Setophaga petechia (assembly GCA_024362935.1). NCBI lineage: Eukaryota > Metazoa > Chordata > Aves > Passeriformes > Parulidae > Setophaga > Setophaga petechia. Next base: position 4,193,758 of record JANCRA010000033.1, read on the forward strand.
TCTACTGCTTATAACCACCTGGCTTCTCAAAGGTGTGCACAATTCCACCTGTTTTAGGGGATGCCCCAGCCTGATTGTTAAAGAGGGAAAAGCTGTATAAATCTCAGAGGAGCTCAAAAGCAGCTTCTATTTGACAACATTGGTCTGTTTCTGGCAGTGGTTATTTGGTTTGGGTTTTTTCCTTGTATACATAACATTCTTCCATCATAAAAACTTCAGGATAGGTTTAAGGTTGATTATCTGTGGGGACACACTCATGTGGTTTTGGGGGAACATTTCACCAACTGAGGAGAGCTGAGGAGGACCAGTGAGATGACTGCAGCAGAAGAAGATGAAATGACACCAAGTCTGGTGCTGAGAGCAAGTAAAAACAAGTCACCATGTATAAATGATAGGGTTTTATTTTAGCACATCAAAATTTGGAAAGCAAATAACATATTCAGTAATCTGTTGTATGCAACTTATACTGATCTTTTTTAGCAAGTCATACATTTTCAGTTTCTTTTCAGAGCATTAAGATGTCCTACTGAACTTCTGAATACTTCTTAAAATGAAGAGTGTCATGAGCTAATGATAAACAAATGTGGGACTCAGAAAACATCAATCAGGAGTCCAGGACAGATCAGTGATAATGATCAACACTGCCATCACTAGACAGTGATTGGAAACACTCGATGAAGAAAGTAATATAAACATAATTAACCAAAAATCTGGTTGCTATTATCAACCTGATTTGGAAGGAAAACAATCAATAAGTACAAGGGGCAGAGTATATCTGGAGACAGCATAATGAAGAGCTAGAAAGCACTGAAGTGACTGGAGCCCCTGGAAAAACTCCAGCAGAATCCAGCATCTCCACCCTGGAGGTGTTCACAGCTGTAAGGGGCTGAAGCTGTTCTGAGTGGCTTAGCTCGGGGTAGACTATTGTGCTTTCATCAATAAATTAAGAGTTTACTGAGGAAAGAGGTACTTTTATAACAGGAGGAAAAAGGTATCAGTTGCCATTGGTAAAGAAATGAAGAGGCTGGAACACAAAAGGAGACACCATAGTTTGCCACTCCAGTGATGTGTAAAGGGACTGGGTATTGAGCAAATTTATGGCATAGTTCCCATTCTCCCTTGCTCAGATGTTAGCTACTATGAAGATGTGGAACCATTTTTCAGAATAAGCCATTCAGACCCTGTGATGTAACTGCTTTGCAGCCTGAAACAGTGTAGACAAAAGCCTTCTACCTGAAGCCCTAGACACAGATGACTGTTGCTGTTTCTCCATTTAGGGCCTCTCTCTTCCTCTTCTGGCTGCCTCTTCCTTGTGTGTTGTCCTCCCCCTTCCTTCCCCTGAAGGGCCTGCTGGTCTGCTCCTGCCCTGCTGCTGTCTGGGGAGCTCCTGCCACAGGAACACCAGGAGGAGCCCATCTGCTCAGCTGCCTCCCAGGGCAGCCCTGAGGGACCAAAGCACTCTGCTGGTGCTGACACACAGCTCCACAGCATCCCTGAAACAAATCCACTGCGGACAGGAAACAGGATCCAACTCAGTGAATAGTGACAAAGCACACTGAAAAGTGACTGCTCACCCCTGGGACAAACACAGAGCCATTTCCTCAGGGCAGGCAAAGCTCAGAATCCTCACTTTGCTGTTTCATGCAGCTCAAGTTTTTATTTTCCCATAACAAGTTCTGCCATACATCTACAGTGATCTTCTCTGCCTATCAACAGCTTCCTTGCTGCACTTCCCTCAGCGGACTTTTAATAATAATGGAAAAAAAATTAACCCATTAATAATAATAAATTGTTTATTTCTCCACACATTAACAATCAGTCATTCAGAAAGCCTGGAAAATGTTTCTATTAAGTAAATCATAGATTCCAGAATGGTTTGGGTTGGAAGGGACCTTAAAGTTCATCTAATTGCAATCTCTGCCATGGGCAGGGGCACCTTCCACTACCCCAGATTGCTCCCAGCCCCATCCAACTTGGCCTTGGACACTTCCAGGGATGGGGCAGCCACAGCTTCTCTGGGCACCCTGTGCCAGGGCCTCAGCACCATCTGAGTAAAGAACTCTACCCTAATATCAAACCTAAACCTCTCCTCTTTTAGTTTAAAGCCATTCTCCCTTATCCTATCACTGCCTGCTCTTGTAGGAAGTACACATCCTATACATAGAGACTGCTGGAACTAATGTACAGGTGAGTAACAAACACCTGTATTGTGAAGTGATTTCCCAGGGATTCAAATCTTTTCTTCTCCTGCCCTAATTCTTTCCCCTGGCCCCCACTACTGTGGCATTTGATTGCCCCAAAACTTTAGGTATTGTAATAGTTAGGAATAGCTAAATGTAGCTTGCAACGTGATTCATGAAAGTGCTTTAAATCAAACCCTATTAATATCCCAGCCCACAGAACAGAACACAGTACATATGAAAAGGAAAATCTGCAAAGCACAGCAGATACCCAAAAAATCAGTAGAGGAACTGGCCTTAAAATCTGAAAAACTTCATGGTTTCAGTGTCCAGTCTATTATAAAATATTTCTGTTACTGAAGAGTGGGTTGACCACTGTTCACTTCTTTTTCAAAGGAAAGTGTTTGTAGAAAATAGCTTCTCTTTTATTTTTATAAATGTCTTTTGGAACTGAAAAATGTAAGTTTCTTTTTCAAGGATTATTTTTTTCTCTTTATTCAGTTTTCTAGCCCTTCTTAACCTTGCCAGTTAACCCAATAATCAAAAGAAAGAAAAAATTAGATGAAGAGCAACCCCAAACCCCATCCATTATTTGCTGTCCTTTTTTTGTTTCCCCTAACATGCTGAATACTTGAAAAAAAAACTGTAAAAATTCACTGCTGCTGCAAATTGAATGAACTATTTTCAGCAGATCAACAATCCAGTGATCCAAAGAGCATGCAGAGTGCTTAGAGGCCTGAGCAGCAGCACAGGGATTGAGAATACAAATTAAAAATTGAGGAGGAAAACCATAGGGCTAAGCACATTCCCACAGTGAGTATGGAAAATATAAATTATATTCCCTTGCTTTTTTCCTTCCTAAGTAGAACCTGGTTGGTTTTCCCAAAAATGAATTGCACCTCTTCCTCTCCCTCTGATTGACTTTGATCATTTCCCAATTCCTTCTGGTTCTGACATGGAGGAGCCTCACATTTGGGCTCTATTCCTTTTGCCTCCTCCAAGGCAGGAGGTACAGGAGCAGAAGACCTGGAGCCTCATGAAAACTGAGTGGCATTGCAACTCCAAATTATTCACATATAAAACTAACAGCTCCTCAGAAGAGATTCTTATCCACTTGTGGCCACAGTTCCACCATTCAGCCATTAAATTACCTGTAAAGAAGGATTTGTCAGGCATTGTTGTGATTCTAATGGAGCTTGTCCTACTTTATAATTGGCAGAAAATCAGTCATCAAGAATCACAGAACATCTGATTTTCCAATTAAATCCTGCTATAGTCTGGACTGTGTTTTTATTGCAGAGAATATGCCTGGCTGCCTGAATATTGCTTGGGCAACAGGCAGAAAGATCTATTCTTGAGCTATTCACACTACAGTCATCTGCTTTTCTCCATGCAAATTGGCTTGGGATGAGTTTATTTTGTCCCTGTATCAATAATCAATAGCAAGACTGAAAGACGAGGAAGAAAAACAACAGAGCAACCTGAAGTCACTGCAAAGAGCTGAAGGGGAAAAAGCACCACAAAGTAACCAAAGACAGACTGACCTTACAATTTCATGGAAACCCCAGAGAGCAGCAAGAAGGAGTAGCCAAGGATGAAGATCAAGAGAGAGGGGAGGATGCCTGTGCTCAGCCATTGCTCTGTTGAGCTCCTTGCCACAGCTTTCCAAGGAATTTGTCTTGCAGGGAACAGCATGTGTGATGCTGATGTCAGATGGGATCTGTTCACAGGCCACACTCTTTGCATATGATTTCCCTCCTCATGTTTTCACAAACAATGTGTCAGTGACATGAGAAACAGGAGAGGAGAACAGATACAATTCCTCTGTGTGTCTGCTTTAATTTTTCACCCTAAAATGATGGAAGTGGATCCTTGGTTTGGGAACATTCCACAGGGGTGTAGAGTGCAGGAGAGAGATTATTCCATTATGGCAATATTTGATTTTCTTCCATGCTCATAACAGAGAGGGCTGCATAAAATTCCTGTAAAACCTGAATTAAAAACAAATAATAAAAGCACCAACAAAAATATGGTGCAGCTTACACATGAACTCTTCTGAGATTTCAGAGAGTCTTAGCAAAGGAAGAAAAAGATAAGTACAACTTTTTCTTAAACTAGAAGATATTTCATTCAACTAAGAACCAAACCCCATGTTTCCCCCTGGGTTACAATGTTACACTCCAAGAGTATCCTAAGTCATATAATACATATAAAAATATGAATATTGCCTTATCCATATCCTTCAACTGAATTTTCATCTCACTGGTTTTATTTTTCAACGAGTATGCACTTCTCAACAGATAGACAAGATCATTCTTAGCATTACCAGGAAAGAAAAAATCAGATTTTCCAAATGCAAAAGAAAGAAAAAAACCAAACAACTATTTCCACAAAGACTTAGATGTGCACATGCATGTACACACGTGACATGCTGCCTTTGGGTCTAACCTAACAGGTACAGCCTAAGAGCCCCCTGTGTGTTGGGATGCTGAAGCACAGAGCTCTAACATTCTGCCCACATGCTCTCCTGGCAAGGATGATTCACAGTCACATCGTTTCTATATCGAGATGTGAACATACACAATCACATGGACTTCGGAGCAGTGCCCATCACCCAGGCACCCAGCCTTTCCCTTCTCCTGCTGCACACATGTTCCTCTCTCCAGCCACAATGATCACTTTTTTTGTTCTGTTTCTTGAAGCTCTGGTCCTTGGACAGATTTTCCAGCTTGCTCAGGGTGTGCCCACAGCAGGGATTTACTGACTTGTTCCATTATTACACCAAAGGCAAACAGAATTGGAACAGGCCAGCTTGGACAGGGCTTGGAGCAACCTGGTCTAGTGGGAGCTGTCACTGCCCAAGGCAGAGATTGGAACCAGATGATCTCTGAGGTGTCTTCCAACCCAAACCAAATTAGGGAAAATTAGTATTTTCTAGGAAATTACTCATTATTACTTGCTACCCAAGTCAAACAGAGAACCTAAAGCATGTGCAGGTGCTGAGGATTAAAGCACCACTATTTCTTCCTTATCTCTGGATGTCTCGTCAAAAAAAGGACAAAAGTGGACTCTTCATTTCAGACATTTTATTAGAATGTTAAGTACAAACTCAAACAGTTTTCAAACATGTGAACACAGTGAAGGTTCTGGTTTTAATGGCATCTAAAGGAAAACATGGTTGTGTTGTATGGTGTATTCCACAAGGACCAGAATTTGCCACTTTTACCCCCAAAATTAAGCATGGAGATGTCACAAGACTTTGCAACTAGCAGCACTTAGACCTTGATCCCACTGAAATCAACATAAACTGGGCTAAGGGGCCCAAGTTCCACCCAGGTTCTACAAAACAGCTGGAAGAGAGGGAAAAAAAAAGAATCTGATAGAAACACACGTTGAGGGTGGCTGCTGCTAGTGGTCAGACAGGCTGTGTTAAGGAAAGTGGGTCTCCCAAAGCTCTTGGGTGAACCAGAACCGACTCCCCAGAAAAGTGATCACAGCACTGAGCCTGATGGAGCTCCATTTGGACACATGGTGGGATGGCTACGAGTGTCCTGTGCCAGCACAGGAGTTGGGCTTTGATGATCCTTGACCGTCTTAAGCTGCACCTGGTGAAGTTTAGGCTGGGTATCAGGAGGAATTCCTTCACAGAAAGAGTGATTAGACATTGGAATAGGTGACCCCAAGGAGGCCGTGGAGTAGCCACGGCACTCAAAGTGTCCCGATGTAGCTGACCAGGGGTGCTGGGGATGGGTTGGACTTCATGGTCTCAGAGCTCTTTTCCAACCTAAGTCATTGGAGGATCTTTGGTCCCTTCCAGGTCAGGAAGCTCAGTGATTCTGTCACAGTGATCCTGAGAACATGAGGCAGCGTCCTCGCAAAGACTGAGGGCGGAACAGGATCAGAGAATATTCAGAGCTGATGACACCACAAGGATGATCAAGTCCAATGCTGTGCCTGCACAGGACACCCAAGAACGCCTCCACGTGCCGTTATCCGCACATATCTCGAGCACTCAGGCTCAGGGCTGCGACCACATCCCTGGGGAGTCCGTTCTAGTGCCCGACCACCCTCAGGACGAAGAACCCTTTCCTCCGGAGGAATCCGCGCACAGCGACGAGCCGTGCCGTGAGCCAGTTCCCGCTCCCCAGGCCGGGCAGCCCGAGCGCTCTGAGGCGGCCGGCGGGGCGGAGCCGTGTCCGCCATGCGCCCCCTCAGCGCTGCGGCGCACGCGCACGAGGCGCCGCCGCCCCGCGCGCCTTTCCCCCGCTCCCCGCCCCGTGCGCTCCCGGCGCGCCCCGCGCGCTCGCCGCTGACGTCACCGCAGCCCGGCGCCCGCCGCCATTGGAGTCGGCGGCCGCTGCTGCCCCGCTCGCTGCGGCCCCAGGCCCGGCCCGCGGACATGTGAGAGACCGGGCCCGCTCCGGCACCGCCAGCGCCACGGCCGAGCCGCGCCACCGCCGCCTGCACCGCCGTCCCCTAAGGAGGCGCCCCGAGCAGGCGCCAGGCGGCCCCTTTCCCTCCCCCTCGGCCCCGGCCCCTTCCCCGCCCGGCCGCCGCCTGAGGGGAGAGGAGGCGCCGCCGCCGCCCCTCCGCCAGGCCCCGGAGCTCCGCGCCGCGCCGAGCGGCCCTGCCTCGTCCCCCGGCGCTCTCTGCTGAACCACGGGGCCCTGTGCATGAATTATGTCTGCCACAAGCGTTGACCCTCAGGTGAGTGAGTGGCGAGGCGGCCCGTGGGCGGGGGGATTCCCGGGCCTGCGGCTGCAGGCCCCGCGAGGCTTTTCTTCTCCCCCTCGGCTGCTTTCGAGCTCCATCGTCTCCTTAACTTCCCCCGTGGGCACAGCACGTTCCCGCCTCCTCCCCGGAGCCGGGGCCATTTCTCAGGAAGGCCGGTGCTGAGTGATACGTGGAACACGCTGCTCCAACCCCGGTCCAAACAAACCTTGAGATGCTGCTGGCCATTTTTAGGCGTCTCTTCCCTGGCCTCAGAAGCTGTGGGGTTTGCAGTGCCTATGACAATATAAGCGTTTTTCTAATATTTAACTTTTTTATTTCCCTTTTCTTTTTTTCCCGTAATCACGTGCTGTGGCTTCCCAGAGACCGAAAGGACAGGATAATAAAGGTGAGAAATCATGCTGTGATCTGCTCGCTTAAATTGTTACTGTAAGAGATCAATTACACAGGTACCTGTAGGTGAGCAGAAATGTATCGCTGTTACTCTGCATGGAAAACATCTGGGAATGAGGGAATGTGTGCTTTGTTTCAGAAATAACATCCACTGCCATTCATCCGAGCTTGCCTGCATCCCACTTAATGCTGCTGGATTTGCAGTGGGAAGGACTCTTAGTACTAAATAATTCTCCCTGTTTAAGATGAAGCAGGTTGCTGTGTAAAGTCACAAGGATATCCCTGTACAATTTATGTATTTTTGCCTACTTTTGCACGCTCTCTGAATGCAGTTGTGTTGATGCTCTGTTGTTGGCTGAGATATTTACTTAAGCCTATAAACTTAATAATTTTGGGAGCTTAAAAGATTGTTAACTTCTGATGAGATAATAGGCATTTTTATAACTCTTCTGCTCCAATTGAAATTAAACTTAGTAATAAGTCATCTAAAAAGTATCTTAATTACTGGGATTGCTAACAAGCATGTAACTCTTAAGACTTAGAAAGTAATAATATCAAAGTCATAAATGCTCTTTAATACATCTTAACCTGCCTTGGAAATCCAGCTCCTTCTAGTTGAAGAACCACATCTCCCTGTGTTTGTAAACACTCTTTTACCTCTACTCCCCTTGAAAAACTTTGCAGACATACTCTGCTGAATTCCCAAACTTGTTTGCTAAACACTTTATTTGGTGTTTATTTTTTATTGTTTATTATATTTAGTTCAACTGTTGTATGAAATTGGTAAATACAGCAACTACCACACCATGTATTTGACCTTGTTTTTTCAAATTTAAAGGAAACAGGAAATTATTTGAAGGGACCTAATAGCTGGTTTGGGTTTGTATGTCATTAGTAATGGGTTTCAAATGCTTATCAGACATTCTTTTATGCTGAAGTAGGACTTTATGGCAGATATCTTTTTTTTTTACAGATGAGAATGTTGAAACTTAAGTTTTCCTGAAAATATCAGGATACCAAAGCTCTTAGCAGTCTTCATTTCATAATTAAATGTAACCTCACCTCATCTTATTTTAGCCAGCTTAAGCAGTGAATAACACACGCTGGGAGAACTGTGAGTTTGTGTGTTCTAATTATGGGCCAGAACAATAGATGTTGTTTCCCAATCTTTTTTCACAAAGTTGTTCTCAATAATGATTTTCTGTTGGGAGTTAATTCACATGAGTTGTTTACTCACCCTCAGCTGTAGAATTTTTGATTACTGATTTTTTTAAATTTACTCAAACTTTGTTTTATAAGCAGTAATATAAAGAGAAACTGACTGGGGGGGTGGAAAATGTCATCCCTTGGTCTTTTTATGAGTCTTTCTGGTTTGCAGAAGAAATATGGCTGTGCCTAAAGTAGCATAGGGTGGAACATCACTCCTGCAATGCTGCTGCTGCTGTTATAATGTGCTGTAACCCTTTTTTTGTAGTACAAAATGGTTCGTTACATCAGAAGGACACAGTTCATGACAACGATTTTGAACCTTACCTTTCCGGGCAGTCAAATCAGGTTAGTGTATTTTTAACTTCGTTTTTTTCTTTCCTTAGGCATGCTGTTGGCACTCCATTCATAGGATTGTGTGGAGGGAGCAAATGCCTTAAATAGAAATGGAAAAAGAAATGACAGCATATTGTGTTACTTGGTGATACAACCAGCATTTGTGTTCCCAAAGCTAATATTACTCTGCATCTCCAGATGGCCACAAGTGAAAGTGAAGTTGATGCTCCAAGGAGCTGGAGCTGATTCCTCCTCCCCTTGCAGGTTGTTGGTGTGGCTGGACTGGGACAGTCTGATCTTACAGTTCTTTGATAGGCCAGTTGCTTGTAGGAGTATAAAAATTCTACTTTTGGGCTCTCCTGATTTCTGTTATTTATATAATCACAGAAATTGATGTAGTTGAGATTTGGGTTGGATGCTCTCTAGATACTTTGTAGACTTGTTCCATTTTTTACACTTCAGAAATGTTGTTCTTTCATGTCCTCTGATATATTTTAAGAGTTAAAGATGTGTTACTTAAGAGTAAGGAACTGTAATGTAAACTCTCATTATAATGTATATTAAATCAACATCCATGACTAAAATACCATTTTAATTGAAAGTATTCTCTGAAGTAATTTTTGACTTCACATTCAAGATCTTTAAAGGGAACAAAATGTATAGAAACTGGAGAAGCAAAAAGTTTTCATTCACAAGTATGAAACACCATTTCAGAGAGAAACATTTACCAAAGGTACATGATGGGATGGCTAAGTGCTACATTTTAAAAAGGAAATTTATAATTCAGTCTGAAGCTGTCAGATGCCAGTGTTAATATTGATGACATCACTGAGCTTGCTTGCAGCATAGGAATGTACTCCAGACTTAAAATAATTTAATGGAAGGCATTCCTTCTTTTGGAGTTAATGTGCTGTGGAAGGTAGAAAAACCTTTGTGGGGAAAAAAGGAAGCAAAATCTTAATTTTTTAATGCAGAATTAATTATAAAAGAAATTAAGGTTTTCACCTCCCTCTGATTTTTTAAAATTGTGCTCCATCACATTTGTATGTGATTTTTAATAACTTTAAACTTGACATATACTGAGTATTCACATAGAAAAAATATACCCATCTATTATAGTTTTATTCTGGGAAGTTTGTCTTTGCTGTCAACAAGCCAAATTATTAGGATTAAATAGAAAAATTGCTAAGGCTGTTAGAATTTCCATAATTATAATAAAAGTTTTCTTCATGAAAGTGTAGCTCCATTGACCAATTTATTTATGCTGCAGTGAAAAATTGGCATGGCACAAGAAACAATTGTGTAGGTCCTCTTACAATTTTAAGTGGAAAGTGACAGTAGCATTAATTAGGACTGTGAGATTTTGTACTGAAGGCAACCATGTTGCTGAACAAAGCCTTATTATCCAGTTATCCAGTCAGATTTATTCAACCCTTGAAAATTACTGTAAAGTACAGATGACTTTAAAAAAAAGATTTGAAGCCAACTGGATATTTAAAATAAACTTAAGAAATTAAAGCCCCAGCTAACACAGTAATATATTTAACATCAAAAGTGAAATGTAGGTGAATAATACTGTGTTTAAAGTACTTTTAAGAGCAGAGAGAACTGAGTCAATTGGACTCTTCATGTACAGATTTACACTCAGCCAGAAGAGCATCCTCCTGTAAAGTCATTAAAACCAAGGGATTATTCCTATGGAACAGGGAAGCACCAGCAAGGAGCAGTTTTGGGGGATAGGAGATTCTGTCCTAATTACCTGAATGGTTGAGTTGGTTTTGTTTGGGAATTTTTAATAAAAAAAATACAGAAGGGTGCAGAAAGGTCAAGGATAAGTTTATTGAAGTTCTGCTGTTGAAGGGAAGAACTTCTGTCAGGGTTTCTTTTACACACTCTGGCATAAAGCCAGTCAAAATAGATTGAATGTCTGGTAAGGATGGCTGCTGAAACTTTCCTTGAATCTTGTTAGAGTCCTTGTGGAGACTTTACAGGCTGTGTGAAGAGAAGACAGCTGCAGGAATTATCTAAAATCCTTTAGCCTAAATATTTCTGAGACAAAACACTTGCTTTTCTCTAGGCTTACTCTTTTTGGTCTTAAAATCTAAACTTAGAGAATTTATGAGTGTAAGTATCTCAGAGAACTACTTGTATCTCCTCCCTTTCATCTGTATTTGTTTTTTATTTTTTTCTTAAATTAACACTTTAAAATATAACACTCAGCAGTGTCAAAGTCTTTCAGAAAAATGGGTTTTTTATGCGAAATATTGATTACTTTAGCTTGGGAGGCTCAGAAAACTCACAGTGCATTTTAGAGGATCATCTCATAGGAAGGTGATTTCTGTACCTCTTGTTAGTGATAGAATTTGTGTGTAAATAAAGGCAGCTTGAAAAGTGGCAGAGATAATTTCTTTTGAATCAATAACATTTGATTTAGGCTGTTTCAGTCTCTGAAGTGTTTGCAGTACTGTATGGAAGTCTTGGAGGCACATTGTGGTATCATTCTGTGTGTGGAACATAAGACTATTGAATTACTGTGGCTTTGAGATGTCATGGAAAAGAGGTCATTGAAAAATGAGCAGTAAAAATGATTCTGTATCTATTGAATATTAGGCTTATCTTCAGCAAGGAGCGGATTTTACTTTTTTTTTTAAGACAGCTGAGAAATAATCAGATTTTTAGAAAAATGGCTGAAGTTCCAATACAATTTTCCTGATTTTGCAGATAGATTTTTCTTTTCAAGTTTGAAATCTAGCAGTTTGAAAGAAGAGTTCCTCTTCTTAAAATAGTCTTTATGAGTAAGGAAAGGAGAGCTACTGTTTGACTCATTAGCAGGAGATGTTGACCTTCCCACCCCCTCTCTGGTAATTATGGTTGGAGTGTCACTTTGGAAGGTCTCCAATAGAAGTGCTTCAAGTTGATTTGAAGAGGAATAAAACCTACTTTAGAACATCCTGGCTTTGTTCTTTTGCATTGCTGAATGTAAGAATCATATGGAATGCTTCAAGGTCAGGTGCCAGCAAAGTGTTAGTGAGAGGAAAAGCTTCTCAGCTTGGTCTAAGACTTAACAGTTGAAGGGGAGGTAATTTCAGAGGGGATCTGTTGGTTTATAAATGTTTGGTCTCTTATTTCATGAGTGGGAGAGATGTCCTGTTTGAAAGGACAGTCAGGAACACTCCTGCACAGTTGTAACTTTACTACTGAGGGAGGAAAAGATTTATTCAACAGGCTGGAAAGGTCTTTCTGCAAGATTTGGGATGGCCTGTGTCATGTACCAACTGGGCATGGATTTGTCTCTGGTGCACCAGGCCCTTTAATGTCAGCTTGTCTCTCTTATCTGTGGCAAACTTGGCATTTGTGTCAGAAGTAGCCTGTGTATGTTCTACTGCTTGAGATGTGGGTTTTGTGTTGGAAAAACTGTGGGCCCCTCAAAACAACTCCATAATGAGGATTGTAACAGTATGTTACATGTGTTGTCATATTAGGGTGACTAGTCTAAAGCTTCTTCCATGTAGCAGTCTAAAAATGCTAAATATCCTTAGTTCTGTGAGCTACAAAATATAGTTAGATATGTTCCTTGCAATAATTTGGGGTGTTGGCTACTAAATAACCTTAGTAGTGTGAGATTACATGGTTTCAACATCTAAAGTACTAACCTCAGTGCGAGCCCCTAGTCTTGGGGTATTATGAATGCTCAGATACTTCATTTTAGCCCTGAATCCTTCTTGGAATGAATTTCTAATGTCATTAGAAATTACATTACTTTGTCTCTAGTGTTCTTTTCTGTTGGGTATTGTGACTATTTATAAATGAAGGGTTTATTTATCTGGTGACTGTTTTTTCTCTTTAACAGAACAGTAGCTATCCATCAATGACTGATCCTTATCTGTCCAGTTATTATCCACCATCTATTGGGTTCCCCTATTCTCTCAGTGAAGCACCATGGTCTACAGGAGGAGATCCTCCTATCCCTTATCTCACCACCTATGGACAGCTCAGTAATGGGGATCATCATTTTATGCACGATGCCGTTTTTGGACAGCCTGGGGGTCTGGGAAATAATATCTATCAACACCGCTTTAACTTTTTCCCTGAAAATCCTGCCTTCTCAGCTTGGGGAACAAGCGGATCCCAAGGACAGCAGACACAAAGCTCAGCATATGGGAGCAGTTACAGCTACCCACCCAGTTCTCTGGGGGGTACCATTGTGGATGGACAAACAGGATTTCATAATGATACATTAAATAAAGCTCCTGGAATGAACAGTATTGAACAGGGAATGGTTGGACTTAAGATTGGTGGAGATGTTACGACTTCTGCAGTGAAAACAGTAGGTTCTGTTGTTAACAGTGCTGGGATGACAGGCGCCCTGTCTGGGAATGGTGGATCTAATGTAAACTTGCCAGTATCTAAACCAACCTCTTGGGCTGCTATTGCCAGCAAGCCTGCAAAACCACAGCCTAAAATGAAAACAAAATCTGGACCTGTAATCGGAGGAGCGTTGCCTCCTCCCCCTATAAAGCATAATATGGACATAGGTACTTGGGACAATAAGGGTCCTGTGGCAAAAGTTCCTGCCCCCCAACAGATACCTTCTCCTCAGTCTGTTCCACAGCCACAGCAAACAATTGTTCAGCCTGTTCCAGCTCAGCCTCCTCCATTGACTCAGCCACAGTATCAGACCCCTCAGCAGCCACCCCAAAACCGCTGGGTAGCTCCTCGCAACAGAAATGCAGCTTTTGGCCAAAGTGGAGGAACTGGGAATGACACCAACTCAGCTGGCAGCACCCAGCCCAACCCCGTTCCGAGCGGTGAGTCCCATCCTGTCCTTGAAAAACTGAAAGCTGCTCACAGCTATAACCCTAAAGATTTCGAATGGAACCTTAAAAATGGACGCGTGTTCATAATAAAGAGCTATTCCGAGGATGATATTCATCGTTCCATTAAATATTCTATTTGGTGTAGTACGGAACACGGCAACAAACGCCTGGACAGCGCTTTTCGCTCCATGAACAGCAAGGGCCCCGTGTACTTGCTGTTCAGTGTCAATGGCAGTGGACACTTCTGTGGAGTAGCAGAGATGAAATCACCTGTGGACTATGGCACCAGTGCGGGTGTCTGGTCTCAGGACAAGTGGAAGGGGAAATTTGATGTCAAGTGGATCTTTGTGAAGGATGTGCCCAACAACCAACTGAGACACATCAGGCTGGAGAACAATGACAACAAACCCGTTACAAACTCCCGTGATACACAGGAGGTGCCCTTAGAAAAAGCAAAACAAGTGCTTAAAATTATTGCTACTTACAAGCACACGACCTCCATCTTTGATGACTTTTCTCATTATGAAAAGCGCCAGGAAGAGGAGGAGGTGGTGCGGAAGGTAAACTTATTAAAAAATTTATTTTATACACAGATATGGGGAAAATGAAATGTGAAGGCTGCTATGGTGGAAAAATGTAAGTAGGAATTCAAAATGTTTTTAATACATCTCAACTTGATGGTTTCTTGTGTGTTTAACAACACGAATCTGATGCATATTTCTTTGTGAGAGTTTCACAAGTCAATGCGTTTCAAAGCGGACAGCTAAGCAGTAATGCGGGTAAAGGACTTTATGTCCAGTTTATTGGAGTTTGATTTATTTTTTTATCTTAAAATGGTTAATAGAAAATAGGTTCTGTTTCAGAATTGGATTCTGCCAGTGATTGTCTCTTTAAGTTTTTTTGCCTTCAATATGAGGTGTTTAAACACTGTTTGACTGGAACTGGGCTATCAAAATTGATACCTGTACTGGTATTTGAAATTTGTACATCACCTTTAAGAATAAGAAACCTGATTTTGTTTATTCAGTTTATCTCTCTGGAAAAGAAAGAGTTGCATAATATTGCTGGAATAGTGCTAGAAAGAGTGCATTTATGCTGCTGAAGTCACGTGTATTATTTGGATAAATAAAGGTTTTCAGTTCCCAGGTTTAATCTGTCTACTAATTCTTGAAGTTTTGAGTGAAGATGTAGTGAGAGAAGTCTGGGCAGTAACTGGGAGAGTGTAGTAAAACTTTCCATACACTTTCATGGCTCTAAGTCTGCCACAAGGGATCTCTGTCCCTCTCCATCCCACTACCTCAGTTTCAAGAATGCCTTTCTCTAATTAGGCAGTCTAGAAGTAATGACCTGACAAAATAATAGGTGTCAGGATGTGTAGTTGCTACTAAAGTAACACTTAAATTTGCTTGGTGTTGATAGTGTTTCCTAGACCTTTTTTGCATAGCATTGCAAATACAGCATTTGTTTGACAGGTTTAGTTTAGGGTAGCTCACACTTGTTTTAAGATGTTTTTAAAACAAAGACTTAATGCATGTTCCTGCAGCTTAAATTCTAAAATTGCCATTTTTAAGTTTTTATTGCCATTTTAAAGTGTAGATAAAATTACTTTAAACTGTCTTCATAGATTGTACCTTTAAATTATATGAGAAAAGGAGTTCAGTGTCTTTAAAACTTTGTGGCTGAACTTTTCCTGGCCATGATAGATGTGCATAGCTGACCTCAGCACAGCAGGGAAGGACAGCTTAAAATTGCAAGTTTTTCTTGTATACTCCCTGTGGGATTCCACAAAGTAAAACCTAAAGGGCTTTACTTGAATACTTGGTTCCTTCAGTAGATAATTAGCAATTCAGCATTTAATGTGGCCTGTGTCTTGGAGAGGTGTTCCCTTATGCAGGAGAGAGTCCTGACAAAGTGAGGCAGCCTGGGTTCCTCTGCCCAGTGTTTGTGGTGTAGTGGGGTGTGATTGGTTTGGGTTTTTAATTCTCCCTGTGCTCTGCTGCCAAGGCTGGAGGGGAGAGCTGTGGGTGTTTGAGAAGTGAGAGCACAAGGGAAGTGATGACAGATCTACTCCTGCACAGATAAATCCCTGGCCTCAGCAGGATCCCAATGGTGGCACAAAGAACAGAATTCCTGTGCCTTGTAGGATCTCAGAGGGCCAGTGTTTGACTGCTGAGCTGATCTCATTTTGAGTTGACTTAATAAACAACTAATTCCCACTTCCTGCACAAAAATATTCTTACCGAGGTCACTGCTTTATTTATAACAGGATCAGTTTTTGAAAATAATGCATTTTCCTTCCTCATTTAAAACAGGGGCTATGGCTTGTATTATACATTCACAAAATAAACTATGAAGTCTAATTTAATATTTCTTAGATTCCTCTGAATAGCTTAGAAAATGGGACACCAAAGTACACCAAGGAAGGTAATAGTGCTAGAGAGCTAAAGCAGAGCAGCAATGAAGGAATGAAAAATAAGATGCTGCTTGTCAGGTTCCACTCTATAAAACTTGATTGGGAAGTCACTATATTTTCGCCTCAATTTATAAAATGAATTTTAGAAGTCCACCTGATTACTAGAAGAGTTTGGTTTTTTTACAGGATATGCACACACCTTAAGTTCTTATTGTTAAGAAGTTTGTGCTGTTGAAGTTCAAACCTTCCTATTAACAAAGTTAATCTTCCTATGACAGTAATTTTTGAAGAATCTTATTGCCAACAACCTTATCTTACAACCTAATTGACATTTTCAGATGTCAGTTGTTGGTGTATGTGCAATCTTAACTGGTTTTCAGAATTGCTGGGTTTAACTCATTATACTCTTCCTTAGCTGTAAAATTATTGAAATTTTGTGCTTCCATTTCACTGCTGTTGTGATTACAAAGGGACACAACTCTTAAAAAGCTGTACATGGAGAGCATAAATGATACAATTTCATTTATACACAAATATTTAGTAGAGAATAATAATGTAATCTGTGCAGGGCAAGGCACTGGCATTTCAGCTTTTTAGATGGTTCCAGTTTGTTGCTAACCAGCATTTCCATGGCTGCTGTGTGCAGAGCCCGCTCCAGCTTGTGCTGCTGAGTTTAACTGATGTAGGAGCCTCAGTGTCAGTGCCAAATCATCCAGTGAGGCTTTGGCAGGTACAGTGCTGGATGAAATTCTTCCAAGTGCCAAAGATTGATCACTTTGCAGCATTGCTGAAAGAAGGTTTCCCTCCAGAATTGAGACAGGATTTGGTCATGCTGGGATAAAAGTCCAGCTTTTGATTTGCCACACTGAAATACTTAACCAGAAACTGGGAGGGGTTTGGGGTCTGGAATGAAATAGCAGAACAGTGAGTGGCATGAATTCTCACCTGACCCTCACAGCCTTTTTCAGTCAGTTCCAGAGCTACTTCTGTCATCAAAGCCCATGCTCTGAAAACTGTAAAAAAGTTGTGATATGTGAGAGAGCTTCTTTTAAAAAAAAAAAAAGTATAATGTGGCATTAATTACTATTTCCTAAAAGCATGCCATCAGAGCCTTAACAAAGTTGTCTTCCAAAGTTTAAAAGCTTGTGAAGACAAACTTGTTGCAGATCTTGGTACTTCACAGGTGGCAGATGGGCTGTGAGCAGCTCAGGCTCCCAGATCTGCACCACAGCAGATGGTCCCAGGTGCTGTACTGGGCTGCTGTGCTGTCACCTCTGATTCAGGCAAGGCACTCAGCTCTACACCTTGGCCTTGTGTTGGCAGAGCTGCACAGTCTCAGAAAGCTCCTGAATGACCAAGATTACCAGTTCTGCTTTAGGTGATTAAATACTGAAAATGTTGGCTGGTGTGTGTTTGGAAATGCTCATTTTCTCCTAGCACTGGGTGGTTCCTTTCAGTGATGAGCTTTCTGTGAATGCAGTCACTGAACTTAGAAGGATGGAATATTGTCCTTCCTCCAAAGCACTAGTTAAAAAACATTTTAAGATTAATACTGTTTTCCTCAGATAAAGAAAACATTTCTATTTTTGTGTCTGAAGATGAATGCTTTGATCCGACTGACTTTAACCAAGTTTAGTAGGAAAGTTGAAGCTACTTTAGCCTGAGGTGAAGAGAAAAGAAGTTTGACAGGGATGAGTGTCTCCAAGGTGGAAATCACTGCAAGTTTTGTGGAAACCTATTTTCCCTGTGTCTGAAGACCACACAGATTAGTGTCCTGAAGGAGAAGTGTGCAGCTGGAGCTCTCCTGTGAGATATCAAGAGTATTCCACTGGAGAAGAGAAGCTGAAGGCTCCGGATCTTCAGAACCAAAATGAGCACAGCTTTGTTAGCTGCTCACAAAACTGTTTATTCTTGCTTGCAGTAGTGCTAAATAGCAGTAAGGAAGAGAATTTGAGAGTTAGAACTTCTAAAAAGCAGCCATGCTCGAGAGCACGAAGAATTGTTGCATCAGTGTATGTGGTTTCAGACATTTGTAAAGAGGAAGACTCAGATTAGCCCCCAAGAGAGAAAGCAGAAAGCAAGGTAGGAGGAACTGCTTGGGAACTTGCTCAGTAAAGAGGACTTTTTACTGAATTACAGAGTCTGAGCTGAGTTTCTGAATGCCATGAGCACTTCAGGTGGAGGTCTCAGGTGCTAGCCTGCCTCTTTTATGTGGGGCTAGTCCTTGAGAATGGAAAGCTTCCATTTCTAAAGAAAGTGGAATTAGGGAGGTCAAGTGGATGACTACACAGAAAAATAAAAATAATTTCAATAAGTTACAGAAGGTGGCAATGGGAAAGAGTGGGCTCATGAATATGGTAGGGCTCCAAAGGGGATGTGCCACCTTGGAAATAAAAGTTGAAAATAGGGTGAAACAATTTGTCTTTTTGGGAGCCTGAAAATGGAGTTGGTATGATTCAGTTCTAGATACTTTGTAACTACCTTTTGTTTGAAATGTCAGGCAGACGTAAGCTCTTTTTATTAAGAGTAACATGTAATGTTCTGGTACTCTGCCATTAAGAAATGGCTTATTGCTGATAATTCATCATAGTTGAGAGTTAAAAGACAGGAGGAATAGATTTTTATAATAAATTCTACCACTTCACACAGCTTGTTTTGTTGATTTGGTAAAACAACTTTGCTATCTCTTACTTCTGTCTTAAATTATATATTTATAATTCATTTTGGACTTTGTTGACTTGATTTTATTATGAAAATTAAAATAATAACATTCTGCCTGGAGGCAGAAATCAATATATTCAGTTTTTAAAAATCTCTTCGGATTTTTATGCTGTGACCAGCTGAAACAGCAAATGCAGTCTGTTACATTTACAATGGTTGGTATATTAGCAAGTAAGCTTTACATCACAACAGAAACAATTCTAAGATGAAATTTATACAGAATGAGTCCACAAAACAAAAGATGAAGTTGTTAGTTCAGGAGTTGGCTGGTGGTGGTGATTAGGCTAGTTCACAATTTCCTTTGGTATAGGATTTGGTGCCATGTGATGTGTTTAAGTACAGAATTGAGTCTTTCCATGCCAGTTCTGCCCTGTAAGCAGCAAAAATGGGAAGGCTGAGCCCTTTCAGTTCAGTGTGCAGCGCTGCCCTGGCTGCAGGATGCACAGGACTGAGGCACAGCAGCCTGGTTCTGTCCTGCTGTCCTTGCACGTTGTGCACTTGTGGGGCTCCTGGAACCCTGAGTGAGGAGCCCTGGGTGTTCTGTGGGCACTGCTCAGGTGTCCCTGGAGCCCTGTGCTGCTGGGAGGGCACAGGGTCACTGACGTGGAGCTCACTGCAGGCAGCCCCCAGCTCTGTCCCTTAGGTGACCTCTGCTGGCTTCACTATTTGTGATGAGCAGGAACCTCAAAGACCCTCCCAGCAGCACTTTGGGACACCCTTGGGTTGGTCAGTCCAGCTGTGCTGGGTTTTATCAGACTGTGTAGAAGCACAAAACTTTCCTTCTACCTGATACTGTTTCTGTCTCTTACCCCCAGGTATTTCCCAGTGCTTCCCAGAACGGTTGAACCTGTAGGAAGATTTAGGGACAGAATTTCTCGGCAGCTCAAATCCCTGCTTTTACTGAATGTCACTAAACTCCAAAGTCATTTGAGTGCTTCAAAATTAGACCAGTTCTGTGAAGTTCACTAATCTGCCATCTGCTTTCTGCTCGTGTATTGGTTGTGCTACTACTGCAGTAGCTAAAATAATGCAGAAAGTAGAATATTGCAGATCCTGGTTCTCCTTAGGAGTGTTGGTATTTCATACCTTCCTCTCTCTGTGACCTTGGTTTGAAGTGACTGCAGGTATTCATCCAGATGTTCCACCTGAGACTGCACTTAAAAACATTAAATTATCAAGGCCTTGGGTTTGTCGGGTATGAACAGTGTATTTATAAAATATGGCAGCATTGTTTTAAGTGTGTAATTATCTGGGATCACATTAGTTCTGTTAAACTACTTAAAACTCTGCTTGTTCCTTTGACTAAAATCTTAACTTTTTTCTCTTTGCAGGAACGTCAGAATCGAAACAAACAATAAGAATAAACATAAACAGTTTGATATATATACTAGAACTGATATTAGATTCGACTATGAGAAACAAAATTAAGTATAACTGGTGCTGTATCCTGGCATCAGGACAAACTAAAGCTTTCAGTTCCAATATATCTTCTCGTGCAGGGGAAATTAAGTTGTTGCATCTTTAAGTACATTGTAGTTTATTTTTGCCCAAGTGGATCTGCATTAATTTGTATCTTTTTTCTATGTAAAATTCTGTAGAAATCATTAATAAAGGTGTGTCTGTTTTTATTTTTTTAAGTTGGTAAACAGTTATATTAACCTAATGTGGACCTATACATGAGCATACTAAAGTGTCAGTGCTTCCCAAAGACTTTATTTTGGCACGAATTATGTTCCTAGCCAGATATAGAGATTATGGAGAATACACGACAAATCTTCCTTTATCCTCCTCCCAATCCCTTTTTCTTCATGGCAGAAGTAAGAAACCATGCATTGATTTTTTTAAAATTTTTTTTTGTCATTAAAAAAAAAAAAAAAACCCTCGTAAGATACTGCACTTCAGAATTTTAAAATTAAAAAAACCCTAAATTTCTGATCACTTTGTGCAGCTGCTCTGCCTCTTTATTTATCTGTACAATTACTCTTTTTAAAAACTGCTGATGCGCCATGTTGGTTTTTTCTGTCTAGTAGAAAATCAAATTGTCAGTGGAATTGTTTCTCTGGAAAATATTTCCCTTTCACATTCTGTTAAGCAGTGCTTCAGTGTGCATCTGTTATTCCATATCCTGCCGAGGGTGAGCAAGACGCTTTCTCTCTGCCATAATTCTGCTTTACGGTTTTTGTAGCTTAATTAAATAATAATGTGATGCTATCGACATTGCAGGGGTTTTAAACAATGTGTTTAAACCTGTTTCAGCTTTCAGGTGTTATTAGTTAATTGCAGATCATTTTTAATCCTTCCCTTCATTACTCTCTCCCAACCCCCCCAAATCCTAATGCCATTTAAAGTTTTTATACCAATAATGCTGAGCTTTAACGTAGGAACTAATAGTACGGATAATATGATGGATTATGCCTCAGATATTTGAAATTGACAGTGTGTTTGTCTAATTTTTTTTTCTGTTGGATGAGTAAAAAAACCTGTTTTAAGAAATTGAATTTGCTGTCATGTTTTTGTGGAGTGAGGGGACCGTCGGAGAACCTGTCACCAACTGGAGTTCCAGTTAAGCATGGAAATGGTGCTCATGTCCGCTGCTCTAGCACACTGAATCTGCACGTGTTTATTGTAGAGGATCTTTTACTATATTAGAAAGCAAGTATCTTCTGAATACTATTTACTCCAAAAGGACCTCCAATTTAAATAAAGTTTAATCTGTATCATTTAGACTTGTATTTAGAACGTATAACTCTGTCTCTGGACTGTTACTGCCTGTAAGGAGTAATGGACAGCATCAGATTAACTTTTTCCTCTAGGAGAATACAAGCCTTAATAAACAATACATATTTAGCAAGCTTGATGTCATTTTCTTTTTTTTCCCTACATTCAGTTGTCTTCCTCTGTTCCAATCACACTTTATGCTGATTCCTGAGTTAAATCCAACTTGAGAAGTGGTTTGATGAGTAACTCAGTTGTTTGCTCTCAGCGCACCTGAACGGTTTCACAGGACTCTGCAGAGCACATGGAAGCAGCTTTGACTGTTCTGTTCCTCAGAGGACCTGCATCCATGTGCAGTGGCTGTCACTCGTGCTGCCTTTCCCTGGTACGGTGGAGAAGCTGAGGAGAGGACTGGAAGTTGTGCTGTATCCTTGAGGAGGCAGCAGCACAGCCTGGGGTCACCAGGGTGAGAAAAGAACTGCCCAAATCCAGTAATGCTCCGAGCAGTTTTGTTCCCAGCACTTGGCTGTGTTTCCCAGCTCTTACCTGCTGTAATTTGCTTCGATATCTTTTTTTAACTGACTTATTGAAGCAACTGTGCATTTTATAAAGGTGTTTCCATCCAATAAAAGCACCTGCTGTTACTTTCAGTTTTTACATCAGAACACTTCCACTGGTGATTGTAGAGCCAGAAAGAACTTCTGCATCTGAACCCTCAAAGAGAAGAGTTAGTTACACAACTTCAGTAATTTTTTTTCCAGAGCTAAACCCTCTTTGCTGTGATATACCAATAGACTTCTGGTAAATGTTTTCTAAAAACAAAAATAAAATAATTTGGAGCCTTCAGGTGAAACTGGTTTGGCAGTATTAAAATGGTGATGTGTTTCAGCTGTTGGGCTTTGTGGGCCACAGAAAGCAGCTTCGGTAAGAAGAGATTTGTTACTGACACTGCAGTGTTGTACAGCCCTATCAGAGGTGGGAGAAGATTTAACAGTGGGTAAAATAATCCTGTTCATCACAAGCACATTGGGTACTCAGATAACTGCAGTGCTGGCTGCTGGTCCTGATTTCCAATCCCCTGCCACTGCAATTCCAAGGGATGACTCACTTTTAGTGTTTCACAGAGTTCACATTTCACTGTGAGGGGGAAGAAACATTCTTCCAGTGTCTCTTGAAGAATAACTTCATGTCACAAGTCTTGCTTATTCTTTATATAGTCCAAGGAATAGTTCTGAAGGAATGTTCCTGTGTGCTTTTGGAATTGCTGCTTAAACTCACTCCTTAAATGAGTTGCTTTGCTTGGTGTTTCTGGAGTTTGGGTGTGACAGTAATTCTGCTGCCTTTCACTTTTGAGCAAATGGAGCTGGTAGCACCAAATGCTGATTAAAAAGTTAAATTATGTCTCTCGTTCAATTGCTGGTTGGTGATGGCAGCACGTTGCACTGCTCTGAAACTGTGAATGTGCATCATGAGGGGAAAAAAACCTATTTGTTTGCAGGTAGTCACACCAAAAGTAATAGTACAGAATAATTAAATCTTTATGGAGATTATGTTTGTCACTGGGAGTGACTTGAGCTGGTAGAGAAAACGATGAAGTTAAACCTACGCTGAGATGTGAGGGCAGAAATTCAAGATTACTTCTCTTCCATAACACACTGTGCTCATAGGGCCAGACTGATTTTTTTACTTCTCATTTTTGGGAGATGAAAATATAGGATGCAAAATTTAACATTCTACTTTTTTTTTCTTTCACCATTTACACTGCTGTTCATATTTAAAGATGTATTTCTTGACAAAATACTTGCTATTTCTTTGAAGAAGTTAAAGGTATTTATTAAGTTGCTCAAAGGGTATTAGTGAGATCTCACTGAAGAAGAGAGCAGTACTTATTTCTAAGCATTAGACAGACCACAGTGTGCTACAGAGCATGGGTAAGTGTTTTGCTTTTCCTCTTTAAAACTGAGGGATTTTATTTGGCCGGAGAAGATGGAAATTCCAATAAACGTGGCCATAAAAAAACCTTGTAGGCAGAGATAGT
Source organism: Setophaga petechia (assembly GCA_024362935.1). Classification (NCBI taxonomy): domain Eukaryota; kingdom Metazoa; phylum Chordata; class Aves; order Passeriformes; family Parulidae; genus Setophaga; species Setophaga petechia. Next base: position 4,217,308 of record JANCRA010000033.1, read on the forward strand.
GCCAAACTATCAAAAGAAAACTAACTGATGTAATGTTACTGCCCCTTTCTGGTTTCTGCACCTCTTGAGAAAAGAGGCTGAGAGGAGTAAGGGAAATTTAGTTAAAACAGGAGATAAATGCAAAACTAAACACAAACATCTGATGGAAGTGTGTTTTGATGTAATGCTCCTTCTCCTGGTCTCTCAGCTACTTTGAATTCTTTATGTTGAACAATCTGTTTCCCTTGGAAAAAGCTCTGGCTCTTGCTGACAACAGTGCTCAGCATCTGCTCATTTCAGGAGAAAGCTGTTCTCTATTTTTGGGAAAGTGCAGGTTTTAATTGGAATTTGTGATCCTGCCCAAGAACAGAGCAAGTGTAGCTGGGGCTGGGGCTGTGATCACTGCCTTGCTGTAGCATGCCCTGTCCACAGCTCCTTTGAGAAGGAACAGCTCTTGTTCTGCCTATTTTTAGAATTAAGAGAGTTGACTCACAATGTTGAAATGACTTAATTGGGGTGTGACTTGGCAAAGGGAGATTCTGTATTTCACAAGAAACGTGGTTCAGCCTGATGGACTGTTCCATAGCTGACATCATTCCCACACTGCATCTTCCCAGTTCACATCTCTTGGTGCTTTCACCTAATTTGAGGGTGAAGGGAAATGTCTTGGGTATGAACATTATCAATTTCACAGCTTTCCTGTCTTCAGAAAAGCTTATGTTGATTTTAAAAAGCTCTCAAATTGCCTCTTGCAGATGCAGAACTGCTTTGCACGTGCAGTGTGGGATGTTTCTCATTTCCCTGTCAGAGCATGAGCAGGGCAGGGCTTTAGCAATTCCAGGAACAGCTTTTGTTCCTTGGTACAATGTGGGATTAATTTCCTTGGTTTATGTAGGACCATCATTTCAGGGCACCTTTGTAGTCCCTTGGGAAATGCTGCACACAAGAGTGCTGACTTGATTTGTGTCTCCTCGTTTTGCTTCCTGTAGCATCCCTGATCTCCCTTTTGTTCACATTCTGAGGTGAGTTTCTGCCAGCACAAGCAGGACCTTGGAGATGTGCCTTCTCCAACATGCAGGACTTCATGGAACTGGCATCATCACTGTCTTTTACTGAATATCCTTCAATTTGGAGAGCGTGGGAGGTTTTATGCCATCTGTCTGTTTATAAGTTATTCAAGAAATTATTTTTACCTGGGATGTTACCATGACAACAGACAGACAGTAAAGTCTTCACCAAATGCATTTCTAATGTCCAACTGCTGCTAAATCAGTAGGATCTGGTGTTTTGCTGTGTTTTCAATAATGAAGACAGTGGGAAAGAGGTGTAAATACTTGTTTTACCAAATATACAGTCTCCAGGTATTTTTAGATTATTAATGCAATGCCTTGGGCAGTAATACATATTGCAAGCAACATCCTTAAATATTTTTTCCCCTCACCATCTGGGTGTGAGAATAGGAAGAACATAATTTTTATCAGTAAAGGATACATTGATTTATACAGATATTATTAGGGAGCTTTTTTCATTATTTATATCTACTTAGATTTCTGTGCTTTGCTCTGTGGGCCTGCAAATTGTGAGTTGAGTAATTTGATGATTGATAACATTTCAGCCTCTAGGATAGCTCAGCATCTCTCTGGAAGTTGTGTTCTGCAAACCCTCCTGAGTTAGAAACCACTGATGGAGTAGGAGCTGTTCCTGCTGCTGCTGCTCTCTTGTGACAACACATTTCAGCTGAAAGCACTTGAGGGCAGAGAAATGGAATGTGCAGGTTCTTGCAGCTGAAGGCACTTTGCTGAGATAGTATTTAGTCACTTCTGATAGAACTTTGGGGAGCTGGGAGTCATTAGGCTCAGAAGTAGCAAATGAGATCATTGTGTACACCTGGAGGGAGAGTCACTTTTTAATTCAAGACTGCACATTCCCTGCAGTGGGCCCAGATTTAGCAAGTTTGGCGTTGAACTTACTGGTGGAGAGTGGCTTCTTCTTCACCTGCTTTGTGGATAATCAGCCCATTTAGGAAATAATGGATTTTGGAAGGTGTAGGGATTTATGGAGACTGTTCAGCTTTCTTAGTCTGTTGGTATGTATGAAAATTCTTTTCTAATATAAATCTGTTTCATGCAAATTTGCAAAATATGGACAGTATTTATTTATGTGAGTGCACATAGTTTGATTTGTTGGGGGAAAAACCCAGAGGTCTGCAAAAAGCTCCTGCTTGTAACTTCAGAAAGTGTCAGCACAGGTTTTTGGCCACTTGTAAAAAACCTGATTATCCAGAGCCCTTGAAAACACTTTGGTGAAAAGACAAGGTGCTTTGATGTTTTGGCCTGTATTCCATAAATATATCGGTGACATTTCTTACCTGGCATGAAAATTCACATTTGTCAAGTGCAACTATCTGTAAAGTTTCTAGACCTCTGCTCCAATCTTTAACTTGTCCTAAGCCCCTCTGAAAGGTGCTCTGAGATACACAAAAGCTGAGATCCTTCCCAGCTCTGCTGCTCAGGACTGGGTGGGACAAAGCCTGGAAGGGTGTCCAGGGTAGGACTGATAACAAAACTGTGACATTGCAGAGAATTTTTCAAGCATTTGTTAAAAGAGTGCAGGTTTAATCCTTAAACGAGCTATTTTGTACTTTACCACAGGTAGAGCAGAGAGCAGGGGTAGGAGCCAGAAAGGCTGAGCATGGAGGCTCTGGGGGTGTCAGGAAGGAGCAGTTGCTGGTAAGGACCCATTTCTGGAGCAGTATTTGATTCTGAGGTATCAAAGCAGGTTTTATTTCTTAAGTCATTGGCAAATTGTTGAGATTTTTCTCATATTTTATTTTTTTCAGTCCCCACACTGTGTCACTTTGAGATCTCCCTTTGAATCAAAATATTCAATTGTCATGTACTGAAATTGAACTGTTGGCAGCAGTTGGATGGTCAGACATTCAATCACACCAAATTCTGTTCTTTATATGTAGTACCTGCCTAACTGAGCTAGCTTATTTCACAATGTTCAGGGATCTGTGCTTTTTTTTCACTAATGCTAGATCAGCCACCAGGAATTTGGAACAAAAGAAGCAATCACAGAGGTGTAGCTGCATGTTGTATCACTGGTGTGCAGCACTTCAAAAATGAAAGCAAAGGATGCTGCTTTGTGTCCTCCAGTTTTATATATTTGAATTCTGTAAAAGAGAAATCACAACTAAAACATTATAATTGCAGCAATGCCTTGTTTGCTCTGACAAGGAGCAAGAATTCCTAGTTTAATTCCTAGTTTTAATCTGTTAGTCTCTTAAAGAACAATCTTTAAGCATGCCTTGGCCAAATGCTTGATTTGCAGAACTTGACAGCTCATTCATTCACTCAGTAGCAGGTTAAAAGCATGGAGGGTTTTTTGGTCCAAATTCTTTGTCTTTCTGAAAATGCTGCTTCAGAACCAGGGAGTCTTGGTCAATGAGTTGGGAGAAGAAATAAAGAGCAATTTTTATCAACTGGGAGTAAAGACAACTCCAAAAGATTTCCTGATGCTGAGGAAAGAGCAACACTAATGAGCCCCCGTGGGAAATGTAATCTCCCTGTAGTGAGTAAAATAGTGGGTGGGGAAGAGGAGTAATTTTATGAGCCACGTATAATTTCAAATTTTTCCTGAACTTACTGACCTTGCTGAGGATGGGAAAACACTGCTAGTTGCTAATTCAGTTATTTCAAAGAACATGATAGTGGAAGATGAAAAGGAGGGTATTAATAAAAGACCAGCAGATGGGGTGATCTTTAGACGGATTTTTAAAAATTATTTATCCATTAGAGTTTATTTTAAATAATAAATACAAGCAAGGATGTGAACTTGCAGATCACAAATTGCACAGAGGTTCCTCTTGTTGAATTTCAAAACCCTTCTGGTGAAATGAGAGTGGGTTGTGAGGCACAGCCATCCTTAGAAACATTCACAATTGTCATCTGCTCTGGGGACCATGACCTATGTTGGGATTCCAGAGAACCCACAGCCCCTTTCCCTCTCACCTCCTCCTGATGGGCTGATGCTCCACAAAGTGAGTGGCCCACTGAGGGTGAATAAAAACATAGCAGGCATTTGTGAAGCTGTGCTTTCAGTCAGGGAACAGATGCAGTTTTTCCCCAGAAATACTCTGAGCATGGAGGTCAGCAGCAGTGAAAAACCTGTGCTGCAAGGGGGGCTTGAGACAGCCCTACTCAGTTCTGCAGGGAGAGAAGAGAAAGGGAAAGGGGAAGGTGGCAAATGTGAAAGCAACCCTGTGGTTTTTGTTCTTACTTGTTTTTTGAAGTGTGAGGGTGTGGTTGTGTTAGAGATAAATGGAAAGACAGGAGGAGGGGAGGGAAAACAAGTGGTGCACAGTTTGTGCTGCCATCAGCTTCCCCAGCACACCTGCACATGGGCTTCCCTGAGAGGCTTGTGGCTGCTGCAGCATCCCTCAGTTGTGGCTCATGGAGCAGCAAAGGTGGTGTTTGAATTATTCCCAGGATCCCAGCTGTGCCATTAGTCAGCCTGGTGAGGTTTGTCCAGGGGCACAGAGCATCTCTAGCCTGGTGACTGCAGCAAGCATTCAGCCTGTTTGAAAGATTAGTTACAGGAGATGTCACAGCACAGAGAAAAGGAGGTTTATAGGCAGTACCACTCTGACACCTCTGCCCACAGGAAATGTTGTACAAACACAGACCCAGAGTCCTGGACAGTTAAAATGGATTTTCTTTGTGATCTAATGCCATCCTTTCCAATGCAGTTACTTTTGCAGCTTTCTCAGACTTCATTCTCCCAGGCACTTTTCATCCTCAGTAGAATAAGAGCATGTAATAAGCCATTAGTTTCTCAAATAGCTCACACTCTGGAAAAAACACTGGGATTTTTCTGCTTTCTGTGCATCAGTGTGTATATTACATTTATGTACACATATCCATGCATTTGCTTCCAGGAGGTGACGTGCATGGACAAATAGTGATGGCTTTTTCTTCACACAAATGGGAAGGTGGTAACTATCACTGTGTGTCTGAGCTGAAGGGAATTGGCACAGCCCCAGATGCTGCTGATTTCCACTAGCTGGCAATCTCATTGTGCTTTTTATAAGAATGCATTAAAGGTATTAATGATGCTAACAAAGAGGAAAGTGGGATGATTAACAATGAAATGAAATAGCAGAGGAGGGAGGAGGTCTGGAAGGCTCAGTGTACATCAGAGACTGTTCTCAGAGATGCAAACCAGGGAAAGCAACTCCTTTTTCACAGCTTTTTTCAGATAGTTGGTCTGGTGTGATGCCTGCCCAGTTGTCCACATCCCACATTGGGTGGTTCCAGCCCAACAAAGGGATTCTGCAAGGGTGGGTTCTCCTTCCTGCAAGAACTTGCAAATAAACAAAAAAAGCAGTGGGTTTGGGGAGCTCTACAGTTCTTTTACAGTGTAGAAGTGCTGGGAAGATAAGGGTTTTATTCAGTGTTACCTTTTCTCTAAGCAGCACTGGCTTGCAGCACAGGCTCTCTGTCACAGAGAACTGCTCCCTTCCCCATTACAATCCTGCCCACACTTTGTTTTTTAATTGAACTCTGACTATAAAACCCAAAATACCTTATTTCAGTGATTGGATCTTCACCCCAGGCTGCACAGTTAGCACAGCTAGTGGAGGGTAAAGGATCAGAATTAGCAAAGCTGGAGGAAATGTAATAGCAAATTCATGCCAAGAAGCCAACTGCAGAGATCCTGATCATCTCCATGGTGCTAATTTGGTGCTGCTGCTGTAGTTCACAGCATTGCCATTTCAGAGGCCATCAGCAGAGCTCAGCTAGATGAGCCTAAGAGAGCTGGGCAGGGCATTGGCTCTTTCCATAGGTCCAGCTGCATATTTGGGATGCCTTTGGATTAGTTTGAATGTACAGGTATGTGTGGATCACTCTGAGGTGATGTGATGCAATTGATAAGTTGTCCCCAGAGTTCTGTGGAGTGGAAAACTGGAAATAAACTGGTTTTTGGTAAATTGTATGAGTGTGCTGGCCCCTCAGAGTGCTTTGCATCCTCCTCTGACAAACAGATGCCTTAACCTGTGTGTGCTCTGCTGCTCTCAGGCCAGGCTGGGTTTCTATTCCCTGTGGGCTGAGTGTTTCAGGAGCCAAGAATATTTTAACCTTTGTTTTCTTTTCCTGAGCTTATGCCACTCTCAGTTCTGACTTCAGATGTGGCTCCCGCAAGGTGGGAACCTCTCAGACTGGGGTCTTTGCAGGGATGTAGCTCGAGCTGAGAGTCAGCCTGGCTTGTAAGAATTGCAACCAAGCAGTGAATTAAGGACTAGAGCTAAAAATGCAGCTCCAGTCCTAGTCATGTTGGATATTCTCTTAAGTCCCTGCTCTAGGTTGCTGAATCCTGGGAATGGAGATGGTTCTTAGGTGCCAGTTGCCTGGAATTTGTTTTCACATATGTCAGATTATTGCATTGCAAGGCTCTGAGCAAAGCTCAAGAGTGCAAAATGAGGCTTTTCTGTTCCTCACCTGCCATTCCCATCTCTCTGCAGATCTGCAGAAAGCAGGGAAGGATATGGGGAATGTGACTCCCAGTTGGCACCATCTGGCATAGCTCATGCTTGGCCTTCCAAGTATAGGATGTGATCACAGCCATGCAACTGTTCCATCCCCACATTGATGGGGCCTGTGGGTGCTACTGGCACAGTTTGTTCTGAAAGTATTTCCTGAATTTGTTAAAAAAAAATAAAACCAAAACGTAAAAAACAAAATCCAAAAAACAGCCAAACAAACAAAAAAACCCCAAACAAATCCAAAAAAATCAAACACTATCAGAGCAGAAAAAAGGATGGAAAAATTTATAAACAAGCAAAGTCCCAGCAGGTCTGTTTAAAAAAATAAAAATAGGGGGGAATTTTTTATTTGGAGTATGAGGGGTCACAGAATATGATGTTCAGGACTGAAATGCAGCCAGAGGGCCCTAGGAAGCTCTGTCCTCCCTCACTGCCTTTTGTTCTGCTCCAGACAAGCTGCCTGCACTGCTGCATCCCTGGAATCATTTCCTTCTGACACAGAAGCCTTCCATTAATGCCTTCCTGCTTGCATCTTTGTTTCTGGGCAATTTCCAGAGCATTAAGCCACAGCACATCCACTTATTCTGGGACTCCACATCTCAGTCATTAGCTTCTTTTGCAAAGCCCTGTCCACTGCATGCAGCAAACCTAATTGTGCTGTGCTGTTCCCTCCCCTTTGGCTGCTGCAGCAGTTCCAGCCTCAAAGAGCTCCACCTGATTAACCACAACTGTTCCTTGCTGAAATCACCTTGGTCCCTATTACTCAAGCTGTGCTTTTGCACTTGATCTTTGAAATGCTTTGTAATGCTTACCCCACCTTTCCGTGAAGCTAATTGGGATGTAACTTCCTACAGCACTTGCAGGCCTTTTCCTGTAACGGTGCCAAAAGCTTTTCTGTCTCTGGGGCCTGCACCTGAGTGTGGCTGTGGAATGACAGGTTTGCAGTGGCAAGGCTTTGCACCAGGGTTTGACAGGGTAGATGTCTGACTTCAGAATCTAAGATCAGAATCTTCGCACTGGGAAAAGGGGGAGCCTTGGGTGAGAAGGGTTTGTGCTGCCAGCAGGGTTTAGAGCAGGAACGTGCCAGGCAGCCCAGGAAAACAGCCCCCATGTCCTCCTGCTGTCACTGGCCAGTTTGCAGTGCTGCTTTGCTCCATCCCAGTTCCACCTCCCTTCTCCCTGCTTTGATTTATTTGCAGACCCTTGAGTGTCAGCTCCTCGTGCCTTTTGCTCCCTGCCCCTGGGTCTGGCATCCCTGGGCCTTGGCATGAGCACTGCACAACCTCTCCTGCTGCAGGACCCCGTGGGATGTCTTTTATGAGGGTGCCACCCTACAAGTAACCCCTCTAAAATGGAAATTGCCCATTTCCAAGCATGGGATAAAAGTCTTCTCTCTGTGAGCTGATACACAAGCTCCTGGCAAATTCTCTCATGTGCACATACCACCTCCTCCTTGCCTTTACTTCTGCCTTTTTTTTCCCATCTGAATGCAGGAGATTTGACACATCACATTAGGTGATTTCTGTAGGGCTCATTTAAATACCACTCCTGGTTTGGAGATGCTGTTGGGGATAAGGTGGGCTTGGAGGCAGCTCCTTGTGTTGTGCAATAGCTCAAATCAGGCTCAGCAGCTGCAAGCAAGCCTTTGATCACTGCTTTGCACAAAACACGAACCTCTCTGAATCAGCTGGCATTTCCATATGGGAAGGCATACAAGATTGTATGGAATGAGGTGGGGGAAGGCTGGGTGTTACCGCTGTGCAGTGAAGTGCTGAGGAGCAGCACATCCGTTCTCCCTGGGGGCTGTGTCGACTTATGAGGGGCAAGGCTGGGGAAGAGGAGACTGGTGCTGCCCCTGGGGATGGAGAAGGAGGATGGGAGGCCTAGGGAAAGAAGGGAGAACTAGTTTTTAGGTGAAACTGTAACCTTCTCCCATCCTTATGGGCAGAAAGGGTTTTGTTTTTTTTTTTAATGGGGTCTGGTTTATTTGCAGACCAGCAGGAAAGGCTTTGCTCCTTGCACCCTCCCTGCCTCGTCCCTTCAGACACGAGCTCTTGGCCAACATCCCGTGTCAGCGGCAGCCCTGGCATCCAGAACTGCTGCGTGTGAGAGGAAGGACCGGGACAGGAGCAGATCGACCGTGTCTGGAAGGTCCAGAGAGGGGCCGGGGGATGCAGGAAGGAGCCGAGCGCGCATCTTCTGACAGAGCAGCTCAACGCCCGCTTCGCATCCTGCACCGGCCGCCTGTGCTGGGATGGAGAGCGAGTGCCACCGTGTGCCCAGCAGCAGCCATGGCTCCCAGCCCGAGCAGCAGGTCCCTGTCCCTCCCGGTCCCCTCCTGCCCCGGCACAGGGGACAGCAGGGGTGGGAGCCGGGCTGGGCTTCCAGGCACAGAGGGGGCCAGAGGCACACAGGGGCGATGGGATGAACTGTTGAGGGTGAAATGATGCAGGAGAAGATCCCTTTAATACAGCAGCAGGTCCCTTTGGCTGTTCCATAAATGCCGGAGCAGAGGGCTGGTCTGACCCCGCCGGGAGCGGGGCTGGGCTGGCGGGGGGAGGCAGAGCCGCCTCCTCCATTCAGAATGAAATTTAATTCAAGCCACAGTCCTGAAACCGAACTCGCAGCTCGGGGCGTGTGTAGGCGCAGGACACTGAATCATTCATCGGCGGCTCGGTGACACGAACGCCACCCGGGAGGGCGGCACTGCCAGCGGGAGCGCTCCGGGCGCGGTGTCCCCGCTGTCCCCGAGGAGCAGCGACACTGGTGCCATCCTGCGGCCACCTGGCCCTTTGCAGGAGGCACGGGGGCTTTGTCCCGCCTTTGTCCTCTCTGTTCTGCCTCGGTCTCGGCTGTCCCTTTGTGCTACAGGTGATAAAAGTTTAAAGAGGCGGCAGAGAGGGATATGAGAGCGGGATGGGAAAGCGATCCCTGCGCTCTCCCCGGCCCAGAGAAGCTCCAGGAACAACACAGGAACGCTGTAAAATACAGGCAGGCTCTGCAGGGAGGGAGGATGCTGTGCTGAGGGTCCCTCGCTCTCTGGTGGCAAACTCGGGCAGTCCAGGCTGGGAAAGCTGTGCTGCAGGTGAGGTGAATTGTCCTGATAGACTAAAGAAATCACCTCTCCCTCCTCTTGAGGGTTCAGGGTCCTTAAGGGAGTGCTTTGAATCTCTTTGTAAGTCCTCTGGACAGAGAGACAGCTGCATAATATGTATATAATCTATATGAATATATATATATAATAAATATCTATTTTCAGATTCACCTGTCTAATAGACATATAATTCTACACACATTAGATTATCAATGTTTTCCTGTGTTTCTGCACATGCACCCAGGAAGGTGTGCAGTCAATTGAAAAAGAGATATTAGGAGGTGACACAAAAACATTCAGCCCTCTGGGATGTCACCTGGGGATATTATACCTTGGTAATGCTCTCAATTGGTTTTGAGCTGGCTTGGGACAAACCATGTGAGGAAGTAATCCCAAATAGGATTATTTCCATGGGACTGATGAAGATACATCCCATTCCTATATTTTTAGGAAAAATTTATGCTTGAATTTGACCATAATGTTGTGATGCCTCAGCATTGTTTTTGTATGACTACAACAAGGCACTGCACTCTTTTATTGTCACTTGAGCAGTGGCACCTTTCTGGTCTCTGTGGAGACACAGATGAACCCTCTGGGTTTAGGAAAAGACAGATGTTTGGCGGCTCTGCCGTATTTCAGGAGAAACAGATGTGTGATGTCACCTTCTGCTTGTGGCACTTTAAGGCTGAAGGGACCAGTGCTACCTTGGGACTCCTGCTAGGTGCTTTCCCAGTACCTTCCCTGGGCAGGAATTTCTCCTTCTTCTCAGACTGTTCCATTGCTTCCCTGTTCTTTCCACCAGAAGGAATTTTCCTATTATCTGATTTATTCTTGCTGCAGGTTGGGCCTGTTCCTGCCTACACAGCCATGGAAATTGTATGGTTGCCTCTCCTCGCTGCAGCTTTTTATGCACTTCACTCTTGCCCTCTTTCTTTCTTAGGTTTACCCTAATGTCATCAAAAGTCAGGCCTCTGCCCAGGCTGGTTTCTCCTTATCCTATTTGCAAGTGGTGCCTGTATTTCTTAATGCAGCCCAAATCCAAGGCCTCCCTGGCACACACAGTGGGCTGACGAGGCAGCTCCATCTGCCCTGTGGTGATTTGGGAGAAAAGAGACCTATTTTTTAACCTATCCTCAGTGGCTGATGTCAGAACCTGGACAGGATGAGCCTGTCATGTGCAAAGCCATTCCCTGAGCAGTTGTCATGTGGATGTGGGCACTGGTGCTTTGTGTACATCTACAACAGGAGGTGCTTAGAGGGTGGAAGGTAACGCTTCCTTCTCACCCCAACTTGGCTCCAGCCATGCTTTTCCCTGTGGGGAGGAAACTGTGTCACTTCTGACTGTGGGGAACTGTACAGGGGAAATAAAATGATGATTTCTCCTCCAGGGTGACTCTATCACAGAATGGCCTGATCCAGACCCTTTGTTGCAGCTCATCTTTTCCCCAAGGCTTTCCCACCAGGAAACTGGACTAAAGCTGTGACTGGCACAGGAGTATATCTGATCTTGGCTAAATCCTCCTTCTGAATGTCAAGGAGGTGGTGCCTGTGGCTGGAGGTGACTTGGTGGCAGTGCTGTCCTTGCTGTGTGACTAATGGTGATGCTCTGGGGGCTTTTTCAGCCGAGCAGCCTGTGGGATGTGTGACTTCCTGGAGGAGGTGCCTCCAGCTGAACCACAGCAGAGCTGAGGCTCTGAGCCAACCAGGAATCACTGCAGGATCACCACCAACCACGGCTGAGGAGCTGGCACTGAAGTGGGACCATATCCTCGAGGGACCTGTGAATCCACTCTGAGACGATGGAGAAGGGAGAGCAGTTCATGGCACACGGAGCTCTGTGCAGGAGCTCTCTGCTCCCCGGTGCCTGAGCCTTGACTTACCTAGAGAAGGGTCAGTGTAGGAGCAGGGAATGTGTAAAATGAAACCACAGCTGGCTGTGCTGCCAGCCGTCCCCATCCTGCAGCCAGTGTGGCACCTGCTGCCTCCCTGGGTGTCACAGCGGTGACACGGACAGGGCTCCTTGTGGCATGGTGGGGTTTGTGTGCCCCTCCCCAAGCCTGCTGCAGCCTCTGGCTCTGCACAGAGCAGGGATGGGGATGGCAGCTGCCAGGCACTCTGGAGCAGTAGGTGTGGTACCACAGGAGGGGGCTTTGTGTGAGGGAAGGGGGTTACACCTAAGGGATCAAATTTAATAAATCCCCTCTTGTCTAAGAAGGGCGCACACAGCAAGCCTGAGGAAGAACATTTGGGAATTGAGGCAGTCCTGTTTGCTGATGAGTCTCTGCAAAACCCTCCCAGGCAAACCTGGAGAGAGATCTGGTCCAGGATAAGCATCTGGCTTGCACCATTTTGGCACAGCCAATCTTGGTTTTCAATGTCGATCCAGGGACCGGGCCCAGTCTGCTCCATTGGGCCCTGCACAGCTCCCCCCAGTTACCTGCATTCCTTCAGAGCTGTCCTTGGCCTCTTGGTGGCCCCTGGAGAAAGCCAGCAGCTTCCCTGCTGCACTGCAGATTGCCTTGGAGTGCCTCACTCCCTTCTCTCAATGTCAGCTTTAGGTTTATCAGGATCTGTCTCCCTGCACTTGGGTTCTTTTCCCTCCCTACCAGCTTTGCAAAGAGCCAAGAACTTGTTCAAGAGCAGAACTGCCCTGTGGCTGGAGCTCTGCCCCCGCAGGGCTGCATGGAAGAGGTTATGGGGTGTTTCCATCCCACATCAGTGAATCCATTCATTGCACAGCCCAGCTTATGCTGGGGGCAAATGAGGTCAAAATGTGTCCTGTGACATTGCAGCACACAATGGATGTGAGAGCAGGCAGGTCACCAACACCTCAGTACCTGTGCTGATCTGTTGGGAAAGAGGGAGGGCAACAATCCAGCTTCTTTTAAGAATCTCTGCGTCCCTAGAGCCCTCCTGATGAAGCTGGGCCATCCTGCACCTCGCAGCCTCTTGCTCCATGAGCTGCTGCAGGTACAGGGTACCTGGCCTCGCTGGAGCAGCGCTCAGGATCAGGTCCAGGAGAGGGATGGGTGGCTGCAGAGCTTGATGGAGCCCTGTGGGCACTGGGCGCTTCCTC